>JAUPFT010000013.1:45900925-47398730 GCA_036936625.1 Parnassius smintheus behrii
GGAAGGGAGCTTCAAAAGAAGCTCTTTGTGCCAAGCCCGATCTTAGGCCTACGCAATGTCCAAACTAACGGCCAATGCCTCCCCGTTGGACTCTCCCTAAAAGTAGAAACATCCGTAAAAGTAGTTTTATTCAAAATATATAAATAGTTTTGAAAGCAAATATTTCAGTATTTTATTTCGTACACTTACTTTTATGTTGTTAAGATCTTTATTTCAATCTCTAGTGTCAGGTTAATTTTCCATATAGTGGCGGTGTACCCACCCCACATTGCTTGAGGGTGTCATAAGAGGCGAAACAAAAATAACTGCTGTTGCCAACCCGCTTGCCAGGCGTGGCAACTATGGCAAATATCCCGCATCCCCCTATGATACATTCTATGGGTAAGCCCTATGTTCAATAGTGGAATTTGATAGACTGTAACGGTATCGGTAAAGGTCAGGGTATCTCTGACCTCTGAGATTGGCCGTTGTGCTCATTTTATACTTAGACCATAAACATCTTGAACAGAAGTGATCTCGCGTATCAAATTCTAATTATATATTTTTTTCATTTTAATAACTTTACGACCATTAACTTACAGTGCAATATTTATTCAAGTAATAAAATATACCCAAACAAAAGTCATCGTCCGTTCGTCACCCGACCATCCTTTGAACCACAGATGTACGGCTCTAGATGTGGCGTAAGAAAACTCCAAGCGTACCTGACAGTCGAAAATAGATTTCAATTTTAAAAATAAGGTATTTACGAGTAGATACAAAAATAGTATTTAAAGAGATAGACTGGCAATTATATTATAAATTTTAACAAAAATTAAAAATTGACTTCAAATTGCTAGAGAAAAAGTACAAAGTAGTTATTTATTTTCAATCCTTAGAAGTGAAATTTTTTCTCCAGATTTATTTCAGACTACCCTTGATGTAGCCTATTTAAGGAAAAAAGGTCATTAAAATGGGTCCTTTATCTTTGAAGATATCATATGAAATTCCTTAAACAATAGTCCAATATAAAACTTTTTCCCCTATCTTCCACCCTTAAGTGCCCCGCAGTAAGCCCGCCCTTACTGCCTCGTTGGTCTAGCGGTAATAGTAGTGTGACTGCTGATCATGAGGTCCTGGGTTCAAATCCCGGGTTGGGCCAAAAATCAATTATTGAGTTTTTCTGTCAAGAAATGCTCATCAGTTACCCGGAGTCTGGAAGTTGGCGGTGTCTCGCCCCTGTGCCTCGGAAAGCACGTAAAGCCGTTGGTCCTGCGCCTGATCTCTCGTATCGTGTCGGTTTACCGTCCCATCGGATTATGAGAGTGATTATAGTGAGATGTTATTATTATTATTACTTGTATAATAATCATACCAACATGGAAGAAAGATACCTTGGCATACATTTAATTTTATTTACATGGTAGAGCCGTGCTTTAGCTACATTGTGGTTGCAGCACGAATGGTTCGGCTCGACCAGGGTAGGACCAAGCTTTCACAGAATACCAGCGTAAAATAGCAGCTTAATGCTGCTGTGTTTTGATTCGTGAGTGTCGAGAACCGGAAACCCTTTTCAGTGGAAACGAGGCATTCCATCTCTGTCCTCAGGGCTGGCAACGCATCTGCATTTTGATTTTTATTTGAAGATAAATGTAGATGTCTATGGGCTACACCATCCACTCACCATCCGGTGGACTGTGCGTTCGTTTGTCACCCTAATTAAAAAAAATCCAGTGACGCCAAAACCGTGCTCAAATTCTTAACTCGCATTCGATCACTTATCTTTTTCTTTCTCTCTTACACAGTTCGTAAAAGTCAACTGCTGTACGCACACATATGTACCTAAAACCATTTTATTGGTTGCAAGTGTAGTTTCAGAATTCATTTGTGTATGTGTGAGTGCGTGTTTTTATATTATATTGAGTGGAGTTTTAGTCATGTTTCGGTGTGATCCAAAATGTACGCATCGCTACGTCTATTTTTGTCCCATTGATCCGTTAATTGACTACAGTAAAACAAGGTAAATAATAAATTGATTTATATTCGCAATTGTATTTATTTACGATAGTAATTTATCTTGTATAAATATTATAATAGTACTATTGCAAACATAAATTAATTTATTACACCCGTATTATACGTATTTAAATAAATTTTGGAATCAATAACACATTATTATGTGTTATTGTTTCCAAAATTTATTTAAACTCTTAGGAGCAACTGCTGAAAAATTTATGTTTTTTTTTTCACTTCCAGTATTTAATACAACATAGGATAAAGCACGGTCAGGTAGGCTCACGGCGCATACAAGCCCTGAGGCCAAGGACCTGGGTTCGATTACCTGTCTGCATATGCATCGCAGACTTTACAACTGTACTGTGATTTTGGTAACATTTAATTAGTGTATGGTCAGGTTGAAAACGGCGTCATTTATCAGATCTGTTTGTTTAAAATTTATTTTCCAAAGATTTAGATCGAACTCGAATTTATTGCAGAACTTGTTTTTCCTTGTTCGCGTCTTACGATCACGTTAACTTGCTTGAAAAGGGTCAAATAAAATGTCATGTTATTGGACTTTAAAAGGTTAGGAGTGAATGATCAATCTGGTTTATTATCTGTAGTATTAAAATATTTTATTTTTACTTTTTATTAACGTGATTCAGTTTTCAATTTTATAACAACCAGACTATAATAACATTGATTAAGTGTTTTTTTAATAACTTTTAGAAAAAAAATTTTGCTATATTTAAATTTCTCCCTACGTTATTGTAATTAGGAAAATAAAAAATAATGTAAATATCATGGATATTACTAAAAATAAAAACTGTTACTCCTTTGAATCATGTTCTTGGGCTGATATTTCAGTTGGAACAAATACGCGTCCATGTTTTGCTAAAATATGGTAGGTACGTTTTAGTTCCTTTATTTACTACGAAATTGACGACAATAATTCTTTATATTGCGTGCTTCTTTTTCCACTTTCTGTACACTTTTTTTAGGAAAAATGAAAGTGAATTTGAAATAAATAACATAATACTTAATTAAAGTCTTGGTTTTAATACTTTAGTTTTACGCAATGGACGTTGGGACACAAAAAAATATATGGCATTTTTTTTGTCACCAGTCTTCCTATCTCGACTCACATATACTCGTACACACAGAGCTATTTAATAAATATAAGAATGTATAACTATTAACATGTAAATTCTTGTAACAAATTTAAAGACTGATTCATGTGGATGGTGTTTTATCCGTTTCAGCAAGATATAAAACAACTGTAAAACTAAAAAAAGTCCCTAAAACTAAAGTCACTGGCATTGAATATAGCAGCAAATAGTTTCTTATAGAATTTAAAACTTTTAATAGTGTTTGAGTTAAAGTTGCTACAACTGCAGCAGTCAAGTTGTCTGACGATGCTTTTACACGAGTCTTCAGCCATACAGAATTCAGGTGAAAATAAAGAACCTTTATCGGATACAAAAGTAAAAAACTAACGTAAAGCGCGTAGGACAGGCGATGGACAACTAGGGGCGCCACGATTAATGTCATCTAATTGAGACAAATTTATGCGCCCAAGTTCGACGGCTCCGCGGCGCAGTGGCTTAGAATTTTTTTTTGAATTGAGATGCTGCTCTAAAAGCTTCGGATTCGAATCCCACACGAAACTAGTGTTTGTATGGCATACATAATTATTCGAAGTCTGTTATGCATTTTATATATTAACTGCAGGCAATCAGGCAGGCCGGCTGCCTGATTTTAGAGAAAATCCTAGTGCAGGAGTTTTTTTATTGTTGACATGAAAATTGACAAAATAAAAATAATGAATTTAATAAAAGTATAAGCAAATCATATTTTAATTAAATAAATATACGGCAAATAAAATTAAAAAGCAATGCTGGATAAAACTATGAAAAATTATTTAATGTTTATGATATTTCAAGAAATGTAATTTTTTTTTATATTTGGATATAGGACAGGGTAACTAATTCATCATATCATATTTTTTTAAATAGAATAAAAATATATTTATTTCGCCAAAAAGTAATAACATAATTAAGCTATACACTGGTTTCTGCACTAATCTCTAGGCATGTATCGCAGGAACCAAGAACATTTGACTGGATTCCGTTTACACCGATAAATACATAGGTTCGTGATTGCGTGCGTGCGTGCGTGCGTGCGTGCGTGCGTGTGTGTGTGTGTGTGTGCGCGTGCGTGCGTGCGTGCGTACGTGTGTGTGTGTGTGTGTGTGTGTGTGTGTGTGCGTGTGAGTGAGTGTACGCGTGCATATGTAGGATTCAGCTATGTGTGGAAAGTAAGATTTCCATTGCCTGATAAGAATCATGGAGTAACCAGGTTATTATTTTGTGCTTGACTTTGCTTGTGGACAAAGACCTCTTGTCTGGGAACAGGCAGCAGAATTTGTTGCAGATGCTAGACAGAAGACATGGTGAGTGGCGTTTAATAAAGTTGCTGTGTGAAGTGGAGATAGATACTCGAAAGACCCGTCGCTGGCACAGAGTAACAAAATCTAGGGTATTTATTATTTTTCTGTGAGTCAGAATTGCTTTTAAAATGCAAATTTCAAGAAACCGTAACATCTTACATTACCTGTACAGTTCGTCAGTAGGAACTCTAAAGTATTTAGACAGCATCACTTTGTCTCCTCCTGTACTGTACCCTCTCGATACCTAGCAAGTTTGTTTTGATATTCCCACCCCAAGTCAGCGTGCAGTAGTATACCTAGTAGGAATTGTGGTAGTGCATTGTAAACCATTTTCATTGTGTCTTTAGTAGCACAGCGTCGCAAAGTTTTTATTATGTGAATGGTTTAACACTACCAGATAAGCGACTTAAGTGGTTTTTTGCTTATTATCAAATATCACTCCTAGGTACCTGATGTTATCTGTGTTGCTGATTGTATTACAGCCGCAAGAGAGTACTTCATATTTACAATTGTACAAATTCCAGGTTTGCCAGCAAAAATGGTTCGAATGCGAGAGATTTGTGAAAGGCTATGCACTAAGTTTTTTTGTAGTTCAGGGTTAGTAAACTAGATTTTAACTAATTAACCAACACTACCACCGTTACTTTTTGAGCCGTTTCGATTACGTTATCCCAAGATAAATCATTAAATATGATTGCTGCATCATCCGCATAGCAGATGACATCTGCTCTTTGTATGGGTAATTTTAGGACGTAAATAATCCTGGAAATTCTAAATACCTGGCAACCCAGCAGATAACGTAGACAGCGCGGAGGGAGCGCAGGCACAAGTCACGACATGTCCGAGTCGTTGAACCGCGGTCTTGAACCTAATTAAAATAATGCTTGTCGGCTTGGCCTAGAAGTGGTGTTACCTCATGCGAATAATAATTAATTATTAATTTTATCGCATTGTAAATCTGGGCTCCTACTTTAATAAATTATTGTACTAAAGTCGTAAAAAAAAATTATATCTGTTATGCTTTTAAATAAATTCTGCTCGGTTAATTTAATTTCTTTTTTAAATTTATTGTCGTCTCAAGCCGTTACAATACTATTAAAAAGAACAATCCTATCAAATTCTGCCATCTTTACTCATCACAGTCACTACTTCTCGTTTGATACATTCAAAATATGTATGGACTTATTGCATAATGATATAAGAAAGTTATTGTCCTAGTTTTAAGTCCAAAATTATTTGAGGTACAGTCATACTGTAGCTGTATTACGGCTGCAGTACGTATGGGTCAGCTCGTACCGCATAATAGCAGCTTAATGCTGCTCTGTTTCCTACTGTACCTACAGGGTTACAGCGCATTTAAATTTTGACTGTTAATCGAGGATAGAATGTAGATGTCTCTGGGCCACGGCATCCACTTACAATCAGGTGTACTTTGTGCACGTTTCCAACCTATGCTCTATAAAAAGTCTATTGGGAAGAATAGATAACACAGTCACAGGAGGATTGAGGACGATTTTGCGAAAGTGTAGATTATAACGTCTTTTTTAAGATTAGATTTTCTTTTTCTTGAATAATCAACTGTAATTTGAATTTAAATAGAATATAGTAGATTATAGAATAATTATTTAAAGCATTATTTTCAAATGAAAACGTGCAATCTCAACGGATACTAGCTACCTGCACAGGACAGGATTATAGAGCCAGAGTGTTTGCGCAAGCACAGGTGCACTCTCCATCCCGCACTCTTACAGTCCGTTGGAACGGTTATCCGACACGACCGGAAAGAGATCAAGTGCAGGCTTAACGTGCTTTCCGAGGTACGGGTGTGAAACAATTTCCTGACTCCTGGCTACTACTCAGAATTTCTTGACAGAAAAACCCAATAACTCATTTCGGTCCGATCCGGGATTATAATCAGGAACTTTTTCAACCGCTAGACCAAAAAGGTATTAAAAAAGTAACAACAAATTCCCTATCCGCCTATGTGTAATTGCTTTTCACAATTTGCTCTAAACGTACCGTGTCTTATAGACGTGCGTCACTGACTTAAATGATGCTAGATTTATTTTATTGCACTAGATAATGGTGAGCGGTAATATACGTTTTACATGACCGCAAATAATTACACGCTCCCTTCTCGCTTTGATCTTATCTTAAGATATTAGTGCTGTGACACACTAGACGGTTACGCGCGTCAAATATTATACTAAACGTGGGGACACGCCAAACTACGTACGTAGCCCTGAAGTAGTGAAATTGCTTACGGCTAAGCAACTCCTTCAATTCATTGAATATATAGAGATATAAAATTAAATACAAACAGTATAGAACGGCGTACGTTTTTCATTAATTTACTTTTCGAAAATTTTGTAAGGGTACTAATTTTTGTACCAAAACAGTTTATCGATTTCTTTGAACATAACGTAGACGAACATAGTAAAATCATTAAATCTTACAATATTTAAATGACCACTTCTTAATATTTATAAAATATGTATTTTTTTATAGGATGGTGTGGCAAACGAGCACACAGTCCATCTGATGATAAGTGGTTGCTGTGGCCCATAGATATCTACATCTATCCTCGATTACGAATCGAAATGCAGATGGAATGCCTCGTTTCCAGTAAAAAGGGTCTCCGGTTCTCTACACTCACCATACGAAATACAGTTAATGCTGCTGTGCTACTACTTTACGTATAAATCTAAATTGAAATCTAAAAGGAAACCACGAAATCATTTTGAATTAAGTCAGCGTCATTTCGGTCTAATGTGTCGAGGCATTTATTAAATGAAACTTATTAAATTACACTGAGGTCAACAAACGTTATTAATGTTTCTTAATGAATTTCTGCATAAAGATGAATTCTGAATATTCTCGGGAATTCGAATATACATAATAATGCCGAATGTGGTAAAAACTGAGATTCGTTATCGGGCATGCGGATGTGCTTTTATTTCATTTTAAAAGCGTATTTGTGAGTAAAAACATAATAGGTATGTTAGTAAGGTTTTTCTAAGATTTTCGTTTAAAAAAAATACATATGTCAAGGCGTCCGCTCATTTCTTACTAAAAGGATTTAAGAGCGGGGAGTATATCGTGTTATCTCAAATAACTGGTGGTACTCTACTTCTCAGGTATGTAGATTTTCTACATCGTATTACTCCTCTTTTGCCTAGGGTCTTTACCTTGGCAAGTATCATCCTCTAACCTATTTCTGCAGCCAAAGAATACATACACTGCTGGGTTTATGGACCGGGAGTAAATTTGCAGAATGAGGCATTCCATCTTAATTCTCGGAGGTGACAATGTATTTGTAGCTTTCTTTTTGTGAAGGTTCTTGATATCTTCCTGATCCTCTAAGAGATTCCTTGCGGATTTTCCATGGTCTGCATTAGCCATAACAATTAACAATATTATTAGAGACAGTGTTGAACTACAATCCTTCCTGGTGGTACGTGGTGATGAAGCCCTAAATGCCAAGCAAACTCGTATTTACTCTTTTATAAAGAAATAAGAGTAGCAAACGAGCATAGAGTTTGCCTGATGGTGAGAGAATACCCTGAAACACATATTTCTGTATTGTTGTCATTCGTACCTACCAAAAAGGTATCATATTATATGTTTTAAACTACCAAAAAAAATTTTGAATGTCGGTTAATGATTTTAAAAGTATTAAGTGAAATAATGTAATCGTCAATTTTACGCAGGTTGTTGGTACTCGGAACATCAGGTCAAAGAACCTTACAACAATCGTTTACCATTTAAACCGATCTTTTCTAATTGAAAATGGAAAACAATTCTATTTTGTTTTCGCAGAACGCTTTCAAATTAAGAAAACAAATGTAGTATAGTATAAAAAAAGTAAATCTCTTTTAGACATGGCTGGAAAAAAAATTCGATTTATGATTAAAAATAGCGTACGCGTTTTGCGAAACATTGCGTTCTTTTGTAATTTATTACTGTAGATATTATCTGCGGTAGAGCGTTAAGTTTTTATATTAGATTCGCATGATGATTTAGCATTTTTATAGTTTTTCTGGAAGTCGAGCTTGTTAAAGAATCTTATTTGTTTTCTCGATAAAGGGGATTGAAACAAGTGAAAATTACAAAGAAAGAAAAACAAAATAATTCGCGAATTTTTGTTACTTATTGTAATCACTTGTTGATTTGACTTTGTTATTGAAAAAAACCTAATAATAGATGTTCTAGATCAACGGATGGTAGACGAAGACAAGCAAATTATAAACTACTTGATTTAGTGTGTAAAATATTCATGTAAACCCAAAACAGATTTTTTGTTGTTGTTGTTTGATTTATTTAAGATAAATATTTAACGTAACACTTAAAATTTAAATATTTTGACAGCAATTGACGGTTTCGAGACGTGCTTTTAATACATCATCACTAACCCTACAGCCTTTATAAGTTCACATCTGAATATAGGCATATCGCAAGGAATGCCATAAAGCACGATCCCAACACCTGTTCTGATCTAATATCTAATTTAAGACATCGTCTGTCACCGCGGCCCGTATGAGGAAGATTTCGGTCATCCAGCGAGTTTTGGAGAAGGTTATGCTTGAGGTTTCTCTGCGTGATAGACTTTGAAATAAGGTTACGATTCACCTGCATTTTCATTCGTAATTGAGGATAGATGTAGATGTCTATGGGTCACAGCATTCACTTACCATCAGGTGGACTGTGTTTTTTTTAAATATGATAGGGAGACAAACGAGCATACAGTCCACCTGATGGTAAGTGATTGCTGTGGCTCATAGACATCTACATCTATTCTCGATTACGAATCAAAATGCAGATGCATTGTCACCCCTGAGGACTAAGATCGAATGCCACGTTTCCCATAAATAGGGTCTCCGGTCTCTACACACACCATACGAAACACAGCAGCGTTAAACTACTATTTCATGCTGGTATTCTGTGAGAGCGTAGTCCTTCCCGGGTAAGCCGACCAATTCATGCTGCCCATGCTTGGTTCTACCACGTATAAAACTGTAATAATTTCTTCTTCACGAACCCTTAATAGTCTATTGTTGGATATAATATAGTAGGGCACACTTCTTCTATAGGAGAAGGAATGCGGTCAACGATCACAGTACCACATAGCTTAGCAACAAACAAGTTACAAACACAGTACCAGAGTTTGTTGTGGCAGCCTGGATATTTAATATATAACGTAAGCAAGATGGTTATAACGCCATCTGTCGCGAGAGATATGCCTAAATGGCACGCTTGGCAGACAGGTTGACGCAATCGGTAGGTACTAGAAGCTTATATTTTACATAATATGACACACACAAGATGATTTACTGTGTAGTGGCGTATGTACCACACCATATGGACCCGTGAGTGTCGTACGAGGTAACAAAGGGATACTGAAAGTGGAGACGGGCAGGTGCACCTTCTTGCAACAACGCATGGCGTCCATGAGGCAATTTATGGAGGAGGCCTATATTCAGCAGTCACTCTTAGAGGCTGTAATGAATGGTGCACGAGATGGTTACCGTCATCTATCTAAAGCTCTATGTTTGTACTGGTATTTCCCATAGTAGCCTCTTTGGACAACCACGTAAAAAGTGGGTTAATTTATTATTTTATTTTATTATTTTTTTTTCTTTTCCAAAATCGACGTACATGCGATAAGATCAGAGGTGATGCAGTGACGAAGAGATTGAGACCATAAAAACACTTCGACTCCAAACCTAACACTTTATTTTTGCACAAAGATTGGCTCCGGGCGGCGATTCGAACTTAACACTTTTGACACTAAGCTAAGCGAGATTAACTTAAAATACGTATAAAATTATATTAGATAGTGTTGTAAGTATTTAACAATATATAAATTAAATAATTATCTAATCTAAAAACGCATAAAATTATAAAGTAAAATATGTTCATAAAAAAGTAAAACTACCAACTTTTAGAAATAATTTAGGAATTTAAAGTTTATATATTACACCACTTATTAAGTGGTGTAATAAAAAAAAACTTGTACAACCGACTTCAATATTAATAAAATGAGAACATCATCAGCGTAGTCAAAGTCAATTAAGTACACATTATTTAGGATAACTAAAAAGCTACTGGTCAGATCTTGATCAAATTTATATGGGACCATGAGAAGTCCCAGCTTTCAAGTAAGAAAAGAATCATCAAAATCCGTTCACCTGGAAAAAAGTTATGAGATATTAAACAAAAAATTCAGTCGAATTAAGTACATCCTTCTTTTTAAAGTCGGTTAAAAATGAATGTCCACATGTATGAAAAAACATCACTTGAGAACGGCTACCCGATTTTGATGAAATTTTATGTATGTGTTTGGGTGGGCCCCTGAATGGTTTGGATTCACAAATGGACCCGGTAGATGGAGCTGATTAAGGTAAAAATGAAATTAAAGTTGTAAATATTCAATTTGAGGACATTGGCTGTCGTTCGCTTAATTATAACGGAGCAAGTGTTAATCGCAATAATGGACACAACCAAAATATCGAGATGGTAAAATAATTTATTGACATTTATATAATGAATAAGTTAATACATCACAAAGCTTTGCAGTCTATGGTCAATACCCGTAATAGGCGGGATAAAATAATGTCTAACCATAAATCTTGCATGATATTACTGCGTAGATATTGACATGACTGACGAAAAATGCGGAGAGGGAGCTGTCTAGCAAGTAGCTTCAAATAATTCTTAGACACTTTTTGATTGAAAACATTTATATTATTATACTGTTAAAGAAAGAATTCCTAAAACATAAAATAATCTACAAAGAATTTTATAAGACATTTTAATCCTTTATTTTAAAGCGAGTTTTTTTTAAGCGAGCAATTCTTGGAAACGTCTTTAACGATTTGGATTACTTATTGTATTTAGAAAATGTTTGTTTACTTTTCAATTTTTTCTTAATTGGTGTGATTTCTGAGAAGTTAATAATTGTTTTCTTACGTCGAGCTAAGCCCGGCTACCCCAGGTAATTTAGTACAATAATTGTTATTAAATGATATAAATTAATTTTAAACAACAATTTTACCTTGTTAGTCCAGTGGTCGTAAACGCTGTTCATGAGGCCCCGGGCTCGAATTCCTGGTCGGAACAACATCAGTTATTAGGGTTTTCTATCAAGAAATTCTCAGTGGTAGTCCGGAGTCAGAAATTTGGCGGTGTTTCACTTCTGTGCCTCTGAAAGTACGTAAAGACGTCCCATCGGACTTTAAGAGTGAGGGAATAGAAATATATAGAATAGAGGAATGGCTAAAATCCTGTCTTGCGCCGATGGCTAGGCTCCGTGGCGCAGTGGCTTAGCAATGAGTGGCTGCGCTGGGGGCCGTGGGTTAGAATCCCGCACCGAATAAGTATTTGAATGGCCTACAAATAATTGTTCCGGGTCTGGATGTTTAACCTTGTGCAAGTCATGTTTGTAAGCTGCCCCCACGATACAGGAGAGAATCCTAGTATGAGGGGTAACGTTTTATAAAAAAAAGAGAAAAGCCTAGCCGCCAGGACCGAAATTTAGTCTCGAGTACATTTTTGTTATTATTTTTCATATTTAACCCACAATCGTGATTGAAACAATGAATTTTTTCAGACATTATTTTCCATTCCAGTAGCATCTCAAAAGGTTTTTCTTGAATACTGAAGAGCTCTAGCGTTTTATATCCTCAATGGAAATATAGACAAACTGTTGTACATTAAGCGTTTAACAGAAAATTACAATGTTACAATATTGCGTAAGCTACTACGTATGCCACATGCCACTTACCACCAGGTGGACTGTGTGCTCGTTTTTCACCCAATGCTATAAAAAAAATTCGAATGTTGTTGCTTCCAATATATCGCGCTTTTTTGAGCATAACTGTCAATATGGAATCCGAAAAACGAGATTTTAAAAATTCAAACTAGTATGTATGTTAACCACACATGACTTAGAGTATAAATTATTTCTCTGTACCTTTTATTGTAGAAAAACTAAAGAAGAAAAGAAATACCAACTAATCAACTACCTGCCTACCTACAGTACAAATTTATTAATAAATTTTAAACATTGAAGGCCCATATTTGTATGTTTATCAGTTGTCTAGTACCCATAACACAAGCTCTGCTTAGCTTGGGACTAGATGGCGTTGTGTGTGATAATTGTGGGATATTATTGAAGGCCCATATTCATAAGTTGACTTTTATGGGCTGATAAAAAGAAATAAAACAGAGGTACGTCGTCCACAAATCAGTTTTTGATCTTTACCGATAAATGTTATCATTATCATTGAAGCCCCTCACAAGTCCACTGCTGAACATAGGCCCCCTCTAAAGAATGCCACAAAGCACGGTCCTGAGCCAACTTCATCCGTCGACTTCCTACATGTCTTACCAGGTCGTTACTCCATTTAGCGGTTAGCTGCCCCACAGTTCACCTACCGGTACGAGGCTGCTTAACGAATTTTTCTTCCTCACTGGATGTCGGTTCATCGAGTTATATCTTAAAATCTACTCACAGTAAAAACACACTCACCACACAAACGCACAAGCACGCACGCACCCACACACACACAGTGCGCTGTGGTGTACGATAACCACCAAACACTGGCGGCGACGAAAAGTCAAAATATGAGACGTTTGGGACTGATGTTGCCAAATCACCTACCAAGCGAGACGACTGTGGAAAATTAGACGGGATAGATCTATATATAGAACTTTTACTATTTTTTTAATGGAAGCGGAGGCAAATGGGACACTTGGCAAGCGGTCTGGCAACGGTAATTTTTTTTTATTTCTATTCATTGCTAGGAGGACGCCGCCCAACTCCTGATTTATTTCCCTCTGTCGCCACGACATCCAATGGATGATATAGGGTAGTGATATGATTACACCAAGATTACACCAAGATTACTCGGTAAAACGCTAAAGCGTTCAAGTACAATACCAAAACTTTGTCGTCATGTAATTCTTATAGTTTAAATAAAAAATAGAAATCAGTGAAGGGTAAACGCGAGCAAACACCCTGAAGGTCATGCATTTATTAAGATTAATAAAAGGGTTAGATTCTATTCAAAAATTATTGATGTCACACCTAAAACTTAAATGCGAAAACTATTATTCTGTACTATTATTATACTATTCTGTGGTTCGTGGTTGTTGACATCGCTGATAAGAGTTAAAATCAGAACGGTTGCCAAGATCCAAAATTTGTTAATTTATTGGATTCAGCAACGAATTCAGAAGCCATTATTTATGTCAAATATTTGTTATTCTTTTTAGTTTCTTGCTAAAAAATGTTGCTTTTTTAAAGTTTTATTATTTGACCCTTTTTATTGAACTTAACAATAGGTATCACAACTTTATAACTAAAATAATGTGGGTAAATTTTTACATAAAAATTTCATTCTCTATTTTGCCTCCGTTGGTGATGGAATGTTTTCATAAAAATTTTATTGGATATCCATTCATGAAGTACATAAAGCCTACTTTCAATTTAGAATTATTAAAATTGGCTCAAATGGAATTGTGTAAAGTACGTACAAAATATTGCATCTGTATTGAAAATCTAATAACTTTGCTTGAATGCTTTATGAGTTCATCATTGAGTTATACAACACTAGAGGAGCAAACCACATTACCGCGCGTCGAAAAAAGTGTAACCACTATCCAAACGCGACGAAGTAGCTTTGAAACTAATAACAATTTTAAGTAAACATATATCTATCTCACTTACACAAGTTGCGAAAACGATATCGTCGTCGTAAGATTAGATAAAGATAGACACACAAACATGCAATGGCGGGTTGGTGTGGCTTACTTTATGAAATTTTACCCAAAATGAGCAATATAAAGGAGTTTTTTTTTTAAAGTTGCAGTAAATTGTTTTTATTTTAAATTTGTATATTTTCTTATTAGATGAACAGAAGTAAGCATAAGTAATGAAATAAAATATGTTTTTATATATTATTTTTATTGTACTAATAAATCAAACAAAAAATAAAGCAAATAAAAAAAACAATTTTAGGTTTCTTAAGCGAGATCTGTGTTGAATATGCATAAGTTGTGAAATCATATATTTTTTATTTTATTTAGTCTTCGTGTGGATACAATTTTCAAACGGTGAATTATTTTTCTCATTTTGTGCTTTCGCGGTGTTTCAGTTATTTCATCTATCTCTTCATCGGTTTCCATAACATCAAAATCCATATTTTCTTCTATTAAAAGTTCTACCGGCTTTTCAAAATGAGGTTCGTCCTGAAAAATATCCATTAATTATTGTAGTCAAAATAGCATTATGATTAACCTGATAACTAAGATAGAAACATTTAGTTTGCATTACACATTGCTATAAAAGTTTTAAATAAATAAATAAATTATTTTGTATAAAGGTTGAAACATAGTTTTTATTTTTAAGCAATCAATTTTACTTGTTTATTTTAAAACAAAATTAACTTATTCCATAAATTATACAGTCTCCCATTAATGTGGAAAAATCACAAAGGCGGAAAAGTGGCAACATTGAACCTAAATTGCAATATTCGATATTTTATTTAATTTTTTAGTGTTTTAAACGTTAATATGAATATATAAATTAAAACTTACGTATGGAAAGTGATTCCGCTTGATTTATTATGTTTTTGTGACCTTGAAACGCATTCTTTCACTACGCATTTACCCATTTTTTGTTGTGAATCGTTCGGCTTAACTCGGACGGCGTCACCTTGAACACTGAACCGACGTTCGCTGAGTATAAGGCTGTGGCCTTATGTGAAGTGACAACGCTTTGGCGCGGAAATTACTTATCTAGTGTAACATATAAATCAATGGAGTTCATACAATTTTTACTCAGTGCTTGAAGCAGAAATTACAAATAAAAAAATTCGAAAAATTATAGTTTGAACATCTACCTATAAATATACTTTATTGTGTTTACGTGTAAAGACCACTGTGGCATGTGCATATACAAAATTATGTACGCATAATGAATCTATTGTTTGCTATTGGGATATGTGATTTGAATAATGTTACCAACGTTTGTATTTTATGTTAATTTAATAACAGTTTTTATACGTAATGCTTCTCCATGAACGTGAACAAATTGCATAGCTTTTACAAATAAACGTACAACTTATAGGCGATATATAATTTTTAGGATACCTAGGTAAACGTTAAGCTATATAAAATATGGAGATTAGAGGTAAAAAGCATTATCATGTTATAACTTGCCTTGACTTGTCGAAAATTGATCCACTTGAACTTGAAGTCTGCTCGTAAAATATGTGGTAGAGACACGTGGCAGTTACATTATGGTTGAAGAGGGGACCGCGCTCTCACGGAACACCAGCGTAAAATAGCATCTTAACGCTGCTGTGTTTCCTATGTTGAACCGGAACCAATGTATCCCGGAGACCCTTTATAGTGAAAACGAGGCATTACATCGTGGTCCTCAGTGGTGAAAATGCGTCTGCGTTTTGATTCTTAATCGAGGATAAATGTAGACCACAGCATGCACTTACCATCTTTATGCTTGTTTGTTACACCTATGTACTGTACAGAACAATAGAGATTGTTAGTAATTGAAGTTTTAAGTAAGTATTTATTTATCAAAACAGCTTACTGACTAACGTGACGTGAAGAAATTTCATTTATGAAAGTACATAATGCACATTCGGACTGCGCGTCGGATACATTCTTACTTGAATTTGTAAGAGGAGACTTGTAAATCGTTTCATTGACTTTTCCTGTACTTCATAACGAAAAAAAATCCAGACACTGGGTATTGAAACCATGCTAATATGATAAAGTTTTTGGTCTAATTAAATTGACAATCTTACGATCGGACTTAAAATTCTGTCTATGTGATGGTAAGTAGCTACAATCCAAAGACACCTGCTGCCAATATCAAAAAATATGACTAAATATATATTGTCATCTAAGGACCGAAGACCCTTTACAAATATGGAAAACGAATTTATTCGAGTCGAATATAATTATTATTGATCAAAACAAGGAATTCGATAAAAAATTCATGAGATTATTTGTTGTTTAAATAAATTAGTTTTTCCTAATAGTAGGGAAGCTCACGAGGGATTCTTTGGATTTACTCAACGCGTCAGATTAAGGTGAGGTGGGTTAATTACGCGCTAAAAATAGTGCATTTAGAAAATATGAAGATTTGAGTGTAACAAAAGGAAGTGGGAGGGGTACAAAGTTACAAAAAAAACGTCGTCTTGAATTTGTCGTGCCTTGTCGATTTTTTTTAAGAAAATAATGCAAAACTAACAGAAAATGTCATAATTACCTGATTTCCACAAACTGAAATACTAAAAATCGTCTATGAAGATGAGAACATGCAGCTGGAGTAAAGCATAATAGTAATGTATACCCCATTCCGTGCCCCTCTCTCCCTTTGTCACCTCACTTTTTCCCTATGTCCGACTCTCTGGAGCCATTCCCACCCATTCACACTCACATTTTATGGACATTGAGAAAAAAAGTTTACTAAAAATATTTCTAAAAGTCAGATTATCTGACGATTATTTTAAGGGATATTAATAATAATATCCCTTAAAACAATAGTCGGAATTTAAGCTAACGGGGACCTCAAGTTGAACCTCTTGTATAAATAATCTGACACGCTCGAGTATTTCAATATAGGTAGAGATTTTTTTTTCACATTAATAATTATTCGTTACGAGCTTGCGTCACTTCCAAATCGTCAGACTTTTAAATGGGAGCATCTTTAGGGTTCGCTTGACATCCCCTTTGAATAACTGTCGCGCGCATCTGACGCGCTGGAATTATTTTTGAACATCTGTAGTAGTTTGTAGTAGTTTTTCCATTTTTGATAACCACCCACCCACCACTGGAGGGGGAAACATTATATAACTTTTTTTCATCCTATCAACTAATCTACAAAATTTAATAGGTTCCCACGACGCTCGAGTAAATCCCTCGCATCATGGGTTCCCCTACTATAAGATATCAAAAATCAAATGATACACAAAGACATGTAATTTTTATTTAATTGCATATAAGTTCCTTGAACTATTATTTATTCTGTGATATAACATAATAAATATTCCATAAACATGGGAACGTTATCAGTTTATGCGAGAATAACACGGAAGTTTCTGAACAATAGGCAGATGCTTTATCAAACCATTGGTCCGTCAACGAAATATGATTTATGATCGCAATGCCCACTGATCCGTGGGCTTCCTATTATTTGGAAGTCAAACCCAACCCGTCCCAATTACAAATACAGCATTAGTGATGACAAAAAATAATAATAGCGAGTTTCATGTTATCGATAAGCACGATCGATAGGAACAATGTATCGACGGTCTGCGGACTCAACATGAATACAATTTGTAAGATAAAATAATGATTAAGCTTGCGAAACGTTGCGTCACGAACGGGCTGTGGAGCATGATTAAACTTGCAAAAGCAAAATACAGTCGAATAAAGGTTAGTCGGTAGTAGTGACGGCTTTACCGATATTTTGTCGATATGCTTTGTATCTAAATTAGTTTATTTAAAAGCTATTAGAGAACCTATCGCTACTTATCGTCTCTTGTGTTACGAGTTCATAAGAGTTAACTTTGTAAATTTGTCGAACGATAGGTGACACCATAACGATTTTTTTGAACTACGGATACAACTCTCGGCACGTAACTCTAGCGCTGAATGAAACGTGGAGGGGATAGCTACGAATTTCTTATCAGTATGAGGGACGTAATGCGACTAGAGAGCCAATTAGCGCATGCGAACAATACGCACAGCCAATCATATTACGCAATAATGCGAGTAATTTTACGGCCAATTATGCGCAATAACGGTCCCCGCTAGACTTTCATACCGGGAGTTGTAGTATACCTAGAGCAGTAACAGGAAGTGGCGATAAAAGTGCATTTTTTCTTATTGTCGTCGTCAATCAGCTCAACAAAACATTAACATAACCCATTAACAACAGTGAAATGTTATGGACTGCTTAAGAAGAGAAAGTGTGTTATTGAAGAACGCTTAAACTTTTTATAACATTTTGTATAATGAATTTAGGTAAATATTTCAGTAGATAGCTTATAACATGTAAATGGGTTAATAATGTATAAAGAAAAATAATGAATAGTAATTTTATAGGAAAAGGGAAAACCTACTAAAAACCTACTAAAGGGAAAAACTATCAAAAAAACGTTACCAGCACGTAATTAATCTATAAATTAACCAGCTTACTTATAAATTTAATTAAATGATATAATTTAAAAAAAGGTTTTTTAGTTCTAAACAATGAGATTGGCAGACAAAAGATCCAGAAGAAGAACAAGTTAGTCACAATAACATATATATATATTTTCATTAAAAATACTTTGGGACTATTCTCACAGAAGTTTTCCTGTTATAGTAAAATTCATTGTCTATCAATGAAGATTTAAAAACTTTATTACAAAAATAGTACAGATAACTTTTAAAAATAAAAATAAATATATTATATAATATACTTAATAAGAATCGTCATCATAATTACAGCACTTCACAAGTCCAAAGCCGAACATAGGCCTCCACCAACGTATGCCACAAAGGACGGAGGAGCCATCTGCATCCATCAACTTCCTGCATGTCTTACCGGGTCGCCACTCCATCACACTCCGTCACACCAAGGCTCAAGAACCTTTTTTCCCCCCATCGGTTTTCGGTTAATTTTAATAAGAACATTCTATAAGAATAACAGAAATAATTCCGCAAATTTTTTAAACCAATTAACAAATACATAATTACATTAGTTAGTAGATTTTTAATATAATCTCGACAAAAAATAAAACATTTTGAACAAAATATCGAAACGGTCTCATCCCTAGCATTGCGCCGTACCGATCATTGTCAATTGGTTCGTGACCAAAATATACGTATCCGCTTATTATCTTAATAATTCTTTATACAATCTCGGGCAACTGATTCATTTGAAGTAGATCCAAGGTTTTCTAAAACAGGCAGAGTTTTAAAAATGACCACTTACAATTCTTTAAAACGGTTCGGTATTTAAAGCTACATCAAATGCCTGGTACTTTATTTCATTTTTTTATTATGTTTTATTATAATTAGTACAAGGTAGTAAAGGGCAAAAGTACATCTTTTGACAACGCATATATACAAAGTCAAACGAAGTACATGAACCCACGAGTTTATTGCACAGAGGAAAACCACAATGGCTTCACTTTTATCTAACGCTTGATTTTACTATCCATCAGTTTTTGCGTAAGCTCCTATAAACACCAAAAAACTCTTTTTATTTTTGTTTTGTGTAAAAACTTAAAGGTTAAGAATCCGTCTGGTTTGATACCATGTCCTTGTGTTTCTTCCAGGAGGGCATAGGAGCCATTACAATTAAAGACTGTAAGGCATTCCATCTTACTCCTCAGGAGTGACAACTGAAGTTGGCTGCAGGTGTCCATTAAATGCTGTGGCATGTGGCAAGTGGCTGCCTTTAGGTAAGTTTTGAAAAAGTGACCTTAAATGCAGAAATAAGTACCTAAGCCTTCAAAAATGAGCAGTTACAATCGTAGGATAGTCGTGCTAGCTCAAGGGCTAGGCACTTGCAGTAAGTTTCAAAGTACGTGAGTAACCCGAGTTGGATCCCCGGCGGCACTAACGAGAATGTCAATTGCAAATTTTAGTACTGATTTCTATGGGGCCGACGGTGAAGAAAAAAATTTAGTAGTCTATATATCTGAACTGCTTCGACGGTCTAGTGATCGTAAACAAGACTGTAAATCATTAAGCCCCGGGTTCGTATCCCACGGAAAAATCAGTTCATGGGTTTATCTGTTGAGAAGTATACCACTCGCTATAGAATAGAATAGAATACGTTTTATTTAATATATATATATATATATATATATATATATATATATATATATATATATATATATATATATATATATATATATATATATATATATATATAGATTACAAGAACATTTATTGAAATTCAATTAAGTTTTTTCTACTGGTTTGGTTCAATATCTCTGGTTTGGGAGGAACCAGCAAGAAACCCAGAGGGACTATTTTTTCCAATAACAGCTTACAATCATGTTTACAATTCAAAACACATGTCAAAATAAAAATGCTTGGTAGCGATCACCCTTCCCAGGGGTTATTATCATCTATAACTTCCTTAATATTATAATAACCCTTTTTATACAAACTCAGTTTAATAACATTTTTGAACTTTGTCTATGACAAATTTTGTATATTTTCTGGGATTTTGTTGTAAAAGCGTATACATCGCCACAAGAATGAATTACTGACTCGGTGGAGTCGAGTAACTGGTACTACTAGCTTGTGTCTCTTCCTAGTATTTACAGAATGAATATCACTTATTTTTGCAAAACTACTTTTATTTTTGTGTACGTACATTACATTTTCATAAATGTATTGAGAGGCCAGAGTTAATATATTAATTTCCTTAAATTTTTGTCTCAGTGACTCTTTTGGTTTTAACGTATATGTACTATTTAGTAGTTATTTTTCTTTTATTATAAGGTACGTGAGAGTAATGTGGTCAACTTAAGTTTTGGCGACCTTAAAACCAAAACTAGTACTAAGTCGTATACAATAACTAATATATTAAGAAAAGAATAGCAAATAGCTTTGACAATAATAACGAAAACTTAGAAAAATAGACTTAATAAAACTAACCTCATTACACGAAGCCATCTATGCAACAAGGCTGTAGGGTTAGAATTAGATAAAAGTGACCATATTAACTGAAGGACCATATTACTCTCAGTACTATATAGCTATATTACAGTTCTGTGTGTGTGGTCAAACATAAGCTTATTTTCATTAAATATCTTTTGTTCAACCTTGATCTATAAAAGTCACGTTCGTGTAATCGAACGTGCTAATATTAATTTATAATTGAGGCACCTATTTAATTAACATATCATTTGATCCGTGGGAGGTTATCGTATATGTACTCATTCTTTCCTTGTTATTAATTGATAAATGTTTTTATAACACTATAGATGACATTCTATAAGCAGAATTATTATGCTACAAATGATTTCTTATATTTACGCGAACACTATACATTGATTAAAACTACTTTTACGAATTTTATCGCGTTTTATTTATATTAATTTTAATACCCGACGTTTCGGGTGCTTTCCAGCACCCATGGTCACGGGGGACTGAGGTGACTGACGTCCCGATGTCAAAGTTAACCCGGAGTATAATCAAAAAGCTGAAGGTACTCCGGGTTAACTTTGACATTGGGACGTCAGTCACCTCAGTCCTCCGTGACCATGGGTGCTGAAAAGCACCCGAAACGTCGGGTATTAAAATTAATATAAATAAAACGCGATAAAATCCATAAAAGTAGTTTTAGTCAATTTTATGCTACTATCTAATCGAAACGAACGTAGGTTGATCGTGTACACATATGATTCTTTTTTTATATAGAATAACGATTTTACGTGTTAGAACCACGTTGTAGATGGCTGGTTATAGCGTGAATGGGTCCGCTTGACCGGGGTTTGCGGGGACCGCTGCTGTATTTCGAATGGTAAGTGTAAAAAACCTTAAATATAATAATTAACTATAATCCTACCTGGTGGTAAGTGACGATTTGGCCTAAGATGGTAAAGCCCACTGACTTAATAAAAACCTTTTCACGCTTGCCTTTTTTACTGGCAACGAGGCATTCCATTTTAGTCTTCTGTAACACCGCATCACATCACATCCGCAGACAAAAGAATTCTCTCCCTTCTCAAATACGCACCAGAACACTAGAAGAACCTTCCTCCGCGGCCTCGGACTAACAGAAGAGGCCCATGTCTTATGTGATTCGTGTAAAAGAAGAGACATGGGACTGCTCGCTGAGCGTTTTATAACTTAGGTTGTAAGGAGTACCTCAGAAATAAATTTGAAAGAAATAATAATATTAACTTTGGCATCGCAATATATTTATGTAAATGTAATGTCTATATCTATATCAAAACATGAATATCTTTGACAAGAATAAAGATGTTCATGCTTTAAACATTCCTAGTGTTCACAATCATAAACTTGTAATGCCAGTTACTGGACTCCACAGAATTAGTAATAATAATAAACAAGTTTAAAGAAAAATTGTACACAAAGTTTTATTATAATATTGAGGACTACATGAATGGAAATAACCTCTGGGAATGAAGTGAAGGTAATCGTAAAGTTTATTTAAAAATTTATACAGAATGATTATAAAGTAATATAATTATATTTAAAAAATATTTGCCACTGGGCTTATTGCTGGTTCTATCCAGGACATAGATATCTTCCGAACCAGTGGTAAATAAAAAATGACTTTTAATAAGCATTATGTAACTATCAATATTGAATAAATCTATTAGTGAGGACCCGTTATTGGCTTCTTGTAATTAAACATGTACATAATACATACATAAACACTCACGCCTGTCACCTGGAGGGGTAGGCAGAGACTACAGACTTCCATTTGGCACGATGCTGACACACCTCTCTTGCCTCCTACACATCCATATACCTTACGCATGTTGTTTACTTAATATTTGTGTAAGCTGTGAATTTTCTATAACTTAAAAAATAAATAAAATAAAATAATTTTTTTATAGTCTTCTATTGAATAATACCGTTATTGCAACAAGTTATGTATGACGACATATTTATACAATAAACACAAATCATACACCTCCAATGACACTCTGAGATGTGAGTTTCAATTAAAGCCACCTTAATTGTACGCCTTACAGTTCATTTGACGTATGTGTCAAATACATAATAACTGCCACTGTTCATATTGATACGGGAACAATGTTAGTTGATGACTTAATCAACCCTATTGTAGATAGATCGCAGTTTGAAATATCAAGACGGTTTTGAGATTACTCAACGATATATCATTTTGCTTCATTCATATGTCTCATTGTGTAACGAGGTCACAGTCTTTAGAAACCTTTGGACGCTATAATTACATTTTTCGTTGTTACTCTAAGAGACTGCCTCCTTGGTTAAGAGGTTGTATACCCGATTGTTGGTCGCGAGGTCCCGGGTTCGAATCCCGAGTCACACCAAAAATCAGTTATTGGATTTTACTGTCAAACACTTCTAAGTAGCAGTCCGGAGTCCGCAAATTGGCGGTATTTCACTCTCGTGCCCGTGCCGTTGGAAAGCACGTAAAGCTGTTGGTCTTGCATGTGATTTCTCTACGATCGTGTCGGATTACTGTCCCATCGGACTATGAGAAGGAATAGAGAGTGCACCTGTGCCTGCGCATACACAATACTGTGCTGCGCAGATGGTAGTCTCCGTTCATACTGGCCGCCGTGACCGAAATTCGGTCTGACGAAAATTATTATAACCTACCGTACCTTATTGATGGATTTTCAATTTTCGACGCATATTCGCAGTGAAGTAGTGACGTAAGAAACAGAAACAGAAACTTTTTTATTCAATATGGATTATAAATA
This sequence comes from Parnassius smintheus behrii, assembly GCA_036936625.1. NCBI lineage: Eukaryota > Metazoa > Arthropoda > Insecta > Lepidoptera > Papilionidae > Parnassius > Parnassius smintheus. The sequence goes on from JAUPFT010000013.1 coordinate 45,924,836, forward strand.
ATACTTATTGAAAAGTCACTTTTTTCATTTAAGGAAACTCGGACTATCTCTTGAGTTTCAGCGAAACGAAAAAAGATTAATACAGCAGAGAGCATGATCATGATAACAATTCAATAATTATAACAAAAGGCTGTGCATCAAGGGATAATGTGGATTATATTAACGCCCCCTCCCTCCCCGAGGGGAAAGAAATTCCGAGGGAATTAACGGAAACGGCCTATGTCCAGCTGTGACCTTATTTCCGAGTTTTACCTGTAACCATTTAGAACAATGCTTTGTGGCATTATTTGTCGAGCCCAATGTTCAGCAGTGAACTTGTAAAACAGTGTAATGATGATGATGTTTATTAAGTTTTAGATGGCATCATCTGCATGCTATAGCTTGCAGTCTCGGGGTACACTGATAGCATTATATGTGAATAAAACCAATTTTATCATTACTAGGCATAGGCATCGAACATGGGCATTTCATGAAATTAGAAAATAAACATCATTAAAGGCGTCGTAAGAGGCAAAAGGGGCAAATGAAATAGGAGATGGACTGAAACATATTTCTGAAAAAATTGCGATTTCCATCTCACCAAACGTTAGTAGCTTATACTATTAATCCCACCTATCAGGCAATGTTTGGGGAAGCCTACGATCAGTAGTGAACTTTTGATAATAAAACTGTAGTAAATGAGGCAATATATTGATTCAGTTAAATCCTTAAGTTCTCGTTAGTATATAAAACTGACGTAAAAAAATCAAAGTTACAGCCTATATATGTCCCACCGCTGGACACAGGCCTCCCCTCATTTCTGGAACAAGGAAGTGTCCTACACGTATCTTCGAAATATTTCTTTTTTGTTATTCCTCAGACATGCAGGTTTCCTCACGATGTTTTACTTCACCGCCGAGCACGTGGCACAAGCACGAGCACGAGTACTTAAAATTGCAATTAACAATTTAATTGGTGCCGGCTGGGATCGACCCCGGTTTACTCGCGTTCTGAAATATTAAAAGTGAGCGTTAACCATCTGAGCTACCATGGCTTTTTTACAATGTATTATTACAATATAAACTGACGTAATATATTGCAATAATAATTTAATAAAAATTATGATGATATTATTGATTGAACCGTGACTGAGCCGTGGCGGTAGTTACTTACTAACATGTGAGCCGCAAACCCCGTTGACCCCTCTTCTGTATAAAAATGACTCGATAAGTCGTTATCTTTTTTTTTATTCAATTCTCCGTGATTAGAGACGCAGCAAAGCTCTAGTTTGTTTTAAGTAGAACAGGGGTGACAAACAAGTGACTAGTTCACATGATGGATGCTTTGGCCCGTAGATAACTACATTTTTCGATTAAGAATCAAAATGCACAAGCAATGTCTCTCCTGAGGACTAAGATGGAATGCTTCATCACCAGTATAGGATCTCCGATCCTCTACATTCACCATACGAGCATAAAACTCTCATTGTACATTGGTATTTTGTGAACTCGGGGTTCTAAAGTATAAACATTCGAAATCAACGCGATAAAGTCCTTTAAGTTAGTTTTATTTAATCCTTATTTCTATTGCACAATAAACATAACCGTGTGTAATTTTTGTGGCCACTGTCACACCCAATTTTGGACATCTCAAACTCTGTATTCGATCCTTCGTTTTTGAACTGACTCACTGATGCCCGTTACTAATGAATAAGAATTAATTAAACTTCAAGTAACCGATAAAATTAATCGCCATATACCCGTTATGAACTTTGATACATTCGGAACAAGGTATGAAATCACACGAGCCTTACAAGGGCATACCGTTAGCGCAGTGGTTCTTCGAAAATTCGTATAAATTTAGGATTTTGTTTTAATTGTAATTTGAAATTACGCGATGACGAGAGATGTTGGAAAATTAAATTGTTTTATATCAAAGGAGGGAACCGTTAATGAATACCTTCGTGGAAGTAAATCAATTAATTGATTTTGCGATATGTTTAATAAAGTTATCTCTTCATTTTAAAGTCCATAATAAAGAACAATTAAGAACTTTTAAAGGAAGGGAAAACTTTTGAGTATATTAAAAATATCAAGACAAAACTTGAAATGACGTTGCTTGCTGTCATATATTGCTTGTTTAGTCCTAATTAAAATTGAAAAAGTAACTGACACTTCTTAAAATTGTTTCATATGCTAGATACTTTCGGTTTTTGAGGTTCAACCCTTTCGCTGTCCCGTGATCTACACATAAGTTGTTGTCTTACTCTTGTTTATGAAAACCGGACAGTTATAGTGTTGAATTTGAATTGAAATTGAATGACGAAACCTTCTTTTTGATCAAAATCTAGGCTTTTGATCAAGAACCAGAAGAAGACAAAATTACTTCATGTTATCATAAACCTGAAGCAATCTAGTTTTATGATCAAAAACGTAGACCGATTTAGTTTTATGATAAAATCAATGTCGTTTGCTATTTCTTTAAGTAAATAAAACAATTAGATAACCTAGCTTAACCTAACCTAAGCCTAAATTGTATCATCATTGTGTATAGCGTTTGTTAGTAGGTGAAGGGAAAACCTTGGATATTTGGATAGTTTATACGGGGAAAATGCGGAAAGCTAAAATTTTCATATATGTATTAAAAAACAACAATAAATAAAATATCATTACTTACGTTCATAGTAACAACTTAAATTGTCAAAGTCGTAATAGTCTATAGTCAAACAGTCGCACAGAGTAGAGATTGATGCCAAAGTGTTTTAAAATATTTACAATAAAATAATTATTGGCATTTTATTCAACGTAGTACTTTTACCACTGGTTCGAAGAAAACCTCTGTCCTGGGAAGAACCAGCAAGAAACCCAGCGGGACAATTCTTTTAAATCAAATATATTCACAATATGCTGTCTTATACAGTCAGTATGTATAAACCAACAACACATAATTTCCAAATACACATGTCACAAAATGGCATCGACATTTAAAAGATATGTAGAATAATAGCAAAATACATAAGTTTTTTAGTTTTGATATCCCGGTCCAATCAAATAGGTTAGGTACTTAGCTTAAGAAGACTAATTGATCCTTATAGAGACTGACAGAGTTACCCCTTTCACTTATTCCCTTGTCGGCGGTTATGAAACAACTCCCCGATCTACTCCTTACAGCCGACCTTTATAGACGTCAGTGATAAGTACGCCGGAAGCTGACAAGCTTTCGGCATCAGTTATTACTATTTAATTATCATTTATTTATTCTCATTAAATAATTTAATAAATCCAACAAATTACAGTCATTATTTAAGTAAATAGTCAGCCCTTAAATATTCAATAAGCTAGTGATTAAATTACCTATCCATACTAGAGTCTATAACAATTTAACACACGCATTTGAGGGAGGGTGCAATTTAAACTAGGTAAGACATATCATTTCATTTTAACATCTTTGATTTCTAATGTTCCTTTGTCAATAGTATCTGTATTAAAAGGCAGAAAACCGTTCATTTATTTTTATTATATTTTGTTTAATAAACATCTGTGTTTCGTATATACTGTGCAACTTTCAATGTACAGTTGAAACCATAGATATATATATATATATATATATATATATATATATATATATATATATATATATATATATATATATATATATATATATATATATACTGAGAGATGAAAGTAAAAAATAGCTAGCTTAATATACAAACTTAAAACATCGTATATATTGGCGTTGTATATAAACAAAATTAATAATAGAAATCATGAAATTGAATTTAAGTGAAGAACCACGGAAGGACCACGCTCTCCCAGAACACCAGCGTCAAATATCAGCTTAACGCTGCTATTTTGTATGGTGAGTGTAGAGAACTGGAAACCCTTCTTACTGTAAAAGAAAGCATTCCATGTTAGTCCTCACGGGTGACAACGCACCTGCATTGTGATTCGTACTCGAGGTTAGATATAGATGTCTGTGGGGTGCAGCAACCGCTAACAACATGTGGACTGTGTGCTAGTTGGTAACCCTTATCCTATAAAAAAAATGAAAGAACAAAGTCGTGATACCACTCGCTCAATTATATCTAAGATTCTTAACTGTCTGTTTGATTGTAACAATTACAAAGATTATAGAAACAGTTATAATTATTGTGTAGGTTTCTTACGTATTGATTCATAGACAGTTTCGAGCATGCTCATGTCCGTTAAATGCGTACAAGATACGAAACTCGTAGGACAGTGGTGTGAGAACTATTAAAGATAAGCATAGTTGAGAGGTCATTAAAAATGTCTAGACGTGTTTAAAAATCACTTGACAGCGGTCTTTCAGTCATTTCCGAAGCTCAACCTTCATATTTAAGAGCAAATATAAATTAAAAAGTGAAAAAAGTAAAGTTACAGACCGAATTTTTTTCCGATTTAGACCGAATTTCGGTCACGGCGGCCAGTCGCAAAGGAGACTAGCTGCAATGGACAGGATTATAGTGCTTGAGTATATGTGCAAGTACAGGTGCGCTCCTTATTCCCTCAGTCTCATAGTCCGATGGGACCGTAATCCTTAAAAGTTACGTGCTTCACTGCAGTGTTTTTGTTTCACCCCAATGCCAGAGGCAAGACACTGAGGTGAAACACTGCCAAATTTCTGACTCGGGTCTACTGAAAATTTCTTGAAAGAAGAATTCAATAATATTTTTGCGATCTGGGATTGAAACCCACGACTACCAATCAGATCAGCAGTTGCGTTTACGATTACTTGACAACGAGGCAAAAAATTGTTCTTTGTGGGATTCAATCCCGTCGCCGCCTTGAGCTCCGCAACCCATTGCTAAGCCACTGCGCCACGAGGCCGACAATATATATATATATATATATACATATATATATATATATATATATATATATATATATATATATATATATATATATATATATATAGTATACACACACATGTTATTAAAAAGAGAAGACAAGAAAATATAACTGCATAAGTCTTGCAGTAGATTTTTAAAATAATAATTAATTGTTTAAATAAATGAACGCTTTTATTTCAGATCAGATCCATAGTCCACACCATAGAGAATCTTTGGTCCACACACATATACCTTAAACACCTCACAAATTTCGCTATTACTATAAAATTAAACTGACACCTGAAGTTACCGTCCACTTACTAAGGGTACTACCACCTGCTTGGGACCATATAGACAATAAAATTAAAACTAAACCTAAGCATACCACTGCAAGACCTCAGGACATAGTCAGTTCATTTTGCATAGATCGGATCATACACAATAATTAAAAAAGCTGAAGGTAATCCGGGTTTAATAATGACATCGGGACGTCAGTCACCTCAGTCCCCCGTGTCCATGGGTGCTGGAAAGCACCCGAAACGTCAGGAATTAAAAATAAAAATAATTAAAAATAAAATTAAACGCGATACAATCGGTAAAAGTAGTTTTAATCAATACGTATGTGTCAATACAGAGGTCTAAGATAGAATGCCTGGTCGCAACTTACTATAGAGTACTGCAGTACAAACTGGTATTTTCCATGATACTTGCATTTATTTTGTAATTTAAAGCGGCGGCGGGATATAAAGTATAAAGTAAAATTTTAAGTAATGAAGAAGTTAGTATGACTACGCAAAAGGAATTCTTCGAAACTTTATGGCCGTGTTTTTAAAAATTCGACATGGTATCGAAAAATAACGCATTGTCCCGGCCATTGAGTAAATTAATTGCAATAATTATGTAAAATTATAGCAATCGTCCTGGGAACGGAATACATTCACTTAAACCTTGAGCTTCAAGAGACCTTCATACAATTTTTATTCATTTATATAATATTGTTTCATTATTATATTGAGCTGCAGGCAGGAGCTATGTGAGAATGAATCGCTAACAGTGTTTGTTGTATTGTAGTTATTATTTATATTCATGATTTATTTTTAAATTTTTCTTAGCAAAAATTTGCAAGAAAAATCTAATATTAAAAAATTATGGTATTTGTTTGTTTTTCTATTAAATCTAATATTAAAAAATTATAATATTTTAAGCGCCACCTTACCGTTCATCAGATTGCGGTAAAACTTTGTCAACATAATGCTTGCACTTCCACGAAGATTATAGGCATAGTTGGACCCTGCAGATGGCGTTGTTGTAAAATCCAGATCTCACCCGTGCGAAGCCGGGGTAGATCGCTATTATTAAATAAAATTAAATACAACTAATGTATAACACATATTCAAAGCAAAACTTTATCTACCCCCAAACCTAAACACGTGGCAAAATTTTCACCTCACACTTTGATTTGGTATATAAAAAAACCTCAAATTTAACGATCCACGTTAGACTCTTACAGAAATATCTCCGTTCAATACAGACAGACTGACATAGAGGCAATTCGAAGTGTTCCATCGTGCAGAATATTTAACGATACACAAAAAATATTTCGTGAACTTGACACTATTTGTTTAGTCAGCGAACGTGCTGGTAAGGAACACAATTATTGCTTATTTAAACATAACAGTAAGGACATCGAAAACCACGCACCTTTGTAGCTGAGTATACTAAGTTACAAGACACGTGGAAATATCATTTTTCGTAACCGTGTTTATGTATTACGTAATATTTTTATAGCTTAATCTAAGTAACTGTAAGTTAAGCCAAGATAGCTCTGAGTCGCTAACTTTGTTGACATCGAAATGATCGCTTTGTAGTACGATTCCGTCGTAACCTATAAAGCTTATCTGTAAGAGCTACTACGGCTTTTAAAATAGACGACGTATATTTACTACAAAGAGATCATTTATACGTGATAGAGACTATATGTACCTATATTATGGTTTTAGCACGGATGGTTCGTATCGTCGGTAACGTCGAAGGACCATGCTCTTACAGAATACCAGCAAACAATAGCAGCAGCAAAATTCTTTACACTTCAGGGCATTCCATCTTAGTCCTCAGGAGTGATAAAGCACCTGCATTTTGATTCTTAATTGAGTATTGTGGATGTATAAGCCACAGCATCCATTTATCATAAGGTTGGCTGTATACTCGCTTGCCACTCTTATTCTATAAAAAAATTGATGTCAACGAAGTTTGCGAATAGGCCTACGGATACGAACACAGCCTAAATGCGTCAACTGGGCACAGGCATTGTCTCAAAGAAGTTCTAAGAAGGTTGAGTTGAGGAGTAATAAGTTCAACACGTGCCCTCGAAATATTATACTACTAGACAAGCAGGTATCCTCACGATGTTTCCCTTGCTACTGAGCGACAGTTAAATCAACACTAAATTTTAATTAACAATTTATAAAATCAGGCGTTACTTTGCGCAAATCTATTATATTAAAGGTGTGAGAACTTAATTTGGTAGTGGGGTGGTGTTGCGAGTGGTGGTGCTATGAGTGATGAATGAATGAATGAATTGCAATTTCAAGCGCTAATTTACCACATACTCTGCGGCAAATGAAAACATCGTGAGTAAACCTGCACGCTAGAGAAGTAAGAAAAAAATTGTCGAAGACTTTAAAATTCGCCAACTAGAATTGCCTAAAATCGGTCTTGGTCTTGCAGTCTTGGTCTTGTTCTAGCATTTTTGCAAGACCAAAACCTAAACCAAGACTTGGAGTGCTCTACCAAGACCAAGACTACATATATTGGCGCAAGGCCAAGAGTAAGAATGGCTAAGTCTCGCCTTGATCTTGCATTTGGGCAACACTATCGCCAACATAGCGCTGAGGACATTTCCTTGCCCTAAAACCCTTTCAGAAATGAGATAAGACTTGTGCCCAGAAGTGAGACTTATTTAGGCTGTAACTTTAAGTATAAGTTAATAAACTATATGTACCGTTGTAAATTCACCTTTGTATTAACTAGTAAGAACCCCTAATTGGTTTACTGTAGTTAATATTATCTTTTTTGTAGGATAAGGGTGACAAACGAGTACATAGTCCACCTGATGGTAAGTGGTTGATGCGGTTCATAGACATATATCTACATCAATCCTCGATCACGAATTAAAATGCGGATGCGTTGTCACCCGAAGTGACTCGCTCGATGGAGTGCCTTTTTTCCCAGTAAAAAAGGTGTCCGGTTCTATACATTACATTTTACGCTGATATTATGTGAGAGCGTGGTCCTTCCCCGGTCGAGCCAACCCATTCGTGCCGCAACTATACTACAATATAGCTGCAGCATGGCTCTACCACGTAAAAATCTAACTATCTTATTTATTATAGCCTATGATCTTGCTAATTAAAAAATATTGCATTAAAATAGACGGTTTAATAAAGTATGCCCTTTATAACGGAAAACACGCAAAGTTTGTTAACTATTTTATTTATTTATTTATTTTTATTCTTTATTGCACCAAAGATTTGTACAAAAGGCGAGCTTAATGCTATATGGCATTCTCTACCAGCTAACCTTGCGTAGAACAGAGAGTGAGTTATGGGCAGTAAAGTTGTCATGATCTCATTCAATTCAAAATGCACATGCTACACATACATAAAATATATATATACACATATATATTATATACTGTTACACACACATATATATATATATATATATATATATATATATATATATATATATATATATATATATATATATATATATATAAATATATGTCTCCATAAATTTATATACAAATAACTATAAACATATAAAGTCTACTATCTTGGGGAAAAATTGTTGTATATTCACGTTCAAAGGCCACCAAGGTTTAGATAGCTACAAGGTGCAGCCGATTGTGGATGGTTAAACTTATATGTATTCTATTTATTCAAGGTTAAAACTAGATGTTGCTTTTTAGACATTGCTTGCGGGTAAAACTAGGTATAATAGTGAATTCTGAATAATAATTGAAGCAACAATAGCCTAATGGTAGGGTGCGGACTGCGGAATCGAAAGGTCGTGGATTCGAATTCACCATTCGACTACTGTCTTGAACTACTCCAAACATTAGCATTTCCAGTTTAACAGAAGTAGTTAAAATATTAGTAATGGTTAATATCGTTACTAATATTAAAAAAATTAAAAATATCATAGTGACTATTAACACCAATAGGAATAGATCGTGTTCAATAGCAAACTGTTACTGGCTGATAAAAATGAGGATTGGAAAAGAAACGTGCTGATTTCGCACTAGTTCTTTTTATAGAATAAGGGTGACAAACGAGCGCACATTCCATCTGATGGTAAGTGGATGCTGTGGCTGATAGATATCCACATTTAACCTCGATTAAGAATCAAAACGCAGATGCGTTGTCACCCCTGAGGACTACGATGGAATGCCTCATTTCCAGTATAAAAGGGTCTCCGAATCTCTACACTCACCATACGAAACACAGCAGTATTAAGGTGCTATTTTACGCTGGTGATCTGCGAGAGTGCGGTCCTGCCCCGGTCGAGCCGACCTATTCGTGATAAACTATACTACTAATATAAGTGCAGCATGGCTCTGCCACGTATAAGATAACTATAAATGTTCTTAAATTTGTCTAAAATAAGAAAGCTAACTAATAGCAGCTACATCTGGTCAAGGTGCGGCTGCTCCGAATACTTTTATTTTTTATAAATAATTCGAAAAAAACAAATACACTTAAGTTGTACCATCCTCAAATCACTGCACCTAGTTGTAGCTTAATACTGCTGTGTTTTATGTAGTGAGTGAGTAGTAGAGAACTGTAAGGAACTTTTTTACTGAAAACAAGGCTTTCCATCTTAGACCTCAGAAATAATGCATCTGCATTTTGATTTTTAATCGCGGATGTGTGTCCATGGGCCAAAGCTACAACCTGGTATCAGATATCTCAATTGTCACCCTTATTCTGTAAGAAAGGAAAACATTTGAATTGTTAACGTCCTTCTTTGAATTCAGTGAAAAAAAAAACTATAAAAGAGTGATCGCGAAGAAATTCATATTATTGACTAACTGATTGGCAATGCGGGTGGCCTTGCCAGATTAGATAAAACGTTGAAACGTCACTAATAGCTGATAATGCGGAAACGGAAGATGTTTAAGTGCTGATTACTTGAAATAATGCAATTATTTGCAAATTTTTTTTTATACGGGCAAGGGTGACGGATGAGCTAACTTGATGCCTTCGTAGCCTCGTGGCTGGAGTACCTTTATACTTCATGGATTCATTAATTTTTACCTACTTCAAAAAGGAGGAGGTTTTCAGTTCAACTGTATATTTTTTATCTGTGTTACCTTATAACTTTTCTTTGGGTGATCCAACTTTGATGATTTTATGTCAAAGCTGGTGCTTCTCTTGTGGTCACACAAATTTAATCAAGATCTTACCAGTAGTTTTTGAGTTATCTTTAATAATGCGTATTCAATTGACTACGATGATATGGTCGTATTGAAACAAAATTTTTAATTTTACCACTTGTATTCATACATTCTTATATGTGGTAGAGCCATGCTATATTATATATGGTTGTGGCACGAATGGGTCGGCTCGACCGGGGAAATACCACGCTCTCACAGAATACCAGCGTAAAATAATAGCTTAATGCTGCTGTGTTTCGTATGGTGAGTGTAGAGAAGCGGAGACCCTTTTTACTGGAAACGAGGTATTCCATCTTAGTCCTCATGGGTGACAACGCATCTGGATTTTGATTCGTAATCGAGTATAGATGTAGATGTCTATGGGCCACAACAAGTACTTACCATCAGATGGACTCTGTGCTCGTCTGTCACCCTATCTTATAAATAGGATACATTTTTATGTATCAAATATCCACTACTGAACCTAGGCCTCTCTCATGGATTATCTTTTAGATATTTGACATAATTACCACACTTGAAATGGTGCTTAGCAACTGCGGATTCTATTATTTTGAGTTGCTGATAGGATCATGTTATTTATCCTGCTGCACATCCCTTGTTTCATTTCCCACTGCTGCCTCTTACGATTCCCACGGGATGACTTTATAGAGTGCATTTTTTATAGAAATAGGGTGACATACGAGCACAGTCCACTTGATTGTAAGTGGATGCTGTGGCCTCTAGACATCTACATTTATCAACGATTAAGAATCAAAATGCAGATGATGATGTTGCAACCCCTGAGGACTAAGAGGGAATACCTCGTTTCCAGTAAAAAGGTTCTCCAGTTCTCTCTACTCAACATACGAAACACAGCATCCTTAAGCTGCTCTTTTAACGCTGGTATTCCGTGATAGCGTGGTTCTACCCCGGTCGAGCCGACCTATTCGTGCTGCAACCACAATATAGCTGCAGCATGGCTCTACCACGTAAAAAATATAGGTGTATTAGGGAAACAGCCGTCACTTTCTATCAGACGGACCATGTGCTAATTTTTAACCGTAACTATATTAAAAATGTATGGATTAGTGCATCTCATGAAAGTGTATCAAAATGTATTAAATAACACTTAAGCTACAATACTCAGAAAATGTAAGCTTCATAACAAATGCCCGTATTTAATGATATTCATTATAGACTATGCATAAGAATAATGTGCAACGATTTGCACTGCGGGCAGTAATCAGTAATCGTTGGCTCGATGTTGTGGTTAGTTCCATGTTAACGTTGTTATTAGACTGTTACTGTGTTATTAAGTAGCGTAGGATAGATCACATCTGGGCCGCCCTTGGCATATTAAAGTAGAACGTACGGAGAGCTGCGAAAGAATATTGCAATGGAATTGAAATTGCTTGTTCTATTTGTATTTTTTTAGCAATGGTTGCTTTATACAATATTAAGAAAGATTCATTATAATAGTATTATATTTATATATCTAATAAGACCAGTAATTTTGTAGAATGTTATGTAGAACGTACGGCGAGATACGAAAGAATATAATGGAATTGAAATTGTTTTTACTATTCGTATTTTTTTTACGATGTTTGTTTTTTGTACTACCAAATTTTTACTTAATATTATAGTATAATACTTACGAGCAGTGGTAGCTCAGAGGTTAGGCACTCGCTGTAAATTTCAAAGTACATACGCGAGTAACCCGAGTTCGACATCCGCCGGTACCAATGAAATTGTTTATCGTAATTTTAAGTGCTGATTTACCAGTGGTAAAGGAAAACATTGTAAGAAAACCTGTATGTCTAAGAAATAAAATAATATTTCGAAGAGATATGAAGTTTGCAAACACGCATTAGGGCAATGCGGTGAACATTTTCTTGCCCTAAAACCCTCTCAGAAATATAGAGGAGGTCTTTGCCCAGCAGTGGGACATATTTAGGCTGTGTAACGATAGTGCAATACTTAAAATGGTAATAATACCAGTAAAATTGGTAATAATAGAATCATATAATATGTTGGAGCCAGGATCTAGCTGTAGTAGTACATCACTAAGTCGGCTCGATCGGAAAAGGACAACGCACTCAAAATAGCAGCATAATGTTATTGTGCTTCGTATGGTGAATGAGGGAATCAATTCTTTTGTCTGATAACGAGGCATTCCATCTCAGTCCTCGGAGGTGACAACGTATCTGCATTTTGATTATTAATCGAAGATAGATGAAGTGTATAAAACATATATTAGATTTTGTATTTTCAGTTTTATTCTGTATTTGATGTACAATAAAGAATAAATACACTCATTAGCAAAAAAAAACGAGAGGTTCCGATTTATTTCCTGCCCGAAAAAATACTATACGAATAAGGTTTTAATCATTTGAACATGTTACTGGCCGGTTATTAAAGTGCTGTGGTGTTTGAAAGAGTACGTTCCAAATTCTAATTTCTGCCTGAGGCTGGTTTTAAAGAAAAGAACATTTTACTACATTTTGTGGCACGAACTCTCAAAAATTAATATTGACTCTAAATTACTTTATGTCCATTTTTATTGAAATACTTCATTCCCTTGACATTTTAAAGAATTGTAATTGCTTTTTAACGGTCTCGAAAATTATTGCACTCCTTGAAAAGGGTTGCAACCGATGCTTCGTGGCTCAGAGGCTAAATGTAAGTCAGCCAGTCAGGATACGTTTTTACATTGAAAACCAATGTCGGCTAGTTCTACGAAGACGAGTAGAACGCTTTGCAAAGGCATTTTTTATAGAATTCACATCTTATGGGCTCTGTTATGTTTTGGGCAGGAATAAATTCGTTGGATTGTACGGAGTTAGTCTTTATCGCTAATTCCTCATGCACAATAAACATTGACCGTTCTTGGCGAATCACAATTTTTATTGACGACAACGTTTGCGCCCAAAGTTCTGACAATATAGAAGCGCATGTGCTAGAGGTTGGAATTCGTCCTTTGAATTTGCCATCTCGAAGTTCCGACCTAAACCTCATAGAGCACGACTGGAGCAATTTGAAGCATTTTATACGTGGTAGATCCACGCTGCGGCTATTATGGTTGTAGGATCAATGGGTCGGCTCGACCAGGGAAGGAATACGATCGCACAGAATACAAGCGTAAAATAGCAGTTTAATGCTGCTGTATTTCGTATGGTGAGAGTAGATAACTGGAGACCCGTTTTACTAGAATTGAGGCATTTCATCTTATTCCTCAAGTGTGATAACGCATCTGAAATTTGATTCCTAATTGAGGTTCAATGTAGAAGTCTAAGGACCACAGCCTCCATTTACCATCAGGTGGACTGTGTGCTCGTTTGTCACCTTTATTATAATAAAGCGTCGAGTGAGATTAGTGCAGTGGGCCCCGCAGACCATCGGAAGCGCGAAGCGGGTATGTATTACGCAAGAAACTATAGGAGATATAGTCGCTAGCATACCCAGATAAACGCAAGTTGTGAATTCAACTAGAGGGGTTTACACTCGGTACAATTTTTTTAACCACTTTTAGTTTATTAAAGAAAAAAAAAACAAACAAAAACGTGTTTCATTTTACTTAGCGAGCAGGTGCACTACTAGAGCTTTGAACTTAGCAATATTTCTCATTAATTCAATTAAAATGTTATGTTAAAACTGACAAAATATTGTCTTGTTAATTAATTTACAAAATTTTGAGTATAATTATATCAATAAAATTGGTTCTTTGCCCAATTTTTGTGCACTTTTGAAAAATAATAATTTTAATTACAACCAATGGGTGTTGCCAGTGGTATACGAATCTGAAACGTGATTCTACACTGCTGGACGTATGACAAAGTTTAACTTGTTTTCTTTTTTTTTTAAGTAATAGAATGCAGATAGGTATTATCAATGGTAAAAGTTCCTCCGCCGGGTCGACTGTACAAATGGGTGCCCCTCAATACTCAATTTTGATCCATTCCCATTTGTAGTGTATATTAATGACTAATTTTCTCTTGTAGAGGATAGTCATGATATAATATTATTTGCTGATGATATTTGCTTGATTTTAAACATAAACGTCAATCATTTAAATGTTATGAAGAGAATAGTGCTATATCAAAATTAGTGCATTGTTTTAACATTAATAATCTGCATTAAAACAGCAACAAAACTATAACAAAAATATAATGTATTAAATTTACGACAACGAATGCTAAAAATCTGGATACCAATGTGTTTTTAAATGGGGAAGAACTGAGCCCTATTGAATCCTCTGTTTTTCTTGGCATCACTATCTACGCAAAGTTTTTATTTTTTATAGAAGAGGGGGCAAACGAGCATGCGGCACACCTGATGTTAAGTGACTACCGCCGCCCATGATCAACCGCAACACCAGGGGAATTGCAGGTGCGTTGCCGGCTCTTTAGACAGGAGTAAGCTCTTTTCAGTGGGGCCCCCATATATCCAAATTAGCAAGCAGACGAAGCTCTGCAGCTGATGCTGTAAAAATATTAGAGGTCTCACTAGTGTCGAAACAGATTAGTTAATTTCAGTTATTTCCATAGAATAATGTCTTTATTTCTTTTTCCATAGAATAATTATATTAAATGTATGTTCACAAAAACAAAGGTAGTTTTAGTAAAAAAAAGTGATATACACTCTGTAAACACTAGTAACAAACAAAAGCTTGTAATACCAATTTCTCGACTCCACAGAGTCAGTAATTCATTATTGGGACTATGTATACGCTGTTACAACAGTACCAGAAAATATACAAGGTCTATCTACTACCTAGTTTAAATATTTAATTAAACAAAACATGTATAAAAAGGGGTATTATAATATAAATGTATACATGGTTGATAAAATAACCCCTGGGAATGAGGTGGTCGCTTCCAAGCTGTGTCTAAAATATATTTTGTAAATAATTTGTAACCATATTGTCATATTATTAAATTTATTTATTAAAAAAAAGTCCCGCTGGTTTCTTTTTGGTTCCTTCCAGGACAGATGGCTTTTTCCCAACCAGTAGTAAAGGAAAAATGACTTTCAATAGGAATTACAAACGATATATATTGAATAAAAAATTATACTATTCTATTCTATTCTAACTATCTTTATTTGTATAAGACATGGTAAATTATACATGTGTTTTAGTTGTATTCTACACACATGTTTTGCCATTTTAATATATAATATGCAAACTAAGACTATTATTAACTTAAGAAAATTGTATTATTTAACTACTTAGTATATTTAGTGATCAGGTAACTTGTCAGGTCGTTCAACGAGCTATGGAGAGAGCTGTGCTCGGAGTATTCGAACAACTGATGATCGATACGGGAGATAGGTTTCAAGTGGCATATTTGTACCTTTAAGTGAAATATAAAGACACTAAATGTATTGATGAACTTGCACGACATCCTGAAAATCGATGGATGCAGATGGCTCAGGACTGTAGGTCTGTAGGTTTTGTTCATCGATCGACGTGTGAAGGGCCGTCATGATGGTGATGGTAGTATCAATGAAATAGAGAGTGTCCATTGGCTTCAGAATTCGTAATATCTGTTCTTAACATCGGGTGGACTGTGTGTGTTACACGTTTGACAGGCTTGTACAAAAAAAACTTGAACTAATTTCAGACAAGCTCCAAGCACCGCTATCTAAATGTTTTCCCATATAGTACAATCATAACAAACAATGCAAAGTTACGGTCAACGTTAGTTTACATGACTTACAACTGTATATTATACCATAATGATCGAGCTTAAAACACAATGGTCATATAATTGGGTCGTAATTGACTGAGCGTAGAGAATAATGGACTTAAATATACGCAGTCATTTTGTTTTATGGCGTGCGAGTCATTTCTACTACATTAACTTTTGCGTTTCACTAGGTGATAGGCTCACTTCGTAGTCCGTTTGGGTTGGTTCCTTTCTCTTACCAATTTCTGGCGTATATTACGGGCAGGTGTAATTAAATAAATCTAATTTTGTAAATTATATATTACAAATATGCAATATCACCAGTAGCCTCAAGAGGGTTGGTTATTTTCTCTCCAAAGCTCAAAGGAAAGTAATTCAGCGATGAAACGCTCTTACCGTTATGCCAGTAACATTATGCCCCTGGGAGTAGAAAAATTTGATAGATTCTTCAGTTTTTAGTTATTTTAACTATAATAAAATAGTGTACAATAATATCTTATGTCACAGAACATAACGTGATAATACACACAATTAAAAATCTATGCCGGTATTTGCTATCTTATGTCACAGAACATAACGTGATAATACACACAATTAAAATCTATGCCGGTAATTGCTTGGAGAATAATAATTACTCTCAAAGTTTTTGACGAGTAATTTTACTTAGTAACGAAATTAAAAGGAAAATTATCCGACAATGTTATTTGAATATTGACCGAATGATCAATCGATGGATCCAACACAGCTGAATAGCATTCGGGAGATAACGACAAATTTTAATGTCACGTATACATCAAAGCTGGAGAACAAGATTGTACAATCTGTACGCGTTGCCAGTGGACATTATGACATCGTCTTTTATTGTTGCTAGTATGAAGAAGTTAAAGGTGAGCTATTGAGACAGCTATATTTAGAATTTATCTGCATGATATACTTCTTTAACAGGATATATGCAGTAGAACCAGAGTTACCGACACAGCCCAATTGATCACTAAGCTGTAGCTGAAGTGGCAATGGGCCGGCTATATAGCTTGAAGAAGCGACAACAAAACCAAAGTGGACTTTGAAGGGCTGTAAATTGCTTTTTCTTGGCATAATAAAAGCCTGTTCACTCTTGCCTTGCAGATGCCCAGATTTTAATCGGATAGAAAGCCGGACGCGAACTACTTATTCAAAAAAATCAAAACAATCCGTTTTGTTTAAATGTGAAGAATATCTGCAACAGAGAGGTAACTTCACGTCTACCTTCCGTTTTCCGATGGTGGAAAGGGGAGTGATGGGAATATATGTGATGTGATAGGGATATAGTATATTCAGCAGATTATTTATCACGCATTAAGGGAGTCACATACTATGCAGATACGATAAGATATCTGTATCTAAACGCATTTCTTTCAATATCGCTCTATATAAAATTCAATGAACTAACACACACAGCGCAGATAATTTTTATTTTCATACTGTATCGAAAGATGGTGACAATATTATCTGCTCGTACAAATATTTGTATCTGCTGATGACATTTGCAGATACGATACTTACCTGTAGATAAATAGAGGATGGACACTGAAAAAATGCAATTGAAACCGCCTCGGTCCCTTTTAAGCTTCATAACAAATTATTCGCCTTATAGTAAATTCTAATGTAATAAGTGCATCCAAATCAATATCGAAATCCTATTCTGATGAGCTGTCAAGCAAATCTACAAGCAATATACGCCAACTCATTGTAAGTAACAGTCTATATAACAATCCTGTCTTTGAAGGATTTCGAGAGAATATATCTAATTCGTATACTGTCTTATTGACTGTGGTGGAATCACAATGTGGTATCATACCACAGAATAAGGAGTAAGGAAATCATACTGGCTCTCTGACCTTGCAAACTTAAACCACAGCAATGAGTGCACATTGGTCACCCACAACCGAACGGTCTTCTAGGAAGGTAAATTGCTCAACCTCCAAACAAACTAGAATGAATCATGATCTTCTTATATTTACGCGAATACTACACATTGAATAAAACTACTTTTACGGATTTTATGGCATTTAATTTAATTGTTTTTAATTCCCGACCTTTCAGGTGATTTACTACAACCTTGTTCAAGGAGGGGGGGGGGTGGCTGAGATGTTTGACATCTCGAATTATGTAATAAATTATAATTAACAAAATGAAATCCAAACCCAATCATTCCATTGCAAAACTTCAAGATACTGTAAGCTTGTTCTGCGTAGATCGAACCAAAAATTTATATTAATTACCTGAAGGTAACCAGGCTAATTAAGACGTCAGGACGTCTAACATCTCACCCCCCCCCCACTACCCCGTGACCATGGGTAATGTAAAGCACTCGAAACGTTGGAAATTAAAAGTAAGTAAATTAAACGCGATATAATCTGTAAAAAATAGTTTTACAGAATCAATCAATACAGCCCATCACAATCCACTGCTGAAGATAGGCCTCCCCAATGGCAACCGCAATTCTTCATTTCCTAGTTTTAATGAGGAATACGCTGCTGTCCATCATCTGGTTTACTTTCCTCTGTCGCCTCATACACCCACGGTGTGGTATGGTTCAAGGTGTTGATTTGTTTAAACTAGTATGGTTTTTCTAGTTTAGATGGCGTTGAGCGATATATACTACGATATAAAGATGTCAAGTCATTTACGATAAGTGTGAACTGTAAATTTTTATTGTTAGCTAATAAACCAGATTAAACTTGTGAGCACCTCTGGTTTTTTTTTGTCATACAGTTCATATCCATGTTGTTCACATGGTTTTTTCGCTGTATTGTTTAATGAGTTTTATAATATTAGTAGAGATGAGTCGTACTGAGTAAATTTCGTACTAGGTGCACCTAGTCCAATTCCGTATAAACACTCGATCCAAATGCCTGTTCCACCTAGTCCATAAAGTATCAAGTACGCATAAAGTTTAGTATTGTTGGAATAGGATAGTTTCAAGTACAATATTTTACTTGCGTACTGCTGAAACGTGTGCTTTAATGAATTGTAGTCTTCCTTTCATACTTTACAAAAGTGTTATAATTATTCTCGCAACTAAAATATAAGAATTAAGATCATACGATAAATAAATTAAGATAATTTACTTCAAATGCTCCTTTACGCCATACTACTTTCGTTACTCGATGTAGTACTTTAAAGTACGTGTAGATAGCGCGTTTACAGAATTATTTCATATTTTGTAAAATTTGTTTTAAAAGATTTTTATCTTTGATTTATTTGAAAAACTCTAAAATGGGAGTACTCACCTTTTGATTTTGTAAAAAATTAGTATATGTGGGTAAATGAACGCATTTTTATACTACTGAAATCATGCATGATACATTTACTTATATTAATTATATAATTTATATTCATCAAAATATATTACATAGTCATGGAAACGTAAATTTACGTCGTGTTCACGACGTGAAGCACCGACGCTCCGGGAAGTCTGCAGTCTGTGAACATGTTCAAGATCGTCCCCGCCATTACATAAGATTTGATAAACCATAAATCCTCGCAAAAGAACACCGATTCCTACCAAGGATGATACGCGAGGTTATTGAAATTAAAAAAAAACATCTTAATTTCAATAGAGAAGATGCTGATGATGCTGATGAAATGGTGCTGCCATCTGCTTGGGATCCCATAATTAACAAAATTAAACCTAAACCCAAGCATACAACTGCAAGACTTCAAGATACTGTAGGTTCGTTTTGCGTAAATCGGACCAAAAATTAATTTTCAAAAACTGAAGGTAGCCGGGCTAACAATGACATTGGGACGTCAAACATCTTAGTCCCCCCCGTGACCATGGTTGCTGTAAAGCACCCGAAACGTCGGGAATTAAAAATAAGTAAAATCAGTAAATAAACGCGATAGAATCCGTAAATTTAGTTTTACTCGACGAAAATTGTTTACGTTTCCAATACTACGTTATGTAGTCATGGAAATATGAAAACAGCGTCCACCGAGATCACATTCGCATGAGTCCATAACGTACTATACACCAGACACTCACACTCGCCTGCCTTGTATCCTTGTACTAGTATTTGGTTGAAGTCCTGAGTCCCGACTAGTCTCGAGTCTC
Organism: Parnassius smintheus behrii; assembly: GCA_036936625.1. Taxonomy (NCBI): domain Eukaryota; kingdom Metazoa; phylum Arthropoda; class Insecta; order Lepidoptera; family Papilionidae; genus Parnassius; species Parnassius smintheus. Next base: position 45,944,884 of record JAUPFT010000013.1, read on the forward strand.
GAGTATTGACAGACAAAGATAGAAAGACTGCGGAATAGTATAGTTAAAAAAGGAAGGAATATATTATTACACAACACGAGTGCACGTCACGTTACTTTAATGTGCATTGAAATTTGGTTCAAATTCAAATGACTGACAAAGTAATGATTAAAGCAAAGACGACCCGAGTTGTTTAAAAGTTGGAATAGGTGCAACATAGTCTCGTTAAATACTTAGTCCCTGGATCTGTTCTAGTACTTACGCTTCATCTCTAATTATTGGTATTTTGGTTAAAAATATATATTAATATTTCTATTCCATTACTATTCCATTTATATTCACTTTCTTTTCTATTTGTATTTTATTTTTACACCATTTATGTTTTTTTATAAATATCGCAAGAGCCATTAGATAAACAAGTTATTTAGAACTGAAATATGTTTGTAATTTATATTATTTACATAATATTGAAATACATACAATATTAAAAAACTATAATAAAATCTGTAAGTCGTAGCAAGGTTGTCAAGAAATTTTTATCTGAAAGTATTTTTTTTACAAATTATTATTACCAGAGTATTAATATCGTAGTGAAATTTTCATTTATTACCCTAATTTATACGGAAAAAAGAATGATTATTATCTATATAATACAAACAAATTTATAAATTTTATAAAATTTAATCGAGTAATTAAAATTAAATATAAAATTTAATAAAAATCAATTGGGTTTTCAACATTAACTTCATCAATTTCAAGTTCTGTGCTTTTCCCTCATACTATTTTACCTCATAAAAGTGCCTAACGTGCCTAAAGACGTTTTCACTTCAAAAACTAAAACTAATAACTTAAACTATCATACTTTACTACTCCCCGTGGTATCGTGCCAAGAACGCTGGCAGCGTTTCCTCGCTGAACGACTTATCCTTTGAGCGAGAAAAGAACCTGCCTTCTTATCTCCAGCAGCGAAGATCGGTCGTGGATAGAGTACCTTTAGGAACATTACTTTTATTGTATTTCTTTACTAATACTGTTCTATTTCTATATTATGCTAAAAACACGATACCAGTGCTACTTTTAGTAATACTCCCAGTAGTTCACAGCAGTTGTCGAATGTCAAACACGAAAATTACTACTACATTGTAGCTTTATCCAAATACTTTATACTAAATACTGTAGTAAATAAACTGATGTTCTTGCAATATTTCTGTCCCCTAACAGAGTATATGTTTATAAACGAACTACGAAGGTTACAGGAACTAACTCATGGCTGAGGTTAGGAAGTTCATATCTAAATTCCATGTACCAGAAGCGTGTTTTCGACATCCGCGTGTTACAAGCTTGTTTATAATTAGCATTTGGGAGTAGAGTTCTAAAATAAAACAACGTAAAGAAGATCCTATAAAGATTACATTATATATATATATATATATATATTTAAACTATGTCACAGTATAATTGTTAAAGCCGTGATATAGTTGTGTCCCTAGGGATATAGCGGTTCATAACTATCTTGCCAGACACATCTAGTGAAATAATTATAATTATAAACTGAATGTGCAGGAGGAACAAATTTCGTGACATTTGCATTGAATCCCAAGTTCCTGTTTTGTTGTCATTCAGGTTTACTATGCATGGTTATTTTTTTAAAGTAGCCAAATTTTAAACTTAAGTTCAAATATATAAATAATGATATACCGTTATTGCAGTATTTGAAAATACGAGGAAATAAGGCTTCTACTTTTATTTGAAATTATGCCAAATTGAATGTGATTTATGGGCAACAACGTTTTTGCTTACCGATCGACTCGTGAGAATGTGAGCGTGCGCAAGATCTGTTAAAAGAATGCATTACCTCGGATTTTGAATTTAAAAGATAAAAAGGATAGAATATTTTTAGATTTTTTATAATTATTTTTTTTCACCTTTATTAAATTTGGCCGGTTATTGCAAAATAACTCTGTGTATATAATTTGTGGGGTAGGGGTCCTAGACCACTCTAAAGCCGCGTACATTATAATGGTATAAAATAAAATTATGAAATAATTTAACTATTTCATTTAAAAGAATTCAAAAATTAAAGGTCAAAAGTTGTTTTGATCAAAAAATACAAACAAACTACAATGATAATAATTTCACTAGATTACTCTGGTAAGAGAGTTATGGGTGTAAGGGGCTCCGCTAAGATCTTGGAGCCTTAGCCAACCCCGCCTGCACGTGGCGCACCTGCTGGACAACGGAAAGGGCTCTGGCGATGCCACTCCTCTGGGATTCGTCCTAGGGGTTCGGCAGTCGCCCTGCTAATTGGCCCTAAGCCACTAAAAAATGGAAAGTAAAAGAAAGAGATATATATATATATATATATATATATATATATATATATATATATATATATATGTTTAGGACTAGGGCGTCGCCGCATAACGACGCGCATGGGGATCGCCTTCACCCGGCGACAAGTATGCGAGGGCTACCGGGCCCCGTGCGAGCCCGACTAAAGACGTTAGCACCAACTACGAACTTTACTTTAACTTACTTTGCAAACTGGAACATTGGCACGCTTACGGGACGCTCCACAGAACTTGCGGCCATACTTGCCAGGCGTAAAGTGGCAGTGGCGTTCCTGCAGGAGACACGGTGGAAGGCCAACAGGAGCCGGAATATTGGGCACGGCTACAAGCTGATCTTCTATTGGGGAGCATTTCCACGATAGCGTCTTGGAAGTGAGACGCATATGAGACCGACTTATGGAAGTAAGGTTTGCTTATGAGGGGGTCGTGACCCACTTAATAAGTGCCTACGCCCCACAGTTCGGCTGCAGCGACGCGGATAAGACGCTGTTTTGGGATCGGCTCGGAGATGTATTATGCGGCATACCGTTGTCCCACGATGTCGTTTTGGGTCGCAACCTGAACGGTCATGTGGGCGAGGTGCAGGGGGAGTATGAATGTGTCCATGGTGGCTATGGTTACGGCCGAAGAAACGAAGAGGAGGAAACCATTCTCAGAACCTGCACTGCAGCTGACCTGACCGTGGTGAACACGTTCGTCAAAAAGAAAACCAACTCCACTCAAATCGATTATCTACTGACCAGGAGAAGTCATATCAGTCGCGTGGCCAACTGTAAGGTTATACCCGGTGAGTGTCTCACTGCCCAACACCGACTTATTGTCATGGACCTCTGCGTAAAACCCCGTCGCAGACACGCCGAACGTTGCCGCCGTCAAATCAAGTGGTGGCTGCTGGATCAAACCAGATACTCAAAGTTTGACTCTCCCGCTGGGGATATTAGTCTCGACACAGCAGATATGTCCGTCCAAGAGTGCTGGAAAACCATTCAGACAGCAGTCACAAAAACGGCAAAGCAAGTCCTCGGCGTGGCGAAAGGGGGTCGCAAAATCGACAAGGAGAACTGGTGGTGGGACGCCATAGTCCAGGGTTCATTACGGGAGAAGAAAGCGCTCTTCTAGACGTGGCAAGCGACCGAATCTCCTGAAGATCACGCATCTTACATATTGGGCATAAGCAGCTCATTGTCAAACAGAAGAAAGCGAGTTGCAGAGAGAACCCAACCTCAAGGAGCCTCGACATAAGGTGACATAGGCTCGGAAGAGAAGTCTACGACAATGAATCAGATAGATCATTTACTCAAATATTCCTCCACCCAACTGATCAAACCAGGAATCTGATCAAACTGCCTGATCAAACTTAGCCGTACGCTGAAAGCTTGCCCAAAACACCAGCGTTCCAGACCCGGTTAAAGGCTTTTAAATAAAACTAGTTTTTAAGGATTTTATCGCGTATATTAACTTATTTTATATTCCTGACGTTTCGAGTATTTTACAGCACCCATGGTCACAGTGGGGGGGTACTAATGTTTCCTAATGTCATAATTAACCACGGCTACATCCAGATCAAAATAATTAATTTTTGTACCGATCTACGCAGTAAGAACTTATAGTATCTCGAAGTCTTGCAGTTGTATGCTTGGAATGGGATTTATTTTTATTGATTATAGGATCCCAAGCATATGGTAGCACTCTTCATTTTCTCTCTTAACGTTGGGCTGTTCTTTTATTTCAATAGCCTCGTTTTTTGATTTTCTAGCGAGAAATTGTGGTCTACCAAATCAACTGTAGAGATGAGGTGATCTTGTACGTGTTCACGCAGTTCCACTTGTTTGTAAGTTGATGCTTTGGACCATGGACATCTAAATTATTTCTCGATTAAGAAACAAAATGAAAATACGTTGTCACCTTTGAGTACTAAGATGGAATGCCTCGTTTCCAGTAAAAAAGATCTCCAGTTCTCTACACTCATCACACGAAACAAAGTTGCGTTAAGCTGCTATTTTAACGCTAGTATTCTGTGAGATGGCGGTAAAGCAGACTTATTTACTTTTACTATTTGCTTAAAAACGTCTGTCCTGGGAACAATCAGCAAGTAACCCAACGGAACTTTTTTCAAAGTAATAAAGTAAATTGAACAATTTATTATAAAAAACATTTCAGAAAAAGCTTGGCGTCGAGTTCGTTATTCCCTGGGGTTGTTATCAACCTTGTATTTCACTAATATTATAATAACCTTTTTTATACAGTCTTTGTTTAACAAGAATTAAAGACTTGTTAACTAAGATATTGTATTTATATAAAACTGAATTTATAAACAAAATTACATTCCACATGGTGATATTTACGCAAACACTACACATTAAACAAAACTAATTTTTTATAAATTTTTATCGCGCTTAATTTATATTTTTAGTTCCTGACGTTTTAGGTTCCCACGTTTCAGGTATTTTACAGCACCCATGATCACCGGGTAACTGAGGTGTTTGACGTCCCGATGTCATAGTTAGCCCAGCTACCTTGAGTTTTTATATATCAATTATGGTCCGATCTACGCAGAATGAGCTTACGGTATCTTGAAATCTTGCAGTTGTATGCTCGGATTGAGATTGAATTTTAATAATTGTAAGATCCCAATCACCCAGTTATCTTCTCTATTAAAGTTAGGATGTTTTTGATTTCAATAGCCTCGCGCATCATCCATGGAAGGAATCGGTATTCTATAGCGAAGATTTGAAGTCTATCAAATCTGATGTATCCAACACTATTCCGACGATATCCCGGACGTCAGTCTGAGCGAGATTAGAATGGCTCTCCAGCACCTTAAAAACGGCAAGTTCCCGGGCGAGAATGGAATTACAGCGGAACTTCTGAAAGCGGGTGGAAAACCAGCACTTGAAGTTCTTCAGAGGCTCTTTAATTCCGTCCTCCATGGTGGCACTACTCCGGAGGCGTGGAGTAGAATTGCAGTGGTCTTGTTCTTCAAGAAAGGTGACAATGCCCTCTTGAAGAACTACAGACCGATATCCCTTCTGAGCCGCGTCTACGTGCTGTTTTCGAGAGTCATTACGAATCGTCTCGCACGCAGACTCGACGACTTCCAGCCTACGGAACAAGCTGGTTTCCGAAAAGGCTTTAGTACCATAGACCACATACATACCCTTCGGCAAATCGTACAGAAGTCCGAAGAGAATAATCTGCCACTTTGCCTGGCATATGTGGACTATGAGGAAGCCTTTGATTCCGTCGAAATTTGGGCGGTGCTACAGTCTCTTCAGCGGTGCCAAGTTGACTGTAGGTATATCGAAGTGCTGAAATGTTTGTAAAGTAGGGCTACGATGGCTATCCGAGTACAAAACCAGAGTACGAAACCTATCCAACTGCAGAGAGGTGTAAGACAGGGTGACGTTATTTCACCGAAACTCTTCACCGCTGCATTGAAAGACGTTTTCAAGCTACTGGACTGGCAGAATCGCTGGAGGACTTAAGCACTATGCTCAATGACCTCAATTGTGCCTCCCAACGGATAGGTCTTAAGATGAACATGGACAAAACAAAGATCATATTTAATGTCCATGTCACACCTATGCCGGTAGTTGTTGGGAGCACTAAGCTAGAAGTTGTTGACGAGTACGTTTACCTGGGACAAATAGTCCGGCTAGGTAAGTCCATCTTCGACCGAGAGATCAATCGACGGATTCAACTCGGCTGGGCAGCGTTCGGGAAATTACGTTACATCTTCTCGTCAGGTATACCTCAAAACCTGAAAACTAAGTTGTACAACCAGTGCGTATTGCCAGTGATGACATATGGAACTGAGACGTGGTCCTTCACTGCTGACCGTATGAGGACGCTCAAAGTCGCTCAGCGAGCTATGGAGAGGGCTATGCTCGGAGTTACTATGCGTGATAAGCTTAAAAATGAGGATATCCGCAGTAAAACCAGAGTGACCGACATAGCCCAAAGGATTAGTAAGCTGAAGTGGCAATGGGCCGGTCATATAGCTCGAAGAACCGACAACCGTTGGGGAAAAAAGGTTCTCGAGTGGCAGCCTCGTACCGGTAGACGAAGTGTAGGGCGACTCCCCACTAGATGGAGTGATGACCTGGTAAGACATGCAGGAAGTCGATGGATGCAGGTGGCTCAGGATCGTGCCTTGTGGCATACCTTGGGGAGGTCTATGTTCAGCAGTGGATTTGTAAAGGGCTGTAATGATGAAAATTATGATGATTAAATCTGATGTAAACAGACGTGTACACGGACTGCAGAAATCCTGGGGCGTCGATTCTTCACATTAGCTCTGCGTTGAACACATCGCTTCATAATAGACATAAAGGAAAGCAGTCATCGCTTCCTCATTCTAATCTAGAGCCCGGCCTCATATGTGTGTGGCATTGCTAAACGGCCCTGTGGACCGATAATGGCCCTGCCCATACTGTCGCTCGCTAAGGATAATATACACTCGGACTTTATCCAGCGAAGCCCAAAAACTCGAAGTTGGGCCAAGCTTAGCGCAAATGACCAAAATTGTCCCCGTTTTTACATCATATGGTTTTGGTGGAATTACGTTTTGTATTTGGAGGTCAATGTTAGTATATAGGTTTCTTTAAATTTTTTCGAAATTCTTTAGTTTTAAAAGCGTGCTCTCGAGAGCCGTGGTAGCTCAGATGGTTAAAATTCACTGTAAATATAACAGAACGCGAGTAACCCGGGTTCGATCCCCGCCGGCACCAATGAAATTGTTAACTGCAATTTTATGTGCTGTTTCACCACGTGCAAAGAAAACATCGTGTGGAAACCTGCGTGTCTGAGGAATAATGAAAAAATATTTCGAAGACATATGAAGCTAGCTAACACGCATTGCGGCTGCGCGGCGGACATTTCCTTGCCCTAAAACCCTCTCAGAAATGAGAGGAGGCCTGTGCCCAGCAGTGGGACGTATATGGGCTGTAACTTTATTTAAAAGCGTGCTCTTTTGTCAATCAAATATAATTTCGCTGTCAGTCGTGTTCATATATAGCAAAATACTGTTTCAACGCTGGTGAGACTTCTAATCTTTTTACAGCACTGATCACTAAGTAACGTTTTTAATCATGATCGAAGGAACTTTTGTATACAGATGTTCTTGAACAATCATTAAATCAGCCGTTAATTGAAGTAAACTAAACACGCAGACAATCGATCTATTCATTAACTTAAATAGCTCAACTCGAGAATCGCCACAGCAGATAATGTAGGCACATCGTTATCAAGCCTCTTTGTCTCAAGCATAATATACAAGTGGTCGTAATTCAGCTAAACCGTCCCTGTTAATTTAGTAGTTTAAGCATTAAAACAGAGTTACGGCGAGCATTAACGAAACGTAAAATCACAAACAAACTGCTCTATAATTTTAATTTTACACCGAGAGCGGATTCTGTGTAAACGGTAGTAAACATTCGTCACGTCGGTGCATCGTCATAATTAGATCGTAAACGCTGCGCGGGAGACGCCATTTTGTATTTTACAGGCGTATGCATAACTGGAAGTGGCATTATCAAGGTTGAAAAACTTATAAGGTCACTTGGTATCTATATAGTTGCTTTAATGTTAATAAATATTACAGTAACTTTTACGGTTTCGCTGTACTATTTCAAATTCCTTTTAATTTTGTTCTGTCTGTTTGTCCGTGTGCGTAACAGTGTCGTAAATCGTAAAGTTTTAAACGAATTAGATAAATAGTTTAAAAGCATTTTATTTATATTGATCGCAATTTAAAGACAAGAATTTTTTTAATTTTAGAACCATTTAAAGAACTATGTAAAAGTTATTTAAAATCCTTGCGGTTTTAAATAAACATCTTTTTACGATTTGTTTCAATGCTCAAACGCAACAATAAACACAATGGTTTATATTACAGTTTGAAATGTTTCAATCTGCGCGTTTGGTTGTAACACAAAATTATGTGAACAAACGTGAAATTTTATCTTCTCATGTGTTTGAGACGATATGACAAAATACTATTTTATCTGCTTAATTATAAATTATTAATGATAATTATCAATTATATTTCATTGATACGCCATGTAGTGACGATGTAAGATTATCAATTACCTACCTCACATCATCCTGAGGGAGTAAGCGTGAATCGAAGAATTTAATGCCCCGACTTCAGAGATCATTATGTAGACTTTTTTTGATTATTTTATTAACCAATTTTTTACTTTAATTAAAGTTTTAATTTAACTATTTTCCCAAGTGGAATAAGTAATTTCACAAACTTAAGGTAACAACTAGAATGTTATCTAAACAGTTGCATTAAAGTTTTTATTGCTTATTTTTCTACCCTTAGGAGTTTTAAGAAAAGTCAAACTTTCATTAAATGATTGATAACCTATCGCTCATTTAATCAAAGTATGACTGCGTAGTACTATTATTTATTTTGTTGTATAACCCATTTAATAAAAATGAACCATAAAATCGGTTCACGGTGTTTTCGCGTAATGTACGTACAAGAAAAGACAAAAAAATACATACATTCGAATCGAGAACCTCCTCGTTTGTAGTTGACTAAGAATTTGTTCAACCGTTCATTTTATGTGGTAGAGCCCAAAGATTTAAGTAGAGCCATACTGCAGCTATATTAGCAGTACATATAATGTTGTAGCACGAATGGGTCGGCTCGACTGGAGAAGGACCACGCTCTCATAGAACACCAGCGTAAAATAGCAGCCTAACGCTGCTGTGTTTCGTATGGTGAGTGTAGAGAACCGGACACCCTTCTTACTGGAACGGAGGCATTTCATCTTAGTCCTCACGAGTAATTGCGCATCTCCATTTTTATTTTAACCCAGGATAGATGTAGATGGCTTTAGGCTACAGTAACCACTTACCATCAGGTGGACTGTGTGCTCGTTTGTTACTTTTATCCTATAAAATAAAATCTCGCTCTGCCCAGCTGACTACGCTCGAGTCACATCCAGTAACGCCGCCCGCTCCCCGCTCACAAGCGTACACGCATTTATTTATTTAAGAGCGCAGTTCGTCGGCCGAACTCCGTCCGCCGCTAACCTTCACCCGCGCTATTGACTCCAAGGTCCCGACTGTTGCCCTGAACGCTTCCTGGAATCACTGACAGATCCAGTGATTAATTGTCGGTTATTCGTACATGCGGGATTTTAAGTTTTGTCACACTTCAATCTTTTTGATGTGTTATACGTAATTTGGCAACAATATATTTTGCTACTGAATTAATTGGTCAGTCTAGTCTTGTTGTAACACTATTTCTAGTGTTAGATTTAATGACTTTAAATTTATGCAAACACTACACACACATTGAATAAAACACTTTTACGGGTTATATCGCGTTTAATTTAACTTATTTAAAATCCCAACGTTTAGTTAGAGCACACAAGCTGACTATTGACAACTGTTGTAAACGTGATAAAAACCATTAAAGTAGTTTTATTGAATAAGGGATATAATTGTTTATTACCACTTACATATTATAACAAAATTTTGTTTATATTCGCGTAAATTTTTTGCAGTTTCTAATAGAGGTGATTATGTGAAATGTAGCAAATTTTTTATACATGGTAGAGCCATGCTGCTGCTATATTAGTAGTGTATGTAGTTGTAACTCTCACAGAATATCAGCGCAAAATTTTCGTTGTTTGTTCATTCGTGAGTGTAGAGACCCTTTTTGCTGGAAACGAGGCATTTCATTTAATCCTCACGGGTGACAACGCATCTGTGTTTTGATTCGTATATGAGGATAGATGTAGATGTCTATGGGCCACAGCAACCGCTTACTATTAGGTGGACTGTGTGCTCGTTTGTCATCTATCTCATAAAATTTTACAGGCCTTCATGAAAGCATCATGCTCAAATTTTCTCTTCAATGGGAGAGGTCCGTGTGTTGTTACTTAAATACTGTAGTGCCTATTTCCGTATTATTTTAATTTATACAAATAAATAAACTAAAAGTGTCTCTTTTTAGTGTCAAAATGACAGCTTTTTACTTAATGTATATGGAAGTATATACGATAATTATATATCTAAAAATAAACAATTTTTAATAGTTTTGTCTGTCTGTCTATTTCTTTAAAGCCCGTTTGGTTAATGTGCAAATACTGTGGTATAATAGCGGGTGTAAAGGTTTTCCCGTTACAACTGAGTCACAGAACGTTTTGTTACAACTAATTATAAAGTTGTCTATTTAAATTTTAACATTGTAGTTTTTTGCATGAAATAAGTTCTTTTTGACTTTTTTTATCTTATATTTACGTAACATAAACCTTGTTTTTTTGCACGTGGATTTTAGTTAATACGTTTCACCTTTAAATTAACCATTCAGCGACGAAATGGAGGCAGTAGTCTTATCACTGTACTGCGGGGAGTTTTGAGTTATGATTTCTTTTTAGTTTGGTAGTAAATATTTTATTTATAGAATAAGGGTGGCAAACGAGCACACAGTTCACCTGATGGTATATGGATAGTGTACCCCATAGACATTCTCTATTTATTGTCGATTAAGGATCAATATGAAAATGCGTTGTCATACTTGGTTGTACAGTACTGAGTTGGAATGTCTCGTATCCAGTAAAAAGGGTCTTCGGTTTACTATACTCACCATATAAAACACAGTCAGCATTAAGCTGCAATTTTACGCTGGTATTCTGTGAGTGCGTAGTCCTTCCCCGGTCAAGCCGACCTATTCATGCTACAACCATAATATAGCTACAACATACCTCTACCACGTATAATAGAGATAATAAATATCACCTTTAAAATAGCCATTCAGCGAGGAAACGGAGCCAACGTTCTGAACACACACACATACCGCAGGGAGAATGACTGTATAGTAATTTTTCAGTTTTATTATCTTTTTATTTTAGTAATGAATATATCAATAAGTATATTTTAAAATGTATTTGAAAGTCAAAACTTTATGACATTTAAAGTAATGAATAATAATTCATTCGCTCAAGTGTGAAAGAAACTTTAGCTAGCAAAATACGTCGCACTTTAATGAAACAGACATTATTTCTAGACAAATTACGTGCAACGGGGTAGTAGCGAGCTGGCTTTGAGTCGTCTAACCTATCATTAAACTGCTATCGGTCAGTGGGGTAGCTGCTCATTACGGGACTTGCCGCAAGCAACTTGCGGGCATTGTACTCCTATCCTGTGGGTGAATTTACAGTCATAGAATTGAATGTAAAATAATGAATATAAGATTTAGTCGAATAAACTTTAATCGAGGACAAATGTCTATATCCCACGTTATCTACTTACCAATAGCCCTTATTCTATTAAAAATATGTAATCTAAACAAATAAATAAAATTGAAGTGTTTCTTTGTGATGTTAAAATAACAGCTTTTTACTAAATTCCTGTGAAAGTATTGTGGCGGCGCTGTCGCTGCCCCAAAAGCGAAACACACCGAAGCCTAAATCACACTATCAAAATTCCGAATCATAATCAGTATACATAGAACAGCTCCAAACTATCACACGGAGCGTTGGCCGCTCCCCAGGCAGAACTCCTTGCCCGACGGGAGATCTCCCCTTTCCCTCCACGGCCACAGTATATACGGTACTTAAAACTAAATACAATTTTTGAAATTTGTGTCTGTCTGTCGGTCTGTTTGTACCGGCTTATCTCCGAAATAGCTGGATCGATTTTCACGAGGCTTTCACTGGCAGATAGCTGATGTTAAAAGGAATACCTTAAACTAATTTTATTTCAGGTTACTGCAGAAAAAAATAAAACCAATGAAATTCAGTTGTAATAAATTTCACTTGGATGAAGCCGCAGGGAACAGCCTGTATATGATATCAGTCCGTCTTCCTGTCCGAATACAATCTGAGGACTTTCAATACAAATGTGAATAGGCTTTTGTTATCCTAAGACTGGCTTTTATCCAAGCACTAGCGTATAATAAGTAAAAAAAAAAACAATATGATTAATTTCTATGACTTTTGTTTCCAGCATAAAACGCATGTTCCTCATCAGCTCGTAAAAGTCCAGTGTTGGAAAATAGCCTGTCCCGTTGTAGTGGGCCCTAGCCTTAACTCACTCGTCTCACTTGTTAGATGGACTGGTGATCGCTATACCCCACATGACATGATTGAAGCCATTAGTGTGTCGTAAATGCGGATGCTGAGCATGAGAAATGATCTTGAAAATCAATAATTTAGTTTTTCTGACAAGAAGTGCTCTGTAACAGTCTGGAGTTAGAAAATAGGCAGTGTTTTATTCCCGTGCTCCGGACGCACGCAATGCCGTTGGTCCTGTATCTGATCTCTGTCTGGTCGTCGGATTTCCGCCCCATCGGACTATGAGTGAGGAAGAAGGGAATGCCTGTACATGTGCATACACTTGTGAACTATAATCTAAACCTGCGCAGTATGCTAGTGTCCATTAGGACTGACCGTTACGACCGAAATTTGGCGTAGGAAATGATTTATCCCACATTTCGCAGCTTTTACACTGCTGCCAGTCACGTGTCTGAGGTATTTATGTCTGGCATAAGCGAGATGGTCTACAGACATCTAGCGCAAGTTAACAGAGTTTTCTGACGTTCCCATAGTCGCTTCTTACCTAACCAAAGATAAAAAATAGTTCAATAGATTCTTTCACGCCGCCATCGAATGGCAATTAGCAATTACTATCGTACTATTATATAATCAAATAGAATAGAACATAATAGAATTATTTTTTATTCAATATAGATTACATGTTGCAATTCTTATTGAAAGTAATTTTTTACTTTACCACTGGCTCAAAAAAACATCTGTCTTGGGAAGAACCAGCAACAAACCCAGCGGGACCACAGCGGGAAAAAATAATTTTACAATGTCAATGGTCACAAACTATTCACAAAATTTATTTTAGAAACAGCTTAGAAGCGACCACCTCATTCCCAGGGGTTATTATCAAACTTGTATTAATTTATATTATAATGACCCTTTCATATAGTTTTTGTTTTATTAAATATTTAAACTTCGTAATAGACAGACCTTGTGTATTTTCTGGGACTTTGTTGTAACAGCGTATACATAGCCCCAAGAATGAGTTACTGACTCTGTGGAGTCGAGAAACTGGTAGCCTTGTGTTTGTTCCTGGTGTTTATAGAGTATATATCACTTTTTTACAAAAACTACCTTCGTTTTTTTTTGAACACACATTAAATTTTCGTAGATATACTGAGAGGCCAAAGTTAACATGTCTATTTCTTTAATTTTTTCTCTAATAGAATCTATCGGTTTAAGGTTGTAAATAACTAATATGGCCCTCTTCTAATCTTAAAGATGGCAGCTTCTATTTCTAATTTCATACTATATCTATTCTTCATTAATAATCAAAATTCAGATGATTTGCACTCCTCGGGACTAAAATACAATGCCTCGTTTCCACTAAAATGGGTAACCGGTTCCCCTACATTCACCATACAAAACACAGCAGAATTAAGCTGCTATTTAACGCTGGTATTCTGTGACAGCCGACCCATTCGTACTAAATCAATCAATCTATTGGATGGCTTTACTACATATAAATATATTTGTCATAACCCACCTTTGACTTGCTTTGATTGCTACACGAACGTCAAATAATAAGAAAATGTCACATTTTTCTGTCAACTCGTATTAAAATTAGTCCCCTGATAATAAATTCACATAAACGACTTCTTAAATGTATTTGTGTAAATAACTGACAGTGCTGCCAACGAATTTGACAATGACATTGGCAATGAAATGTTTTCAAATTTTCTTTTAAAAATGAATTATTTTAGTGTTGACACTTGACATATATTACGTCACGCCGCGGACGCTGTCAGTATCGCGTGCGCACGCAATTTTACTATTTGAACTACTTCTTGTTACTAGCGCTATTTACTATAATAAAAAAAAACGTTGTGGTGTTCCGTGCCAAACTGAACAAAACTGAACTACTTATTTATGTTATTTTTATTTTTACGTCATAGAGCCATGCGCCAGCCATATTACTAGCTAGTATAGCAAGAATGGGTCGGCTCGACTGGGGAAGCTGCTGTGTTTCGTACGGTGAGTGTAGGGAACCGGAGATTCTTTTTACTGGAGACAAGTCATTCCATCTTAGTCCTCACGGGTGACAACGCATTTGCATTTTGATTCGTAATCTAGGATAGATGTAGATGACTACAGGCCACAGCAAACACCATTAGGTGAAAAATGTGCTCGTTGTCACCCTTATCATATAATAAAAGTGTTATTGGAATCTGCTTGTTGCTTTTGCCTCCGTCGCTGTGGTTTTACGTAGATAGCTAAAATTTGACATAGTTTTATAAAAAAAAACTTTAATAGTACCGATATTCCAAGTCAATCTATTACAGTGAGTGACAAAATGAAAAAGTCGCTACTTCTTCTATGACATAACTGTTAGAAAGTAGAACTACAAGCTGAAGCAAATAAGGCTGCTCTTGAGAATCTTTCGTAAAAAACTACATGATTGTTAGCACATAACTCAGCCCACCAGATATTAAATCACTTAAAACAGATATTAGATAAAAATTGAATTTTTAACAGACTAGAATCAAACAGAATAGAATCAGCAAAAGTGAACGGTATAGCCGGAAAGGGAAGAAAGTCCTAGATAAAAATTTATCCACAATTGTTGATATATTTCAAGCTAAGCATAATTGAGAGCACCCTTAACCGAAGAGCATGTATGCATAGGTATAGGAATGTTAAGGAAGCCAGAGGTGTGTATCAGGATCCTGTCAAATGGAAGTCCGTAGTCTCTGTCTACCCCTTATATTATGCTATTGTAGAATAGAATCATTTTTATCCTAAATAAATTACATAATATTTAAGCATTACTACTACTTTTAAGAAAACCTCTGTCCTGGAAGAATCAGCAAGAAACCCAGCTCCTGCTGAGTTTCTTTGTTTTAAACAATTTATGATATAATATTTTATGCAAATAAGTATAATATATTTTATATAGGTATTTATTCATTTCATTTTCTAACAAAGTCAGTTTATATATTATATAAACTGACTTTGTTAGAAGATGTCCCGGATGCAATAACAGAAAACCAATAATTGAGCATGGAAATAAATACTTTGGTTATTCATTTGTATTTAAACTAAGACTGTAGTTTAGATTCAACAGGTTATTTTACGTGACTCATGTTGATGTATTTTGTTGCGCATTAAAAGCTGCCAGCTGGGATTTGGAGCTACATGTCTTTCAAAAGACGTGTTAAATGAATAGTAAGCCTACTAATACATGATCCAAGGATATATTACTGTTTAAAAACTGAGTATACTGGCACATGTTGTTAGAATAAATTGATGGCACTAGATTTCGCAGAAATTTAGACATCATTATTTCGGGCTGGTGGCTCAATTTACTAACTTAATGATAGTCTCAGCTATATTATTTTTATTTTAGTTTCTT
This sequence comes from Parnassius smintheus behrii, assembly GCA_036936625.1. NCBI lineage: Eukaryota > Metazoa > Arthropoda > Insecta > Lepidoptera > Papilionidae > Parnassius > Parnassius smintheus. Next base: position 45,960,636 of record JAUPFT010000013.1, read on the forward strand.
TGTGATCGCCCGTAGATAAGGCTTAATATTTTAAGTCCAACCCAGAGTCACCCCTGAAGATTAAGATGGAATATCTCATTTCCAGCAAAGAGGGTTTCTGGTTCTCTACACACCACACGAAACACAGCAGCATTAAGCTGCTGTTTTAAGGTAGTTTTATATGAGAGTCTGTTTCTTCTCCGGCTCAGCGAAACAATTCGTGCTAAAACACATAATACAGACTCAACGTGGCTCTGCCACTTAAAAGAAGAAGGGCCCAAGCCTAAGTCAGGTGACTTGGGCTTGGGTTTTTTGGCATTTATTAGGGAAGGCCTATATTTAACATTATAATGATGATATTTTATATGGCACACTGCCATCTGTCTAAGGAAATAAGATCTTTTAAGAGAAGAGAGAATTAAGATCTGACACCGAATCTGACGTAATGGAGTGATGAATTATTGTATACCGTCATGACATGGTTTTAAATTTAATGCAGTCTTGAAAACTAGACATAATTTTATTTAGGGGCTTAATTAATTCAGATAACCGTCATTTTTAATAAATTTACACGAGTTTGTTGCGCGCGAATTGACCTTGAGCTTCGTTTCTACTCACTGAATAGGTATTTCCGGTTAAACTAAAAGCGATTTGGCTAGGAAATTGTGCGAAGAGATTTATTGTATACAATAATATTGATAAATATGTGGTAGAGCCACGCTGCGGCTACATTATGGTTGTAGCACAAATGGGTCAGCTCGACCGAGAAAGGACCAAGCTCTCACACAATACCTGCGAGAAATAGCAGCTTAATACTGTTGTGTTTCGTATGGTGAGTATAGAGTACTGGAGACCCTTTCTTACTGGAAACGAAGCATTCCATCTTAGTCCTCAGGGGTGAAAACGCATCTGCGTGTTGATTGTTGATCGAGGATAAATGAAGATCTCTATGTGCTACAGCATCCACTTACCATCAGGTGGACTGTGCGCTCGCTTGTCACCCTTATTTTATAAAAAAATATTTTAAAATAATTTCTTGAATTCATTAAATTTTTAATAATATGTGTATACAGAAGAGACGAAGAAGCCATTAAGTACATGATGGTTAGTTTGCTAGCCATGGACACGGGATCAACTTCAAACAAAGAAGACAACAGATCCGTTGTCAACCCTCGGGACTAAGATGCAATGTTTCAGCTTCATTATCTTCATCAGCCTTCGGTAGTTTTCTGCTGGATACAATCTTTTTCCAAAGCTACGTAGCCCGAATTTTAAATGCATCCATCCTTCTTTACTGCTCTAAACTTAACTAAATATAGCTCGTATCTCTGCCAAGTCTGTTTACTGTTAAACATAAGCGCGACCTCATCTCCATGATACGTCTACTCCAACGCTTCTCACATTTACGACGGATAAGAAAGTAAAATAGAGAAATAATCAAAATTACATACTTCATATACATTAACACTGACGCTCGTCATCCAGATGGGTAGGCAGAGACTACAGACTTCCATTTGGCACGATCCTGACACACCTCTCTCGCCTCTTCTACATCCATATACCTACGCAAACATGCTCGTCGGTTAAGGGTACTTCTAATGAGGCCCATTTTCAAAATATCGCTAATTTGGTCGATAAACTTTCTTCTAGGGTGTCCGTTCCCGACTCTGCCGTCCACACCTGCCATGTAAATCTGCTTTGTCACTCTTTCGTCTATTATTCTTTTCCAACATCATCCTGCAAATCAAAATTAGTTAAATGTTAATTCTGAGCAACGTTAATTTCAATAATAAGAAGTCCCATATTGAGCTTAATAAACTGTTTCCTTGGTCTAGTGGGAGTCGATTGCTAACCATGTGATCCCAGGATCGAGTTCCGGGTTAGGCCAATTTAAATTATTGGGTTAGTTGATCAAGAAATTTTCTGAAGCAGCTCTAATTCAGCAAGTTGTCGGTATTTCAACCTCTGTCTCAGAAAACTCGTGAAGCCCCTGGTCTTGCACCTCATCAACTCTCTTGTCAGTCGTGTCAGATTACCGTCCTATCGGATTATTTGGGTGAGGGAATACAGAGCGTGCGTACATATGGGCGCTATAATCCTGCCGAGATGGGCCGCCGTGACTGGAACTCAGTCGTAAGGACATTATTATCCAAGAATTGTTTTATGTTATGGACATTATTTTCATTCAGCAACTTGTACAATTTTTCAAGCAACGTAATATGTAGGATTTCAAGTTCATTAAAGATCCGAACTCACATAGTATGGCTGTAAAGATATAACCTACTACGTCCCACTCTGGGCACAGGAGTTCATTTCTGAAAAGGTATTTAGGGCTATGAAAAGTCCGCCGCGCTGCTCCGATGTGTGTTAGTGGACACATGTCAATTTCTAGGACATGCAGGTTTCCTCACGATGTTTTCCTTCACCCAAGGTATGTGGTAAATCAGCACTTGTTATTATTAATTTCATTGGTGCCGCCGGTTCTCTGATATATTTATAGTGGGTTACTAAGTTACCACGGCTCGATAGTATGGTAGAAGTCTCCGTAATTTTGTGACATAGATATATAAAGGTATATCCTAGCTTATGCAGGTCTTTACGTGAGCGAGTAGACTGTGCCTCAAACCATTTTTAAATGATTTTTTATGGCTTTGCACAAAATTATAAATTTCAAAGTTAAAAAAAATTCAAAGATAAAATTATGATAGACACAAGAACTGTGGTATTTTAGAGGATAAGCACTGGCATTTAATGTTAATATACCGTGTTTGATCCGCGCTATTCTGATTTAACACGGTTACGGGAAAAACATCGTTATGGAATAGAAATAGAAACTTTTTAAACAATGTAGATTTCAATAATAGTTATTGAAAGTAACTCTTGAAATAATGCTAGTTTTTACGGAATTTATCGCGTATATTTAACTTTTTAAATACCCGACGTTTCGAACGCTTTACAGCACTCATCACGGGCGGGACTGAGATGTTCAACGTCCATATGTCATAGTTAACCGCGGTTACCATAGATTAAAATTTAACTTTTGTTCCGATCTATGCAGTATGAACTTAGGTATCTTGAAGTCTTGCAGTTGTATGTTTGGGTTGGGATTTAATTTTATTTATTATAAGATCCCAAGCAGATGGTAGCACCCAGCCATCTTCTTTATTGAAATTAGGATGTTTTTTGATTTCAATAGCCTCGCGAATCATCCTTGGAAGGAATCGGTGTTCTTTAGCGAGGATTTGCGGTCTATCAATCTGATGTAGTGATGGGGGCGATCCTGTACATGTTCACAGACTGCAGACTTCCCGGAGCGTCGATTCTTCACATCAGCTATATGTTCTTTAACGCGGGTTTTTATTGATCTTTTAGTTTGTCCTATGTAGGAGAGACCACATTCACAATCAAGCTTGTACACTCCTGCATCTTGCAGATTCAATCTTCTTCAGCGGCTCGAAGTATGTTTTGATGGAAGCACGCTTCAAGATGTAGCCAATCTTGTCAGTGACTCCTCTAACATATGGTAGTACAGCAAAAAAGTTAAATATAAGTTTAAAAAGTTAAATATACGCGATAAATTCCGTAAAAACTAGCATTATTTCAATGTGTAGTGTTCGCGTAAATATAAAAAAGTCACTCTTGTTTAATTTACCACTGGTTCGGAAAATACCTCTGTCCTGAAAAGAATCAGCAAGAAATCCTTTGTAAGCTTTTGTAAAATAATGGTTTACAATCGTTTAATATACTACATTATAGTTAACAACGCAAGAGTAATTACAAATAGCTTGGTAACGATTACTTCACTCCCAAGGATTATTAGCAACTGTGAATTCCGTAATATTATTCCTTATCTGCGTATGAACCCTACATATCTGCAAATTGAAATATGTTTTCAGAATATGTGAGGCCTTCAAACATGTACTTGAAACAGCCGACTTTTCACTATGGGGAGAGGCCAACAGTAACTTTGGTACATAGTAACAAATACATGGTTATGTTTCAAAGGCTAGATAAATTTTAAAGTTAAGTTCAAATAAATAAATAAATAAATAAATAAATATATATATATATATATATATATATATATATATATAAATATAATGATATACCGTTATTGCCGTTTTTGAAAATACGAGTAAATAAGGTATATCTACTTTTATTTTAAACTATCCCAAAGTGAATGTTATTTATGGGCAACAAAGTTTTGCCTACCGATCGACCCTCACGAATGTGTGTGCGCAGTAAAATCTGTTAAAATAATGCATTACCACGCAATTTGAATTTAAAAGATAAAAAGGACAGAATGTTTTACTTTCTTTTAAAATACTTTTTCTTTACTATTTACCTCTATTACTTATTTTGAACCTTCTCTGCAAATTTGGCCCGTTATTGCAAAATAACCCTTTGTAGGTAATACATTGATACATGTACAAACAACTAATGTGCTGTTAACAGCCATCTAGTAGATTTCACGCTATGAACAGTCAAGCAAATAAAATTTAAAGTGTTGAAAGAAAGTTAAAACTAGTCACGTGGGTGTCGTAAGATGCGGCCATGGGATACGGATATGGGATAGGCCAGAAAAATGTTATAAGTTCCGAAAGTTGACGATTTAACCATTTTATTTTCATCATCCGACTACGGCAGCCCACTGCTGGACATAGGCCTCTCTTTCTGATCTCCTTAGTCTGATCTTCGGCTTCACGCATCGGGTTGCTGCCAGCCGCCTTGCGCAGTTCTTCGCTCAGAAGTGTTTGATTTCTTGGTTTTCCCAGGCCGGCGTTGACGAGCAGCAAAAAACGTTTCACTGTCGAAGATATGACATATCACGTCACGTATAATATTGTTTATTGAATGAACAATGTATATTGAAAAATAATAAGTTAATATAAAAAAACCCACAGTTTGACACGGGCTTCCCATTTTTAAGAATATTTTGAGGCACGAAATACTCCGCTAAGCTAAGTTTCTTGTTGCTTGTTCCCAGAACAGAGTAAAACATTAAATGTTTATAAAGTAACTAAATTGGCAGTCTTATGTTAAGAATAAAAGCTGTTTTTTTATAGAATAGGGTGACAAACGAGCACACAGTCCACCTGATGGTAAGTGGTTGCTGCGGCCCATAGACATCTACATCTATCTTCCATTACAAATCAAAATGCAGATGCGTTGTCACCCGTGAGCACTGAGATGGAATGCCTCATTTCCAGTAAAAAGGGTCTCCGGTTCTTTACACTCACCATACGAAATACAGCAGCATTAAGCTACTATTTCACGCTGGTATTCTGTGAGAGCGTGGTCCTTCCCCGGTCGAGCCGACCCATTCGTGCTACAACTATACTACTAATATAATTGCAGCATGGCTCTACCACGTAAAAAAGCTGTTGAGTAAATTAAAAAAATATAGTAGACCTGAAACCCTACGTAAGTTGAATAGCTTCCAACTTACAAAAACATATATGGCAAGCGCAAATGGGAATACATGCTCCCATCTTTGCGTAACGAGCTTCCACTCACTTCATTAAATAAAATAATATATTATAAAGTAAAAAAGCTAAAAGAACACTAAAGGAGTTTCTAATCAAATAACTAGATGGTCGGTATGGTATGTTGTACAGGTAGTTTAATAGTATATTAGATGATAATATAGTTAACGTAAATTCCGTAATCTGAGGTGTATATACTGATTTATCTCAAATTTATATATTTATTAATATACTTAGCAATTAGAGTCAATAAATATATGAATCTACAATTACTACCAATAATAGCTTATTTAACGTAGTAGTTTATAGTTAATAGACCACAGCAATTAAACCGTGTGTGGTTTCTGCTGTAGAGATAAAAAATATTTTTGTGTATCAGCTTGATTCTTATATTTTGAATAAAAATTAAAAAAATTATTGAATTGAATTTTATTTTATTGATATATTGAATTAAATTGAAAGATTTTCCTACTATTTTCCCAGTTAGATACCGTGGGAATCTTTGTTTATCATTGTTTTGAAATCTTTGTTTCAAAGAGAATAAGGGATCTGCGACAGTAAACAATCACTGCCGAGCTCCAGCACGTCAAGCAAGTTTTGCACGCTAACAAGCTTCGGGTCCCGCGCCTCCATCACAGTGGCAGAGTGAAAAAAGGCCATAGTCGGGCGTGTTCCTGCTGTACTACCATATGTCAGAGGATTCACAGACAAGATGGGCTACATCTTGAAGCGGGCTTCTATAAGAACATACTACAAGCCGCCGAAAAAGATTTGTCAATTCTTACCATCCGTCAAGTGTAATATTCCTCTACAAGATGCAGGAGTGTACAAGCTTGATTGTGAATGTGGTATCTCTTACAAAGGACACACATAAAGATTTATAAAAACCCACGTGAACGAAAATATCGCTCATGTGAAGCACCGACGCTCCGAAAAGTCTGCAGCATGTCATCGTGTTCAGAATCGTTGTAACCCTTAATCAGATTTGATAGACCATAAATCTTCGCAAAAGAACACCGATTCCTACCAAGGATGATTCGCAAGGCTATTGAAATTAAAAAATATCCTAAATTCAATAGAGAAGATGGCTAGGTGCTACCATCTGCTTGGTATCCCCTAATTAATAAAATTAAATCTAAACCCAAGCATACTACTGTAATCCTTCAAGATACTGTGAGCCCATTATGCGGAGATCGGACCAAAAAAAATTAACTATGACATCGTGCTTCAAACACCTCAGGCTCACCATGACCATGGGCGCGGGCAAGTGCTCAAAACGTAGGGAATTAAAAAAGTTGAAATTAAACGTAATAGCATCCGTAAAATTAGTTTCTTTCATGTGTAGTAATCGCGTGAATATAAGAAATCATTATAAAAAATTGACTTTTAATAAATGTGATGTAATAATCTATAATTAAAATAATTCTGTGGCCCTTCATCATCATCATCATCATTACAGCCCTTCACAAGTCCACTGTTGAACATAGGCCTCCCCCAAATAATGCCACAAAGCACGGTCCTGAGCCACCTGCACGCATCGACTTCCTGCATATCTTACCAGGTCGTCACTCCATCTAGTGGGGGTTTGCCCTACACTACGCCTACCGGTACGAGGCTGCCACTCAAGAACCTTTCTTCCCCATCGGTTATCGGTTCTTCGAGCTATATGGCCGGCCCATTGCCACTTCAGCTTACTAATCCGTTGGGCTATGTCGGTCACTCTGGTTTTACTGCGGATATCCTCATTTCTGAGTCTATCACGCAGAGAAACTCCGAGCATAGCCCTCTCCATAGCTCGCTGAGCAACCTTGAGCGTCCTCATACGGCCAGCAGTGAAGGACCACGTCTCAGATCCATAAGTCATCACTAGCAACACGCACTGGTTGTACAATCTAGTTTTTAGAGATTGAGGTATACCTGACGAGAAGATATGTCGTAATTTCCCGAACGCTGCCCAGCCGAGTTGAATCCGTTGATTGACCTCTCGGTCGAAGTTGGACTTACCTAGTCGGACTATTTGTCCCAGGTAAACGTACTCGTCAACAAATTTGAGCATAGTGCTCCCAACAACTACCGGCATAGGTGTGACATGGACATTAAACATGATCTTTGTTTTTTCCATGTTCATCTTAAGACCTATCCGTTGGGAGGCACTATTGAGGTCATTGAGCATAGTGCTTAAGTCCTCCAGCGATTCTGCCATAAGGACTATATCGTCGGCAAATCGAAGGTGAGTGATGTACTCGCCATTGATGTTAATACCGTATCCTTTCCAGTCCAGTAGCTTGAAAACGTCTTCCAAAGCAGCGGTGAAGAGTTTCGGGGATATAACGTCACCCTGTCTTACACCTCTCTGCAGTTGGATAGGTTTCGATCTCTGGTTCTGTACTCGGATAGCCATCGTTGCCCTACTGTAACACTTCAGCACCTCGATATAGCGACAGTCAACTTGGCACCGCCGAAGGGACTGCAGCACCGCCCAAATTTCGACGGAATTAAAGGCTTTCTCATAGTCCACATACGCCAGGCAAAGTGGCAAATTGTACTCTTCAGTCTTCTGTACAATCTGCCGCAGGGTATGTATGTGGTCTATGGTACTGAAGCCTTTTCGGAAACCGGCTTGTTCGGGAGGCTGGAAGTCGTCGAGTCTGCGTGCGAGATGATTCGTAACGACTCTCGAAAACAGCACGTAGACGCGGCTCAGAAGGGAAATCGGTCTGTAGTTCTTCAAGAGAGCGTTGTCGCCTTTCTTAAAGAACAAGACCACCGCACTTCTGCTCCACGCGTCTGGAGTAGTGCCACCATGGAGGACGGAATTGAAGAGCTTCTGAAGGACTTCAAGTACCGGTGTTCCACCCGCTTTCAGAAGCTCCGCTGTAATTCCATCCTCGCCTGGGGCCCTGCCGTTTTTAAGGTGCTGGAGAGCCATTTTAATCTCGCTTAGACTGACGTGCGGGATATCATCGGAATAGTGTCGGATAACACTTGCTCTTGGATCGTTACTCACACTTGCGCGTGGCTCCAACGATGATGTGTACAGCTGCCCATGGAACCTCTCAATCTCACTCAAAATCTCGGGTGTCCCGGAAACGATGCTGCCACACTCAGTCTTCAGCTTTGACAGTTGGCTCTTACGGGCAGACAGATCTCTGGCAAAGACTTTGGAGCCCTGGTTTCGCTCGATCCCTTCTTTAATACGAGCAGTATTAAAGTTACGTAAGTCTCGCCGCATGCATTTGGAGATCTGTCTGTTCAGTTGCCTGTATGCTGTCAAATCTGTTGACGATTGCAGCCTCATCTCCCGTCTAACAGCCATGAGATTAAGAGTGTGATCGGAGAGTTTTTGTGTTCTTCTGCGGCTGGTCTTGCAGAACTTAGCTCCGACCGCATGGACAGTTTCCACGAGCTTGTCATTCATATCGTCCACTGCATTGCAATGTTGTAGGCACTGAAAGCGGTTGTATAACTCGAGGGAGGGAACTTTTCGGGATTCTGGATTAGAGCACAAGGGGAAAGGAGCGTTGATCTCATTAGACGAGACCTTTCCAACTTAACGTTTAGGTTCAGTGTGCCTCTAACCATTCGGTGATCGCTGCCAGTTTTCACCCTTGCGATCACTGAGACATCACTGAACAGTTGGCGTCTGGTCGTCATAATGAAGTCAATCTCATTTTTTGTCGAACCGTCGGGCCTCGACCAGGTCCACTTCCTCTGGAGCCGCTTCTGGAAGGAAGAGTTCATCATAAAGAGTTCCTCTTTCTCCATAAAGTCGGCCAGCTGCTCGCCCCTTCAGTTCCCTTGCCCAACTCCAAATTTCCCTAACTTCAGCTCACCGCTTTCTCTTGTGCCTAGTTTTGCGTTGAAGTCTCCCATCAACACCGTGTAGTGGGTTTTGGAGGAATGCATGGCTTTGGAAATATCCTCATACATTTCCTCCACCTCCTCATCGGGATGTGCCGAGGTTGGTGCGTAAACCTGTGGCCCTTCACATCCTGCAAAAACTAAGAGTATTTATTATTTTTTCTCCACAGTGCGGGGTTCCTTACGATGTGTTCCTTTACCGTCTCGTACTCGTAGTTCTCAAGCTTCGTGGAATTGAATCTTGGTTGCTCGCCATATGAAACTTAATCGAGTATGTAAACATATATGGTGCAAAGTTTCAGATTACCACTAAATTAATAACCTGTTAATATTTAAGTTCATCCACTTTTAAATCAAGTTTAACGGCCTAATATGACTATAATTTAAAACAGTAATAAGTCTTAATTATGTCCAAACTCAGTCATCGTCTTCTCTTCAACTGTCTACGTCGAAAGAGTTAAGTAATTTATCTATTTCTTACTCTATATCCTTCTCAAGGTCACAAAGTTAAGACAGTTAAGGTTGCGTCAGCTTGTTAGGTGGGTTGGTATTACTTGGCAGAATGCCGTGGTAGCAACGACTTTGGGAAGGCGTAACAATCCTTAATAGACCACAGTGTAGTCACCTTGACCTTGGCAATATACGCAAGGTCAGTGCCGCTTGGCGACTGCTAGACTGTAGGGCTACAAAGCGCGCGTTTTAAAAGAATATGTTTAAAATTATAACAATTTAGAAAAGCATATTTCTTATAAATAAGAATTTTTTTAATTATATGTTCATGATGCAAGAAAAGGAATAATGTACAGAATATTAATTAATTCAAAAATAATAATTGATGTTTCTAATTTTATATGTAAAACACCATAGATTGCTTCGTGACTTATCGATAAATAACGTAAAAGAAGTATTCGTATAAGTTATTATGCGTATTATAAAGTTATTCTATTTACCAAAGGGAATTATTCAATTATATAACATATTATGATAGTATATTTAATAGATAACATGTAACAGGCAGTGCATTTAGAATTAGCGTCTGATCTAAGTTCGGCGGGTTTTTAGACGCTTTTAAGAGATTTATCTCTCGTAGAGGTCCCTGTCGATTTATATACAGCGATAACGGTACTAATTTTGTCGCCTCGCGTTCATATTTACATGAATTACATGGATTTTTAAAATCAGAAGAATATTATAAGGCATTCAGTCAGGTGCTCACTGATAATCGCATTGTTTGGAAACTCAACCCTCCAAGCGCTCCACATTTCGGGGGTTTGTGGGAGTCCAATATTAAGGTTGTAAAAACCCATTTGTTTCGCGTAATAGGCAAGCAAATCCTCACGTATGAAGAAATGCTTGCTACTCTTTGTCAGATCGAGTGTATCTTAAATTCTCGCCCGCTTTATGTATTAAGCAGTGATCCATCGGAACCTACCGCACTTACACCCACACATTTTCTAAATTTAAAACCACTTGAATGCTTACCAGCTGCAGATTTAAGCAAGGAACGTATTAATCTGTTATCACGCTTTTCTTTAATAGATTCTTTAGTTCAGTCCTTTTGGAAACGCTTCAGATTCGAATACTTACATACATTACAGAGTAGAGTGAAGTGGAATAAGAACGCTACTGCCATTTCTGTAGGGACGATTGTTCTAATAGACGTGGATAATACTCCACCGCTTCAGTGGCCTCTAGGCGTTGTCACCGAATTGTTTCCCGGTAAGGATGGTGTGGTACGCGTTGCGCAAGTTAAACTTAAGAATTCCACTTTAAAACGCCCTCTTATCAAACTGTGTTCTTTACCAACACAGTGATTAATATAGTTAATTTTGCATTATCGTTTATATATTTAGTTTAATTCTTAGGTCATAACGTCGCTTCATTTCGCTACTATATAAGTATTTATCTATATATATTTTTATTTTTATACTTTACTTGCTAGTTGAGGATACCTCAAGGCCGGGGGGGGGGGGGGTGTTCGCGCCACTTTGCACTATCGCTTAACGCTTATAAGGGATTCGTTAATTATTATCCAATAAGATTACTGCAAAGCCCATTTCCGGTTTCCTATCTACCGCTTTATGCCCAGCATGTGCATTCGTGTGTTAACGGGCTCACAAGTTGAGAAGACACGCAATCAACCACACCGCTTATATCTCTCATCATCGCTCCCGCCCTTGTGTAATTTGGATATTGAATTATACAAGCATATAGTAAAAAGTATAGACATTTGCAATAACGCTATATTTCGTGATTATCTGTGAAGTTGATAAGTGTGAAGACAGCCGGCAGCCATCGAGACACGAGGCAGATCAGCGGAAGTCCAGGTGGGTGCACATGCATTCCTTCACGTCCTTTCTATATCCCGAATTCAGGGGATTTGCAGTATCACGGATAAATTAAATTCCATTCACCGCTCGCACCACGCTCATATACAGTCCACTATTCTATTCAAATTAATAGCCGCACCGCATAACATTATTTAATACATTTGAACCAGCAGTTTGGTGGTTGAAGGCCAACGCCAATATCCACCATATATTTTTTGGTTGAGTAAAGTTCTATTGCATTAGCGGCACAAGTGACCCCATATAATTCCGTGATTGTCTAAAGCCGCGATAACGGGAAATCCAACTGGAGATAGGCAGTAACATCTTCCAAATATTAACTATAATAATAATAATAATAATAAAAACACTGCGGTTGATATGAATGCCTGCCATTCGTAAATAACTGTTGACGATGTATATGTTGATGGTTCTAGAGCACTACATCAGACTCACAGTACTAGCCTTTGCGCGAGTGCTTACGACCCTCTGCTGGTAACACAGTTAATGGATTCGCGGAGCACGTGTTAAGTGAACGGTTGAATATTATAAAAGCTTTTTGTTTCCTGATCATATCTACCCGCTGCCTCTTATAAAAATAAAAATAAAAGTTGGTGGCTCCACAATTTACATTATTTTCTAGGAAAAATTACTAACATTTCAGCGCTTTAGCAAAAACGGCTACAATCAGATGACAAATTATTCTTGACGATCTTCTTTGAAAATTAGCTTTTGATGTATAGTTTGGGAAAATTACTTTCACATTACCTCGAATCTCATTATCTTGTCATTCGACGAAAATATTTTTTGCGACCTCAATAATTAGTACTAGAAAATCTGTGTCACTGCAATTATTTAAAACGCGTTGTGGTCTTCGGGTGCTATTCGGAAGATAGGTTTTTGCCAAGTTTAATAGCCCGGGCTTAGTTTGGATAGTAACCAGAATTTTTATTTTTAATTTTAAAAAGTGTAGTTACTTTCATACTAGGATTTTCTCCTGTATCATGGGGGCAGTTTACATACAGTAATTGCAAAAGAACATCCAGACCCAAATTTACATGTAGGCCATACAGTACTTGTTTTTTTTTTTATAGAATAAGAGTAACAAACGAGCACACAGTTCATCTGTTGGTAAGTGGACGCTGTGATCCATAGAAATATACATTAATCCTCGATTAAGAATTAAAATGCAGATACGTTGTCACCTGTGAAGACTAAGATGGAATGCCTCGTTTCCAGCAAAAAAGGGTCTCAGCATCTCTTCACTCATCATAAGAAAAACACAGCAGTATTAAGCTGCTATTCTACGCTTGTGTTCCGTGGGAGCGTGGTCCTTCCCCGGTCGAGCTGACCCATTCGTGCTACTCCATAATATAGCTGCAGCGTGGCTCTGCCACGTATAATATATTCCGTATGGGATTCAAACCCTAGGCCTTCAGTGCTGTAACTTATTGCTAAGCACTGCGCCACTGAGCTGTCTATTCGGACTCAGGTTACCGTTACCGTTATTGTTACAGCTTATATTATTGAATATTGTCATAGTTAAAAGCTAGGAAGACCGATTGGCAAGCGTAGTTAATGGGTGCGTTTGGCAGAAAAAGCGCTAGCAAGCGCTTGTAAGCAAAATGGCGATCGTAAGCGGTAAGCGCTGTCAAATCGTAAGTAGCAATTTTCCTCTAGGACACGAATTTAGTTTTAACTGGGGAATCTAACCTAATTTAAATATATGTTTGTAAAGTATTCATATTAAAAACTTACCAATTATGAATTTTTAATAACATGTATATGTTTATTCATGTCATTATATTACTTAAAACTAATATTGCACAAAACAACTTATAAACTCTACTTCAAAACAAACAAATTAAATAAGCAAAATGGCGTATTATGTCAGCACTACTGAAGTAAGCAAACGTGTCCTGGCCGAAAACTGTTTAGTTTCGCCATTTTGCTTACAAGCGCTTGCTAGCGCTTTTTTCTGCTAAACGCACCCATTGTTTTACCTCGTGTATTCATGTCTTGAGACGAATTTTAAAAATCAAATTTTGAAAATAGAATGAGCTCGTTTTTAAATTATTTATTTAAATATTTTGGAATTGAAATGTTCTGAGAAATTTTAAGCAAAAATTATTTTCAGCTTTTTAGTTTATATTGAAATGGCGACGAGTAAAGTTTTGCGTTCTACGGTGATTTCACTGTTTAAGGTGGGAAAAAACCTATGGAGATTTTTAATCAAATCAAATAGCTAGGGACTGGTATAAAATTTTGTTAACTATACTTTGAAGAGATACAAGGACATTTTATCAGTGCAATACAGACCCAGAAGTGAAAGACCACGCAGCGCAAGGCCGCCTGCCAACGTGCCAACATCAAGTTAATACGTGAACGTCTTCGTCGAAATCCATGCCGCACTCAGAAGAAGCTGGCTGTTCTGACATAGATGTCAAGAATATCTATCAATAGGATATTGAAATATGATCTTAAAGTAAAAGCCTTCGCAAATTGCGGTACAATCGATATCGAAAGTTGCTGAACGATGCAAAATAAATTCTAAAGAAAGTGTTTACTGCGGAAGAAAAATGTACCCGACAGAACGTTAAAAGTTACGCGAGAAGCTCAAAAGATGTCCTCGCTGCGGCAAGAAATGTTATTTGGACGCATCACCCTGCAAGTGTTATGGTTTGGTGGGGTGTTTCTTATGAGGGGTTCACTGCACTGCATTTTTGTGAACCGGCGGTCAAAACTAAGGCACAAAATTATCAAAAAGACATTTTGGAAGCGGTAGTAAAACCGCTGTCCCTTTTCCCCCTTTTCGCACCTTAGATTTTTCAACAAGATTCGGCGTCATCACACAAAGCCAATTCAAAATTGGTTTAGGGAGAATTTACCAGGCTTCATCACAGCGGAGGAGTGGCCACATCAAGCCCGGAATTGAACTCGCTGGATTACGCTTAATGGACTGAATCGGAGCTCAGGGCCTGCTGAAAACCTCACCCCAACCTGGAGTCACTGAAGAGCGCCTCGGTCAGTGAATCAAACGGAATACTCATTGAACAAGTCCGTGCTGCGATAGATGACTGACCGTGCCGCCTTAGGGCTTGTATTCAGAAACGAGGCGGGCATTTCAAATAATAATATTATCTTTAATATTGTGGAACCACATTTTGCTTATTAATTAGCATTAAATTAAATTACTTTTATTTAATATACTTGTTTTAATCGTCATCATATCATTATCATCATCACCATCATTATCAATAGACAACGTAAGTCTATAGTTGCCACGCTGAGCAGACGAGAGCAACAGAATTTTTTTAATTTTATTTGTTATCGTAAAGATGCTACTGCCTATATCTTGTGGCATTTTTCTCCGTTACATTTTACGAAACTTACAGGACTACATGAACTAATGGCACTGCGAAGTAATGTTGCACCTCTTTGCGTATTTTATCGCATCTACCACGGGGATTACTCTGAGGAATTGTTCGGACTAATTCCAGCCGCACAATTTCACCAGCGCACATCGCGAAAAAACTCGAGGTACACTCCATACCATCTGAATGACTGAAAATCTACCACTGTGCGTTTTAAAAGAAGTTTTCTTCCTCGCACAATTTCCTTTTGGAATCGACTACCACCAGAGATTTTTCCGGACCGATACCACTTAAGGGGGAATATAACCTCAAATGGCTTAGCAGGATCCTCCGTTATGCCGAAAATATTGCAGCATTAATTTTGAAATAAATATATGGTAAAGTTGGGGATTAATGTTAAGTACTATGTTATAAGAAAACATGATTCCGTAAAATTTAAAAAACAACTCCAAAGTTACCTCCAAACTGAAAAATATATAATGTCGATGTGTCGCCATTTTATTTTTCATATTTGACTTTCCAGACAAGTTCTGGTGTAATCTTTACCAATGAGTACGTGATACAACCGCAGAAAACAATGTACCTTTACCGTTTGCCTTCTATTATAGTGAGCGTCCAGCTAAACCAGATCTACAGTCACCGACACTCGTGTGAATTCTATACCTATAAAAAGTTTTAAATAATGATAATAACGTGTATACTAATTAGGCATAACACATTTTTCTTCATAGGTCGACAGTAATTTTCCTCTATATAAAAACTGGAAGCAATTATTATGTCATTATACTTGACATTAACTTTGCAGCACCGCTTATGTTTATTCTTTGGATTCCTAGAAATATATATATGATTACAAAGACTTTAGAAAATAAACTCTGTAATCACTCTCTTCGTGGTGGCCGAAATGACCAATCGCATTGGTCTCTTTTTCTTTTTGAAATGGCAGCAATACGGGTTTTAAGTGTTTTTCTGATTAGTGATTATAAACTTGTTTCTTATGTTTGAACGATACAACTAGTAAATAATAATTAATAACCCTATTTTTTCAGACTTAAATGAATATATAAATTATATAGTTAATCGTCGAGTATCACGAAAACTAACTAGTAAGAGTGACGAATGAACTACATTCTCTTGACAGGCCTGTTGGTCTAGTGGTTAGTGACCCTGACTGCTATGCCGGAGGTCGTGGGTTCGATTCCCACCCAGGACAAATGTTTGTGTGATGAGCACGAGCATTTGTTCTGTGTCTGGGTGTAATTTATCTATAATATTTATGTATTTAGAAATATATAAGTATGTTTACCAGTTGTCTAGTACCCATAACACAAGCTCTGCTTAGCTTGGGACTAGATGGCGTTGTGTGATGGTTGTGGAATATTATTATTATTATTATTATTCTTTTTTTTTCTTCTTTTTACTTATCCACAATCCCACTTTGTGATAAGTGGTGATTCAGCCTTAGATGGCAAATCGCACTATCTCATCGTAACAAAAGCCTATTAACTTGTGCTTTGAAGATGCCCAGATTGTATTTGGACGGAAAAATAGACGCCGCCAAATTATTCTATATTATAGTTATTGCACGCTGCCGATAGACAAAGATAGAGATAGAGACAGAGATAGAGAGTTATATTCTCGAATCATCTTAGATAATAATTAAAATTCAGACATGCGTATTCTTAAGTATAACGTGGAATGTCTTTTTACCAGTGAAATGTGCCTCCAGTTCTTGTCATTCACCGTACGAAAGAAAATGGTAACTATGCTGTTATTTTACGCTGGTATTTTTTGAGAGCGTGGTTCTTTTCGGTTGTGCCGCCCAATTCATGAAGCAGTCATAATACCTTGCGGCGTGGTCATATCACGTAATAGTTTTTTTTTTGTCAAGTGTTGTCGATTTTATTCAGTAGCAGTTAATCCATTAATCTTTTTCAAGTTTCCTTCTAAGCAAGATGTAATCACACGTGTCCAAGTTTAGTCTAAACACCACTGTCTGAAATTTGCGTGACAATTATGGCACATCCTTCCTTTTTTATAGAATAGGGGTGACAGACGAGCACACAGTCCACCTGATGCTAAGTGGATGCTGTGTCCCATACACATCTACATTTATCCTCGATTAAGAATCAAAACGCAGATGCATTGCCACCCCTGAGGACTAAGCTGGAATGCCTCGTTTCAAGTAAAAAAAGGTCTTCGGATCTCTATACTCATCATACGAAACACAGCAGTATTACACTACTATTTTACGCTGGTATTCCTACATTAAGAAAGGCTTATTCTTATAGCAAGCAATAATTCTGCTTACGAATATCTTAAAAATTGAATAAAAAAATCGAGTTGACTACCTCTTTGGTCAAGCCGTCGTTAGTGATACTGCTGATCATGTGGTTTTGGGTTCGAGTCCTGGGTTAGGTCAAATTCGGTTATTGTATTCTTCTGTTAAGGAACTCTCAGTAGAGGCATGCTGCAGTTGTAATATGGTTGTAACATGAAACGGTTGGCTTGACCGGGATAGGAACACTCTCTCACAGAATACCAGCGTAAAAACTCGTATGAGCTTAATGCTGTTGTGTTTCGTATGGCAAGTGTAGAGAAGCGGAAACATCTCTTATATATACATATACACATATATATATATATATATATATATATATATATATATATATATATATATATATATATATATATATAAAGCGTAATACCACTGACTGACTCATCACGAGATCTCTAATTCTATGCACCCGATTGAAATGAAATTTAATTTAACTATACATTTCGCAATGTAGACACTCCCTCAGATCGGATTTTAAGATAGTACTATCTAAAAACTTCTTATGGTATTTTATATCTAGATTCCGTAATAAGTATTATCATGCGCCCAGCGAGACTAGTGGCTATCGGCTAGTTCAGTATAAATGTTAAGTATAGATGTCAATGGGCCACAGCATCCGCTTACCATCAGAGGGCCTGCGTGCAAACCTTTTGTCCTGCGCCTGATCTCTTCGATCGTGTTTGATTTTGGTCCTATCCGACTATGAGAGTGAGGGAATAAAGAATTTACTGTAGAGACTGGCCGCAGTGAGCAAAATTCGGCCTCGGTGACAAAATACTTTTAAATTTTTACGGTGAAATTAAATAAAATACGAGTATATGTTGTTCTATGACGTCTCCTCGTTTAATTTTAAGAGCTGAGTTTTGTCAGTAAAGAAAAATAACCAATATATTTTCATTTCTCCGCAACTCTATTATTCACCTCTATATGACACAACAGCCTTCTCTTCTAATATATTTGTCTTGTCTTGGTACATTTCTTCCCCTCTTTTTCTCTACTTACCATCTTTACCATCGATTATTCTTAGCAAATAGGTTAAAATTTCGTTTGTCAATCCCTTTTTTCTAAAAAATTACTATTGTTTTTAAATGAGGTTCTTAATCAACACAAAGCAAATCTCAGAAATTTGTAGGCTCCTAAATAATTATGGCCTTAATTTGAGCACAACGCGCGGAACCAATTGCAAAACTCAACAGCGGTATATGGATATTGAATCATTAATGGGCTCGCCTCGTAAACCTAGTTACATCGCTCCGATGCCAAATAATCCTGTTGGGCGTGATGCGTAAAATTTAATTCATAAGCGAAGAGCGAGTGTCATAAAGAGATGGCAGAGAGAGAAATACAAAAATTCTGCAGTTTAACATGAAATGTCGATAAAATTACATTTTTTTTTAGTCAAAAAATCTTAGAAAAATGTACACCGTGTAGCGGCGGTGCAAGAATATCCACTATCCCATATCGTCCCGTGGGGATCATATGGGGCGCTAAAGGAAAATAAGAAGTCAAACAACGCCAAAGGGAAGAAAAGGGAAGAATCAGGTGATGGGCAGCAACGTCCTCCTGACAACTCAAAATAATAAAATAGTTGCGGTGGTCAACCCACCTTCCAAGCATGGCAGCTGTGGCATAATCCCCCCTGTGAGGCAATCTATGGGGGAGGCTTACGTTCAGCCATAGACCTTTATAGGCTGTAATGGATGGATGGATCTAAGAAAAGGATGTGAGGACAAAATATCATTTTCTTTACTAAATGTGAATTTCTATCACCTGCATGCACTCCTGGTAACTAACGGCTTTCAAAATTTACAAGCAGTTGGCGGCGAACGTCACAAGTGAGAAGGTATCGAACCAAGATTCCTGATAAGCGTGCTAAGTATGGGCACATTTTTACCCGAATTTTAAAAAGTCAAAAGTAAAATATAACTTTTTTTAAAGATCTCACTATCATAATTTTAGTTTTTACTATTTTCAAAAAATTTTTTTATAACATTCAATTTGTAAAAAATTACTTACACTGAACATTTTTTTATTTATTGAAAGCAGTCATCGATAAAATAGTTCTAAAGTAAAAAATGAATTACTTTAATTATTGTCAAAAGTGGTCAGCATACGCAGAATGTTTATTTACGTATTTCATAAATATTATACTATTTTCTGGTACCAATTAAAATTTCAATACTTTGAAAAATATTATATACATTTTAATACTTCTAACACGGAGAACAACAAACCTTCTTCCAGTTTCCTAAGTTATTTGGGGTCGTCGTAGCATATCTTCCTCTTACTTACTCTTTAAGAATATCATTAATAATACAGTCCGTAAACATTCATATATATAAAAGTGGATACTCGAGAGAACAGCACTAATATACCTAAAACTTTACTGTATAAAACTGAAGTCAGCGACTTCTTAATTCCGCTTTCTCCTTATGCCGTGTACCTTACAAAGAAAAATAATATACATATAAGCCATTTTAAAACCAGTTATAATATTAAAATCATATAGCAGAAATAATTTTATTACTATAATGAAAATTATAGTGAACGAATTAATTTTAAACCTATGTTAAACAGCAAGCAATTTTCTTCCTGCTATAGCTATTGAAATAGCTTTTTGGACCTCGCATGTCTACAAACGATTAAAATAACGTAACATTTTATTTGCCAATGTATTTGACTGATGATTGATTGAAATAGTTTGCCATTTTAATCGGTTTATTGTTCAATAGTTCAATCAAGTATGTTTTATTGATTTCTGCTTTTCATTGAAATATATACAATATTAAAATATTGTAATTGAAAAAAAGTCCGAGTACTTTTGATTGTTTAGATATAGATGTTTGTATAGTTTTTTTTATCTCTAGGTGTGGTCATGTATGTAGTCATTTTTAAGGGTCAGTTAACCAAAATGTTCATGAGATCAAATAACTTACCATCCGGTGCTCGTTTGCTTCCTATTCCATTAAAAAAACAGGCTGAAATAAGTTGGTTCTTCTCAGCATGTCCCCAATGCGACGCTGCACTCATGACACCGTGCCTATTGTCCGTGGTCAATTTTTAATCATGGCTTAAGGATCCACTACTGAAGATAGACCTCCCCAGATTTTATTATTATCCATAGATAAGAGTCCCAATAGAAATTTAAGAAAATTCACAACCCCATATATTCTTGTGGGTGTCACCTGATAATCGTTATCAGACTGCCAGCGCCCTACGTTCCCTTTCAATTTCAACATTCATATTGTTTAAGTCATAGGTAACAAAATGCCCTAGGTACTACATTGATGCTGTCTCTACTAATAACTCTGCCGATTCCACTAGATGGAAAGCGTGCAATGTTTTTGAACTAATAAATAATATATATAAAACGCGCTGTATTTGCCACAATATATCACAAGTTAGCGCTCTCCCGGAGTTACACGCGTGATTACACGACCGCCCGTAAACAGGTCTTGTTTATTTTGTTTAGCAATTGTTTACACAACGCCTGCACGCGATTTCAAAATCACCTTGAATGCACAGATGCATTTCGTATACCGCTGTTGGTTCTTCACACTACGTTCAGTATGGCTTAGCGAACGTAACTTGACCCAGTTGCAATATTCGAATTCTGATTTAGGCTCAATAATAGTAAATCTTAAGTTAATGTTATCGCACTACTACTGAGTTTGACTGTGGCTGTGATCGTAAGCACGGTTACTGATGGTAAGGTCTTGGGTTCGAATACTAAATAACTAAAATAAGTTGTTGGGTTTTTCTATGATACAATTCTCTGAAGCAGCCCAGTGTCAAGAAGTTGGCGGTGATTGACCTGCATGCCTCGAAAAGAAATTAAATCCGTTAGTCCCGCGCCTGATTTCTCTTCGATCGTGTCCCATCGGATTGGGAAGGAGGGAATAGAATGCAATTGTGCTTGCGCGTACACTCGAGCACTATAAAATTTTCCTTGCAGATGGCTAGCCTCCGTAGATACTGGTCTCTGTGACCGTAATTTGGTTAGGAGCACATTCTCGCAGGGTCAGGACTGACACCAGCACGTGATTTAATAAATTAAAGCAAGAGAGGGGTTCCGGTTGCATTCCAAACGGAGATCCCAGGACCCCTCATATACGCTGATGGTGAAAAATGTGGGGTTTTAGCCGGTAGGAATCCAGCGTAACCTTTCTTTTGCCCACGATAAAAAAGATTGTAGTGCCCCAGATGGGACGGTAATCCAGAGAAAGAGCAGGCTCAGAACCAACGGCTTTACGTACTTGTGTTTTTATAGATTAAGGGTAACATACGAGCACACAGTCTACCTGATGTTAAATAGCCGCTTTGGTCCGGAGAGATCTACATTTATCTTCGACTACGAATCATAATAGGGATGCGTTGTCACCCGTAAGGACTAAGATGGGATAACTCATTTCCGGTAAAAAAGGTCTCTGGTTCTCTACATTCACCATACGAAATACTGGTGTTTTGTGAGAGCATGGTACTTACAGGGTCGAGCCGACACATACTTGCTACAATTAAATTACTAATATAGCTGCATCATGCCTCTATCACTTATAAACTCTACCACGTACGTTGCCGAGGCACGAGGGTGAAACACCGCCAATTATCAGACTCCGGGCTGCTACTTTTCTTGTCAGAAAATTCTAATAACCAAATTTGGCCCGACCCGGAATTTGACACTGATGATCAGCACCTCGTGTAAGACCACTAGATCACGGAGGTAGTTGGATGTTTCCCATACATATTTCATTAAAATTTGTTGAAAAATATCGTACCATGAAAAAATACTTACGCAAGAGGACATTGCAATTTATGCGTGTTACACTTCAGGGTCACTAGCTAGCTAGCACTAGCTTGAACAATATAACACTAGAAAATTCTACAGATAAAAATAGCAGGCAGTATTATACGGCGAAATAGCGCTGGATTCGATGCCTCCGTTGCTAGCGTATCGTCGCCGGCCGTCGACCTCTGACCTTCAACCGTTAGGTATCCACCTCCAGCACTCAGACACCTCGCTCTGTGCGCTATAGCAAATATCGAGAATACACGAGCATAAATGTAAGGCGCGTTTACGTCTCCTGTCAGACTTGACTCTTGAAAAAACATTTTTCTTTTTTTAATTCAATTTATTCTTGTTATCAATGTATAGCGTGCGTGGAGCCTAGGTAATATATTTTACGATATAAGTTTTTTTTTGCTTCGCAGCGTTACATAAAATATTTATGTACAGCCTAATAGATGATTAAATATATTATTTTAGCGATTTTTTGTAGGTTTAGAGGGCAAAATATAATCCTTTAAGCAGATATTTTAAAAACGCGTCGAATGAATAGTTTTCAGAATAACAGAATTGTGAAAAAGTGCCGTAATAGTTCAGTGGCTAAGCGGTTGCCTTTAATTTCTTTTAAGCTCGCGAACAACCTGGGTTCAAACCACGTCGGCACTAATGAAATGGTGATAACAATTATTTTAAGTACTAATTTACCACGTGCTTGACGGAGTAGGAGATCTGGAAATAACATTTTCGAGATCACGAGAAGTTCACCTGAAAATCGCGTATCTTATGTTAATTGTTATGTAGTCACCTATGAGGATTAGTATGGAACGCGTCTTTACTAGCAAGTCCCCAGTTCTCGATTTTTTTATAGAATAGGAGTGACAAACGAGCACGAAGTCCGCCTGATGTTAATTGGATGCTGTGGCCCATAGACATCCACATTTATCCTCGATTAAGAATCAGAAAGCAGATGCTTTGTCACCCCTGAGGACTAAGTGGAATACCTTGTTTCCAGTTAAAAAAGGTTCTCCGGATCTCGAAACTCACCATAAGCAACACAGCAGTATTAAGCTGCTGTTTTACGCTGATATTCGGTAAGAGCTTGGTCCTTCCCAGGTCGAGTTGAGCTGCAGCGTGGATCTACCACGGAAAAACTCACTCAATACACAACAGCAATTCATGCCATTTTACAATGGTATCCTGTGGCAGCATGAACCTTCTCCGATCGAGTCACCCTCTTTGTACCACAGCTACGTATATAATACAGCTTCAACGTGATTCTGCCACGTGATAATTGTTTTTAACCTATTTGACTTGTCTTGTTTAACATATTTTTTTTAATTGAAATGACAAACGTACTTACGGTCTAACTGATGAAAGGACCACAGATTAATTTTCACTTTTAAGAACTATGATAAAATGCTTCACGGCCTGTAAACTGGCTCTTAAGCCCTTCACACTGGGACAGCAGTGGAAGCACTGCTATTTGGTGACAGAAATAAAAATATTGCATGTGAATATAATAAAATAATACAATGATTTTATGCAACAGTAATGATCAGCGCAGTTCATATAAATAATTTTGTTTGTTATGTTATTTATTTATAGCAATTTATTAATAGGCTTTTTAAATACATTATTTTCGTCATGGCTTTTGTTTTGATGGAAAACATAGTCGTATTTTTAGCGTCTCAGCCACGATACGTTAGCCCAATTATATATTCTGTATTCGAGGTTCCCGAGTTAAAATCCCAGCCAAAAACAACATTTATGCACAAACATAAGCAAATTGAATCTGTTTGACTCTAGTCAATTGAAGTACTTTTTAGAGTTGTCAAAATAAATATTTCTTTAGAAGTTTTATGAAAACATAGTGAGTGGATGCAGGGAACCTATGAATATAGGATTTCATGATGATGATATATTATATATTATTAACTTTTCATAAGTTTCTTTCTGTTATTTCTCACGATATCCACGGGATAATTTAGAGTAACGAGTTTTCTTGTACCGTCACTACACGCCAAGCAGTAAAGTCAAATCAAAACAAATTTATTAATGACGGTATCAAATACCAAGTTGTCCCCGTGAATCTCATTCTGTGTTCTGTAAATATATTTTAAACTCTGTGTAAGAAAGTAACATCTGTGGTTCTTTATCTCCTGTACATGTAGCGTTTCATAGACGCAAAATTTACGCCGTGATCGAAATCTGGAAAACCTTGTTTACACTTTACACTAATGCTGACAGACAGTAATTTTGTTTATCTTGAAAATATGTTTTTTTTTACCAATTATATGATTATTTCTATATGATGGAAGTTAAGTATCCATTACCAAATTGCGTTTCGTGAGATGGGATTGAGATGATTGTCAAAAAGATTTCATGACCTTTGACTGAAGACCATTTCATGTATACCAAACGTGAAGCACCTAGACCAGTGTGCTGGAATAACTAATGTGATTACCAATCCTTTAGCCAAGAGTGAAGTTAAAGTTAAAGTTACAGTCTATATACGTCCCACAGTTGGGCACAACTCCCCTCATTTCCGAGAGACATTTTAGGGCAAAAAAGTGTCCGCCACGCTGCGCCAATGCGGGTTGCCGAACTTCACATGTCTTCGCAATAAATATTTTTTCTTATTTCTCTGACATGCAACAATCCTCATGTTATTTTCCTTCACCACCGAGCACGTGGTAAATCAGCGCTTAAAATTACAATTAACGATTTCATTGGAGGCGACAGGGATTGAAACCGGGTTGCTCACGTACTGCGAAACTTCCAGCGAGCGCTTAGACCCTGAGCTACAATGGCCCAAGAATGATGATCAAAGCCAATAGCATTACAAACAACCAAAAAAATTGGACAAAAAGGAATTTAATTCCGAAAAGGCATTCTCTTCCAGCTAACCAAAAGCAGTAAAGATCGATGTCCAGCGGTGGGCTTTGACAAGCTGATGAAGAAGATTCGTGGTGTAGTGGTGACGTAAGAGAATCGTTACATCATCCTGTGTATTTCGTAAGAGACAGAGGGAAACTGAAACAAGAGATGATAGCAACTCAAAACAATTAAAAAAAAGCTGCGGTTGCCAACAGAAACAGAAACTTTTTTATTCAATATAGATTATAAGTAAAACTTATTGAAAGTCACCCTTTTCTTTAATTTCCACTGGTTTTAAAACTAAAACAAACTACTTTTACGAATTTTATCACGCTCTATTTAATTAATATTAATTCCCTGTGTTGCGGATGTTTGCCAGCATCCTTGGTAACGGCGGACTGAGGTGATTGAGGTCCCGAGAATCAACTCGGAGTACCTTTAGCTTTTTAATTATTACTTTTGATCCGATCTACGCAGAAAAAACTTTTGCCCCGGGAAGAAACGGCAAAAAACCCAGCGGGACTTTAAAAAAAATAACAGCTTACACTCATGTATGTTACACAATTATTAACCCCCTCATTAGGCGATCTATAGGAAAGGTATAAGTTGAGCAGTGGACTTTAATATACTTTAACGGTAATGGGCATATTTGCCATTATTACCATTTGGCAGTTTTTAATCGCTTTTGAAACGATTCAAAAGTAATATTAGCACGTAAGTTTGCGCGGTGTAGTAAACAACTAAAGATAACATTATTTAAAGCCTACAGTCAAATTTACACTTGCAGTCTGTGATAGAATTATTCACAGCGGGCTGTCGACGCCTTACGCGTCCAGTACATATACGGCTTCAGGGTCTTGTTGGGGCTATCCTGATTTTGCCGTGCATTAGGCATATTTGCAAAGGCGCATACGAATGACTACTATGCAATTATAAGAAAAAAAAAACAGTGCGGGCTAGCTCCAACTCTATCATGAAAATAATTTCTTCAGCTTTTTTAGTTTTTATTAAAACTTAAGTTTTATTAAAAAATAAAAGTTGGCTCACACGACTAGGAACAGAAGAAAATATTTCGCATTCTTCAATACATTTGCTAAAGCATATTTATAATTAAATAAATCCTTAAATAGAGAATGTGAAATTATTTTATTATATATTTATAATAACTAATAAGTGTGACAAAAGAGCATACAGTCCAACTGATGATAAATGGATGCTGTGGTCTATAGACTTCTGCATCTAGCCTCGATTAAGAATCAAAATGCAGATGCTTTGTGTTCCTTAGGATCAGAACATTCATACTCTTTCTTCAATAAATCATTTTCCGTTACAGCATTACGCTTGTGGAACTCCTTGCATTTATATATTCGACATGCTTAGTCCTTTTTTCCTTTAAAAATCTACTCAAAACTTATTATTTGGAACTCTAATATTTCCCATTGTAATTCCCGTCCTCAATTGTATCCATACTACATATCTTCTACCGTCATCATCTTGTGTGTATTTATATTTTTTTAATTATCATATATTTAATTTTGTCTCTTTCTTCTGTGTATTAGTGTACAATAAAGAATATAGTGATTGATTGATGACGACTGCCGTACGTAGGCCTCTCCTGTGAATGAGGTTTTGGCCTTAATCGCCATTCTTGGTGAATGCGAACTTGATGATATCTACTCTCTTTAAGACTCTCTAAATTAGTCATAGCGATCTTGAGTTACGGCTCTTTTTACAGACTAGATTTCAAATATTTTTTTCGATATCTTTTTTTTACTTCTGCCAGTTAAAGTACCGATGAACATGAGTCTTTCGTTGTTAGAAGGATTTATCATAACCACCATAATTTGTAGGCAACACTAACGATCGCAGAACCAGACGTCTAGCAACCTTGACGCCACTCCCCGTCGCCGGTCTGGGTATACCACTATCGTAAAAGCTAAGTTACAGGTACATAATCAATAGCCAAGTTATAATAATTCATTTAGCACGACAACTGCTATTAAGACATTTATTACATGCATTGCCTTTTAAAATTATATTTAAAAAAAAAGAATACCAGTAATGTTTACCAATGCTCCGTTAACCATTCCGTTGCCGCGTTTCCACATTAAAAACACGTTTTGTTTTATGCGTCGTTTTTTGGTAAATTAAGTACATGAAAACCCCCTTTATTTAAACAAAATGCCAGTTCAATTACTTACGAAACATTTAATTTTTTTTTTATTTTAAGTCATCCTAAGTTGCTTAATGAGTAGTTTGTAATATATACTGTTTTACACACACCTCGTATGTAATAAAACGGATGGTTACGGTGAACGAAACGTTTCTTGAGTGCATGGATCGAGCATTAGTAAGCTTAAAAATGCTTGTGTTAAGCCTTCAATCCCCATAAAATTCCCATGCTGTCGCTTGCGCCTGGCAAATTCCGAGCGGTCGCATGCGACCGCACCCACCGACGTCACTTAAAATCATTAAAACTTATATTTAGAGACTTGGCATTATAAAATCTATACAAAATTTTCTATCATGTGGTCTAAACAAAAGTCAGGTCAGGTCACCAAAAAAAAAATACCAAGCGAAAGTCGGCAGCGTGAAAATCACAATTATTTCTATATATATATATATATATATATATATATATATATATATATATATATATATATATATATATATATATATATATATATATTGCTCGGAATTATTTACGTAAAATATAAATAATATTCACACAAAAACTTTCATTACATTTTATAATAAAACACTATAGTATAATAATAGTAGTAGTATAATCCAAAAATCAACACAACAACATTCACACGAAAATGGCGTACGAAATCAACGGAGATATTAAATAAATATCCATAGACTACTTAACTTTTTATTCCAGACTTCGTAATAGAAAAGTAGTCTCTAAACATAAGTATTTACTGGTTATAGTGCTGTGGGTGGGTGCGGTCAAATTTGCACGCTTGACGAGTTCACCACAGTATTCGAATGACAAATTCAATCCCACAACTCTCCGAGTTTGCAGTCCGCATCATATAATTATGAGTTAGGTTACTGTCGCTTCTCAATAATAATAAAATTTAAAATCTTTAATATGTTTTATTACAATTTATTTACTACTTTCTTGGCGGTTAAAATTACTACGTGAAGAAACCAGTATGTTTTAGAATTTATAAAAATTCTTAGATTTGTAAGATTCGCCAAATCGCATTTGGGCAGCGCGGTGGACATTTTCTCGTCCTAAAACCCTTTCAAAAATGAGAGGAGGCCTCTACCCAATGGTGGGACTTATGTAGGCTGTAATTTTTAGAATACTAAGAATATTAATTATCTTATTTTTTATATTTATATCCCGTTACGAAATATAAATTATATAAATAATATATTTTTAATTAGGTAATTTATATCCCTCAAATAACTTTATGTATAGAGGGTAATATGGTCATCCGGTTAATATGATCGCTTTCTAATAACTCAAAAACTACAGCCTTGTTTGCATAGAAGGCTTATTGATACGATAGCTTTTCATTGGTCAATCAAATAATAAAGCCTCACAAGGACGCTGCTTTATCGACGTCATTTTGACAATTGACATTATAGTAAATATTTTAGTCGATTTTAGTACGGTGTAGTGTCGTTATTTGTTTTCCAGTTGATTGTTCGAAGTGTTCATTATTACTGCCAAAGTTTGTTCGTTTTCTTTTCTTAAGATATTAGTTATAATATACGAATTTGTGTTTTTATCTCTGCCATCCTCCTTTAATTTTATAGCGCGGCAAAGCAAGTTGAACTATGAAGAACATATTACCCTCACGTACCATAAAATTTGCATACTAAATTCTACAAATTGAACATATTAAGATCCTATTGTGTACACTGAAGTGGCGGTGTAAATATATTTACTATCCCATATCGTCTCGCGGGTGTCGTAAGACGTGATAAAGACAAACATAACAGGATATGGACAGCAACGTTTTCTTGATAACAGCTAAATAACAGAAATCTGTGGTTGTCCACCTACCCACCAAGCGTGGCAACTATAGCAAGACAATCTATGAGGAAAAATATGTTCAGCAGTGGTCCTTGATAGGCTGCAACGATGATAATGTTTACAGTTAATGAACAATTAAATACTTCAATACATGAATCATCATCATCATCATCATTCAAGTCTACGGCTGAACATAGGCTTGCCCTAAAAATACGACAAATCACGTTCCTGAGCTACTTGAATCCATCGACTTCCTGCATGTCTTGGACCAGGTAAGCTAGGTTCAAGCACTAGGGGCTGGCCTACACTTCGTCTACCGGTACAAGGCTGCCACTCGAGAATCTTTCTTCCTCCACGGTTGTCGGTTATTTGAGCTATATGGTTGGCCCATTGCCACTTCAGCTTTCCAATCCGTTGGTTATGTCGGTTATTTGGATTATACTGGGCATATCCTAATTTTTAAGTCTATCACGCAAAGAAACAATACTTGATATAGTGTTCCCGTTACAGCCTAATAAATTCTACTGCTGAACATAAGCCTCCCTCATAGACTGCCTCACAATGGGGATATTTTCATAGTTGCCAAGCTTGGCAAGCGGGTTGGAACCGTGTAGTGGCGGTGTAAGAATATCCACTATCCCACTTTATCCCGTGGGTGTCGTAAGAGGCGACAGAGGGAAACAAATCAGGAGATGGGCAGCAGCGTCATCCTAATTAATAACGACTAAAATATAAAATAAATAATATTTGTTATGAGGCTGCCAAATTAATAGGAAATAAAAAGTTATTTAAGATGGTGTCATTAGCACCGTTTCAAAGTACGAAACTATTGGCGAAGTATATGAATCACTCAATACCAACCGCATTTAAAACTTTATCGGATAAAGTTCAACACCGGTCGATGCTATGAACCGACCGACATAAATGCACGTCCTGTCGTATGTACGTGTATATATATAATCTAGAACATTAAACACCCATATATTTATTATAACCATAAATCAGTCTGCGAGTTCTGAGGTGCATCACTGAACCACAGGCAAAGTGCACTGCACTTGATGGTAATGTCCATAAACGAATATCGATCTTGATCTCAAGTGTATAAAATCTAATACCATTTGAATTTAAGAGAGCTTTTACGACATTTTAATAGCATCCAGTTTTATAGAAGCCATAATCTGTAATGTACCTTAGTGCATGTACTTAAATCACATTTTTAGACGTTGGCGCGATTTTAAGACGCTTAACTGTATTTGAAATTGAAATCGTAAATCGTAGAAATAGGTTCTATTTTTCACTAAGAATTGTTTGCTTATCAGCTGTTTTCAGTTCGAGGCCTTGGAAAATTGACCTCAGCTGTGGTGTCCCTGTAAATATTTGCGTCCGACGCGATTCGCGGGAACTAGTAAGAGATTAGAGACGAGACGAATGTATTTAAAAGCACGGTTCAATATTTAGCGTTATGCATTAATTCCCTAATAGACCTGGAAACAATAAACAATAGTACTAAACCGGCTTAAAAGGTATTTTGTTATGCTACAATAGTACTAGATAATTATATATAATTGTTTTATAGAATAAGGGTAACAAACGAGCACACAGTCACCATGATAGTAAGTGTATGCTGTGGCCCATAGACATGTACATTTATCCTCGATTAAGAATCAAAACGCAGATGAGTTGTCACCCCTGAGGACTAAGATGGAATGCCTCTTTTCCAGTAATAAAGGGTCTACTAATCCCCACGCTCACCATACAAAACACTGCAGTATTAATCTGCTATTTCACGCTGGTGTTCTGTGGCCCACGCCCACGGCCCACGCTCACAAGGCCCACGCTCAGAACACAAGTGTAAAATAGCAGCGTATTGCTGCTGTGTTTCGTGTGGTGAGTGTAGAGAACCGGAGAGCAATTTTCCTGATGGCAATCTATCTTAGTCCTTAGGGCAACGCATCTGCATTATAATATTAATGGAGGATAGGTGAAGGTGTTTACTTAAGATCAGATGGGCTGTGTGATGCTTGTCACGCTTACTTTTATATAATTGCATATCCATCATCTTTTTAAGGGTTCCTTAGTCAACTAGGAACCCTTATAGTTTCGCCATGTCTGTCTGTCCGTCTGTCCGTCCTTGCTTAATCTCTGTGACCGTTAGCACTACAAAGCTGAAATTTGGTACCATTGTATATCAATCACGCCGACAAAGTGGTAAAATAAAAATTGGAAAAAATGTTTTATTAGGGTAGCCTCCCTATATGTAAAGTGGGAAGTGATTTTTTTTAATTTCAACCCTAACGTGTGATATATTGTTGGAAAGGTATTTAAAAATGAATAGGGGTTTACTAAAATCATTTTTTGATAATGTCAATAATTTCGGAAATAATCGCTCCAAAAGTAAAAACAATGTGTCCCCCCCCCCCCTCTAACTTTTGAACCATAAGTTTAAAAATATGAAAAAAATCTGAAAAGTAGAACTTTATAAGGACTTTCTAGGAAAATCATTTTGAACTTGGATGGCAACAGTACCCACTACCGGGAGCAGTTGCAGGAGCGCAGAGCGCTGCTGGAGCGCGAACATAATGGATACCCACCTTTACATTCATAAGTGGGAACACTTATTGTGACAGACGGGAAACTACGGAACCCTTCACTGAGCGTGGCCCGACACGCTCTTGGCCGGTTTTATTCTTTTAATACATTAGTTTACCTGTAAACACGGCTCCCAACGAATGATTGATATGTGCTGTGTAACCCCTTAAAATATTACTTTTAGATACAACTGTGTGATGTATCTAAAACTGCTCTACACTTGTATATATCTAAAATATTTTTTAGTACTTACTTCGAAGTTTAAGCGTAAAATCGAACTTTTTTCTTTCGATTTCATTTCTTTAAATGAAGGAACGGTTGAGTGCCAAAGTATTAGCGCGTACATAATTAGTAGCTTTCTTTGCATCCGATTGTAATATGGGTTATCTTCAAGGCAAGAGTGAATAAGCTTTTCTTGAGCTAAGTCAGTGCGCTTTTAAATTAATGGTTACAGCGCTACCTACTATTAGGTGAAATTAGGAGTAAATCAACACCTTATAATAACTAAACGCGGTATCCTGGCACAGTGGATTAGCGCTGAAGGCGTTTGAAGTTTGAATCCCGTAAAGAACAAGTAGATATTTGTATAACTTACAAATAATTGTTCGAGATCTGAATGGTCCTCCTGCAATTTATGTATGTAAAGTAATTTTACGATACATTAGAAATCCTAGTATGATGGATAACGTATTTATTTCAATAAAACAGAAAAAAAAGGTTTATAGCCTTGTTGATTTAGTGGTAATAAACGCAATTGCTGATCATAAGGTCCCGAGTTCGATTCCCTGGTCGAGCTAAAATCAGTTCCAAATTTTTTCTGTTAATAAATTTTCACTAACAGCCCGAAGTCAGGAAGTTGGCGGTATTTCACGCCCATACCTCAGAAGACACTGTAAAGTGTGTCTAACGTCTGGTACCTCTCCAGTCGGTTTGTTTTGCCGACGTATCAAAATATGAGAGTGAAGGAATAAAGTGTGCATCTGTTTTTGCTTATATATACAGGAACTGCAATCCTGTCCTGCGCAAATGGCTAGTCTCCGTTGAGACTAGCTGCCGAAACTGAAATTCTATCTGGAGGAAATTGCTATTACTTGTAGCACTGCAATATTTCCTGAATAGTTTAGGAAGTAGTCGATGTGGTGAGGACATCAGCATACAGCTATCTATTAACAAGCTAAGCCCATGGTAACATATTTCATATTTAACTAGAATCCATCAAACATAATGAATTTTATTGATTGTATTTACCATGCAAGTCATCGGTAGTATGCAGTGACTCAGCGTTGTAATCAAGGGCGGTGAAATAGGGTTTGGAGATATGAAATCGCATGGTACTACCTAGAGCCGAAAACAATGAATAGACGGAAAAGTAAAAAAAAAAAGAAAGACTACGCTCACACAGGATACCAAAGTGAATTTTAAGTGATAGCATAATTATAAATAGAGAAAACTCAAGTTATTTAACTACTCTACATATATTTTGTAGTACAGAAAATGTTTTACTGACTTTGTAACTGTAACATAATTATATATTACACTGTAAAGAACGTCAGATCATCGCATAAAAAACAGTTAAAGTCAAATAGAAGTCATTTAAAATACCTCAAATATTTTCGCAGAATCTAAGAAAGGAACAGTTTCTACGAAAATCTGTTTCAAGGAATCAACTGCGACAGTTCATAAATGGTTTTCAACGTGTCGTGAAGTTTAGTTCCTTTCATTTTAAAAATAGAATTATAACGAATTTAATTCATTATGGAAAGGAAACCATTCCCACGATTCTCCACG
Organism: Parnassius smintheus behrii; assembly: GCA_036936625.1. Classification (NCBI taxonomy): domain Eukaryota; kingdom Metazoa; phylum Arthropoda; class Insecta; order Lepidoptera; family Papilionidae; genus Parnassius; species Parnassius smintheus. The sequence goes on from JAUPFT010000013.1 coordinate 45,994,035, forward strand.
GATGTGATTAATGGCAGGTATTCATCAGTTCAGTGGATATTTTCATGATTTTTTATCTTCTACTTTATTTCTTGAATGTTTTGATGTGAGACTAATGAACTTCTTTTTACAGAAAAAGGGTGACAAACGGGCACACACTCCACTTGATGGTAAGGGAATGATGTATCCCATAGATATTTACATTTTTTTATAGAATAAAGGTGACAAATGAGCACACAGTCCACCTGATGGTAAGTGGATGCTGTGGCCCATAGACATTTACATTTAGCCTTGATTTCTTTCTTTTTATTGAAACGCAGATGCATTGTCACCCCTGAGAAATAAGATGGAATGCCTCGTTTTCAGTAAAAAAGAGCCCCCGAATCTCTACACTCACCATACGAAACACAGCAGTATTAAGTTGCTATTTTACGCTGGTATTCTGTGAAAGCGTGGCCTTTCCCCGGTCGAGCCGACCCATTCGTGCTACAACCATAATATAGCTGCCGCGTGGTTCTACCACGCATCTTTCCTCGATTAAGGATCAATATGCAGAGATAGAAACACTCACCTCCAGTAAAATGAGTCTTACTTTGTAAAAAGGATCTTCAATTCTTACAGGTTCGCTCTAACAGTCTATTTAATGGTAAGTAGCCACTATGGTCCATACATACCCTTGTCTAAGTTTAAACAAGAAAACTTCAGAAGCGTTGTCACCTGTGAGGACTAAGGTTGAAGGGTTTCACCACGTAAATACTATTACTAAAATCTGGAAAACAGATCTAAATCAGCAAAAGAAACATATAAATGTTACTATTGCTATTATTTGTCTTTACTCATTAAATCCAGTCCTATTTAGAAACGGTAATATCCAAAATGACATTCGCTATACTATATTTATTTCATTAGTGCTATTCATTCCATTTGACAAGAATACAAAGTATTCGCATTGGAATAAGGAACTTGTTAACGACTAATTGATTATTGCTTGGCTCACGATTCCAGTAATAAAAGCTATTTTCGTTTAACAGTTTCATCGATAAAATGTACTTGTTATATTTCGGAAAGGACGTCCGAGGGGTCGGTAGCCAGATTCTGTGCGAGCGGAACATCATGCATTTGATGTAACGGAAATGTTCGTTTATTGTACTGTAATAATTTTGTTATTGAGAAAACTACGTTTGACCTTTATTCTAAGTAAAAGGATTTATTCTAGCGCCTGAATTATGAAGTTTGTTTTCAACAAAACCAAATTAAAGATGGGTATAATTAAATTAGCTAGGATCTGCGTAATAAAATAAAATGATGTATATTACCTCGTTTGATGAGCGTAGTAAAATGGCGGATTTACACCTACGAATTTTAAGTTTTGGAGAACGTAATGTACATTGGATCTAGGACGACAAACTATCACACAGTCTAAATGATTGTATGTTCATACATATACATCTCAAACAAACATCACAAATAATCTGTCCTCTATTACGAAGGCAAGACGCTTTGTTGTTGTTGGTCAAAAGGGTTAACGATTTTCTACACTAACCACGCGAAACACAGCATCATTAAACTACTCTTTTACTTACCTGAGTAAAATAGTAGCTTAATTTTGCTGTGTATAATACTATTAGATGAGAACATGGTCTTTCCTCGGTGCAGCCGACACATTCGTTTAATTTCGTTTAAATATAGGTGCATTGTGGTACTACCGCGTATGAATGAAGTGTAATTTGAAATAGGTAGTATTTCAAATTCGTGGCACTACTTTATCTGTGTTTTCTATTCATGTATGCTTTTCATTAAGTCTACTCTCGCTGTCTTCTGAATCAACTTAAACAGAATCAGTTTCTTGAATGAAAACAGATATTTTAAAATGTTTACCGCTTCAAGATACGGCTGAATGAATTTATTTTTAAACGCATCGATCGTAAGATATTGTGGGAAGAGATTGAAATCTAAGAAAATATTAACAGCTTTTAATCTAACTTTTGGAATTATATATTTTCAGAGTCCTATAAATAAAAAAAAAATTCATTCATTTTCAAGTTTTATCATACAAGTAATTCTTATTTTTGTGCCTACGATTTTCTAGCGAATAGTTTTCTCCCAGTAGTCCGTTGGGCAGTTACCACCGTCTTGATTCTCTCTGCCGTTGAATATTTCCACTTGCACTGTTGTGTAACGATATGGTGCGATATATAAATACAACTTACGAATATACATGACGGTAAACTGTAATACAGCCCATTGAAAACTTTAACCAACTTCAAACAAACAAACCTACAAATGCGTTGTTACCTAGCTAAGACGCAATGCTTCACAATCTGTAACTTTACTTTAGACTGAAATATAACAACACTGCGATTTAGAGAATTGAAATGAATTACCTAGGTGGAATTGAATATCGTACAAAATACGGTATAAACTTTGTCATGACTCGTCTACCGAAAAATTTTAATAGTAAATATTATAGTGATAATTTCTGTTAGTGTTTACTTTCAATATATCTAAGTATAGCTATAAACGCCAACTTATCTTAAAACTATCTCAAACTAAGAAGCCGTAACCGCCGTGTAACGAAAATCTATTCTACACCAACTCCATCTATATTACCTTCATTCTGTTTATGTGGCGACTTGAAAGGTATGTTGTTATAACATTTATATAATGACGGTTTGTTTTTATTTAACTTGATGTAAGTATAATATTTTATTTATATCATATTTATTTTTTTTTGAGAAAACAGATGCCAATCTAAATTAAAGTAAAATTTTGGAGGAAAAGGGGAAATCTCCCGCCGGGCAAGGTGTTATATGCCCCGGGAGCCCCAACGCTCCAAGTTGTATTTTTTTTCTGAATGTGTATACTGTTTGCGGTGTTTTTACTTCGGAACTTTGATAGCGCGATTTAGGTTTCGATGTGTTTCGCTTGTGGCACGACGACAGCGCCGCTACAGCACTCCCCTGCTCAGACTGGAGCAGTTGTCGACGAATGTGTATACGCCAGGAGATTGTCTTGTAGTCTGCGGTGAGTCGAAAAGAAGGAAAGTAATCCGCGAGAGTGCCGTAAAGCAGAGGCGAGCAGTAAGGCTCAGAGCCATGCAGAACACTGTAGCGCAGAGGTAGCGTGAAGGAACAGGAAGCAACATTATTTAAGTGCTGCGATGAACCTTGTAAAGCTTGATGACGTTAATATTGTTTGTACATCAGCACAAACAATATTAACATTCATTATAACCTTCAATTCAATTTATTAACATTATAATTTATTTTACTCAAATTAATTTTCTCCTGCACCCTAGGCGTAGTCGCAAATTCATGGAAGACAGCTTTCGTGCACTCCATCCCTAAAAAACGTAACCGCTCTGATCCGTCCAACTACTCACCTGCTTGTTCTCCAAAATAACGGAGTTCATTGTTAACAGCTGGCTCATGCAGTACCTTAAGGATCACCAGCTGATAAGTGACTGCCAGTATGGTTTCCATCGAGATCGCTAAGCTGGTGGTATTCTATTTATTTAACATACGTGGGTGCAGGCGATCGAGTCCAAGGGGGAGGCTTTGGCATAGTTTGGACATAGCAAAGGCCTTCGATCGGATTAGGCACAAAGCGCTTCTCCCAAAGCTTCCTTTCTATGAGTATCCCGCGAAAATGTGCAATTGTATTACCAGTTTTCTATCTGATCGGAGCATCGAGGTCGTAGTAGAAGGTGCATGCTCCGATTGCAAGCCTATTAACGCTGGTGTTTCACAAGGCTGCATCTTATTCTGCAACATATACAAGAAACATCTTCTGTATATCAATGACATGTTGCAAACCGGCATATATATTCATTGCTACGCGGACGACAGCACTGGTAAAACGTCACCAAGTACCGGAACAAACTTGTGTCTGAAGTCGGGACATTGTTGAACAAAGTCTCGAATTGGGGGGAGGGGCGGCGACAAAATCTAGTCAAGTTCAAATCCCCGAAGATATAAGTTTGCGCGTTTACCGCTAAAAAGTACTTTGTCGTATCCTCAGTTTCAGGGCATTCCCCATGTTTCCTCAGCGAATATTGGAATCCTCGGCGTCGACAAATCGAATGACGTGCAGTTTCATGGTCACTTGGAAGAGAAGTCCAAATTGGTCTTTAAAAGGCTTGGCGTGCTCAGCAGAACGGAACAGTGTTTCATGCCGGTACACGGAATACTCTTACCATATCTGGGCCAGGTCTCTCCAGTGTCAGCCTCATCCAATTCGTCCATCCAGCGCAGAGCGGTTTGAATCGTCGGTGACCGAGTACTTTCTGATCGGCTTGACTTACTGACGCTGCGAAAAGATGTTATATCTCTTTGCATATTTTTACACATTTATTATATCTATTTTATATTATTTGAATAATGTCACTTTGTCACTATGTACTATGAGTGACAAAGAAAATTTATGTTGCAGAAGTGAATGGCAGAGTTGGAAAGGGACGTCCTAGGCGAAAATTTATCGACCAAATTGGCGTTTTATTGAAAACGGGCCAAATTAGGAGTACCCTTAACCAACGAGCATGCATGCGTAGGTGTATGGATGTGAAGGAGGCGAGAGAGGTGTGTCGGGATCGTGCCAAATGGAAGTCTGTAGTCTCTGCCTACCCCTCTGGGTGACAGGCGTGAGTGTTTATGTTATGTTATGTTATGTTGAATAATGACTAAGTAATATGACGAATGTGTATGTATGTATGAAAGTGTTTTGTGTATGTTATAATATATGAAATAGTGTGCTTAATATGGGGAAGTGATTTGTAAATGTTAAAATAATATATTTTAAATCAATTATTAGATGTTTAAATTCATTCGATTTTCCTAATGTATATCCGACATATATTTTAAGTACGATTCTAAGAAAATGCAGCTGAGTTTCCTAAAAAAATGGTGGCACCTACCTAGACTGACACTTAGGTAGAAAAGAAATCCTACCACCTAGCAACTTAGGCTCTATTTATCTTAATAAACTTCAAAATACGAAAGTGTTATAAATTTCTTGAACAAACATGTAAAAGGAAACAGGCCTGTACCCAATGGTGATTAAATTATGTTCCGGACTCTAATTTTCAACTTAAGTACTTTCAAATAGTAAAATGAGAGGAGGATTTCCCAGACCGAATATATTTATAATTGTTTATTCATGGAACTACGGTTTCCGTTCAATAAATTTAACATGACAGCCTTTATATTAACAGTATCTGTTGCACAGTAGTGTACTATATTTAATGTTGAATTATTATTAGTGGTTTTAAATAAATTACATTTATTTAAAATTATAAGCCTAAGTTATTAAATTCAAGATATGTTAATTAAAATTTGTAATGTTTATTCATTGAATTATATATTTAAACCTTAATTTTTTATAATTTTATAATAAACAAATTAAAATAAAACTAAAATTTACAAAATTATACTATATAATTACAAAACATTAGTTAATAATACTCGGTGGTAAAATAGGCAGAGTTGCCTCGTTGTATTGCGATGCTGATCCGATGACCAAAGTATCTGCCGGCTTTTGGATCACTAGATACATCGACAAGGCATGTCGAGATATCCCTTATTTTTTTCTGAAATCTTACATGTAACATCTTACTAAAAGTACCCACGATGTCAACGTCAAAATGAAAATCAATAACTAATTTGAGTTTAGTTGTCACCATCATTAATCAATCAGTAAAGTCCACCGCTGAACGTACGCATGTTCCAAAGACTTTAACAAAGCACATTCATGAGCCACTTGTATCGACTCTTTTCTGTTAATGCTGCCGCAATGCTAATACGTAGGTACTGATGTCCATACATCTATCTATCTTGGATTAAGATTCAAAATTCAGATGGGGTTCCAGCTCAGATATCCGCGATACCAGTGAAAAAATATGTATCTAAAACAGCGGCACGTTACTGCTATTTCACGATAGTGTGCTAAGTGATCGTGGTTCTTACCCGATGGAGTCGTCATTTGCTCTTAAGCCATAGTATATCTCTTTTATATAAAATTAGGGTGACAAACAAATAGTACACTCACAGTCCACCTGATGGTAAGTAGATTCTGTGGCCCATAATGCATCTACATTCTTGAATAAGAATCAAAATGCGGAAGCGTTGTTACCCCTGAGGACTAAGATGAAATGTCTCGTTTACGTAAAGAGTTTCCGATTACCTTTCTACATTTATCATAAGAAACACAGCAGCATCAAGCTACTCTTTCACGCCGGTATTTTGTGAGAGCGTCTTTCCCCGGTCAAACCGACCCGTTGTTGCAGCTACTGCAAATATATTCGAAACTGCTTCCAATCATCGATCGATAAATTGGCAAGCGATTTTGAGTTTCGTCATTTTGTCCACTACTGTGTGATTTAACAACCAAACTACGAAATTTAATATTGCTTGCGGTTTTCCTGGACAGATATAACTTATGGACCTTCAAGAAAGGGGCCCACACATTTTTAAAATGCCGGCAACACGGTATTGCAGATGTGTATGGGCGACGGTGATCACTTACCATCAGGTGCCGCATGCTCGTTTGTCTCCTTTTCCATAAAAATGTGACTAGCAGTAAAATATCAAATCTGGACAAAGTTTTTACAGTCTATTGCGTACGGGACATCGATTCGACTGAAGCGAAATTTTATCTAAGTAAAATATATTTTATTAAAATTCCATTTAACAAAATATGTTTTATCAAATCACTACTCCTTTTCCAGAAACCGCTATCTGTCACACACTGCTCTTGAATTCCGCGAATCATAATTATGCCCGGTAAAAAAATCTGTCAACGTATTTATCTCTTCCAGCAAGCAAGCTTACGTACGCGTATCCAAGCGGAAGCTTGTCGTTAGTCGCCGGATTCTTGGCGTTTTGGTCTAGCGCCAAGTTCACCGCAGTCTATTCGTACCATGATGGAAAATATTAAACTGTTTAGTTTAAGACGTTGGATGAAATTTAAACGAGTTTGTTTTGACTGAAAAGTTCGAGGTGGGTAACGTATTTAGTGGGAAGTTGTGAGCTGTAGTAAGATTTATGTGTAAAAATAAATAGTTGTTGATCATATGAGGACTAACTCCCGATTACTATAAGAAGTTGTTTCATTGATTCCATTTTCTAAGGATTCAGATCAGATGAGAAGAGAAAAGATTCATCAGAAAACTTTTTTTAAATGATCATTTCTATAATAAGAAAGAGTGGAATAATACATAATTAAATTAAATACAATTTAACAATAATGCAAATAATAACAGGTGACTACACTGGGAAGAAAATAGCTTGATACGTTGATTTAAATCTTATAATAAGAATCTCTTTCCCCTGCTGAACTTAGTATTCTTCCATGGAATGCCACAGAACGTGATAAATGTACATCCAATCAGGCCCTACTCTTCTTAGTGAAATAAAATCCAATGTATATATATATATATATATATATATATATATATATATATATATATATATATATATACAACACGTATATGTATAATATACTTGTATTACAATACGAATGAAATCTATAATGAAATATATAGAAACATCCCCTTATACATAAAATGTATAAAGGATTACCAGAACTGGTAAAAGCCCCGAGCGTCGTCGGCGGCGTTATTGAAATACATACTGGTAATTTTTCATGACTCGCAAGTTTGCTCACAATGTATTGCTTCATCGTCGAACATGAAGTAGAAAGGCATTTTAAATAGCGATTAAAGTTTTAAGAGTTTCTTTTTATTGGATTTGGGTCACAAAGGAGCACACAGTATACCTGATTGCTATCATATTTTGTACACAGATACGCATCTGCCCTCCTCTACCTACCTCTGCCCATGTTCAGTTTAGGTTTTTATTTTTAAAGAGAAGGATGACAAACGAGCACACATTCCACGTAATGGTAAATGGATGCTGTGGCTCAAACACCTATTTATCCTTGATTAAGAATCAAAATACAGATGCGTTGTCACCCACTGAGAACTAAGATGGGGTGCCTCGTTTCCAGTTAATACAATCTCCTGTTCACTACGTCCACCATACGAAACACAGCAGTATTAAGCTGCTGTTTAATGCTGCTATACTTTGAGAGCCTGATCCTTCCCCGGTCAAGCCGACACATTCGTGGTAAAATCGTAAAATCTCTACAACGTATAAAAATATTGTTTGGATGTTTTATGTTAATTGCGATTTTAAGTGCTAATATACAACGTGGTCGGCGATGCAAAATAGAACAACAAGGGGACTGCTTGCCTGAGAAGTTAAAAATATATTTTGAAGACATGTAAAGTGAATACGCATTTTACAACCACCTGGTGAGACCGACAAAGGGCACTCTGTCCACAATTTGTTTCCGTTCTAATCAACGTGATAACAATTTAAAAACCATAAGCAATAATGTATACAATATAAATTTGTAAGTTTCTCTGTTTAGATTTTTATTGCCCAATAACGTTTAAATAACCAAATGAATAACTAAAATTTCTAATGAGATAGGTTATATCAGAAATTGTATATTTCTCTCAGCGCTCAGTCTTCGTAGTGACGGTGTGAGAATACCCACTACCCCATAATATAGTCCCATGGGTGTCGTAAGAGGCGACAGAGGGAAGTGTGGAGAACCGGAGACCATTTTTACTGGAAATGGGGCATCCCATCTTAGTCCTCACGGGTGACAACGCATCTGTATTTTGATTCTTAATCAAGGATAAATATGTGTTTGAGCCACAGCATCCATTTACCATTACGTGGAATGTGTGCTCGTTTGTCATCCTTCTCTTTAAAAATAAAAATCTAAACTGAAGATGGGCAGAGGCATCTTCCTGATTGTCAGGCATAGCAACTATGATAAATATCTCCTATAAAAGATTTTTTTTCAATCTGATGAGGAGGCCAGTGTTCAGCAGTGGACTTTTATGGAATGAAAGGCAAAGAGCTCTATATATTTTCACACTGCTTATTCCGAATTTCGAGCAATTAAAACCCGTGACAAAAACTAGTTAATTAAATTGAATTTCAGCAAAATGTAGTGCGTGTTTACAGACGTGCGTTTAGTCATTTACAGACTAGTGTGCGATCGGGTTGTGTATCAGGTCGTTGACATTGCCACTCGGTCAAGGTTCAATACTGAATGTGTGATAAGACACGCGTTCGTTCTTGCCCTTGATTAGTGCACAATATTCTGACGTATGGCTTACAAAGTAATTTAAAGTATACGTCGTACGTGGTAGAGCATAATTCAATTCAACCGAGACGAGTGGACCACGTTCACAAAACTATTGTTACAATATATTATACTGGTGTGTTTTGTACGATGAGGAACGGGAACTGGAGACCCTTTCAACTGATAACGAGACATTTCATCTTATTCCTCAGAAGTTGCAACACATCTAATTTTGATACCTTATTAAGGATAGCTGTAAGTGTCCAAAGCATCTCATCAACTTGCTATGAGGCGGATTGTGTGCTCGATTGTTTCCATTTTATTCCGCCGCTATTTTATTCCGATACCGTAAAAACTATATATTTATATATATATCTAACCATACAAATACTTGTTCCGTGCGGGATTCGAACCCGCGGCCCACAGCGCCGTTATTCAGTGATAACTGCACTACGGAATTCAACATTTACTCACTCATAGGCCACTAGCTGGTCCCCGGCGCGTAGATGCCACCAAAAAAACAATTGTGAAAACATCGTTAAAATTGGGAAGAGTTAATATTGTTTAATTAGAAGTGATAATAAATTTATTGAAATTGAATGATATAATAAAACTTTGATATAAATTTTTCGTTACAATCTAGTGTAAGGTAATTGTAATATGCCTATAACCTTCGTGCAAGTGTCAGCAATAAGTAAACAAAGTTTTAGCGCAATCTGATAAACTGTATGGCAGTGGCAGCGCATAAAATAAACAAACATAATTTTTTTGTATCATAGACACAAATACTTACTACGTACGGGATTCGAACCTGAAACTCAATGTTAAGCCACTGCACCACGCCCCACGGAGCTCTGTATTATATATCTTCCCTATTTTAAAAAATAATAATTAGTTTTTAATATTCCATATTTCTATATTTCTAGGTTTCCCTAGGTGTCATGGATTGTGACCTGTCTGGAGGGATTGTGATAAAAGCCAACACCTTATTTACCCTATAGAACATTATAACCATACACAACTGAATGCATAATACCCAGCCTGGTGACGTAAATCATCGACAAAAAAGCACGACGTTAGATATTGTGATTGTCAATTCACTTGCATCGATATCGATCACGTTGCTATACAATTTTAAAAGATGCGATGTGATGCGATGCGATTCTACGGAAAATACACAAGTCTAGTAAGTGAACTATTTCTTATTTACGGACTGTCTGTCATTATAAAGTGAACGCTATTTCAAGACCACTTTTATTTATTTGTGTGAAAATTTTATACCAAATTATCTTAGTCCGATCATTAAAGTTACCTCATTGCTCTCTATTACGATGCGAATTAACATAAATGTACTGATAATGCAATAAAGGTAATACTGTCCCATGTCTCGGCACAATTTCGACTCTAATTCGAATGAAACAGAAGGAGGCCTATCCCGTTATTACTATAAAATTGATCTTACACAACCAGTACATTCAGCAGCAAAAGTGTATTGGTACAAAAATTTTAATAAAATCGTTACTAATTAATTAAAAATATTGTTAAGTTAAAAGAGTTGTAAAAGATTACAGTTGTGTCTATAAAATCATTTTTTAATGACACAAATTTCATCGCAAAATATCGTGGCAGCATTTAGATATTTAATTATATTATTTATATTCATCATCACAAGCTCACTGCTGAACTCCATATCCTTAGAAACACCATAAAGCACGGTTCAGAGTCACCTGAATTCATCATCTTCCGGTATCTATTACAAGATCTACACTCCATCTAGTGCAAAGCGGCCATCCTACACTTCGCTTTCCGGTACGTGGCTATCACTCGAGGACTTTTATTCTTTATCGTTTATCGGTTATCGCTGCTTGTGATAAGAGGGCTGGTTCTTTTGTCTCTCAAAGACTGACTTGAACCACTCAGCAAGGAAACGCAGTAAGCTTTATTGATTTTTGGGAAAATCAATAAAGCTTACTGCGTTAGCTTAAATGGGATGCTAAATTATCTTATGCTGCCACAAAACGGTTATTTTTTTTTCAAAATAATGTCTTTTTTATTTTAAAGTAATAAGTACGAGGTTGTGTACTCGACTATACCCGCAATACGAATCATCTATTCGTCCGAGAGATTATTTAAATTAAGTATAATGATAGTCATCAACGGTCCCCGCATCTCGTTTGCTTGATTTAAGAATTGTGTACCGTACACCATTTGTTCGTAATGGCCTAGTATAATTTAATACTAATCAAATAATGTGTTGAATTAGGTTTTTAAACTGTAGAACTTTTAAAGATAATACCTTATTACCCACATTATGACTTGGTGTTTAAATTACTTTTTCTATTAAAACGTTAGTCTTGTTTTAGTCGTGTAGTAGCTCGGTTTCAAGAACTGTATTTCTCACAGTTGTCACAACAAGACAGTTGTCATTTACATGAGAACAATGATATATTAATATGTAAAGAACTTTGTACCCCTTTTTGCAAGGAAAAGGAAGGCAAAAAAAAGAAATTTAGATATACTATAGGTTTCAAATAAATTAAATTAAATATGACCCTCATGGTTTACGTTTGTACTGCCAATGTAAACACTTAATAGCCTGTGGTGCAAAGGTCACACAGAGTAGAGATTGTTGCCGGAGAAATTTTGTGTGATTTCAGATTTAGTAGAATAGTCTGTGTGTATATCAAGACAAAAACTTTTTTCATAAATTTAGAAATACAAAATTGAATATGATATAGCTGTATTTTAATGTAAAGTGTAAAGTGAAAGATAGCTTGCTATAGTACAGATAATATACGAACTTATATATTTAATAAATTACGGTCGAAATACGACTACCAGGCGAGCACTAGTACAAATAATAAGGGTAATAAAATATAGGTACATCGCTCGATCGTCTATCAAAAAGCGATTTAAATGCGTTCCTGTTCAACATAACCTGTGGAATAATATCTATGTCTTAAAATTTACTTTGTATATTTTAAAGAAGGAAACCTATCGCTGAGCTAGTAGGGTATATTTTGTGAAATTTGCACTAACCAACACGTGTTTGAAGCATGACTGTGTATGTATTAACCGAGTATTAACGATGTTGGAATTTTCACTATTCAGTGTCAAGCCGTTGTTTTGGATTTGTTCAATCAAAAAAGGTTGTCTCAATAGGCGACAGAGGAAACCTGAACCGAGCAGTTATGGCAACATGACCCTTAAGAGACGATCTATGGGAGAGTTCTATGTTCAATAGTGGACTCTTGATAGGTTGTTATGCGTCTCATCTACGTGTACCATTAACCGATATTTTCTTCTTCTTTATTTGTTAGCAAATATCCATGGCATGCTATTGGAATATCTACTATCCATCTATATACTATCTATTATCTATCTATTGGATTGCTATTATCATCACGCCGATCTTGTCAGCCTCAAGCAAAGACGCCGTTTCGGTGAGTGCGCGTAGGAATTACATGACACATCCCTAAATATCTCCCTTCCTTTCATTATACGAAAATCCGCAGTAGAACCAGAGTAACCGACATATCCTAACGGATAAGCAAGCTAAAGTGACAATGGGCTCGCCATATGCCTCGAAGAACTATGACCGGAAAGCGAAATGTAGGGTTAGATGAAGTGACGACCTGGTAAGTTATGCAGGAAATCGATGGATTCAGGTAGCTCAGGACCGTGCTTTGTATGCCACTTTGTACGCCTTCAAGTCCAGCATAACCGGTATCTATGACGATTTCTTCATGAATAAAAAATGCCTATGTTCAGCAGTGGACTTTTGAAGGCTTGTAATGATGATGATGGTGACGAGTAGTAATTCTTTGTAGAAATTATATATAAAATAAAGTAAACATTTTATTACGTCGTAAGTCTTTAAATTGATATACACAACAAAAACGACGGATTGCACTCTGGAAGTGCCGGCAGAAGTGAAAACTTGAATATTAACGTTGTGCATTTTTGATATTTTGGAATGATTAGGGAATAATTTTGCAAGCGCCCTGCGCCGCCTAAACAGCAGGCGCAGGCATACATTTTCGCCGCGTCGTAGAAAAAGAGCTCTCTCTCGCGCTCTCTCCATCCGTCTTACGAATTTCTGATCAGGGTCACGTGTCCAGACGCGAGTTTAACATTTTTTATCCATTACAAAAAAGTGTACAACGCCGTTAAAGAAGTTTTCACTTCAATAATTATATTTTAAAACTATTAGAAATCAATTAGAATCCGAAATAAACTTGAACTGTAAAACTCGTATGTAAAAAGTTAATGTGATGATTGTGTGTTTAATTATTGGTGTTTAAATGTTGATATTTTAACCGTAATAAGGTACAATTTTACTAAGTTCTAATAATACAGTTATAGGCTGTCGATTTCACTTTTTAAAATGCGGTGCAATTTTATACCGCATTATTAATATTCCGTAGTAATAGCACTCCACTTAAATATTTAATTATTTTATAACAGTTGTTCGCCTTAGTAGAATTTATTTATTCAAAAATGTTGATTCGTTCTATACCCATTTCTCAGTGTTCATTATAAGGCTTTTAAAAAAATTGGACGACGGACAAAAAAGTTGTTAAGCATACATTTTTTTATAGAGTAAAATAAAGTCAGTTAACTTTACAAGCCAGCAATTTTAGATATTACGCTGTGAGTATCCTTGCGTTTTAAATACAGATACAGATGCATGTAGTCAAAAATGCAATCTTTATTTAGCTGCAAGTTCAGTAATATGGAATGACCTAATTTTGACTTATATTTGCAATTAAATTTACGAAGGAAAGCAAGTTTGTGGCTTTTAATTTTTATAAAAAGCAAAATTTTGTGACACTTTTAAGTTTACTAAGGAATATCAAAGCTCGAATGTCATCTAAATAGTTACATTCAAAATTTTATCCCCTATTTTCCATCTTTAGAGGTAATATATTTTCGCTAAACTAACACAGGCCCATCCCTGAAGTATAACCTCGTATTTAGTGAAAAAGAATCATTCTTATCTATCCACCATCGACGAAGACATCAACTACATAATATAAGAGAGAGGTGCAGGTGACCGGAGACCCCCCCTATTAAAATGATGAAGAAAATTCGTCGCTGAGCATCCACGCCCGAGCTACCCTACTCTTCCTGAGCGTGGGTGCTCTGGAAGCCCCACGTATATTCTGAGGGGGGGGGGGGCGGAATTCTGCTCGAGACTAAACCTGTTCGGAGCAATGGGAGCAATAAGACAAAAACACCCTCTGCTACGCTATTCGTGAGTTTCTGCAACATAAGGGAATTTCATTCAAACATTGAAGCCGTACACTAACTACCATCTGGAAACAGTTAAGCCGGCCTTGCTCTTTCTAACCGAGGCGTAGGTGTCCCCTCCGGCTGCTATATTGTATCTTTCCTACCCGGGGTACAAATAAGAACACTTATTTGTGCCCCGGGCTGGAGTTTGCGTGTACGTCAGAGAGGACATCTGTTTTCAACGCCTAGACAGGCTTCAAGGCCATCCTATGGCTGCGCATAAACAGCAACGAACAGCTCCCGCGTTTACGGGTGCCTCTTTAGGTCCCATAGCGGTTGTTCTATTCTTGGATGCCGACACAGACCGACTCATTGACCACGTTCAAGTGGCTGCAAATTCCGTACTACAACAGGTCCCATCCGCAGAGATCGTTATGCTTGGTGATTTTAACGCCCACAACACTGAATGGTTTGGTTCCCGTTTAATCGATCATGCGGGTAGATGTGTTTACGTTTTAGCTGGTCTAACACAACTGGTTACCTCGCCACTCTCAGATGTGGAAGATCATGTACCTCCCCTGTTGGACCTTCTGCTGACCTCTTACCCGGGCGTAAGGATATCAGAACTTATCCGGATATCAGGTCTCCGTCAATGCCCCTCTTGGCTCCTCGTACCATTGTCTGATTCAGAGTACGGTTCCGCTCACGCTCCCATCGGGATTTTTTTTGCTACCGCAGGCTGCCGCCACGTTTGGCATTTTATAGGTCAGCCGATTAGGATGGGAAGCGATCTTTTTTGCATTTTACCTTTGAATTGGATTGCTTCTCGCCTGATGAACCCAGAGTTGTTGCTGATTCTGTCGTTGATCTGGTGCTACAGGGAATGGAATTTTTTATTCTATCATCTGTGGTATACCTATGGAGGCAGAACCCAGCCATAGCTTGATCGCACCTGCAAAATTGCATTACGCCATAGGCAAGAGTGCTACCAGGTCTGGACTCACGCATCGACGTCTTGAGATGCAAATATCAGCACTCTTAAAAATAAGTATAATTCCGCCTCCAGGTCCTTAAAAAGTGGCATTTTCAATGAAAATTCGGAGCACATCGCAAGAATTTGCAAAAAAAAACTTGTTCGACTTCCTTCAGGAACACGTGCATCCTCACCAAGGCTGATGAAGGGTACTTCTATCAGCCGTCTCTAACATCTCTACACAGGGTGAACGACTCACTGGCCCATGCCGCAAAGGAGAAAGCAGATCTGTTGTGCTTTCTATTTGCTTCCAACTCGACTCTTGATGATGGGAGCTATACACTGCCAACCATCCCACGTTGTGAGTGCATTATGCAGGATGTGCTGTTTAACCAGTGCTCGGTGCGCAGAGCACTCCTATTCCTGGATGTCGATAAGTCGAGTGCGCCTGATAGCGTTCCTCTTATTGTGCTGAAGGCGTGTGCTCCGGAGTTAGCAGCGGTTTTAACGATCTTTTACGGTACTCATACTCCCTATGTGTAGTCTCCAAATCACGGCTTTAGTGCATCTGATCCCTAAAAAAGGTGACTGCTCAGATCCGTCTAACTACAGACGTATGACTATCGCCTCCTTTTTCTCCAAAATAATGGAATCCATTATAAACTGGCAGCTCATTAGATATCTTGAGGATCACCAGCTGTTTAGTGACCGCCAGTACGGTTTCTGTGGGTGTCGTTTAGTTGGTGATCTCTTGGGTTATCTAATTCGTAGATAGGCGGAGGCAATAGAGGTGTTGGACGTTAATGTGGACATAGTGAAGGCCTTCGACCGTTTTGGCACAAAGCGTTTCTTGCGAAGCTTCCTCGCTATGGGCTTTCCAAGAAATTGGCAATTGGATCACCAGTTTTATAGCAGATTGGAGCATCAAGATCGTAGTTGACGGTGCATACTCCGATTACAAGCCCATTGACGCTGGTGTTCCACAAGGCTGGGTGTTATCATTTACTGTCTCCTGTAATTTTTTATAGAATAAGGATGATATATATTTACATTTATCCTCGATGAAATTCCTCGACTAAGATGGAATGCCTTGTTACCAGTAAAAACACACTCACCATCCGAAACACAGCGGTATTAAACTGCTATTTAACGCTGGTATTCTGTGGGATATGCTGATATGCTGATCTTCTGTATATCAATATGTTGCGAACCGGTAACATTCATTGTTATGCAGACGACAGCACTGGTGATGCTTTATACACCGACTGTGCCAATATTTCTCGGGAAAATGTCGCCAAGTACCGGGAAAAACTCTTGTCTGAAGTCAAGACTTTGTTGAAACAAGTCTCGGACTGGGGGCGACTAAATCTAGTCCAGTTTAATCCGCAAAAGACACGTTGCGAAGTTTGCGCATGTACCGCTAAAAAGAACCCCTCCGTCATAACTCCTCAGTTTCAACTCCCCTTATTGCCTTAGCCAGTATCGGAATCCTCGGCGTCCACATATCTAGTGACAGTACAGTTTCGTGGTTACTTAGAAGGGAAGGCCAAATTGGCCTCTAAAAAGCTTGGCGTGCTCAGCAGAGCGAAACAGTATTTCATATCGGTACACCGCTTGCAACTTTATAAAGCGCAGGTTCGGCCGCATATGGAATACTGTTCACATCTCTGGGCTGGTGCTCTTCAATGCCAGCTCCTTCTATTTAATTGCATTCAGCGTAGAGCTGTAGAGCTTTTTCCGATCTGCTTGACCCACTGGCACTGCGAAGAGATATTGCATCTCTTTGCGTATTTTATCGCATTAACCACGGGTAGCGCTTTGAGGAATTGTTTGCACTAATACCAGCCGCACAAAATCACCATCGCACATCGCGACAAAACTCGTGATACCATCCGGATGACTGGGCCGCCAGTCATCCAGACTGTGCAATTTAAAAGAAGTTTTCTTTCTCGCACTACTTTCTCGTGGAATCAAATACCAACAGGGACTTTCCCAGACCGATACGACTTAGGGACGTAAAGAAAAGAGCCTACTCCTTTTTATAAGGCCGGCAACGCATCTGCAATTGCCTTGGTGTTGCAATTTTTATGGGCGGCGGTAATCACTTACCATTATGCTAGCTGTATGCTCGTTTGCCCCCACTCCTACAATATATGCATAACATAAGTACTCGCGTCTGTAACCTCGAGGGGTAGGCAGAGACTACGGACTAAAATAACATACACTTGAATTGAGATTCTCTTTTAAATGTCTGCTAAAATTAAAATGCATACGAGTATAAATAGAAATATTGGCATTTATAACGCGTAAAGATACGAGGCCTACACCATTCGAAGCTTTTTTTCTGATTCTTATGGTTAAAAATAGTAATTTTCGGTACTTTGCGTACTTACAACAAAATTGCCTTCCCACGTCTATATTATACCAGTACATGTTTTATCTTTGAGAGATTTTAATGACATTGGATAGCATAAGTAATGAACAACAATTTGTATCTGCAGAGATCTAATCTGCTTCTAGCGAGTACGAATTACCATTGAATGGTTTCATATTTTGATAAGATGCGTCGGATAGATTGTACTAAAGACATTAAGTTTTATTTGACGCCTTTTATTATGTGAAATATTTTTAATAATATTATACGAACATAATATTTAGTATGTGTGTGTTACCGTTACCGTTTCAGCCTATATAGAGTCCACTGCTGAACATAGGTCTCCCCCATAGATTGACTCATAGGGGGTTGAAGGATTTGGGGGGGGGGTTGCCATAGTTGGCAACCACAGGTTTTTATTTTTAAACGTTATTAGGAAGACGCTGCTGTCCATCTCCTGATTTGTTTGCCTCTGTCTTGTCGCCTCTTACGACATACACGAGATGATAATAGCGGGTAGTGGATATTCTTACACCGCCACTATGTTATACGTGGTGGAGCCATGCTGCACTTATATTAGTAGTATAGTTGTATCACGAATAGTTCGGCTCGACCGGGAAAGGACCACGCTCTCACAGAATACCAGCATAAAATAGTACCTTAATGCTGCTGTGTTTCGTATGATGACTGTAGAGAACCGGAGACCCTTTTTACTGGAAACGTGGCATTCCATCTTAGTCCGCACGGGTGACAACGCATCTGCATTTTGATTCGTAATCGAGGATAGATGTAGATGTCTATGAGCAACAGCAACGACTTACCATCAGGTAGGCTGTGTGCTTGTTTGTCACCACATCCTATAAAAAAACCACGGTAAGTACATGTGTGTACTCAGTGTATTTTATATGTAGTGTGTGCGTATTGTATGTGTCATACTTGCCTGTTGGTCTAGTGGTTAGTGACCCTGACTGCTATGCCGGAGGTCGTGGGTTCGATTCCCACCCAGGACAAATGTTTGTGTGATGAGCACGATCATTTGTTCTGTGTCTGGGTGTAATTTATCTATAATATTTATGTATTTAGAAATATATAAGTATGTTTCATCAGTTGTCTAACACAAGCTCTGCTTAGCTTGGGACTAGATGGCGTTCTGTGATAGTTGTGGAATATTATTATTATTATTATACTTATGTTATGTATTTCGGTAGAAAGGAAATAATAATGTAACTGCTTTTTTGTCCTTAATTTGCACCTAACATCTTTATTTTGATTGGTAAGTAACACCATAGGTCATTAAATCTGCCCTATATTATCACTTGTTGCATGTGTTTGCAATAAAGGATACAATAAATAAATATTACATTATACCATTAACTACAACAATAATGTAAATAGGACGTTTCGTTTGCGTTCTAAAAAAACGTGATATGGCTACGCTATTCCTAATTATGACTGAAACGCGAATGGATTATTTTGACCGGGTAATGGAATTCGCTCCCTCAGAATACCACAGAAAATCAAGATCAGCAGATTTTTTTATTAACTGATAAAAATGAATTCGCAAATAATCAATCAATTTTTATCGAACTATATTGCTAGCGTATGGAACAGACACCCCGAACTAAAAGTTTGCTTAATTTTCGTAAGAGTTAGAACTAAAGTTCGCTGCAGTGCTAAAATAACAGTTACGTCGTCTAAACAAACCATTAAAACATGCAACACTAGTTTGCATATGGGATTAGTTTTCTCGTGACCAAAACGTCATAAGCGCCTGGAATTTTTAATTTTCACAAGTCGCTCCCATAGATTCTACATTTTGCCCGATTCTCTTGAGCATTGTAACGTCTACTTACTGATGAAATGTCAAACCATTACTTTTTTGATGTTCTGGAGTGTTTACTGCAGTCTCAAGAAACCAACCAGGCATTTTGAAGTTGTTATTAATGCAAAGCGAACACGAGTCGTCTGTGCAGGCGTTGGACACTCACTAAACAGTTGCGGTACAGTGTACTATGTTCCAGTCGAAAGGGCATAGACTAGCGAGACTACTATGTTCCAGTCTGAAGGGTATATACTAGAGAGACTACTATGTTCCAGTCTGAAGGGTAAAGACTAGAGAGAGTACTATGTTCCAGTCTGAGGAGTATAGCCTAGAGAGACTTCTATGTTCCGGTCTGAAGGTTATAGATTAAAGAGGCAGTATAATTGCAGCCTGTGGGACATTCCATCTTAGTTCTCAGAGATGACAACGGATAGAGGTCTATTGGCTTCAGTAACTATACTGATGATTATAGTTATAGTAAGTTAGTTTGACGCATCATTTTAAAAAAACCACTCTTCGTGTTTTGTTACAGAATTTTCGACCAAAACGGTAATCTTTTGCGTTCTTCCAATATTATTCTACAATTCGCAAGATGTTTTGTTATCTTTTATTAAGAAGAAACTTAATTCAAATTTCTAAGATAGTATTATTTACGTATCGCAAAGAACACACAAAATAAGGGAAGAGTAAATATTTGCCAAAGAAACAATATTATTTTCGTTCGGCTCCCAAAGAGAGGTCCGCGCAATTTGTAGTCGATATGGGTCCGTCGGGCATAGATTAGCTGCAATATTCAAGAAATAAAGAAATAGGTTTGACATATAATAAATACATTATGTTTTCCGTAACGATATAATATACTTACCCATAATGGTGGCTGAGTGAGGAAATCCATCACAAGGGTCGAGGTGTAATAGAGGGTGTACCATCTCACTTACGCTTCGTATTTTTTTTTATTGAATGAGGGTGACAACGTACACATAGTCCACCTGATGGTAAGTGGTTTCTGTGGACCATAGACACCTACATCTATCCTCAGATAAGAATCAAAATGCAGATACATTGCCAATCCTAAGGACTAGGATGAGATGCCTCACTTCCCTTTAAATAATCTTCAGTTCTCTAAACTCACCACTAGCATTCATATAGCAGCATAAAGTTGTTTTACATTAGTATTCTATAAGAGCGTGGTCCTTCCCCGGTGGAGGGCCAATCTGTAGCACCAAAGGGATGTATATAGTATATAGGCAGTGCAATTAATGTACGTAAAATGCAAAAAAAAATGAGAAATCCCTAAGCAGCAACGTTTTTCAAAGAAAAGAAAAATTTTTCGCACATAAAGTTAGTTCAAAAAACTAATTTATAAAGTAAGTTCAACAAGCTTGTTTAGCTTAATGGTCTTTTCATTTTAATGTTGTTTATAGTTTTAATTGGAATATTAAACGTTAAAACTATTAACATTATACCCTCGGAATGTTGAGTAGCCAGTAAAATGTAGGGTAGCCCCTACTAAATAGAGTAATGTTATGCTAAGTGACGCAGGATATCGACGTAGAAGGTGTCTTAGGACCGTGCTTTATAGCACGGTTTGGGAAAGACATTTGTTTAACTGTGCACTTACGATGGGCTACGATGATAATCATGATGATGATTTATTATAAAGCATTTACAACCAATAAAACTTAAACTATAAATGCATAGAGAACTAGTCTTTGTATAAATGTCATATTGACAGATCTGTTCGCCTATTCTATGGCAATACGTCACATAGTCCAGTCACGTAGGATCGCCGTCCGACCACCGTAAGCTCGGTTAGAGCGATGCATAAAAACTAAGCTTTGCTTTGAACTTTGAAATTCAAATGTAAAATATATCGATACTCTCGCAAGCCAATATGTCGACAAGCCATATTTACAGACAGAAAGCACCAGTTAACGTATTCAACGTTCGTGTAAGTTATATTGAGGATACCGGAAATGTCAAAGGCTAGATTTTACTCGGATTAACATTATTCCATTCTACTTGAGATGATAATCGTGAATTTGTATGATAATTTTTTTAGTGTTTCGTATGGTGAGTGTAGAGGACCGGATACCCTTTTTACTGGAAACGAGGCATTCCGTCTCAGTCCTCAGGGGTGAACACATCTGCAATTTGTATTTTAATAGAGGATAAATGAACATGTCTATGGGCCACAGCATCCACTTATCATCGTGGTAGACTGTGTGCTCGTTGGTCACCCTCATTCCGTAAAAAGCGATAGTGCTGTTGTTTTTCACTATCAAATCAAATGCAAAAATACGGACTATCTATTAAGTGACAATAATGATGTTAGGGAAAAAATATTAGGCTGCACCAGGTCGCTGTCACTCTTGCTACCTGCGTGAAATCATTACCTACAATCGCGACGCACTTAGTGTGAAATACGCAGTCGGGGCTAGCGCGTTCTAGGCGATTGAATGTTAAAGTTTTTTAACGCTGCTTACGTAAATTTTTTTAAATACTTGTTGAATTAGTTTTTGTTTAGTGTTTAGTATATTTAATTGTAGGATAAAATAGTTAAAATGTTTTAATGTAATTAAAAATTATATATATTATGTATATTACCCATCTATTTGATAAATTTTAATATGGATAAACGTGCTTCCTACTACAATTGTTGCGTGGATAGACGCTCAATGACCAACAAAATGTTTCAGATAAATCATTCTTCAAGTTACTGAAGGCATTTAGTAGGAAGTTACAAGAAACGTGAATTTATTTAATTTTTATTGTTAGATAGGTAGGTACATATAGAAAAAAGAATCAGGTAATAATTTATCTAAAACATACGACTTTTATTTACAAAATTTTGTTGAAATTTACTTCACTATTCAAGTATCTGCTTACATACCAATACTTGTGTTTTGCATTTAAAATATTTTAAGTTATAATAACACAAAATACTAAAATTAAAACTTTGCTTACTAACAAAATTTTAACTAAGTAGAATACGATAACATTTTTGTTAGGAATCGAATTTCAAGTTTATTTGTTGTTTACACTATTTACCTTTTTCTTCCGAGCCAAGCATCACGATTCCTCACGAATGGCCTTGCAAGTTGCATGCGTTAGGCATCGCAGAATTCACATGGTCGGTCGATCATAGTCAGGATTGGTATTTCACCTAAGTAACTTAATTAACATTTCGCAATGTATATTCTTACTCTTTATTGACATCCCTTCGTAACAACGGAAAGTTCGCCGTAACGTAGGAAGGGGAAAAGATGCAAAATAATACGGACACTCTCGAGCAGTGATAAAATTTTACTTAGATTTATCTAATTAGTAATAATTATTTAGGCTATTAAACATCGACTATTATTTATTCTGTAGCTGCACTAACAAGCTGTGTATGTGAGGGTATATGGACATCCGGTTAACATGGTCACTTACTTGTAGCTCCAAAAAAATGAAATTGACATTTAAAACTATTAATATCATTCTACACTTATTGATTTTATTATACAAGTTTTTAATTAAAATCTTAACATGGCAATAAAGAAGAAGTATTTTGTCGTTCATCAGAGTCAAAAAAATCACAAATTTAATTGAAATTATGTAGCTTGTAAGTGGTGTTACATCGAAACTATAAAATAATATACATGGTAGAGCTATGCCGATATATTATGGCTACCTCGTCGGTCTAGTCGTCATAAAATTATGTGGTCCGGGGCACCATCTCGGATCGAGTAAAAAAACTAGTTATAGGGATTATCTGACACGAAATCCTCAGTAGCCCGAAAGTTTAATAAGAATTTAGCTTATAACGGGATAGGCTCATGTTTAGCAGTTGGCACTTAAGACGATTAAAAGCTTTGTAAAAGCAGAAGATGACTTGGTCTAATTTATTAGTTTTAAAAACTAGACTACTTTTTCAATATAAATCTGCTTTTCTTAAATCCAATTCAAATAAATCTGTAACCTGTGGATTATATCTGCGAATATTTCTTATCTGCGACTGCGATGTCATCAACCCATCTGGCAGTTGGCCTTAAAGCTTGATGTAAAATATGACGTTGTTCTCCTAAATAAAAGTCTTTATTCAAAATATGCCAGGCGAGATGCCAAAGCACTGCCCGATGCATTTCAGTGCCGGAATACACGTATTGTTTTGGATCAGTGAACGATTGTGACGTTTTTCCTAATTGAAGTATTTATGTAAATTTTGTTGACCGGTGTACCGGCTGCTAAATTTCCCAATGCGACTTGTTGGCGTAACAGTCTTATTTAATGATTAAATCAAGTAATTACAGATCAACTTTTTAAAATGTTACTAACTGTAGGTTGAATTTATTTGTTATAAAAACGATATTTAAAATAAACACACACATATATAAATTATCCTGCTGTTGCCGGGAGGGATAGGCAGAGACTACGGACTTACATTCTGTACGATCCTGAGACGCCTTTTTACTTCTTTCGCATTCATCATATATGTACACATTGATCGAAGATGTATACGTAGATGTTAAGTGGTTAAGGGCTTTTCACATCATGCGGGGAGATCTGTTTATAATTTTGCCTTGGCGTATGGTCTTACACAGCTGATTACTTCGCCTATGCGGATTCCAGATGAGGAGGGTTATGCACCTTCCCTGTTGGACCTTCTGCTGACCTCTCATCCGGACAGATATCAGGTCTCCGTCGATGCTCCTCTTGTCTCCGCGAATCACTGTCTTGTCCGGAGTGTGGTGCCTCACTCACGTTGAAATCACGGTTGCATTCTGCAGGCTGCCGCCGTGTTTGGCACTATAGGTCAGTCGATTGGGATAGGATGCGGTCTTTTTTTTCATCCTACCCTTAGTGCTACCGGGCTTGGGCTGACGCATCAACGTATGTACGTTACGTTACGCGTACATACCGAGGTATGTAAACACCAATCAACAACACCCAAAAAAGAAGTATAATTCCGCCTCTAGGTTCTTCAAAAGAGTCATAGCCAAGGCAAAGTCAGAGCACATAGGTCGAATTGGTGAGAAACTAGTTCTTTTTTATAGGATAGGGTGACAAACGAGCACTTAGTCCACCTGATGGTAAGTAGTTGCTGCGGCCCATAGACATCTACATCTATCCTCGATTACAAATCAAAATGCAGATCCGTAGTCACCCGTAAGGACTAAGATGGAATGCCTTGTTTCCAGTAAAAAGGGTCGCCGGTCTCTACACTCACCATACGAAACACAGCAGCGTTAAGCTACTATTTCACTCTGGTATTCTGTGAGAGCGTGGTCCTTCCCCGGTCGAGCCGACCCATTCGTGCTACAACTATACTACTAATATAACTGCAGCATGGCTCTACCACGTATTCTGACTCACTAGCCATGACCAGCTCCTTCTACTTGACCGCATCCACCGCACAGCGAATCGAATCGTCGATGACCGAGTGCTTTCCGATCGGCTCGATTCACTGGCGCTGCGAAGAGATGTTGCATTCTTTGCATTTTATTTTGCATTTATCACGTTAAGTGCTCTAAAGAAATGAATTGTTTGGATTAATCCCAACCGCCAAATTTCATGAACGCTCTACGCAGCAAACCTCCCGGTACCATCCACACCATCTGGATGCTCGGCGTTCTACAATGTACGTTTCACTAGGGCTTTTATTCCGCGTACGACCTCTCTGTGGAATAGTTTACCACCGGCGATTTTTCCGGACCGATACGACCTAGGGACCTTCAAGAAAAGAGCTTACTCTTTTCTAAAAGGCTGGCAGCGCTATTCCCCTGGTGTTGCAGTTGTTCCTGGGTGCCGGTAGTCAATAAACATCAGGTGAACCGTATGCTCATTTGCCCCCTCTCCTTTAAAAAATCTTCAATACATCGCCAATTTGGTCGAGAAGCTCAACTAAGGCATACTTTACTGATTTTGCTACTTGACGTCTGATACATCAATTTGCTTTGTCACCCCATTCTTACTCATTTTTCCTACGTTTCCGAACTAACGAACCATTGCTTTTTAATCCTAATCACAACATCTTCTTGAAACCACAAAAATTCTTACCGTATCCTTGAGAGTCATCCTTATTCTGAAATACCCATTTTTTACTATGTTAATTATGAGATACCGATGTGGATTGCAATGCAGGCCCGTTTTGACTAATTTAACCAACCGCAATAGAGTAAACAGCACCATTAAATCAGTATCCTGTTTTCTGCCCACCATTAACACTTTATGTCGGGTATATTTAACACTTTGATGTCAGGCGATGCCGCTGTCCACGTAGGTCCAGCCTGTGTGCTAGGGATTTTATTTATTTATTTATTTATTCTTTATTGCATCCTTATAACAAAAGAATACAAAGGGCGGACTTAATGCCTTGAGGCATTCTCTACCAGTCAACCCATGGAGTGGTGAGAGTTTGACGTAGGTGTGGCAATATAGAATAAGAGGATTGTCACGAAAATGGAAATAAAATAATTTTGGATATTATAAAAGATACTTATTATTATTTATTTACATCATGTACATACTTATAATTTAAAAATATTAATCGCACAGGATCATCTTTTATTGCTACAAGGATAAACACATTTACAAGCGTTGCACTTCGACGTATTTTCGTGACACTATTATAGTATTATAGTTATTATTATTATATCATAGTTATTAGTAGTTATAGTATTGCCTATCAGACTCAGTATCGGTCCGGAAAAATTGCTGGTGATGGTGTCTAAGGAAGAAAACTTTTGTAAATCGCGCAGTCAATCATTCAGATGAACTAGATGGTATCTCGAGTTCTGTTGCGATGTGCGATGATGAAATTGAGTGGTTGGAATTAGTCCGAACAATTTCTCTGAGCACTCGCCGTGGTAGATATGATAGAATACGCAAAGAGATGCAACATCTCTTGTTAGCGCCAGTGAGTCAAGCCAATCGAAGAGCTTGGTTGCCAATGATTCAAACCACTCTACACTAGATGTTATCAAATGGAAGAAGCTGGCACTGGAGAGCCCTGGCCTAGAAATTTGAACAGTATTCTATGTGAGGTCAAACATGCGCCTTGTCAAGTGCCAGCTTGAAATACTGTCCTGCTCTGCTAAGCTTTTTAGAGGTCAATTTGGCCTTTTATAAATAATTCTAGTTTTTGCGGATTTTATCAGGTATATAATTTTTTTATATATCCCACGTTTCGAGCACTTCACAGCACCCATGGTCACGGGTGGGACTGAGGTGTTCGACGTTCCGATGTCATAGTTAACTGTGGTTACCCACAGATCAAATTTGTTAATTTTTAGCAGTATGAACTTATAGTATCTCGAAGTCTTGCAGTTGTATGCTTGGGTTGGGATTTAATTTTATTGATTATAGTATTTCAAGCAGATGGTAGCACGCAGTTATTTTTTTAAGCCTTGCGAATCATCGTTTGAAGGAAGCGGTGCTCCTTAGCAAGGATTTGTGGTCTATAAAATCTGATGTAGTGATGACGTAAAAAACGGTAAACGCGCAAACTTGTGTCTTATGGGCATTACGTTGGACTAGATTTACTCGGCCCCAGTCCGAGACATTCTTCAACAAACACTCGATTTCAGACACAAGTTTGTTCCGGTTTGTCCATTGATTTATGTAATCCTATTATTCAAAAACCAAAGTTCAGTTTGTCAAATTTTGGTTTAGATTATACAGTGACATCATCAAAGGCGTGAGACGTCTGGTACTGTGAATATCAATTCACTCTCCAAACGAAGCGGTTATGACAATTCCGTTTCTCAACAAAAGAGGCTCATACACAAGTTCTTATGAGTTGAGTAGGAAGAAGATGAGTTATTTGCAGAGAGTTTAGTGTTCGAAAAATGCTCGTTATATTCTCCCACTTTATAATATCCTATTTCAAATATTTTAGCACTAAAAATAGCATGTTTTTAAAATTAACGTGTATTGTCCTTATTAGTAAGCCGCATGTTTTCTGTATAAAATAAAATATAAAGGTCACAAGCATATATATTATCTTACTCGTGCCTGATTGACTTTAATGGCTAAATAATGCTACCTGCATTATTTAGCGTGTTCCAAATGACACGTTCGACATTTACGGCCACAATAAGTTCGGCAATGTCGATATATAAAAATACCAAATGATCCTATTTATTTGCTATTTTTGTTTTATTACTACCAAAGCCCCTTTGCACTGAATACCTTGAACGCTAATTTAAGCGGGATGAGTATTAATCAGAATAATGTAGGTAAACTTGTCAGGCCGGTGTCCCTCAAGGCGAAGTTTTTGGACCGGGATGTCAATGTCACTGCGAATTGGGTCGGCCAAAACAGGCAAAGTACTTTAGATCAAAATGAGTGAAATGAAAGAACGAGCAATATTTCATTGTTATTTTAAGCGGCTTATTTTTAAATATACTGACCGACACAACACGACCCAAACTTCTTTAAATAAATAGTCTTAAAATATATTTGTGTTTATTTCCGGCTATGATCAGGTTGCCAAAGATCCTACTCCTTAATAATAGTAATACTAAGGCGATTTTGGAAACGCGCAGCATGCCTCTCGAAAATCGACCGCGACTTCCCCGCATACCCCTAAGCAAGCGAAATCGGGCTGTCGTGAGGGCTCTTAACCCAATGCTGGTAACCTATTTGGAAGCCAGCCGGGACCTTTGCGAGACGGACTCAGTTCTTTTTGGCGCCGCAGTGGCAGCTTGCCGTATTATTGGCGCCAAAATTCCCATGGCTGGACGCGCTACTAAACAAAGTAGCGCCATCCCAGCCTGGAGGAAAAGAATTGAGGACCGTATCGCAAAGGCAAGGGCCCTTACCGGCAGACTGATAAGCTTCAGGTCGGGTAATAATAGACCGAGGGTTGTGCGCACCGTTAGAATGGAGTTTGCTGGGACAAATATCAGTTTGTCCCAGCCGGATATCACGCAGAAACTAACGGAGCGCATAGACGACCTGAATCAAAAGATTGCTGCTTGGGGGAAGCGGATTCGCCGATTTACCGAGAGGTCAAGGCGGTTCAACCAGAATCGTCTCTTCCAGAGTGATTAAAAGAGGCTCTACAAATCATTGGAGCGACCAGAGGTATGTGGAGCGGGCCCAGGACCGGATCAGGCTAACACTGTCGCATTTTGGCGTGGTCAGAGCCCCTAAACCACAGCGGAGGCCCTTGGGCGGAAGTTGTGGCGAGTCAGTGTGCGAGTATTACGCCCATGGACCCCGTCATCATACCGCCGGATGACGTAGCTGAGGCGGTCCGTAGAGCCCCGAACTGGAAAAGCCCGGGACTCGACGGACTGCATCACTACTGGCTGAAGGGGTTCATGGTGTGTCACGCCGTGCTCGCCCGTCAGTTTCAAGAGGCTCTCAACTAGAAGTCGCTCCCTAGCTTCTTCACTACTGGGATCACTCATTTGGTTCCTAAAGACCAGGTTACCACAGACCCGAGCAAATACCGCCCCATTACGTGTCTACCCACCATATATAAGACACTGACATCCATTTTGAGCGCGAGAATCACTCGTCACCTGGAGCTAAATCAGGTGATGTCAACCACTCCTCATTGACACGGTCATTGGCAAAGTGGTGAACCGCAACCGTCGGAATTTCTCCGCCGCCTGGATAGACTACAGAAAGGCATTCGACTCGGTGCCCCATACATGGCTAAAGAGAGTCCTCGAGCTGTACAAGATAGACTGTACAGTGAGAGACTTCCTCGAGCAGTGTATGGGGCAGTGGAGTACGATCCTTTGTCATCTGGGTGAGTGGATGATGGCTGCGGAGAACCACATAAGGATAAGAAGGGGTATCTTCCAGGGCGATTGTCTGAGTCCAATCTGGTTCTGCCTCTCCCTGAACCCTCTCAGTACTTTACTGGAGGGCTTCGGGAGGTGATTTCAGCTTCGGAAAGGAGGTACAAAAGTGACTCACCTTTTCTATATGGATGACCTCAAGTTTTTCGCCTCCAGTCGCTCCCATCTTATGGAATTGCTAAACATCACTTGTGAATTTAGCAATTCCATTGGAATGGAGCTGGGAACGGATAAGTGTGAGGTTCTCCATGTTGAAAGGGGAAGGGTTGCTAACTCTGAGGGCATAGACTTATCTATGCCCGTCAACTTAAGGACCCTTTCCGAGGCTGAAACATACCGATACCTGGGTATGTCACAGAACAGCGGTATCGTTGAGGCTGGTATGAAACAGTCAGTTTGCAACGTGTTTTATGCACGCTTGACCGAAGTGCTTAACAGCCTTTTGTCCGGTGTGAATAAGACACACGCATATAACGACTGGGTCATACCTGTCCTCATGTATACCTTTGGCATACTCAGGTGTACTCAGACTGAACTTAACGCCCTGGATAGAAAAGTCCGCACTACCATGACGTCCCACAGGATGCATCATCCGAGATCGTCGGTAATGAGGCTGTACTTGCCGCGAAAGCATGGTGGACGTGGCTTCTTGAGCGCGCTCACCATGCATAATCGCGAAGTGTGCAGCCTCCGTAATTACTTCCTGGCGAGATCGGATAATCCATTCTATAAGGACGTCATTTCTTGTGATAAAGGACTTACCCCTCTATCCTTAGCCAACGAGCAATGGCAAAACCCGGCAGTGCAGACAATTTCCGGCCGGGAGACCGTATGGAAGGAGAAGGAGCTCCACGGGAGATTCTACAAGACTCTACATGAGCCTTTCGTAGACACAGTAGCCTCCCTTCACTGGCTACGCTTTGGTGATCTCTTCGGGGAAACCGAGGGTTTTGTCTGTGCAATAGAGGATCAGGTTATTAAGACCAACAACTATCGGAGATACATCCTAAAGGATGGCACCGTGGACATCTGTCGAGCTTGTCGCCATCCCGGTGAGTCACTTAGGCATGTCATCTCCGGTTGTTCGGCGCTTTCTAACTCTGAGTACTTGCACAGGCACAACCTAGTAGCCAGAATTCTTCACCAGGAGCTCGCTCTGAAATACGGTCTCGTGGATCGGAAATTGCCGTATTACAAGTACTTGCCGGAAGCCGTGCTCGTAAAAGATCGCGCCAGGCTCTATTGGGACCGAGCCATCATCACAGACAGGACTATTCTTGCGAATAAGCCTGATATTGTGATGATGGACCAGGCACAGTCAAGGATATTTTTGGTCGACAGTACCATTCCGTATGACGAGAACCTCGTGAAAGCCGAAACAGACAAGCAAACAAAATATCTGGACCTGGCTCACGAGGTGACCGACATGTGGGGTGGTCTGCCGACTGAAATTATTCCTGTAGTCGTCTCTGCAAACGGGCTAATCCCAGTCAGCCTCTCGGGTCATCTGAGGCGACGGGGACTACGTGGCGGACCGCTCCGGGCTCAAATGCAGAAGGCGGTGCTCCGCCGGTTTCTTTCCCTTTCCCCCTAACCCTCGGCCGTTTGGTGTCCCCTACCGAGGGCCTCCATCTGGTTGGGCTTTTATTTATTTATGTATTTTTATATTTATTTTATGTTATTGATATTTATGTATATTTATCTTTTCATTTTCATTTATAATTATATATTTATAGAACCCAACCAGACGAGAAAACTATGTAGATACCCCACAATAATAATAATAATCTAAAAAATTTATTTTTGTATTTATTTTATTTTATTGATATTTATGTATATTTATCTTTTCATTTTAATTTATAATTATTTATTTATAGAACCCAACCAGATGAGAAAACTACAAGATACTACGAATAATAATTAATAATAAATTTATTCACAAGAAATATGGTACAAAGATATTCTTATAAAATAATAATGTATCACATATTTCACCAATTTAGGTATATGAAAACTTATGTTTAGAATATACAAAATTTAATTAAAATTAAACGTGCATCAGTTTACAATTTTAATATTAATCATTCTAAACACGATCAAATAAGAAACAGCGTTTAACAGTCATTAGAAACGTTCTTTTATTTTTAATAGTTCATTTACCGAATAAAATTGTTTTTCCAAAAGCCTCTCTTATAAATTACGTCCAAATCGATTATAATCTAGTTGCCTAATTTCATTTGGGATTTTATTAAACACTTGAATAGCCATCACATAGCAATTTTTTGAGTACAGACTAGTTTTTAATGAAGGTAAAATGATTTAATGTGGGTATCTGGTACCATATGTTACTGTATCTTTTAATCTAGTAAAAAAATGAGGGTCCTTACTCTAGTAGTACTACGTAACAGGGCCACAACTGCTGTTTAAGTCGGGAATCTCCGTGCTGAAGTTCGAGATGGGCATGTAAATGACAGCACTATCAGAAGTTGTCTCATTGAAACTGATATTATGTCTAGAAGACATAGCCCAAAGCTTACCAGGCAGCATCAAATCAGAAGACTTGCATTCGCACATGAACGTGTGAATTGGGATATGGAACAGTGGAGCCAAGTAATGTTCACATATGAGTACCGATTTTTCTTACGAGTTTTGCTTGTTGGATATTCTTTGCTTTTTTTTTAAATTTTTAAATCCAGCACTTAGCTACAATTCCACTTGATGGTAAGTGGTGATGTAGCGCTTAAGGTGGTAAAGCACACTGACTTAACAAAACCTACATACTCTTGCCGTGAAAACACCCACATTGTAATCGGATGGAAAGGCAGATGCTGGCAACTTATTCCACTCCTATACTGTACGCATGACGAACGACGTAGCAAATCGTTTGGTTCAAATACGTGGGAAGTCAACAACGAAAGTGTAGGGAATGGCCGAACGTCTGGTTGTCCGATGGTGGAAGGGAGAGGGAGGAATTAAATTATGCAATTCTTGCGCACACTCCGAAATGCATCCTGTAGAAGACCGAAAGGCTGGCTACTTTACGCTGGTGTTCGAGGCTGGTAAGATTGGTTTCGGGTCACCAATAAGCCTCTTAGCACGCCTTTCCATTGAGTCCAAGGCCGCTAGGTGGCATTTTGTAGCACCAGTCCATATATGACGGCAATACTATATGCACGACCGAACTTGGGCTTTATATAAAGAAAGCATCTGTTCCGGCGTGAAGTATCGCCACACCTTTGCAAGGACTCCTAGCTTCCTTGCAGCCGCTTTGGCCTTGGACTCAATGAACCGTCCGAAGTTCAGATTTGAGGATATCTCAACTCCCAGCAACTGGAGGCGTTCGGTGTATTCCAGTGATACATTTCGGAAAGAAGGAGCCAAGGTGAGCTGGCTTATTTTTGTAGTGAAGAGACACGCTTGTATTTTGGAGGTGTTGAATTTCACAAGATTAGCATCGCCCCATTTGGAGACTGCCTGTAGTGTGAGATTCACACGCTGTACCATAGCTTCTCTGTCAGACTGGATTTGATCCCGACTGGTTGGTATCTCTCCACAACTGTGTTGTCGTCAGCGTACCCACAGATATCGAGCATAAGCAAATCATTTATATGCTGTAGGAAGGGAGTTGCGGAGAGAACGGACCCTGTCGTTAGTCGTCACTGGATCGGATGAGCAGCCATCGATGACGATCCGGAGAGTCCGTTTATCCAGAAAGTTCTTTAAAATTCCGCTAAAGAAAAACTTAAATAACTCTTATCAATAAGACATGATACCAAAAAAAAATTCTTAGACAATGTATACCGAGGTATTATTAAATTTTTATTATTTTTTGAGAATCTGTAACTAAAGTAATTGCAATGTTAAGGATAAGGAAATTTTTATTTTATGTTAACGCTAGAGGTAGCGAATATATTGATACAGTAAAAGTAATTTGTTCTTACCCATCTGTCTGTAAGAGGGATCTGTACGAGACCAAAATCATTTATTTTATAGCTTTATGCAAGGTTGGCGATAGCTATGGGAAATAATATAAAGATGATCATGACTTATGATAGTTTTATGTACGTTACTACGTTGTTTAAGGCTTATAAGTGTGACCTCTGTGTCACCCAGATGGGTGAGCACAACCTTCAAAATTATTTCTGCCGCAAGCAGCAATACCTGATCTGCTGGGACTGGTCTGAAGGGTAGATGGAGCATAACGATAGACGGAGAGGCATTCTGTTGATGAAAACGTAATGAAGATCTTTGCAGGTATCCATGGGCTTCAATGGCCACTTACCACCAAATCTGTTAGTTCTTTTGTCATTCCATTATTATAAAACAAAAAAAAATTATAATACTCCGATCAGCGATGGGCGGCTCACGTCAAGCAGTGAACATTCACGTGCTGATAAAGAAGAAGATAAAGCTATGATTAGTTGACTGTTAAGCTGGTCACTGTTATTAGTGATACAGTTCTTCTATGTTATTTGTTTGTCACTATTTATTTCTAATTTTTAAATAACATCAACTTCCCCCCCCCCCCCCCAAATTAGGAATTTCTTTTGTATCGTCTCAAATATTGCTTGTGAACCACATAAAACTTGTCTTCAACTTTTAAACAAAAACTTCTCATCAACGTTGTGTCACAATCAAAACAACCTATCACAAGTCCATATGTTCAGCAATCAACTCAATTTATTGCTGAAACGCTAAAAGTAGAAGATGAATGCAAAAATAAAACTAGTATAGTCTTGGCTACTGACTACGTCAAAAGTGAAAACTTAAGAAATTTTTTTAGGAAGTATTTTTTATTAGTTATTATTTTTATCAACATAATAATATAGGAATGAAATTTTCGTTTACTGCGCTGTTTTACGTTGAAAAGAATGATTATTATGTATATAACAGAAACAAATTTATAAAATGATTTCTTTTAATAACGCGAACACACTACACATTTAAATAGTTGTAAATAATACTAGTATTTACGGATTTTATCGCGTATATTCACTTTATTATATACCCTACGTGCTGTTAAGTGCTCGAAACGTTACGAGAAAACTAAAATTAACGTTTCGTAAAAACTTGTATTATTAAAACTAATTTATAAATACCTATCAATTTTATAAAATTTTATCAATTGGATTTTCAACATTATTTTCATCAATTATTGTATCTGAGTGTGACGGTGAGTGATTTTCCCCCATCCTAAAAGTGCCCAACGTACCTAAAGAAGTTTTCACTCCAAAAAGGATATTTTAAAGTATCATACTACCTAAATAATACATGAACAACGATGATCTAGATATCTATGTCGTGGTCCAGAAGTAACATACATACAATAAACATACATGTATTTCTTTTTCTTCACTTTTTTTTAAATATATACCACACCCACATTTTTATGTGCGTCGTGGAGGCAGTTTAAACACATATATTATTAGCAGTGTTGCATAAGGATCAACATCCATACATGTAACAATTGTTTTGCAATTAATTGTTATATACATGCATTCTTACATACATACATACAGGTGAAGATCATAAAAGTGTATAAGCGTAAGAGATTCTTAAATACCGGCACTGCATATTATAACACACGATTTAAAAATTAATGCAAGCGTTGAAATGTGCGACATGTGGGGAGGAACAAATGCAATTCCCAAGTGTGTTGTTGGCAGTCTCGTGCGGAAAATCATTGGATGGATACATTCTTAACAAAACGTGGCATTTCTCCCAAAACATCCCCCGCGGCCTCGTAAATTCTCATTATTGTACTAAAAAAGAGCAAGAGGAATGCTTGTTCGAGACTATTCCCGGCGCCCTTCTAAATATATCATTGTAATACCTAATTGAGATTAAAAGGCTTGGCTGGAAATGACTCGAATTTTTTTATTAACTCGGGAGCAATGACCCGATATAGTTCATGTTGCTATTCATTTTATTTAAAAACTATTTATTGCTAGTCCCAGCAGTTAGACTTCCCCGTTAATCTTGTGGTCGTAAGCGCAAATACTGAT
Source organism: Parnassius smintheus behrii (assembly GCA_036936625.1). Lineage (NCBI taxonomy): Eukaryota > Metazoa > Arthropoda > Insecta > Lepidoptera > Papilionidae > Parnassius > Parnassius smintheus. Next base: position 46,029,379 of record JAUPFT010000013.1, read on the forward strand.
CACGATGTCAAGGGTTCGATCAAGAGTCGGGAAAAATCAGTTATCGGGTTTTTTGTCAAGAAATTCTCATTAGCAACTCAGAGTCAGGAAGTTCACTTCCGTTCCTTGGAAAGCACGTGAAGCCGCTAATCCTGCGCCTGATCACTCTCCGGTCGTGACTGAAGGAATAGAGAGTGCACTTGGTCACACGTTCATGCACTATAATCTTGCCCTGAGTAGACAGCTAGTCTCCGTTGAGATGGTTAATAAAATTCGAAAACCGAAATTCTTTCATAAGGAGATTAAATTCCTAGTCCATTTTTTCAAATTAATAACATGATCAGCATTATCTGATGAGGTGGGTTATACTTTATTATGGTTCTTTCTAGGAGTCATATAAATATTAAGAGAAAATTCTCAGCTCAGATGGTAAGCGTTTGCTGTAAATTTCTCAATACGCGAGCAACCCGGGTTCGATCCCCGCCGCCACCAACGATATTGTTAATTGCAATTTTAAGTGCCGTTTTACCACGGGCTCGGCGGTGAAGGACAACATCGTGGAGAAACCTGCATGTTTTAAAAAATATTTCAAAGACATGTGAAGTTCGCCAACACGCATTGGGGCAGCGCGGTGACCAGTTTCTTGCCCTAAAACCCTCTCAGAAATTAGAGGAGGCATGTGCACAGCAGTTGGAAGTATAGAAGCCTGTTACTTCAACTTTTTAAATTTTAAGAGATGAAATATGTGAGATAAAAATTTTAGTATAGACAATGTATGTGAGGAGTTTTTCTGTAAGACAAAGTTCGAAATGAAGAAATCCGCCGAAGAACCAAGATTACTGACATAGCCTTCCCTTTTGTAAGCTGAAGTGACAATGAGCTGGTCATGTCTGTCGCAAAAGTGACAACCGGTGGAGTAGACGTATTATGGAGTGGAGACCGCGTCTAGGTAAACGTAGTGTAGGCCACCCCCTGACCAGATGGAGCGACGATCTGCGCAAAAGAGCTGGTAGAAACTGGATGCGTGTAGCCGAAGATCGGGCTACATGGCGCGCCTTCGGAGAGGCCTATGTCCAGCAGTGGACTGCCGCAGACTGATGATGATGATGATGATGTACGTGTGTGACGTAAAAAACAGGCGATATTCTTGTTATTGGCTTAAAAATGTAATATTAGTACACTAAAAGGGCAACACAATTTAAAGGAGATGTATGAACTTGGGTGCTTGACATTGTTCGGAACAGTTATACAAAAATATGTAGGTAATAGAACGATAAATTGTATGCATAATTAAATGAAGTACTAGTACTTGGAACAACAATAAAAACATTTTTAAACTGTAAAACGACAGCTAATGCTTTTACTATAGCAGAAACTAAACGATATTTAATATGTTCTGTATTTTGTTTATGCCAATAGATAATGACGGCTTCTTTAATTAAGATTTTGGGCTAGGATGCTTGTCATTTAAGACATGTCTTTATTTTCGGGATTTTCGTACTTACAGATTTTTTTCTTACAATATATAATATGTGTCATATTGCGAAGTTTTGTGAGATTTTGACGACAGCTTAATCCAGCGGACAGTCGATGATTACAGTCACTCAAGATCATAAGGCACCTAAGCGATCAAAATAACTTGAGGTTTATATGAACATCGAGGCATTTGTTTTGTCTTTTTCTCTAACAGTTCACATGCGCAGGCACTTTTACACAAAATCGCACCACTTTTACGTATCAAAATCCACTTCAAACCATTATTTAAACGATAAAAAAGGAGCAACAATTCGTCAGCGGTGAAGTTCCAACGAAAACCACCACATTCTTAAATATTGAATTTTGATTACTGTCATGTGGTTATACAAGGATAAGACAAGTTGTTTGACTAGTGTCACTAGAACAAACATACATACAAACATAATTAGGCTGACAAACACATTACCTTTCCTTGCGACGTGCAGTCGTTTTAAAAGGTTAAACTGTCTAAAAAAAGCTTTTAATTAGAACACGTCACTTTAATTTATCGATATACTGTCTTAGCACAGATTTCGAAAGCTATGATGTGGGAAATTATTTTTTTTTTCATATTTTCGAAGTCAAACTGACAACCTTTTTTTCTTAGATAGTTTAATTATGTTAAATTTTCATTTTTATAAATATAAAGTCAGTCATAAATATATGTCAGGCTTAAATTACTAACATTAAGTTAAATCCAATAATTCAATATTTGGTAATTACAGTTATTCAATTGCTTGAGTCTTATCACTTATTCAGGAAGGCTTTTGCATGGCAACCGAAATTAAGCGAAACGCAACTTTCTTTACCACTACTCGGATGCAAACTATTAAATTCGCTTTTACGCGTTCTTAAGCTGTTGGTATAAGGTGTATTTTGGGTTAAAAGAATTGATGTTATAAATTACCGGCCTATTTTCATGGATAATTGCAATGGACAGGACAGCAAGTGTGCATTTTCCCGCGCCAACGGCAATTGCACTGCAAGACATATATTTTAAAACAGCAAGGCACGGTAGCTACAAATTTAGTTCTCAATTTTTAAACGATTCTTGACTTTACCTTAAAATGAGTTCGATGACATTTATAGCAACTTATGGTTACCGTTACAGGTCATTCAAAGTATATTGGGAAGGAAGTTGTAACGATTGCACGATGTTGTTCTTCACTGTCAAGCACGTGGTAAAACAGTACTTAAAATTGCAACTAACAATAACGTTGGTGCCGGTGGGGATTGAATCCAGGTTGTTTGCGAATTGAGAAATTTGCACAAATATATATATATATATATATATATATATATATATATATATATATATATATATATATATATATATATATATATATATATATATATATATATATATATATATATATATATCGGGTGTCCCAGAAGTCGACGTCAAGCTGAAACTTTCTGATAGGCGAGGCCATACTAGTTACCAGAAAAATATAAAAAATATCTAAGTCATGTATTTCAGAAATTATAGTAATTTTTTTTCGATAAAATGTACACCATGAGACAGTTTTTTTTCATTCCTGTGGCTACAAATATTTAATATAAGTAATAAATTTTATCATAAAAACGAAACTGACTGTCTTAATTTTATAACCATTATTTTATTACTTTCGTTTGTATTTGCGTATGTCTCATAAGCGTCACTATGTGTCTCGCTCACACTTTATGGAATGTCTCTCTCTATCTCATTTAAACCACGCTGTGGTCATAAAGAACGCTTTGGTTGCACTAGAATCGTTTTAATGTAAGTTCCAAAAATTGTTAAAAACTGACTTTGTTTAACAAAAAAAAATTTATGGCTGATCTAAGAAATAATGGGGTAAGTGTTATACCACGTTAGAATCCTTATTATATGCGCTAACTTTTAAAGCTACTTGCCAAACTGGCGTAGTAAAATTTTTTCCAGGTCAGTTGAAATAGTGCGAAAAACTAATTCTGAAAACTTGGTACGGTATAAAATTACATTTTCTTTCAAGCTGGAGTGATTGGCACAGGATTACAGGTTACAGAGGCACTATTCAGGATGACGTAAGAGAAAAAAATTGGCAAAAAGTAAATATTTGTAGAACAGGAATGAAAAACTGTCCCATGGTGTACATTTTATTGAAAAAAAATACTATAATATCTGAAATACATGACTTACATTTTTTTTTAATTTTTTTGGTAACTAGTATGGCCTCGCCTATCAGAAAGAGTCGGCTTGACGTCGACTTCTGGGACAACCTTTATATACATACATGTGGTGGTGCCACGCTTGGCATGCGGCTTAGCAAATATGGATTTAGTTTTATATTTGTTATTAGGAATTTGTTGTTCCCTATCACTTGTTTTTAACCGCCTTCAAAAAGGCGACTGTATGTTTTTATGTGTTACCTCAGAACTTTTTTTTTAGAGAAACAATTTTGATGATATTTTTTACTAGAAAGCTGCCAGTAGTTTTTGACATATCTTTAATAATGCGTTTTTAATTGACTTCGAATACATTGATGATGCTCTCGTTTTATTTATATAGTAGTCAGTTGAACAAAATTTTTAATTTTACCACTTGTACCAGTTGTAAGTCTCTGGTACTTCGTACGAAACAATAGTGTATATTATTACACCAGAAGTATACGGTCAACTTACTTGTAGCAGCTTTCTAGACTATACATCTTAAATGCTTATTACATCTTTGAATCTAAGAACAAAAATGCTATACGATTAGATATATAGCAGGACCTTTTGGAAGATGATAGAAGAAATTTCAGTATGAAAATAAGCAGTGCCTTTATGCAAAATATCCTTTTTTATTATTCATTTTAACATTATTAATATCTTACGACCCACTAGTAACATTACTTTATGTGTATATAAATTGTTGAATAAATAAATATATGGTATACCTTGTTCCCAGTAAAAAGAGTCTCCAGTTCTCAACACTCACCATACGAAACACAGCAGCATTAAAGTGCCATTATACGCTGGTATTCTGTGGAATATGTTATCCCACAAAAGATATTAAATATTCTATAAAGAAACTAATCAGTAATTCTTCATCTATCTATCAATCTCACCGCGTAATGGCGGTATAGAAATATCCGTAGTAATATCGTCTCGTGAGTGTTGTAAAAGATGATGGAGAGAAACTGAAATAGAAGATGTGTAGTAGCATTTTTTATAGCATAAGGGTGACAAACGAGCACACACTCCACCTGATGGTGAGTGGATGCTGGGGCCCATAGACATCGACATTTATTCTCGATTAAGAATCGAAACGGAAATAGCGATTTGATTCTTAATCGGATTTGATGCGGATTGGATGCGTTGTTACCATTGAGGACGAAGATGGAATTCCTCATTTCCAGTAAAAAAGTGTCTCCGGATCTTTACACTTACCATATGAAACACAGCAGCATTAAGCGTGGTCCTTCCCCGGTCGAGCCTACACATTCGTGCTACAACCATAATGTAGCTGCGGCGTGTCTATTTTATAGTTGTATAAAATAATGCAACTACGAGTACAGCTCTAGATCTACATTCAGCAGTAGACTTTATGGGCTAGATTGTATGGAAGAATAATGGATCTATCTATTCATAAAAGTAGACCTTTACGAATATCTAGTAATTACCTAGTAAAGAAATAATGATTATTTTTTTAATTATACTAGTTTTTACTGATATTATTGCGTATATTAACTTTTTTAAATACCCGACTTTTCGAGACGAGCACTTTACAGCACCCATTATCACGGTGGGGACTGAGATGTTCAACGTCCAGATGTCATAGTTAACCGCGGTTACCATAGATAACATTATTAATTTTTGTTCTGATGTACGCAGTATGAACTTATAGTGTCTTGAAGTATTGCAGTTGTATGTTATAGGATCCCAAGTAGATTATACATATTATTATACGCGATAAAATCCGTAAAAACTAGTATTATTTCAATGTGTAGTGTTCGCGTAAATATAAGAAATCAATGATTATGTCCTCTAAACCGAGTCTCAGCGATAAGTCCCATTGGAGACTATCTTCGCAGGATAGTAGAGAAAGAGTATACGCGTAAGCACAGGTGCACTTTCTATTCCCCCAATCTCATAGTCCAACGGGGGGCAATGCGACACTACCGGAGAGAGATCAAGGGCAGTATTAACGGGTTTACGTTCTTTTTGAGCACAGGCGTAAAATACAGTAAGTATGACTCCAATATCACCCGAACATTCCTTGTTAAAAAATCTTAGTAACCGATTTTGGCCTGACCCGGGAATTAAACCCGCGACTATATGATCAGCAGCTGTGTTTACGAGCACATGACCAACAGTCAAATCATATATCGTATTCCATTCAATAATAAGAAGATATTATTGTTTGGTTGGTGTGTAGGATTTGTAAGATGTATGTTTATATTAATGGTATAGTTGTGGCACGAATGGGTCGGTTCGACCGGGGAAGGACCACGCTCTCACAGAATACCAGCGTCAAATAGTGGCTTAATGCTGCTGTGTTTCGTATGGTGAGTGTATAGAACCGGAGCCACTTTTTACTGGAAACGAGGCATTCCACCTGAGTCCTCACGGATGACAACGCATCTGCATTTTGATTCGTAATTGAGGGTGGATGTGGATGTCTATGGGCCGCAGCAACCACTTACCATCAGGTGGACTGTGTGCTCGTTTGTCATCCTATCCTGTATAAAAAAGTAGAAAAAACAATGTACAGTTAGCCAAGTTTAAAAAAAAATACAAGAGTAATTCCAATTTTAAAATGATTCAATCAGAAATAAAAAACTTATATACCTCAAGTTATTTACCAGTGACATTATTACAGTAATTTAAAACAATTTACAAATTGTTTACAATTTCCAGGGTCAGAAATGCTAACGTCCTAGTGTATGGCGCGCTAAACATTTCGGTATGTGTAATGATATAAACCGTTTCCAAGATAGTGATAATTATCAAGAAATAGGTAATCTACGTAAAACTATGAGGCAAACCTGTCTAGACAGTTTTTTTTTACAGAGCCACACTGCAGTTGTGTTATGGTTGCAGATTGGATAGATTCACTCGATGCGCTAAGGGCCACGCGTATATTTTACGTGGTAGAGCAATGCTGAGACTATATTATGGCTGTATTTTGAATGGGTCGACTTGACCAGGGAAGAACTGGGCTCTCACAGAACATCTGCATGAAATAGTAGAATAATGCAGCTGTGTTTCTTATCGTGAGAGTAGAAAACTGGAGACCCTTTTGAGTAACGAGACATTCCATCTTAGTCTTTGGGGTGACAACGTATTTTGATTCGTAATTGAGGAATGTAAAACGTAGTTGCCTATGGTCCACAGCTTTCTCTTACTGACAGTTTGGACTGTGTGCTCGTTCGTCACCCTAATTCTATTAAAAATATGCAGCTATGTTTCGTATGGCGAGTGTGGAGAATCGGAGACCCTTATTATTAGTAATGAGGTATTCAACCTTAGTCCTCAGGGGTAACAAAGCTTTTGCGTTTTGATTTTTAGTGATAGTAGATATATGGGCCAAAGCATTCATTTATCAGCAGGTGAACCGTGTAATCATCTTTACTTCAATAACAAGCTCAATGGTTAAAACTGTTATTAAAAACCTGACTGTATGAGAAAGTTTACGGCAAAGAGATACGTTATGTACCCTATGTCACTTCCGCAACTTAGTCTAATCTAACGACGCCCCATATTAATAATAATAATAATAAACGTCCTCCAGACCGAATTTCGGTCACAGCGGCCAGCCTCAACGGAGACTAGCTATCGGCGCAGGACAATATTATAGTGCCCAAGTGTATGCGCAAGCACAGGTGCACGCTCTATTCCCTCATTCCATAGTCCAATGAGACGATGGACTGATATCACTGGAGAGAGATCAGGCGCGGGACCAACGGCTTTACGTGCTTTCCTAGACACAGAGATGAGACACAGCCAACTTCCAGACTCCGGGCATATACTGAGAATTTCTTGACGAAAAACTCAATTTACTGAGTTTTTTATTGGCCCGACCCGGGATTCCAACCCGGGATCCCATGAACAGCAGTCGCACTACTACAACCACTAGACCAACGAGGCCCCACTCCCTATCGGGATCCCATGAACAGCAGTCGCACTACTACAACCACTAGACCAACGAGGCCCCACTCCCTATCATTTCAAAATCCATAAAGCCTCAATCATGAATTTAATATATAAATTTTATAAGTAAATAATATTTCATTTATTCTTGTTATATTTGTATTATATTTTAATAAAATCAAGTAAAATAGAAATAAATAATTGTTAAGACATTTGAACTTACTAAAATGAATTTGCTGAGATCCGCGCAGTCTTTTTATATAAAAATTAATTGCTGCCCGTTAATTAAAACGGCTTGAAGAGTTTTAATGAAAATTTTTGTGTGTGTTTGAATGGGTACCTGCATGGTTTAGATTCATTGGATGCGTTAGGTGGCAATGTTTTCGATCACCCTGCGAAGCCGGGGCAGATCTCTAGTAAATAAATAAATCTTGAACGTGGTAGCACCACGCTGCAGCTATATTAGCAGTATAGTTGTAGCACGAATGGGGTCGGCTCAACGAAGGAAGGACCATGCTCTCATAGAATACCAGCGTGAAATAGCAGCTTGTTTCGTATGGTATGTGAAGAGAACTGGAGACCCATTTTACTGGAAAAGAGGCATTCCATCTAATTCTTCTCGGGTCGCATCTGCATTTTGATTCGTTATCAAGAATTGATGTAGAAGAATGTATGTAGGACCGCAGCAACCACCTACCATCAGATGAAACGTGTGCTCGTTTGTCACCCTTATCCTATAAAAAATGATTTTTGCTAATAGGATCTTAGCAATACCATACCATTTTGTCAGTGAGATAGAAGACTTACGTCTTATTGACAATGAAACCATGGTCAGTTTTGATGTTCAGTCTCTATTTACATGCCTACCTGTTGAAGACTGCATCTCAATTATAACTAGGGAACTAGATGAAAATAACATGCCACCAGAATATGCAGTACTGCTAAGACATTGCCTTACATCTAGCTATCTACTGTGGAAGGAAGAGTTTTACAAGCAAGTAGATGGTGTTGCGATGGGCTCACCTGTATCTCCCATTGTCGCCGATATTTTCATGGAAGACTTAGAGGAGAAAGCCCTCCTTACTGCACCTGTTACCCCAAGGTTCTACAAGCGGTACGTAGACAAAGTAACCGCATTTTTAGAACATCTTAATTCCATAAACTCTACAATTCAATTTACTATGAAGTTAGAGGCAACTAATTCCTTAGCTTTCCTAGATATCTTAGTCATCCGAAATCCTTACAACACCATAGATCATACTGTGTATAGAAAAAAGACCCATACAATCCGATATTTAAATGGTGAATCTCACCATCATCCTTCACAGTTAGCTACCGTGGGCAAATCTTTGTTACAGAGAGCACGAGGGACAGTAGTAGAACACCTGGCCGCCGAACTCCAGCACGTCAAGCAGGTTCTGTACGACAACAAGCTTCGGGTCCCGCGCCTAAGTTACAGTGACCGAGTGAAGCCGGCCACAGTCGAGCGTGTGCCTGCTGTACTAGCATATGTCAGAGGTGCCACAGACAAGATTGGCTACATCTTGAAGCGAGCTTCTATTAGAACATTCTACAAGCCGCCGAAGAAGATTAGTCAGTTCTTACCATCCGTCAAGCGTCATATTCCTCTACAACATGCAGGAGTGTACAAGCTTGATTATGATTATGGTCTCTCATATATAGGGTAAACAAAGAGATCAATTAGAACCCGCGTAAAAGAACACATAGCTGACGTGAAGCATCAACGTTCCGGGTCTGCAGTTTGCGATCATATCCTAGATGGCCCCAACCATTACATCAAATTTGATAGACCACAAATCCTCGCGAAAGAACATCGAAAGATGATACGTGAGGCTATTGAAATTAAAAAAAAAACATCCTAATTTTAATAGAGAAGGAGGCTGGGTACTACCACCTGCTTGGGAACCTATAATTAATAAAATTAAAACTAAACCCAAGCATACCACTGCAAGATTTCAGAACATTGTTAGTTCATTCTGCGTAGATCGGACCAAAGACAATAATTAAAAAGCTGAAGGTACTCCGTGTTAACTTTGACATCGGGACGTCAGTCAACTCAGTCCCCCGTGACCATGGATGCTGGAAATCACCCGAAACCGGTATTATAAATAAAATAAAACAAACGCGATAAAATCCGTAAAAGTATTTTTAATCAATGTATAGTGTTCGCGTAAATGTAAGAAATAATTAGGATCCTAGCAAATTAATTTTTATGATCTTTCCGCAAAATTACGCCTGATTCTATGAATTAACATTTTATCCGTTATCACTTTTTTATAATAAATTATTAGTAATCTTATTAATTATCATTACTAATATTCCTTTTAACCACTCCTGGTAAGCTTGAAAATGCTTGTGTTAGGAGTGGTTCACGACAGTAGTGAAATGGCGGATTCGAACCCACGACCTTTTGAGTTCGCGATCCACGCCCTGCCATTAGGCTACTGTCGCTTCTTTATGCTTGTTTTTCTATTAACTTTTAGTGACAGGTCGGAGAGGGAGTAACATTAAGCATTTCTTGAATTGACTTAAATTTTTATTAGTAAGACCAATTATCTTTTCTTTCCCTAATATTTGTGTGTTCCTTATAGTTTGGCAAATTCTAATAATAGAGCGAAGTATCCTATGTCTTGAAAATCAACCAATTAATAGTCATCAACGGAATGATAAATTAATGCGACAATGTTTTAAAATTTAAATAATAACAAAACCTATTGGCCACTCCATTTTGTGCCAATTTTGCGTAGTAAGCGTCTGAGTCAATGTTATTAGAATGAAACCAGTTTGTTTTCAATTAAGCTGGAGCGAAATATCGTAAACAGAATTTTATAATGCTAACAAAACAAAATTTTTCTCGTGCTATAATCAAAATAAAAACCTATTATTTTAATTTTATTTTAAGGTTGCAGAACAGCGTTAAATGCTTTTCGAAGTTCGTGGCTAGGTTCACCCAATACGTTAACGAGGTTTTTACAGAATATGTATGTATGACAAACGAGCAAACACAACTCCACCTGCTGATAAGTGGATTCCGTGACCTTTATACATATATCCATACATCCTTGATGAAGAATCAAAACGAAGATGCGTTGTTAATCCCAACGACTAATATGGAATTCCTTGTTTGCAGTTAAAATGTTCTCCTGATCTCTATACTCACCATACGAAACATGGCAAAAATGTGTTGTTATTTTAGTGCTTATTAGAGAGTTTTAGGGCAAAGAAATACCATCGAGCTGACTACAGATATCTGCATTTTTTTTTAACAACTGCTCGTCCATCTTTATCCTCACGATGTTTTCCTTCACCGATAAACATGTTGTAAAGTTTTTAGTCCTGAGTATATCCACGTACAATATTATTTAGAATTCAAATAATACCGGTGATATAACAAAACTAGGCACACGATTTTTTTTACATATTAGCAACACACTTCGTAATCAGATTAAGACCTAAAAGACGCGTAAAATCTTTTCTACAGTATTCGCTTCGACGCTATTTTATGCCACCGAATTCGGAATTGGTTTTTGGGCCACGTGCCTCACGGGCTTATAAATGATGAGTGCACACGGAGTGCGCCAAATCGATTTCGTATGTAGTCAGAGTTATGTACATACCAGCTAGTACAAAAATTATAGAGGTGACGCCGCTCTGGCATCGGTACGTGCGGCGATGCCAAAATTTTCACTGCCAAAAAAGAAGTCTTTTTCTATTCCCACGTAATAGTTGAGATATGGCCGACGATAGGCATTTATATCAGGATCCTTGTCATTTTCAATTTGTCGGATTTTCGATAATCGGGTTAAAGTAGTTTTCAATCCGTAGGATTTTCGGTACTTTAGTGTGTACGAGTATGTATATGGCGAACATTTTAATGGTTATCTTTTTAATCTCATCTAGATTAATCAAGACTGTAGAAGAAAATTATTTTGGTTTTCCATTATTATATTTATAAGTAAAAAAAAAACAAAATAAATCATAAATTAAAAATGTTTATCTGATATCGAGCTATCTAGTATTTAATATCGAGTTTAAAAAGATAAAGAGAACCTAACGTTCCACAGCTGGGCGTAGGTCTTTTTTTCTAAGAGCTAGAATAAGTTTGAAACACTGCTCCAATGTGTATTGGAGTACTTTACAAATATTCCCTCTATTTTTCTTTTTATTGTTTTCCACGATGAAAAGCACGTGTCACAACGTTAAAATTATTTTTACTACTATAATGTGAAATATATAAATACAGTTCCTTCAGATTTTATTATTGTGGACTACATCCAAGACATCGATTAATACAAAAATAAATAGAGCAAGGAATAAATGCTTATGGCCAACATATTCTGATGACGGAATACAACAACATAACCCCTGAGCAAGAGTAAGTCTGCCACGAAATGAATGTCAATAAGATCATCATTGGATTATGAATATGCGTACTTAAAAAGACTGTAAAGGCCTTATTACAAAAAATTGTTTATATTAACAAAAAATTTAGAACGTCGTTACACAAAAGGGATCGATCCGAAATTTAAAAAAGTTGAGTTGAAAAATAATGTTTGGCATATACTATTGTTAAAAATTAATCCCAAAATTATTTAAAATAAAAAACATTACTCTTATTAGAAATCATTCTGGAAGTTGATTGTTAAAAACACATTCTGTATAGGGCAAATACAGTACGACCAACCGTATTACGTCCCCGTCACAATCACACGCGGGAGTAACTTGAAGGTCATAAGTACATAATAACACCAAAGTACGCAAACCAACAGCAGTACTACTTATGTAATACAGAGTAGCTTCTTAGCAACACGATCTTCCTTGCCAATACTAGTAGAATCGCCCAGGGTACAGCAACGAGAGTGAGACACGTAGAATCACCGGCTAATCCCTTTAAGTTCTCTGCTCGATACTTTATACTGCTAGAACGAGTGGGAATTGTAGTTCTATCTTCATTTATTCGTATTTCATTTTATTTTTTACTCTCATTTTCAACGCTATTATATAATTCTTTGATGCAACAATTTAAGCGGAACTAATACACATCGGAAGAAAAATTACAAACACACATAAAACATGCATGAAAACATGTCGAAACCTGCATATAGCTTTTCGAGGGTTGGATCAATTTTGCGTAACTGCGTGTAAAGTAGAACCTTTTTGACAAAATAAGTCCCGAGGAAATAAGTGTACTAAAATGTAAAGTAGATATGAATGTCAAAATTCGCATAGACTGTGGCACCATCACTAAAAATAATTGATAGCACAGGGCTTAAACCAGAGTTTAAGCTCAGTGCTATCAATAAGTCACATTTTGTTATGAGGTGGTTAAAGTTTAAAAAATGGTATTCCGATACGATTCTAAACTTTATATATATTTCAATAATCGTTATTTTTCATCGTCGGCCAGTAAAAGCTTATTGCTGGAAAGGGGCCTCCTTCTGACATGTAACGTTCCTGTTGAAATTGTTTGTTGAATCTTCAACGCTGCTGTCTTTCACCGGTTTGCATATTTTACATATGACTCAAACCTAATCTTACGTAAACGTAATGTATTTCCGGCATCAGGATGTCTGCTAACCCATATCGTCCCGCGAATGTCGTAACGCGGCAATGAAAACCAGTAGATGGACAGTAGCATCCTTCTAATGACAACTATAAGTAAAATCTGCGGTTACCTACCTGCCTGATATAGGCGAGAGAGAAAACTAAGGAAAGCATCTTCTCTATGAGGAAATATATGAGGGAGGCCTACATTCAGCTGAGGACTTTGATTATACCGCCATCTTATAGAAATTCATAAGGTTTTACTTTCATTTCACGTTTTTGTATGGAATAAGTGTGCCAAAAGAGTACATAGTCTACTTGATGGTAAGTGGGTGCTGTGGCCCATAGACATCTACATTTATCCTCTATTAAGAATCAAAACGCATATGCGTTGTCATCTTTGAGGACTAAGATGGAATGCCTCATTTCCAGTAAAAAAGAGTCTCCGGATCTCTACACTCACCATACGAAACACAGCAGTATTAAGTTGCTATTTAAGGCTGGTATTTTTTTTTATGGAAGAGGGGGCAAACGAGCATGCGGCTCACCTGATGTTAAGTGACTACCGCCGCCCATGATCAACCGCAACACCAGGAGAATTGCGGGTGCGTTGCCGGCCCTTTAGAAAGGAGTAAGCTCTTTTCTTGAAGGTCCCCAGGTCGTATCGGTCCGGAAAAATCGCCGGTGGTAAACTATTCCACAGAGAGGTTGTACGTGGAAGAAAACTCCTTGTGAAACGTACAGTGGTGGACCGCCAAGCATCCAGATGGTGTGGATGGTATCGGGACGTTTGCCGTGTAGTGCGTTCACGAAATTTGGCGGCTGGGATTAATCCGAACAATTCCTCAGAGCACTCCCCGTGATAGATGCGATAAAATACGCAAAGAGATGCAACATCTCTTCGCAGCGCCAGTGAATCGAGCCGATCGGAAAGCACTCGGTCGTCGACGATTCGAGCCGCTCTACGCCGGATGCGGTCAAGTGGAAGGAGCTGATACTGGGGAGCCCCAGCCCAGAGATGGGAACAGTATTCCATGTGCGACCGAACCTGCGCCTTGTAAAGTTGCAGGCGGTGTGCCGGCATGAAATACTGTCCCACTCTGCTGAGCACGCCAAGCTTTTTAGAGGCCAATTTGGCCTTCCCTTCCAAGTGACCACGAAACTGCACGTCACTCGATATGTCGACGCTGAGGATTCCGATACTGGCTGAGGCAACAAGGGGAGTGCCTTGAAACTGAGGGGATACGACAAAGGGGTTCTTTTTAGCGGTTAACGCGCAAACTTGTGTCTTCTGGGGGTTAAACTGGACTAGATTTGGTCGTCCCCAATCCGAGACTCTGTTCAGCAAAGACTCGACTTCAGACACAAGTTTGTCCCGGCACTCGGAGACGTTTTCCCGAGAAATATTGGCTCGGCCGGTGTAAAGAGCATCACCAGTGCTGTCATCTGCATAGCAATGAATGTTACGGGTATGCAACATATCATTGATATGCAGAAGAAACAGCGTTGGCGATAGCACGCAGCCCTGTGGAACACCAGCATTAATACGCTTGCAATCGGAGCTTGCACCGTCTACAACGACCTTGATGCTCCGATCTGCAAGAAAGCTGGTGATCCAATCGCACAATTTCTCGGGAAGCTCATAGGAAGGGAGCTTCGAAAGAAGCACTTTGTGCCAAACCCGATCGAAGGCCTTCGCAATGTCCAAACTAACGGCCAATGCCTCCACCTTGAACTCTACTGCCTCTGCCCAACTGTGAGTGATGTAGACCAGAAGATCACCAGCTGACCGACCACGGCGAAAACCGTATTGGCGGTCACTAATCAGCTAGTGATCCTCAAGGTACCTCATGAGCTGGCAGTTTACAATGGACTCCATTGTTTTGGAGAACAAGGAGGTGATGGCGATTGGCCGGTAGTTGGACGGGTCTGAGCGGTCGCCTTTTTTAGGGATCGGGTGGACGAAAGCCGTCTTCCATGATTTTGGGACTACGCCTAGGGAGTAGGAGTACCGGAAAAGACGCGTTAAAACCGGTGCCAACTCCGGAGCACACGTCCTCAGCACAATTGGGGGGATTCCGTCAGGCCCACTCGACTTGTGAATATCCAGGGAGAGGAGTGCTTTGCGAACCGAGCGCTGTGTGAACTGCACTTCCGGCATGGAGCACTCACACCGCGGGATGGTCGGCGGTGTACTCCCCCGTCATCGAGAGTCGAGTTAGATGCAAAGAAAGAGCCTAGAAGATCGGCTTTCTCCTTTGCAGTATGGGCCAGTGAGTCGTCTTCCCCGTGCAGAGGTGGAAGAGATGGCTGACAGAAATTCCCCTGGACAGCCTTGGCGAGAGACCAGAATGCACGGGTACCAGAAGGAAGGCGAACTAGTTTCTCGCCATGTGCTCAGACTTTGCCTTGGCAATGACTCTTTTGAAGGACCTAGAGGCGGAATTATACTTCTTTTTTAGAGCACTGGTGTTTACATCCCGGGACGCTGATGCATCAACCCAGGCTTGGTAGCACTCCTGCTTATAGCATGATGCTATTTTACAGGAGCGACCAGACCATGGCTGAGATTTGCCTCCAATGGGCACCACAGAGGAAGGAGTAAAAAGTTCCATACCCTGAAGTACCACATCAGTAACATAATCCGCAACAACGTTGGGATCATCCGGCGAGAAGCAAACCCGCCCCCAAGGGTAGGATGCAAAGAAAGACCGCATCCCATCTCAATCGGCTGACCTATAGTGCCAAACACGGCGGCAGCCTGCAGAATGCAACCGCGATTTCAGCGTGAGTGGCACAACACTCCGGACCAGACAATGGTCCGAGGAGCCTAAAGGGGCGTCGACGGATATCTGATATCCGTCCGGGTGAGAGGTCAGCGGAAGGTCCAACAGGGAAGGTGCATGATCCTCCACATCTGGAATCCGCGTAGGCGAAGTAACCAGTTGTGTCAGACCATATGCCAAGGCAAAATCGTGAACAGATCTCCCCGCATGATCGGTTAAACGTGAACCAAGCCATTGGGCGTGATGGGCGTTAAAGTCGCCGAGGATTACGATCTCTGCGGAGGGGATCTGCTGTAGCAACGAATCTGCAGCCATTTGGACGTGGTCGAAGAGTCGGTCTGTTTCGTCATTACCGCTATGGGACCTATAGAGGCACCCGTAGACGCGCGGATGGTCGTCGCTGTCTACGCGTAACCAAAGGATGGACAGGTCCGAACCTTCAAGTCTGCCGAGGATTCGAGAACAGATGTCCTCTCTGACGTAAACCCAAACACCAGCCCGAGGCACAAAGGAGTGTTCCAGTTTGTACCCCGGGTAGGAGAGATACGAGACATCAGCCGGAGAGGACACCTGCGTCTCGTTCAGAAAGAGCAGAGCCGGCCTCGCTGTCTCGAGATGGTAGTGGACGGCGTTTAGGTTAGAGTGAAGTCCCCTGATATTGCAGAAATTCACGGACAGCGTGGCAGCGGTCGCCTTGGTCTTCTTGCTCCGTTTGCCCTGAGCAGTTGTAGTCTTGAGCGGAATTTTGCCCCCCCCCCCCCAGAATACGCGGGGCAGCCTGAGCACCCACGCTCAGAAGTGGAGAAACATAGTCGTGGATGCTCAGCGAGGGATTCTCCAGGGGTGCTGGTACCCGCTTGGGGTAGTCTATTATTATTTAATTCTGCTACCATGTTGATGGGGTGGGGGGGATTTGGGCCTCCGGCCACCCCACTCACCAGGCGAAACGCGGAAGCAGAGCTTCCACTTCACGCCGGTATTCTGTGAGGTCGTGGTACCACCCCGGTTTGAGCCGGCCCATACGTGCAACAGCAAAGCTGCCGCGTGGCTCTACCACTGTAAAAAGAAATTCTGTAAGAGCGAGGTTCTTCCCCGGTCGAGCCAACTCATTTGGGCCTAGAACTATAATATAGCTGCAGCGTGGCTCTACTACGTATAAATGTAATTAAAAATATATCATGTACATAGTTGCATGTTACGATACCCAGGGAACTCGGTAGGGTAACTTACTTTTTACACTCTTACACACACACACTATTTTAAGTAGGTTCTTTTAATTTTCAAACTAAAACATTAGGAATTTCCGATGATTAATTAGTAATTTTACTCAGAAATTGTTCTGTATAATTGTTGTTGAGTGTGTTTCTATTAGAGACTAGTAGTATTGACGAGCATAACTACTTAATATGGTCAACTTATACAGCCCAATTAAAAAGAGAATTACTATTTGAAGACTCATTGATGTGGCTTGGAATTATTCCGGGTGCAGATATTCGTCTTTGTGCAATTCAAGTTTGTTATTATCTGTTATATGAGTGTGTTAAAAATTTATCGTCATATTAATTTAAGATTTTAGATATAATTACTTTTTAGATTACTTTTCAGTGAAGTGCTTGTATGGTCTGCAAATATGTGTTCTGAGACTAGATGCTTTTTCATATACAATTTATTTGTATGTAATGACCCCAAGATGCAGGAAAGAAAAAAGAAAGGGCTCCACCTCTTACTAAATCCGGTTCAATATTTTTTACTGTACTAATATGTAAAACAACGCTTTAATATAAGAAGCAAAAATTATGATTAATTTGCTGTTTTTGGCAAGCTTTGTAATACATATTATCGTCAAAATTTGACTAATAATTTTTTTTCATTTACAAACTACCTAGCATATTATCGCTATATCTTATAACTTAGACCACCGTGTATGTAGAGCAGTTAATAAGGAGTATTTGCTTCTGGCTGTGTACGAAGCTTATTTATTTGTCGTATGTTTTCTATCGCCCGATTATAGACCTATTCAAGCTCTACTAATGGACGAACGGACCACTATTCCTTTCACTTATTTATCCAATACCTGTGTTTCACGAATAGGCATTTCAAACAATTATGAAATTACTTGTTCATGTAATGATGAATTAAATTTATGGGATGTTTACTCAAAGCGTTTTACGATCGTGTGTTCGCAGAATACCACTTTACTAAACTAATGCTCAATAACCTCAAATTATTTTCTATACGCGGTAGAGCCATGCGGCAGCTATATTTAATGTAACACGAATGGGGTAGAACGACGCCCTCACGGATTACCAGCGTGAAATAGCAGCTTAATGCGTATTTCGTATGATGAGCGTAGAGAACCAGTGGCATTTTTTTACTGGAAACAAGGCATTTCATCTACGTGCTCAGGGGTAACAACGCATCTGTATTTTGATTCTTACTTGAGGATAAATGTAGATGTCTATAAGCCACGGCATCCACTTACCGTCAAGTCGACTATGTGATATATCACGATAGCAACCTAGTGTTTGTATGTAGAATTCAAACAAAAAATCAAAGCATCTGATTGAGGAGGATTGTGACTCCCCATTTGAACCTTTATTGTAGTGGTGATCGCAAATATAGCCTTTTATGTCAATAACGTAAAAGAAGAACATTGGCACTATCATCATCATTATCATCATCATTACAACCCTTCACAAATCTACTGCTGAATATATGACTTTCCTAATGAATGCCAGAATGTACTGTCCTGATCATTTGTGTGTCTTACCAGGGTGTCAATTCGTCTAGTGAAGGGAAGCCCGAATTTACGTCTACCTGTACGATGCTACCACTCGAGAACCTTTAATCTCCATCAAGCATAGTGCTTAGGTTCTTCAGAGATTCTGCCATAAGGACTATGTCGTCAGCAAATTGAAGGTGAGTGAAGTACTCGCCGTTTATATTAATACCGTATTATTTCCAGTTCAGTAACGTGAAAACGTCTTCCAATGCAGCAGTGAAGAATTTCGGGGATATAACGTCACCATGTCTTATACCTTTCTGGAGTTGGATAGTAACAAGGGTATGATTTGCAGTTGGATAGGTGGTTGGATCGTACCCTGGTTACGGTTTATACGAATAGCTATTTATCTGATGATCATCATTGCCATCGGACAAATTTAGATTGAAAGTCATATTTGCTCAGGGGCTAAGCGCTCGGTATAAATTTACCAGTGCGCGAGCAACCTCGGTTCGATCCCCCCCCCCCCCATAAAATTGTTAGTTGCAATTGTAAGTGTTGATTTCTGACGTGCTTGGCAGTGACATAAAACATCGTGAAGAACATATATATGTGAGGTATAAAATATTTCAAAGACACGTCCACCACACGCGCAGCTAGCTGATTGCTCCAAAACCCTTATTATTGCCGCCACCATACGCCACATAATCATAACGATATAAAAATAATCATACCATCACAATATCATATTAACATTAAACCACAATCATAATATTTTCTCCCGCACCAGGATTTTCTCCTGTAGCGTAGAGGCAGTTTACAAACATAAATAGCATAAGAACAAACAACCTGGAATAGGTTGTAGGCCATACACACTTGTTCCGTGCGGGATTCGAATGCGGCCCACAGTTATCACCCCCGTAACTCGTTACTGAGCCACTGCGTCAAGGACACGGAGCGGAATATTTCCAATTATTCCCAATTTTTCACAGGTTCTTATTTTATCTGCATATCCCATGATCATTTTTTATATTTGAGTCCCAGTCTGTCATTATATATTTGTTTTGACGACTCCGTGGCGTAGTGGCTTAGCAATGAGTGGCTGCGCTGGGGGTCGCGGGTTCGTATCCCGCACGGAACAAGTGTTTGTATGGCCTATAAATTATTGTTCCGGGTCTGGATGTTTGTCCTTGTGCAATTTATGTTTGTAAACTGCCCCCACGATACAGGAGAAAATCCTAGTGTAGAGGTAACGTTTGTTTAAGAAAAAAAAAAGAATATCCACTTCCTCATATCATCACATGGGTGTCGTAAGAGGCGACAAAGGGAAACAAATCAGGATATGGGCAGCAGCTTCTACCTCATAACGACTAAAAATGAACTGCGGCTGCCAAGCTGCTTGCCAAGCGTGGCAACTATGGCAGATACCAGAGAATCTACGGGGGTGACCTATGTATGTTTAGCAGTGGACTTCGGTACGCTGCAACATCAACGGAGTTGTATAATACTAGTCTGATTCCATTAAACAAATAAAAAATAAACCCTTAGTTTTTGTATCGCAGCTTATTTATATTAAATTATGGATTCCGATAGCTTTTCCAGAAATAACACAGGCGCACTAAAAGCCTTGAAGCTTTAATAGTCAGAATACGGCTTCAAACGCACAATTGTTGCCCTCTGTTTATCTTTCCATTGTTTTCTTTAAGGTCCGCTTCGGGATTGGCACGATCGAATTCAAATTTGGCTTTAATAGCTGATGAGATAGCCTTTTGTATGGTAACGTAGGGAAATGGGGATTGGTTTGGAATTAAAAATGCTTTTGTATAATTCCACACTTCCATCGTAGTGATAATGGTGACGATGAAGATTATGGTGGTCTTCAAGCTGTTCAAAAACATGACTTTATTTTAAATATCTGATAATCGTACTTCTGTGACGTTTTTTGTACAATTAGTTCGCCGATCGGCTTCAGTACATGTTGGCGAACTTGCTTAGCCCTGAACTATTTTCCAGCTCATTATTCTTCCTAGATACCTAACAAGTTTTTTTCTAATAATATAATTGTTCAAACTTATATGGGACCACGTGAGAAGCATCAATTTTAAAAACATCATTAAAATCGGTTCACCTAGTAACATTTCTGAGGTAATACACTAAAAAAATCAGTCGAATTGAGTACATCCACCGTTTTTTAAGTCAGTTAAAAAGACTTTATTACCAATTTTCTTTTAGTTTAAGGAACAATACCTGGAATAATCTTTCTTATATTGCACCAAGCAGCCATTTCATTGCATTTAAGATTAGTGTTTTTGGTACTTCAAGATCTGCAGATCACATCTGGTGACCTTGCTGCTATCAAAAGACATATCTTTGAATTTAATATGAACCAATTTAACACCATATTTGTACTGATTTAGTAGCAAAGGCGAAATTAGATTGATTACTATTGTATTAAAATAATAATTGTACCATAAAAACCTAGCGCCTTGCATTATTTTTCATTTTTAATAAATAGAATAAGTGAGACAAACAAGCACACAGTCTACCTCATGTTAAGTGGATGCTGTGGCCCATAGACATCTACATTTATCCTCGATTAAGAATCAAAATACTAAGACTAAGATAGAATGCCTTATATCAGTAAAAACGGTCTCTACACTCACCATATGAAACACAGCATTATTAAGCTGCTATTTTACACTGGTATTCTGTGAGAGCATGGTGTTACCCCGGTCGAGCAGATTCATTCGTGCAATAACATAGCTGAACCATACCTAAACATAGCTGCAGCGTGGCCATGCTACAACGGACGATCGCCCACTTCTTCTCCCCACTTCAACTGCCCCTTACAATCCTATTCTTCACCTATAATAACGGTTTGACGTAAATACAACTGCGCACTGCAGCCATATGTACGAAATGTTGTATCTGTGATGTTATACTAGTGATCTCGCGCGGAATAATTAAGTGCTCATGAAGTGCAGTTTTCTTTTTCATTCTTGTTTTATGTTGTGCATATATCATATACTTAATATTAATAATTTTATTTATGTGTAAATATTTGTATTTATATGAATATGTTAATATAATCATATGTACCTATGTAGATTTAGTCTCAGTATTTTTAATTTTTATACTTCTGTTATACTTTTCTCTGTAATCGCTTTCGAAGTTAAATCATTGCCCTAAGATAGAGAGAGAGAGAGAGAGAGAGAGAGAGAGAGAGAGACCGGCAGAGAATGCTTGTCGTATTGAGTCTGCCTTTTTACCTATACTGATGGAATGAGGTGATTGACATCTCGATGTCATAAATAGGCTTAAAATTAAAAAAAACCCGTAAAATTAGTGTCATTCTAGTACCGTTTTTAAATATTGTTTCCTTCCTAAAATATTGTTTCCTTCGCTTACATATCTGTAACAATATGTTATTGAATCACCAGATGTTTTTTCAGATATTTCACACGGAGTCCATCCATCTGGGTAGGTTTCTTAACTATTTTGATACAAAGCAGCTGTGCTTGCAACGCTCTGTTCCAATCTGAGAGCTAAACAGAGCCAATGTAGTTACAGCTCCATATTAGTCTTGAGAGATATAACGCAACATTAGGCTTTTTCGTTTAAAGTCGGTAGCACGTGCTCGTGAACTACACTTACGATCAAGTAGATTATGATTTAGTTTGTCAAATCTATTTAAAAAAAAACCAGAGAAAAACAATAGCTGTCTTTGGCGCCTAGGGTTGACTGGTTAAAATTACAAAACAACATTAAATCCGCCCTATGTATACTTAGCTTTAAGGTGTTATATTTAAGCTTTCTAATTACTTTTGAAACGTTATCCCATAACTAGGTACTTGGGTAGCTTAAAATAGTAACAAAACCACGTTGCAAGCGCAACTTCCAAGCGTGGCAACTTTGGCATAATCGTCTCTATCAAGCCAGATTTGCTCAGCGATGAAGAAAACGTCGTGAGGAACCTGCTTGTCTGAGAAATAAGAAATAATTCGAAGACGTGGGAAATCCGCCAACACGCATTGGAGCAGCGCGTTGGACATTCAATTGCCCTAAAACAATCTCAGATTTGAGAGAAGGCTTTTGCCCAGCAGTGGGACGTATAAAGGCTCCAAAACTTTCTTCTAAACTTCTAAAACTCCTAGTAAAACGCACAGTAGTAGACCGCCAAGCTTCCATATAG
Organism: Parnassius smintheus behrii; assembly: GCA_036936625.1. Taxonomy (NCBI): domain Eukaryota; kingdom Metazoa; phylum Arthropoda; class Insecta; order Lepidoptera; family Papilionidae; genus Parnassius; species Parnassius smintheus. Next base: position 46,052,234 of record JAUPFT010000013.1, read on the forward strand.
TAAGTTCGTGAAATTTGGCAGGTGGAACTAATCCGAACAATTCCTCAGAACACTCCCCATGGTACATACGATAGAAAACGCAAAGGGATGCAACATCCCAACGTAGCGCCAGTGAATCGAGCCGATCAGAAAGAACTCGGTCGTCGAAGATTCGAATCGCTCTGCGCTGGATGCGGTCAAGTGGAAGGAGCTGGCACTGGGGTGCCCCAGCCCAGAGATGAGAACAGTATTTCACGTGAGGTCGAGCTTACGCTTTGTAAAGTTGCAAGCGATGTGCTGGAATGAAATACTACCTCTCTCTGCTGAGCGAGACAATTTTGGTACAAACTCTAAGGAATAAAATACAGAAATTAATAAAAGTACTTTCTTTTTTGCACTACCCCTCTAAACTACACAAGGTATATCATATCGACTGCACCATAAACATAAGACAGAAAAGGTTAACAGAGTAAATCTTCCTAGACGAGCTCCAAAATGTAAAAACTTTCATTTAAAGTAAATTTTTTTAATGCGATCAAATTCGTTCTGCTTTCCGCGCTGGTCTTTGTGAATGTACCCTTAGCCAAACCTGTCTGTGTGCCTGTCCAACGCGTTGAGTATGTGTGATCTTTCGAGATGCTTCTCGATTGACGTATTCTATAAAGACTTTTATCCGTTTAAATAAAACTAGTTTTTATGGATTTTATCGCGTATTAATAGCGTTCGTTTCGAATACTTTTCACACATGGCACTTGGATGGCATGAGGTCGCAGGAGGACTGCAGTATTGGACGTCCCAATGTCTTTTATCCGGCAGATAATTTAAATAATACTAGAAATCAATCAACATCTGGTACAGCCGCGCTGCAGCTATTATAAGGTTGTAGCACGGATAAGTTGGAACAGGGAGTTTGCACAGAATACCAGCGTAAAATGGCAGCTTAATGCTGCTGTGTTTCGTGCGGTGAGTGTAGAGTAACGGAAACCCCTTTTTACTGGAATTGGGGCATTACATATTTTTCCTCAAAGGTATCATCCATGCCACCTGCATTTTGCTTACTAGAGGATAGATCTAAATGTCTATGAGCCACGACATCTACTTACCAACAGGTGGACTCTATGTCCGTCTATCACCAATTTTCTACACAGAAACAAGCGGCCAGTAAACTTTTCATTTCTTGCTTTTGTTCTTCCATTCTTCTTCATCATCATCATTCTGTACAAGTTCAATACTGGACATAGGAAACCTCCTAGGAAGAATTTGGGTTAAGTAATCGTCATACTTCTGATTCTTGCTCAATTGTAAAAAGTGGATGACGATTATTGGCCCTATGTAAAGACATATTGTATACAGAAACAGAAACGTTTTTATTCAACATGTATTATAAATAATATTTACTGAATGTCAATATTATTTATAATATATTTTGATTTTTTTAATTTACCACTAGTTCGGAAAAAAATCTCTGTCCTGAGAAGAACCAGCAAGAAACCCAGCGGGCATTTTTTAAATAAAGATAACATCTTACAATCATGTACTCGTATGTTACACAGTTAACAACACAAAACAAATTGGGAATAACGTGGTAGCAATTACCCGACGGGTTATTATCATCCATAAATTCCTTAAATAACCCTTTTTATACAAACTTAGTATGTATAATAATGTTTTTGAACATTGAGCACGTCAAATTTTATATATAAGAATAATGTTTATCGGAATGAAGGATGTTGTAATCCCTTATAAAAAAAAAAAAAAACTTGGCAAGTGGATTGACGACCGCAGTACCCGAAGTGTCGCACCTTTGACGTCGCCGCTGTTTTGGTTTTACAACTATAGTTAGGTACTTACGACCTAGTGCTAGGCACAAGCTGCCTCGCATATTTTAGATCTAGAAATAGATTCCTCTATGACTTAAACTTGACTTTTAAACCACTCTCCGTTTAATAACTTTTTTTAATTAAACAACGTTACCTGAACACATGCGATTTTCTCCTGTATCGTAGAGGCAATTTACGAACATAAATTTAACAAGAACAAACATCCAGACCTGGAAGCAGAGGTAGGCCATGCAATAACTTGTTCTGTACGGGATTCGAATCCGCAGCCCCCAACGCCGCAAATCATTAAAGCCACTGTGCAACGGAGCCGTCAACCTAAATATTATTTCTTTATTTGCGGTGACATTGTCAACTTTTATACAAAAGTTGACAATGTCACCGCAAATAAACAGAAATCAAATAAGGAATCACTCGTGTCGCCCATTTTTCGAAGCGAACATAACTGTCAGGGCTAGCAGGAAAATGTGCGGCGTACAAATAAGGGTATTTGTAAGGAAGTGTCGATAAAACGCCCGGCAGGGAGAGGTGTGTTCGACAGATAGTGCGTGAGTGGAACGACGCAATAGCGACGTGACATTGGAGGATCTCTGAATATTTTTGCATTGTCAAGTATATATACAGGTATATGTATAAATAAAATTGTAGTTTTCTATTTAATATAAAACCGGAAGCGTCTATACTATTTGGCCCTAAAAAAATAAAAAAGAGGATATTTTTTTACGTGGCAGCACGAACGGGTAGGCTCTAACGGGGAAGGCCCACGCTCTCACAGAATAACAGCGTAAAATAGCAGCTTAATGCTTCAAAAAGAGAAGTGAAGACCCTTTTCACTGGAAACGAGGCATTGAATCTTAGTCCTCAAGGGTGACAACGCATCTGAATTGTGATTTTTAATTGAGGATAGATGTAAATTTCTCGAGGCCACAGCATCCACTTACCATCAGATGGATTATGTACTCGTCTGTAAAACCGTGATAAAATAACACTAACGCGATAAGATTTCAGCTAGGCTCTCAGTATCATAGGTGCGGACAGTCGCACCGTTTGCAGATCATAAAGGCATTGATGGACCATTTAGTGGCGGTGTGGATATTCTTCCACTGCCTTATATCGCCCTGTGGGCGTCGTAAGAGGCGACAGAGGTAAACAGGAGATGGACAGCAGCAGCTTCTTGTGTGGCAACTATAGCAAATATCCCCCCCCCTGTTGCGCAATCTGTTGGGAGGCCTATGTGCAGCTGTGGTTTGATAGAAATATATAAAATATAGGAGGACTTTGCCCAGCCGTGGGACGTATATAACGCATAAAAGCTGTAACATTTAACATGACATATGTACGAGGTGTGTTCAAAAAGTAAGGTGACTTTATATTTTTATGAAAAACTATTTATTTATTCATCAATATTTATGTTGTCCCCTTTAGAGTAATCCCCCTCAGATATAATACACTTGTGCCAACGCTTTTTCCAATCGTCAAAGCATTTCTGATAATCACTTTCTGGTATAGCCTTCAGCTTTTTCAGCGATGCAGTTTTTATCTCTTCAATCATTGCAAATCTTCGTCCTTTCATAGGTTTCTTCAGTTTTGGGAACAGGAAAAAGTCACATGGGGCCAAATGCGGTGAATATGGTGGCTGAGGCATGATTGTAGTGTTGTATTTGGTCAAAAAACCTCTCACAAGCAACGATGAGTGAGCAGGTGCATTATCGTGATGCAAAAACCATGAATTGTTTACCCACAATTCGGGACGTTTCTCGCAAATGGCGCATAACTTCAAGGTAATAGTCCTTATTGACCGTACGACCTTGTGGCAAGAACTCATGATGCACCACACCCCTACAGTCGAAGAAAACTGTAAGCAAAACCTTCACATTTGATTGAACTTGGCGTGCTTTTTTTGGTCTTGGTGATTCAGTGTGCTTCCACTGGGACGATTGAGTCTTAGTTTCGACGTCATAACCGTATACCCATGTTTCGTCACCTGTATGACCCTTTTGAGCAAATCTGGGTCGTTGTTGACATCATCCAATAGCTCTTGAGCGATTGTCATGCGACGGTTCTTTTGGTCGAAATTGAGCAATTTTGGAACAAATTTCGCTGACACACGTTTCATGCCCAAAATATCCGAAAAAATTTCATGACAAGAGCCAACCGATATGCCAACATCCTCCGCAACTTCTCTGATAGTGATTCGACGATTTTCCGAAACAATTTTCTTCACTATTTCAACGTTTTCATCGGTTGTTGACGTGCTGGGGCGTCCAGAGCGAGGTTCGTCATTGGCATCTTCTCGGCCATCTTGAAAGAGCTTGTACCACTTATAAACGTTTTTTTTACTAAGAGTAGACTCACCGTATGCCACTGTCAACATTTCAAGTGTTTTGGAGCACGTAATTCCATTTTTTACACAAAATTTGATGCAAATTCTTTGATCCATTTTTTTTTATAGAAGCAAGACGCCGAGCACACCAAAGTACGTCTGACCTTTGTAACTGTCAAAAATGAACTAAACATGCTATACACTTCAAACTTGAAATATGTTTCAAGCTCAGGACATGTGTACCAAAATACAAAAATCGAAAATCGAATGTGCGTTGCCCGCGAAATTCAAAAAGTCACCTTACTTTTTGAACACACCTCGTAGTACCTTCGTACGAACTCATTGTATGATTGTTTTTACTTCTAGTTGTGTATAAATAAAATAAAAAATGATATTTTAAATAAGCATTTTATATCAATCAAAACTGAGAGGAGGCATGTGTGTAGTGGAAAGTATTTTGGCTGTAGATATATTTTACACTTTAAGAATGTATAAAAAATACAGTTATGTCCAAATAAATAATTTTATTGACGCAAAAGTATCCCTAGGCATCCATGAAATTGTTTATTAGAATATTTTAGCACGTATAGTAGAGGACTAGGCAAGAGCACCTCGGTCGTTCGTTGTCCTGGCGGGTCAAGCACGGTCACGCAGTTCGTTCCACCATTGAGAAGTCTTGCACCCGCCTATTGCAAGCTAATTTTGCAATTTTTCACATAAATATTTACCTTTACTTACTTTTAAAACTGAAGGAATTTGTAAACGAATGGCTGGAAATTGTTAATATGAATGTGAGATTATGTATAATAGTTAATTTTATTGCAATTTATTTAGTAGAATCAGGCGTTAGTTTGTAGATGCATTATATTAGACTAGGTAAAACACTATTCAAACAAGGTAATTAATTTTTTAATATCTTATTAATAGAATGAGGGTAACAAACGAGCACATAGTCCATCTGATGCTAAGTGGTTGCCGTGGCCCATAGACATCTACATTTAACCTCGATTAAGAATCGAATGCAGATGCGTTGTCACCCCTGAGGACTAAGATAGAATGCCTCGTTTATCGGATAATGGGTCTCGGTTCTCTACACTCCACCAAAATAGTCGCATTGAGCTGCTGTTTTACGCTGGTATTCTGTGAGAGCGTGGTCCTTCCCCGGTCGAGCTGACCCATTCGTTCTACAACCATAATAGAGCTGCAGCGTGGCTCTACCACGTATAAAAACCTTTTAAACATTCTAAAACCTTCTCTTTTATAATAACCCTTCTATATCTTACCGTGTGGTGGCAATTTAAGAATATCCAATACCCGATATCATCACGTGGGTATCGTAAGATGCGACAGAGGAAACAAATCAGATGTATGGTAGCGTCTTCTTAATAACGACTCAAAATAAAAAAAAACTACGGTTGCCAGCTCGCTTGTCTCGTAGGGGGATATTTGCTATAGCTTTCACCTATGGGGGAGGCCTTTGTTCAGCAGTAGAGTTTAATGGGCTGTTAACGGCAACGGTAACTGCTATATCTGTTTCACTTTTACAGTTAATTTGTCTCAAAAATCGCTCATCCGAATTAACCATTATATCTCTTCATCTTTTCTTCATCAAATGAGCAGTCCATGTTTTATAATCATTTGTTATATTTACGCGAATACTACACATTAAAATAAAGCTAGTTTTTACGGATTTTAGTGCGTATATTAACTTCTTTATATTCCCGACGTTTCGAGCAGTTTACACCTATGGTCACGAGGGGACCGAGGTTTTCGACGTCACGATGTCGTAGTTAGCCGCGGTTACCCTTAGATTCAATTTATTTTCTATTAAAAAATATTAAATAAATAATAATAAATTATATAAAATATTAAAAAAACTGTGTAAATCGGAACAAAAATGAATAACTTTAATCTATGGGTAATCACGGCTAACTATGACATCGGGACGTCAAACACCTCAGTCCCCCGCCGTGACCATGGGTGCAGTATTCGAAACGTGGGGTATATAAAAAGGTTAATATACGCGATAAAATCCGTAAAAACTAGTTTTATTCGAATAAGTCCAAGATTTCTTTGTATAACACACTACAATCGCCATTTTTGGTCGCGATCTCTATTAAAGAGGTCTTATACCTTTGACGCAGGTTCATTTGCAGGTTGCTTCCGCTATACAGATGCCATACCGTCATCCATTTGAGGCTATGAAAATCTCATAGTATTTCTGACAGTATCTTTCTGCGATACTCACGTGTCATTTGGATTGATGTATTTTTCATGCCGTCAACACACGCCGGATATGTTATGTTAATATTACCTACCAGTGTGTAATGAAGCAATGCTTACTCAGCTTTGTTCTAGTTTCTATAATAAGAGCTGTTCACGCAGCCGTAAGTATGACTGATTATCATGTGTGTGGGACCACACCCCAGTATTGAAGCCCGTGTCGAGCCGAAAACAGTTATTGTGTTTTTGACTTGACTTTTTGACTCATTGTAACGTTACGCTCATTGTAACGAAAGCGAAAGGCACGATCGGCTTGCGCCGCATCTATCTCTCTTCCCCACAAAGTATGCAATAAATTTCGTCAATGTTTTATTATGACGTTGTCACCTTAAACTATCGTCCGTAAACCGATTTTAAAAACAACCTATTTTTATTTTGGAATTCGGTTTGAAGGACATTATTATTACGTTATAATAACATATTTAATGATTTTAAAACGCCTGTTCTGCTTAGGAGTAGGTTGAGAGGCATACCATCTTAGGCCTAAAAGGTGACAACACATCTGTAGCATTAGTTTTTTTTTTAAGTTAGTTTCAGGTGTCCATACCACTTCTATGTAGCGTAGCCACTTCCCATAAGGTGGACTTTAAGTTCGTTTTGCACTTCAACTTTTTGTAAAAAAAAAAACAATTTTCACATTTGTTCTGCTTGGTAACTTTACTCCAGTCGGCGATAATTATGTGCATAATTTGTGTGTGACAAACACAATTGTCCCTTTTAGTTGTAGTGCTCGCTTCAGTTGTTACGCGGCGTTGCCCGTAATTGTTAGTTTGAGAACCACAATTGTTTCGCCTTATTACATGTTAAATTTCAGTAAGTTTCGAATTTATGATAGATACAGATAGACACATATACATTAAAGGCTCCATGGTGCAATGACTTAGCAGTGAGTTGCAGCACTGGGGGCCGCGGGTTCAAATCCAGCACGGTACAAATAATTGTAGGGACTACAAGTAATTGTTCCTTGTGAACTGTTGTAACCGGGGATGGTTCAGGCTCAGGACCAACGTATGTGCTTTCCAAGGAACGGTTGCCACTTGACAAACACCACTAAATTCCTATCTACGAAAAATTTCTTGATAGAAATCCCCAACAACTGATTTTGGTCCAATCCGTAACAACGTGAGACCAGCAGTCCAATGAGACCGCTACGCTAGACCAATGAGGCAATCAACTCATAGGCAATCAAACTAATACTATGAGCTCATAATATAAAGAAATTCTCAAGAAACTATGAATGGAGGCATTAATGTGATATGCATTATTTATTTTATGATTTAATTAACGTTTCATACGTTAATTTATTACCTCACAGAACACAGACTTATAGAGGTACATTGATTATGCAAATTAGTTAATTGTATCATGCAATCTATCCAGATGAAAAAATACTAACCGTATTTCAACACGGACGGACTGCAACAATGCTCTTCGTATTAGACTCGCGCATTGGCCATGAGCGTTCAATGTCATACGGGCTGGAATTCCGTATGCGTTATAATGCTAAAAATCCGGAAGGGCGTTCCTATGCACGTCGTTAACAAGTACTAGCTCATGTTTTATGCTAATTGAATCCGCGCGACAGAAAGCATTTCTTTGTATCCATGACGCGGCGTTCCCTCATTCCAAATCAATGACGTGTAACCGACTAGGTGTTTTGTTGTTAATAAATTATCTAATAACGAAAATTAATTACACGTTCCATTGACGTCTCTGTTATTTTTAGTATACATATACATAAATACACACGCCTGTCACCCAGAGGGGTAGGCAGGGACTACGGACTCCCATTTCACACGATCCTGACACACCATTCTCGCTTTCTTCACATTCCTACGCATACACGCTCGTCGTTTAAGGGTTTTTTAATATGGCTCATTTTCAATATATTGCCAATTTGGTCGATAAACTTTTGCTTAGGCCTAGGGCGTTCCTTCCCGACTCTGCCGTTCACTTCTGCATCATAGATTTGCTTTGTCGCTTTTTTCTCGTTCGTTCTTTCCACATAAACAAACCAAAGTATACCTACTATTGTTTCAAAATTGGATAGAGGGTGCACCTCGTCTGTAATTATGGTAGATTTTTACATTATGAATCTTTTAGATGGAAAACTGCAGTTTTTAATTAGGCAATCTCTAACGACCGTTGACCCGTTAAAAACTGTGGAAAGAAACTTTGTAAGTATCCCCTTATTTCTCACATTTTAAGTTCAATTGACATATATGGTATACGAAAAAAATTATAAAAATAACTGTCCCATTTGTAACTGACGCACATGGTAGATAACGTATGATAAAAACTAGGCGAAAAACGTAGGTTATCAGTGAATAGTAAACTAAAGCAGACAAGTTTCAACAAGTAATACGTGTTTAAATGTAAGGCGGTCATCGCACTCTTCATTTATAAAAAAGTGTATAATATTATTCCTCCTTTCCATATTATCATAATCAAGTTTAAGGATCACTTTCCGAGTTATATCGGATTATCCTTTGGCCCTTGAGCTATCACGTATCAGCGTATTGAGTGGAGGCAAAAACTTCAAGGGATTTATTATTTGGAGCATTCCTGGAAAGGCTTGTATCCCCAACAGTAGCTGGTATGTGAAGGCATCGTAATCTACCTAACATCAGGTGAACTGTGTACTCGTTTATCACCTTTATTCTATTTAAAAAGCCTACTAGCCTCTTGTCATGTCATAATAAATAAACAAAGGTTATAATGGCGACGTCTTGTTTGGTGAATGTTGCGTACAAGGTTTTTTTTATATGAAGTTGAAAGGTTTTTTTTATAAGAGTACCCTTAACCGACGAGCATGTATGTGTAGGTATATGGATGTGGAAGAGGCGAGAGAGATGTGTCAGGATCGTGCCAAATGAAAGTCTGTTGTCTCTGCCTACCCCTCTGGGTGACAGGCGTGAGTGCTTATGTATGTATGTATGTACGTAAGTATGCAGTTGAAAGAAACTTACTCTTCAGTTAATACGTTGAAGAGCCACGTTGCATAATACAAAAGAGTGGGCCCGAGCGGGGAAGGATCAGGCTCTGACAGAATATCAGCGTAAAATACCAGATGCCGCTTTGTTTTATATGGTGAGTGTAGAGAACTAGAGACCCTTTTCACAGGAAACAAGATTTACTTAATTAGTTCTCAGGGGTGACAACCAGCTGATGACAAGTGGCTACTGAAACTAAAGAAAATAATGGGTTAAATCGCCCATTCTCGGCTATTCTCGGCGACAAGCTCGATCGACACAAAAAATCGTCATATTTGCTGACAGTATTGGGTTTTTTTTCAATACGCCTATTTCTATTTAAATTTTAATTGTCAATAATGTTTTGTTTTATTTAAATCTAAATTATACATTTTAAAGTCGTTTGACATTTTTTCATTTTCAATCAATTATTATTTAACTAGTCTATTTGACATAATACCTAATTTTTAATTTTGTTTCTTATGTAATTTTTTGCATGACTTATGGAACGTAAATGTAATTTAAGATTGTGTGTTGGAGTTTTGAAATTTTAACAGCGCTTTTTTTCACCACATGAGTTGACTTAAATAAATAAATACAGGTCAATTGCAACCAACTTCAAAAAAGAAGTCTACAGGTCACCTGCAAAGACCAAGATGAAGTGCATAAGGTTTCTTAAATATAAGTCCCGCACAGTTTATAACTTCTTCAACAGTTAACTCAATGGAAAAGTGTGCTTTAAGCTTCATTAATGACCTCTGTGATTAATCCAATCATGATAAGTTTACCTTTAATTAAATTATGCAGAATACACAATCAATGGTGCAAAAACTTTCGATGTTCAATAAAATATAATTCAAAGAGTGTGGTCAGGAACTTAATCGTAGTGGTTCTCCTCTCACCTGCACGCAATGAACATCCAGGTGTACAGCCAGTTTCTATCCCGTTGTTATCAACATACCACGCATTTAAGACAAATGGCAAAAGAGTGAAATAATTCGCAGACTACTGTCTTTCTATCTGATAACATCGTGGGTGTCTTCAAGGCAAGTCTGAATGGATAAAATTTGTGCACTTTGGCATCTACGGCTACATCAACGTTTATTATAGGGTAGTACCTAGTCAAACACTGGCTTTTAAAACTTAAAAAAAATAATTCGAAGTTTCTACCGTGATTGAAATGAGCAAGTAGAGGAATGAAGCGGAACACCTTTGGTCCTCTTTAGTGCTGTTGGAGAAAGTAAGTGTCGGCTGTCAAAACGCCAGCCAGGAGGAACCTTGGAAACGAGCGCGCGTTTACATTACGTTCCAAATTTAAACCAATGCACTCGCTTTGATCTTGCGTCGGCATGCACGGACGCATCGGTTACTGACTATTTTGTGTGCGAAGTGTAATTAGTCCGATTTGTGTGTACTTTGTTATTTTGTTTCAGAAGACTATAATGAAATTTCCTATCATAGGATCTTGAGTTAAATTATAATACTTTATCCAGAATAGTTGAAAACTTTACAACTTTTTTTTATAGTAGGTCGGCTTGACCGGGGAAGAACCACGCTCTCACAGAATACCAGCGTAAAACAGTAGCTTAATGCTGCTGTGTTTCGTATGGTGAGTGCAGAGAACCGGAGACCTTTTTTACTGGTTTTTTTTCTTCTAAGTCCTCACGGATGACAACGTATCCGAATTTTCAATTTTAATCGAGGATAAATGTAGATGCCTATGGGCATCAGTATCCACTTAGCATCAGGTGGTCTGTGTGCTCGTTTGTTCTATAAAAATATCAGGAGATGCGGCAGCAGTTTCCTAATAACGACTAAAATATAAAACTGCGGTTGCCAACCCGTTTACTACGTGTGGCAACTATGGCAATTATCCTATGAGACAATCTGTAGGCGACTCTGCTGAACAAAGGCAAGCAGTGGACTTTATAAGGCTGTAACGGTAATATTAAATATTATGTTACATTTATGTTGTCTTCAACCGTGGTAGCTCAGAGGCTAAACGCTCGCTTTAAATACCACAGTACGCGAGCAACCCGGATTCAATCCCCGCTGGCAACAAAAATGTTTATTACAATTTGAGTTCAAAAAGGTTTCGGTCAAAAACATCAAATTTGCACTGAGACACATTATTCCTAAAAGTATCCGATTTAGTACGTAGACCTCTAACGTTTTGATAACAGAAATATAGGTTACGCACTTTCTTTCTTGGCACGAAAGTTCTGCCGCCACGGTTTTATACAGATGACTTCAGCCCAATTATTTGGTGATATAACACTCTCGCTAATCCTCGACGGGACTCCAAGCTTGAACGATGAGTAACGTCCCCTTGCTTTCAGTTCTTCCACTGTGCAATCATTATTTCCACTAATAGAGTAGAGATGAGCACACACCTCTTCTACTGTGGTACCCTCATGAACATAATAGAGATGCAAGTACCTCCATCTCTCAGATGCACGCACTTTTATCACCCCCAGCGCTGCAGTACCGCGAAGCACGCCGGGCAGCGAAGCGCGTCCAGTTTTACGTCTCACCTGTATCCGTTCTTCCGGGTCTTTTTGCTCCACGCCATCCCGGGGAGCAACAGTTGTCTCACGGCTTACACTCAAAAACGAAGTGTTGGAATCGGAGACTAAAGTTGAAACTGGCGCTAAAGAAGAGATGGGTGTGTTTACGTTTGCGGGTGGATTAGGTTTGCCCGAAGCTCCCTTATTTTTCGCCTGAGGGCCAGATTTTACTTTCGGCTTTGTCTTCCCATTATCTAGGTTCAATGGGTGCTGTACCGCGGCTACATATCCCTGCGTTGATGCACTATTATCTTTGTCCATTTTTAGGATTATTTTTTTAATTTGTCAATCTTATTTGTTAAATTGCAAATTTTTTCAAATACCGAAGTCTTAAATTCATTATATTGCTCGTTGAGTAGTGCGCAAATTTTCATGGTAAGGCGCGATTCGAAGTCATCCTGCATTTGCTTTATTTCTCGTAATACAGGGGCCATGTTTTGGGGACAAGGGTCACATTTCATCGCCACTAATTGCGCAGGACATTTCCCCTTTTCGAAACGTGATATTATCTGGGGTATGCATCGATACATCCAAACAATCATCAACGGCAGTCGTATCATGGCTCAACTGCTGGCGTACTGGCGTATGTGAATTATCAAGCTTAAGTATTTTGCTAAGGAATTCGAAACATATCCACATCTTTTTAAATTCTGATGTCATTGTTGCAAATACTTCCACACTAAAATTGGCGCACATAATATCGAAATATTGCTTACATTTTGCGCACCTCATGAATGCGCTGTCTTCCATAATAACACCGCGGCATCCTGCGCAGTTTACTTGGCGTGACGTCATCTCGACCTGATAATTCGTTGACTGAAAAATTCAATAGCTGATTCTGATATCTGTCACTCCCTCATCACTATACGTGGTAGAGACATGCTGCAGTTATATTAGTAGTATAGTTATAACACGAATAGGTCGGCTCAACCGGTGAAGGACGCTCTCACAGAGTACCAGCGTTAAGTAGTAGCTTAATGGTGCTGTTTCATATGGTGAGTGTAGAGAACCGGAGACCCTTTTTACTGGACACGAGGTATTCTATTTTAGTCCTCACGGGTGACTATCACTGCAACCACTTACCATCAGGTGGACTGTGTGCTCGTTTGTCACCCCATCTTATAAAAGAAAACAGTAGCAGACCCGATTCAGGTGGTTCATCATCGTGCGTCGAAGAGCACGTGAAGTCGTTGGTCCTGCACCTGATCTCTCTCCGGTCGTATCGGATTTCCGATCCATGGGACCATGAGAGTGATTAGAGAGCGCACCTGTGTACACTCGGTCATTACATTTCTGACCTTCACAGATGACTAGTCTTCGTTGAGACTGGCCGTCGTGGACAAAACTTGTTCTGTAGGACCGATTATATTACCTTAATCGTTAAATACGAATATACTTACAGCAACGTTCAACTTATTAATATTGACGGATAACATTTTGAAAATAAGGTTAAAATGTCTGTCAAACAATCTCGTTATTTATGTGGATTTATGAGAACACTCGTCGATAGGACACAGGAAATTGTGCAGACGGAAAAAAAGAGATTTCATGTTATTATCGTGTGCGACGTAAATTGCTGCAAGTGAAACGACCTCGAGCAAACATACAAACAGTAGTGCAGGGTGGCTGACCCGGCCAGGGTTGCAAGGTATGAGTCTTGCATATGAGTCACTATATTTTTTTCAATTTGCTAAAATTTCAAATGTCCTTCCTCAAACTTTTAACATTATATTGTTGTATAATATACATGCCGTGCTTTGTGGCATTGCTTGGTAGCGGCCTATGTGCAACAGTGGACTTCTGAAGGGCTGTAATGATGATGTACATCTATGTAATCTCTTGTACGAAATAATCTAATCTCTTTAATGAGAGTGGTTACCAAACTCATTTCTTGACACTCCTTATTAATTCTGGATTTTTATTGTTACGGTATTTATGTATTAATATATATATATATATATATATATATATATATATATATATATATACTAATAAAGGTCGTTTGTATTGCTTGGTTTAAAAAAACATAGACAAAATATATAATTCCGGACTTTACTTTTTTATCAGTACTTACTTATAAAATGCTTGAGATTAATTTAAATAGTGGTTACAGAAATAGAAGACGATAACTATAAGATACGCTGTGTGCTCGATTGCCCCCCCCCCCCTTCCATAAGAAACAATGGTTTGATAAATTTTGTTAAACCAGGACTATGATTAAATAAAACCAGGACTAATATTTAATATTAAATATAATCCACGCCGAAAGAGTGGCGTGTCTAGATCTTTCAATTTGTGCATTTTTGTCTTTATTAATTGGGTAACCATCAATTTATGACATTGTCTTAATCAGAGGTATCCCACTATTCTTCCCTATCGGTTTTCAGTTCGAAATGACCGAGTCATACACTACGATGGTCATATGCTATAAAAGATTTTAAAAATGGTAAAATGAGACTATAAACTTCAGCTTAAATCGACGAACGTAAAACAAACTGCGTCCAGCGTTGTACAATGTTCCAAATAGCCGGGCAAGTTTATGGGAGCTATGCGAGCTGGCTCTGTCACTGGAATATTTGGTCCGATGGAATCCAACCCGCTGTGTGCTAATGCGGCGTCAAGTTGCTCTCTTGCTAACGTTTTTGGCAAACTCTCAACTGTCACACGCATCGTGCTCCCAGGCGGACGATAAAGCATGCCTTCACTGAATGCAACGCTATATCGACGGTAATATTAAAAAAAAAAACAATTTTCTAGAGTGTTCTATAACAAAAAAATAATTGTAATTTACAAAACTAACGTGACGAACGAATTTACAGTCCAGCTGGTGGTAAGTGGTTACTGCAATCCATGGACCTACCAACTTCAAATAAAGAAGGCAGTAGATGGTCACCTCTATGGACTAAGATTAAATGCCTCATAGCCTGTATTTATTTATTTATTTATTGATAGAACCACCAACGGAATAACATGTTGTTTTAAAAAAAATTGACTATAGGCTTAGGAACTAAGATTTACATGTTTTCATTTAAAGGTAGTTATAGCATGTTTAAAAAAGACGATAACTGTACGATAACTTAATAATTGTTACAAGTACGAATAAAATACTAATTTATTATTATGACCCGTAAATAGCAGTGCAGGCATTGTTATAGAGACTAGGAATATTTTTCGTCGTTTCATTGTTGGATTGGGTCTATCCAAGTCGTGAAGATCAGTTGTGATCACAATGCTCTGCAAAAGGATTGTAAGGATTAAATTACCACATATTTCGTACCGTATACACTTCACTAACACTGGTAGATTTAAAACCTGCCCAGTAGTAATGATTACACTACCATGTATATGTTTATAAGCTCGTGTATTCCTAAGCGTTATCTCAAAAACTCCATGTGATGAAGGGGGTTAATTGGTTTCTATTATACCATTATCTTTTTTCACGTGGTAGAGCCATGCTGCAGCTATATTAGTAGTATAGTTATAACACGAATGGGTCGGCTCGACCGGGGAAGAACCACGCTCTCATATAAAATCAGCGTAGAATAGCAGCTCAATGCTGCTGTGTTTCGTATGGTGAATGTTGAGAAGCGGAGACCCATTTTACTGGAATCGAGGCATTACATCTAAGTTATCATGAGTGACAACGCATCTGTGTTTTTATTCGTTATCTAGGATAGATGTCAATGTCTATGAGTCACAGAAATCGTTTACCATCGGTTGAACTGTGTGCTTTGTCATCCATATCTTTAACAAAAACTGGGAAAGACACGCCACCGTCAACATAACCCACGTTTCGCCTTTTCAATGAGTAAGATTGACACAAACTAGGTAAGATACACCATTTTATTTTATTGTGCAGACCTTAGATAATTGATTTTTAACAGTTATAAACCTTTATTAGTCAAATATACAGTATAGACTGGTACCGCTATTAATAAATAAGAAAAAGAGCTGAAAAGACTCCACTGTACTACTTCAGTGCGAATCTATAGATTTTACTTGTTCTCGAAATGTATTTAACTTATCGGATGTGCTTAGACATACTGTTTGCCTCATTTTTTTCTTTATTGCCAAACAGGGTTTGATTTTCAAGAGTGAAATCATCAATACCTGATTATTTTAAGTACATCTATCCTTGCATGCAATTTTGCTTTGAGAATATAAGTCAACAAAACTGCTTGCTAACGTGAGTCTTGTGGTTTAATCAATCGAAAGTCAAACAAGAGTCGCAAGTGATATCCATATTAATAGAAATTTGTTTTTGATGATAAATATTTTGATAACTGATTCTATTATATTTATATTACATAATTTTGTTAAATCTGAGACGGACTTATAACATGAAGCAGTTTTAAATTTGTCTCTAGTTTCCGGAGAGTATGGAATCTGTTTAATAAAAGACGCCTATAACTACAATGTAAAGTATGAAAGTTGACAGTAAATGTTAAAAATCAAGGAGGTTGTGGTACCGCGTGTAGTGGACTTTAGTTCAAAGTAATTCATCTTAAATCATATCTTAAACAAGAGACTAAAGCACGTTTTCTAATAAGATGCTTCTAAGCTTTAAGTGAACGTGAAGTCAAGTAAAAGATTTTGTGTAATTTTCGTTTTATTATTAATTTCTTAATTATCAGCTGATTTTCTTCTATGAGGCAATATATGGGGAAGAACTATGCTCAGCAGTGGACATTTGATAAACTGTAAAAGTTAAAATCAGCCTTTTGGTAAATTGCTGAATACAAACCTTTTAAATACGAAAGTTCTACACAATCACAAGTGACGCTGCTCCCCACCGACGGACTATGTTTAGGAATAATATTCTCCGTGAGTTTTTCAACCTCACTGTCCCTTTCTATAACATATTCGGCACATGCACACTCCATCCTATATTATTCAAAGGGTGTCGCTGTGTTCAAATGTAAATAAGGGCGAAAATACACGATTTATTTGAAGTAAAAGGGTAACAAACAAACACATTTCCAGGTGATGGTAAGTGGATTCTGTGGCCTGTAAACACCTACATCTATATTCGATTAATAATCTAAATACAGATGCTTTGCCAAATCTGAGGATTTAGATCGAATGTCTCATTAGTAGTGAAATGATAACCTGAAAAGGTTATCATCACTAACCATAAGAAACTAAGCAGCATTATGCTGCTATTTCATTTTTATATTCTTTACGAACGTGGTGTTTTCCCATTCAAACTATCCCCTTCGAACTACAGCCATAATAAACTCAAGTGTTTATCTACCACTTGACACTCATTTACGTGGAAATTTTTGGTGCAATGCAAAACCAAAATATTTTTTGTATTTTTTTTTTTAAATATTAATCCTTAATTGGTATCAATACTGCAGGATTATTAGTCAAGAGTACCTTGTGGTCATCAAACTTACAAGATTTTCAACATACCGGCTTTGCCAGGGTTGAACAGATCTATTACAAATATAGTCGGTAGGTGTAATAACTTTAAAAACTTCGTGGTATAAAATATTTTTACTGTGTTTTTATTATGAATAAATTGATTCTGTGTTCTTTGCATGTCCTGTCCTAGAGAGACCGTCCAATCCAAACGTCTACGCCGCACCGACCGTCAGCATAATTATTATGTCGCGCAAGAGATTTTATTTAAAAAATGGTCACTTTGAGTTATACTTAGAAGGTAGAGATATGCTGTCACGGACTTATAAAAAAATTGTAAAAGTATTTTTAAAATAGTATAATATATATATATATATATATATATATATATATATATATATATATATATATATATATATATATATATATATATATATATATTATACTATTTGAAAAATACTTTTACAATTTTACAGTTGCCCCGAAGATGAGCTTGCATATATATATCCATTGAGGGTCCACATATATGAGCTCACAAATTCGTACTTTACTTCAATAATATTAGTATCTATATAAATAATATAAATTAAATTGTCTGTTTGTAATGTCATAATAACAGTATTTCACTTAATGAATTTAAAAGTACACACGGTACTTATAACAAAAAAAAAAATTAAAAATCATTGGTCTGTCTGTTTGTCTGTTTGTTCTAATCTCTAACGCAAATCTCTGAAACGGCTCGATCGATTTTGACGGGACATTCACAGGCAGGGAGCCGATGTTATAAGGAGTAACTTAAGTTACTTTTATTTGGATAAACATAATGAGGGTTGCGCGTAAAAAACTTAAGACCCATGAAACCAAATCGCGATAAATCCAAATTTAAAATATCCCGCGAAAAAGACACAATAGTTAAACAATCGAAATGTTCATATAATATGACACACGGGACAGTGAATTCGTTAATTTAAATATTAAGTATGAATTTTGACTTCTCGATACAAAAAAAAATCTTTTTTAATTGGAAAATGTCTTCACATACTCACCTATATTCAAATTATATTGGACTTTCAGCTTCTAAAAACCCTTAACGTTCCACCTTTGTCATATATACATAGAGCCGCGGGAACGCTTAACACTTCCGTGACTTACCAATATTGCCCTTCTAGCCCCTCCACGGATAGGACAATTCCTCTTACTTAATTATTCAGGCAGGCCTTCCTTCACTGCTTTCACTGCCATATGTGTAATATACCACCCCAAATACATTCATCTTTGTAGACGGAATGATGAATTCCGGGAGGTTATGGGGCCAGGAAAAACAAGTAGAATGGAGTTGCTTACGGATAAAAATTTTCCCGTCTCTAGTGGATCTGTTATATTGCACCACCGCCGAGTAGGTTTTGCCCGTAGAGAGCAGGGGGAGTAGAGTCTCGCAATATCAAAACACCTCTCACCCCTTGGCCCCACCAGGTTCGCGTACGATAAGGCAAGTGGCGCTTCACTATACCAAATTTCCTATTCCTCTACTCTACCTTACTTGCGACAGGCAGGGATAGAGGAGGAAAGTACGCCCTCCTGCCGCAATCCACCTACACGCATCCAAAATGGACTCAGAACATTCATTCAGAATTCAGGGGGCCACTCCTGGGCCGGCTTTTCATCTCAAACCACTCAAGTGGGTTCCTATTAGTTCACCATGAGCGACAAACCCATGGCTTATAAGCCCTGCTACCACAAGGTGGGAAACCATTCTAGAGAGACAGAAGAAATCTCTAGTTCCATTATCATTATAGCCCTTAACAAGTCCACTGCTGAACATAGGCCTCTCCCAAGGAATGCCATAAAGCACGGTCCTAAGCTATCTGCATCCATCGACATCCTGCATGTCTTACCAGGTCTTCACTCCATTTAGTGGGGAGCCTTCCTATACTTCATTTACCAGTACGAGGCTAGGACAAATGCCTAGTTTAACGTTTGTTGAAAAAGTAGTTACTATGTCAATTCTATAGCGACAGATGTAGTGTGCAGTTGCCTTAAAAACGCGTCGTAAAGGAATGCGTATTCACAGCGGGTCATATTAATCTCTTTCACATGTCCACCCAGTCTCGCCGTAACTACTCAACGTAGCGTTTAATAGTTGGAATTCTTCTCCTTTAATTAATACGTCACGCTGTGATTCCATCTTGTAGCAATTTTCTTTCACGGTTACAGCCTCAACGAGATGAATCGCTTTCATTCGAATGTAGTGTCAGTTATATTATTTTGTCAGACTTAAAAACATATTTTAATTGTAATTGGACGTAATTATACAAACACGCACGCACGCACGCACGCACGCATGCACGCACGAACGCACGCACTCACGCAAGTACGCACGCACACCCATATTATATATATATATATATATATATATATATATATATATATATATATATATATATATATATATATATATATATATATATATATATATATATATATATATAATACATAAACACTCACGCCTGTCACCCAGAGGGGTAGGCAGAGACTACGGACTTCCATTTGGCACGATCCTGACATACCTCTTTCGCCTCCTTTACATCCATATATCTACGCATACATGCTCGTCGGTTAAGGGTACTTCTATATATATATGTATATATATATATATATATATATATATATATATATATATATATTATATAAATGCATACCGCCTGACGTAAGTAGATGTTTTGATCGGAAATCACTATTCTCGTTGCAAATTTGACCAGCAAAAGGGAGATCCTTTTGGTTCTTTAAATTCATTATCCAAAACACAGCAACATTCCGCCATTTTACGCTTATGCTAGTAATCTGTGATATTCCTGGTCTATCATAATACAGATGTAGCGTGACTGTACCACGTTTAAATTCGATTGGCTGAAAAAACCAGACAGACAGACTGACAAAATTACATCATATGTTTTTTTTTTGGTATAATTATCAATTATACTTACATATGCATTTAGTAAAAAGCAGTTAATGTAAGCCAGTGCTTAACTACAACCCCACCTGATGGTAAGGTATAAGTTGGTGATGTAGCTTTAATGGTGAAGCGCACTGACTTAACACAAGCCTATACACTCTTGCCTTGAAGACACCCACACTGTAATCGGATGGAAAGACAGATGATGGTAATTTATTCCACTCCTTTGCAGTACGCATGATTAACATCGAAGCAAACCGTTTGGTTCGAATGCGTGGTAAATCAACAACGGAAGGGTGGAGGCTGGGCGAACGTCTGGTTGTCCGATGTTGGAAGATAGTTCGTTAGTTGTTCTTCTTCATAAGCTCATAAAATTTCACAGTTAGACGTGGGCTTCACACGTTGTAAGGATTATTGGCATGGTTAAAAGGATGTTTTGACGATAGCAGTAGCCTTTCGCTGGTCTGGATTTTTATGCCTGTTGTTAATAAAATCGTTATACCACCAACTACCTGAAGCACCTTGCGGATGTGGTGTAAGAATATCTACTACCCGATATCGTCACGTGGTTTTCGTAAGAGACGATAGTGGGAAGCAAAACATGACATGGGCAGCACCACCTTCCTAATTACAAACTGCGATTGCCAAATTGCCTGCCAAGCGTGGCAACTACGGCAAATATCACACTTATTAGGAACTAATGATCGAAAGTGAACTGTGATAGACTACATCAGTATCAGAAGCCTTTTAAAAGCTCTGTAGCGCAGTGACATAGCATTAAGTGAGGCACTGAGGACCGCAGCTTCGAATCCCGTACGGAACAAGTATTTGCATGGCCTATAAATAATTATCGTTAGTTTGGATATTTGTCCTAGTGCAATTTTACGATACCGAAGAAAATCCTAATGTTGTAGCACGAATGGGTTGGCTCGACCAGGGCAAGACCACGCTCTCTCAGAATACCAACGTAGTGCTGCTGTGTTTCGTATGCTGATTGTAGAGAACCGGAGACCCTTTTTACTGGAATCGAGGCATTCCATCTTTGTCCTCAGGGCTGACAACACATAGCATTATGATTCTTAATTGAGGATAAATGTGGATGTCTTTGGGCCACAGTATCCACTTACCATCAGGTGGAATAAAGAAAATTTTGTACAGAATTTATTCTTTTATAAATAGGATGAAAATAAAGAACTTATGTTATGCTCCAGAACCCGTTTTTTAAACTTTTGAAAGACCTCATTGTCACGTTTCTTTTTAAAATAGAAACGTCTAGTTTGATATTGACATGCGGGCCTACACAAGAAGTAAAACCTAGAAACCATGCTGTAATTATACTATGGTTGTAGCACAAATAAGCCAGCTCGACTGGGGAAGGAAGGTCACTTACAGAATACTAGCGTAAAATAGCAGTTTAACGCTGCTGTTTTTCGTATGGTGAGTGTTAGTCTTAATTGGATTGTGTGCTCGTTTGTCACCAATGCTACAATAAGAGAAAAAAAGTAAGTCAAAGTATCTTTGGTCTTCTTTGACTTAAGTTCGTTATTTGTGTCCGCGTGCAACAGTAGCCACTTATTGCAAATCTCGTTTGTCACTTTAATAAAATGAAGATAAATAATTCTATAAGACGTTGAAAAATTTCATGATCGTCAGATCATTCCACTGCTACAGGTAGACTTTGTCTTAATCGCAACATAATAAACGTTGCTAGTTAGTAATCAAATCTCCAGATATCTTACAACTTTAAGCTTGCACCTGGCCTTGGTATGAGATTCAAATATGGGGGGGGGGGGTACCGTCCATCCAGATATACCTTAACACTTTCCCGACAGTTCCTCAATTAACTGTTATAACATGTATTTGGGTACTGATGTATTCTTTTAGACGACCTCTTGTAAGCTTACATTTTTGTAGACAAATTAATTTAACTAAGGTGTATATGGTCCATATGATGGTGAGTGAATGCTACTGACCTAAAGGAAAATTTAATTATGCTTTATCATCATTACTAAGCCTATCGAGGTCTACTGTCGAACATTTACTTCACCCAGAAATTATTTGGAGGACAGTTCTCATAGTTCCCACGCTGAGTTCAGCCAGTGTATCAACGCATTATAGTATCTCGATCAAAGAGTACCTACGTAATGATCCTTTAATATTAAGTCATTGAAAACGGCTGCTCAATGTCATTACAGTAGACGGTACAGTAGGGTTCTGGTTGTAGTTAGTAATGATTTTTAAATACCGATTACAAAACACAAATATTTTTCAGGTTCCAAAATAAAAAGAGAAAAATGTTTTAAGGAGTTTAAATTTAGATTAATTTTCTATTTTTACTTTGATTGAATTCGACTTTTCACAAGAAATATTAGGTACATTTTGTTTAGGACGTATACTATTAAAACCGGTTACTATTTCTCTTTAAGGTACTAGTTTGATAATCCATCACTTATTACCTCGAAGGTGTCGTAAGAGATGACTATGGTAAAAGCTATGTTCTTATGAATTCCAACAGATGGCGATGTAACCATCCCTATACTCTAGGCGTAAAGTACATACCCCGACTGACGAAAGGTATACGGTGATAAGGTTGCAAGACGTCTGGTACTGTCATAATTAATCCGCCTGTGTAAAGCGTGAAAGTTATTGCAAATCCTCTCTAAATCTGGAAAGGAACACATCTGGAAGAAGAATTTTATGTGTTGATAAATAAAAATAATAAGGGGAATTACTTATACAGGCGGTTTGTAATTGTATTATAAATATATAAAAATACGGTCTCCCAAGTTCGGCCCTCACCCTTACAAAAATAAACAATATTTTATTCTAACAAAAGAAAAACTGTTTGAAATGGCCACTTTGTTATGGAATAAAAACATCTAAGTCAGTATAAAACAGGAGAAACACACATACCAAGTTGGCGTGACTCCAAGGCGGATAAATAAGATTAGCTTGAAGCAAATTTGCAGATATAACTTTTTTAGTAAGTGAAACGGAGAGCTTAAATCATTGACTGTGAGTTTAGCTTATTTGAATAAATTCCAAAACAAATCAAAATAAATGTATGGAATAAAATAATTTTCCGGTTCCGTTTCAAAATGTTAATGGAGAAGGAACATAGCCATGGGTGCAATAAAATTCTATGTCATATCAATCATATCTCTCCTCGGTGACTACGGGTGCAGATAAGTGGTAAAATTAAAAATATTGTACAACCAACTTCAATATAAATAAAATTAGAACATCATCAATATAGTCGAAGTCAATTAAATACGTATTATTAAGGATAACTGACAAACTACTAGTCAAATCTCGATTAAGTTCATGTGGAACCACATAAAAAGCATCAGGTACTCAATAAAAAAGAATCATCAAAATCAGCTCTACTATAAAAAAAGTTCTGAGATAACATATAAAAATACAGTCAAATTCAATTGCTCTTCCTTTTTTTGAAGTCAGTCAAAAAGCGTAGTATATAAAAATTAAAAAAGCCGTGTTCGCGTAAATTATAGAAATCATTTATATAAAATATAAAGATTTAAAATGTGTAGAGGCGGGTTTAAAGAATCCATCACAACACAACATATACCGTAACTACAAGTTTTCCATATTAGCAACTTGCAACCAAGTGGCTAATATAAAAACTTGTAGTTCCGAAGATCTTATTGCTTTCGAAAAATGACTTTACAACAATCTCTTTTCCGCCAGACGTGAAATACAATGACCGATGTAAGAAAGCAGTGTCAAAAGTGTGATATCTGGTACAGCATTCGGCGATCCAACTCTCGAGAGTAATTATTAGGGCAAACCTCTCTTACTCCTTTAGATGTCCAACAGCTGTGGAGCTTTACGGGCTGAGCAATAATGACGTAACTTTCGCAAAGGTTTTTTTGGAAAGTGTATATAGATGAAGATTCCATTGCATGCCCTAAGTTTGGTGCTATTTTCTTTTTATAATAATGTCCTTCAGACCGAATTTCATTCACGGCGGTCCATCTAAGGAGACTGAATTATATACTTTCTATTACGCTCCCGTAGTTCTATAGGAAGTTGATCCGCATAACTGAACAGAGATCAGGCGTAGTGCGCAGAACCAAAGGTATAACAACGTGCTTTCCGAAGCATGGGGACGAAACATCGCCAATTTCCAGACTCCGAATTGTTATTGAGAGTAATTCTATAGAAAACCTCGT
The DNA here is from genome assembly GCA_036936625.1 of Parnassius smintheus behrii. Classification (NCBI taxonomy): domain Eukaryota; kingdom Metazoa; phylum Arthropoda; class Insecta; order Lepidoptera; family Papilionidae; genus Parnassius; species Parnassius smintheus. The sequence continues at coordinate 46,076,706 of JAUPFT010000013.1, forward strand.
TAACTGAATGTGGCTGAACTGAGATTTGGACTTGGGACTTACAACTGCTAGACTATCGAGTGTCTTAACGTAACAAAGGTCTATTATATTTTGGGTTACAGTCTGGTTACCCTTCACAATGTATATATTTTACGTTGACGGTATGCAGATTGATATCTTTACTTAGTTATTAACTTTATTTATGTCTCAATAATCAAAACACTACTACAAGCGCTAGCTTATTAAATTGGCGCATTTACACGCAGCACACAGAGACATTATTCAATGTCGTCTTGTAATTATATTGGACTATTACTCTCCCAGTTTAAACAGACGTTTGCAAAATCGAATCTCAGTCGGTTCGTGGCTCAGCTTTGTTTCGAAAATGGTACATGAAATTACTGCGCCAGCTGTTAATGAGGTTTCAAAATGTCGCAAAAGCAAATGGCTAAAATAATTTTGAAACGCACAAACATAACTATGATTTCTCGAGTTAGTTATCTCAAACGGGATGAGTTGGGAAGTAAAACGAAAACTCTCCACTAGTGGGAGCATACTACACATTTAGATAATACCTTGAATTTAATTCTTTTTAAATACTATTAGGTCACGACGTTTGTCATTATGATTTCATTCTGATCATCATGATGTCATGTCATTAATTTTTCTCACAAAGTGGTTTATTGCAGTTTTTGAAGAGGCCAATGTTCAGCAGAGGATTTGCAACGGATTTTAATGATAATGATAATAACGATGATGATGATTATGATAATCATCATAAAAAGTTTGTGTGATTTATTTATTCTTTTCGATACTGAGGTTAAAATTGTATTTATGATTAGATTTATTGAATTATATGAAATTTGATTTATTTAAATTTAATCTTAGATTACTTTCTTGTAGCCGTTTAACAATATTGTCAATAGAACACAACTATCAAGTTGATAAATTTTAATTGTAAATCTTTTAAAAGATCAGCAGACTTTGTAAAGTCTTTAAATGAAAGAGCGAATATAATTGCGCTCCAGGAGACACGGCTTCTACCCCATGAGATTCCTGACTTGGGTCAGGTAAATAAGGATTTTTGTTTTCTCGGGAAGTCTGCAGGTTCTACAAGCAAAGTCATATATAAAAAACAACTATTGCGAGGCCGAACTTATTGCGGTGTCGGCTTACTATGGAAAAACAACGTGTTTGACTCTGTATCTGTAAGTTCCGTTTATGAGTGAGCGAATTATTGCTTTTAATGTATGCGTTTCGGATCGGTTCATATTATTTTTTATGTTGCCTATGGATGAGCTAGACAATCAATTAGAATTTGTTGAGTGTTTAAGTGAAATATCTGCAATATTTGATATAATCGATGATATAATTAGAATATTGAAACTATGTATGTGTTAGCTGACTCATGGTCATGTAGAATGAATGAATGAGGAAAGAGTGACAAAGCAAATTTATATGGCAGATGTGAACGGCAGAGTCGGGAAGGGATGCCCTAGAAAAAAGTTTATCGACCAAATTGGCGATATTTTGAAAGTGGGCCACGTTAGAAGTACCCTTCACCGACGAACATGTATGCGTAGATATATGGATGTAAAGGAGGCGAAAGTGGTATGTCTGGATCATGCCAAATGGAAGTTCTTAGTCTCTGCCTACCCCTCTGGGTGACAGGCGTGAGTGTTTGTGTGTTAAGAGACTTTAATATGCACCCAGGTACATTGTTTGGTAAGGAAATGTAAAAATTTTGTCTAGAACAAAATTGGTTGTCAGCTGATATTTTGAAATTCGGAATTGACTCGCGTTCTTATACCTTTATAATTAATATACATGGTAGTTGTAGCTAGCTTGACCACTGTTTAACAACTCAGGATACATGGAAGTTTGTAGTTAGAGTTAAAATTCATAATGACGTTTATTGGTCAGACCACTTCCCATTAGAGGTGCAGTGTGATCTTACAATGGTAGGGCGTAGGCCACTGTCGGTTCAGGAATATATAATGAATAAAGTAAAATGGGGTGAGCGTAATTTGAAACAAATTGACATATATAGCAAATATTGTAACGACAAATTAAGAGAAATCGATTTCCCGTATGAACGATGTCACAACGTTGTGATAATTATGTGTGATGTTTTAGCACATCAATCTGTAATAGGTAAGTTATATATGTCCATTGTTAACAATTTGTGTAAGGCTTATAAGTATAGTTACGACAGTGATGGCGACCAGGAGATAGTCAGAAAGCGTGGTCGACCTATGCTAGGGTGAGACTGGCACGTGCGCGATGCTCACCGGGATAAATTCCTAAATTGGATTTGGCATGGGAAACCACGTGGTGGGTATTATATTTTATATGATGGAATCTAAAAGAGTGTTTAAACGAAAACTTAATTTTTGTCAAAATAATCAAGACCAAATCAAGATGAACTAAAATTTGAACTAGCGTTTTGTGGGTTTTGGAAGCATACTACGCAGTTGAGTTCTAGAGAAGGTACCCCGGTAAGCGTTGGGGGAGTGAATGAACCGGAGAAAATAGCCAATCTTGTTAAGAGTCAGTTCCGGGTTCAGTCTTATTAACAGTCACCTGTTAAAGTCGATGCCGAGGTTTATCACCGAACTGGTGCATTAACTTATGTGCCCGATCACATCAACCCCAGGGAAATCGCTGTTTTGATAAATGGCATGACTGGAGAAAAGTCACCTGGTCACGATTGCCTTAGCATCGAACACTTTCAGCATGCTGGCCCGCACTTACCTAGACTGCTGGCGCTCTAGTTCACTATATGTATGAGGCACTCTTATCTGACGGAAGAGCTGGTGAGAAGGGTCGTGGTTCCGTGCCTGATATATGCAACTATCGGCCTATTTCATTAGCGACAACTGCGGCTAAGATACTTGACAGTGTGCTGGAGAGACAGTTAAAAGCACATGTTAAGTTAAACGATGCACTGCACTGATGCATTTGATTTTATATCCAATCTATCAACTGAGTGTGCAATACTGTCGCTGAAGCACGCTGTGGAGTATTACGCTGTAAGAAATACCCCAGTGTACGCATCCATCCTGGATCTTTCAAAGGCTTTCGACCTTGTCATGTATGACATGTGGGATAAATTGCGAAAGGCTGGTCTACCTGTCTTGTACATTAGTATTTTTAGCTGCTGGTACGATCATCAAATTAATCAGGTCAGGTGATATAGTGCACTGTCGGACGAGTAAATATTAGAATGCGGTGTTAGGTAAGGGGGGTTAACCCCACCAACGCTTTTTAATTTATATATAAATAAACTGATTCATAGACTCGGGAGCGCACGTGACGGCTGCTCTATTGATGGACTTTGCATGAATAACATCAGTTAAGCAGTAGACATAGTGCTTCTGAGCCCGTCGGTCAGTGCACTCATACGGCGTTTGTTCATATATATATGAGGTTTATGCAGAAGCCCACGGTTTAAAATATAATGTTGCGAAGAGTGAGCTTATAGTGTTTAAGGTGGGCACGAAGAAACCTAATTTCGTATCACCTGTAACTTTAGGGGGTGTTGTACTTAAACGAGTAACTGAATTTAAGTACCTCGGCCATGTTGTTAGTTACCGAAGATTTAAAAGATGATAAAGACATTGAAGGAGAAAGAAGAGCGCTAGCTGTCCGCTGCAATATGCTTGTTGCTTGAGGTAACAGTCATTTTATTTAAGGCCTATTGCCAATTCCTCTATACGTGCGCCTTATCGGCCAGATATACTCGGCGGGCATACAATACCCTACGTACACAATATAATAACGGTTTTAGATTGTTGTTTGGGCTCCTACGTTACTTTAGTGCATCAGGTATGTTTATTGACACCCACGTAGACAATTTTTCAACACTTAATCGCAAAAGAACTGCGTCACTGATGCACAGGCTACGTGGGAGCGCCAACAGCATTCTTAACGTAATCAGTGAGAAACCCGAGTGTGCTTTTTTGAGGCACTGGGTTCATGTCCACGAACTCATGTTATTTAATTTATTACCTACTTTTAAAAGTAAAGTAAAGTTATAGCCTATATACGTCCCACTGCTGGGCATAGGCCTTCCCTCATTTCTGAGAGGGTTTAGGGCAAGTAAGTGTCCGCCGCGCTGCCACAATGCGTGTTCGCGAACTTCACATATCTTCGAAATATTTTTTTTTATTCCTGAGACATGAGCAGATTTCCTCACAATGTTTCCCTTCACCGCCGAGCACGTGGTAAATCAGCACTTAAAATTGTATTTAACAATTTCATTGGTGCCGGCGGGGAACGAACCCGGGTTACTCGCGTTCTGTTGTATTTATAGCGAGCGTTAACCATCTGAGCTATCACGGCTTCATATTACCTACTTTTACTTAAATATATTTAAGATTTTTTCTTTGTATTTTTAACAAATTAATTATATTATATCATTATGGTAAGTTTTGTTGGTGGTTTTGTTAATATATAATTAAATTAGCTATAGTGTATGTAACGGTGATATCGGTTCATCTTATTTTATAATTATTAAAATATTATTATTTTTAGATATTATTATAAATACTTACGCATTTGATATAATTAATATTAGTAGTGATCTATAATTTTAATATTAGAATAGAATTGAATTAATGTAATTTTACCCTATGATCCTTGTTGATTGAAATAAGTAAATAAATAAAATAAAATAAATTAATTTCAATTTCATGGTCGTGTATAGAATTGTATTTATTTTTATCTGATGTCACAATTATCGATATGTTATCTACAAACAAGAAATATTTATGACCAGTCACTTTGGTTACGTCATTTCTGTATAATATAAACATAAGTCGACCTAACACACTTTAATGAGGGGTATCCCTCATTAAAGTGTGCTAGGTCGACTACACGTGTTATTTTTTAGGGTAGAAGAACATGTTAACAGTTCGCTATTGATTTTGTTAGCAGTGACGCGCTGATACCTATTCCTCAAATAGGATGACAGCCACTTTATTTAACAAGAGGTCGTGGTCTACAAAATCAAAGGCCTTTAACAAGTCAAAAAATAGACCTGTTGTTAGATAACCTTTATTTAATTTTATCAGTGTTGCTTAGACAAGAGTAAATATTACTAAAGTTATCGACTTTCCTTTATGGAAACCGATTAATATTGTTGTTTGTGTTGCAATAATTAAGTATTCTCAGATGCATGCAATTCTTGAATACCTTCGGTAGAATAGGTATAAGAGTAATTGGGCGATAATTGTTGACGACGATCATTTTTTTTTTACCTTTTTATACAATGGTTTGACGATTGATTGTTTTAGTAATTCCGGAAACGTGACAGATAAATTAAATACGTCAATACAGGTACTAGGTCATCAGTACACATTTTAATTATTCTTGTACTGATCCTGTCAAAACCTTCCGAGTTGATGTTGTTCAAACCCATCATTGCTTTTTTTACTTCTTTTTTTGAAGTCGGAAGAAGAAATATGGTGTTTGGTAAAAGTTTGCTCTTATAAGTTGTTTTTTTGTCTTATTTTTCGTCAGATGTTTTGTATCAGTCAATTCAATAAAATAGTCATTCGTTACTGAGGCTATGAAAAAAAAATTTATCAATTGTTTTTTTTTAAATTTATTTCAGTTATAATATTGTCACATTTTAAACCACTAATTTCCTTTTTTATTACATTCCAAGTCGCCTTACATTTGTTTTTAAATTATTCATATATTTTATGTATTAATACATTTAATACATCCTTTTGGAGCTGTTAATACATTTTTTAATACTTTCGAGTAATTTATATATCTGATTTTATTGTTTGCTGTTTATTTTTATAATATTTATACCTTAGTGACCAATTAGTTTTACAGTTCGTTTTTAGACCTTTGCTAATCCAATCTTGTGTGTTCTTATGAGTGTTGTTAACTTTAATTTTATTAAAGGAAAACCCAGATTACAAACCATGCACAGTACCTAGTTCATGAAACTTTTCGAAGGAAGATTTCAGACTCATATCTGTGTATACCTTAGACCAAGTTACTTACTTATACTTTTCAGGTTATACAGGCTTTGAAATTGCATTTTATTTTATTTTTTAAATTTACTTTTACAACATATTTGAGTGAACTGATGAATATCACTAGCTCAAGGAGACTAGAATGTCGTCTAAATAGTTACATTAAAAACTTCACCAAGGATGAAATTTCCTCTCCAAATTTATGTGCGGACATCTCTGAAGTAAACCTAGAGGAAAGAATCATAAAAATCGATTCACATTTAACTACGATATAGCGTAATATATATACAAAAAAGAACACATAGTTAAATTGACCACCTCTCTCATCTTTAAAAAGAAGCATGGTGATAAAGGATTCCACAACGTTAACCTTAATACCGCTGTGACACATCCATAAGGGTTTCGGTAGTTACGGATAACACATCCGAGTGTCTACCTGACTATAAGTCGAGGTCTATTATTGTTTAAGAATCTAAAAGCAGATACGAGTACCTCAAAACCCCGAGGATTAATATGTAATTAATGCCTTGTTTCCAGTAAAAATGTTTGTTATATACGTTTACTATTACCATTAACATAAAAACCTATAAAAGTCCACTGTTGCCACATAGGGAGGATTTTACCATAGCTGCCACGCTTGGCAGGTGGGTAAGCAACCGCAGTTTTTTTATCATTACGAGTTCTTATCAGGAAGATGCTGAGCACATCACCTGTTTCAGTTTGCCTGTGTTGTCTCTTAAGACACTCACGGAACAACATGAAGCAGTGTATATTCTTACACCGCTACCACACAGTATGTAATAACTAATAGGTATGGCTATTATATTTAAATATCCGAACTATTTGCGTATGTAGCGCCGTGCTTTTACATTTAAATATTAATCGAACTATTTTCGTATGTAGCGCCGTGCTTTTAAAATTATAGTTATATCTGACACGCTAATACTCTTAGTGAAGCCGTTACTGAAAATAATGAACTACGAGTTTAGCTTTGCGGCACTGCGTTTTCCAGGAATACCGTTTCATCGTTTCACGTTGAATTACAAAGAGCACTTCGAGAATAAATCGCCACATGTAAAAAAGGTAGACAGCTCGAAATGAAAAGTGTTCGTGACGAATCGAGTTTCTACAAAATGACATTAATTTATTTATATTAAGAAGTTAGATTGCGGAAGTTTTCTGATAAACACGTAAAATGATAAAAAACTGTAGTTACAAACCCGTATCTCAAGCGTTGCAACGATGGCAAATAATAAAATTGTCGTTCGGACCGAATTTCGGTCATGCGGTCGTCCTTAACGGAGACCATCCATCTGCCATCTGCGTAGGACGGATTTATAGTGCGCAAGTATATGAGCAAGTACAGGTTCACTATCTATTTTCTCAATCACACAGTCCGATGGGACCGCAATACGACATGACCAAAGAGAGATCAGGTGCAGTAACAACATCTTTACGTGCCTCGCGAGGTACGGGTAGTCTGAGAATTTGTTGAGAGAATAACCCAATAACTGATTTTTTGGCCTGACCCGGGTTTCGAAACCAAACCTCATGAACGGCATTCGCATTTACTAGATCCACGACGCAGTCAAACAGTCAGTATGCTAAATAGTTACCAAAAGTCTAAGTTGAGACGGAGTTAGTATTTTTTAGGTGACAAACGAACACACAGGTCATCTGATAGTAAGTGCATGCTGCAGCCAATTGACCTCTATATTTAACCTGGATTAAGGAATGGATTAAGGAAGGCTTAGTTTTCAATAAAAATGATCTCCGGTTCTCTACAGTTATCATACGAAACACAGCAACATTTACCTACTATTTTGACGCTGGTATTCTATGAGAGCATCCATCCCAGGTCGAGCTGACCCATTCTTGCTACAACCATGATATAGTTGCAGTGTAGCGTGCACTTTGTCAGTCTTGTGTTGAGTCAATAATGTGCGAGAGTCTATAAAGCTGTATATCTCGATATATATTCTCGGAAACCCGGTATTTATCAGGTTTGCAGCCGGACAACCCGCCGCTTTGTCCGGCATTAAAAAAATATAACAAGTGAGGAAAAATCCGCAATCATTTGTCCATCAAATCACAATGGGCCACCGTTAACTCTGTCATAATGCAGGATGCTAAATAATTATGCATTTACATTCAAATGTGGCCAACGGTATTGATAATGGCACACTTTTTTTTCGTTCGGCGACCGCTCGGTAATTTCAGAGTGCGTTGCACCGCTCGTGATAAGCGGAAAATTGTATTGTCTCTGGTAACGTACCGTTGGCGAGATGTTGTTGACAGCGGCGGTAATGCCTAAACCTTTTTTTAGAGGATAAGGGTGACAAACGAGCACTCAGTACTTACGGTACCGGAATGTTATAGCCGTGGTAGCTCAGATGGTTAACGCTCGCTGTAAATATAACAGAACGCGAGTAACCCGGGTTCGATCCCCGCCGGCGCCAATGAAAGTTGTTAATTGAAATTTAAGTGCTGATTTACCACGTGCTCGGCGGTGAAGGAAAACATCGTGAGGAAACCTGCATGTCTGAGGAATAAGATAAAAAATATTTCGAAGATATGTGAAGTTCGCTAACACGTATTGGGGCACTTCCACGGACACTTTTTTGCCCTAAAACCCTTTCAGAAATGAGGGGAGACTTGTGCCCAGCAGTGGGACATATATATGCTATCAAAGTCCACTGCGGATCAGCCTTCCCCTTTTATTTTTTTTATTTGGATTGGCTTCCCCTATTAATTGCCTCATATTTGCCATAGTTGCCACGCTTGCAAGGGGTTGTCTACCACAGTATTTTTTATTTTTAGTCGTTACTAGAAAGACGCTGCTGCTCACCTCACGATTTGTTTCCCTTTGTCGCCTCTTACTTTAACCACGGGATGATATGGGGTAGGTAGTGGATATTCTTACACAGCTGCCACACGGTAAACTCTACTGTGCTTATAATTGTTTCCTTTTGTTTTGCATTTCTGCGTGTGAGAACCACGCTACGACTGTATCGTGGTTGTAGCATGAAAGGGTCGGCTTGACTGGGGTAGGATCTCGCTCTGACAGAATACCAAAGTAAAACAGCAGCTAATGGTTCTGTGTTTCGTATGGTGAGTGTAGAGAGCCAGATATCCTTTTTATTGGAAATGACGCATTCCATGTCAGTCCTCAGGTGTGACAACACATCTGCATTTTGATTCTAAATAGACGTCTATGGGACGCAGCATCCACTTACTTGATGGTAAGTGGATGCTGCGTCCCATAGACGTCTATTGAACTCGTTTGACACCTTAATTCTATAAAAAAAGATTACAATGGTTTTTGTTAAGTCAGTAGCTGTGGCGTTGTTTCTTTTGATCACAATACATAAATTGTACGTGGTAAAGCCATGCTGCAGCTATATTATCGTTGTAGCACGAATCGGTTAGCTTGACTGGGGTAAGACCACACTCTCACAGAATACCAGTGTAAAATAGCGACTTAATGCTGCTGTGTTTCGAACACCATTTTTACTGGATACGAGGCATTCTACCTTAGTTCTCAAGTGTGACAAAGCATCTGCATTTTGATTTTTAATCGAGGGTAAATGTAGATTTATATGGGCCACAGTACGAACTTGCCTCTTTATATTAAAAACAAAACCAGAACTTATCTGAATATTAAACAGAAGTAAAAACACATTAGATCATCGCAAAGCAGCTTTTTGATTAAAAGTAAATTAATATTACACTTCATAAACATCCCACATTGGAGCCCAGGCTTCTCCTCTCAATACTGAGAGAAATTTAGGACAAGGAAAGTCAACGAAATATTTTTAACTACTTAGATGTTCGGGTGTTCTCTTGGTGTTTTCCTCCACCACCGTACACTTGGTAAATCAGGATTTAAAATTGAAATTAACAAAGAAGCCAGCGGAGTTTGAAACCGACGTTCTCGCGTTTACAGAGAGTGCTTAATCACTGAGCTACAACGGCTTACATTTAAATAGACTTAATAGTCGTAAATGTAGAAAGCGATATTAAATTTAATGGATTCTAATCGAAAGTCTATTTAAACATTAATCAAATATACACACACAAACACGCACTAAACGTTCTCTAATTAAGAAATTATTTAGTTTTACTAATTATGTTATGTAATTATGTTTACCTATATCTACTGAGACTACAACAATATATATGTATTATATACTACAACACTAATTGTCGCTACGTAATTCTGATGTTTAGTTGGGTAAACAAATCAACAGTGTACCAAGCAGTGTACATAAACACATTAATTAGAATAACATACTTATGTACATAGTTATTCGCACTGCGTAATAAACTCGTGAGAGCTTTATTAATTACAATTCAGTCCGACTGTAATTTCGCGTAAGCTATTTATCTTTGATAGAGCTGAAGATTTACGGTGTAGACTTTCACACATCATACGAAACACTATTATACTTATTATTGTAAATTAGTGAAAAGTAGTAGAATCAGTGAAAATATTTTCGATCGATCTTAAACTACCTATTAATGCTGAATGTACCTACAATTTTGTTTTATATGTACTATTATTATTTAATGGTGCACTATTTTAACGTATAATAGCGGCGAAAACTACTAGAAATCGCTTTAAGTTAGAATAGAATCGCTTTAAGTTTGTTTTTAGGTGATTCTTGGATTCATATTTTAATTGGTAATTTCTCAGGACTCTGTTTAGATACAGTGAAACTAATATTACTATTTTAATCTACAGATAATAGAGAATAAATCGACATGCATTTTATTAAGAATCCCCAAAATTTGTGGTGGGCCCATTCTCCTAACAAAAGTAATTGCCACCTTTGCAATAAAACATTAAGGGTCACTTATCGGAGTAAATACTATCACATCTCTCAAAGCAAGCAATTCACGTTTACAAAATTTCATTGAAATCAGTTCAGCAGTTTAGGAGTTCATCGCGGACATACAATGTGACACATAATTTTTATATATAAAGATTATACTGCGATTTAACGTTGATTATTATCCGCATGGTTCTTTCTCTTTGATTCGGCATATTCTTTTTGTAGCACAGTACAGCAGATATACAGCGTAGTTATAATATAATACAAGTCAATATAATGAAACTTAATAATTATAACTTTTAACAAAAACTAAAAGCCAAGTTCTAATTTCTAAAAGAGAAGTTATTTATTTGCAACCCTTAGGGTTGGAATTTTTTCTCCAAATTAAAATATGACCACCCTTGAAGTATAAACTACTTTATAAAAAAGAATCACTAAAATCGGTTTTTTACTTGCGAAGTTATCATATGAAATTCTTTAAAAATAGTGCAATATGGTGGCATATTTTTCCCCTTTTATCCAATACACACCGCAGTGGCGGATTTTGTTTTCAAAATTTAAAGGAATACCCTTGAGCTATAGCCAACTTATTAAAATCGTTTCACAATCTGCGAACATATCGCGTAACATTCATATACAGTAGTAGCTTTTCTATAATGTATAATTCATATACAGGGGTAGCTTCCCTCTATCGCCTCTTACGCACTCCTCAGCCCACGCACGCCTCCTAAACCTTTCATTTTGCACTACAATTACACGGTAACCTACGCAATCCACTAAAAAGCGATCATCGATATATGTTACTACACTAACTGAATTGTACTGCAGTCCGTACACCTGTTTTTGTGGCATCCATATTCATGCAGTGCGGAGCGGCGCTAATAATAATTTTATATTAAATTAACTCATATGCAAAATAAATTAAAATTAAAAAAAATGTACTCGATTAACAATACAATCTAAATAAACAATTATTTATTATGACAATTTTCGCGCGTTTATATTAACTGCGCATGCGCGACTCTACTGTTTCCCGCGCATGTGCGGATACAGAGTAGTGCACATTTTTCGTTTGGAATAGCTTCTCTAGTACGTAGTACACGTACTCAATAAAAGCGATATAATACTGGGATAGTTATAGGGATAAGAACTAGCCCTTAAAACGCTACTCCTGGCGAACAACCTTGAGCATTCGGTCTTATAAATTCCACGCGCTCTCGCTACAATATATCGCGTAAGAATTACGCCCAAATTTTAAATAAATATTTTCTTTATAAAATCGAATTTTAGTTCTTTGAAAAAATTAAATAGATCAAAATGTTCAGTAATAAATTGCCTATCCATTAGTATCAATAGCAAAATAAAATAATGCTTTCTTTATGATGAGATGCATGTTATCAATAATTATTTCGCATTTCTGTGGTTTGGTAGTAGGAAGATTCATCAAGTATTAACTCTTTTAAAAAAATTGGAATTGACTATTGTAGAATCAAGATTATGGATAAATTTAATAGATTTCTTATTAGTTGATATATCTTTTTAATAACAAGTAAAAGAATAAGTTTTTTCTCAAACACGCACCTTAATTTATATATCATGCTAAATAGGAGCAAAGGAAGTTCAATCCACACTGTCATCGATGAAATTTTTAGTTAAAATTTAAGCGTTAATTTTTTACATTGTCAGCAATGACAGATAACTTCGTAAGAAAAATTTATTATTGAAGCATGTAATATTTCAAAGACATATGAAGACTGCCACTTGAAATTGTAAGTAACAAGTGCATTGGCACTGGTGAGAATTGAACCCGGGTTACTTGCACGTTTTGAAACTTATGGTAAGCGCTTATCGCCTGAGCTATGACAATTCTAGACAGATAGAGGAATTATTCTTGCTATTAGCTAAGAAGTATCATAGGTAGGGAGTAAAAATTTAAGGATATTTTTAGAAAAGATATCTTCCCATATGACATGAGTCTGGTAAAAGGCGAAATATTAGAAAAGCAAAATATCTTAATGTGGCTCCCGAGGTGACGAGCTAAACAACTGAAATTATTTTTAAATATTCCTAGTCAGCTTCCCAAATTATCCTAGGTGACTTCAACTCTATAACAGAACATCATATCGGGTCTCCAGAAAGTGGTGCTTCAACCCCCATATTCTCCGCTGATATTGGTGTAATTACATTGACTTTAATAAATAATAAAGAATAATAAGAAAGAATAATTAAAAATATCTATATGGTAGAGCCATGCTGTAGCTATATTATGGTTGCACTAATATGTTAGCTCGACATAAGAAGTACCACGCTCTCACAAAATATCAGCGTGAAATAGCATCACGCTGCTGTGTTTCGTATGGTGAGTGTAGAGGACGGTTGTAGGAAACTAGGCATTATTTCTTTGTCTTCACGTGTGACAGACATTTTGATATATTATGTCTATGAGCCACTGTATCATCTTACCGTCAGGTGGACACCCTTGTTCTATAAAATAATTTTAAAAGAAATCAATTTATTACGAAAACTCGTTGAAATAAACATTATAACTCTTGCAATTTCTCCTTATTTCAACTATATAACTAATGATAACTGTAGTTTAAGGTTGCTCCGTACACATTACTGTTGAAAATATCGATGAAATTGATTTTGAATACTTTCAGAATTGAAAATAAAAACTCATATAACACAGATTATGCATGAGCTGTGATACTAGTAGGAATACTAGGTAATAGTCAAGAAACTAATTTCGTCATTGGTTCTTAATGCAGATGCAAATTTAAAATTATTCAGACTTTATGAAGGTGGTGAAACTGAATTATAAGTTTTCATTATATGCATACATACTTACACACATACTAACATACATAGATATAGATCAATCTAAAAAAAGTAAGGCTTAATGTCACATTTCCTTTTTTATATTATACAATATATTTGCTGTGTACTTGCGACATAAGATTATCCTATACCCCATATCATTTCTAGAGGAACATCGTATGTGGCAACAGGAGGAAATTAAAACAGAAAAATGGCAGCAGCATCGTAATAATAACAAAAAACTGCGGTTATCCCGCTATGAACACAAGAAATATTAATGTTATAGGTTCCATTATGATATGATACGTTTCTATAATGACTAGTAAAATGATGCTACGTGTTATATATTAGGTGTTAATTTTTATTGCTTTTAAATTTTATTGCGTATAGATTTTATTGATTCATCATTAGCAGCTGCGTAAATACCAGTGAACATACCAGTTCATACTCTTATAATATCGCAATTTATTTATGCAGGGACAAAAGTATAAGTTCTGTACGAATGAATAAATCATATAATATTGATCTCTTTTCATACACTAGATTATACAAGAATTGATGAAGGGCAATGGTATAATATAATGTAATATAATGGATAGTTTTCAAATTACAGTCAATCTGATCTGCTAGTGTTTATCAAATGCATTGATGTAAAACTTTACTGCGAAGCAGATTTTATTTCTTAGATAACTATAGCATATTTTAGCCTATAAAAACAAACAGTACCTATTATGTATCTTTCAGCCTGTGAGAGTATATACACAACTAAAACATAAAAGAAAGACAATAAAAATATATCGATATTTTGCGTTGACAACCCTACTCAATTCGTAGTAATCAGGGATGTAACTATTGACTGTATGGTGGCAGTTAACTGCGTAGTATTGCGCAGGCGGCTCGTTGCTCACATTATTAGATAATTTGAGTTAATCTGCGCGTGCGTCGCCGCAATAGGTGTTAGAGGTCGCTGAACTTTTTATAAATTGATTGCGATCATTTTGTCCATTCTGTTCATATTATCTTCTATAATAACGCTCAGTATAACTTATTTACACATAATACGTTTTAGAATAAATCCTTATCTATAATGGCGGATAGTTTCAACGGAGACAAACCGTCTGTGCTGAACAGGATTATAGTGCACGAGTAATTAGGCAAAGCACAGGTGCACTCTCTATTCCTACAATTTCATAGTAGATATAGATTTATTATCTGTACATTCTGGGGTAAAGATCAATACAATTTTCGGCAGATCTGAGAACATTTCGAACGATGTTACGTGTGAAGCGAGCCGGAATGGCTCGTGGCTTAGAATATCATGCACATGTATGCCCAATAAACTTCTTTTTGTGTTAGTGTACGTGTATGTGTATGTATAAACTATCAAACGCAGTAGGAACCGAAATAAGCTATAAGCTGCAATAAATTTTCGCCAAAGCGCACTCATTTGCGTCCTCAATAAATAATCGTACCAGCGACGATAACAAAACCCGATGCAACGTACAGTGTAAACAGTATCGAGTGTACGCGGATTTATACGTTCGTAAACGAAAACGTTAACCGCGCGTTTAGATTTTGACTGATACGGTTTACATGTCGACGGTTTAGTGTGTAACGCAAACTTGAGAATGTTTTAGGGAAAGTACTGCGTAATAAGTTAACAAATCTATTGGATGAAATAACTTGGTGTCTTCCAGAACTTTTTGAAAGTATTTTCGTGACAGAAAGTGAGAATTTACAAGAAGTAAAATTAAAACTCTACTACAACCTACTTCAATATAAATAAAATGAGAACATCAATGTATTCGAAGTCAACTAAATACACATTATTAGGGATAACTGAGAAACTACTCATTGATTAAAATACTTTTACGGATTTTATCGCGCTTAATTTTAATTATTTTTAATTCCCGACGTTTCGGGTGCTTTCCAGCACCCATGGTCCCCGGGTACTGAGATGAATGAAGTCCAGATGTCATTGTTAAACCCGGAAGCACCTTCAGCTTTTTTAATTACTGTTTATGGGATCTATGTATAGATATAGACAATAATTAAAAAAAGCTGAAGGAAATTAGCCCAGAAAAAAGTTTTGAGGTAACACACTCAAAAAAAAATCATCAGTCGAATTGAGTACCTCCTCCTTTTCGAATTCGGTTGAAAAGATCGAATAATTGAATGGATATATTATTGTAACACTTCAGAAAAGAAGATTTACAGAGTATGTTCATGAGCTTCAATAAGTTTGATAAGCTTTGAATTCAATAATTTTTTTTTAGCATAAGGGTGACATATGTGTACACAGTCTATTGGATGGTAAGTGGATGATGTTGCCCATATACATCCACATTTAACCAAACTGAGAGCTCAGAGTGTGGTGTCAATCGTGTTCGTTGCAGCCTATCAAAAGTCCACTGTTGAACATAGGCCCCTCCCACAGGGGGGTGAGGAGTGGGGTGTACCAAAGTTGCAAAGGTTAGAGGGTAAGTAACCGCAGTTTTATATGCTGTAGTTTTTGTTTTTAGTTTTTATTGGGAAGACGCTTTGCAGCCCATCGTATGACTTGTTTCCCTCTGTTCCCTCTTGCGATACCCACGGGATGATATGGGGTAGTGGGCGGTGGATAACAACGTCACTACATGGTCAATACTAGACGAAAATCTATGTTATGGATCACACGAGATAATGGAGAGTTCTTTGTTTAGCTTTAAATCATTACATGTTTCTGATGACAGTGAAGACTGTAAATTAACACGAAAAAATCCTAAAACAGAATAATTCATTCCCATCCTACAATGCAGTCTGGATAATTTTTCTTTGCAGCATTTCCTCCCAAATTAGAGAATATTTCTGTGCTCATCTTTAGGAATGTAGAATAATGTATTTACATACGTTAGTAGGGTTCAAAAAAGTACGTAAGTAAAGTTACCCTAAGTATTTTTTTATAATGATTAGATTATAATCTTATTAAAGATAAGAAATTGATGTACCAAGGGAACTAGCTTTCCACCTTTTTTATTGAACAAGGGTCACAATGTGGATGCTGTGGCCCATAGACATCTACATTTGTCCTTGATTAAGAAACAAAACGCACCGCGTTGTCACCCCTGAGGACTAAGAAGGAATTCCTTGTTTCCAGTAACGTAAAAAAGGGTCTCTGGATCTCTACACTCACCATACGAAACACGGCAACATTGAGCTGCTTTTACGCTGGTATTCTGTGAGATCGTGGTCCTTCTCCTGTTGAGCCGACCCTATCATGCTACAATCATAATATAGCTGCAGCAGGGTTCTACCACGTATGTACGATGGTATGTGCCTACTACAGCTCATTGGTTATAAACGAGGAGGCAATCGAGCGTACAGCTCATCTGTTAGTGAGTGATCCCCGTCGCCTATGAACATCTGCAACAACAGGGGAATTGCAGATGTGTTGTTGACAATGATGAATGAAAGTATCGGTCCGAAAAAATCAATAGCGACAGTAAGTTTCACCGTGTGGCAGAAAATGCTGCGTCCTATGAACATTTGCAACTAACTCTTAACAAAAAAATACTGCAAATGTGTTGCCAACCCTGAGGAATAAGTTGAAATGCCTTTCAGCCTGTAATTATCCTGGCTCTCTATATTCTCTTCAGACTGGAACACGGCAATGCATTTACTGATATTCCTGCTTTGTGACAGAAATAAGTAAGCGGTACCTCACCATATGAATTTGAAGATAGAATGGGATTCCTGTCACCTAATATACGAGTATATATAATTGCTTGTTTGATTTTTGCCTAAAAGTTTAATGGTTACAGAAAAAGCAGGTTATATTATTATAAAGTTATATATATATATATATATATATATATATATATATATATATATATATATATATATATATATATATATATATATATATATGTATATGAATACGTATATAATGTTTGTATCGTATTATAATAATGCCAAGCGAGGGAGCCAGGAGACCCACAGCACAGGGTAACCTAGTCTGGGCTCCCGTCTGCCACGACAAATAAAATGCAACTATTTATGAAAGAAATGTAACTACCAATTACTAACACTGAGCTTTATGGAACAAATTTGTATAACAAGCTTAATGGTAAAAACAGTACTTTAATAACCTGACTGCGTTAAAACTCATGTTAAAATTTATCAAGCCGTTTACGCTACAGAGCGTGCCAAAGAATACAGACATACATACACCATTCAACCCAACATACATATTCTCGAAAAATAATACCATCCTACCTAGAAGGATGAATCGGGTAGAAATGGAACTGTCTATTGAATTCGCTTTAAACCAAGGCGCCATTTTTGCTACAGTATAGGGTGACTCAGTTATTTTAAACCACATCGAACTGCACGCGCTTGAATTTAATTTTGAACGTTCTCAACACAGATCCACATTTAGGGATGTCTCTTTGCCTTTTTAACATATTGTATATATTATTTTCTATGCGTCCATGGGGAAAACGTTGTAGCCGCTCTAAGGGCTATCCGTATTATACTTTTGTCTCATCTTCATATTTAGTCGCACCTATGTCCTGGACTTTAAAAAACACGGTGAAATCAATTACTTAAATAGAAATCAAATTCAAAATAGTATAAAAAGCTCTCATACCATAGATACAAAATACATAAAAATTGAATTCGTTTAACTATATATACACATATATATATATATATATATATATATATATATATATATATATATATATATATAGTACTCGATCAGAATATATATATATATATATATATATATATATATATATTCTGATCGAGTGATGTAGTTGTGAAAGGACTCATCAGCCCATTTCACATCGTGGTTCTAAGTATTGACTACGGGATACCTCTCAGATAGTTGGCGGTATAACCATCAAGTTTTTTTGAATGAACTTTTGTATGAACTGCCGTTGATCTATTGGTCGTAAGTGCGGTTTTTCTGTCAAGAAATTCTCAATAGTAGGATGTTAACCGATTTTCATACCTTGCCTTGAATAACATGTAAAACTGTAGGTCCCAGGTCCCATCAAACTTTGAGAGCAAGGCAATATTAGAGGGTGCCTGTTTTTGTGCATAAGATCCAAAGGTGGCTGCAACTTTACAAGGCGCAGGTTCAGCCGCACATGGAATACTATTCCCATCTCTGGGCTGGGGCTCCGCAGTACCAGCTCCTTCCACTTGACCGCATCCAGCGCAGAGCGGCTCGAATCGTCGACGACCGAGTGCTTTCCGATCGGCTCGATTCACTGGCGTTGCGAAGAGATGTTGCATCTCTTGGCATTTTCTTTCGCATATACCATGGGGAGTGCTCTGAGGAATTGTTCGGATTAATCCCAGCCGCCAAATTTCGTGAACGCGCTACGCGGCAAACGTCCCAATACCATCCACACCATCTGGATGCTTGGCAGTCCACCACTGTACGTTTCGGAAGGAGTTTTCTTCCGCGTACAACCTCTGTGGAATAGTTTACCGCCAGCGATTTTTCCGGACCGATACGACCTGGGGACCTTCAAGAAAAGAGCTTACTCCTTTCTAAAGGGCCGGCAACGCACCTGCAATTCCCCTGGTGTTGCGGTTGATCATGGGCGGCGGTAGTCACTAAACATCAGGTGAGCCGCATGCTCGTTTGCCCCCTCTTCTATAAAAAAAATCCGCTTCGACCGACCGCTGATTCGCCGACCGAAATTCTGTCTGGAGGACATTATTATTATTCCCGACCAGTCTGCCAGATTACGCAGTCATTTTGTTCCGTGAAACTACTCCTGCCAAAACTGTTCTGTTAATTTTGATAGTACAAAAGTTTCGCTGTTAACTCAGTGCAGTTTCGCCGAGGACGTTTTATTTTGTAAATACGGAACGCTCGTTTGTCCGGACCGGGTACGGAATTCGTTTTAAAACTTTTTTTCACAATCCCGCTAGCGGGACTGTCCTTTGGCGCGTAATTTGCTTAGCCCGTATGTGGACCTTTTTGAAATGTAAGCTCCCTAGAGTTGACCATAAATACACAACTCACTCATAAATTAGTTCGAGCGTAAATAAAAGTTTCGGTCTGTATACGTTTTCAAATTAAACTTTCCCGCTCATTTTTTTTATAGTCTAATGAAATCTCGTAAGCTAGGAGTGCGATTTGTTCAAATGTTTCTAGTATTAAAATTGAAGCCAGTTTTGGCGGTAAATTAAGTTTTTTTTTGTTTGTGTCATTTTAATCAAATTAGTTTACGTAAGTTATGACTTATGAGTAATAAAGTGTGCAAATTGATTTGCCTTTTCTATTACAAGCAATTTTAATTATGTGTCCTCGATTGCCAATCGCGCATGTAAAAAAGTAAAAAAAGTAAAGCTACAGCCTATATACGTCTTACTGCTGGGCACAGGCCTTCCCTCATTTCTGAGAGGATTTTAAGGCACGGAAGTGTCCGCTGTGCTGCCCAAATGCGTGTTGGCGAACTTTACATATCTTCGAAATATTTTTTTCCTATTCCTCAGACATGCAGGTTTCTTCACGATGTTTTCTTTCATCGCAGAGCACGTGGTAGATCAGCACTCAAAATGGCAATTAACAATTTTCATTGGTGCCAGCGGGGATCGAAACCGGTATTACTCGCGTTCTGATATTTACAGCGAGCGTTAACCATCTGAGCTACCACGGCTAGCGCATGTAAATGTTTAATTTTTTGTAAGTTGACTTATTTCAGTACCCAGTACAGACTTTAGGAATATATTTAATGTGGAGAAAGGGTTTATTTTCGTCTGTAGAAGTCGTCCCATGTAACAGTGTGAGGCTTGCGATGATCAAATTGAGTGTAGCAGATCGTTATTCAATAGTGTTTTCTGTGTATATGCCGGTAGATAGTGTGGATAATTTGAGCGAATTACGAAGGTTTTAGGCGAAATTAATGCCGTGATTGAAAGTAGTGAAACAATCTGTTTCCATTCTCGGTGATTTTAACGTTCATTGAAAAGAACAATTTTGCAATGTGTAAATGAAGTAAAGGTTAATTGTGACTTATACTGGTCGGATCATCTTCCATTAGAAGTATATTGTAAGCTAGCTAGGTCGCTATATAATATGTGATAAAAAGCCTTGTAATATAATAAGATGAGGAAAAGGAACAGTTAACAAATAAATCATTATCATGATATTTGTTACAGTAAATTAAAGACTATCGATCTTCTTGGGGTATTTAGATGTTGCGGTGTTCAAATATGTAGTAATGTGGAGCATAAAGCACATACAGCGCTATCGTTAACGTTTTAAGGGAAGCCGCAGTAGATTTTTACATGGTAGAGCCATGCTGCAGCTATGGAAACCATCCATATGGACCAGGAAAGCACCACGATCTCGCAGAATACCAGCGTAAAATAGCAGCTTAACGCTACTGTGTTTCGGATGGTAAGAGTAGAGAAACGGAGATCCTTTTTACTGGAAACGAGGCATTTCATCTTGGTCCTCACGTGTCGTAATCGAGGATAGATGTATGTAGATGTCTATGGGCCACAGTAACCACTTAACATCAGGTGTTACCTTTATCCTTTATAAAAGAAATAGATAGTTATATATCACGTTGTTGTAATAAAAGAAAAAATTTAGCGGGATGGCTCAGGCATGTATGTGAAATATATAATGAGGCTAGAATCTGTTATCAGATGTGGATCCTACTATGAAAATATTTATGAGACCAGGAAGCGTTTTAGGTCTGGTCTTAATTGATATCAAGATAATGAGACACAAATTGAACAGGACATTTTGGCCAAGCATCGTAAGTCGAAAGATTTCCAGATAGCCATATAACATAGCTGAATTATTTAAAGTTATTTTTAAAGTTGAGTATTTAATTGTTTCGACGCAGAAACGCTCAGTGTAAACAAGAATTAAGTAGAGAATATCACCGTATTAAAACTGAGGATATAGTTAGTATAATAAGTGAGATGACTAGGAGTAAGTCTCCTGGTAACGATGACGTCAACATTGAGCACTTGTATCATGCCGAGGGTATTAACTCTGTTGTTTAACCTGTTCCTAGGACATGCGTACTTACCTTGGGAGTTTATGAAAACTGTAGTCGTATCAATATTTAAGAAAAGACTAGTAATGCCTCCATTGGGTCCAATTATCGTCCAATATCTTTAGCAACTATAATTGCAAAGCCGCTGGACTGTTTGCTTGAAAAGCAACTCGACCAACACATTCACCTACATGAGGCTCGGTTTGATTTCAGATCAGGACTTTCAACTAAAACCGTCATACTGCGACTCAATCATACTGTCCAGTACTTCAAAACGCCGGTTCAAGCGTGTTTTTCGGACTAGTCGAATGCATTAGACCTTCTTATGTCTTCTTTCGTACAACGTTTTATGGGATAAGCTTCACCAGGAAAATGACACACCCAAGGAAGTGACCAACCTTTTTTAATATTGGTATTACAACCAGACCAACTATGTGATGTAGGCTGGCTCAAATTCATCGTAATACAGGTTGGAGTGCGGTGTGACGCAGAGCGGCCTTAGTTCCCCTCAACTCTTCAACAGTCTAATTGATGAGCTCAGTGATGCTGGAGTCAACTGCTCAATTGACGGTAATTTTGTTAATATTACAAGCTATGCCAACGACATGGTTTTGCTGAGCAAATCGATCAGGGGCCTCAAAACGCTAGTGGGCATTTGTGACGGATACGCGGCGGCACTTGGTCTCACATATAATTCCAAGAAGATCGAACTACTCTTTTTTAAGGCTGGAAATTTAAAAAAGGCGTAAGTCTGTTCCTCATATTAGGCTTGAAGGAGTAACACTGAGTAGAGCCACCAAATTCAGATATCTGGGACACTGGGTCGCCGAGTATCTCTCTCTGACGATTTAGATGTTTAACGGGAATGTAGAGCGTTGGCAGTTAGGCGTTATATTAAGGTTTGCTAAGTATATGAATGAAGTTAAGAAAACATTATTCAAAGCTTACTGTCAGACATTCTACCGCTGCAGCCTGTGGACAAAGTGTACTTGCCGAAATCTCGAGTACTCAGTACAATAATGGATTCAGGATGTTTTTAGGGCTGCCACACTTTTGCTGTGCATCACGTATATTTTTGAGACACGCGTGGACAGCTTTGCAATAATATTACGCAAAACAATAGCCTCTTTAATGTGTCGCGTGCGAAACAGCGCCAACGCAACGCTCTCCTACCTTTCATATATGCGAGGCAAGATTGACCTACGATGAGGTACTGGAACACAGTGCATATGGGTCCCAGGCCCAGTATGTTTAATAAAAAATGTAAGTTTCTGTTTATTTACTAACTCCTAATTTCAAGTGTACTAACAAATTGAGTGTATTTACCTGAATAATGAATAAATATATATAAGAATAATTACATACTTTTGATGTACAACTTTTGAAATATAACCGTACAAAATAATTGGACACTGGGGATAGAGTAAGTCAGCTGAAATTCTAATTTCGTCCCCACTTGCCCGCGCGTCGTATGCTATGTACCGACATGTTTGTAATCACTAATACTGCAAGTAGAAAGGTAGTTAGATACTTATTTCATTAGGTTTATCATATTTATGCCTGTTTCTTAACGCCAAGCCAGTCGCTTCTTATTTTTATTACAGTTATTTCCCATTTTAATTTTACGTCGTCCTGTTGCGTAATGTATATTCTGATCGTAAGCGACACAACCTCCCCGTTCAAAGGCCGAAGCGAAGTGACCGTGCGGCAGGAATCACGCTTCAAGAGGCCGAAAGTTTAGGTAATTTCTTTTTACAGTGAAAATAATGGTATTTTAAAAAAGTAAATAGAATAAGAACTGCTTTATAGTTAGTTCAGTTAGTATGCAAAGTTTCATGATCTTATTTAAAGTATTTTATGAATAACACCGGTTTATTGTTTATTTTGGAGGTAACTTTGGATTTTTTTTCTATCGATAAAATTTTACGAAATCGTGTTTTCGTCTAACATAATCCTTAACATTAATCCTCAACTTTACCATATACTTATTTCAAAATTAATGCTGCAATATTTTCGGCATAACGAAGGATCTTGCTAAGCCATTTAAGATTATATTTCCCCTTAAAGCGTTGAATCATTGTGAGTCATATTGAATAATTCTTGTAGAGTTTTCAATAATATTTCAATTAAATTGTTCAATAGAAATAAATGAACATGTTGTGACGGCCCAATATTATTATTAATAATTAAATTCAATATAAAGGGGCGTCAAAAATAGTCTTAAAAGATATATATTAAGCAATTAAGTCAAATTAATAAACATAAAGTTAATATATTTCAGACATTATCTCAATAACATAGCAAATTAAGGGCAAAATTATTGTTTCTCGTAATAAGTAAATTTATTATAAAAACTTGTAAAAATATTTAAAATAAGATAAATAATAGAAATACAAGTCAAAAAAATATTATAAAATTAAGTTAAGTAACGTTTATAAGATAATTAGAAAATTTGTTAAAAATTGTTTAAGTCATGGGAGGTGTTCGTGTGTAAAAGAAAATTTTTCTAAGTTGTGGAAGGAGTTCACGTATAGATGAAATTTTCTAAGTTGTTGAAGGAGTTCATGTATTAAAGAAATTTTCCTAAGTTATGGAAGGTGTTCACGTATAGATGTCTTGTATGGATGAGCTGCCGGAGATACATTCCTGCAGTTCTACATATATATGGGGTGGTCGGGAGCCCGACTGCCTGAAGTACTGTAGCACAATGACTAGTCCTATATTAGGGACTTATGATATTAAACTCAATGATACAAAAGCAATATTATAGAAGGTCTCCATGATGAATTTGCATTACAATAGTAGGGTCGTGGGTTCGAACCCTATATATGAATGACTTATGAAAGTGAGGTCTATGATTCAAAAGCAATACTATAGAAGGTCTCTGTGATTAATATGCATTACAATAGTAGGGTCGTGGGTTCGAATCCTATATATGAATGACTTATGAAAGTAAGGTCTATGATTCAAAAGCAATACTTTAGAAGGTCTCTATGATTAATATGCATTACAATAGTAGGGTCATGGGTTCGAATCCTATATATACATGACTTATGAAAGTAAGGTCTATGATACAAAAGCAATATTATTGGAGGTCTCCTTGATGCATAAGCATTGTATGGGGTGGTCGGGTGACTGACTGCTCCTAGTACTGTAGCAAAATGACTAGTCCTTATTAGGGACTTGAAAAGGAATATTATGGTGGCGTGTGTGCTGCTTCACGAGCAATTGGTCCGAGGTAAACTTGGACTCGCTAACCGATGTGTCCTAGACATATCATCTTAGTGCCGGTGGTAAGCGGGTTTGTTGTAGCAATACGGCTTTCCTGTGGACATCGCACACCCATACCGTTTGTGGGCGGCGTAGTAGCGCATAGCGAAGCGTCGTCTATATTTCGGATTGGGATGATGAGTGTGTTTGGTAGCACTTTTAAGTGTAACGGGCATACTCAACTTCATGTCTTAGTGCATTAGCGCTATGATACGTGAAGTTTTGTCCACTGGCGTCTTAGTAGCGTGCTACTATGATACGTTGGTGCAGTTTTATATAACAACAATCTTAGTGCCGGTGGTAAGCGGGTTTGTTGTAGCAATACGGCTTTCCTGTGGACATCGCACACCCATACCGTTTGTGGGCGGCGTAGTAGCGCATAGCGAAGCGTCGTCTATCTTTCGGATGGGGATGATGAGTGTGTTTGGTAGCACTTTTAAGTGTAACAGGCATACTTAGCGTCATGTCTTAGTGCATTAGCGCTATGATACGTGGAGTTTTGTTCATTGGCGTCTTAGTAGCGTGCTACTATGATACGTTGGTGACATTTTTTTTATAACAACAATATTAACTTTGTTGCCAAAGTCGATAGGAGTCATGTGGGTGTGTTGTGAGGGTGCGCCGCCCGTATGATGGTTGCATTGATGCTTACTGCTACTTGCGGTATTGCGTCTTGTGATGGATCTGCGGGTGTGCTGCGCCTGATTCGACGCTCTCTTGTGGTTCTGGTCGATGGAGGTATACAATTAACATCTTAGTGTCGGTGGTAAGCGGGTTTGTTGTAGCAATACGGCTTTCCCGTGGACATCGCACACCCATACCGTTTGTGGGCGGCGTAGTAGCGCATAGCGATGCGTCGTCTATATTTCGGATTGGGATGATGAGTGTGTTTGGTAGCACTTTTAAGTGTAACAGGCATACTCAACTTCATGTCTTAGTGCATTAGCGCTATGATACGTGGAGTTTTGTTCATTGACGTCTTAGTAGCGTGCTACTATGATACGTTAGTGATATTTTTTATATAACAACAATACTAACTTTGTTGCCAAAGTCGATAGGAGTCATGTGGGTGTGTTGTGAGGGTGCGCCGCCCGTATGATAGTTGCATTGATGCTTACTGCTACTTGCGGTATTGCGTCTTGTGATGGATCTGCGGGTGTGCTGCGCCTGATTCGATGCATTCCTGTTGTTCTGGTCGATGGAGGTATACAATTAACATCTTAGTGTCGGTGGTAAGCGGGTTTGTTGTAGCAATACGGCTTTCCCGTGGACATCGCACACCCATACCGTTTGTGGGCGGCGTCGTAGCGCATAGCGATGCGTCGTCTATCTTTCGGATGGGGATGTTGAGTGTCTTTGGTAGCACTTTTAAGTGTAACAGGCATACTCAGCTTCATGTCTTAGTGCATTAGCGCTATGATACGTGGAGGTTTGTTCATTGGCGTCTTAGTAGCGTGCTACTATGATACGTTGGTGATATTTTTAATATAACAACAATACCAACTTTGTTACCAAAGTCGATAGGGATCATGTTGGGTGTGTTGTGAGGGGGCGCCATCCGTATGATAGTTGCATTGATGCTTACTGCTACTGGCGGTATTGCGTCTTGTGATGGATCTACGGGTGTGCTGCGCCTGCTCTCTGTGGTTCTGGTCGATGGAGGTATACGGGTGGTGATGTCTGCTGGGATGTATGGGGGACTTTGGAATGGTGTAAGCCCGACGATAGTCGTATTGATGCTTGTTGCGTTCTGCAGCATTGCGTCTCTGCGATGGTTGTTTGGTGGGACGCTATTCTCAATGGCGCTCTCTGCATCTTGGTTTGACTCACGCCTAAGTAGCTTTGCCCAAGTCGGGTCCCTTCATTGCGGGGCTGCAGACTGTCTGCCCTCCACGATGTTTTATATAACAACATAATATTATATCTCTGTAACTTTCCCACCTTTGAATGATTGAAGGCAACTTGTTGGTGGGTGAGACAAACATGATCGAAAATGCATTTACTCAACGTCAGTAACACAAACCCTTTCTGATGGCGAATTATTACTCTTATCTTATAACTGCCTTTTGGCTATATCTGCCGTTGTATTGGTTGGTGGAGCATATGTGTCGACCTCATGCGGGTGGTAGCTGGCGGGAGGATCTGAGGAGACTCTCAAGGCTGCGGCCGAAAGCCGCACAACGTGGGACCCCATTCCCTTGAGGTGAGCAGTATACTCATGACACGCTCTGCGGCTAGTAGCCGTGCTGATCATGCAATTGGTGGTGATGCCATACACTTACATCACGTGGTGGCGCTCACGGAGGGTTTACGGCCAGTGTGCCTATTTGCCTAAACCGTGTGACGTACATTCACTGTGGCTGGATTCGTTCATATTCTGTATGGCGTTTACACGCATTGACATGCGCGACTTCGGTCGATGTTTGTGCTTACGCACTAACAAGGGGCCAAGCCTCTTTTACTGGTTCGCCAGTTATTTTGCTGTGGACTACGGTCCAGTTCCCGAATTAGCGTTCCCTTCGGGGGGAGTGCATCAAAATGGTTGGCACTCACCGTGCACGGCGTGTGTGGGGCCGTGTACCTCCCCTACATTTTTTTAAATAAATGTAGGAGAGCAAAGCCCTTGTATCGGGTATTTTTTGTATAAATATATTGTGAGCCTTTTCCAAGCGGGAAGGGATAAATGATAATAAATTAATAATGTAAACCTGATACAAGTGGAATAGAGACGTTTATGTTCTTAACCTTTTTCGAGCCCTGTCTTCGTGAACGGGGTTCACTTAGCTTATAAGGCACTACCACCAGCTTTCAATTGCTCTAGTGAATATTTATTCTTCCAAAAGACACCTAAAAGAACTAAGTTACAAACAAACACAACGTAAATAAGGGTCCTAACTAAGACGATCACGCCAAAAGATTACAAACGGCCTTTTATCAAACCTTTAGACAGATCATTTAGAAAGATCTAAACATAGTTTATTAATCCTGGTCACATATATATATATATATATAATGTTATTAAAAAGGGGATATTTTTAATATTATAATTTTTATATACAAGAGAGGGGGGGGGGATTCGTTACAATGTGTTTAAAGTTATAGCTTAATAATACTTAATATAATCTATAATAAATATAATTATTTATTTATTTCCGACCAATTATTCATATTTTTAAACAATTTATAAGCTAAAGACCTACAACCTAATATTAATATTTACAATAAATAAAATAGAAATTAAAATTAACGGATTAACTAAGTTCAGGGCGTGTCTTACTTAGCAAAAACAGTAACCAGATTTATCCAACATCCCCAACATTGGTAAATCCCGTCTAACCGCTAGTACGCTCAGGATGATTTTCCTGCTAGCTCGCATACGACTCAGCACGGAGGCACATTTTTTGAGCATTATGGCTTCGAACCCATCCACATGTACCTCTGCAACCATCTCACCAAGCGTAAAGTACTCTAACCGGTGACTGGAAACGGAGTAAAAACTTTGAGTCTGAAACTGAGGTCACTAATCAGTCTACCAAGGTTTGGGCAGTCTCGGTAAAAGTCTCAAGTCTGGTAGAGAACTGCGTTCGAGCTGATGACCACCTAATGAGTACTAGAACCTCTTTACCAGAGACTGTCACTAGTTAAAATCAGCGATAATAAAATAATCCTTATTTCCTTATTAAAACAATTAATTTCAGATCATATACATACCGTATCCCACACACACACACACACACATGTCATATATATATATATATATATATATATATATATATATATATATATATATATATATATATATATTACCTTACCGGTAAGCGAAGTATATGACGGCTCCCACAAGGCGGATTATGCAGGTATCTCAGGACCGTGTTTTCTTACAATCTTTGAGGGAGGCCTATGTGCAGTATTGGACTTGTGAAAAAGAATATTAATCATTTTCTTTTCAGCTCAAAGTAACTTTAAATTTTGCACTTTCTCATCTCAGGGTTGCCACATTTCGAGCCGGTGTGACTGAGTCAGCTGATCCTATACTATTAAACGAGCAATTCTTGTATATATATAATCGGGATCTCGGAAACGGCTCCAACGATTTTCATAAAATTTAGTGTCCAGGGAGTTTCGGGGATAATAAATCGATCTAGCCAGGATTTATTTTTAGATAATGTCTTTTTGTCCGTGTTTTTAGGCAATGAAAAACTGCTACAGTATCCTTAGAATAAGAAGGTAAATTTTGACAGATTGTTAATGATTATAAATAGCTTAATTGGTATAATGGGCGGTCACAGAATCGTAATTCCCCGGTTCGAGCCCAGACCGACCGACCGACTTTTTAAATTTTTTTTTCAAGTTCCTTTCTTTTTTGAGAAAATCTATTTTTTCGAACTCTTTTTTAGTATTTTTTAAAATCACGAAAATTTATTGAATAAAACATTGAATAAAACTAAATTTACGGATTTTATCGCGTTTATTTCACTACTTTTACTTATTTTTAATTCCCGACGTTTCGGGTGCTTTACAGCAACCATGGTCACGGGGGGGACTGAGATGTTTGACGTCCCAATGTCATAGTTAGTCCGGCTACCTTCAGTTTTTGAATATTAATTTTTGGTCCGATTTACGCAAAACGAGCTTATAGTATCATGAAGTCTTGCAGTGGTATGCTTAGGTTTGGGTTTAATTTTGTTAATTGTAGGATCCCAAGCAGGTGGCAGCACCCATCCATCTTCTCTATTGAAATTTGGATGTTTTTTAATTTCAATAGCCTCGCGTATCATCCTTGGTAGCAATCGGTGTTCTTTTGCGAGAATTTGTGGTTTATCAAATCGAATGTAATGGTGGGGACGATCTTGAACATGTTCGCAGACTGCAGACTTCCCGGAGCGTCGGTGCTTCACGTCAGCTATATGTTCTTTCACGCGGGTTTTTATGGATCTTTTTATTTGACCTATGTAAGAGAGACCACATTCACAATCTAACTTGTACACTTCTGCATCTTGTAGAGGGATATTACACTTGACGGATGGTAAAAATTGACTAATCTTCTTCGGCGGCTTGTAGTATGTTTTAATGGAAGCTCGCTTCAAGATGTAGCCAACCTTTTCTGTGACTCCTCTGACATATGGTAGTACAGCAGGTACACGCTCGACTGTGGCCGGCTTCACTCGGTCACTGTGACGTAGGCGCGGGACCCGAAGCTTGTTGTCTTGCAATACTTGCTTGACGTGCTGAAGTTCGGCGGCCAGATGTTTTCTGTCACAGATCCCTCGTGCTCTCTGAAACAAAGATTTACCCACGGTAGCTAACTGTGAAGGATGATGGTGAGATTCACCATTTAAATATTGGTTGATATGGGTCTTTTTTCTATACACAATGTGACCAATTGTGTTATTAGGATTTCGAATGACTAAAACATCTAAGAAAGCTAAAGAATTATTTGTCTCTAACTCCATTGTGAATGTGACAATTCACAATGGAGTTATTTGCCTCTAACTCCATTGTGAACGTGACAATTGTCACGTTCACAATGGAGTCAAGATGGATGGGTGCGGCCACCTGCTTGGGATCCTATAATCATTGATTTATATGTTACACTAGATAAGTAATTTCCGCGCCAAAGCGTTGTCACTTCACATAAGGCCACAGCCTTATACTCAGCGAACGTCGGTTCAGTGTTCAAGGTGACGCCGTCCGAGTTAAGCCGAACGATTCACAACAAAAAATGGGTAAATGCGTAGTGAAAGAATGCGTTTCAAGGTCACAAAAACATAATAAATCAAGCGGAATCACTTTCCATACGTAAGTTTTAATTTATATATTCATATTAACGTTTAAAACACTAAAAAATTAAATAAAATATCGAATATTGCCATTTAGGTTCAATGTTGCCACTTTTCCGCATTTGTGATTATCCTACATTAATGGGAGACTATATAATTAATGGAGTAAGTTAATTTGTTACCTCCGATTTTAAATATTTTGGAAATTATAATAAAAACTACGTTTTAACTTTCATACAATATAATTAATTATTCTTATTTTAGTTTATTCTTGAATTATCTTTTAAATATATTTTATTACCTATTTTATATTAATAATTTTATATTATTTATAATTTCGTATACATTTTATATTAATTATATTTTATTAGATACCTATTTTTATTGTTTGATTTATTAGAACCATAAAAATACGTTTTATTTCATCATTATGTTTACTTCTATTTATCTGATAAGCTTTGTATCCCTTTTTTTCTAAGGGGACGTAATAAAGATTTTAAAATAAAATATACTTTTTTAATATAAAAACAATTAACTGCAGCTTAAAAAAAAACTCATTTTTATTGCGTATTTTAGGTAAAATTTCATATAGTAAGCCACACCAACCCGCCATTGCATGTTTGTGTGTCTATCTTTTTCTAATCTTACGACGACGATATTGTTTTCGCAACTTGTGTAAGTGAGATAGATATATGTTTACTTAAAATTGTTATTAGTTTCAAAGCTACGTCGTCGCGTTTGGATAGTGGTTACACTTTTTTCGACGCGCGGTAATGTGGTTTGCTCCTCTAGTCTTGTATAACTCAATGCCTATAATTAACAAAATTAAACCGAAACCTAAGCATACCACTGCAAGACTTCATGATACTATAAGCTCGTTTTGCGTAAATCGGACCAAAAATTAATATTCAAAAACTGAAGGTAGCCGGACTAACTATGACATTGGGACGTCAAACATCTCAGTCCCTCCCGTGACCAGGGTTGCTGTCAAGCACCCGAAACGTCGGCAATTAAAAAAAAAGTAAAAGTAGTGAAATAAACGCGATAAAATCCGTAAATTTAGTTTTATTCAATATGTAGTGTTCGCGTAAATTTAAGAAATCATCACGAAAATTTAAATTAAAATAATTGCACTCACGATTTTTTATTCAAATAACCAGTTCCGTTTTTTCTGTTATGTCGCTAAGATCAAAAAATATTATTTATATTTCATCAGTGTGTAATTTGTATCTAAATATAATTTCCAAAACACACGAATTAAAAAAAATCGAGCGAAAAATACCGAGCAAAGCTCGGTCAACCAGGTACTTTAAGTAAATGTCGCAAATATATATCTCTAAGAGATGACTACATATTGTTTCCATTTGCTGTAGAGACAATCGGTCTGTGTGTCTATGTATTATGGTAAAGCTGTATGTTTTTAGTTTTAGTGTGAATGTTATGTGAACATAGAATGTTAAGTAAATATTTTTTATTAAATTTTTATGTTTGGATATAACATTTAATTATGACACGTGTACACTCAACGTATTTTATGTATCAGAAGTGCTGAAGTACCGGTATGAACAATAAAAAGGGACTATTTCAGGAATGAAGTGACAGGAGCAATTCCAACAGGACATTCGGACTGGCCACGTGTGAGTGCGCCGTAAATTTTAAAATTTTGTTTTGTTTAGTTTCCGCGAAACCGTTCGAGAACAGCTTCGGCAACATTGCAAAAATATATCTGTGACATTTTTAATTTATACTCTTTTTCTTTTTTGACAGTTTAAACTACATAAAACACTTTCTTTAACGTTTAAAAATCGAACGTCGAAATTATTAACTGTCTCAATCTCAACTATATATATACATATATATATATATATATATATATATATATATATATATATATATATATATATATATATATATATATATATATATATCAATGTGACCCTAGCTCCTGTATAAGCTGAGTAATCGGAGCTAGTTCCCTCCTATATTTGACAGACTTATGTTGTGATAAACTCATATTTAAGTGAACACTACACATTTAATAAAACTTCTTTTACGGATTTTATCGCGTTTAATTTACTTAATTTCAATTCCCGAAGTTTTGGGTGCTTTCCGTTATCCAGGCCAAATGTGTTAGAAAGCATCCGAAACGTCGGAAATTAAAATTAAGTAAATTAAACGCGATTAAATCCGTAATAGTAATTTTATTCAAGTTTTTGTTGAATAAACATAAATAATTGCATTAACAATTTGCATTATTTTTGTTACTGTTTTTAATTCATTTCAAAATCTTTAATTACCTTTTTTTCGGTCTTTGAGTTCTGATTATAAAAATACATTTATTTACTTTCTTACACAAAGCAAATTTACATTTTTGTAAAAATTTTGTAAAAAATTTTGTGTGCATACATAAAAGCTAGGATTATAAATGCTTTCCACTCTTCAGTGTCAAATCCAGTAATGTACGCCTTTTTTGTAGACATCCAGACAATCATATAGTCCATAAGATAGCAAGTAAATGTCATAGCCCGTACCTAAATTTATCCTAGAGTATTGATCAGAATCATTACATGGTTGGTCATGCCGTCTGGGGAGGTGGTGGTCTCCAAGCTGTTTCTTAAGAGGATTGTGAAGCCGTAAATTTTAAAAACGATAACGGATTTCCTTCCGAAAACATGGTCTAACTCTGATAATATTTCGGAATTGTTGTGGATATATGGAAAAAAATAGTCCGTACGTTTTTATTTTAAAGAAATATTGCGTATGACATAAGTTATTAGCATCTAAATATCTGTATTTTTGATTAAAATAATTACTCGAGATATTATATTTTTAATTTAAACTGTACTGAATTACTAAAAACGAAAAACGCTCAGACCTAGATTTAGGTGTACTAGATATAATGGGACCAAAATTATCTCTTTTTGTAAAAGTTAAGTGGGGGGGGGGGTGAAAACGTTATCGCCCGAAACAATATTTCGAAAAAGGAATGTAGGCAATTGCCTCTAAG
The DNA here is from genome assembly GCA_036936625.1 of Parnassius smintheus behrii. NCBI lineage: Eukaryota > Metazoa > Arthropoda > Insecta > Lepidoptera > Papilionidae > Parnassius > Parnassius smintheus. Next base: position 46,110,402 of record JAUPFT010000013.1, read on the forward strand.
ATTTACAGCAGTCTCTATCGCAGGATACGGCGATGAAACTGATAGCATTTTTGAAAATACCTACTCACGGCGTGTATCGGCACGTCACAATCGTCTTAAATAAGTTATGTAAGTAGTTTGTACAATCTTCGTTTTATAGTATCTTTGAAAATTAACCCTCTGGGTTCCTTGCTGGTTCTTCCCAGGATACAGGTCTTTCCAAACCAGCATTAAAAGTAAAAAAAAAACAATTTTCAATAAGAATTACTTGTACTCCGAATTGAATAAAAACATTTTATTTTATTCTTTTCATTGTCACACGTAAGGACCAAGAACGCCTCGCTTCCAGAAAAAAGGGCCTCCGGTTACTCTGCGTACGAAACACAGTAGCCAGCCAGCGTGGTCCGACCCATTAATGTTGCAGTCAGTCACTGCAGCTTAGCTCTACCAAGTCCAATTGATTTTTATTTTAAATTTATGAAAATTTATAACACTTAAGTAATAATTTATTACGAATCTTCAATATAATTTGATAAGGGCTAAGTAGCTTGGCATTTTTTTACGGCGCCGAAGACCGCGGGCTCGAATCCCGTACAGAACAATTGAACAAATTGGGTATGGACTGTATGACAAAAAAAACCAGAGGTGCTCACAAGTATTATACTTGATCTGGTTTATTAGGTAACAATAAAAATTTACAGTTCACACTTATTGTAAATGACATGCCTACCTTATATCGCGATCTATTTATTGCTCAACGCCATCTACACTAGAAAAATCATACTAATTTAAACAAGTCAACATACCGCCCCCCAAGGACATATTGACAAATTGTCCTTTATTTTACTACCCACCTTGACAAAAAAAAAACCACTTACTAATATTATCCTATGTAACTAACATCATTTAAAAATCTAAGAACTTAAAAACCCACATAAAATATAAATACAACTTATAATTATAACTAATACAGTAACTCACAAATTTCATTTTACATTAAAGGTAAAATACACAATTTAGAAGTAGGTCTTTTAATCACAGAGGCCTTTGTACGTAACGTGACGACTCGTGTAAGATTGTCTGGGCCAGGATGTTTCTGAATCACCCTACCAAGAAGCCAACGACAGGGAGGTAGATCGTCCTCCTTTACAATAACAATATCGCCTATATTTGGTTCAGCTGTTTGGTTTGTCCATTTATATCGTTTCAGGTAATTAGATAAGTATTCATGGGACCAGCGTTTCCAAAAGTCCTGGGTCATTTTTTGAACCTGTTGCCATCTTTTCAAATACGTAATGTTAGACGAATCGAAATTGTAATCCGGGGCTGTTAACATTGGTTCACCAATTAGAAAATGACCTGGTGTCAATGCTTCGACTATTTCATCGTTATCATTATATCTTGAAATCGGCCGTGAGTTAAGACAAGCTTCAATTTGACTCAGAAGTGTTGACATTTCTTCAAAAGTCAAAGTAGACTGTCCTATAACTCTTTTTAAATGATGCTTGCAGGACTTAACGCCAGCTTCCCAAATTCCCCCAAAGTTTGGGGCATGAGGTGGAATAAAATGCCAACTGGTACCGTTGTTGGCTAAAGCTTTGGCTATATCCTTGGCAATTCTTGACTGCTCAGATTTAAATAGCCTTTGTAAATCTCTCGAAGCTCCTACAAAATTGGTCCCATTATCACTCCACAGTTCGCTGCAATTACCACGTCGTGCGACGAAACGTTTAAAGGCTGCAAGAAACCCTTGAGTGGAAAGATCACTGACAACTTCAAGATGCACCGCACGGGTAACCACACATACAAATAAGCAAATATATCCCTTGTACGCATGATGTCCACGTCCCTTTGAGGTCCTTAGAATGATAGGGCCCGCATAGTCTACTCCACTTCGTTTGAAAGGTCTAGTAGGGGTGACTCTTACGGCAGGAAGTTGACCCATCAGTTGAGTCTTCGTTGTTGCTGCAAATCTAATACATGTTATACATTTACGATAAAAAGCCTTAACTAATTGTTTGACTCCTATTATATAATATGAAAATCTTAAAAAATTCAACATTAGTTGTGGGCCTCCGTGAAGTGTTCTATAGTGAGCATCAGCAATTATAAGGTAAGTAAGACTTGAGCACTTTGGTAATACAATAGGATGTTTTTTGTCCCAAAGGATTTCGGCGTTTTCTAACCTTCCCCCGACTCTTAATATACCTTCATCATCCAAAAATGGGTTGATTGGTTTTAATGGACCATGAGTAATATATTCTTTTAATTTCAATTTATGAATTTCCTTCTTAAATTTTTTATTTTGACAAATCCTTATGCAAGTGTTCAATGCTTATTTCAGTTCAAAAGCGGTTAAGTAATTTTTTATATTCCTGTTTACCTTTATTTTCCTTAATTCCAAAAATCGCCTACAATATGCTACAATTCTAACAAGTTTGGTAAGTGTGGACCAATTTTGCAAAATAAATTCATTTTCTTCGAATTCATTATTACATTCTGATGTTTCAGTATTATATACCTGTACTTGCTCTAATGAAGTCGATATGGTTTTTGGTTTTACAGGTTTCGTTTTCAACTGATATAAGAAATCTGGACCACGAAACCATAACTTTTTTCGCACAACTTCGGATGGAAAAATACCTCTAGAGGCGCAATCAGCCGGATTTTGCTTAGATTGAACATGACCCCATTGCTGTGGCTCCATTATGTTTAAAATTTCGGAAACTCTGTTTGCAATGAAAGTTTTCCATCTGCTTGGGTGACTGTTTATCCACGCTAACACTATTTCAGAGTCAGTCCAAGCAAAGAGGTTAGTTTTATCTATGTTTAGTACTTCTGCGATTTCAATTATTAATTTTGCTAACAAGACTGCGCCACATAATTCTAATCTTGGAAGTGATATTGTTTTGATAGGGGCGACCCTTGTCTTTGCGGTTATTAAATGAACGTGTACCTTGTCTTTAGAGTCCACTACTCTGACATACACGACCGCCGCATATACTTGTTTTGACGCATCACAGAAGCCATGTAAGTCAATTCTTTTATCAGATTCTTTCATTCCCATCCACCTCGGTACAGAACATTCAGTTAACCTGAGTAAATCGATTCGGTAAGTCGTCCATTCATCTTTTATGTTTACCGGTACTACGTCATCCCATCCAATTCCTGCAATCCAGAGCTTTTGAATGACAATTTTTGCTAATATTACGCAAGGAGCGACCCAACCCAAGGGATCAAAAAGTCTACAAATATCTGAAATAACCTTTCTTTTTGTTATCGGTTCAGTCAGAGAAAGAAGTTTTACCGCATACTGAAAAGAGTCAAGGCATCGGTTCCAGGTAAGTCCCAGTGTTTTAATTATTTCGTCTTGCTTAATATTAAATGTTTCACTCCTATCCTTATCCAAGTAATCCTTTTCTATTATTTTTAGCAGATAATCGCTTATGCTTGACCATTTTTGCAACGGAAAACCTCCTTTTGCTAAAAGAGAATTCATTTCATTGTAAATTTTTAGGCCCGTATCCACATTTTCACACGCTGTCATGAGATTATCCATGTAATAATCCGTCATGACTCTTTCAGCGGCAAGTGGGAATTCGTCACCTTCATCTTGAGCTACTTGTTGCATTGCCTTTACTGCTAAGTATGGAGCTGATGCAGTACCAAATGTAACTGTAAGTAATTTATAATCCTGTATGCTAGAATTACCGTTTTCTCTCCACAATATTCTTTGGAAGTCTGTGTCTTCATCAGCCACTCTTACTTGCCTATACATCTTTACGACATCCGCAACCAAACAAATTGGGTGCCTTCTCCATCGCATCAAGACGTGCCTTAATTCAGATTGAAGAGGAGGTCCTATCAATAAATCGTCATTAAGCGACACTCCATTCTTTCCCTTGCACGAAGCATCGAATACAACCCGAACTTTTGTGGTGTCCTTATCATTACGCACTACGGCATGATGTGGCAAGTATACAGCAAACTTATTTTGTAATTGGGATTGATCTACCCTTTCCATATGTCCAAGTTTGATATATTCATTGATAACATTTACATACTCATTCTTTAATTTAATATTTTTGTTCAATTTCGCCTCTAAATACTTAAATCGTTGCAGTGCAATATCCCTAGACTGGCCATATTTGCAATCTGGATCGTCGTCCCGAAAAGGTAAACGAACTACGTATCTACCATCTGCATTTCTTGTTGTAGTTTGACGAAACAGATCTTCACACCAAGATTCTTCTTTTGTGGGAATCTTTTTGTTATTATTTGGCTCTGCTTCCAATTCCCAAAATTTTCTTAATACCTGATCTTCATTCATGTGGATATGCAAAATTTTAAGATGCGATGTACCAACATCACTTGATCGAATTGCTCCAGACAAAATCCAACCTAAACTAGTTTTTTGTGCTATTATTGTACCTCCCGGATCCCTTTTCACACCATCTTGTATGCTCCCAATAGCATATCAACTTCATGAGGTGTATGATATTGAGGATCTGCTAGTGGTATATTGTTTATTTCCACCCATTTTAATTCAGTTATTTTTCTTGCAGGAAGAAGAGATGTAATTGACTTCAAGACGTAAGCCTTAACTACAAATTCGACAGTCGGATCATATTTTGATTGAATTTTTATATAAACCATTGATTTTGATATTAAATTATTATCACCGCCAACTCCGGAAATGATTCTCTTGGTGGGTTGTTTCTTTAAACCTAAATATTGCACTATCTTTTCAGTTACGAAGGAAGCTTGAGAGCCCTGATCTAGTAGCGCCCGAACTGTGAATTCAGCTCCGTTTTTAAACAATGCTGTGACCAGTGCTGTAGCTAACAACACTTGACTAGCGTGCCCTTTCGAAAAACAGGCAACCATATCACCTTGTTCTTCAACAGCCTCATATGATATTTCTGCATCCGTATCCTCATGCGCTTGGACCTCTGTATGATGAACAGATTCATCTGTGTTTTTGGGTGTAACAAAGAATGATGTCTGCGTTTGCAAATTCTGCATGTTATTGCATTGCGGCAATACCTGGCAGAGTGATTCTGGCCCAAGCAATTAAAACACAAATTATTGTCCTGCACAAACTTACGCCGAGTGTCAATATCTTGTTTCGAAAATTGTTTACAAAAGCCTAATTTATGTTCTTCCTTGCAAAATTGACACAACATAATAGTATTCATAACATGTAAAGATTTATTTCTATTAAAATTATTTTTAGTTACTTTGTGCGTTGGATCAGGTTCTAAAAACTCAAAAGCTCTGTATCGACCCGTCAAAAATTCTTTAAATTGTGCAAATGTAGGTAACTTATCAGAATCGACATTGCTAGTGACATTTATTTCCCAATCTTTTCTAGTATTAGCATCTAATTTTAGTGTAAGGATATGAATTATAATTATGTCCCATGAACTTATATCAATGCCTAAGTTCGATAAGGCACCCAAACAATCAGAGGTAGTATTCATCAACTCCTTAAGCGCTTCAGATGATTCGGTTTGAATATTCTTTTGACCTAATAATCTTTTTAATATACAATGTGACAAACATTTTTTGTTGTTATACCGTGTTTCAAGCTGAGACCAACATTTGTCATAATTGCATTCCGATATAGGAATATGCCTCAGCAATTGCTCGGCTTCCCCGGTCAGATAACTTTTTAAATAATGAAGTTTCTGAACTTTCGCAAGCGAACTATTTTTGTCAATTAAAGAAATAAATAAGTCTCTAAATGTCGGCCATTCAGTGTACTTTCCCGAAAAAGTAGGTACAACTATCTTAGGTAATTTAACGCCCAGATTGCTAATTCCTAATTCATTTGAAATTGACTTGTTAGGTTGTTGATGGATATCGCCTTCTAAACTAGATAAAATAGTCTTCAGTTCACACTTTAAGTCTAAGTAAATAGTCTCGGTTTTATCGTACACATCATTCCTAACATATGAAGTTGAGTTTAAATCCATAGAATCATCTTTTATAATAAGAATATGTGTAGATGTAAACTGAGACCACAATTCTTGTATATTCTCTAATCTAGTTTCAACATATTGTTTAGTAATCCTATCTTTGGGCGATTTCTTAAAATTACTTTTCGCCTTAGACAATCTGTTATAAATATCCTCTTGAATCTTAATAAGTGTTTGTAAAGATATCTTTGATAAAAGCAAGTAACAACAATTTAGTAAATAACAAAGGTTCGGAGAGTATATTGGAATAACTTTCTCACAATTGTATTAACTGTTTTAACTACTCACATCAAACTGAAATAAATTACAAGTCCCAAGTAATTATGAAATTTTTACAAGTGTTTTAACAACTTATATCTGAGAAAAAATCGGGCATAGGTTCCCCGTCTTAACCAAAATTTACTTAAAATTAACTAAGTCTACAATTTACATTAAAATTATTTTCTAAGTTCTAAAGTAGGGATGTTGCGAATATTCGCATCCGCATCCGCAAATGCGGAGCTTCCGCATAGATTTGGACTTCTGCATCCGCATCCGCATCCGCAATAATCAATGTGGATTTTCATGCGGATGCGAATGTAATACAAGACAAGAAATTGACAAGAAAGAAATGAGCGGGGCCAGCAATGGCGCGTGCCGTTTGCACGTGACAAATACCAATGGGATGGGAGCAAAAACATCGGTGGACAAGATCCGACGCGTTTCTTGTGGTACATTGTTTGTTTATTGTAAATAAATCATAACGTGTTTGTTTGCGCTGTGGATTAATTGTTGTGTGGATCATTGTGTGTACTTAAATAATTGTTTACTGGGAAATCGTCAGGTAAATGCCATTATGTGACGTGTACACCGGTAAAACGTTTTAATGTAGGTAAAGTTTATCATTTTAAAACAATTTTCTTTATTTATCTAGTGAGGTTCCCGTTATTGTTAAATTATCTAACAAGTTAATTAATAATGTCACCACTGACACAAAGTAATATATGGAATTATTTAGAACAAAATAAAGAGGACCTTGATAAGACTGATTGTAAAATATCCAATAAAAGCTACTCTCGCAAGGGCCGAACCACCTCGTCTTTGAAAATCATCTAAAGTCGATGCACCCAGAAGAATTTTCCAAATATGAGATCATGAGTAAAGAAAATCAATTACAGAAGATAAAACCTTCGATTTTTAGCAAATATTTAGTCTATGAATTTATCATAATATCATTATTTAAATAGGTAGTGATGTCTTTTTTTAACATTTCTTAGTCGTAGCTGTCTTGATACTTAACCCTTCCCATTTTACGAAAACCTGGCTTGTATAATCCGACCAAATTAAGAAATACTCGTTCCTTTCGCTTTTAGTTTCTTTGTAAATGTCGGTTAGTTATTTGTTTTATTTTTGTCTTAATTTAAATTTTATACTTATTAATTATGACTTAGACACTAAAAAGTTTTATATTTTTCATAATTTTTTATATTTGTGATAAATAATTAATAAAATATTCACATTTTGCTATGATAATAATCATAATAGGTTTAAATTGTAAAAGCGACCTCAAAAGAACTCTTTTTACGATTTGTTTACATTTAGATTTAGATTCGTCAAGTGAAGATGAGAGTCAAGAAGTACCAGGAAATGGTAGCACTGAAGCTGTACGCTCTCTTCTCTGAAGGAATTACTTTCATACTGCGCTAAAAAAAGATTCAATGTGGATGAAAATCCTCTTTAAGTGGTGGAGTATTCATCGAGAGGAATTTGAGATATTATCACCGATAGCACGAAGATTTTTATTCACTCCATCAGGCAGTGTTTCTAGCGAACAATTATTTAGTAGCGCGGGTTTAATTTACAAACCTCTACGTAACCTCCTTGAATCAGAAAAAGCGGCAGTATAACCCGTTATTAAGTATTTTTAACTTCACTTACTAAATGAAAATTAGTAAGTGAAGTTAAAAAAATGTAGAAGCATTATACTTAATACTGATTTTCATTAATAAAAATGTTGATAATTACTTTATCATTAGGTTCACTAATTAATATGAAAATTAGTAAGTGAAATACTTATATAAAAATTAGAGAATTATACTTAATACTAATTTTCATTAACAAAAATGTTAATAATTACTTTATCATTGTTTTAATTCTTCATTCATATTCTATATATTTTTATATAAGATCTTAAACATCCGCATCCGCATCCGCGGATGTGAACCTTCAAAAATCCGCATCCGCATTCACATCCACGGATGTGAAAAAATTGGCATCCGCAACATCCCTGTTCTAAAGTCTTATAATCACTAGCACTTTTTCTATGTTTAATATTTCTTATAAATAAAGTTCAAATTTCAACAAAATAAATGAAATCCTTTAATGGTTGAAATTTACGCTTGCTTGGTAAATAAGGCTCACTTTTCCACAATAATGAATTTTAAAAATGTACTCACAGTTTTTTTTTTATGATTACCACTCACTTCTGCTCCGCACTTTCCTTACTGCACAATAAATAGGGTCGAAATTGCCGTCTATATAATCCACTGCTTGACTTCCTTCCTATAATATGGCTGTTTCCGTTTGTTAATGTGGTCCACTATCTCCTTTCCTCCCGCCGTACTCTCGCGTCTGATTCTTGTGTATATATACTGCCTCACAGTGTAACTAGACTGTGCCAGGCATCACTTCACCGGAATACGAGGGTGATAACTTTAAGGTTTAATTCTGTTCCTAAAAGCACCTGTTGCAAACAAATTGGGTATGGACTGTATGACAAAAAAAACCAGAGGTGCTCACAAGTATTATACTTGATCTGGTTTATTAGGTAACAATAAAAATTTACAGTTCACACTTATTGTAAATGACATGCCTACCTTATATCGCGATCTATTTATTGCTCAACGCCATCTACACTAGAAAAATCATACTAATTTAAACAAGTCAACAACAATTATTTGTATGACCTACAAATAATTGTTCCGGGCCAGGATGCTTGTCCTCATGCAATTTATGTAAGTTAACAGCCTTCATGATACAAAAGGAAATCCTAGATTAATCTTTTTTAAAACAAAAATGTTACCACCTCATTCCTATATGTGATAGAACCGAGCTGCCACTATATTATGGCTGCTGCACGAATAGGTTAGCAGTGTGAGGCTATTGATACTTCTTTTGACGTGATTGTAAAGACCGATCTGGGAGCAGCAAGAGATCCAGGCCTTTATCTTTAGTACTGCAGATGACTGGATGATAATATATAAAGGTTTTAGGTTTAGTTTTTTTTAATTATGGATACAAATATTGTGTATTCGAATGTTATGTATATGTTATCGTGTAGCAGTGGTGCTAGAATGTTCACAACCCCATATCATCCCGCGGATGTAATAAGAGGTGGCTGAAGGAAATAAATCAGTAGATGGGCAGCAGCATCTTAATAACAACGGCTAAAGTTAAACACTACGGTGGCCAACCCGCTTGCCAAATGTGACAAATTGGCAACAATCACCCATATGAGACAATCTATGGGAAAGGCTTATGTGCAACAGTGGACTTTAATAAGATGTAACGGTAACGGTAAATGTAATGTAATGTTATTGAATATTAGAAGTATAGGAAACAAATATTGCTGCTTGCTTCTTCAAACTCGGTTTATATACCAAAAAGAAATGTGTCATACTGGGCAAAATTTATTGTTTCGTCGACAAAAGAAGCTTTACGTGGTTAATACAGAAAACAATACAAAATACGATACTGACAGGATCCGAGAAGAAATATTTGTCAGTAGAGAGTGTAAAACTTGATTTGAACACATAATAAGTGTCTTGCTTTCTTCGTAAGAACGCTACTTAGGTATCTTGATGTGACGATCGGAATGTCAGCTGCCGAAGTACGCATAAAGACCGCCTTATTTTAAAATTTGTGTTCTGTCTTTCCGTCTTCAGTCTTTCACAGATTATAAAAGTTTGTAGTGTTTAAAATATACGTCGGAATACTCACATTTATTAAAATTTATTTTATTAATTTTGTCGAAATTTTAAACTAATATTCAGTTGAATGTATTGTTTATACTGGGCCACATTACAGCCTATCAAAAGTTCATTGCCGAACATTGACCTCTATGTGTTTATAAATAAGAGTGATTTTAACCGAATCCTTAGTTTTTCGATTACTTATTTTTAGTGTTTGTAGACGTTATACAGTGTTGGAGTCATCCAACCACTTTATGGATTTTTATGATGAATTTACATCTTATATAGAGTTAGAAAAGTGCTTTATTTGTAGTTAATTATCAGCTTTAAAATCGAAACTAAATCTATGCGAAGGATGTCGCGGGCATAGATAAATGACAAACGAGCGCAAACCTAATGTGAAGAAGAGGCTGTGGCCCAAAGACATCTAGTCTCGATTAAAAGTCAAAATGCAGTGGCGTTGTCACCTCTATGAACTTATACAGAATATTGAAATAATACTAGTTTTAACGGAATTTATCGCGTATATTTAACTTTTTTACCCGACGTTTCGAGAGCTTTACAGCACCCATGGTCACGGGAAGGACTGAGATGTTCAACGTCCAGCTGTCATAGTTAACCGCGGTTACCATAGATTAAAATTTTAACTCTTGTTCCGATCTACACAGTACGAGCTTATGGTATCATGGAGTCTTGCAGTTGTATGCTTGGGTTGGGATTTAATTTTATCCACTATAGGATCCCAAGCAGATGGCAGCACCCAGCCATCTTCTCTATTGAAATTAGGATGTTTTTTGATTTCAATAGCCTCGCGAATCATCCTTGGAAGGAATCGGTGTTCTTTAGCGAGGATTTGTGGTCTATCAAATCTGATGTAGTGATGGGGGCGATCTTGTACATGTTCACAGACTGCAGACTTCCGAAGCTCATACTGTGTAGATCGGAACAAGAGTTAAAATTTTAATCTATGGTAACCGCGGTTAACTATGACAGCTGGACGTTGAACATCTCAGTCCTTCCCGTGACCATGGGTGCTGTAAAGCTCTCGAAACGTCGGGTAAAAAAGTTAAATATACGCGATAAATTCCGTTAAAACTAGTATTATTTCAATGTGTAGTGTTCGCGTAAATATAAGAAATCATTATACAGAATACCTCGTTTCCAGGGGTCTCCAGTTCTCTAAACTACGACGATACGAGTAACAGCAGCATTAAGCTGTAATTTTACGCTAGTGTTCTCCTGTAGAGCCGACCTGTTCGTTTTACAACTGGATCTACCACGTATAACAAATCTATCATATAATTAAATCACATAGAAGTTAAAACCGTATTTAAGGAGTCGCGAATGCCGCGGTAATGGAATAAGTTGTTGCGTTAAAACTTCATAGTGCACACAATCCGAGTTCGTCACAAGTGAAAGTGTTAATTTTGATTGAAATTGTTGTGGTGAAACCATGTCGAATAACGCGTAAAATCCGCTAACACATATTAGGGCAGCCTGACATAGACTATTTCTATCAGGTAATCTCATGATGACCTACATACTAAACAGATTATTAAAATAATAAAAAAGTGTATATTTATATAATATAATAAGTACAATATATTTGACGGCGCCAGCGCTGTTGCACCGCGTGCATCACCTTTGTAGCTAGCCAGATTTCTTGTAAACAACACGAGCGCCGCACACCTGTGCGTTGCATCTACTGTGGTGTCCGTGTGGCTACTTGTTTTGCTTGTATAAAACGGACGGAGCTGCCGCCGTGAAGGCTGCGCCCTCCTTTCTGCCAAGCTGCGCCCTCCTTTCTGCCAAGGAGGGTCGCGTTCGTATACGGCTTAGAGATCTCTAGTCAGATCGTTAAGCCATTTCCTAAAAGGCGGTGTTTAGTGGGTAAAAGTCTCCACATAACCACGCAGCCGGCTGCGTGGTATGCTATGAGCATTCACCGCCTCCCTCCCCCGCTTTCCGGAGGGTTGCCCATATTTGCTTCGGGCGCAAAAAAAAAAAAAAAACGCCGTGAAGGCAGTCTTGGCTCTGGCGTGGCACGCTGCACTTTTTGTATCCCGCTGCTAGCTAATCCTCGACCATTTGGATAATTAATTCGTGGAACTGAATTAATTATTATTTTCAGCTATTAAGTTAGTCTCAGGGTAATTTATAGTTGATTATCTCTAATCTGTGTATTTAATAGTTGTGTAAAAAATAAATAGAACTAAACTAAACTGGAAGAAATTTCAATATCAATTAAGCGGTGCCTTTGTACAAAATATCTTTTTATTTTTCATTGTAACATTACTTCGTGTGTACGTAAATTGTTAAATAAATAATTCTATTTAATAGAAATGTCCCACGGGGTTTCTTACTGGTGCTTCCCTAGTATAGAGGTTTTCTTTGAACCAGTAGTAGGAGTACTATTTTGAATAAAAATGTTTCTATTCTATTCAAAAAATCTTTTCGGTAATAACCCTATATATTACATTATAATTAAGGGGAAATATAACCTCAAATGGCTTAGCAAGATCCTCCGTTATGTCAAAAGTATTGCAGCATTAATTTTTGAAATAAATATAAGGTAAAGTTGAGGATTAATGTTAAGGACTATGTTAGACGAAAACAGGATTCCGTAAAATTTTCTCGATAGAAAAAAATCCAAAGTTACCTGCAAACTGAATAATTAACCGATTATTATTCCGTTATTCATAAAATACTTTAAATAAGATCATGAAACTTTGCATACTAACTGAACTAACTATAAAGCAGTGCTTATGTTATTTACTTTTTTTTAAATATCATTATTTTCACTGTAAAAAGAAATTACCTAAACTATCGGCGCGTAAGCTTGATTCCTGTCGCTCCATTTAAAATGGGAAATAACCGTTATAAAAATAAGAAGCGACTGGGTTGGCGTTAAGAAACAGGCATAAATATGATAAACCTAGTGAAATAAGTATCTTACGACCTATCTACTTACAGTATTAGTAATTACAAACATGTCGGTACATAGCATACGACGCGCGGGGAAGTGGGGGCGAAATTAGAATTTGAGCTGACTTACTATATCCCCTTAACTAGTACATTAGAAGTGAGATTTATATAACAATCCTAATCTATATTTCTACGTATTTATTATTATTATCGCACCGCTGTATTTAAAAATAGTTTAAATAAATTTTAAGCGATACAATAATAACGTTAGGTATATAAGCAAATAATGAAAATGTGTTAGAGACTCATGAGTCAAGATAATCCCGAAACATTCAAACTCGTCAACCAAATAACTCTGGCCACTCTCCTAACAGTCTTGGACTTGTGAAATATAATATATTGTAACTTAATGACACATATTATGTCGTTTCAATTTTCTATTTCAATATAACAAAGAACGACATTCAGTATATTTTTAAAAGTACGGAATTCTAGTAATAGGGTATTACACTAATTTTTACTACAATTTTTATATATATATATATATATATATATATATATATATATATATATATATATATATATATATATATATATATATATATATATATCTAAAACCGAATAGTGCCATAAAAATTACTTTTAATCTATCGTTTTAAAATTTCGCGTGAACACGCTAGCCGCCATGCTGTTCTACTTGTGACGTCACTGTCCTAGAATTTTGCCGATTTTGGAAAGGAATAAGATACTTTTTAATATTTAATGATGAGTTATCATCTATATCATTCATGTGTTGTACCTGAATGCAAAAATACGAGCATAAGAACACCGGGAAAATTATGGATTAAAATGCTCACTGATTTAAATATAAGGAATACTTGGTTAAAACTAGCAAGAATATACCTGAATACTTTGTCTACAAAAACGAGACTATTCTTCTGTGAAGATCATTTTGATATAAGTATGACTTGTATTTAACTCATATAAAACAAAACATCATGAGGTGAAGGGTATCAAAGTCAAATTTATTAATAAATTACGTTAACTTAGATGTTATAACTAATGATTGCTAATGATTGTAATTATAAATAAACGAAATAATGATAGCTGCTAAACTATGTTTTATCAAAATACACTCTGACCTGGTATTGTGTTTTTGTATAAACAAAAGTTGGTAATTGGTACTTATATCGATGTTTTTACATTCCTCAACTCAGCTTAGTACTTTCTGCTAGAATTCGTCTTCCATGATGCTTTTTCAATAAAATTCATAACAAAACACAATAATCGTAATGATAAATTACGATTATTGAGTTTAATACTTGAAAAATTTCGAAATAACACAGCACATTAGTTAGTTCTCTTAATCAGTGGCACAGAACATTAATACGCTTCGGTGGGATCAGCGACGTCACGACAGAGTCTAATATGGCGGACAGTGTTTTACATATTTCAGGCACAGACGAAAAAAAAATTCTTCAAATTGAAATATAAAATTTATAATGGAATTTTATACATAGAAATCCATATTTCTCATTTACCTTTTACAAAATCTGTCATAAAAATATATTATTAGATTTTTTATTTATTTTATGAATTATTATTTTTGAGGTTATGTTGTACATTATTAATTTCTAGCATTTTAAGACGAAAGGTTTTTCTTAGCACGTACAGTACATTAATTAACATCGTTTTATATGGCTACCATTTTCTAGAATTTTATTTCAAAATCGATTTAGACTCAAGTAAAAGTATGGATAAAACATAGTGATTTTATTTCAGATTATTTTCATTAGACTAAATACTCTTTGGTATGTATGGATTTCTTTAAAATGTACTTAATACTCTTTTTTGGAACAATTATGGATGAGTTCAATATATTAAATACTGGGTTCCGATAAGCAAAGTTATATTTTTAAAGACGTTTATTTATATTTCCTTAGTTTTTATAAATAAACTTAAGACAAACTTTCTATAAATTAACAATATTCTTACATTTTGGTGAGAGTCTCATGTCAGTAATAATTTATGTTTCTTCCTAAGCCAAAATGGCCATTGTTCTTTCAGTGTCTGCACAATATTATAGTTCTTGCACAAATTATAATATCTCGCAACGGCGGGGATTTGCACTCGGAACTTATAATTGAGTCGAGTTGTCTTTAGCTAAGCCATTTGGGCGCTGTAATCAAGTTAATAAAGCAGCTAAACGCAGAAGTATGGTTTCAATTATTTTTATGACTCTTTATATTATGATGCATAACCTTGTCTGGAGCGATTACGAAGTAAATTCTTAGAATCGCAACCAATTAGCGGCCATCCCGCTATATTTAGTCTGAAGTCAGATTATCCACACGTGTGTTGTGCAAACTAATGTTTTTTTTTAATAGCTCTTTTGTCGTTTTACATTGCTGTTTACATTATGCTATGCAAAAAATGCCCTGTATCATAGAATAAGCATTTTTATTGTTGCACTTATTGATATCCTGATTTATAGGTGACTTCAAAAAAGGAGCCATCAAAAATTCGACTGTACGTCTTTTTTGTATGTATGTTATAGTTCGGCGGCGGTCTCATATACCTTTGGAGAATAAATTACTTACGGTGGCAAAATAGGTGTTAAAGTTATTTGTAAATATTTGGACGATATTCAGGTTGTTTCATTCTTTACTCCATTTAAATGAAAAAAAAAACTTAACCTTTATCAAAAAGTAAAGTCTGACTCCAATCAACTAAAAAATATATAACAATTTCATATTCTAATGTTGGAGCTTTAATTGTTTTATAAAATACTAGCTGTTCCCGCGACTTCGTCCGATTTTGAAAAGATTTTTAGTATAATTGTTATTTAGTCAGTTGGTAGGTCCAACCTTTATATAATAAACCCTTGAATCTTTTCTATTTCGTTCCTTTGCTCATGTGTATTAATTATAATTTATGTTGTTACTGTTTCATATTTTTATAACCTGCCCTACAGTGCATGAAAAAGAGCTGATGATAAAGTACCTTAGCTTACCTTATTTTTAAAGTATTTGTATATTTATTATTTTTACATAATTAAACCTAACCAATTTAGATAGCAGTGGGGCCTCATTTTTCGATTTGCCCCAGGGCCCTTGGTTACCCATTTACGCCACTGAGTGGGTCTTAGTGTGTTAGGCAACAGAGAAAAGGTCGACGTTCTCTGTGGTTCCACAGGAGTTTTACTATTTACGGTCCCTTGCTTCTTTCACGCGTCCAGCTCCTCAAGCTTGAAACTGGTTTTGGGAACATCCAGCGAAAAATCGTCCATTGTGAAATTACCCTACTACCTACGGTGGATGGTCTAGCTCCGTAGGAACCGTCGGTTTAATGGCGTTTCATCCTTGTTCTTTGGTGTCTCTGGTAAGCACCTCTGACACCTCTCCCTCTTTTCTGATGGGCCTTGAATTGTCCACATTATAAACTTGTTTAAGATTCGTCCCCCTGGCTTCCCACCCTCCATGGAGCCCGCACCTCTGGGGATACCTACTTTAAAACTAAAGAAAATTCAGGCGTTAAGATTACCGGGAGAACATAGGAACGCGAAATTAGCTCACAGCACAACATAGGGAGCTGCATTCAGCTGGCAGATGAGGGCTGAAAAGGCCCATCCCCACTGCCCGAATAGACTGTCACTTGCTCCGTCAGCATGACCTTTGCCACCACCTAGCCCTTTACAGGGAAACTAGGCAGCCCCCATATCCTTCACTGGAAACCATCTGACGGGCGCTTGGCCATTTACCTATCTGTGGCTAGCAGATACTGCTACCTTTTAGCTTGAAATCTGAACCAAAGGGGGCGTGTTGCCTCTCGCCACTATATCTCGTCACTACACCCCAGTGACGATCGGCTTAACCCTCCAGGACTCCTTCAACCCCACGTACGGCGCCTAACTGCGCAGATCCTAGGGCAAGTGGGTGTATTAGTTCACCGGATATCCCAATCTTTCCGGCGGAACTACCCCTCCTCTTTTATCAGAGCTTGAGACCGGCCGTAAAAAAGTACAGGCAGAGTAAGTCTTAGTAAGAAAAGAGTAAAAAAGCTGAACACATCCAGATTGTATTCAGATGAAAAAAATCTACTTTAGCAAATAATTCTACTCTTTTGCAGCACGCATTACATAAGAAGAAGCAAGCCGTTTGGTTCAAATGCGTGGGATTTCAACAACAAAGGTATAAAGACCCGTTATTCGATGATGGAAAGAGGAGAAAGGAGGTAAGCATCTGTACGTGGTAGAACCACGCTGCTGCTATATTATGGTTGTAGCACATATGGGTTGGCTCGACCGGGGAAGTAACACGATTTCACAGAATACCAGTGTAAAACAGCAGCGTTATGCTATTTTTCGTATGGTGAGTGAAGGGAACCTTCTAAATCCCCAGAAGTGACAACATATCTTCGTTTTAATACTTAATTGAAGATAGATCTACAGCATCGTCTTACCATCAGGTGGACAGTATGTTCATTTGTTACTCATTTATTATTAAAAAAAGGAATTAAAATGTTTGTTCAGCAAGTATGCTACTCAGTAGCATCATTTTGACCCTTATATTAAAAAAATCACTCTTAATTTATTTTTCCTCCGGATTTTATTTTTTTATAGAATAAGGGTTACAAACAAGCACACAGTTCTACTGATGGTAAGTGGATGCTGTGGCCCATAGACATCTACATTTATCCTCGATTAAAAATCAAAACGCAGATGCGTTGTCACCCCTGAGGACTAAGATGATATGCCTCGTTTCCAGTAAAAAAGGGGTTTCCGGATTTCTACACTCACCATACGAAGCACAGCTGTAAAAAGCAGCTCAATGCTTTTTTACGCGGGTATTCTGTGAGAGCGGGATCCTTCCCCGGTCGAGCCGACCCATTCGTGCTACAGCCATAATAAAGCTGCATCGTGGCTCTGCGACGTCTTTCAGCGTTTCTCATTACCTGAGGAACCTGAAAAAAAAAAAGGATTAATAAACTTGAAATAATAATATAGATTTAATGTTTTAATTTCTCACACCGAAGAAGTAAAAATGTTTTAAAGAATTCAGAAAATTAATTAGCTAAGTACTGCGTAATGAAATCAATGAAACAGTTCAAATAAATAAAGAAGCATTTTTTTTTCTCGTAATATGCGGATTGTTAATTTTTAATATCTATAATAGATTTCCGCAAAGTAACGCTTTATTCTATTAATTACTTTAGATATATAATGATTTCTTATAATAATAAAATACATTTAATGAAACAAATTTTACGGATTTTATCGCGTTTAAGGAAACTTATTTTTAATTATTTTAATTTACAACATATCGTGTGCTTTACAGCACTCGAAATCAAAACGAAACGCGCTAAAATTAGTAAACATTAGTTTATTTAAATCTTAAAGATGTTTTATGTCGTCGAGTTGAAAATATAAATTTTTAACTGTAACAATACGCTTCGGTTTTTGGTCAGTGCCGTCAAACGGCAGCATGAGAAAAAACATATCACTTAATTTAACTTATGAATAGTCGTTTCATAATCGTTATCATTCATATCAACAGTCCTTCACAAGTCTACTTTTAAACATAGGCCTCTCCCAAGGAATGCAAAAAAGCACGATCCTGAGCCACCTGCATCCATCGACTTGGTAGTCATCGAGTCGCCACTCGAGAACTTTTCTTCTCCATCGGTTTTCCTTTCTTTGAGCTATATGGCCGCCCTGTGCCACTTCAGCTCCGTTAAATCCGTTGGACTATGTCGATTACTCTAGTTCTACAGCGGATATACTCATTTCTAAGTTTATCACACGGAGCCACCCCAATCATAGCCCTCTCCGTATCTTGCTGAGGGTACTTAGAGAATATTTGTTTTATAATTGTTAAATTTGAAGAATAAAATTTATTGAATTGATACCATTGACTTATATATTACTAGATTGATACACAAAAAATATTCATTGATTTTTATTATAATAAAAGTGAAATAAATTATTTATTGTGAAAATAATTTATTAGATTTTATTTGTTATATCATTTTATTTATACATACAATAAAACAATATTTTTTGCTGAAAGTAAATTGCCTCATATCTTCGTTTCATTTTATTTAGGATTTTACTCATCGCGAGCGACAGGTAATTATACTTTTATATTTGTCGAGAAACCGCCACAATGAATAAGCACGGTACGTGAGATAATGCTGCCGAATGGGATCCGCAAACGTTCGTAATTAAAAGATTATGATGATGTTAAAAAAACGTAAACGTTGCGATTTGTCTGGAAGCCGTCATTAACGCGATTTGATTGCTTATGTGTGTGTATATATCAGCGCGTATGGATATTATGTAGAGTAAAGTAAAGTAAAGTTACAGCCTATATACGTCCCACTGCTGGTCTCAGGCCTCCCCTCATTTCTGAGAGGGTTTAGGGCAAGAAAGTGTCCGCCGCGCTGCCCAAATGCGTGTTGACGAACTTCACATGTCTTCGAAATATTTTTTTTTCTTATTCCTCAGACATGCAGGTTTCACGATGTTTTCCTTCACCACCGAGCACGTGGTAAATCAGCACTTAAAATTGCAATTAACAATTTCATTGGTGTCGGCGGGGATCGAACCCGGGTTACTCGCGTTCTGTTATATTTACAGCGAGCGTTAACCACTGAGCTACCACGGCTCGCACGGATATTATGTATTTTATCGATATTTTGTTTCTTGCCTTAGCCACTGCAGTACACACACTAACTTTCCAGTTGGCTGGTAATGCCACATGGCATCAACTTCGCCATTTATACCTTTAGCACAAAATGGCGATGAACTCTTCAAATAATAATAATCTTTATTTCTCTCTACAAAATTACGAGTGCTAGTTGTAGAGAGTGGTGACAATGAATAGGATTCCCTGTAAAAAAAAACACAATTTTATTTGTAATATCGACTGTCTCGTTGGTCTAATGGCAGTAAGCGCGACTGATGATCATGTGGTCCCGTGTTCGAATCCCGGGTCGGAACAAAATCAGATTTTAGGTTTTTCTGTTAAGGAATTCTAAGCGCCAGCTCAAATAAGGATGGAGGGTGGTGTTACCCTCGTAATTTGGAAATAATATAAAACTGTCGTTCCTGTCTAATCTTTTGCCTGTTGTGTCAGAATTCCGTCTCATCGAAATGTTAGAGTATGGTTATAAAAATGTACCTGTGTAAGCGCACACATTTATGCAATAAAATTCTATGCTGCGCCGATATCTAGTCCAATAGGAATTGCCGCCGTGACCAAAATTCGGTCTAGAAGAAATTAATACTGAATTTACATAATAGAAAACAGTACCACTACTATAGTTATCACAAAAACTTCCTCAATTTTCGTTTTGATGTCACCACTTACGCCATTACTTTTACCTCGTTAATAATCTGCCATTACTGTAAGACATCTAAGAACGTATTAAATATAATAATGTATTATTTGGAAAGATCACTCCATAGATGTCGTTACAGGCGACAGAGGTAAATAAAACGGGAAATGAGCTGCGACATCTTCCTGATAAAAACTCCAAAATAATATAAAAGAAAAATGTAGTTGCCAACCCACTTGCCAAGCGAGTTAACTATATCAAATATTTTATGAAGTTATCTTTAATCAATAGTGGTCACGTCAGTACCAAGTACCAAGTAAAGTACTGCATGTAATAATTAACCTAAAAACTGAATTTGGGAAATTGAATGTAATAATAATGATGTCCCGAATTTCGATCACGATGCCATCTTTTAAATAATCGGAAGATTATCGATTACGCAGGCACCTACCCGTCCTAACCTGCAAATAATCGAGGTATAGATATTTCAATAAAATCTAATGTAGACTAGATGAAGGTGATGATGAAATATCAAAAAACGGAGGGACAATCACAAAAATACTAGATGCAAACCTAAAAGCTTATGTTTTGCCACTATTGCTGATATCAGCTGGTAAGAATCCAAGTCCTATATACGCTACAAGGTCGCTCGAAATATATGCACATTTATACTTCATTAATTTCTGAGGTTTGAGCTGGGCATACGTCAGTTGATCTGACGTTTATTTATTTGTAATTTAACTAAAATACAAGGTAATAAACTAATCTGAGAGCTACCATAGATTTTTACCGTATAGTCACGGTGTAAGAATATCAACTAACCAACATCATCCTGTGGGTGTCCAAAACGGCGACAGAGGGAATCAAATTAGGGGATGGGTAGTAGCGTATTCCTAATAACGGCATAAAATAAAAATAGCTGCAGTTGCCAACCCGCTTGCCAAGCGTGGCAACTATGCCAAATAAGAGGCAATCTATGGGGGGGGGGTCGCTATGTTCAGCAGTGAACTTTATTAGTTTGTAACGGTGATGGTACCAAAGGTTCTGGGCGGCTAAGGATATTCAGAATCATCAACACTAACATTTGGACAAAATTAACTTTTGTAGTTCATTTCAGCGCTAAAGTATCGTTCCGGGTGGTACCAAGTAATTGATTTTAAGTTAATACCGATGAGATCTTCAAAGCTCAAATTCGGATGAAAATGCTAAAATATGATAAAAAACGTGGTAAAGTAAAAAAAATGAAATAAAAAAAATTCTATTTGCTTTAAAATTGATTATAGCAGTCTATGTGCAGTACTTACCTATCGATACACTTATTCATAAAACTGCTTAGTTTAATTTCAGATTCGGAAACCAATGTGCTATTCATTAGTATTATGATGATAATGAACGGACTTAGGTATTTTTATCTAAAGTTAAACAAATACCTTGATATGTTTCTGATTTCTCTAATTACTCTTTAAAAAACGGTGTCAACATAACTTGTAGCTAGCATACCTCTTATCAGGTCTAAGATATTCCAACATTAAAATACCAAATAGTCCACACCAGTAGATGTAAATCCACATGCTTTCTTTTACATAAAAATTCCGCAAGAAACACGAGGCGGAAACCTTAAAGAGGACGGCAAACTTAACTACGTCGGCACTTTTGATGTTTAAAAAAATTGTTTTGCTTTATTGCCCGTAAACTGCGGTCTGAGCGGGGTACCGTGGAGATATTATTTGGTTCGATAACGGGGTTTATTTGATGAATAATAAACAATTTTTGGCTTTTTCAGAAGTCGGTTTAAGTCATTAATGTTTTTAATGTTTCCTTTTAAGATCAAGTTATTAGCGTCTGGTAGGCCGTAGGTAGGCCAAACAATCGTGAATTAAGTAATAAAGCGATGTGGCCGCGTCTAATTACAAGGCGTTATTCGTTAATGTTGTTTGCTTTAATTCTTTATCTAAACTATTTGTATTGGTTATGCGATAATTGCTACTAAGTCTCTTGTTTGAACCCTGGCGTACGTAATGAAAGTGTAAATAAAAGTCAAGTAGTCTTATATAATTTGATCGAGTAGCCGGTCAAATGGGTCGAAGGACCAACAAACGATGGTAAAGAAAGTTTCTCGAGTGGTGGACCTGGCCATCTCCTACTGGATGGAGTGACGACGTGATGAAACAAGCTGATAGTTAATAGATACAGGTGGCTCATCAGTAGATTTGTGATGGAGTAAAATGATGATGATGATTTTTAAAATAATATCATACATTAATTATAAATGAGTCGTATGGGCTGGCGTGTTAAGAGTAATATGCCAACTTTTTTTCAAATATTAAATTCTTCTTTCTGTGTTCATTCCATTGATCAACCAACGAGGTTCTAGCAATCGAAGGATGTCTGAAATGGAGCAGCGATGGGTTTCTTCCTGTATTCCTTCACCGTTGAGCAAGAGACAGCAAGTACTTAAAATTGCAGATTAGCAGATTAGATTCTAACATTAATAACATTA
This sequence comes from Parnassius smintheus behrii, assembly GCA_036936625.1. Taxonomy (NCBI): domain Eukaryota; kingdom Metazoa; phylum Arthropoda; class Insecta; order Lepidoptera; family Papilionidae; genus Parnassius; species Parnassius smintheus. Next base: position 46,133,075 of record JAUPFT010000013.1, read on the forward strand.
ATTATCGTGACGTAGAAAAGTGAAAAGAGTGTGAAAGTAGTATAAAGTTCACGTGATACTTTACTATTAAACTTATATAATAATTCAGAAAATATTGGAAAGCTTCGATCTGTGTTTACGTGTTAGCACACATGCAGCAATTTCATTATATGAGGATAGTTAAAAAAACGCTAGATCAAACAAAAAAAAAATTAATTAGTAAATGGACATCCATACAATATAGCCATGGACTGGGTCTCCTTTTTAGTATAAAAACAACAAAATTATGCTAGGAGACTTCACTCATCCATAGCATCCATAGCATTGACATGCTTGCATGGCTTTTATACATAATAATTAACTATAAAAATTTAAATAATAAAATTAATAACGTGCCAAAGTTGTATAGGCGTGCGCGCGTATTTGTGTTTGCGTGTCATCATCACCATCATCATTACAGCCCTTCACAAGTCCACTGCTGAACATAGGCCTCCCCCAAGGTATGCCACAAAGCACGGCCCTGAGCCACCCGCATCCATCAACTTCCTGCATATCTTACCAGGTCGTCACTCCATCTAGTGGGGGGTCGCCCTACACTTCGCCTACTGATACGAGGCTGCCACTCGAGAACCTTTTACATTTTTTGCGTGTGTTACAAATAAATTTATTATGTTGCTCAAAAGAGCCTCAGTATCATCATAACTCTTGTGCAATAGCCATTCGGTATACAAAACATCCACATGAAATAAAAATTAAAATTAATTCAGTTCTTTTAAGTATAAAAATAATTCAATTAAAACGCAAGGCGCAAGCGCACTGCGCTTATTTAATATTATTTACTATTATAGAATAAATATTATACTTACATTGTGTACTATTTATAATATTATTATTGATTTTTATTGTTTACGCGAAAATACCACTACACAGACTGTAGACTTCTCTATGTCTCCTCTGTAAACATGTACAGAATCGCCCCCGCTATTATCACAAAACCTCACAAAAGGCCACCGACGACAAACGATGATTCATATGGCTTTTGAAATATACAAAATCCTAACTTCAATAGAGAAGATGGCTGGATCCCATAATTAATGAAATTAAATCCCAACCTATGCATATCACCGCATGACTTCAAGATACTATAAGTTCTTTCTGCGTAGAACGGACCAAAATTAATAATTTATACTGAAGGTAACCTTGGTTGACTATGATATTGGGATGTCGAACACCTTAGTCCCCTATGACTGGGTGCTGTAAAGTTCTATAGACGTCGGGAATACAAAATAAATCAACAAGCGCGATAAAATCCGTAAAAATTTTTTTACAAATAAAATATACAGAATTTTGGAAAATTGAGTTAATGCTTTAATAAAAGGCTATTAATTATGATTCGAACCGAGTACTTACAAATCATGCGCTTTTAGTAAGTAACTACATAATTACGAAACAAATGAAAGATGGAAAGATCCTCCCGTTTCAATTGTCATGATATGTTGCAATTACAAATGTGACTTGAACGTGTAATTTGCCGTAGACACGTATTTGTGAGTCAGAGTTCAGATTTCCCGAGAGTTTTTCAGGAAATCTTAGCAGGAAAAAAGAGCAGTTAAGTTTCTAAGAATGAAATTAACTAATTCACGCAACTACTGGTAAAGCGTGAGATAAGATTGTGTAAGATAATGAAAGAGTAACTTTGTTCTTTTTTAACCGACTTCAAAAGGAGGAGGTTCTCAATTAAGTTGTATGTTCTTTCTTATGTTACACGATGCCTTCGCAGATTGTGAACCTATTTTCATCATTCTACATTCATCATTTTTTTATTAAATAGGCTTACCCCAAGGGTATTCAATTTTGAAGAAAACCTTCCGCCCCCAAGGGTGGAAAATAGGGTAAAATGTTTCATATTGGACTATTGTTTAAGGAATTTCATATGATATTTTCGCGAATAAAGACTTGATTTTAATGATTTTTTTTTTTAAATAAATAGATTATTTCAAGGGTGGTCCAATATAAATTTAAAGAAAAAACTTCACCTCTAAGGGTTGGAAATAAATAACTTCTATTTGAAGTTAGTTTTTACTTTTTGATATAATTATTTAGTACCAACATCAAGTCAAAGGAATATTGAACGAATATACTTAATAAAAATTGGCGACAATGGCATTATTTAGCGATAAAAACCTATTAAGAGTACGGACTGTGAATTGAAACAAAAAGTTTGGGGTAACAACCGAACTCCGCAGATGTGGACATTCCTACTATTAGAATTAATGAATTTAAAACTAATAGGAATGGTTTTAACGGGAATATAAATAGGTATAGCAGTGTCAAAAGCTATTATTTTTTTAATATTGTGTAGAGAATCGACGTCATTTATAAGGCAAGCTGGCGTGGCAGTCGTTGTTTACGCCCTTTCCGTTAGGTAGCGTGATGTGCTTCACTGCAGTAGTTTATAATAAAATAACTTGATTACAGCGCCATCTATCGGTTTCGGATTTAGTGGTTTTCTTTATTGGGTCTAAACCTACTACTAAATATATCATTACTACTACTTCTCCATCAGATGGACAGAATTAGCGCGGCCCTTAGCGCTGTAACTCATTGCTAAGCCACTGCGCCACGGACCCGTCATTTTGCACGGAGCCGACAATTGCTGAGTTCCGGTTTGGAGGATATAAATAGAAAGTAATCTATATAAATAAATACAATTGAAGTATCTGTTTGTAATGTCAAAATGCAAACACGTTTTTACTAAATGTTTGTGAAAGTGTACACGGTACTTATAACAAAAACACGGTCATAAAAATTTCCGCATTCCTCGATTAATGCAATACTATTAGGATTGTTTGTAAGAAAGTTCCAGGAGGAATGCTTACTGTTGAGGTCTCCAGCTATTATGACACTGGGGCTAAGAGTGAGTCATTATAAAAATTCTGAAACTATTATACGCTTTAACGGCAGTAGATACGCCGAAACTATGGTAAGTGGCGGATATCCAGAGAGGGCTACCTCACATATGAAAAATTTTATGTTGGTTAACGGGGGAGCGTCTATCAGTATGCAGTGCAAGGACCTTTTCAAGGACTTGATCAAGGTGCCGCCCCAACGGCTGGTCAACCTGTATTTCTAACCAAGGTGTAGTTTGAGGACTGTAATTTACTTTTTCATTCCAGTTTTATAAAGAAAACAAAATTTTTATAAACAAATGCAAGAAAGACATCGTGATCCTGCACATACGTCGGTATAAACATCTAGTATGAGGGTTAGTTCCCACAGAAGCGCAATGCGACGCGACGTGATGCGACGATGCTTGAAGGGGCCAGTGGTTATACGTCGCCCAGCTTGCAGCAGGCTCTTCGTGTAACTGCTGGCAGCGCGACGGTTAATAATAATTGTAGAGATAATACTCCATGGGTCCATGACGCCTTCTGCCTGCGTCTCGCCGCGTGACGCAGCTTCGCGCTACTGCGAGGCATCTCTAACTTCTATTTGAAGTTAGTTTTTACTTTTTGATATAATTATTTAGTACCAACATCAAGTCAAAGGAATATTGAACGAATATACTTAATAAAAATTGGCGACAATGCCATTATTTAGCGATAAGAACCTATTAAGAGTACGGACTGTGAATTGAAACAAAAAGTTTGGGGTAACAACCGAACTCCGCAGATGTGGACATTCCTACTATTAGAATTAATGAATTTAAAACTAATAGGAATGGTTTTAACGGGAATATAAATAGGTATAGCAGTGTCAAAAGCTATTATTTTTTTAATATTGTGTAGAGAATCGACGTCATTTATAAGGCAAGCTGGCGTGGCAGTCGTTGTTTACGCCCTTTCCGTTAGGTAGCGTGATGTGCTTCACTGCAGTAGTTTATAATAAAATAACTTGATTACAGCGCCATCTATCGGTTTCGGATTTAGTGGTTTTCTTTATTGGGTCTAAACCTACTACTAAATATATCATTACTACTACTTCTCCATCAGATGGACAGAATTAGCGCGGCCCTTAGCGCTGTAACTCATTGCTAAGCCACTGCGCCACGGACCCGTCATTTTGCACGGAGCCGACAATTGCTGAGTTCCGGTTTGGAGGATATAAATAGAAAGAAATCTATACAAATAAATACAATTGAAGTATCTGTTTGTAATGTCAAAATGCAAACACGTTTTTACTAAATGTTTGTGAAAGTGTACACGGTACTTATAACAAAAACACGGTCATAAAAATTTCCGCATTCCTCGATTAATGCAATACTATTAGGATTGTTTGTAAGAAAGTTCCAGGAGGAATGCTTACTGTTGAGGTCTCCAGCTATTATGACACTGGGGCTAAGAGTGAGTCATTATAAAAATTCTGAAACTATTATACGCTTTAACGGCAGTAGATACGCCGAAACTATGGTAAGTGGCGGATATCCAGAGAGGGCTACCTCACATATGAAAAATTTTATGTTGGTTAACGGGGGAGCGTCTATCAGTATGCAGTGCAAGGACCTTTTCAAGGACTTGATCAAGGTGCCGCCCCAACGGCTGGTCAACCTGTATTTCTAACCAAGGTGTAGTTTGAGGACTGTAATTTACTTTTTCATTCCAGTTTTATAAAGAAAACAAAATTTTTATAAACAAATGCAAGAAAGACATCGTGATCCTGCACATACGTCGGTATAAACATCTAGTATGAGGGTTAGTTCCCACAGAAGCGCAATGCGACGCGACGTGATGCGACGATGCTTGAAGGGGCCAGTGGTTATACGTCGCGCAGCTTGCAGCAGGCTCTTCGTGTAACTGCTGGCAGCGCGACGGTTAATAATAATTGTAGAGATAATACTCCATGGGTCCATGACGCCTTCTGCCTGCGTCTCGCTGCGTGACGCGGCTTCGCGCTACTGCGAGGCATCTCTAACTTCTATTTGAAGTTAGTTTTTACTTTTTGATATAATTATTTAGTACCAACATCAAGTCAAAGGAATATTGAACGAATATACTTAATAAAAATTGGCGACAATGCCATTATTTAGCGATAAGAACCTATTAAGAGTACGGACTGTGAATTGAAACAAAAAGTTTGGGGTAACAACCGAACTCCGCAGATGTGGACATTCCTACTATTAGAATTAATGAATTTAAAACTAATAGGAATGGTTTTAACGGGAATATAAATAGGTATAGCAGTGTCAAAAGCTATTATTTTTTTAATATTGTGTAGAGAATCGACGTCATTTATAAGGCAAGCTGGCGTGGCAGTCGTTGTTTACGCCCTTTCCGTTAGGTAGCGTGATGTGCTTCACTGCAGTAGTTTATAATAAAATAACTTGATTACAGCGCCATCTATCGGTTTCGGATTTAGTGGTTTTCTTTATTGGGTCTAAACCTACTACTAAATATATCATTACTACTACTTCTCCATCAGATGGACAGAATTAGCGCGGCCCTTAGCGCTGTAACTCATTGCTAAGCCACTGCGCCACGGACCCGTCATTTTGCACGGAGCCGACAATTGCCGGTCATATAGCTGAAAAACTGATAACCGATGGGGGAAAAGGGTTCTCGAGGGCAATCTCGTACTGGTAAGCGTAGTGTTGACCCCTCACTAAATGCAGTGATGAGATATGAAACACGCAGGTGGTCAATGAATGCTGGTGACTCAGGACCGTACTTTGTGGCAATCTGTAGGGAAGGCGTGTGTTCAGCAGAGGATTTTCGATAAGCTATTAGTTATTTTGTCTGTTCAACTTTCTAAAAATAATATGTGAATTATTTCACTTTATTTCGCAATGAGCCTTTGTTTCTGAAGTGCAAATGTCACATTGAGGCAGTACGCTGGAAACGCTATGGCACGTACGAGCATTTTCTGTAATTGCCCGTATCATTACCAGAGACAGCTTGAGCTTTTGCGATGTCATTTGTGATGTTTGGAGAGCGTAATACATGCCTGGCTTGATACTTTTAGCTTGTAAAAGAAAACTTTATGTTATGTTCATGCACGGAAAAGCTATAAATTTTTGTCCTTTTTTGAGTACATCAAATCATTATATGATTGACGTTCAGTTAGAGCATTTATTACTTTCCGTTCTTCATAGGAAACTATGAGATCTTGCTATCATTTTCTACAGTACTCCCTTACGACACCTAAATAACGAAATAGGGTGTGATAGATTATCTTACAAATAAGGTGCGTGAGGGTAATATGGGTACCTTAAGCTTTGCCGCCCTATAAAAGCAAAACAAGGATGAGGACAGAGACAAGAACATAAAGTCGTATGCTATAACTAATATATTAAGAAAAGAATAGCAAAAAAGCTTTCGAAATAATTAGGAACGCTTCGAAAAATCTACCTTAAAAACTAACCTCATTACACCATACTAAAATCGCCTAAAATATTTACTCTAATGTCAACTTCAGTCAAGTTCAGCGCAGAGCGGTTCGAATCGTCGACGACCGAGTGCTTTCCGATCGGCTCGATTCACTGGCGCTGCGAAGAGATGTTGCATCTCTTTGCGTATTTTATCGCATCTATCACGGGGAGTGCTCTGAGGAATTGTTCGGATTAATCCCAGCCGCCAAATTTCGTGAACGCGCTACACGGCAAACGTCCCGATACCATCCACACCATCTGGATGCTTGGCGGTCCACCACTGTACGTTTCACAAGGAGTTTTCTTCCACGTACAACCTCTCTGTGGAATAGTTTACCACCGGCGATTTTTCCGGAGCGATACGACCTGGGGACCTTCAAGAAAAGAGCTTACTCCTTTCTAAAGGGCCGGCAACGCACCCGCAATTCTCCTGGTGTTGCGGTTGATCATGGACGGCGGTAGTCACTTAACATCAGGTGAGCCGCATGCTCGTTTGCCCCTTCTTCTATAAAAAAAAAACTGTCGAAATGGTTTTTGTAAATCATCGCCCTTTTGACCCTTTATAATTTGATTGACCGATGCAGAGCTACCGTATCCCAAAGTCATCTATGCAAACAAGGCTGTAGTTTTTCAGATATAAGAAAGTGACCATATTAGCCGAATGACTTTATTACCCACACGTACTATAAAATAAAACTATAACGATCACAATTATGAAATCAATAAAAAGCACACCGTGAGCTGGCGACGTGAGCGGATCTTAAACCATACTATCATCTCATGAGCGTCGTAAGAGGTAAATGATGAAACTTGTAAGTGATAGGACAGCTTTTATACCCAAGAGTCCATCAGAGTAGTTACCACCCTCTCACCTATCTCTGCCCCCAAATAACAGCGCTTGCACTGCTGAGTTCCGGTTTGGAGGATATAAATAGAAAGTAATCTATACAAATAAATACAATTGAAGTATCTGTTTGTAATGTCAAAATGCAAACACGTTTTTACTAAATGTTTGTGAAAGTGTACACGGTACTTATAACAAAAACACGGTCATAAAAATTTCCGCATTCCTCGATTAATGCAATACTATTAGGATTGTTTGTAAGAAAGTTCCAGGAGGAATGCTTACTGTTGAGGTCTCCAGCTATTATGACACTGGGGCTAAGAGTGAGTCATTATAAAAATTCTGAAACTATTATACGCTTTAACGGCAGTAGATACGCCGAAACTATGGTAAGTGGCGGATATCCAGAGAGGGCTACCTCACATATGAAAAATTTTATGTTGGTTAACGGGGGAGCGTCTATCAGTATGCAGTGCAAGGACCTTTTCAAGGACTTGATCAAGGTGCCGCCCCAACGGCTGGTCAACCTGTATTTCTAACCAAGGTGTAGTTTGAGGACTGTAATTTACTTTTTCATTCCAGTTTTATAAAGAAAACAAAATTTTTATAAACAAATGCAAGAAAGACATCGTGATCCTGCACATACGTCGGTATAAACATCTAGTATGAGGGTTAGTTCACACAGAAGCGCAATGCGACGCGACGTGATGCGACGATGCTTGAAGGGGCCAGTGGTTATACGTCGCGCAGCTTGCAGCAGGCTCTTCGTGTAACTGCTGGCAGCGCGACGGTTAATAATAATTGTAGAGATAATACTCCATGGGTCCATGACGCCTTCTGCCTGCGTCTCGCCGCGTGACGCGGCTTCGCGCTACTGCGAGGCATCTCGAGGCGCAACTATCAATAAAATGAATATCTTTTAGTGTAGTAAATAAAGTTATATTTTGTATCTCTATCTTGAAAAGTACGCGCAGCGTCGCGTCGCGTCTCGTCGCATTGTAGGAAGTAGCAGTACAAAATGTCCACCATAGTTAAGCCTGTCAAGCGTGGCAAATGCTTCATAGTATAGAAGAAGTCAAGCTGTAGAATATACGTGGTGATTATGAGGAGTGAGTAAGAGGAGGACAAACTAAACTTGAAATACAATATAAGTATATTCACATGTATGTACTTATTTAATTCCTATTAAAAAGTATTTTTTAAAGCCAGAGTTGACTAGGCCACCAGAGTAGACTTTATAATTCAACACAATACCATTTCATCCGTACTATAATAGTATTCAAAATTAAATACAGATATATTCATTCTACACAATACATTTTAACAGTTATATTGGAGACACTTCAATTTGCACCGATGTAATAAATCTCTGAGCCGTGTGGAGCACGACTGGTCTCTAGAGGCGACTTACAATATAATCTGTACTGGCATTCGGTGTGCAGCTTGCGACTTGGAATGCATTCTTCAAATACTGACTCTGAAAAGGCGCGTTATACGATGGTAGACTGATTTCAGATCTAACTATTTCTTCGCCGCATTTTTTCCATTAATAAATCTGTTATTAAATTTTATTGAAGATCTTTGCTTGTGGAATTCTGTACGATTTTTTCTTTTATACTTTTCCGACATCTATCTTTCTATCTAATTACAGTGTAGGAGTCTTTAAGGCGAAAGTGAATAGGTTTTGTTAAGCTTAGCCAGTGCGTGCATTATCTTACCTTATTTTTGAGCACTTCACTACTTATTATAGGTATCGGGAAGGATAGTACGCAAAGCACTAGTTTTCTTCTAACATGGCGGCGGCATTTTGGCAGTTTTTGACAGATCTAGTGGATTCTTTGCAGAGGTACGCGCGAAATAAGGTTCATCGGTTAAATTAAGCTATTGTCTAAAATTTTGTATGATATCTCTACATAAGACTTATAAATTTTACAGTCAAAAAGTCAATGGATACAGAAAACGTTTTAGAGTTAGTTGACGATAGCTGCAAAGATCACGGTTCCATGTTTGAATAGTTAGAGTAGTTGGCTACTGGTTGGAATCCCAGCCAACAGATGTTAGATCTATTTTATTATTTTTTATAGTTTTTACATAGCAAAACTGTATCTGTGTACTTCCGTTGTAATATTTTTCTAACCGCGTCCATTATAATGTGCTCAAGGTGAAATTTAAATTAATTTAAATTTCACCTTGAGCACATTATAAGTGGCCAATTATCGAGTCCATTTGCGCTAAGTTATTCCGTGATGGACTATTAGCAAAACTAAACAGAGGGAACCTTAGTGTCTGTCAATTTTCCCTATCAAAAAAAAATTGTTGTATTTGGTGTTGTCCACGAAGTTGCTTCACTACCGATAAAATAATTTAATAAATGTTAGTATATTTTTAAAACAAAGTAATATAAGTATAACCACAATTTTTTTTGCTAAACAAAAATTTCTAAACTCATGTGTACGTCGTCACCGCTGAACCTGTTCTTAATCTTAGTATGTATAAAGTCAGCATATTCTTTATGTAAAAAAAATTGGGTACTAAACTGTGAACAGTTGTGTGAAATTTATTCGAATTTACCTAGTATGACTTCATCAGCATTATTTTTTTGCATTTGCAATTATATTATATTTTTAGTTATGAGTGTAATACCGTATTTACACATTCTTTCCCGTTATTTGAATCGCCACTCTACAAATTATTTGGTGAGATATTCGTGAGGCTTTAGCCTACACGAGTGACCATGTACACATTCGCGTCTATTATTTTCTACTTCAGCTTAACGAAATGGCCGTTCGTCGTCAATCGCACGAATGTAGGTATAAATGAGGCTTAAAAATTAATAACGTTATCGATGTGAAGAAACTCTAAAAATGTTTTTAATAACATTTTTAGAGTTAAAAAAGTTGTTAAAAGTTGTTAAAAAAGCATCAAAGGAGATGAAATTGATTCCATACTAGTTTGGGCCCGGCGTGAACAAAGTTAAAATATGTCTTATTTTGAAGATTTAAATATTTGATGAGTATGTCAATAAATCATATTCTTGCAGAAACTGGGGTTTTATTTTGATTTCTGTTTTATGATTTGTAGATTATGTAGTTAAATCACTCGTTCTCGTGATAAGTTGTTTAAATAAATTGAAAAGGACACAAACGAGTGCAGTTTTGTAGAAATTATTAAATAAAGTAGTAAAATTAAACTCAACTTATTTAAATTGTTAAATTATTTTCTGCAATTAATTATAAAATGTCATCAAGAATAGCAGCCGGAGGCTGTAAGTTATTAGTTATATTCCTTCCATAACCAAATTATTTATTGTCCTGTAATCCAAGAGAAAAGCCGAGGGTCAATTTAACTAAATCCACGAAAGTAAAAACACGAAATTACATACACAGCCGCAATGCCAAATGCGCATGAAAAATTGAAACTTGAAGTTACCAAGTTGAGTCTCCTTCGAAACAGGCAATGAGCAATGACCATGCGGCCTATTCTTTATACAAGATGAAAAGAAATACAAAAATTACCTTGTTTTTATAAAATGCCACGACTGGCTGGAACTTGGGGTCGGGGCAGAATGAAAAGGCGTCTCGTACCATATTGCTAGGATTTAAAATATAGCATGATTCTCGGAAATTTGAATTTTACGGTCTTGCTCCATCACCGATCTTACCCCAACGCACTTTATTTTGACGGAACCAAGGAGGCTGAACAGCGTTTGAGTGATTACGATACATCTCCTCTTCAAGTTTTCCCAAAACTTTAAAACAAAGTGCAGCCAGGATCAGCAAGCCAATTGGCAATCATAGAACTGGACGTCTTGTTAAGTATTTAATTTTTTGTTAATTTAAAAGCAAATACAATAGTATTAAAACAGACATGGTAGTTCCGGGGCTTATTACTCGCGTAAATTTCACATTGTACGCGGGCACTCTGAGTTCAATCCCAAGTGACATCAATTAAATTATTTGTTACAATTTTAAGTGCTACTTAATCACGTGCTTATCGAAGCATTTGTGTTGCGCGGCGGACACTGCCTTGCTTTGAAACTTCGATCAACAATACCAACTATTGTAGGTTTGTATTATTGACCGAAGCTTAGAAATCCTTTTATAAATGGGAAAAAGTCTGTGCCCAGCCGTGGGACATATTTACATAGTCTATAACTTTACTGACAAATACGGCAAAACAAATAAACATTCGCACTTAGTTGTTTATACTTCTAAGCATTATAAATATTTTTATTGCAATGCTCTATTAAATTGTGGTTAAAATTCTCGGTATAGATACAGAGAGACGAGTCGGCGTGTTCAAAGGATCGCTCGTCACACTGTAGTAAAATGAATAATTTATTAGTTAGAAACTGACGTTTAATTACTGCTGATAATAAGTGTTGATTGGTTGCAGACCTACGGCTATAAAGTATAAACCTAATTATTTTGTTGTCTATTATATTTCCTTATGTAATTGTTTATATTATACAGATATAGACAGAAGGTTGTAGAAGAAACAGTCTACATACATAAATAAAGTTGAAGTGTCTATCTGTAATATGAGTATCTAAATGATACGTGGTAGAGCTATGCTGCAGTTATATTAGTAGTACAGTTGTAGTACAAATGGGTCGGCTCCACCGGGGAAGGACCACGCTCCCACAGAATACCAACGTGAAATAGTAGCTTAATACTGCTGTGTTTCGTATGGTGAGTGTGGAGAACCGGAGACCTTTTTTACAGGAAATAAGCATTCCATCTTAGACCCTATGGGTGACAACGCTTCTTCTCCATTTTAATTTGTAATCGAGGATGTAGGTGTCTATGGGCCGCAGCAGCCACTTACCTTCAGGTGGACTGTGTGCTCGTTTGTCGCCCTATCCTATAAAAAAATTGAAATAACTGTCTCGTAAGGAGCTAAGTAAGTTATTTGCATGCCATTAAGCCATTAATAACAAATTTTAAAAATCTTGTTTGTGTGTCTGTCTGCTTGTTCAAGCTAATCTACAGTGTTATTATTAAATGAAATTATTATCCATTTCTAAACAATTTAACAAGACTTTATTTAAACGCAATTCTTTTCACTAGTAATGATCACAGAGCAGAGTTGTAAAAACCACAGACTATAATATAATACTAGAGAAGAGCACAGATTATAGAAGGCGTTATTAATTTTACATTCAAAAATATAGAAACAATGAGATTGGTTAATACCAAAATAAAGTCAAAATAACTTAATAGGTATTTTGACTACATGACAAGATTTAATTCTAATTTTATACCTATCTATAGGCAACACCACGAGTCACGGAAGTGCGCAGAACCGAAAAATAGGTGTCGGCACGGTGAGGTGTGAGGAACGGGGAAGCGAAACCATAGCAACGGGCGAGGCGCTAAGTACTCCCAAGTAGTTTCTTCCTGCGTCCCGTCGCCCGCGCACCTTCTTGTGTCGTCTTGCCGGGAACGCGGCGTCGCGCACGCATGTCGTTTGAGAGAAGGAACATATCTGGGAGGACGACGTCGAACTAGCGCTATTTGCGGATGACAGCGCATACTTCACGTCGTCCAAAAGAGCCCACATAGCAGCCGCCAGGATGCAACGTCTGCTGGACCTGCTGCCACCATGGTTGGATGAGTGGAGGATGGCCGTCAATGTTAGCAAGACGACCGCTCTACTCACTCGCCGCTATAGAAACCTACCACCACCACTAACCCTCAGAGGCCAGGAGATCGCATATGAGAAGGCCGTGACCTACCTTGGATGTCGGATTGACAGGATGCTGCGTATGACTGCGCACGTTGACTCTGCTATACGCAATGCTCGATGTGCGCGGGCAATGCTCCGTCCTGTCCTGACATCCAAGTTACCGACAAAGTCGAAGATAACCATTTATAAAACTTACATAAGACCCTTGCTAACATACGCTGCTCCGGCCTGGTATGCACTCCTGAGCGATCGTCAGAAGCGGCGACTTCAGGCCCAGCAGAATTTGTCATTAAGAACTATAGTCGGTGCGGGTCGCTACGTCCGTAATGACGTCATAGCGGCCAACCTCAAGATAGAGAGCCTTCATGAATTCGTGGTCCGGCTGGCGCGCGGTTTGTTTGACCGTGCCGACAACGGGCCACACGAACACCTCAACGGCTTCGCGCCGTTGCATGCAAGGCCGCCGGACGGGCGACCTTATCCAAGAGAACTCCTCCCTATATAGATTAGGGAGTCCGAGTAAACCCCTCAACGCCGCAGAAAGGCCAACTTTGACAAATAATTGTGTTACTTAAACACAATTATTAGATAACCATCCTTTCCTTATAAATTAACCGACTGCGACAATAGTCGCTATAACAACGCCTATAACATCTAGGCGCCCAGGACCGGCACACTGTAGTGTGCCGTGAGGAACATCCGGGTAAAGGGGTACACCCCGAGGCCCGAGACCTGCATGGCTATATGCCTGCAGAAGACAACAACAAGCACAAGCAAGGAACATATCGTTGAAAAACAACTCACGTAAGTAATTATTTTCGTTGTAATGTTATTTGTAATAATGCCTATTTATTCATGGTTATTGTTTGTCAAAGCATTTATAACGAATGTTTGATCCATGTTCTTTCTTTTATGTGCTATTCTATTTCATTACGTCGCAGTTTTGAGGTTATGGCAAATGCTTAAAAATTAAAAGGTGGTTTGGGGCTAGTAGACTAATGTATAACGGGATTGGTTGACCACCTTGTCAAGCAGCCCCATCATGTTATGGAAATTTCACACATATAACGAAGTCAATATTTTTGAAATTTTATCTAAACTTTTGTTGTTTCAGGACCATGCGAACATACAAGAGAAAGACTGATAAAGGGAGCGCACCCAAAGATGTAATAGTTAGAGCATGTCAGTAAGTTATCTTTGACGAAAAAGGTATTAATTCTACGGCGGACAGGTTTGCTATACCGTATAAAACACTACAACGCCACGTTGTAAATATGAAGAAAAAATTGGAAAAAAATCTTGAAAACTTTGGACAGTGTTGGCTACAAAAGAAATGGACATATATTTAGTGACGTGGAAGAGAGAGCTTGCTTTGGAGAGTTACTTGAAGAATGCAGCAGACGTTTATTACAGACTAACCCCTTATGAAACCCGAAAGTTTGCGTATGAATTTGCGAAAAAAAATAACAAATCCGTACCTGACTCATGGGATAAAAAATCGGTTGCTGGTGAAGATTGGTTGGGGCATTTTCTTAAACGTCATCCTGCATTTTCTATAAGAACTCAACATGTGTAAATGCGAACATATTGTTCTATGAATGCAAAAATTGAACGTCCGATTTAGAAGACTGATTAATAGTATGAGCTCAAAATAAATAATTTTATTAATATCAAATAATAAATTTTATAATTATATCAGTTAGACAGGATTGCTTGTTACAAAATATTTGAAGTTTATGAGAAGTTATTTTGTTTTGTTTTAAATATTTAATAAGAAATTAGTAGTTTATTTTTGGGTACTCGAATTACCTAATGTTGAAACGTCTGATGGTTTATTCTTGTAATTTAATGTGTTTCATTGAAGTGGTTGAAGCTCGCTTATTGGTTTCAATAAAAGAAATGAGTAATACCTACATTTTTGTTTCTTTTATCCTATTTCCTCGTAGGTTTTGCCTTTACAACTTCATAGGTCAACTTACCCCAGGTGACTAGTCAACCTGCCCCAAGTATGGGTAGGTTGACCAGTTTTTTCTATTATACAAGAACTGCCTGTACTCTATATCATAATGTTTAAAGTGATTGTTGCCAAAGCTTAACAATATATCTATTAACTAAACTCGTTTTTAAATTGATACACTCTAAAGAAATAAGAATAGATAGCTTTAAGCTGAAATTTGGTCAACCAGCCCAGGTCTCCCCGAGCAACTTACACGCATTGATCAGCTTTACTATTGGCTAGCCCTAACTTTTTTAACTGCATCAAATTTTGAGTTTCAGCTTCTGGGAACCTGTTTTAAACCATATAAAGATTTGTTGAGTTTACACGCCTTTTTAGCATCGTAGGTTAAGCCCTCGGCTTGTAGTTTTCTGGAAGGCCGGATAGCAAAAGTGTGCCTAGCCACTCATCATTCACATTAAAGCCAATGTTCCCAAACTTATGGGCTGTTGTCATTATTTTACTGACGTACTCCTCTACATTTAGACATCTAGCTAGTGAAGCATTGCATAACAATCGCAGCATACCAACTCAGCGTCTTAGCCAGGAGTTCCTTCGCAGTAAATAAAAAAAAGTTAGACGAAGTATTATCTCTGATCTGGCTTTAGTGTCACGCCTTTGTATTGCATAAAAATGATACTCGAGCACACAGTCCACCTGAGGATAAGTAATTGTTGTGGCCTACAGGCATCTACATCTACCCTTGATTATGAATCAAAATGCAAATGCGTTGTCACCTGTGAGGACTAGGATGAAATACCTCGTTTCCATTAAAAAGGGTCACCGGTTCTCTACACTTACCATACAAAACACAGCAACATAAAGCTGCTAATTTACGCTGGTAAGTATTCTGTGAGAGCGTCTCCTTCCCCGATCGAGCTGAACCATTCGTGCACAACAATACTTACTACTACTATAGCTGCAGCATGGCTTCACCACGTAATATGCTTTGTGTCAGTAGCACTTGAATTTACATATCAGCTGCATGAAGCTGTAATTTTACGCTGGTAAGTACGTACGTACGCACGTACTTGAGCAGCGTAGAGGACTATTCACTCAATGACCGTCTTGGATACGAAAAGTAGCTTGTGCCTAGCTGTGGGACACTGGTTGCTGTTATACTTTTTTCAACTATTGACTGTCTTGTTGCTCTAATGGTCGTAAACATGACTGCTGAATATCCTGGGCTTGAATCCGGGGTGAGACCAAAATCAGTTATTGGGTTTTGACGTATTAAAGGCATCCTCGATTATGAATCAAAATGCAGATGCGTTGTCACCCGTGACGACTAGGACCGAATACCTCGTTTCCAGTAAAAACCGGTTCGGTCCGGTCACCGGTTAACCGATGGAGCGTGGTCCTTCTCCGGTCGAGCCGACCCCTTCGTGCTACAACTATACTACTAATACAGCTGCAGCGTGGCTCTACCACGTAATACGCTTGTGTCAGTAGCACTTGATTTTACATATTCCACACAATCCCATCTGCACATGCTGCAAGTATGTTTTAACAACGTAACGTTTTAAAGACATCGGGGTAAAACACTGCTTTACCTCGAAATGAGAATAAACGAAAAAACTTAATAAATGATTTTGGCTCGGCCCGGGATTTGTACCTGAGTTCACATAATCAGCAGTCGCGCTTACGTCCATCTAGACTAATGAAGCAGGCTACTTCGTACAAAATGCTTATAAGGGAGCTAAGATTTATACTTTAACTTCCTGTAGGGTTTATATTTGTATAGACCTTACATTGATCCCACTTTTGTATAAATTGTAATAGAAAAGGCATGTCGTTCTCTCGTATAAGGAATATTAGTCTAGCTGAATCACCAACAACGCAGCTGCGGTCGGCCTGTGCGGTGCGCAATTATTGATAAATTATTCAATTTTGAGTCATATTGTTTTGTATTTGATAATGGTTTCATAACAAACAAGCTGTCTAAAGAAGGTCACAGTCGATTTGTAACTCTTTTTACAATGTAGAACTTTCAAATTATTGGCAACACTTCGTCCTTTAACGGGTGATGATTATTTGTCTATTATAAATAGCATAGAATTTATTATATTTAAATGAAATGAGGTATTAAGTGACAAATAAAAAAATGTCTTTCCGGGTTTCTTGCTGGTTCATTCCGGGCCAGGGGATTTTTTCCGAACCAGTGGTAAAGTTCAAATGATTAGTATTAGTATTCTTGTAATCGATATTGAATTCAAATTCTTTTGTCATTCTTTCTTTGTTTTAATTTTTTTATTTTACTTTATTTTTTTTATTCTTCTCTATTCTACATTCCACCTGACGGATAGTGGCTACTGCAGTCTATGGCTCCAAAAGCCAACTTTGAACAAACGCTGTCATCCCTAAGGACTAAGATCAAATGCTTCACAGACCGTGACTTACTGCCTCTCTGTGCCCATCAGACCAGAACAGTAGTGCACACAGCCACTTGCCTGAAGAAATGTGTAAGAGCATGGAACCTGTCCAGACGGATCCTAAGCAAAGAAGTAATCCTAACACCTAATCAAATATACACATGCATTATAATTTTTTATACCCAATTGTAGAATTAATTGGCGGTTAATTTTAATTTTTTTTACTTTTTTATTTTCCACACCCATTTTGTCATCCATAGGTGTAGAATATTTTCTCCGCATTTATAATATAGAACCACACCTGAAGTATAATCTAAACAAATAAATGAAATTGGAGTGTCTGTTCGCAATGCCAAAAACAGTTTTTTTTATGAAATGCATGTGAAAGTATAAACAGCACATAAAACAAAAAAATTAAAATGTTTGTCTGTATGGCTGTCTGTTTTTTTCAGCTAGTCATAAGGGGTAACTTAAGCTATTTTATTTGAGAAAAATAATTAAAGTCAGAAGAAAAAATTATACCCTTTGAAAAACAATCGTAATAAATTTCACGCGGACAAAGTCGCGGAGAAAAGAGTTAATAATTAATACAAAAAGTATAACTAAAATTGCGTAACACGCATAGAAAACATCATACATTCGAATTGTCAGAACCTCTCTCAGTCTCTTAGTCTCTCCTTAGTCCCCCTATGTAAAAACGCTTTTTTGATTTGATTAAAAAAAATTATATTTCCTCACAATGTTTTGCTTTATAGCCAGCGCAATATAAATTGAAGTCAAAAAAACTTATCTGCGCTGGCAGAAATCTAATTTGGTTTTCTCCCGTATTATAAAATATCATCATCATCTTTACAGTCCTTCACAAGTCCACTGCTGAATATAGGCCTCCACCAAGGAATGCTACAAATCACGGTCCTGAGCCACCTGCATCCATCGACTTCTTGCATGTCTTACAGGTCGTCACTCCATCTATACTACAACTACCGATACGAGACTGCCACTTGAGAAAGTTTTTTACCCAACGGTTGTCGGTTCTTCGAACTATATGGCCGGCCCATTGCCATTTCAGCTTACTAATCCGTTGGGTTATGTCAGTCACTCTGATTCTACTGCGGATATACTCATTTCTAAGTTTATCACGCAAAGAAACCCCAAGCATAGCCCTCTCCATAGCTCGCTAAGTGACTTTGAGTGTCCTCATACGGCCAGCAGTGAAGGACCACGTCTCAGATATGTAATTCATCACTGGCAACACGCACTGGATGTACGATCTAGTTTTCAGGTTTTGAGGCATACCTGACGAGAAGATGTGTCGTAATTTCCCGAACGCTGCTCAGCCGAATTGGGTCTCACGGTCGAAATTGGACTTACCTAGTCGGACTATTTGTCCCAGGTAAACGTACTCTCTCTCTGTATTCGTCCTTGATGTTGATTCCGTATCCTTTCCAGTCCAGTAGCTTGAAAACGTCTTCCAATGTAGCGGTCAAGAGTTTCGAGGATATAACTTCACCATGTCTTACACCTCTTTGCATTTAGAATTTGGATAGATTTCGTACTTTGATTCTGTACTCGGATAGCCATCGTAACTCTACTGTACAAATACCTAAACACTTCGAAATACCGACAGTCATCTTAGCACCGCTGAAGGGGCTGTAGCACCGTCCAAATTTCAACGGAATCAAAGGCTTTCTCATAGTTCACATACGCCAGGCAAAGTGGCATATTGTACTCTTCGGTAGAATCGTTCGAAATCTGTCTGTAGTTCTTCAAGAGAGCGTTGTCACCTTTGTTGAAGAAGAAGACCACTGCACTTCTGCTCCACGCCTTCGGAGTAGTGCCACCATGGAGGACGGAATTAAAGAGCTTCTGAAAGACTTTAAGTACTGGTGTTTCACCCGCTTTCAGAAACTCCGCTGTAATTCCATCCTCGCCTGGGGTCTTGCCGTTTTTAAGGTGCAGGAGAGCCATTCTAATCTCGCTCAGACTGAATCCGGAATATCGTGGGAAACGTGTCGGATACGACTTACTCTTGGATTGTTACTCATACTTGCGTGTGGCTCCAACCTCTTAATCTCACTCAAAATCTCTAGTGTCCCGGAGACGACGCTACCACACTCAGTCTTCTGCTTTAACTATTGGCTCTTCCTGGCAGACAGATCTCTGACAAAGACTTTGGAGCCCTGGTTCCGCTCGATCGCTTCTTCAATACGAGCAGTAAAGTTGCGTAAGTCCCGCCGCATGCATTTTGAGATCTGTCTTTTCAGTTGCCTGTATGCTGTCAAATCTGCCGATGATAGCAGCTTTATCTTTAGTATAACAGCCATGAGATTAAGAGTGTGATCAAATTCTGTGTACTTCTGCGACGGCTCTTACAGAACTTGTCTCCGAACGCTGAATATTATAGGCACTGAAAACGACTTTGTAACTCGAGCTGAAAGTTTAGAGTACGAGGGGGACGGAGCGTTGACTTCATTAAACGCGACCTCTCCAACATAAAGTTTAGGTTCAGTGTGCCTCTCACCATTAGGTGATCGCTGTCCCAATTTTTACGCTCGCGATCACTGAAACATCACCGGACAGTTGTAGTCTGGTTGTCATAATGAAGTTTATATTATTTTTTGTCGAACCGTCGGGACTCGACCAGGTCCATATTCTGTATTCATCATAAAACGTGTGATATATATATATCATCGTGTGATATATATATATATATATATATATATATATATATATATATATATATATATATATATATATATACAACATGTAACGTAGTTTGTTCAGAATCGTTTACTGAATCGATTCCTATCATTTTTAATATAGGTAATTTTTATCCCAAAAATAATTAAAACTACGTAAATTACAGTCACACTAAATCTGTACAGTCAAAACAAACTGAAATGGACCGTAACTTAAGGCAATAAGACTTTTAGGAGTGCAGTTTTATTTGTATTATTACTAATTCTGTCATTCAATAAAAATAAAGAAAAATGAACTTTATTTCAAGCACATTAAAGTCTTTGCGTTCGTGGATTTGTACTGTGACAACAACATTCTTCCGGAATAAGTATAACTAATTTGATAAATAATCAGTGAATTGATCCAGTTGAAGTAGAATTAAGTATTGAATAAGTTCGCGAAGGTATTGCCAAGTCATACGTTCATACTCTTAGTCACTTGTTATTAGTATTTGATCGCATTACACGTATTGATACGTAGTTGTAACTACTATTTACTTGTGAATCATTTAGAAGCGATGAACATCTGATGGTGTGGTGAGAGGACTTTGTCTCGTAGCAAAAACTACTGTTGATCGCCTTGGAACGACCTGATAGTCGTTGTCTCTATAGTAAATAATATCGCAACAAGTTATGAATATATGGAGAAAGAGGAACGTTTTATGATGAATACAGAATATGGACCTGGTCGAGTCCCGACGGTTCGACAAAAAATAATATAAACTTCATTATGACAACCAGACGACAACTGTCCGGTGATGTTTCAGTGATCGCGAGCGTAAAAATTGGGACAGCGATCACCTAATGGTGAGAGGCACACTGAACCTAAACTTTATGTTGGAGAGGTCGCGTTTAATGAAGTCAACGCTCCGTCCCCCTCGTACTCTAAACTTTCAGCTCGAGTTACAAAGTCGTTTTCAGTGCCTATAATATTCAGCGTTCGGAGACAAGTTCTGTAAGAGCCGTCGCAGAAGTACACAGAATTTGATCACACTCTTAATCTCATGGCTGTTATACTAAAGATAAAGCTGCTATCATCGGCAGATTTGACAGCATACAGGCAACTGAAAAGACAGATCTCAAAATGCATGCGGCGGGACTTACGCAACTTTACTGCTCGTATTGAAGAAGCGATCGAGCGGAACCAGGGCTCCAAAGTCTTTGTCAGAGATCTGTCTGCCAGGAAGAGCCAATAGTTAAAGCAGAAGACTGAGTGTGGTAGCGTCGTCTCCGGGACACTAGAGATTTTGAGTGAGATTAAGAGGTTGGAGCCACACGCAAGTATGAGTAACAATCCAAGAGTAAGTCGTATCCGACACGTTTCCCACGATATTCCGGATTCAGTCTGAGCGAGATTAGAATGGCTCTCCTGCACCTTAAAAACGGCAAGACCCCAGGCGAGGATGGAATTACAGCGGAGTTTCTGAAAGCGGGTGAAACACCAGTACTTAAAGTCTTTCAGAAGCTCTTTAATTCCGTCCTCCATGGTGGCACTACTCCGAAGGCGTGGAGCAGAAGTGCAGTGGTCTTCTTCTTCAACAAAGGTGACAACGCTCTCTTGAAGAACTACAGACAGATTTCGAACGATTCTACCGAAGAGTACAATATGCCACTTTGCCTGGCGTATGTGAACTATGAGAAAGCCTTTGATTCCGTTGAAATTTGGACGGTGCTACAGCCCCTTCAGCGGTGCTAAGATGACTGTCGGTATTTCGAAGTGTTTAGGTATTTGTACAGTAGAGTTACGATGGCTATCCGAGTACAGAATCAAAGTACGAAATCTATCCAAATTCTAAATGCAAAGAGGTGTAAGACATGGTGAAGTTATATCCTCGAAACTCTTGACCGCTACATTGGAAGACGTTTTCAAGCTACTGGACTGGAAAGGATACGGAATCAACATCAAGGACGAATACAGAGAGAGAGTACGTTTACCTGGGACAAATAGTCCGACTAGGTAAGTCCAATTTCGACCGTGAGACCCAATTCGGCTGAGCAGCGTTCGGGAAATTACGACACATCTTCTCGTCAGGGATGCCTCAAAACCTGAAAACTAGATCGTAACATAACTTGTTGCGATATTATTTACTATAGAGACAACGACTATCAGGTCGTTCCAAGGCGATCAACAGTAGTTTTTGCTACGAGACAAAGTCCTCTCACCACACCATCAGATGTTCATCGCTTCTAAATGATTCACAAGTAAATAGTAGTTACAACTACGTATCAATACGTGTAATGCGATCAAATACTAATAACAAGTGACTAAGAGTATGAACGTATGACTTGGCAATACCTTCGCGAACTTATTCAATACTTAATTCTACTTCAACTGGATCAATTCACTGATTATTTATCAAATTAGTTATACTTATTCCGGAAGAATGTTGTTGTCACAGTACAAATCCACGAACGCAAAGACTTTAATGTGCTTGAAATAAAGTTCATTTTTCTTTATTTTTATTGAATGACAGAATTAGTAATAATACAAATAAAACTGCACTCCTAAAAGTCTTATTGCCTTAAGTTACGGTCCATTTCAGTTTGTTTTGACTGTACAGATTTAGTGTGACTGTAATTTACGTAGTTTTAATTATTTTTGGGATAAAAATTACCTATATTAAAAATGATAGGAATCGATTCAGTAAACGATTCTGAACAAACTACGTTACATGTTGTATATATATATATATATATATATATATATATATATATATATATATATCACCGTGTAGTGGCGGTTGAGAATATCCACTACCCCATATCTTCCCGTGGGTGTCGTAAGAGGCGACAGAGGGAGACAGGCAGGAGATGGGCAGCAGCATCTTCCTGATAACAACTGTGACGTAATAAAAAAACTGCGGTTGCCAACCCGCTCGCCAAGCGTGGCAACTATGGCAAATACCCCCCAATGAATAAATACACAAACAGACGGCCCCCAGTCCCCGGCGGCCCCGCTATTCCTGGCTACGGTGGTGACCATGGTAACGACGGGGCAGGGGGTGCTAAGAATCTCCGGTGGAGGTTCGGTTGCCACCTACGACGACTCGACCTGGCAACATATAACGCACGCACCCTGAGGTCTGACAAGAAGATACTGGAGCTGGAAGAAGAGGTAGACAAGTTGCGCTGGCATATTATTGGATTATCCGAGGTCCGAAGAGAGGGGGAGGACACGGCAATCCTCGAGTCCGGCAACTTGTTCTATCACCGGGAGGGCGACCATCTGTCCCAAGGAGGTGTCGGATTTATCGTCCACAAGTCTCAACGTTGTAAAGATTGGGTGAAAGGTGAAAAAAGTGTGTCGACGAGGGTCGCGTACCTGATACTCAGAATCACCAAACGGTATTCGCTGAAGGTCATTCAGGTTTACGCACCAACGTCGGCACATCCCGATGAGGAGGTGGAGGAAATGTATGAGGATATTTCCAGAGCCATACATTCCTCCAAAACCCACTACACGGTGTTGATGGGAGACTTCAACGCAAAACTAGGCACAAGAGAAAGCGGTGAGCTGAAGGTAGGGAAATTTGGAGTAGGGCAACGGAACCGAAGGGGCCAGCAGCTGGCCGACTTTATGGAGAAAGAGGGACTCTTTATGATGAACTATTTCTTCCAGAAGCGGCCCCACAGGAAGTGGACCTGGTCGAGCCCCGACGGTTCGACAAAAAATGAGATTGACTTCATTATGACGACCAGACGCCAACTGTTTAGTGATGTCTCAGTGATCGCAAGGGTGAAAACTGGCAGCGATCACCGAATGGTTAGAGGCACACTGAACCTAAACGTTAAGTTGGAGAGGTCTCGTCTAATGAAGTCAACGCTCCGTCCCCCTTGTGCTCTAATCCAGAATCCCGAAACCTTTAAGCTCGAGTTACGTAACCACTTCCAGTGCCTAGAAGATTGCAATGCAGTGGACGATATGAACGACAAGCTCGTGGAAACTTTCCATGCGGTCGGAGCTAAATTCTGCAAGACCCGCCGCAGAAGAACACAAAAACTCTCCGATCACACTCTTAATCTCATGGCTGTTAGACGGGAGATGAGGCTGCAATCGTCAACAGATTTGACAGCATACAGGCAACTGAACAGACAGATCTCCAAATGCATGCGGCGAGACTTACGCAACTTTAATACTTCTCGTATTAAAGAACCGATCGAGCGGAACCAGGGCTCCAAAGTCTTTGCCAGAGATCTGTCTGCCAGAAAGAGCCAACGGTCAAAGCTGAAGACTGAGTGTGGCAACATCGTTTCCGGGACACCTGAGATTCTTTGTGAGATTGAGAGGTTCTATGGGCAGCTGTACACATCATCGTTGGAGCCACACGCAAGTGTGAGTAACGATCCAAGAGCAAGTCTTATCCGACACTATTCCGATGATATCCCGGACGTCAGTCTGTGCGAGATTAGAATGGCTCTCCACCACCTTAAAAACGGCAAGGCCCCGGGCGAGGATGGAATTACAGCGGAGCTTCTGAAAGCGGGTGGAACACCGGTACTTGAAGTCCTTCAGAAGCTCTTCAATTCCGTCCTCCATGGTGGCACTACTCCGGAGGCGTGGAGCAGAAGCGCGGTGGTTTTGTTCTTTAAGAAAGGCGACAACGCTCTCTTGAAGAACTACAGACCGATTTCCCTTCTGAGCCGCGTCTACATGCTATTTTCGAGAGTCATTACGAATCGTCTCGCACGCAGACTCGACGACTTCCAGCCTCCCGAACAAGCCGGTTTCCGAAAAGGCTTCAGTACCATAGACCACATACATACCCTGCGGCAGATTGTACAGACGACCGAAGAGTACAATCTGCCACTTTGCCTGGCATATGTGGACTATGAGAAAGCCTTTGATTCCGTCGAAATTTGGGCGGTGCTACAGTCCCTTCAGCGGTGCCAAGTTGACTGTCGGTACATCGAAGTGCTGAAGTGTTTGTACAGTAGGGCTACGATGGCTATCCGAGTACAGAACCAGAGTTCGAAACCTATCCAACTGCAGAGAGGTGTAAGACAGGGTGATGTTATATCCCCGAAACTCTTCACCGCTGCGTTGGAAGACGTTTTCAAGCTACTGGACTGGAAAGGATACGGTATTAACATCAATGGCGAGTACATCACTCACCTTCGATTTGCCGACGATATAATCCTTATGGCAGAATCGCTGGAGGACTTAAGCATTATGCTCAATGACCTCAATAGTGCCTCCCAACGGATAGGTCTTAAGATGAACATGGACAAAACAAAGATCATCTTTAATGTCCATGTCACACCTGTGCCGGTAGTTGTTGGGAGCACTATGCTCAAAGTTGTTGACGAGTACGTTTACCTGGGACAAATAGTCCGACTAGGTAAGTCCAACTTCGACCGAGAGGTCAATCGACGGATTCAACTCGGCTGGGCAGCGTTCGGGAAATTACGACATATCTTTTCGTCAGGTATACCTCAATCTCTAAAAACTAGATTATACAACCAGTGCGTGTTGCCAGTGATGACTTACGGATCTGAGACGTGGTCCTTCACTGCTGGCCGTATGAGGACGCTCAAGGCCGCTCAGCGAGCTATGGAGAGGGCTATGCTCGGAGTTTCTCTGCGTGATAGACTCAGAAATGAGGATATCCGCAGTAAAACCAGAGTGACCGACATAGCCCAACGGATTAGTAAGCTGAAGTGGCAATGGGCCGGCCATATAGCTCGAAGAACCGATAACCGATGGGGAAGAAAGGTTCTCGAGTGGAAGCCTCGTACCGGTAGGCGTAGTGTAGGGCGACCCCCACTAGATGGAATGACGACCTCGTAAGACATGCAGGAAGTCGATGGATGCAGGTGGCTCAGGACCGTGCTTTGTGGCATTACTTGGGGGAGGCCTATGTTCAGCAGTGGAATTGTGAAAGGCTGTAATGATGATGATGATGATGATGGATCAATTCAAAGGAAACTTTACTTACAACAAAAAATAAAATGTCCAAGAACCATAACGTTTTCATCGTTCGCAATAAACTTCATTTTATTTCTATTAGCACTCATCTTCATGTTTATTCATCTCCGTTACATCTCAACGAAGACTGAACTAGACCTATACCAACACTACACGCGTACCGCATCCACTCTTTGAGCTACGACTACGGTATGGCTGTTAACATAGTTAAAACACAAAATAAAATTAAGTAAGCAGCTTTTCAATTTAACAGGGTCACTAATCACACAGATAGACTCAAGGTAGTCAGTTATAAACTTGGCTTTCAGTCATCTCTCTTAACCAATAAAAGTTAAACACTTGTTACTACAAAATATTTTTGGCAGCAACAAAATGTTTTCTCATAATAATTATTAATCATTTAAAATAAACCCTTGTGGCACACCTCTGTAGGTATGAGATGTTCCATTGTGAGTGAGGCTCCATTTTGGGGCCAATCTCTTTATTTATCATTACAACATTTAACAAACCAACGCTGAACATAAACCTCCCCATAGATTGTATCATATGGGGTATTTTGACATAGTTGCCATGAATTGTGGATATTTTTACACCGCCCATACACTGTCAAATTATAAACTTGTTAATAATATGTACCAATTATTTGATCCCTTTTATGTACAAATCTTTATCAGATATTTAGTTGTGATTGAACAAAAAGAGAGCAAAATCAGCTCCTCAAGCGATGATTTAAGAAGCTTAAAGGAAGACTGGAACATAAAACAGCTGAAAATTTTAGTTTGCGCTCCCATAAAATCTTGCATAAAAGCTTTTATTCAAAAATGAGCAATAATTTTTAAATAAGAGTCTCGTCTACACTTGTAAGATTTTATTAAATTTATCAAGTGATTTTTTATGTTGGTAATTTTAAAACTACGATATTGGCAAAATATTATGTACATTTTACAACGTTTTTATTAAGTCACTTCCTTGTTTGTCTGTGGTTCCAGGTGGAATTTAGTGATTTATTTTAAACTAACTTCCCAACGGGCTGGAAACTTCAAATTTTGAATATATCTCAAATTAGGATGATAATGCAAGAACGTGATTTTTAAAAAGTTGTATTTTTTTATTTAAATTTCACTTGTTTGTAAATTAAATCCACTTCTGTTTTAAAATTATGTGCAACAAAATAGAGAATGGAACAAGTTAATTCATAACTGGTTATTGGTACAATACTTTCATGATGAGCAAAGTTTTTGTAGGTTTGGGAATAGTTCCCAATATATTATATAATATATAATCATTTTACAATGAATTGTCGAGTAGATTAAATAGAAATTTTGCATGAATAATTAATTGTTAATAATTTTATGCAGTTTAGAGAGTTAGTGCGATCACATAATGTTAATTCTATTTTATATTATGTCTAAAAAATTACCTATTACGACAGTATACCAAATAAGTAGTCTTTACGTCTAAAGCGTGGTAGGACCAGAGTAACCGACACAGCCCGACGGATTAGTAAACTGAAGTGGCAATGGGCCAGCCACATAGTTCGAAGAACCGATAACCGATGGGGAAAAAACGTTTTCAAGTGGCAGCCTCGTACCGGCAGGCGAATGGTTGGGCATCCCCTCACAGGTAAGACATGCAGGAAGTCGATGGATGCAGGTGAGTCAGGACTGTGCTTTGTGGCATTCCTTCTTTGACTTGTGAAGGGTTTTAATAATGATGATGATGATAATGACGTCCTAAGCGTTTTAACGTGTAGCGACGGTTTAAGAATATCCACTACCCAATATCTAATTTAATGATTGATCCCGTGAGTGTCCTAAGAAGTGACAAAAGTAAACAAAACAGGAGTTGAGCAGCAGCGTCTTCATAATAACGGCTAAAAATAAAAAACTATGGTTGCCAACCTGCTTGCCAAGCGTTTCAACTATAGCAAATATCCCCCTTTGACGCATTCTATGGGGGATGCCTATGTTCAGCAGTAAACTTTAATAGACGGTGACGGTCATAAACTGTTTATGAAATAAAATGACCGATGTTTTCCTTCTTCGCCGTGCACGTAGTAAATCAGCACATAAAAATTGCATTTAATATTTGCTTTGATGCCAGTTGGTTCGAACCCAGGTTGCTTGCATACTGTGAAATTCACAGCGAGCACTAACCGCTCGCTAAGCTACGGTTCTGGTAGAAATAAATTCTAAATTAGTTTAATCGAATAATGTACGAGTCTTGGCTTAATACATTCATCTAGTCCACGAGATGCTTGTGACAAATAGGGCACTACGCTACGAGATCGTTTGTAATGATTAAGGGCTGCGTGATTCTATATGTCGTTATTTTTCTGACGTCTGTCCATGCGTGCAAAATATCGTATCGGAACATTAATTATAATAATTAATGGAAGGCAGCGTAAATTACTTTTCTTAATAAGATTTAGATATATTTAAGCCTTCTAGGTGCAGTATGCTCCAACCTTGTATTACCTGCAATCTGCCAGGGATTATTGTACACGCAAAACTCATCATTAAACTCAAAAATCTTATAAATATATGCAGTCCACATATAGAGTATCTTATTACCTATATTTTATACAATGTACACAATGTACAAAAGCAATATTATGATTGAAGCATGAATGATTTGGCTGGACCGTAAAAGGACCACGTTTTCACATAACACTAGAGTAAGATAGCAGTTGAATGCAGCATTAAACGGCTGTATTATTCTTTATACAACCGAAGATCTGGTGATGGAGAGCAACATTACCAGAATGGGAGTAACAGCTGTCGGCGCTGTCCAACCTGTCTACTCAACTTGGTGAGCGATTATACCAATTGGCGTATTCGTAAGACCTGTCCAGCCATGGACTTAAATAAACCCGTTGCTTGTGATGATGATGATTTTGATGATGGTTATGGTAAATGGCGAAATGGTGTATAACCAGCACAACAGTTTATAATAACTGTCTGGATGATCTAGTGGTCGTAATGCCTGCTAATAACGAGGATCCCAAGTTTAAATATCGTTTCAGATGAAATGAGTTCTTGGGTTTTCTGTAAAGAAATTCTCAATAGCAGTCCGGAATCAGGAAGTTAGCGATGTTTCACCCTCGTGCCTCGGAACGTACGTAAAACTGTTGGTCTTGTGCCTTGTGCCTGTTCCTTCGCTTGTTTTTGATTGCGTCCCAGCTCTGCGAGTGATATAATACAGAATGTACTTGTGACACGTACATGACTGTGTTACACACACTGTATATAGTTACGCACACTGTATATAGTTCTGTCCTGCGGAGATGGCTAGACTACGTTCAGACTTACGCCCGTGACCAAAGGCTAACAAAACCTTACCTAAAAATGTTAACAACTATCACATGATACCAGTGTAAAATAGCAGCTTAACTTTTGTATTTAGTACGGTACCCTAATCTTCAAGGGAAACAACGCATCTGCATTTTGATTCGTGATTGGAGATAGATGTAGGTATCTTTGGCGGACAGTGTCCACTTATAATCCGGTAGGTCCATAATCAAATTTCCCACGGGTGTTGATGGAGGCGAATATTTTTTATAGTATAGGGGTGACAAACGCGCACACGGTCCACCTAATGGTGAGTGGATTCTGTGGCCCATAGGCATCTTCATTTATCTCAGATTAAGAATCAAAACGCAGACGCGTTGTCACCACTGAGCACTAAGATGGAATGCCTCGTTTCCAGTAAAAAGGGTCTCCAGATCTCTACACTCACCACAAGAAACACAGTAGTATTAAGCTGCTATTTTACGCTGGTATTCCGTGAGAGAGTCGATCGGAGATGGACCACCCTGGTCCATCTCCGATCGAGCCGATCCATTCGTGCAACAACCATAATATAGCTGCAGCGTGGCTCTACCACGTATAAAGTATGTGAATATGGGAAATGTCTAAAATATCTCATGGTTTCTTCAATGGTAAATAGATTTAGTGGCCGGAGGCCCAACCCCCCCCCCCCCCCCATCAACATGGTAGCGGAATTAAATGATGATGGACTACCCCAGGAGGGTACAGCACCCCCGGAGAATCCCTCGCTGAACATCCACGACCATGTTTCTCCACTTCTGAGCGTGGGTGCTAAGGCTGCCCCGCGTATTCTGTGGGGGGGGGGGACAAACTTCCGCTCAAGACTAAAACTGCTCGGGGCAAACGGAGCAACAAGACCAAGGCGACCCCTGCCACACTGTCCGTGAATTTCTGCAATATCAGGGGACTTCACTCTAACCTAAACGTCGTCCACTACCATCTCGAGATGACGAGGCCGGCTCTGCTCTTTCTGACCGAGACGCAGGTGTCCTCTCCGGCTGATGTCTCCCCGGGTGGGAGAGATCCCACCCGGTGTACAAACTGGAACACTCCTTTGTGCCTCGGGCTGGAATTTTGCGTTTACGTCCGAGAGGACATTTGTTCTTGACGCCTCAGCAGACTTGAACGTTTGGACCTATCCATCCTTTGGCTACGCGTAGACAGCAACGACCATCCGCGCGTCTACGGGTGCCCCTATAGGTCCCATAGTGATAATGCCGAAACAGACCGACTCTTCGACTACTTTCAAATGGCTACAGATTCGTTGCTACAGCAGATCCCCTCCGCAGAGATCGTGATTCTCGGCGACTTTAACGCCCATCACGCCGAATGGCTTGGTTCACGTTTAATTGATCTCTTCATGATTTTGCCTTGGTATATGGTCTGACATAACTGGTTACTTCGCCAACGCGGATTCCAGATGTGGAGGATCATTTATCTTCCCTGTTGGACCTTCTGCTGACCACTCACCCGGACGGATATCAGATTTCCGTCGACGCTCTTTTAGGCTCCTCTGACCATTGTCTTGTCTGAAGTGTGTTGCCACTCACGCTGAAATCGCAGTTGCATTCTTCAGGCTGCTGTAACAACGCGTGCATTCTGGTCTCTCGCTAAGGCTGTCCAGGAAAATTTCTGTCAGCCATCTCTTCCATCTCTGCACAGTGAGGACGACTCACTGGCCCATACCCCAAACGAGAAAGCCGATCTTCTAAGCTCTTTCTTTGCGTCCAACTCGACTCTCGATGATGGGGGGAGTACGCCGCCGACCATCCCGCAGTGTGAGTGCTCCATGCCGGAAGTGCAGTTCACAGAGTGCTCGGTTCGCAAGGCACTCCTCTCCCTGGACATCCAAAAGTCGAGCAGGCCTGACGGAATCCCCCCAATTGTGCTGAGAACGTGTGCTCCAGAGTTCGCACTGGTTTTAACGCGTCATTTCCGGTACTCCTACTCCCTAGGCGTAGTTCCAAAATCATGGAAGACGACTTTCGTCCACCCGATCTCTAAAAAAGGCGACCGCTCGTACCCGTCCAACTACCAGCCTATCGCCATCACCTCCTTGTTCTCCAAAACAATGGAGTCCATTGTAAACTGCCAGCTCATGAGGTACCTTGAGGATCACCACCTGATTAGTGACCGCCAATACGGTTTTCGCCATGGTCGGTCAGCTGGTGATCTTCTGGTCTACCTAACTCACAGATGGGCGGAGGCAGTAGAGTCCAGGGGGGGGGGGGCATTGGCCGTTAGTTTGGGCATTGCGAAGGCCTTCGATCGGGTTTGGCACAAAGCGCTTCTTTCGAAGCTCCCTTCCTATGGGCTTCCCGAGAAAATGTGCAATTGGATCACCAGATTTCTTGCAGATCGGAGCATCAAGGTCGTTGTAGACGGTGCAAGCTCCCATTATAAGCCTATTAATGCTGGTGTTCCACAAGGCTGCGTGCTATCGCCAACGCTGTTTTTTCCGCATATCAATGATATGTTGCAAACCCGTAACATTCATTGCTATGCAGATGACAGCACTGGTGATGCTCTTTACACCGGCCGAGCCAATATTTCTCAGAAAAACGTCTCCGAGTACCGGGACAAACTTGTGTCTGAGGTCGAGTCTTTGCTGAACAGAGTCCCGGATTGGGGGCGACTAAATCTAGTCCAGTTTAACCCCCAGAAAACTCAAGTTTGCGCATTAACCGTCAAAAAGAACCCATTTGTCGTAACTTCTCAGTTTCAAGGCACTCCCCTTGTTGCCTCAGCCAGTATTGGAATCCTCGACGTCGACATATCGAGTGACGTGCAGTTTCGTGGTCACTTGGAAGAGAAGGCCCAATTGGCCTCTAAAAAGCTTGGCGTGCTCAGCAGAGCGGGACAGTATTTCGTGCCGGCACACCGCCTGCAACTTAACAAGGTGCAGGTTCGGCCGCACATGGAATACTGTTCCCATCTCTGGGCTGGGGCTCCCCAGTATCAGCTCCTTCCACTTGACCGCATCCAGCGCAGAGCGGCTCGAATCGTCTACGACCGAGTGCTTTCCGATCGGCTCGATTCACTGGCACTGCGAAGAGATGTTGCGTCTCTTTGCATTTTATTTCGCATATACCATGGAGAGCGCTCTGAGGAATTGTTCGGATTAATCTCAGTCGCCAAATTTCGTGAACGCACTACGCGGCAAACGTCTCGATACCATACGCACCATCTGGATGCTTGGCGGTCTTCCACTGTACGTTTCAAAAGGAGTTTTCTTCCGCGTACAACCTCTCTGTGGAATAGCTTACCACTGGCGATTTTACCGGACCGATACGACCTGGGGACCCTCAAGAAAAGAGCTTACTCCTTTCTAAAGGGCCGGCAACGCACCTGCAATTCCCCTGGTGTTGCGGTTGATCATGGGCGGTGGTAGTGACGTAACATCAGGTGAGCCGCATGCTCGTTTGCTCCCTCTTCTATAAAAAAAAAGATCACACTATAACCAACTTGTTACAACCATCGTGAGAAATTCTGATCGTCAATTAACATAAAGCAAACCTTCAGCATAACGGAAGAGGCACATGTTTAGTAATGGATTCTTACGGGCTGATGATGAAGAAGACGAAGTTTCTTTTCCAAATAACATAGGAAGAATGCTATCCAGTTAACTCATAATAAAGAGCTAATGTTAAATAACAGCCTACACATTTCCCACGATCGGGTCCTGCTCTTTTGCTTCTGAGAAAGTTTTAGTACAGCAAATCTTCAATGGCGAACTTCAAGATCTTCAAATATTTTACAATTTGTTAGTCTTGTCTAGTTTATCGATTTAGCTCACTGTATATCAGCATTTAAAAATCATATGTCATGCTTGCGAGTCTACGAAATTTAGGGCGATTCGTATCCCCTAAAATACCACGCTTCTTATTATTAAGTAGGCATAAAATGTCGTAAGATTAATTTCTGCACTAATAAGGCAGTGACCAAATTAAATCAAAGGGTATACAAGCGCGAACAGCAAACCTGCTAGCATACAAATATAGTGCGCAGAAGTTGAACACTCGCTTGTATTTTATTATCTATAAACATACGCACACATGCGCTGTTTTACGAGGGTGAGTGCGTGCAATACCAACCGTCATCGCGCACTCATCAATTTAATCTCGGAACGAGAGCGGCTTTATTATTTTGGTATTTGAAATACATTGTATTAAGTTATTGAATACTTGACAATTTATACGATGAATAACTGTTACTAAGTTAATTTCTCACTAAAATTTACCATGTAGTGACGGTGTAAGAATATCCTCTACCCCATATCATCCCGTGGAAGTCGTAAAAGGCGATAGAGGGAAATAAATCAGAAAATAGGCAGCAGCGTCTTCCTAATAATGGCTTAAAATAAAATAAAAACTTCGGTTGCCAACCCGCTTTCCAAGCGTGACAATTATGACAAATACCCCCCTTATGGAGGAGGTCTACGTTTAGCGGTGGACTTTAATAGGTAACGGTAACGGTAACGTACAAAATAGCATTAAAGTAA
Source organism: Parnassius smintheus behrii (assembly GCA_036936625.1). Taxonomy (NCBI): domain Eukaryota; kingdom Metazoa; phylum Arthropoda; class Insecta; order Lepidoptera; family Papilionidae; genus Parnassius; species Parnassius smintheus. The sequence continues at coordinate 46,166,812 of JAUPFT010000013.1, forward strand.
AAACTTTTCAAAGTTGTTCTCATTTTTGTAGATATGTTTATTTTAAATACTTTGTATCGTAATCGACTTGTAAATTGTTAAATTCATTCTGTTTAAGCTAATTAGACAACTTCTCACATTAACTTTAACTATTTACAAATAAAGTATACAGTTACAAAACATAAAATAAACATGTCACCTAACATTTCACTGTCAAGGTCATGAAATGAGAATGTCGTAGAAATCTAGTATCAATTACCATCATTCACGCTATATTTCACATATGTTGATGTAAACAAGGCGGCTATCTGTGTGAATTCGCAAACGCACACATAGACTCGTCTACACGTGTGTACACAATGCGCGCAGTGTTGATCACATGGAAAACGTATCATTGAGCGAGGTCATGGCACTCGGCGCGTGCGACGTTTGTGCATATGTGTACACATACTAAGTGTATTTGAGTTCACTACTCGTAAATATAAGTAGGTATTTTATCAACGATAAAATTGGTAAACAATTTCTGTAGGTACCTATCGAAAGCAATTCTGTAAATCACAATCGCTGCAGTATTTATTACGAATAGAGTCACTTTTGTAATGTCAATAATAATAAAATTAAAACATGTTTCTGACGCACTGTTTGTTACCAAGCCCCACCCACTGGACTGTTATTGTTATTTAAATTGTATTTATATTCATCTTTGTGACTTTTACTTTTTGAGAAGTACTAATAGTAAAATTATTAATTTTGATACCGCATCTAATCAAAGATTTAAAAATCTCTAGCTTATTGTATACCAGTATTCATTCTGATCTTAAAATATACTTTGGGCGAGAGACTTACGAAAACTCACGAACAGTAAGTAAAAAAGATCTTACTAATATATTATCTTTAACAATTAATATGACTGTAGATTTATTACGTTTTATTGGATGTTCGGAATGTTTGATTACTACGCCGGGGTCCTGGATTGAAATCTCCGCTAGAGTAGAGTACACACGAGTAAAATTTTGAGTTTTATAGTCTGGTTGTTTTGTGAATGTCCTTTTAGGTTTCAACATCATAATCATCATCATGTGTTCAGTGGTTCTGCAGATATATTATAGTTGTAGCTCGAATAAGTCGGCACGACCGGGGAAGGTTTACACTCTCACAGAATACCAACGTAAAATAACAGCTTAATGCTACCCTAAGAACCCATGTAAAACGAAACATTCCGTCTTAGTCTTTTCTCAATCGAATATAAATAAAGATATCTTCGATCTGGATCTACTTACAATTATGTTGACTCTGCGCGTTGCTGAGACACATTATATAGACTACAATTATCAATTATTACGGTTTTTACATGGATTCCTGAGGAGAAACTGTTGGAATATATTAAATTATACTTCACAGTAGCGCCTGGCTTACATAGCCAAGTTATTAATAAGTTCATGTAGTCATGTGTAACATCCACGTCAAAACTATACTATTATATGTTGAGAATACTATGTGTACAGTGTATATCTATAAAAGTTTTTAGAGTACTGGAATTAAAATGGGAAAACGACTTGTGGTGAATGTGTAACTTATGTCACGATATTTATTGTAAACTAAATAATGCTGTCTGCGTAAATTACTTATGTAATGATGTAACAATTGTTTATTTTTGTTATAACTTTTATCATTCTGATTCTAATACTTGCTACTAGCAATCTGCCCCGACTTCGCACGGGTGATATCTGTATTCTACAACAGCGCCACTTACCTGGTCCAATGATGCTTATTACCTTACCGGAAGTGCAAACAATATGTTGACAAAGTTTTACCGCAATCTGATGAATGGTATGACAGTGCATAAAATACGAACAAACAAATAATAATATTTATATATTATATGAATGAATTGAATTTGCTTTTTGAATTGAAAATGAAATTGCTTTTCAATACTTTTAACATTAAATTTCTTCATAAATAAGCTAAAATATAAAATCTTTTTTACATATTTTTGATACAGCATTAATTAATTTAGTCCGTCTCAAAAAATAATTAACAAGAAACTCTGCGTGGTTTTTCTTATTTTTGCAATGGTTTATATTTAATTAATGAAATCGTTTACTGTGTGGCATTTATTTAAAACTTCTGTATTAATTTTGATGCAGCTTTCAGCATAAATTGAAGTAATTTCGGGAAAGGTTTTCTTACATAATTCACGGATATTTAATGTAAGGTTAATAGAGAAAGTTGGCGGGTTGTGATCAAATCGTGAAAAAATCTACATTGGTGAATCACACATCCAGAAACAGAGCCAGTCGGTCACCACCACCATCATCATTAGTTATTTACAAGTCCCCTGTTGTACATAGGCCAAGCCACTGTTCTGAGCCACCATCCATCAAGCCACCATCCATCAAGACTTCCTGCTTGTCTAATCAGTTTGTCACCCATCTAGTAGATTACCCGACACTTCATCTACTGCTTCGAGGCTGCCAATCGAGAACCTTTCTTACCCGTCGCTTGTCGGTTCCTCGAATCATGTGGCCGGCCCTTTGCCACTTCAGTTTTCTGATCTGTTGAATTATTCGGTTCCGCTAATCCTACTGCGGATATTTTTACTTTATAAAAATAGTACGCAAATAAACTTCGAGAATAGTCCTCATCTAAATTGCTAAGGGATCTTTAGCTTCATCATAAGGCTAGCGGTGAAGGACCACGTCTCAATTGAAATAATACTCGTTTTTACGGAATTTATCGCGTATATTTAACTTTTTAATACCCGACGTTTCGAGAGCTTTACAGCACCCATGGTCACGGGAAGGACTGAGATGTTTAACGTCCAGGTGTCATAGTTAACCGCGGTTACCATAGATTAAGATTTAACTTTTGTTCCGATCTACACAGTACGAACTTATGGTATCATGAAGCCTTGCAGTTGTATGCTTGGGTTGGGATTTAATTTTATTTATTATAGGATCCCAAGCAGATGGTAGCACCCAGCCATCTTCTCTATTGAAATTAGGGTGTTTTTTGATTTCAATAGCCTCGCGAATCATCCTTGGAAGGAATCGGTGTTCTTTAGCGAGGATTTGTGGTCTATCAAATCTGATGTAGTGACGGGGGCGATCCTGTACATGTTCACAGACTGCAGACTTCCCGGAGCGTCGATTCTTCACATCAGCTATATGTTCTTTGACGCGGGTTTTAATTAATCTTTTAGTTTGTCCTATGTAGGAGAGACCACATTCACAATCAAGCTTGTACACTCCTGCATCTTGCAGAGGGACGTTACACTTGACTGATGGTAAAAACTGACCAATCTTCTTCGGCGGCTTGAAGTATGTTTTGATGGAAGCGCGCTTCAAGATGTAGCCAATCTTGTCAGTGACTCCTCTAACATATGGCAGTACAGCAGGTACACGCTCGACTGTGGCCGGCTTCACTCGTTCTCTGTGACGTAGGCGCGGGACCCGAAGCTTGTTGTCATGCAAAACTTGCTTGACGTGTTGGAGCTCGGCAGCCAGGTGTTTACTGTCACAGATCCCTCGTGCTCTCTGAAACAAAGATTTACCCACGGTAGCTAACTGTGAAGGATGGTGGTGAGAATCACCGTTTAAATATCTATCTGTATGGGTCTTTTTTCTATACACAGTATGGCTCAAGGTGTTATCAGGATTCCGAATTACTAACACATCTAGAAAAGCTAAGGAATTGTTTGCCTCTAACTCCATTGTGAACTGAATTTTAGAATTTATAGAGTTAAGATGGTCTAAAAATGCAGTTACTTTATCTAAAGGTAGAATTGTGAAAGTGTCGTCTACGTACCGCTTGTAGAATCTTGGATTTATGGGAGAAGTAAGCAGGGCTTTCTCCTCAAAGTCTTCCATGAATATGTCGGCGACAATGGGAGATACAGGTGAGCCCATCGCCACACCATCTACTTGCTTGTAGAACTCCTCCTTCCACAATAAGTAGCCAGATGTAAGGCAGTGTCTGAGTAATACTGCATATTCTACGGGCATGTTGTTTTCCTCCAGCCTCCTAGTTACAATTGAGATGCAGTCTTCAATAGGTAAGCATGTAAACAATGACTGCACATCAAAACTGACCATAGTTTCATTGTCTGCCAGACGCAGGTCTTTAATCTCGCTGACAAAATGGTAGGAATCCTTTATGTGTGCTCTTGTGTGTCCCCTGAGCGGTGAGAGTATTTTCGCTAAGTGTTGAGCCAATCTGTAAGTTGGTGAATCGATTTGGCTCACTATGGGACGTAATGGAGCATTGGGCTTGTGTATTTTTGGTAACCCATACAACTTTGGTGATTTGGCGCACGTAGGTATTATCCATTTTACGTCCAGATTTAATTTTTCGGAGTGTTTCTTTATGAGGTCACTAGTTGTTTTTAGTGTGCTATTTGTTGGGTCGTTTTTAACCTTTTTATAAGTACTTACATCCGACAAAAGTTCTTGTATTTTTGAATTATAATCTGACGTATCCATGACCACCGTGGCGTTTCCCTTATCTGCGCGGAGAATCGTAAGTTCTGGTTTATTGCGTAGGTTCTTTAACGTTATAAATTCGTCTCTGGGAAGATTCGGTTTAGGCACTGAACATCGACGTAACATAGACGAAATGTCTTGACGTATCGCCTCCAAATCTTCTTTCCGCATATTGTTTTTAAATAAACAGTCCTCGACGCTACAGATAATTTCTTCGTACGGTAATCTTCGCGGACTTATAGCGAAATTTAGTCCTTTGGATAAAACCTTTATTGTTGCATCATCCAGTGTTTGTTTTGACAGATTATAGAACGCGATTAATCTATGATCTGTGTTTGTCAATGGTTGCTTTTGGTTCTGGCATTGATTCGGATGTTTGACATTTGATTTGGCCGTTAATTTTTGATATTTTTCTATATGTTTGTTTTTGCATTCGTTATATTTACTAATTTCGCGTTTATTTAATGTTTCCATGCAAAAATTAAAATCAAACGTCGTTAAAACTTTCTTTAATTCACTGGATGATGTGTCTATGGATTTATTGATGTCATATAGATCGGAGCGTTTTTGTTGGATTACCGCCCGTAACAACTTTTTACTCGCCTGATTTAAGATCTTAGCGCTTCCTCGAATGTCCTTTTTGGTGGATATTTTGACACACGTAGGAATGAGATTATGGTCTCGGCATCTCTTCAAGAAATTTAAGGCTGTTAGATATCTTGCGCGCTTAGTCTTTAGATCTTCTAATCGGCGTATTTTATTTGCAATTACCAGTCCGTACTGGTTTACATAATGATTTCTTATATTTACGCGAACACTACACATTGAAATAATACTCGTTTTTACGGAATTTATCGCGTATATTTAACTTTTTAATACCCGACGTTTCGAGAGCTTTACAGCACCCATGGTCACGGGAAGGACTGAGATGTTTAACGTCCAGGTGTCATAGTTAACCGCGGTTACCATAGATTAAGATTTAACTTTTGTTCCGATCTACACAGTACGAACTTATGGTATCATGAAGCCTTGCAGTTGTATGCTTGGGTTGGGATTTAATTTTATTTATTATAGGATCCCAAGCAGATGGTAGCACCCAGCCATCTTCTCTATTGAAATTAGGGTGTTTTTTGATTTCAATAGCCTCGCGAATCATCCTTGGAAGGAATCGGTGTTCTTTAGCGAGGATTTGTGGTCTATCAAATCTGATGTAGTGACGGGGGCGATCCTGTACATGTTCACAGACTGCAGACTTCCCGGAGCGTCGATTCTTCACATCAGCTATATGTTCTTTGACGCGGGTTTTAATTGATCTTTTAGTTTGTCCTATGTAGGAGAGACCACATTCACAATCAAGCTTGTACACTCCTGCATCTTGCAGAGGGACGTTACACTTGACTGATGGTAAAAACTGACCAATCTTCTTCGGCGGCTTGAAGTATGTTTTGATGGAAGCGCGCTTCAAGATGTAGCCAATCTTGTCAGTGACTCCTCTAACATATGGCAGTACAGCAGGTACACGCTCGACTGTGGCCGGCTTCACTCGTTCTCTGTGACGTAGGCGCGGGACCCGAAGCTTGTTGTCATGCAAAACTTGCTTGACGTGTTGGAGCTCGGCAGCCAGGTGTTTACTGTCACAGATCCCTCGTGCTCTCTGAAACAAAGATTTACCCACGGTAGCTAACTGTGAAGGATGGTGGTGAGAATCACCGTTTAAATATCTATCTGTATGGGTCTTTTTTCTATACACAGTATGGCTCAAGGTGTTATCAGGATTCCGAATTACTAACACATCTAGAAAAGCTAAGGAATTGTTTGCCTCTAACTCCATTGTGAACTGAATTTTAGAATTTATAGAGTTAAGATGGTCTAAAAATGCAGTTACTTTATCTAAAGGTAGAATTGTGAAAGTGTCGTCTACGTACCGCTTGTAGAATCTTGGATTTATGGGAGAAGTAAGCAGGGCTTTCTCCTCAAAGTCTTCCATGAATATGTCGGCGACAATGGGAGATATAGGTGAGCCCATCGCCACACCATCTACTTGCTTGTAGAACTCCTCCTTCCACAATAAGTAGCCAGATGTAAGGCAGTGTCTGAGTAATACTGCATATTCTACGGGCATGTTGTTTTCCTCCAGCCTCCTAGTTACAATTGAGATGCAGTCTTCAATAGGTAAGCATGTAAACAATGACTGCACATCAAAACTGACCATAGTTTCATTGTCTGCCAGACGCAGGTCTTTAATCTCGCTGACAAAATGGTAGGAATCCTTTATGTGTGCTCTTGTGTGTCCCCTGAGCGGTGAGAGTATTTTCGCTAAGTGTTGAGCCAATCTGTAAGTTGGTGAATCGATTTGGCTCACTATGGGACGTAATGGAGCATTGGGCTTGTGTATTTTTGGTAACCCATACAACTTTGGTGATTTGGCGCACGTAGGTATTATCCATTTTACGTCCAGATTTAATTTTTCGGAGTGTTTCTTTATGAGGTCACTAGTTGTTTTTAGTGTGCTATTTGTTGGGTCGTTTTTAACCTTTTTATAAGTACTTACATCCGACAAAAGTTCTTGTATTTTTGAATTATAATCTGACGTATCCATAACCACCGTGGCGTTTCCCTTATCTGCGCGGAGAATCGTAAGTTCTGGTTTATTGCGTAGGTTCTTTAACGCTATAAATTCGTCTCTGGGAAGATTCGGTTTAGGCACTGAACATCGACGTAACATAGACGAAATGTCTTGACGTATCGCCTCCAAATCTTCTTTCCGCATATTGTTTTTAAATAAACAGTCCTCGACGCTACAGATAATTTCTTCGTACGGTAATCTTCGCGGACTTATAGCGAAATTTAGTCCTTTGGATAAAACCTTTATTGTTGCATCATCCAGTGTTTGTTTTGACAGATTATAGAACGCGATTAATCTATGATCTGTGTTTGTCAATGGTTGCTTTTGGTTCTGGCATTGATTCGGATGTTTGACATTTGATTTGGCCGTTAATTTTTGATATTTTTCTATATGTTTGTTTTTGCATTCGTTATATTTACTAATTTCGCGTTTATTTAATGTTTCCATGCAAAAATTAAAATCAAACGTCGTTAAAACTTTCTTTAATTCGAGATTAAAGACCTGCGTCTGGCAGACAATGAAACTATGGTCAGTTTTGATGTGCAGTCATTGTTTACATGCTTACCTATTGAAGACTGCATCTCAATTGTAACTAGGAGGCTGGAGGAAAACAACATGCCCGTAGAATATGCAGTATTACTCAGACACTGCCTTACATCTGGCTACTTATTGTGGAAGGAGGAGTTCTACAAGCAAGTAGATGGTGTGGCGATGGGCTCACCTGTATCTCCCATTGTCGCCGACATATTCATGGAAGACTTTGAGGAGAAAGCCCTGCTTACTTCTCCCATAAATCCAAGATTCTACAAGCGGTACGTAGACGACACTTTCACAATTCTACCTTTAGATAAAGTAACTGCATTTTTAGACCATCTTAACTCTATAAATTCTAAAATTCAGTTCACAATGGAGTTAGAGGCAAACAATTCCTTAGCTTTTCTAGATGTGTTAGTAATTCGGAATCCTGATAACACCTTGAGCCATACTGTGTATAGAAAAAAGAACCATACAGATAGATATTTAAACGGTGATTCTCACCACCATCCTTCACAGTTAGCTACCGTGGGTAAATCTTTGTTTCAGAGAGCACGAGGGATCTGTGACAGTAAACACCTGGCTGCCGAGCTCCAACACGTCAAGCAAGTTTTGCATGACAACAAGCTTCGGGTCCCGCGCCTACGTCACAGAGAACGAGTGAAGCCGGCCACAGTCGAGCGTGTACCTGCTGTACTGCCATATGTTAGAGGAGTCACTGACAAGATTGGCTACATCTTGAAGCGCGCTTCCATCAAAACATACTTCAAGCCGCCGAAGAAGATTGGTCAGTTTTTACCATCAGTCAAGTGTAACGTCCCTCTGCAAGATGCAGGAGTGTACAAGCTTGATTGTGAATGTGGTCTCTCCTACATAGGACAAACTAAAAGATCAATTAAAACCCGCGTCAAAGAACATATAGCTGATGTGAAGAATCGACGCTCCGGGAAGTCTGCAGTCTGTGAACATGTACAGGATCGCCCCCGTCACTACATCAGATTTGATAGACCACAAATCCTCGCTAAAGAACACCGATTCCTTCCAAGGATGATTCGCGAGGCTATTGAAATCAAAAAACACCCTAATTTCAATAGAGAAGATGGCTGGGTGCTACCATCTGCTTGGGATCCTATAATAAATAAAATTAAATCCCAACCCAAGCATACAACTGCAAGGCTTCATGATACCATAAGTTCGTACTGTGTAGATCGGAACAAAAGTTAAATCTTAATCTATGGTAACCGCGGTTAACTATGACACCTGGACGTTAAACATCTCAGTCCTTCCCGTGACCATGGGTGCTGTAAAGCTCTCGAAACGTCGGGTATTAAAAAGTTAAATATACGCGATAAATTCCGTAAAAACGAGTATTATTTCAATGTGTAGTGTTCGCGTAAATATAAGAAATCATTATGTAAACCAGTACGGACTGGTAATTGCAAATAAAATACGCCGATTAGAAGATCTAAAGACTAAGCGCGCAAGATATCTAACAGCCTTAAATTTCTTGAAGAGATGCCGAGACCATAATCTCATTCCTACGTGTGTCAAAATATCCACCAAAAAGGACATTCGAGGAAGCGCTAAGATCTTAAATCAGGCGAGTAAAAAGTTGTTACGGGCGGTAATCCAACAAAAACGCTCCGATCTATATGACATCAATAAATCCATAGACACATCATCCAGTGAATTAAAGAAAGTTTTAACGACGTTTGATTTTAATTTTTGCATGGAAACATTAAATAAACGCGAAATTAGTAAATATAACGAATGCAAAAACAAACATATAGAAAAATATCAAAAATTAACGGCCAAATCAAATGTCAAACATCCGAATCAATGCCAGAACCAAAAGCAACCATTGACAAACACAGATCATAGATTAATCGCGTTCTATAATCTGTCAAAACAAACACTGGATGATGCAACAATAAAGGTTTTATCCAAAGGACTAAATTTCGCTATAAGTCCGCGAAGATTACCGTACGAAGAAATTATCTGTAGCGTCGAGGACTGTTTATTTAAAAACAATATGCGGAAAGAAGATTTGGAGGCGATACGTCAAGACATTTCGTCTATGTTACGTCGATGTTCAGTGCCTAAACCGAATCTTCCCAGAGACGAATTTATAGCGTTAAAGAACCTACGCAATAAACCAGAACTTACGATTCTCCGCGCAGATAAGGGAAACGCCACGGTGGTTATGGATACGTCAGATTATAATTCAAAAATACAAGAACTTTTGTCGGATGTAAGTACTTATAAAAAGGTTAAAAACGACCCAACAAATAGCACACTAAAAACAACTAGTGACCTCATAAAGAAACACTCCGAAAAATTAAATCTGGACGTAAAATGGATAATACCTACGTGCGCCAAATCACCAAAGTTGTATGGGTTACCAAAAATACACAAGCCCAATGCTCCATTACGTCCCATAGTGAGCCAAATCGATTCACCAACTTACAGATTGGCTCAACACTTAGCGAAAATACTCTCACCGCTCAGGGGACACACAAGAGCACACATAAAGGATTCCTACCATTTTGTCAGCGAGATTAAAGACCTGCGTCTGGCAGACAATGAAACTATGGTCAGTTTTGATGTGCAGTCATTGTTTACATGCTTACCTATTGAAGACTGCATCTCAATTGTAACTAGGAGGCTGGAGGAAAACAACATGCCCGTAGAATATGCAGTATTACTCAGACACTGCCTTACATCTGGCTACTTATTGTGGAAGGAGGAGTTCTACAAGCAAGTAGATGGTGTGGCGATGGGCTCACCTGTATCTCCCATTGTCGCCGACATATTCATGGAAGACTTTGAGGAGAAAGCCCTGCTTACTTCTCCCATAAATCCAAGATTCTACAAGCGGTACGTAGACGACACTTTCACAATTCTACCTTTAGATAAAGTAACTGCATTTTTAGACCATCTTAACTCTATAAATTCTAAAATTCAGTTCACAATGGAGTTAGAGGCAAACAATTCCTTAGCTTTTCTAGATGTGTTAGTAATTCGGAATCCTGATAACACCTTGAGCCATACTGTGTATAGAAAAAAGACCCATACAGATAGATATTTAAACGGTGATTCTCACCACCATCCTTCACTGTTAGCTACCGTGGGTAAATCTTTGTTTCAGAGAGCACGAGGGATCTGTGACAGTAAACACCTGGCTGCCGAGCTCCAACACGTCAAGCAAGTTTTGCATGACAACAAGCTTCGGGTCCCGCGCCTACGTCACAGAGAACGAGTGAAGCCGGCCACAGTCGAGCGTGTACCTGCTGTACTGCCATATGTTAGAGGAGTCACTGACAAGATTGGCTACATCTTGAAGCGCGCTTCCATCAAAACATACTTCAAGCCGCCGAAGAAGATTGGTCAGTTTTTACCATCAGTCAAGTGTAACGTCCCTCTGCAAGATGCAGGAGTGTACAAGCTTGATTGTGAATGTGGTCTCTCCTACATAGGACAAACTAAAAGATCAATTAAAACCCGCGTCAAAGAACATATAGCTGATGTGAAGAATCGACGCTCCGGGAAGTCTGCAGTCTGTGAACATGTACAGGATCGCCCCCGTCACTACATCAGATTTGATAGACCACAAATCCTCGCTAAAGAACACCGATTCCTTCCAAGGATGATTCGCGAGGCTATTGAAATCAAAAAACACCCTAATTTCAATAGAGAAGATGGCTGGGTGCTACCATCTGCTTGGGATCCTATAATAAATAAAATTAAATCCCAACCCAAGCATACAACTGCAAGGCTTCATGATACCATAAGTTCGTACTGTGTAGATCGGAACAAAAGTTAAATCTTAATCTATGGTAACCGCGGTTAACTATGACACCTGGACGTTAAACATCTCAGTCCTTCCCGTGACCATGGGTGCTGTAAAGCTCTCGAAACGTCGGGTATTAAAAAGTTAAATATACGCGATAAATTCCGTAAAAACGAGTATTATTTCAATGTGTAGTGTTCGCGTAAATATAAGAAATGACCACGTCTCAAATTTATATGTCATTACTGGAAATACGCTCTGGTTATACACATTGGTTTTCACATTTAGAGGAATAAGTGACGAAAAAATTTGATGGATCAAAACTCTCGGTTGTAGTTGGACTTACCTAGTTGGACAATCTGTCTTAAGTAAACATACTTGTCAAAAACTTTGAGCGTAGTATTTCCAACAACTACTGGCATAAGTATAGACTACACATAATCACGTGGATCTAATAATAATGTCTTGGTTATGTAAGTCGCTTTTATATGTTACTTACTTTCCTATCGAAGTCTAGACTTATAGAAACTATATAAAGTTTCAAGTTTCAAGGAAGGTGGTCAACAGTGGATCGTTCAGAAGCTGTTAATATTGTAATTAAATTGCAAATTGCTCTTCTTGGCATCCGTAATACCAGAACTATGTGTCTGATAAACAACATAAGCGTAGTAATCCTTTAAATAGGACGTTAACGATGAGTTGTACGCGGAAGGCCTTGCCGAGTTAAAATTCGCATATGAGCAAACAATTGGTGAGGTCACCGTCTCGACGCATTTGCTTAATCCCGCAATACGCACAGACACGCAATGTCACAGGTTTCATTAGTGTTGATTTAGCCGTGATGCGTATGCAAATGTTTGAGTGAACGCAACGAAAATACGGTTCGTTGTTTGCAATATTTTTGTCCTTCAGGTTCAAGGCTCACGAGTGTTGACCCATTGGGCAGTGGATTGTTGAAAAGTATGCATATTATTGAATAAAAATAACTACCTATGCTATTTAATTTTGTTGCTTTTAACTTAACTCATTTTATTTAGTTTTTATTTCTGGCTACCTTATCCTTTAAAAATTAATTTTTAGTTCAATCTACGCAGAACGAGCTTGAGTTTAGTTTTAATTTTATTAATTCTAAAATCCAATGCAGATGGTAGCAACCAGCTATGCCATCCCCCCAGCCAGGCTAACTGTGACATCGTAACGCACCTGAAGATGAAAAGGTAAAATAAAATCCATATATACTTTAATATATGCATTTTATTTTACCTTTAATTAAACGTAGAGTATATGAAATGTATATAAATATAGGAAATTAGTATATTATATTGTGTTCCCTGATTTCATTTGCAATAATTTGTTTAACACAAATGAGACTTAATTTTTGAAAAATTCAAAAATTGTTTTCATTTGGCTGTCTAGATGGTTAAAAACATTGACAAGATTCAGATGTCAATTAGTTATGTTCTCTTTCAGTGATCACATTATTACAAAGATATTACAATGGCCGTGTATCTGTGTGTGTAACCAACAATGTTGAAGGAGATGGCCAAAAATTGTATGAACCTGTGCCCCAGACTGTACAAAGATAAAATGTATGTCACTTGAAATGACAGATCTTTTATATAAATCATTATAAAAGTGCATTTAGCTACGCAGTAGTGGACAAAAGTTATGAAGATTTAAAAAAGTAGATTTTGACAGTCGGTTTTTATCAATATTACAAAATATCTATATTAATAAATTTCCAATTCATGAGTGTTATGTAGGTTAATGCATTGCATGATGATTAGGATGTATGCTAACTGGTTTAGCTAAAAAAACAAGGACAGCAGTTTTTTTTTCAGATTTTGAAATTATTATTTGTAACTATTTTTGCAATATAAAATTTAATAATTAAACTTATGTATTACACCGTTTATAATTAGTGGAGCACTCGCGTGGGACTTCGGCACTTATTAAATAAAAGTAAAATACAATAAAACAAATATGTAGGAAAAGCGTATATATTTATCATATAAACAAAGTGTCACGCACTTTGACTATTTTGATCCTTGACGTACGGATTCAGTGTTGCAAGTACTAAAGTAAAATAACCCTATCTTATAATGTAACGCTACATGTTTAAGCTGTTGCTGTATTAAACAAATAAATCAAATCCTATCCTTTAGTGTATTTTGATCCTAAATTGTATTTTGATTATTTTGTTGTATTAATTCATAATTCAAAATACATCAAGTATTAGCTCATTAATTGAAGGCTTGTTTTGATACATAACATATCATAAATAAAATATTTTCATGAGTTGAGCTATTGTTTTTGAGTAGGGATACTTTGATCTTTTTTAAGTATTAAATGTCAGAATTAAAGATGCTATAGAGTGACGTCAAAGAGGAGAAATCACTTTATATACTTTTAAACTTGATTATTTTTAACATCTGCTATGAAATGTTAATAGTTATTTAAAATTAAATTAATAGGAATAGTCTTATTTTTGTAAAGCTTGGGGCACATTTTGGCCATCTCATTTTGGAGTTAATGAAAATTATTCTCCTCCTCTTAGTCGAAGTAAAACGAATAAAAATATATAAAAATAACCTACTTAACGTTATGGTAAGGTAATGGTAAAATAAAAATAAAAAGACGTGTGGCACTCGGGGACTGCCGCGGTAAAGCTATTGCATAGCATTTTGTATTAACTTATGCAATTATAATTATTTATTTATTTTATTTATGCAGTATTTCTTTTTCTTTGATATTAATTCAAGTTACACTTTTTGAGCGTGGTGACCGATAAGAAAACAAATTTTTTTCTTTTATTAAATAAATAAATAATAAATGCACTTTGTTCATTCATATTCAAAACACTTTATACACAAATTTTACAAGTACAGCTATTCACTGTTGTACATAAATACCTATACACCTATATACTTTCTCATAAACAGCTGCTTATGTATTCGTCCGATTTCGGAGCAGCTCGTCTCGATCCGTGCGAGCTTCGTAGAGTCGTACAATACGTCTAGTTGCACGCACACAAACACCGTGTCGAAGACTGCCGAAAGGATACGACAGACAATGCACGGCCTTCAAGCCACACCTCCGTGCCCGTCAGAGTGGGGAGCGTGAGGTTTTTTCGTTACGGAATAAATTTCTGGATTCGGTCCCCGCGCTCAAGGCCCGCGATAGAAGCTATGCAATAGCTTAATAATTTGTACTTAAGAAAGTTTTTTATTCATGTAAGATTATAAAAAAAGATATGTCGCTTTTGTTAAAAACTTATTTTTTAAGGAGAATATGTTGTGGGTAGTCTAAAAAAATTGTATATTTAGAACCGCTTTATTATTAAAAAAATTGTCATCTGAACTCCGTTGTTTCATTGTCACTACATGGTCAAATATTATCAAATATTTGCCATAGTTGCCAAAAAAAGTACCGCTGGGTTTCTTGCTCGTACTTCCCAGGACAGAGGTTTTTCTGCTAACCGTATTATTTATAATCCATATTGGATAAAAAAGTTTCTGTTTTTGTTTCTTGGCACGCGGGTCGACAAACGAGTTATTATTGTATTCTAAATGTTATTATGAAGGCGCTGCTATCCATCTGGTTGCGTATTTTCTATAGCATCTAACGAGACCTATGGTATAGTATGAGGTAGTTACTTCCATCGCCAGTACACGATTTAATTAAAGTATCTACTTCTAATACATTGCAATCTTCTTTCTAATACACACTAGAGAGATACTGAAGTTTAAATACCTATATTTTTTGTAAATCTTGGATATTATTATGCGTTTTGAGTTTTCTAGTTTATCATAAATAAAAATGTATTTTTACTCATTGATTGAATCATTAGTAATTTTCTCTGATTAATGAAGTAGTTTTTTTTTTATTGAGTCAGTTTTAGCAACGGAAATCCCCCATCGTTTACTTCTGATAGGCGTTTGAATCACTTTCTTGTTAATAAATTATTTCTACTCTTATAAAATTTATTACGAAAAATTATATATTAAAGGACCGTCTTTGAATTTACTCGAGGGAAATATTACGGGAGGCAAGTTTAATGAAATAATTAATTTTCATAGACTTGCCGAACTATATATTAGATTCAAATTTCCGACCGTATTTTTAACACGCTTTTATTACCTTCACGCACATCTATCCATGTCATAATATTGTTGCGCGTCATAATTAATGCCGCTAGCGCCATCTAGTATCGAGTAGTAGAAATAGGAGAGCTTTCTAGAGAAAACCATACTTGAACATTCTACACCTAGTCGGTCGGGACCGGTATGTGCTGGAACATTCTAGATGTTTTAGTGGAAAAGGCCCTATATATGGCCAGTAAGGACCGCGACCGGGGCAGTATTTAATTGGCAATGCAAGCGAATAGTTCGTAGTGATATAACTGGAAATTAAAGTGATCAGTTTTTATTGTCACGAACCCCAAGCTCGTAACATACCTATGTGACGAAATCTTTTAATGCGATTTTCACCTACTTTTAGATGACCGATTGACTTGAAAATTTACCTCGTAAAGATCCATGTCAATACAACAATTTAATAACTTTCTCCTATTATTCTGATCTGGATAACCAGGATAAAATAAAATACTTAACATAATCATTAAAGCTCATGATCAATGCACGTTGTTGAAATTTTTTAAACGCTTGTAATATTACCCCTATTTGTGTTGATATTAATATGCCTATGACTTGACCCAATGACACAAAGTAATTACTATTCTGGATGCGTTCAACGGTCAGCAGGATAACGCGAGGTCATCGCATATCCCGAATATTATACAAACTAATGCCGGGACTAAGGCTTGCTGCAATAATTCTTGGCGAAAACGCGTCATTTCTATTGTAAATGATTGACACATAACATGACATTTATAACAACTTAATTGAATTGAAATGAAGATTTTATTTTGCCGTGTAGTGGCGGTGAAGAATTTCCACTTACCCAAATTATCACGTGGGTACTGTAAGGGGCGACAGAGGGGACATATAACATGGTACATATATCAATGTCTAAAAAAGTAGTAATTATTTGTACCAGAAGAAGAAGTTTGCATAATAATATAGTATAATGGTTATATCCTTGATGTTTTTGGACTATATTCTTTGATAGAATGAGACTGCTGTGAAACTGCTGTGTTATCTGCGACCAGATACATAATATACAACAATTGGAAAATACAAGAATAAAATACTGTAAACCAGGTGGAAATTATAAACAAATATTGAAGCACTTTGAACTATATACCAAAGATTTGAAAGTAAATTACTTATTGGTAATACTAATAGGAAACTACAACGACATTAAAATGGAGACATCGTATGTGAACGAAATTCAAAGAATTGTGAGCAAAGAAAATAGAAAATTCAACATTTTGTTAGGAAGTGTAATGTATGATAACATAAATGATGATAAAAATCTTTACTACTAATAACGAACTCTTTAATCTAGCCACGGTATCTGAGAATGTCAGATATCTTGAAATAAATGTAAAAGTTAAATAAAAGTTAAAAATATTGTGATTGAGGAAACTGTTAAAAGTATCAAAGATAGTCACTTTAATGCTTCGTCTTGTTTGTACTTTATAAAATTAATTTCTAATTCTACATTGTTTACAAACTTTTTTAGACACAACCGAGACTCCATTAACTGGTTAACGACTGTGCAGGCTAATATTCAGAGTATTAATAATAAATATTTAGAGCTGGAATTATTAACAGAAAATACGAAAATACGAGATAAAAATAATATGCTTTGTCTAACAGAGACTTGGACTAATGAATAAAGTTAGGTGTAAAGACTATCGAAGACTATATACCTGTGTCATATTACAATAGGATGTTATTTGAACACGGAGTTACAGCTATTTTCGTTAGACATACACAAGAATTTTACAAGAATTTTAATGAAAAATATACCTATAATTCACTCATGTATTTACTGGTGAACACATAGCCTGATTTATTTTGATATTGATTTCGTTATATTGGAATGAAACTGCTTCTTCACTTAGTGGACGTACCTAAAATTGTAGATTTTGAGGAAATTTTGCGATCTATTTCTATCTAGCCAAAATGTTTCAATCGTGTTTTGGCCATCATAGTTCACTAAGAAAAACTTTAACATCATTATGAATTTAAAAACGTGAATTCGTAGTTTTTAATGACAAAAGTGGATTTTCTGCGCACCTATAAAGCGTGAAAAATCTGCTTTGGCGGCCACTTCACCTTAATCAATAAATACTGCTTCTGTGTTTGATCAACTGATGAATCAGAAGATGGAGAGCAGCGCACTACTAACAACTAAAGACGTACTACTAGTACTATTAACAACTAAATACGTACTACTAGTACTACTAACAGCTAAATATGTACTGCTAGTACTAATAAGAGCTTAAAATAAAGAACTGCGTTTGTCAACCTACTTTCTAAGCGTGGCATCTGTGACAAATATCTTGCCTATGAGGTGTAGGGGCGATTCTGTGTTCAGTAGTGGACTTCAATATGCTGTAACGTTAATAAAATTATAACGGTTTTATTATCAATAATATTTCTGTAATTTGTGAATTTATCCTAATGTTTCATATAGCGTGGTCACATATCGTTGTTTTCCATTGTTTACATTTCTACGTATAGTTTTTCCGGTTCAGTAGAACGTCGAGGTTATTTGCTATTGACACGTTTTACCTGGCATTTATTTAACTGTGGAAGCGTAAAGGGACTTATTGTCTTGATTTTGTTTTTACGTGGAGAAAATTATAAAAAACTGTTATGAATAATGTGCCTAATCAGTTTATCTATTCTATGCTACTTAACTAAGGATTAGGAAGCTGGAGTAGTAATGAGCAAGACATATTTCTCGAAGAATCGACAACCGGTCGCGAAAAAAGGTTCTAAATTGGCAGTATCGCACCAGCTAGTGCAGTAGGTATAAGGTGACTTCCACAAGTTGAAGAGACGACTTGGTAAGAAATGTTTTCATTTTCGTATTCATATTTATTTATTTATTGCAAAATTGTGTATTAATATAAGGTCTTATAGTTGATATATAGCTGTTACAGAAACCTTGCGTACAACCAGTGCGTGTTGCCAGTGATGACCTACGGAACCTAGACGTGGTCCTTCACTGCTGGCCGTATGAGGACGCTCAAAGTCGCTCAGCGAGCTATATAGAGGGCAATGCTCGGAGTTTCTCTGCGTGATAAACTTAGAAATGAGGATATCCCCAGTAGAACCAGAGTGACCGACATAGAGCACCGGTTCATTGCGTGGTATCATTACGTAGAAGAGCCATGCTGCAGTTATATCATTAGTATAGTTGTAGCACGAATGGGTCGGCTCGACTGGGTAAGGACCACGCTCTCACGGAATACCAGCGTGAAATAGTAGCTTAACGCTGCTGTGTTTCGTATGGTGAGTGTAGAGAACCGGAGACCCTTTTTGCTGGAAACGAGGCATTCCATCTTAGTCCTCATGGGTGACAATGCATCTGCATTTTGATTCGTAATCGAGGATAGATATCTATGGGCCGCAGCAACTACTTACCATCAGGTGGACTGTGTGCTCGTTTGTCACCCTATTCAATAAAAAAAAACCGGATTGGTAAGCTGAAGTGGCAATGGGCCGGCCATGTAGCTCGAAGAACCGACAACCGTTGGGGAAAAAAGGTTCCCGAGTGGCAGCCTCGTACTGGTAGGCGAAGTGTAGGGTGACCCCCCACTAGATGGAGTGGAGATGGAGACATGCAGGAAGTGGATGGATGCAGGTGGCTCAGGACCGTGCTTTGTGGCATACCTTGGGGAAACCTATGTTCAGCAGTGGACTTGTGAAGGGCTGTAATGACGATGATGATGACAGAAACCTTCAGGAGGCCCATATACAATGGCGCCATAAGAGATCCCATCACATCGTAAAAGTATATCGGATAAAGTGGTGCAACCATCTCTTATATAGAAAACAACCAGTATCCACGATAAGCCCTCATACGTGGTAAAACCATGTAGCAGCTTTATGGTTGTAACAATTATAGGTCAGGTTGACCAGAAAGGAATAAGCAGTACGCTCTCACAGAATACCAGCGTAAAATACCAACTTAATATTCCTGTGTTTCGAATGGCAAATGTAGAGAATCGGAGACCCTTTTTACTGGAGACGAGGCATTCCACCCCAGTCTTCATGGGCAATAACGCATCTACATTTTAATTCTTAATGAAGTCAATGGTAGGTGAATGCACGTAGGCCACAGCATTCATTGAACATCAAGTGGGTTATGTGCTCGTTTGTCGTCTTCAATTAAAAAAAAAAAAACAACAAGGTATGCAGTAAAATTATGAGATGTGACTTAATCCCTCTTAGTCTTCAGAGGTGACAACGCAACAGTGGCCTTCTTTGTGTGACTTGATTACAGGTTTTTATGGGATGCTGCCACTCACCATCAGGTGGACTGCATGCTCCCTTATTATCTTGTTGTTATAAAAAATAGAGCAGAACCCAAGACTTTTTCAAGAGTTACGTGTCCACTAAGCCACACTTTATTTCTAAACTGACTTACCTCCCATCAGCCCCGTGGACCTCGTAAAACCAATCATAAGATTATCGATCAAACAATATTAAGTGCTTATAAGCGAGTCTTGAGGTCATTGAACCAAACCCGCAAATCTTAACAATCGCTGTCACAGTTTAACAGAGACCTCTCATTATTTTATTAAGTCTGACGTTGTGTCTGACAACGGCAATTTAAGGTCTAAGTAGACTATGGCGTGGCAAGCGTACATTGTGTAGGTGTGTAAGGCCAACCTTGGACAGTGGTAAATAAATAGTATTGATTTTGTCATTTGAGAGGCAAGATATATTACGTGTCAAAGTTTATCTTTTTAATGGGCTAGTAGATGTAAAGGCTTGCTGGCTGTGTGACTCAGCTGACTTGCCCACTATAAGTCTAATCCCAGGTTAAGATCCACAGCAACAAGTAGGACAAAAATTTTAATGTATTTTGGTTTTTTGGACATTACTAAAAATCTGCTGTGTAGTTTGGTCTTCGTCTTGGTTTGATTACTTTTTTGGCGTGCCTTCGACGTAAAAAGGAAAAGTTATTAAAATTTCGTTCGTATTATACCTGTGTCAATAATAAATGATTCGTTTGTTTGAGCTGGTACATTTAAAAGTATTGATGGTTCAATCATCTGTTTTTGAACGTTCCGGTGCAACCAATCACAAGAATTGACGGAACCTTTTTAACTAATGATCGATGTGAATTTTAAATGAGTCGCAAACTGACCGAATCCCGAATGATCTGAATAAATATTTTTAGTGTAGGGTACTGGAGCCCGAAATGATCCATTTGAATGATCGATTCGAATGTACCGGTACGCGTGACAAAATGTACTAGAATGATTCGTTAACGAGAAATGAATGATAGACACATGTCCAGTTCGTATCTTTGTAACAAATAAAAAGGTATTTTAAAACGCGGTAAGACAAGCTACAGCTATATTAAGGTGCTCTTACAGAATACCAGCATAAATTATAATAAAGCAGCTTAATGCTGCTGTGTTTCGTATGGTGGTATAGAGAACCGGAGACCCTTTTTTACTGGAAACGAGGCATTCCACCTTAGTTCTCCGGGGTGACAACGTATCTGAAATTTGATTATTGATCGAGGCTAAATGTAGATTGCGCATTGTCACACTTATTATTTAAAAAAGTGTAAGGGTGGAGAGTAATATGGTCACCTTAAGCTTTGGCTTCCCATAAAACCAAAACAAGGAGGATGACAGAGACAAAAACAAAAAGTCGTATACTGTAACTAATGTATGCGAAAAAAAAACAAGCAATTGGCAATAATTAGGAACACTTCGAAAAATCTACTTAAAATAGGTAACTACACTACACCATATTAAAATCGCCTAAAATATTTACTATCAACTGTCAAAATGACGTCGATAAAGCAGCGCCCTTTTGACCCTTTATTATTTGATTAACCCATGAAGAGCTATCGTCTAACAAAGCCATCTATGTAATTAAAGCTGTAGTTTTTGAGTTTTAAAAAAGTGACCATATTAACCGGATGAGCATATTTTTTTCTCTGTATTAGGTTTCCCAACAGTTGATAACACTAACACATCAAATTAATACTAATTGTATTAGCATAAGTAAAAGTATTAACATAAGTGCTACAGTTACTTCTAGGTGAACTCCGCATGCATATAACTATATTAAAAAAAACTGAAAAAGCAATAAATTGTTCCTCAACTAAAATTAAACACATATTTATCAGTAAGAATAGTGCTACATAAACTTAAAAACTTAAAAAAAAAAAACTAAAAATCTATTTCAATTTACGCTAGCAACTTATATATTACCCTCACGTATTATATTGTTATACGTCAATGGTCTATGGTCTATGCCAAAGTAAAGTTTTTCTTCCTTTTATTATGATATACTTGGTAGCACCGTGCTGCAATGTATAATGGCTGCAGTACCAATTGCTGCAGTAAGGGTCGGGGAAGCACGCGGTTATGCAGAATACCATCGTGAAATATCTTAAAATCCGTGAAATAGCCTTTAATGGTCTTTTGCTTCGTATGGTGACTGACTAGAACGGGATCCTTTTAGCAACAAGAAATTTTTCTTTTAATCCTCGGGTGTGACGACATATCACAGTTCAGTTCTCGGTTCTATGAAATCTTTTTAACGGACTTCAAAAAGAGGAGGTTCCCAATTCGAGTGTATGTTCTTTTTTTGTATGTATGTTACGCGCTATCTCCGCAGATTGTGAACGGGTTTTAAATTTTTTTTATTAAATAGGCTTTATCTCAAAGATGGATCCATTAAACTTTGAAGAAAAAATTACACCCCATAGGTGTTAGTTCATTCCCCAAAGTTTGTTAAAAACTAGTGGACTATTGTGAAAGGAATGTCATATTATATATTCGCAGATAAAGAAGATGATTCTTTTTTCTTAAATAGGTTATATTTTGACGGCGGTCCAATATAAATTTGGAGAGGGTAAATCTAACTCTAAGGGTTGCAAATACAAAACTTCTTTTTTTAGCAATTTGGGGTCGGTTTTTACTTTTTTTATTTACTCTTATTTTCAATCTCCATACAAAGCGGAATGTTTTGTCATATAATTTTTAATTATACAAACAATCTCCTTAAATATTAAAATGAGAATTATGATCAATCAGTGATCATTCATCAATTAGAATAAAAACTGAAAAGAAAGTGAAAACCTTCGCAAATATTAAATGAATCCATTGGCAAACCTTCTGGCACGTCCACTCCACACAAAGTAATAAAACGTGTAATTAAATTAATAAATATTAATTAACTTGGCTCTAGTATGGAAAAGTCCAATGCACGCTAGCAGTGGCACGCGAGCAAACAACTAGTTAAAAAAAACAAGGGGGTTTTTAGTATAGGGTGGTGAATATAAATCCCTCGAGCTAACCGCGAAACTGAATATCGAGTGCGCTAGAAAAGTGTTGTATGGAAATACAAATGCTGAAGGCGAATGGTAAAATTAAACTTAAAAAAAGAATAAAGTAGAATTAAGAGGGTTAGATATAAGAACACCTTCCGCTCCCTTTTTTGTATTTACAGATGAGAGAATATAAAATATGATGTAGTATTAGCACAGTGTAGACCTCACAGTTGTGAAACGCCTATCAAAGGCGTCAGGCCCGCATAGGTGTCACGAAAATGGAAATAAAATAATTTTGGATATTATTTCTTTTCATATGAAAGGGAGCGAACGATCGTGCGGCTCACTTAAAGGTAAGTGACTACCGCCGTCCATGAACAAATGCAACTCTAGGGGAATTGCAAATGCGTTACCGGTCTTTTAAAAAAGAGTAGGCTCTGTTATAAATGTCCTTAAGTCGTATCGGTCCGGAAAAATTGCTGATGGTAGTCAATTCCACAAAAAAGCTGTGCGAGGAAGAAAACTTCTCGTAAATCGCATAGTAAAGGACCGCTTATCATCCAGGTCGTAAGGATGGCATATCCAGTTCTGTTGCGATGTGCGATAGTGAAATTGAGCAGCTTGAATTAATCTTGCTTAAGCTTGAAGTTAAAATTGAGCAAATACGACAAAGTAGATATTTTTAGCGATAAACGCACAAACTTGAATATTCTGGAGATTGAACTGGACAAGATTAAGTCGTCCCCAATTCAAGATTTGTTCAACAAAGACTCGACTCCAGACAAGTTTTTTCCGTAGTGTGTTAGAGTGTGTTAGATAAACAAGAAGATCACCAGCTGAGCGATCCTGACGGAAACTGTACTGGCATTAACTAATCAGCTGGTGTTCCTAAAGGTAACGCATGAGCCAGATGTTAATAAAAGACTCCATTATTTTGGAGAACAAGGTGGTGATGGCGATAGGCCTGTAGTTGGACGGATCAGAGCGGTTAACTTTTTTAGGGATCGTATGCACGAAAGATGCCTTCCATGATTTCGGGACTACACCTAAGGAGTAGGAGTACCAGAAAAAACATTAAGCGGGAGACCATGCCTGATAACACTCCTGCTTAGTGCGTAATGCAGTCTTACAGTAACGATCATACTAAGGTTGAGATCTGCCTCCGATGGGTACCACGGCCGGGCTAGCATGGGCAGAAGACAAAAATTTTATCCCCCGAATATATCCACTGACATGAGATAAAATTGTCTTCTTCCTATGCCAGAGTTTTATCCACCCTGCGAGCATGGACCTATGGTGGATGTTATATCCATAGTAGCTAAAATAGGAGTAAACTTATCTCCGCAATTACCAACGTTATAAAAAAATTACAAAATACATCAGAATTGATGTCTACTCTAAGTCACAAAGTTATTATTCTTTTACCTTTACTCGTAATTTTGACAGTTTAAAGTGTTTGTTTTTCAATAAACAAAAAAATAACGTTTTCTGTTCTTCAAATCGATTTATTTACATTATACAACGAGTGCCAAAAAGTAAGTATGTATTATCACGTAAAATGTTGTAAATTAACTATTGTATTATGAAAGCGAAATGTAAACTTAACTAATTTTCTCTACAAGTCTTTATCTTTGCGAATAATTGATACTATTTTATCACCTGTTCCTCTATATTTATCGCCAATTATTTATTGTTCTGTTACAGTTAATATATATATTTGACCTTATTTTTCGGAGTATAGACGAAAGGCTCAAAGAGCATAATATTCTTTTGTGTAAGCAAAATCAATTACTTCGTATACAGAATGCCCACCTAAGTCATTGATATAAACTCAAAAAGAAGAAAAGGTAAGCATACAAATAAATTTTAGTTGAAGTATGTATTTATTAATCTTCTATTTTTGTCGAGTAATTGTCAACATCCTGGTTCGCTCCACAGATGTGATGAGTTGTCCGGTTGTTCCATTGGAATTTTGCAATTTACAAATTAAATTACTGTTACTCATATATAATGTACATATATTTACGAAAAACAACTTTGATATTGCATGATATTGTAAATTGTTGCATAAGCGTAATATATTAGTTGTTAAGCTTTCTCTGGACTTTGGTGGAGTGCCATGTCAATACCCAGGCTTCAGAATGTGCCTTCGAGATACCCATTTGTTTTCTCCACACAGTTTCTAACTTGGCAATGCCAGTTGGTGGTGTATTTTTCTGCAGAACTATTTGGCAGCTTGTAAAGGTGGAGTCATCAGCCAAAGCTCTGATGATAAGTCCGAGCCCCTTTAAAATACTTGTTTCTATTAATGCATTATTATAATATAGGTGGTAATAAATGGCTGCTTATTGTCATTTTAAATTTTCAAAAAGATTTAATTTTAACTAAAAATGATGAAGTATAAAGAATGAAAATTTAATGATTTCATCCAAAACAAAGTAAATAATTTAATGATGATGAATCTTGTGTTATTTGTTTTCCGAAAATTATGTATATTAGCCTTTAAAATAATTAACAAGCTTTTGCTTAAGAATTAAAATATTTCTTAATTTAAAACTTTGAATTGTAACTTAACTAAATTTGATAACTTTATTTGAAAACATTATATCTAAAATATAGTATAGATCGATTCTAATATCATACAGACATTTCATTTCTGATTTAGTTTGGAGTTGTTAAATATGAATTGATCATGGACTCGCCTTGGATATTCTTCATTTATGTCAATGATGCGGCACTCAACATCCATAACCTATGTAATAAAATCATGACATTGAGCTATTGAGACTCAATAGCTCAATGGTTAAGGGGGGACTACAATCTGAAAGGTTGCAGAATCTTTAACCGGAACGACAATAGTCTTATGGTACCTGTTAGACTATTGTGGCACATAAGCATTACGGTTGTTTCTGGGGGAAAGGGGAATATTGCATGAATATAATGCTATTATTCTTTATTTAAAAAAAAAGGTTGATTATTAGGTTTTAGGTTTTTAAAAACTCTATCTTGTTTGCAATTACCAGTTGTACAATTATTGTTGCCCGCCCTTTTCTTGTACTAAATGCCAGTCTGGAATGGTAGGTGAAATATATCAACAAGGATGTAGTCAATAGCCCCAAGAATATCTGGCAGACCATGTGCTGCTACATTTTGTATTGCTTGTTATATGCCCGGAAATGATATTCACTTCAGTATTAGTCAAAAATAAAATGAAGGAAGTAGCTGCACTGAAACTTGTATTTACCTACACAAGAGGCTAATTAAAGTAAATTGTTCCCCACATTTTAATGATAGCCCCAATAACTTGGGTCAAGTATTTGATAATAATTTGTTGTTTGAACAACAGTCATTACATGGTCTTGACCCGTACCTCTCTGGTAACTACCATCTGCCATGAGACTGAAAGATGTAAAGTACCTATCTAGAGAAAAAATATTAAGATAAGTTAGACATATATATCGATTGCAAATATACGAGGTTTTTGCACAAGATGGTTGTAATAGATGCTTACTTTAATATGCACTGGTAGGCCATCCACAGAATTAATAGGCTTTAAAGCCTAATAGACTTCTTTACACAATTACAAAAAACAATTTTTAGTATCCGAAAGCGGCGTAGAAATTTGTTGTCGGGGAATTCCAATGGATTAAATACTCTGATCACGTATTGATCGCCAGGTCGCATCGGTCCGGAAAAATCGCGGTGGTAAACTATTCCACAGAGAGGTTGTACGCGGAAGAAAACTCCTTTTGAAACGTACAGTGGTGGACCGCCAAGCATCCAGATGGTGTGGATGGTATCGGGACGTTTACCGCGTAGTGCGTTCACGAAATTTGGCGGCTGGGATTAATCCGAACAATACCTCAGAGCACTCTTCATGGTATATGCGAAAGAAAATGCAAAGGGATGCAACATCTCTTCGCAGTGCCAGTGAATCGAGCCGATCGGAAAGTACTCGGTCGTTGACGATTCGAGCCCCTCTGCGCTGGATGCGGTCAAGTGGAAGGAGCTGGTACTGGGGAGCCCCAGCCCAGAGATGCGAACATTATTCTATGTGCGACCGAACCTGCGCTTTGTAAAGTTGCAGGCGGTGTGCCGGCATGAAATACTGTCCCGCTCCGCTGAGCAAGCCAAGCTTTTTAGAGGCCAATTTTGCCTTCTCTTCCAAGTGACCACGAAACTGCATGTCACTCGATATGTCGACGCCGAGGATTCCAATACTGGCTTAGGCAACAAGGGGAGTGCCTTGAAACTGAGGGGATACGACAAATGGGTTCTTTTTAGTGGTTAACGTGCAAACTTGTGTCTTCTGGGGGTTAAACTGGACTAGATTTAGTCGTACCCAATCCGAAACTCTGTTAAGCAAAGACTCGACTTCAGACAAAAGTTTGTTCCAGCACACATCACACATCTCTCTTGAGTGGATATAATCAGGGGATATAATTTTTGACTTCTGTCCAACCTCGCAGGGTGGATAAAACTGAGCAAGGGATAAAAAATTTATCCTCTTCCCCTGGATATATTGCCTTCTGTCCATGCTAGCCCGGCTGATGATGCAATAAATAGTTATATTCTCTGTGGCACCACATCAGTGACAGAGTCAGCAATAGCGTTGAGATCATCCGGCGAGAAGTATACTCGTCCCATGGGTAGGATGCAAAAAAGACCACATTCGATCCCAATCCGCTGACTTTTAATGCCAAACATGTCGGAAACCTGCAGAACGTAACCACGAAGTGAACGTGAGTGGCACCACACTCCATATCAAACAATGATTCGAAGAGTCGAGAGGGGTGTCATTGGAAAACCGATATATGTCCGAGAAGAGAGAGAAGAGTCCGAGGAAAGAGAGAAGAAAGTGAGGCCAGCAGAAAGTCCAACAGGGAAGGTATGATCTTTCACATTTGGAATCCTCGTAGTCAATGTAACCAGTTATGTCAGACCATATGACAAGGCAAAGTCATACACAAATCTCCCTGCATGATCGGTTAAACGTGAATCGAGCCATTTGGCTTGATGGGCGTTAAAGTTGTCAAGTATCACGATCTCTGCGAATGGAATCTGTTGTGTATTGAATCTGTAGCTACAGCGAGAAATCTGTAGATCGATTAGTCAGTCTGTTTCGGAATTATCGCTTTGTGATCGATAGAGACATCCGTAGACGCACGGATGGTCGTCGCCTTCAAGACCTTCAAGACTGCCGAGGTGTCAAAAGCATATCCTCTTTGATGTATGGCTAGCGTGGTAGGAGTCGCCATGGTTTTATCGCTCTGTTTTTCCCAGAGTGCAGTATTACTATATATATATATATATATATATATATATATATATATATATATATATATATATATATATATATATATATATATATATATATTGTATTTGAATGTTATGTTATATTGGTTTGTGGAAGGGATATAGGCTTCCAGCCATCTGCATTAACCAAGTGAAACACTGAAGCAATGCTTCTGCATCACGCTGGTATTATGTAAGGTGATGGTACTTCCTCGGTTCGAGTCAGCCTATCCGTGCAACAGCTAAAGCTGCCACGTAGCTCTACCACTGTTATACTCAATATCATTTATTAATATTCTGTACATACTTAATAAAATTCAAAATTATTTATCGAACAAGATCAGTTTTTATTACTACACGAAAAATACATTTACAACTGTTGCACTGCCAAATATTTTCACGACATTTTCTTTTTATAGATGCTTTTAGTTTTCGATTGTTAAATTTAATTATGTACTGTATTCGCATTCGGATAAACAAATTTATCAAAAAACATAAGCTTGGCCGTCATTTGAATTTAATTTTACTTAGTAACTCATATAACTACAACAGCAATTCACCTTTATAGATATTATATTTTGGTTTCTCTCTATTCAAAAACGGCACTTAAAATTATCGAAAAAAATATTATAAATAACGCTCAAACCAACCGCACGTATCTCACTCAGTCTATCAGACTTATTGAACTGTGGTAGCACAAGATAGGTCCATGCCCCTGCCCCGCGCGCAATATCCACGTCGTTGCTCAGCACAAGTACATTCGTTTTCCAAATATAAAGTCTTTAAGCTGTGGTATTAGTCGCTGTCATAATTATGACGAATCTAATATTTTTATGTGGTAGAGCCACTCAGCTATACTGCAGCTATATTATAGTTTTAGTACGAATGGCTCGGTTCGACTGGAGTAGGACCAAGCTCTCACAGAATATCAGTGTAAAATAGCAGCGTTATGCCGCTGTGTCTCTTATGGTGAATGTAGCGAACCGGAGACCCTTTTTACCGGAATCAAGGCCTGCCATCTTAATCCTCAGCAGTGACAACGCATCAGTATTTTGATTCTTAAAGATATATGTGGATGTCTATGAGCCACTGCATCTACTTACCAT
This sequence comes from Parnassius smintheus behrii, assembly GCA_036936625.1. Taxonomy (NCBI): domain Eukaryota; kingdom Metazoa; phylum Arthropoda; class Insecta; order Lepidoptera; family Papilionidae; genus Parnassius; species Parnassius smintheus. The sequence continues at coordinate 46,196,065 of JAUPFT010000013.1, forward strand.
CATGTGGACTGTGTACTCGTTTATCACCCAACGCTATAAAAAACCACATTTATTAAAATCCATCAAGCCGTTAAGGCTACAGAGCGTGCCGAAAATAGACATACATACATAAACATAGTCTATAAAATCATCACCCTTCTCCTAGGGTAGTCGGGTAAAAAAAATATATGCCAAAGTCAGTGTTAAGACGTAGTGTATTGAAGAATTGAAACCCTTACTTTCAGAATGTGAAATCTTTTCATTTAAGTTATTTGAAGTCGCCTTTTATTATCATGAAAATTTCTCCAATTCCTTTTTGAGCGAATTGGCGAAAACACACTCAAGGTAACAAATATAATGTCGTCAAAATAGCTACATTAAGTTCTCAATGTAGCTATTTTGAATTGATCACCAAATTTAATGGGACTACCTATTTAATAAAAAATGACTCACCACAAACTGTTCATAAGGGATTTGCTATAGTTGCCACGTTTGGCAGGCAGTTTGATCTCTATAACGCGATCCATTATGATACTACCCTATGAGGCAATATTTTGGGGAGGGCTATATAGTGCAGTGAACCTTTGATAGTAGACGGCGACTCCTCCATTTCGATGTCGGCTATAGGTATGGTGGAAAAGGTTGCTCTTTTATAAAGGTAGTCTTGTTTAAAGTACGCAATTTTAAAATTCAAATTTCACCTGGCATTATATCACGGCTGACATCGGTAATTAATTTTTTAAACACTAAGATTTTCTCTTACACGTGGGTTCAGTATACATACATAGATTACGCAAGAACAATCATACAGACCCGGAAGTAGTATTTGATCTTGATCAATTATACATAGGACTACTTGTAAAGCATTTCCTTTCAAACAAATAAAGAATTATCAAACTCGGTTTAAGTAGAAAAAAGTTCTGAGGTAACATAAATTTAAAAAAACCCATTCAAATTGGGTACCTCCTCTTTTTCGAAGTCGATTAAAAATGAGCTTTTACCTAGTATATAATTTTTGATTGCACCCACCATGTTGTGATTTTTGTTTCAAAAGATTTATAATCAAATAGCTGTGCTCGCGACACCGTACGCATAGTTTTTTAGTAATTTATTACCATACTCCGTATTTGAATCGGATTTTGTTTACAATTTCATGGGTTTTAATTTTGTTGCGCGGAACCCTAATGCTTTTACTAAAATAAAAGTAGCCTAAGTTACTCATTATAACATCAGCTATCTGCCAGTGAAAGTCTCGTCAAAGTCAGTCCAGCAGTTTCGGACATTAGCTGGAAAAGAAACAGACGGACATACAAACAAAATTTTATAAATTATTTTATTGTCTTAATTATTTTATATAATTTCATCTACATTTTGTTAAAAGCTGATATTTTGACATTCAAAAAGAACATTTTAATTTTATTTATTTGTATTGATAAAATAAATATTGTGGGGAAATCTATTATATTAAAGATCTACCTGTTGAACATATGCCTCCTCATACTCATAGAGGGGATTTCGCCATAGTTGCCACGCTCGTCAGGTTGGCAATCGTAGTTTTTTATTATCATGAAGTTGCTGCTGTCCATCATCTGTTTCGATTTTCCTCTGTCGCCTCTTACGACACCCACCGATCCATGTGGAATAGTGGATATTCTCACACCGCCACTACACGACTATATTAAAGATGTTATTAATTTAATGGCTAAGTGTGATGTGTCTTACTTAGTTCAAAGAGCACCTCCCGCACTCCCTTAATTCACCGCGAACACCATTACATTGAAAAAGACGCACCACCGACGATAATACATGTGTTTATAGCTTCTAAACGAGGCATCTGCAGATGAAATGGACTCTGTGGTGACAACTATATGACAATAAACTAGGTTTTTTTTTAATAGAATAAGGGTGACAAACGAGCACGCGGTCCGCCTGATGGTAAGTGATCTAAATTTATCCTCGATTAAGAATCAAAACGCAGATGCGTTGCCATCGCTGAGGACTTAGATGGAATGCGTTTCCGGTAAAACAGCGTTTCCGGATCTCTACACTCACCATACGAAATACAGCAGTATTAAGCTGCTATTTTACGCTGATATGCTGTGCTTAGCTAATTAAATTTTACAATCTTTACTTTAGATATGTGTTTTTGTATATTTAAATACACTTTAATATTCAACGTACGTTAGTTATGTTTAACTGTTTGAATTGGCCCGGAGGCATCATTATTATTATTTACCCATGTAGAATTCATAACCTTGCCGTATTTATTACCAACACGCTACCAATAAAGTGTTCTCGCAATATCTCCGAGCCGCAGTTACGCGCGGTTGGGTCGGCACCGGAGTCATGTACGCAGTTAATAACTAAACGACTTTTGCCAGATTTCTCCGGGGATTGTGAGTGATGGTATTATCTGTTATTCACGCCTTAAAAAATGTGCGTTCGTCTCGCCCAAAATACGGGTTGCTGATGTGGGAAAGCCTATAACAGTTTTTCCTTATATCATGTTGATTTGGGAGATTCCTTAGAGTTTTGTCTAATGTAGTGGTAACTATAATGAAGATCGTTTTTATTTGCCACGTGGCATTCTATATTCGCTCTCAGAGGTGACGATGCATTTAGATTTTGGTTCATAATCGAGGATAGAGCTAGAGATGTCTATGATATACGGTTTTACAACGAAATCCCAGGAAATATACAAAATTTGGCCTGCACAAAGTTCCGAAACTTTATTTAAATAAGTTTGTATATAAAGGGTTATTATAATGTTAAGGAATTTATGGATGATAATAACCCCTGGGAAGTGTGATCGCTACCAAGCTATTTCTAATTTGTTATGTGTTGTTAATTGTAACGTACATGATTGTAAGATTTAAAGTCCCACTGGGTTTCTTTTTGGTTCTTCCCAAGACAGAGGTTTTATTCCGAACCAGTGGTAAATTAAATAAAAGTGACTTTCATTGAGTATTATTTACAATCTATATTGAAAAAAAAAAGTTTATGTTTCTGTTTATGGCCTTCAGTTTCCCCTTACCATTAGGTGGAGTGTGCTCTTAGTCACTTCATTTTATAAAAAAGAAGTTTTCTAGATAGCACTCCTTTTCTGATGAAGAGTGCTTTCAGATGTCACCTAGGTGAATGCTGCAATACTATATCCTCTACTGAGTATAGAGAGACAGATGAATAGAAACCATGAATCATTCCATCGTGGTCTACTGAGGAGACAACGCATTCTTTGTTAGAAGTCTTGCTATAGAGTAAGTTTGTTCGTGATTTATAAAAACGTATCGGTGACGAATGGGCGGCACACAGTTTACATAACGGTAATTGTATGCTTATAGCTCAGAGAATTGTACAGTTATCCACCCTAACGTTGGTAACTTTGGTTTTCTTTTACAGAAGTCACTATATGTAGGTAATATGTGTAAATTTATCTGGGCTGCTTCCTCTCTTACTTATTTCCGTTGCTAAACTGCAATACTCATGGTTTTCTTTCGGTTTGTAGGATCATCATCGTCATCATTACAGCCTATCACCATTACAGCCCTAGGATGATTACCTACTGAACATAAGCCTCCTTCAATTTATGCCTAAGCTACCTACTGCCATCGACTTTCTGCATAACTTACCAGGACGTCGCTCAATCTAGTGGAGGCTACCGACACTTTGCTTGCCAGTATGCAGCTGCTAATCGAGGACCTTTTTCCCTTATAGGTTGTCGGTTCATTAAGCCGTATATGAGTGGCACATTACCGCCTCACCTTACTATCCATGGCACCACGATAATAGAGCAAATATAAGATATTTAAATAGTGGGTAAGCTTTATAACAATGTAATAAACTATGAAAAAATCTTGGAGCCAAGTCTTTATAAATCTCAGTAAAAAAGCCTTAAACCAAAAAAGGGTCTTGATGTTTGTCCCTGCGTAACTTATAAATGTCTCCGAAATAAACTGTCTCCATGATACGGGAGCATGAGGGTAACGTTAAAAAAGATGTATTATTTGGGTATTTCTACATCAGCGAAAAATAATTTGACAAATAAGTTCACATAAATACATTATGACTGTAGCACGTATGGAACGGTTCGATCCGTGAAGGGTCACGTTCTCGCGGAATATCAGCGCAAAATAGCAGCATAATGTGTTTTGAATAATAAGTGAAGGGAAACGGATACCCTTTTGTTGTTGACGAAGCATTCCATCTTAGTTCTAAAGGGAGAGCTATTTCGACTTTAAATCGAGGAAGATAAAGGTGTCTATTTCCATAGCATCCAACACACTTAACTATTTCAATGTCTCGTGAGTCATATATGAACATTTCTATTTTTTTTACTTTTGTAATTGCAAAATATCGCAAATATTTCTCAATAATTGTGAAATTCCGTTGGTCTGTATCCTGATAAATCCACATAGCTAATATTGTGACTAGTGAAATCATTCGGATGTTATTGACATTATATCATTTCGATAAGATTAGGCCTTGTACACACGATACAAGAGACAAGGTACATATTTTTTAATGTCAACAATAACCGCGGCTCATGCCAACCTCTATTTTTTTTGTTCACAGCACAGCATAATATTGAGAAGCTGTTCATTAGGGAGTTTAGTCCCCCATGGTGGCGTTACTTCAGAGACGTTAAGTAGAAATATAATGGTATTCAAGAACGCGACGATACCATATTATAGAACTATTACTAGATTTTCTTTCTTTTGTGGTATTTACTCCATAGCAAAAACCTTAGGCGTGACATACAATTTTTTTGGTTACAAAAATATTAAAAAGGTTATAATTAAAGTAATCTAAAAAAATAATCAAACTTCGAAGAGCTAAAAAGAAAAATATATTTTGTTCATGCAATGTTTAACGATAATTAATTACGAATTATTATTATTACATTATAATTAATTACGAAATTTTAAACTCTGAAACATATTAATATAACGCAACATAACAAAAAAGGAGTTCTTTCTTTCAAGAGTTCTTTGTTACAGAGAGCACGAGGGATCTGTGACAGCAAACTCCTGGCCACCGAGCTTCAGCACGTCAAGCAAGTTCTGCACGACAACAAGCTTCGGGTCCCGCGCCTACGTCACAGTAACCAAGTGAAGCCGGCCACCGTTGAGCGTGTGCCTGCTGTACTACCATATGTCAGAGGTGTCACAGACATCATTGACTACATCTTGAAGCGAGCTTCTATTAGAACATTCTACAAGCCGCCGAAGAAGATTAGTCAGTTCCTACCAACCGTCAAGTGTCATATTCCTCTACAAAATGCAGGAGTTTGATTGTGAATGTGGTCTCTCTTATATAGGACAAACAAAAAGATCAATTAGAACTCGCGTAAAAGAACATATAGCTGATGTGAAGCATCAACGTTCCGGGAAGTCTGCAGTTTGTGATCATGTACTAGGCGGCCCCAACCATTACATCAGATTTGATAGACCACAAATCCTCGCGAAAGAACATCAATTCCTACCAAGGATGATACGTGAGGCTATTGAAATTAAGATACATCCTAATTTCAATAGAGAAGGAGGCTGGGTACTACCACCTGCTTGGGATCCTATAAATCAATAAAATTAAAACCAAACCCAAGCATACCACTGCAAGACCTCAGGACATAGTCTGTTCATTTTGCATAGATTGGACTATAAACAATAATTAAAAGAGCTGAAGGTACTCCGGGTTTAACAATGACATCGGGACGTCAGTCATCTCAGTCCCCCGTGACCATGGGTGCTGGAAAGCGCCCGAAACGTTCAGAATTAAAAATAAAAGTAATTAAAAGTAAAATAAACTCGATAAAATCAGTAAAAGTAGGTTCAATGTACAATATTTGATAATAACATAAAAAGAAACTAAAGCAAAAAACGTAAGCTAAAACAGTCATAACCATGGTGAAGAATGATGGCTGCGTTTTCCCGCTGAATGGCTATACTTAGTCTTTGAGCGAGAAAAAAACCAGTCCTCTTATCACCAGCAGTGATCACCAGTCGCGGATACAGTTCCTTTAGGGATTACTCCGCAAGTGGATCTCACGGACCGATAGTCTCCACAGAAAATGACAAAAATGTGCAATTATCTCTAAGAGACTCATATTTGCGCCACAGCATTTATAGAGGATAAGAGCTCTTTGGATGACATTGTTCCAAGAACCGTGGCGGGAAAACCAATCAGCACTTTTTAATCTATGAAAATCTATGGAACCCAAACTCATCAACGCTGCAATAATTATTTAAAATTTTAATCATTATTTCGGTTATTAGAATAGCTCTTTCTTTAAAAGTGTTGTGCAAAATGATAGGGTGTCAGTGAATAGTCGTCCTTTATCTCGTCTACGTGACTGCAGACAGCAAGACGCCGTTCTAATCGCTGAACGGGTGCACACTGATAATCAATATTGCTTATGTTATTATTTTAATAGGTGATGTTTGCAATTCATCGAGTAGTTGCGTCATACGAGTGTTATTAGATTTACGATTTAGTAATGTTTTCAATTTTATGTTTTTAATGTAGTGGGCTTGCGCGCGTAAGATAACGACGACTATGGAATTTTCCAGATAGATCTCAGTGCTTCATATAGATGGCGGTATAATTGCCTTATTTACACCAGATTTGACAGACATCATACGTGGTAGAGCGGTACTGCAGCTATATTACAGTTGTATCACGAATGGGTCGGCTCGATCAATGAAAGACCACGCTTTCAAAGAATACCAGCGCAAAATAGCAGTTTGATACGGTTGTGTTTCTTATGATGAGTGAGATTTTTACTGGACACGTGGCATTCTGTATCAGTCCTAAGTGGTGACAACGCATCTGCATTTTGATTCTTAATCGAGCATAGATATAAATGTCTATGGGCCACAGCATCCACTTACCATCAGGTGGAATGTGTGCTCGTTTGTCACCCTTATTCTATAAAAGAAAGATTTGCGGTAAGGAGCAAGGTCAAAGGTGCGTCCCACTGCGAAGCGTGGCGACTAAAGCAAATACTTTCTACAATGAGAGGATCAGGTCCAACTGTGGATAGGCTGGTCAAGAAGCAGAAGTTTTTTTTGTATAATTCTAATAACGAGTTATTTGTAGCAAATATTTTGGCGTCCTTAAAAACCTGAAACACATATTAATACTTTTTTACAAATTATACTTTTTACGTGGTTCAGCCACGCTACAGCTATATATATATTATTAGCTATATATATATATATATATATATATATATATATATATATATATATATTATAATTGTAGCACGAATGGGTTGGTTCGACCGGGGCAAGACCACGCTCTTAGAGAATACCAGCGTAAAATAGCAGCGTAGTGCTGGCTTTCGTACGGTGATAGTCATCTACTTCAATCCTCAATTACGAATTACAATGCAGATGCGTTTTCACCCGTGAGGACTAAGATGGAATGCCTCGTTTCCAGTAAAAAGGGTCTTCGGTTCTTTACACTCACCATACAAAATACAGTAGCATTACGCTTCCATTTCACGCTGGTATTCTCTGAGAGCGTGGTCCCTCCCCGGTCAAGCCGACCCATTCGTGCTACAACTATACTTCTAATATAACTGCAGCATGGCTCTACCACGTATAAAACCATTACACACGTATAAAACCGTAATTTAGATTAATAGTTTACAGCCATTTAAGGGAGGCACTGAGATCGTTTTGGCTTTTTTAACAGTCGCGACACCTATCTGGACTAGACTGGAGTAACGAATTTTCTAAGACCGCCTACACCGACCTATGCTCGAATGGCGGATTCATATATAACCATGACTTTTAGTTTCGCAGTCGATAGTTAATTATCGAAACCTTAAACATTAAGCTTCTGACAAGTTTGGTTTATAACATGTGAATATAAACTAGGTAAGTCGTAGGGTCAAGTTTATTTCTCAGGTTACGAAAAATTGTAAAAAATCAGCTAAACCATTAAAAGGTTGCAAAAAATAGATGTACCGATTACAGTACATTCTTCCAAAAATAAATGAGAGGCTAATAAAGGAAAAGAAGAATATTATTACGAGTTACGAGTTACTTAACCAGAAAGCGTCTAACTTCAATTCCATCTAAACGAGTGCAACAATAGTTCCCGCAACAAACACGTCGTTATACATAGCACAATATGCAATGCGGACACAGCCGCGGCACGATCGCATCCCACGCCGACGCTAATTTGACAAGAGACGTCCGTGCTCCCTGCTTTTGCTGAACTAGACATTATATTCAAACGTAGACTAGCCGGGTTATAGACTAATACAACTATACAATCCGACATGTTACGGGGATATTCTAAATTGGATTGAAAATCCAATCCCGTAATGTTAAACCCGTAAACCTGTGGTACGCATGTTGGAGTTGCTAGTTCCTAGGTAACACAGGAATTTGATTAGTGATAAAAAACAATCAAAATAGCTACTTTCTAAATTTATATTTGACACCGTCTATATAAATTTAAAAAATAGAAAAATAAATCAATCAGGTATGACAAAAAAAATTGTTGGCACATCAATGCTGCGTTAGATAAAACGCAGGGGTTGCGTTCTCAGTCTTAAACTTTATCAAAATATTCAGGTATATTTTATTTAGTGTTTCGTGTATAGTATGAGATTGATAGTCGAAATTGACGCATAAAGTGTACAGGCACACAAATAAAGCCAGTCTTTTTCGTTTTTCATCCACCACGCAAAAGCGCCAGCCTCTCCGACTCTACGAGCAGATCAGATCTAATCCACGAGTCTGCTGTACCCGCCATGCCGGCCGCACCAGCGCAGTAGTCTTGCCACAGATAATGTAAGATAACACATGATATATTTCAGTTTGACAATAAAGGCAGAAGACTTCGATACTCTTACCCGTCCTTGCTTACTGACGATGAAATATCTCATGAGGTGCCTCTGACTGGTGAGGCGAGGCGCACCTTACCAACACACCTCCTCACTCACGACTCCACCTCTGTAGTGTTATAAGTGTACGAATGCCCCAACCGATAACAATTAGACCATTTAAAGCGAAGATTTTTTAATGTGAAGTCTAGATCCCCAGAATTCTATATAGAATGTAGCCTCAATGATAGAGGTGGTTTTATAATCTTTGATTTTTGCTCATAAATTAAAACCAGATGCCTTAACCCACTTGGTTCTAGTACTGATTAACTTTCCAGAACACACTAGATTAATTTTCCAGTTGATTACAGATAATTAAAAATCTTCTTTGTCGAGCATTACTCTGTGCAGTAAGCGATACTGCGACGATCATTGTAATATTGCTAGTTCAGCGGAAACGGTATTGATAGTGGTCTCGGTGATACATTGCCTTTTCAACTTGCAATAAAATGTAGTAGCGCTTCGCACCTTTCATGTTTGTTTAGAACGTATTTATTTAAGTGTTATTCGAAAATCCATATTTAAAAATGTGGGTAAAGTTTCAAAGCAAATTACACATTTTAATTGTAATAAGTTCACGTTGATAAAGTAGATGAAACTGGAATACAAAAAATATTATTTGAAGTAATTATATTACGAAAATTTTCAAATATATTTTTTCTTCCATTAATATTCCAGTTCTTTTATACCTCGGACGACCCCTCGCTTAGATAACCGTATGTGAAAACGGAGGTAGTATTTTTTTAATTATAGCAATATTAAAAATGACAGTATTTAGAAGCAGTAGCTTCTTTCAGTTCGAGATATACGTAAGCGTACTCCAATGTACCCACTACATTTTTCAACTAAGATTGACTATATAATGTAGCCCATATAAAAACATACCTTCAGAAAATATTGTTTTATATATCAAGAGTGACAAGTATGTACACCTGATAGCAAGTGAATAATTCTATAAAAATCAACATCTAAATGCAGATGTGTTGTCACCCCTGATGATTATAATGAAATGCTTCGTTACTAAGAAAACGGGTCTCTGGTTCTCTATACACTCACCATATGAATCACAGGAGCACTCTTCTGCTCACGACAATGAATCTCTAGAGACGACATGGAAAATTAAAGTAAAGGATTTCAGAAAAATAACGTCCGGTTACAGGTACCGAAAATCCATTAATACATATCATCCCTCGGGTGCTATAAGAGACGATTATGGGAAATATATTTTTTTATAGGAAAAGGGTGACAAGCGAGCACATAGTACAACCGACGATAAGTGATTGCTGCGGCCCATAGACATCTACATCCATCCTCGTTTGCGAATCAAAATGAAGATGCGTTGTCAGCCTTGAGGACTAAGATGGAATGCCTCTTTTCCAGTTAAAAGGGTCTCTGGTTCTCTACACTTATCATACGAAACATAGCAGCATTAAGCTGCTATTTGGCGCTGGTATTCTGTGAGAGCGTGGTCCTACCCAGGTCGAGCCGACCCATTCGTGCTACAACTATACAATTAATATACCTGCGGCACGGCTCTACTACGTGCATATAGTAATTCTTAAATAATTCCAAAAGTCTTGCAATAGACGGTGGTACACAATTTCGCTTACACCAATCTTAAATTATCCGGAACGGCGTATGATACGGCGATCTTCAATACATCTGTCATGACATAAGGCCTGTGACGCTTAAGGCAAATTCCCCTTACAAAAGAAGAGGTCTATGTCCACCAGTAAACACCCCAGGTCTGATGGATAATGATGATGATGAGAACCTAAGTGGTAAAGCCACGCTGCAGCTATATAATGGTTGTAGCACGAATGGATTGGCTCGACCGGGAAGCGACCACGCTCTCACAGAATACCAAAGTGAAATAGTAGCTTAATACTACTGTGTTTCGTATGGTGAGTGTAGAGATCCGGAGACCTTTGTTTACTGGAAATGAGGTATTTCGTTTTAATTCTCAGTTTTGATTCTTCATCGAGGAAAAATGTAGATGTCTATGGGACACAGCATCCACTTACCATCAGGTGGACTGTGTGCACCTCTGTCACCCTTATTCTATATTAAATAAAACGACCTAGTCGCAATTTAATACTGTATTCAATAAAAGCGCTAAACCCAAAGTAGAAATTAAGCACTATTGCTGTTGTAGACAGTTTATGAGATTATTAGAATAGCAAAAACAATATATCGTATTTACAAAACCTATAAAAAATAACTTTCTCAATAAGCTTTGGTAACTCGGCATCACAGCACTCGCCATAAATTTATTTTATGCGAGCCGCCTAAGTTCGATCACTGAGGCTGTCGCTACGGAAAATATTAATTGCTATTTTAGTGCTGGATATGCTGTACGGTATCGCATGTTCGCCCCATTTCATCCCATGTGTGTTGTTGTCGTAAGAAAAAAAAAGAAAAAAAAGGAAAAGAAAAGAAAAAAAAGGAAAAGAAAAGAAAAAGAAAACTACTGTGGAATATACCAGAAATATTCTATAGCTTCCCCATAGATGGCAAAAACGGTATCCTGTTTATGTCAGGCATGCATACCTAGGCCAGCAGCAGTATCAAAGATGCGATAACTTTGTCTGCCAAGTGGAACTATTGAGATATATCGTCGACCAAAGAGGCCTATTTCAAGCGGCGGACTTTTACGGGTCAATGATTATGATGATGATCCAGTGTTGATTATTTACTTCCTCGATGATGAAGGAAAGAACGTTTGACAAACGGGTTGGCAGTTGCATAACATTTATTTTTATATAAAGTATTTTACGTAAAATTTCACTCTGTCACCGCTTACGACACGCAAGAGACGTTATGGGGTATCAATTATTCTTACCCCTTTTATAGGCTGTTACGGATAGATGGATGATGATAGGATTGGTGGATAGAATAAGGGTGAAAAATTGTCACACTGTCCACCTGATGGTACGTAGGTGCTGTGGCATATAGACAATTACGACACGCAAGAGACGTTATGGGGAATCAGATATTTTTACCCCTTTTATAGGATGTTATGGATAGATGGATAATGATAGGATGGGTGGATAGAATAAGGGTGAAAAATTGTCACACTGTCCACCTGATGGTACATAGGTGCTGTGGCATATAGACAATTACGACACGCAAGAGACGTTATGGGGAATCAGATATTCTTACCCCTTTTATAGGATGTTATGGATAGATGGATAATGATAGGATGGGTGGATAGAATAAGGGTGAAACATTGTCACACTGTCCACCTGATGGTACGTAGGTGCTGTGGCATATAGACAATTACGACACGCAAGAGACGTTATGGGGTATCAGATATTCTTACCCCTTTTATAGGCTGTTATGGATAGATGGATGATGATAGGATGGGTGGATAGAATAAGGGTGAAAAATTTTCACACTGTCCTCATGGTACGTAGGTGCTGTGGCCTATAGAAAACGACAGCTATCCTCTTTTGCGTTATCACTCCTGAATACTAAGAGATGCTTAGCTATGGAATATATATGTATATATATACATATATATATATATATATATATATATATATATATATATATATATATATATATGCGTAACTTTACCTTACTTATAGTGATTTTTTTGTAGATTAAGATCCGGCTCGAAGGACCAAAATAATTATGTTATGTACACATAAGACCTGGAAAACACTCACCTGGGTAACCTTTGAGCTGTTCTGCGATTATCGGACCCGGTGTGAGGTGGATTCTGGCCAAATGTGCCTACTATTTTTCTTTTCCACAGGTCAGGTACAGAAAACTGCCTTAGTATTACGATGAAGCAGGGAAATGAGATCTTGTCTGCTGCCAGTAACGGAGCGCGTACGTAATGTGTACCGTCAAAGGCGTTAATGCTTGTGTTCACGAAGAAGTTGGCCGTTACTAGTGGGTACTTGTGGGTGTGGTTCAAAAAGGGTTGCTCGCTTCAAGTTTAAGAGTGCTTGCCAGTAAGAAAAAATATTTATATGAAACATTTTAAATAAAACGAAATGCTTTTCTTTCAAATTTTACTATTTTTAATTGTAAGAATTATACCTAAACCTCAATAAAAACATATAAATAAAAATATAATATCATGTATGTAACATGCCGCTCACCTTAAAACTACGCAGTATCTTTTAATTAAATTTAAACAAATCTTCAATACAAACTAGTACCTTGACATAAAATGAAAAAGTATAAGGAAAATTGAAAGTAATACGCGAAAGTACTTATTAAAAACTATATCTTAAGATTAATGATAAATGTTTAAAGCTATTCCTAAAGAAAGTATAATACGAAATCTAAATTATTATTTACATTTTTGTTACTCTATTGGAAGTGGACAAATTTTGTTAACTGGTCGCTTCAAATATGTTTTTCCAATTTGGAGAGTTTTAGATTAGATTAAGAGTGATAAACGAGCACACAGTCCACCTGATGGGAAGTGGATACTGTGGTCCAAAGACATCTACATTAATAACAAATAAGGAATCAAAATGCAGATGCGTTGTCACCCCTGGGAACTAAGATGGAATACCGCGTTTCCAATAAAAGGGGTCTCCGGTTCTCTACACTCACCTTACGAAACACAGCAGCATTAAGCAGCTTTTTTACGTTGGTACTCTGTTAAAGTGCGGGCAAACCCCTGTCGAGCTGACCCATTCATGCTACAACCATAATATAGCCGCAGCGTGCCTCCAGCATATAAATATGTAATTAAATAAGTCTTTTCTTTGATGTGGAATTTTGAGGTACATAAAGTTAATGATAAATTTATCATGAATGTTAATATATTACTGAAAGAATGTTTTGACCGCCAAAGGCACGATTAAAGATTAATAATTTATTAGAAATACGCCGATGGTTCGCGATTCTTAATAAATATTAAACGAACATTTTTTCCTGTGTAAGTAATTTATCAATTTAAATAAATTTACCCGAGGCCCGCCCGAGTAAATAAGGCAAAAAGAGGTGGAATAAATGCTATTACTCTTTTTCATCTAACTTTAACTTCAAAAAAGTTTCTCTCTCGAAAATATTACGTCGAATAATATCAAACATTATTCCTAAACACATATCGTCTCCTTGGAAAATTGCGCCTGAAAAAACAATACGAATTTGGGACCCTAAAAGATAAACAGTCTTTACTGTTACGACCCCTTTGAGACGAAATATAGAGAAAGTGGAGTGAGATGAAAGAATTTTTCTTTCTTTTTAGGGTACAGAGCCTTTTAATTCAATTCTTCTCGACGTACCATTATATCGTGAAGATTGTGTATGAGATAAGGTCTTTGGTGAATGCACCGTGAAAATATACAAAAGGTTATATTTAGCGAGTATTGTACTAATTGCAGAATACGATGGTTTCGCTAGATCTCGTTCCAAGATAACGAATTAAAACGCTTTCGTGATAAATTCTGTTGTAGTCTGAAACTGCTATAGGAAAATGAATCGTAAAGATTTATTATGTAGCAATCCGCCCCGGCTTCTCACCAGTGATTTCTGGATCTCGAAAACAGCGCCCCCTACCGGGTCTACTTGAGTTCTTAAATCATCCAGGAAACCACTCAAATACACAAAAAGAATCTACAGATTAATTTTATTAGTCATTATAGCCCGAACCATAATATTTTTTTTAACTTTCATTATAACTCCCCCGCAATCCCCTTCGAGAGTGGAATTCCGTAAAATTCATACTAAGTTGAACTCAACATCATAAAAATAATAATTTATACCTGTAGCTATAGATTAAAAGTTTTTTTTTTTATTTATAACGTCTTGCATTGCCCTGGTGGAACTTTATAGAGTCCGTTCTTGGTAATTTTTAACATACCAAAAAGAATATTCTGGCCTAGTTTTATAACTGTAAGAGCTATAGTTTAAAAATGTGATTTTTTTTAATTAATGCTCTATTCGGCGAAAGGAATATTCCTACCAAATTTCAAGTATCCAGGCCTTATGGTTCCAGAGATATCTTAATAAGTCAGTACATAGATGGACATCTGTTATAGATTATATACATTTTTTTATGTATTACATCTTTATGTATCATATTGTGAAGTTTAAAATACGAAGTTGTCGCCCTGATGGAGTGGCCAATTTGAAATAAAATTATAGCTTCATGGTCTTATTCCTGATTGAAACTTATTTAGACGAAAAGTAAAACATTTTTAATTTAAAATAATTTTTGGCATGCGAATGTACGACTTTTAATTAATTTCGTAAATAAAACTTAAGGGGACAGAGTAAGTCAGCTCAAATTCTAATTTCGTCCCCACTTGCCCGCGCGTCGTATGCTATGTACCGACATGTTAGTAATCACTAATACTGTAAGTAGAAAGGTCGTTAGACATTTAATTAGGTTTATCATATTTATACCTGTTCCTTAACGCCAAGCCAGTCGCTTCTTATTTTTATTACGGTTCTTTCCCATTTTAATTTTACGTCGTCCTGTTGCGTAATGTATATTCTGATCGTAAACGACACAACTTCTCCCTCCAAAAGCCGGAGCGATACTAACGGGGCGACAGGAATCAAGCTTACGCGCCGATAGTTTAGGTAATTTCTTTTTACAGTGAAAATAATGGTATTTTAGATAAGTAAATAACATAAGCACTGCTTTATAGTTAGTTCAGTTAGTATGCAAAGTTTCATGATCTTATTTAAAGTATTTTATGAATAGCAGCGGATTATTGTTTATTTTGTTTACGAAATCGTGTTTTCGCCTAACATAATCCTTAACATTAATCCTCAACTTTACCATTTATTATTTCAAAATTAATGCTGTAGTATTTTCGGCATAACGAAGAATCTTGCTAAGCCATTTGAGATTATATTTCCCCTTAAGGATTCATAGATTTGAGTAACTTTCGAATGCGCACAGTATGAAAAATGTGTTTGAAGAGGATACGACTGACGCACTGAGCGTTTTTGCTTTAATTGTTTTCGTAGAGGAAACTTCAGCTTAAAGAATAAATCATGAGAAAGACAAGTCACGAAGGTAAATGAAATTAAGAATTTTGAACATGACGAAACTCCCAGAGAAGCAACCCCGATTTATAAATCCAATTTCGCCATTACTGCTCCATGATAAGATCACTGCTCGACAAACTGCACAGAGTACATTATATATACCTGGAAACAAACTGTTTTAACGTGACAATACCTGCCCCTAATAGAAACCATAAGTTTGACACGATCCAATTTGTAATTAGAGAGCTGGAATATCGAGCGATGGTTTTTTAGTTTGAATTGCTAATTTTCGGGTTTATTCAATTTAATTTATTAATTTCTCTGTCTATCGCCTTGCTACAAGTATATGTATCACTCCGCTCTATGTGTAAGCTTACTTCTGTGAATACTAAGCTTCGCAATAAAATTTTATGTTGGTAATATAATTGAATTTAGGATGGTTAATGAGAAAATTTGAAAAGCTAATTCGGAATTAAACAATTTTTTACTTCCCGCTATAAAAATCAATAATTTTCGGTTTTCATCCCGGTTTTTGAAAATCGAGTTCTCATCAGATCTCGACGCATTTTCCTAGAAAGCTATTCTGGCTATTTTAACGATGATGTCCGTATGTCTGTGTGTGAGTGCGTGCGTGTGTGCGAGCGTGCGTGCTTGTGAGCGTGCGTGTATGTGTGCGTGGGTGCGTGCGTGCGTGTGTGCGTACATGCTAGCGTACGTGCGTGCGTACTTGTTCACGTAAACGTAAGAAATCATTAGCTAATTCGGATTAGAGAAAAAAATTGTAATCATTTGTTTTTTAACACGATAGACATAATTTATGTACTCTATATATTAAATAAAACTGGTACCCATTTCATTTGAACTTATTTTTAATGCACGACTTTTAGAATGCTTAAATAAATCTTCATTTCATTTCATTTCTTTGCAATACTTTGTGGAAATCAGATGTTCTATCTCCTGATGTCATAGTCAAATCTGACTTACTTTGTTCTCAAAATACTTTATAAATTTAAAATCAAACGCAACAAAAACCGTAAAGTTGGGTTTATTTAATGTAGTTTTTATTCAGAATAACTAATTCCTTTGTCATTTAAATGTTAATGCTACAGGGACTATAACAATGATACAAGATAATTTCTTTTTTTTACTAGCACTTACAGTAAAACTAATTAAGAGTTGTTATCAAGAATGCAACAATGTCGTAAAATCAGCGCATACATTTGATGCAGTTAAGGCATAGGGGCAGACATCTTTGTTCGAAAAACAATCGGAAGTTAATTATGCAGAGTACTTTGCTCACAGAGAATTTTCGTAAAATTATGTAGGTTATTTCCACTAGTTGCCGAGCTTGGCACGTGGGTTGGCAACTGCAGTTTTTATATTTTATAGTTGTTAATTGAAAGACTATTGTTTTTTACCTTCGTCGCCGCTTTTAGCACCCGCGGGACGGTATGGGGTAGTGCCACTATACCCGTATTTGTTTAATATTGTAGGATATTAAAATAATATAAAAATATATTGTGAAATTTTATTTTGTTTTATTACAGTAATGAAAAAATAAAATATACCTATAGATTGCAGCTTCTGAAATTCATTCACTTTTTTATAGAATATGTGGACAAAAGAGGATATAGTCCATCTGATAGTGAGTAAAGGCTGTGGCCCATACATACCTAAAATTAACCTCAATTAAGAATCAAAATGTAGATGCATTGTCACCCCTGAGGCCCGAGATGGAACGCCTCGTTTTCAGTTAAAAGGGTCTCCAGTTCTGTACACTACTGACGAAACACAGCAGTATTAATCTACGAGCTACTACCACTATCGTATTGTGTTTCGCATGTGAGCGTAAAAAACTGCATTTGAAGTAAAATTATGACTTATTGTTTCTTTCATTCCTTTCTTTCACTTAATGACTTTAAAACTTAATATTTTATATTAAAATTGTAAAACTGTAACATTTTTGAAGTAATTTTTCTTGACAACGGACCTGATGTAACCCATTTCGAAGCTTATTTCTGGATAAATTTTATTTACACAAAAACCCACAACTTTCACGACTGTTACCCGAAAAGGTGGGCAAAGACTATGAAATTCCATTCGGCACGATTCTGACACGTGTCTCTTGTTTTCACATTCGTAACATCTACACGGCGTTAAATGTTACTCTTAACTTGGCCCATCTTTAATATATCGCCAGTTTGGTCGATAAATTCCAGATACCTGTCTAGAAACCTAATTTAGAATTTCAATTCTAAAAATCCAAAATTATTAAACACTGTAAAACTGTTGAAAACTTTACTTCGTCTATTGTAATTTGTAATATATGTATATAAAACAATATTTTCACGTATCGCAGTCTCTACTGTATAATTCACCTTGCAAACCCGCGATGTGGATTTCCGGCGTATAATTAAAAACTAATTCCATTACTTTTAACGTGTTTTGCGTTAACAAAAGCACATAAATAATCCTTGATTATTACACCAAAGACAAAGAACACGACGAATGTTAAGGTAACATATGACACGATGCGTGCAATTTTTCCAGATGCCATGTTGATTTATTTGGATGGTTATCCTTATTCTGCATAAAGATCAATTGTAGTAATCTTTACCACGAAATTTCATAAATTTAAATGAAAAAATTGCGAATATATGTGCAATATTTTTCCGCAACGAAAGTACATTATTTGTTAATTTTTCGGGTATTAGGATGTAACCTCTTTTTATTTATAATCTTACTTGTTTATCTGTGTCGCCTCAAACTATCTAAGTAGTTCAGGATTTGATTAGATGGTTGAAGCTGCATCTATCTGAAAAAATAAGTATTTATGGTTTCCAAAATCGCCTCTCACGAAACTCAATGCACGAAATTTGTTGATGGATATTCATATCTGACATGGTGCTCACCACGTGAATACTAATATTTATCTTTATATATGTAATGTACCGATGAGCCGTGGTAGCTCAGATAGTTAGCGCTCGCTGTAAATTTCACAGTACGCGAGCAAACCGGGTTCGATCCCCGCCGGCACCAATGAAATTGTTAATTGTAATTTTAAGTGCTGATTTACCACGTGCTCGGCGGTGAAGGAAAACATCGTTAGGAAACCTGCATGTCCGAGAAATAAAATAAAAAATTCGAAGACATGTGAAGTTCGCCAACACGTATTGGGGGGATTCAATTGTGAATCTGGAGGTGTATAGTTCTTCTGTACGTATGTTTGTTACTGATCTCTTAAACGGCTGTACAGATTTTGTTGAAAATTTTTGTGTGTGGTTATGTCTGCAGATGGTTTAAATTCACAACCGGATTAGTAGGAGGCGCTGTTGAAGAGGACCAGAAATTACCTGCGCAGAGCCGGGTCGAATCGCATGATTTATCACGTGCTCGACGGTGAAGGAAAACATCGAGAGGAATCCTGCTTGTCTGAGCAATATGAAAAAAAATTCGAAGACATGCGAAGTTCGCCAACACGCATTGGAGCAGCGTGGCGGACACTATCTTGTCCCAAAACCCTCTCAGAAGCGAGAGAAAGCCTGTGCCCAGCAGTGATACGTATGTAGGCTATAACTTTACTTTTTCGATTATTTGAAACTCATGGCGGTAATCAATTATCGACTAAGAGGGCATCCTTTTAGGTTTAACAGCAACGTAAACAGATGATTCAAATTCTGAACATTCTGCGTGGATCGGACCAAAGATTTATAAATAGATATTAATAAGATAGTAGAAAAGATAATATTTAAAATACCTTTGACTATTACTTCGGGAGTCACGACGTCAAACACCTTAGTTATCATTTGTGATCATGGGTGTTGTATAGCAGGAATTAAAAAAGTTGAAGAAGTTTTAAGACAAAGCCAGTACGTTCAATTCTTACTAATCTACAATGAGGAACGCGTTCGGGATTGATCAAAAGGCGTTCGAATTATTCAGGTAGAATCTACAATGCATTTGTTGCATTAAGGAAACATCGTTTGAATGAAAGAAAAACACTAGAACGCTCAACAGACAATTCAAATTCAGAAAGAACTATATAAATGCAAATGACCTACACTTTAAAGAATGATCTAGACCATTAGCAAATATATTGAGATTTTTTTCTCTCTCTTCCAACTTCTTAAGTTGGAGTCAAAGTCACTTTGTTTTACTTAAACCGGGGTTAAGTTGGACTTGCTCAGATATCTGCCATTAGCATAAAGTTGGAATGAGTCCGCGTGTTCCGCTGAAATTGATAACTTAGTGCCTTATTTTAAGTCGGCGTTTCGCTATTTATAAGGAGTTTTTTTACTTTCCGGCTTAAACTACGATTAAGTAATAGCTTTTTAGTAACCTTTTACACTTTCATGAACTTTTTCCTTTCATACGAACATTTGTTCAAGTTGATTAATAGTTATAGTTTTAGGTTTTATTTTTTTCGCAGGAAAAACAATATGGTTCGTATTAATTTATAAAAGCCGTAGATATTGATAAAAAAAAGAAAAAATCGTCTGTTTTTCTTAACGTTACATTAGGCTTTTCGTATTTTGGAAGTATTCGTATGCCTATAAATAATTATGCTAAGCCGCTGCACCAAGGAGTCTCTTTTTATGAAACACGAATTAAAAACAAGCACACAGTTCACTTAATGGTAAATGTATGCTGCGGACCATAGACACTAGTATGCTCCCAGTTATCACCCCCGAGGACTAAAAATAACTGCCACGTTTCGCGTTCCAGTAAAAAGGGTCTTTGGCTCTCTACACACACCATGCGAAACACAGCATCTATGTTACAATCTGGGTTCTCATTTTTCACACTTATTCCATTATAAAAAAAAATCTGACGGGTAGCTGCCATATGAAATATTAAATATACTAAAAAAACTAGTTGTTAAATAATATGTATGTAAGTTTACGATGAGTATATACGTATATCAAAGTGTACCTGAAGGTTAAGGACTACTATAACCGACGAAATTTTGCAACTACCTTCAGAAGAAAGAATTCAAAGGATATCATCGTTTACAAAAATGAAAAAAACCCAAATACTGTAACGTTGTGTCAAAGCATTTGGTCGACTTCAACCTCAAAACGCAAAGATAATAAAAATATTATGTAACTTAAAGGCTATAATGTTATTCTAAATGCTAATATTACTCATATAATTAACAGTCTGATGAAAAGCTTTTAAATAATTTTGTTGGTAAACTTACAAAATAGTTTTGTTTAATAGTTCAAAAATTGTTTCGTTTATCATTTTCTTAAATCTCAGAAATATATCAGAAGCTTAATTGTCAAAATTAATAATAGCGTGAGAGCGGATGTTCAACTTGCTCTTCTGCTTACGCAATTAATCATTATCATCAATAAAACAGCGTAAAGCACTGTACATTCGGTATAGATCAATTACAGTTTGACCATACCGTAAAGATCTCCGTCACAAATTACACAGTAGTGTAAAAGTAGTGTTACATGATAACACAAGGTATGAAAACCAACAGCAACACTACCCATCTCATTGTAACACCATCTTCCTTGCACTACTTACACTAGAAGAATTACTACAATGAACAAAACCAGTGTTTTTCGAATGAACAAAACCAGTGTTTTTGTTTTGTGAACCAACCACAAGCAGCATGACTTCACTCGTAGAATGACTTAGGCGGAACTTCCTGCACGCAAAGCGCATAGTGAACTTTACACCGTGCAAACAAGTGGCGGGTTTCTCTATACATCCTCAATTCTACCACGCCACCATCGATATGACATCCAATGGGGTGGTCTAAACTCTCACTCACACTCATTCCATCCGGTGTGTTATAGATTCGTCGAAACATTCATAAATTTGTCTAGCTATTTAATATCCACACGCTTAAGGAAAAATATTGACATAACTTACTCATTACTCGAATAAAAATATATACTATCTTATTACTTATGAGAAAAAAGGATAAATCATGAAGCTTTTAAAAATCTGATACAACAATAAAGTTAAATAAGAAGAAAGAAATAAAAAGGGTACTAAACTACACAATATTTAAACGTAATCCATAAACATCAGGGGACTTAACAGCAAATGCTATAAAAAATAATGAAGTACAGTCACCGACAAAAGCACTCGACCAATTACAAACAACTATAAAAATATAAGCGCAGAAAAAAGTCGGAAGAGTAGTCTCGGAAATGACTATTGTTGCTGTTACGGAGCGAGTTTCATATTCAAGAAAATATGATTTCAGTTCCTCCATGTTCATTGTAAGGCGTCGTTCACATTATCAGGGTACATTCGTTTTTATTACGGACGCTAGCCATTGATGGCTATAACACCTAAATGTGATTTATTCTTTTTATGCGTTCGATTCGACAGTTTCGTTGCTTTATATATCGATATCATCTTTCCGAATTCGTGATATTTTATTTGTTAAATATTTCATCATGATAATCTAGTAGAGTGTGAAGAAGAGAGTGTCTATTCTTCTAAAATAAATAAAGACTTTGTTTTGGCAAAGACGAATTAACGTACATCAATTTACTAATTTATGATAAATAAACCAAGCTACAATCTACATACACGTCCCACGGCTGGACACAGTCCTCCTCTCAGCTCTCAGTTTCCATAAAACTAAGAAGGGGAGACAAAAAACTTAATTTAATAAATTTGGCTTTATACGTCGAAGGTGTGCCAAGAAAGGTCATTACTCAACATGAGTTATGGCGACAACAAAACGATGATTTTCAGTAACAACAAAAAAATCTAGGAGAATATAACTCCGAGAGTAAAAGGTAGTGACATTTTAATCAGAAAAAAAGCTTTCATTTCTCGGAGCTGCATTAAACCGGGAATGCGTGGCCGTCAGAATGTATGAAATAAAAATGTAAAGGAACATAAAAATAAACCAATAAACTAACATTACCGTATCTACGGAATCTAGCTGTCTAACAAACTTAAATCAAGATTCATATAAAACTTTATTTTAAACCTAACGAATGAGACCTTGCATAGATTATTTAATTAATATTAGTTATTAAGAAAATGAGAAATTTCCGAGCCTTTCGATTTTAGAAGAGATGTAGATGATGGGGCCCTCCAATGTCTCCACAAAAAATAGTTCAAAAACTATGTCAGCATTCTAGATTCTCGACCACACAAGTGTTTTTTAAAACTTTTCGGGTTTTATATAGCGGACGACACCGGAGGCTCATATTTGGACGTACTTTACACTTTCGGTATCACAGGATACACGAAGAGTATTCACTAGAATTACATGACTTAATTCCTTCCTCTCAGTTTCATCATCGGACCACCAGACGCTAGGATGGTCACCGTCCCTTTGTTGTCCATATAACACGAATTCGAACCAAACCTTAGACGGTTCAGATCTTCACTCATTATGCCTACAGTAAAACAATGTAATCGTGTGCCAGCATCTGTATTTCCATCCGATTTCAATGAGGGAGTCTTCAGTATTCTCTTTACCATCTTCGGCTGCATCACCTACACACCATCAGGTCGGGAAGTAGTAAAGCATTGGCTTTTAAGTTGTGCATGAGCCTCGTAACATTTTTATAACGACAAGTACCTGTTAGTATTATAAGTACCTATTGGTATAACAGTCTTGTTTTACATATATTTAGTTTCCATAAGTGTTGCTGTAATTATCTTTATAGTATATAATAAATAATATCTTAATTTTCTATTATATCATACGAGTAAAGTAATCTCTCTGAAAATATTTGTACGCCGAAAACGGCGGAATATTTCGGATCGTAATTCTTTTGGTATATCTGTAATGACCATTTTCTAACAAATAAATCATCTTGTCTTATCTTATATTTTTAAAATCTAACCACAGATTAAGACTGTCTATCCTAAGCATCAGACGACCACAGATTGTAACTTTAAAAATTGATTCGTTTCGTCCTTTTATCTTTCTTTTTATTGCACTCAAACGCGAAGCGGAGGGGTAGTGCTTTAATATCGTAAAAAAAAAGAAAATCGCAATTTACTCGACTTAAATCATTTCCATTTATTTTATATTGCATGCACTCGTACAAACAAAAAAACACTAATGTCGACAATTTTATTACTACTATCGCAGCCTGTAAATGTTCACTACCGAACATAGTCTTCCAAGAGTGCCTCATTGGTGGGATGTTGCCATAGTTGCCACGCTTGGCAAGCGGGCTAGCTATCGCCAGTTTTATGTAAGTTTGAGTTGTTATCTAGAAAATGTTGCTGTTCATCTCTTGTATCAGTTTCCCTCTGCCGTCTCTTACGAAACCCACGGGACGCTATGGGGTAGTGATAAGCTTGCACCACCACCACACCTAAATAAGTTTAATTTTGATAAGGTGATATTTTTAATTTCGCTTATTAATTAAGAAATCAGTCTTTTTTACGTAAGTTTATTTATCTTTTTTTACGTAAGATAATGGATTTCTACGTGTCTGTTCACGATACCTTTCAAAGAACTTAATAGATTTTTAATAGTAAATACAGTGGATGGTTTTCTATATTACTACTGTCTTCCTTAACGTTTAATAATTATAAAATAGAAAACAAAAATTATGGTTTCATTAGATAACGAAATCAGCCATGTTTCTCTACAAATACTCTATACCATAGTCCGAAGTAACGGCAATTTTTTTTCAATTTCAGTCCGAAAAACAGACATTCTTTTTACAACATTGAGTTATAATGTACTACGTACTAGAGAAGCTATTCCAAACAAAAATTGTGCACTACTCGTATGTCTTCGCGCATGCGCGGTAATAGTAGAGTCGCGCATGCGCAGTTGGTATAAACGCGCATTGCGCTTGCGTTGTCAGTTTTTGTTATTATAGATTATACGTAAGTAGAATGGTCAGTATGTAATAATTGTTTATTTATATTGTATTGTTAATTATATCGAGTACAATTATTTAAATTGTTTTTTATTTTGTATATGTGCTAATTTAATATAATATTACATAATATTATGTCAGAATTACATTTTAATGATATTTTTATCTGAATATTTTAAAAGGTATCTATGTCAAATATAAAAAAACGTACTAAATGTATGTTTAACAAAACTTATTAACATAAAATTTAAATTACAAATATATTTATTTAAATTAGAATCATAAATGTTGTAAATAATCGTTCATAAATGCTGGGCACGCGAGAGTTAAAAATGGACGAATTTATTCCACTTTGACTTTGATGTGGAAACTTAAAAATAAAATAAAAGAATAATAAGCGGATTTAAACATGGAAATTTTTGCCAAATCATAATAACTTATATATGTTTCTATAAAAAAATGTGTATAATAATATATTCGTCCTATACTTAAGTACCCACGGAAATGTCGCATCTGAACATATTAATTTCATAATCTATATTCAGTGACACGAGATGGCGTCTTAGGAATAATTTGTTTTATTATTAATTTATAATACTTTTTTATTGAATAAGTATCTTATTAACCGATGAAAAGTAATTCCTTGGTTTTTACTGACATTTCTTGAATTATTTGTGCAATATCTAAGTACACAAGACGGCATATTTTTATCAAGAGATTTTTTTTAAATCAACACAACACGTGACAACTCTACAAGCGCCTAGCGAGTGACTGATTAAAGTGCAGTGCATGAACCGCAGTTGAGTGGAACAGGGTAGCTGAATGCGGTGTCTCCTCTAGTACGTAGTACATAATAGCTCAATGTTTTACAAAATTAATTTTATAAGTAACTATAGCAGAGTTCTCCTTATTTTTAAAATTATTTTTAATAAAATAAAAGTGGAGAAGCAGCAAATAAGTGAAATAAGTTGTTGCTTGTTCGAATCATTTATGCATAATTAAGTAAAAATAAGTTATGTTTTGTTACAGAATGAGTGACAAACCAGCACACAGTCTACCTGATGTAAAGTGAATGCTGTGGCCCATAGATATCTTCATCTATTCTCGATTATCAATCAAAATAAAGATGCGTTGTCATCCGTGTAGACTAAGATAGAATATCTTGTTTCCAGTAAAGAAGAATTTCTGGTTCTCTTCACTCACCATACGAAACACAGTTACTATATGGCTGCTGTTTAACACTGGTGTACTGTGAGGAAGTGTAAGTTAAAATCTTTGTTGAAATTTTGCGAATAAATGGAACTTTTCTTATTTTAACGGGATTAAAAGTGATTCATAGGATACTTTATAGATCGTAAAAATATTAAAGTAACTGCAGTGAGCTAAAGCATGAAGGTGCTATGAAGTTGGTATCGCTGGTAGAAGATAGTGTATAATAATCCTTATGTTCGTTATAAGACCACAGTGTAATAAATAGTGAGAGCTATACGGCCTTAGTATATAACCAACTTTACAGCCATGCACAAGTGTATGGCTCAATTTGCGTATGATAATGCCCGAGTCTGCTTGTTTTGTGTATTGATTTATGGGCCTCGACGTCGCATGTCCCTGATTTAGATGTCATATCGCAAGCTCACAATTTGATTCCACGGTATTAGGTCCGCAGTTGTTGATTAATTTTGCTGCCTGCGTCTGTGACTGTTCTATTAACTGCTTGATTGTTTGTCACTCGTGTAGCTAGTACCACTTAGCGTTTTGGCGTTATTAAATAGGAGCTTTCTATTAGAAGGCGACTATCTTTTTTTTTAATTTAGAATAAGTTTGACAAACGAGCCCACAATCCACCAGATGGTAAGTGTATGGTGTGATTCATAGACATCTACATCAATTCTCGACTACCTCATATTACGAGTCTGCATACAGACCACCATCTGCAAAATGGGTAACTGGTGTCTCTATGAGGCAATTAGAGTAAATTTCCAAATTGTCAGATAAAAGCTACTCAGATACATCATAAGCGAATTAAAAAATATTACCCGTATTAATAAAATAGTTCAATTATTTCACACTTATATTTAGTCGGGTTTTAATTTGATGATACCTTTTATCAGTTTAGAAATCGGTCGTAAGATTAATTTTAAATTAATCCCTACTTTAATTGACTTACGAAAATGATAATTAGTAGCAATTCCTCCACTAACGCCTTGCAATACGAATGAAGCAATTAAACAAGCAATTCATTTTGTACACAAATATTAGTAATTAATTCATAAATTATAAATTCAAAACATAGTTGCAGTTTCAAAGCTTAACTTTGAAATACAGTCAGGTTCCAAAACCTCATAACTTGGCTTTAATCTTAAGTTAGATGAGGGAGCGAGAAGTACCTAATTCAGCTAAGATTACCCACGTCTGCAGTCACCCGAGGAACTTGGACGTAAGACTAAAAACCTAATAGAATTTGCATAGAAATAGATTCAGTCCGGCGCTCGGTTCTTTCAGAATGCCCCATCATCGCTTAATCCATTTGCACTGGCCACACATTTCGAGGGAAAGCTTTTGTAATAGTTTCGTAGCCATAGAATACGTTGCAAGAGCGCTTAGAAGCGGCACAATAAATTTTTAACTAAAAATTAAAATTAAATCATTTACATTTTTTCATTTTAGTTATATTTTTTTAGTTTCTACACACCACTTTATACGAGCCAGTACTTGATAACTGTTCGACCTGGTGGTAGGTAGAAGCTGATATTAAAGCATTGTCGTATTTTTATTTTTTATTAGCTCCTGATATATTTTATTACAAGAATAAGATTATTACAAATATTATAATATATTAACCACTTTCTTCAAAGCAAGCAGACTAGAAAGTATTATAATTTTTTTACCAAGAAAAGGAGCTGATTAATCTCAATAAATATAAGATATGTTCAGAGAATAAAATTTTATAAAACGCAAGCAAACACAGTTCAGTGCCCATCGGGCTAAACAAATTGTTACAAGCAATTTTAGTTCTGATTTACCGTGTCCTTGGAGATCAAAGGGAACATCGTAAGGAAGCCTCTGCACATCTAAGAAATTAAAAAATAGGACGTTTTTTTTACTTTTTATAAACCAGTGCTTGACTACAATCCCACCTGGTGGTAAGTGGTGACGCAGCCTTAGATGGTAAATCGCACTGTCTTAGTGTAAAAAAAGCCTATTAACTATAGCCTGGAAGACGTCCAGATTGTATTCGGACGGAAAGATAGACGCCGGCAAATTATTCCACTCCTTTGCCTTACGCACTACATGTGACATGTGAAGTTTTGGACTTTGGATATAATGTTAGGCGGACTTCACATTGGTTCTTCCATGCATTAAAACCCTCTCGGATATGAGAATAGGTGTATAAATCTGACGTATACCGATAAAGACTTTTGTATCTTTGCTACCACTAATGGTAACGGTTAATAAGAAAATGCCCTATCTAAGACAAAATTCCTATTAGTCTTTGACAAGAAGGGGGATAAGTAAAGCACTATCGATTTTTTGACACGATGAAAAATGTAATGGATAAAATAACACAAACATATTGTGCCGGTCGATCGATATGAGTTAAAACATCGTCTGTTTGAGTAATAATACTTAATCATTCCCCTTAATCATTTACAGCAAAACAGCAAAGACTGTGTAAGCGAAATAGGTTATATATATATATATATATATATATATATATATATATATATATATATATATATATATATATATATATATATATATATATCTGATACTATTAAACGAGCAATTCTTGTATATATGTATATATATATATAATCGGGATCTCGGAAACGGCTCCAACGATTTTCATAAAATTTAGTGTCCAGGGAGTTTCGGGGATAATAAATCGATCTAGCTAAGATTTATTTTTAGAAAATGTCTTTTTGTCCGTGTTTTTAGGCAATTAAAAACTGCTACAATATAGTTAGAATAAGAAGGTAAATTTTGACAGTTTGGTAATGATTATAAATAGCTTATTGGTATAATGGGCGGTCACAAAATCGTAAAACCCCGGTTCGAGCCCAGACCGACCGACCGACTTTTTTATTTTTTTTTTTTCAAGTTTCTTTCTTTTTTGAGAAAATATATTTTTTTCGAGCCCTTTTTTTAGTATTTTTTAAAAACACGAAAATTTAAATAAAAATAATTGCACTCATGATTTTTTATTCAAATAACCAATTCAGTTTTTTCTGTTATGTCGCTAAGATCAAAAAATATTATTTATAATTCATCAGTATGTAATTTGTATCTAAATATAATTTCCAAAACACACGAATTAAAAAAATCGAGCGAAAAATACCGAGCAAAGCTCGGTCAACCGGGTACTATATATATATATATATATATATATATATATATATATATATATATATATATATATATATATATATATATATATATATTTATATATATATATATATATATATATATATATATATATATATATATATATATATAGTGGTAAGTAGATGCTGTGGCACATAGACAACTGCATCTATCCTAGATGTATCAAAATGCAGATGCCTTGTCACCCCTGAGGACTAAGATTGAATGCCTAGTTTCCAGTAAAAAGGGTTTCCGGATGTAGAAACATACACCGTACGAAACACACTAGCAATTAGCTGCTATTTGAGGCTCGTATTCTATAAGAGCGTGGTCTTTCCCCGGTCGAGCTGACCTATTTGCGCTATAACTATAATGTAACTGCAGCATTCTTCGATCAACAATACCAACTAGATAACGTGTCACGTACAAAATCATAGCTAAATAGTGTCCGCATGAATATAACTATGAAAAGACATAAATTAAATAACATTTAGTGTGAAATCAACCTTACGTTATAACAAATAAGGTTCTTTTTCCCGTTATTGCCTTGCAAGCTACACTCTCACGTGCAAGAGCTCACGTCTCATGTGCGCTCTTATAGGGGCTACATACGATCAATTTTAACTATCAGTTTTGACTGACCAGTTTTAACTGACAGTGAAAACTAAGTGTGTGTACGATGAAAACTGTCAGTTTTTTTTATTATCAGTTAAAACTGATGATATATTGTTGATACATATTTTTTAACTGAAATGACGGAACTGATCAGTTAAAACTGTACGTGTGTAGGCGGTGTTT
The DNA here is from genome assembly GCA_036936625.1 of Parnassius smintheus behrii. Lineage (NCBI taxonomy): Eukaryota > Metazoa > Arthropoda > Insecta > Lepidoptera > Papilionidae > Parnassius > Parnassius smintheus. Next base: position 46,225,903 of record JAUPFT010000013.1, read on the forward strand.
CATCAGTCGTGTTGCGATCACGAAAAAGAAACTGGTCTGTACATGTTTATTCTCTTCGCATACGCAGAAAAATGATGCAAAGACTGTGGTTGGCCGAGTTTATAGAATTATATAGGAATGAACCTTGCTTATGGCAGAATAAAAGTAAGGAGTACCATGACCGAGAAAGGAAATCAGCAGCTTACAAGGTGATCGCTCCACTTTGCACTATCGCTTAACGCTTATAAGGGATTCGTTAATTATTATCCAATAAGATTACTGCAAAGCCCATTTCCGGTTTCCTACCTACCGGCTTTATGCCCAGCATGTGCATTCTTGTGTTAACGGGCTCACACAAGTTGAGAAGACACGCAACCAACCGCACCGCTTATATCTCGCATCATCGCTCCCGCCCTTGTGTAATTTGGATATTGAATTATACAAGCATATAGTGAAAAGTATAGACATTTGCAATAACGCTATATTTCGTGATTATCTGTGAAGTTGATAAGTGTGAAGACAGCCGGCAGCCATCGAGACACGAGGCAGATCAGCGGAAGTCCAGGTGGGTGCACATGCATTCCTTCACGTCCTTCCTATATCCCGAATTTAGGGGATTTGCAGTATCACGAATAAATTAAATTCCATTCACCGCTCGCACCGCGCTCATATACAGTCCATTATTCTATTTAAATTAATAGCCGCACCGCATAACATTATTTAATACATTTGAACCAGCAGTTTGGTGGTTGAAGGCCAAACGCCAAATCCACCATATATTTTTGGTCACTTCGGCCGGGATTAAATTAACCTTTAGGCCCGGAGAAGTAAACTTATTTTTTTATATATATTACAAAAAATTATATATACGTATATATTATTAAATCATAATAAATTGTAGTTCTAATTATACTAACTACAATATTTATTTGTCCCGCATCGCTTATTACACGTATTATAATACCTTTGTAACGCATACCACACCGCTTCATTATTCGATTAATGATATTTTTCTTGTTGATTAACCGCCATCTTTCTAGTAACGCGAGATTGCTTCGTTCCCCAGTTAACTAATTCTACTGTCACTTATCGCAATAATTTTAGTCCGCATTTGTTTGTTGAAAATGACGACGAGAAGCAAAGAATCGAAACTGGTTTCGGATGAAGAAGTTAGTTTAAAAATTTTTATCGCTAAACGTAATTATATTTACGAACGATTACAAAAAATTTACGAGACCTCAAAGGGCGCATTTAATTCCTTGGACGAGCAGAATTTATTTCTTAGCATCGCTTCGACTATAGAACAATTACGTAGTGAGTTTCAAGAAGTTCTAGATAACTATAATAATAAACATTTAATATTAAACCCTAACGCAACGTCTGCAACGTTGATTATGAGGCTTGGAACTCATTTGAAGATTTATATAGTCGTATTAAGTGCCAAATTACGAAAATATCTACATCGCCTTCCACTGTTACGTTAGAAAATAGATTTCCTACTAAATTAAAAACTTCACGTCCGCCAATTGAATTAATGACATTTAACGGAGACATACGCCAGTGGTCCATGTTTTATCAACAATTTAAGACATTAATTCACGACAATTTACAATTAAATGATGCCGAACGTGTTTATTATTTGGTTAACAAATTGAGTGACAGGGCGTTATCAGTTTGTGCCGGGTTAGCCCCTACCGCAGAAAATTATTCCATTATTTGGAATGCGCTTTTAGGAAGATATAATGACGAACGCACATTCGCATCTACGTATATTAACCAACTATTGGATTTAACACAGGTGAACGCAAACACGACAGGAGGTTATCATAAATTTATGGACAAATTTGATGCTTCAATTAATGCTCTAAAGCAATTAAAAATTGAGGACTTAGCTGATTTTTTGTTTTTAAATATTGCACTTAGAAAATTAGATCATGACACTGTTAAGTCATTTGAAATGTCTTGTCACACAATTAACATACCAAACTACGCCTCTTTAGTACAATTTTTATACAAACAGAATAGGGCTATATGCTATACATTTAATAATTCGCATACTTTATCTACATCCAATAATAATCAAAACAAATCACTTTCAAATAAATTTAGTAAAACATTTATTAATACAGATCCTTCGCATTCATGTATCTTTTGTAAATCAAATGATCATGAACACTTGTATGTTTGTCCACGTTTTTTAAAATTAAATACACAACAACGTTACGATATTAATAAACAAAACAATTGTTGTATTAATTGTTTACGTAATAAACACTCGACTTCTTTTTGTAAATCGAAGCTTAAGTGTATACTGCGCGCGGCGCCACCATTCTTTAATTCATTCAGACCCGCACCAGAATGGTTCTAAGACTGCTTTTCTTAGCAACAATACGTTACACTCAGAGGTTGTGCAGACGCCTAACGCTAATACATGCAGCTCGCATTCGATTAACTACCGCGCAGTTAACGATAATAAGGTTAATTCTTCTGTCGCTCACAATTCGAAGACGGTGGAAGATGAAAAAACACTTACCTCTTCATGTAATATTTCTCGCGATTATAGTACTCTTCCACGCTATACTACTTTATTGGGGACTGCAAAAATAAAGGTCGTAGATAAATATGACAATGAACATTTTATTCGGTGTTTAGTTGACCCCGGATCCCAATGCGACTATATTACGAAGGATTGTTGTAAACGCTTATTTCTTTCCGTTTCGAATAAAAGTCGTTTTACCGAAGTACACGGGATCGGTGGTGTGTCCCAAAAGATTTTAGGAGTCACTTCACTGCAGTTCACGTCTCGTTTTAATGATAACAAATTTTATCATATTGAACCATTAGTTGTTCCGACCATCACGGGTCAGTTGCCAGATTCGATAGTAGATGTTTCAAAAATTCGCTATTTAGATAAAATACGCTTAGCAGATGATCAGTTTTATCAACCTGGGTGTATAGATATTTTATTGGGGGTTAATACCTACATAAAACTTTTGTCGCCTGAAAACTTAATTCATTCGCAATGGCCTAGTGCCATAGAAACATCACTCGGATATATTATTATGGGTGATGCTGAAGTCGCTATATCACATCATTCCCCGCGTTCATTTGTTTCCTGTTCTTACGAAATTTAAATCAAAATTGTCTTAATGATATAATGGAAAAATTTTGGAAAATTGAAGAACTTCCGCAAAAAATATATTTGAGCCGTGATGAGCAGGAATGTGAAGACATTTATACTTCTACTACTTACCGCCAAAACGACGGACGGTATGTGGTCGCCCTGCCATTTAAGAAAAGGCTCGACATATTGGGCGACTCTTTAATGAATGCAAAAAAACGCCTCTTACTTTTGGAAAAACGCTTTAACAAATATCCCGATCTTCGCGATCAATACAATGTTGTTATACGGGAATACATTAATAAGGGTATTTTATCCGCTGTTTCTGATAATGATTGTATACAGCCTTCTTTTTATTTGCCGCATCACCCTGTCATACGGAATGATAAAAGTACAACGACCTAGCGTCGTTTTAGACACTAGGTCTAAGTCGGATAACGATATTTCTTTGAATGACATTTTGCACACCGGGCAAAATTTACAAACAGACATTTTTAATATTTTATTAAACGTTAGAGTTTATCGCATCGCTTTCTTTGCAGATGTTAGGCAAATGTACTTGTGTATCGAAGTCCAAAAATCCCATCGCGCTTTTCAACGCATTTTATATCGGTTTTCTACACAAGAAACTATACGAACATATGAATTTAATCGCGTCACATTCGGATTACGCTCTTCCCTTTCCTCGCACTTCGCACTTTACGCCAGTTAGCCGCTGACGAAAGGGAGTCCTATCCCCTTGCTGCTTCTGTAGTGGAAAGGGATATTTATATGGATGACCTCGTTTCCTCCGCGCCTTGCGTCAACAACGCAGTCAACACCGCCACTCAACTTATCCAAATGTTTCGCCGAGGTGGATTCACGAGGTGGATTCACATTGGTGGGTGGACAAGTAACTGCAAGGAGCTTTTACAACATATACCAGCATCACATCGTCAACAAGACTCGGTATCATTTGATGATAATGACATTTTAAAAATTTTAGGCCTTCGTTGGTATCCCGCTACCGATAAGTTTTCCTTTCTTGTTTCGCCGCCACCGGTCACTTGTACCAAACGCGCTATCCTCTCCGCAACCGCTCGCTTGTACGATGTTTTAGGATTTGTCGGTCCAGTAATACTTTACGCCAAATTATTAATTAAAGCCTTGTGGGTTCTTAATCTTAACTGGGATGAGACTCCACCCACTAATATTGTCAATACATGGCAGCGATATAATATATCAGAGTTACCTTTAATCTCACATTTACAGATTTCACGTCATATCGGCGTAAATGAAAAATCCCATGTGTCGCTACTAGCCTTGGCCGACGCTAGTGAAAAAGCTTACGGGTGTGTCATCTATTCGCATGTTGTTAACGGAAATAATCCTCTAATTATAACGCTCCTATGTTCTAAATCTGGGTGTCCCCATTAAAGGTTATAACTTTAGCCAGGCTTGAGTTGTGTGCCTTGGTTTTGCTCGCTAAGGTAGTACGCACCGTTTACGATTCGTTGTCATTGAGGCATCCGATCGACAACATTTATGCGTTTTCAGATTCGGAAGTCGCGCTCTGTTGGGCGTATTCTTCACCGCATAAGTTCAACACCTTTGTTGCTAACCGTATTTCGCAAATACAGTCCTATTTATTACCGGATAACTTTTACCACATCGCCGGCTCGGAAAATCCTGCAGATCTTATTTCGAATGGACTGTTACCCTCACAAATTTTAAATTTATCTCGTTAAGCTTAAAATTTTCTAATTGGAATAAGTATTTACGATCCGTTGTTTACGTTTTAAGGTTTTTAAACAAATTACCGCGCATAAATAAAATTATAACCGCATCCGACATAGAGATTTCTGAAATCACAGTTATTAAAATTGTGCAAGGCATCGCTTTCGCCGAAGATATAAAAAATATTAAAAAAGGACAACTATGTTCATCAACATTACGAAGGTTATCGCCATTTATCACGGACGATGTACTTCGAGTAGGTGGTCGGTTAGATTATTCGTCTTTATCGGATTCCCAAAAGCATCCAATATTGCTACCAAAAAAGGGGCATATTGTTGATCTTATAATTGATTATTATCACTATAAACATTTTCACGCTGGTCCTCAGTATTTACTTGCTGCATTACGGGAGAAATATTGGATATTATCAGCTCGCCGTGTAGTGAGATACCGCATTCATAGGTGTAACATTTGTTTTCGACATAAACCCAAACCTATTTACCCCATGATGTCTGACTTGCCTGCTTGCCGCCTAGAGCAGTGTAATGCGTTTACACACACAGGTGTGGATTTTTCGGGCCCACTTTATATCACATTAACGCGTAAACGTGGTATACGAAGCCAGAAGGCTTATTTATGTTTATTTATATGCCTCGTTACTAAGGCAGTGCATTTAGAATTAGCGTCTGATCTAAGTGCGGCGGGTTTTTTAGACGCTTTTAAGAGATTTATCTCTCGTAGAGGTCCGTGTCGATTTATATACAGCGATAACGGTACTAATTTTGTCACCTCGCGTTAATATTTACATGAATTACATGGATTTTTAAAATCAGAAGAATATTATAAGGCATTCAGTCAGGTGCTCACTGATAATCGCATTGTTTGGAAACTCAACCCTCCAAGCGCTCCACATTTCGGGGGTTTGTGGGAGTCCAATATTAAGGTTGTAAAACCCATTTGTTTCGCGTAATAGGTAAGCAAATCCTCACGTATGAAGAAATGCTTACTACTCTTTGTCAGATCGAGTGTATCTTAAATTCTCGCCCGCTTTATGTATTAAGCAGTGATCCATCGGAACCTACCGCACTTACACCCGCACATTTTCTAAATTTAAAACCACTTGAATGCTTACCGGCTGCAGATTTAAGCAAGGAACGTATTAATCTGTTATCACGCTTTTCTTTAATAGATTCTTTAGTTCAGTCCTTTTGGAAACGCTTCAGATTCGAATACTTACATACATTACAGAGTAGAGTGAAGTGGAATAAGAACTCTACTGCCATTTCTGTAGGGACGATTGTTCTAATAGACGTGGATAATACTCCACCGCTTCAGTGGCCTCTAGGCGTTGTCACCGAATTGTTTCCCGGTAAGGATAGTGTGGTACGCGTTGCGCAAGTTAAACTTATTAAGAATTCCACTTTAAAACGCCCTCTTATCAAACTGTGTCCTTTACCAACACAGTGATTAATATAGTTAATTTTACATTATCGTTTATATATTTAGTTTAATTCTTAGGTCATAACGTCGCTTCATTTCGCTACTATATAAGTATTTATCTATATATATATATATATATATATATATATATATATATATATATATATATATATATATATATATATATATATATATATATATATATATACATATATCTATATTTTTATACTTTACTTGCTAGTTGAGGATACATCAAGGCCGGGGGGGTGTTCGCGCCACTTTGCACTATCGCTTAACGCTTATAAGGGATTCGTTAATTATTATCCAATAAGATTACTGCAAAGCCCATTTCCGGTTTCCTATCTACCGCTTTATGCCCAGCATGTGCATTCTTGTTACGGGCTCACACAAGTTGAGAAGACACGCAACCAACCGCATCGCTTATATCTCGCATCATCGCTCCCGCCCTTGTGTAATTTGGATATTGAATTATACAAGCATATAGTGAAAAGTATAGACATTTGCAATAACGCTATATTTCGTGATTATGTGCGAAGATTATCTGTGAAGTTGATAAGTGTGAAGAAAGCCGGCAGCCATCGAGACACGAGGCAGATCAGCGGAAGTCCAGGTGGGTGCACATGCATTCCTTCACGTCCTTCCTATATCCCGAATTTAGGGAGAAGATTTTTTAATGTGAAGTCTAGATCCCCAGAATTCTATATAGAATGTAGCCTCAATGATAGAGGTGGTTTTATAATCTTTGATTTTTGCTCATAAATTAAAACCAGATGCCTTAACCCACTTGGTTCTAGTACTGATTAACTTTCCAGAACACACTAGATTAATTTTCCAGTTGATTACAGATAATTAAAAATCTTCTTTGTCGAGCATTACTCTGTGCAGTAAGCGATACTGCGACGATCATTGTAATATTGCTAGTTCAGCGGAAACGGTATTGATAGTGGTCTCGGTGATACATTGCCTTTTCAACTTGCAATAAAATGTAGCAGCGCTTCGCACCTTTCATGTTTGTTTAGAACGTATTTATTTAAGTGTTATTCGAAAATCCATATTTAAAAATGTGGGTAAAGTTTCAAAGCAAATTACACATTTTAATTGTAATAAGTTCACGTTGATAAAGTAGATGAAACTGGAATACAAAAAATATTATTTGAAGTAATTATATTACGAAAATTTTCAAATATATTTTTTCTTCCATTAATATTCCAGTTCTTTTATACCTCGGACGACCCCTCGCTTAGATAACCGTATGTGAAAACGGAGGTAGTATTTTTTTAATTATAGCAATATTAAAAATGACAGTATTTAGAAGCAGTAGCTTCTTTCAGTTCGAGATATACGTAAGCGTACTCCAATGTACCCACTACATTTTTCAACTAAGATTGACTATATAATGTAGCCCATATAAAAACATACCTTCAGAAAATATTGTTTTATATATCAAGAGTGACAAGTATGTACACCTGATAGCAAGTGAATAATTCTATAAAAATCAACATCTAAATGCAGATGTGTTGTCACCCCTGATGATTATAATGAAATGCTTCGTTACTAAGAAAACGGGTCTCTGGTTCTCTATACACTCACCATATGAATCACAGGAGCACTCTTCTGCTCACGACAATGAATCTCTAGAGACGACATGGAAAATTAAAGTAAAGGATTTCAGAAAAATAACGTCCGGTTACAGGTACCGAAAATCCATTAATACATATCATCCCTCGGGTGCTATAAGAGACGATTATGGGAAATATATTTTTTTATAGGAAAAGGGTGACAAGCGAGCACATAGTACAACCGACGATAAGTGATTGCTGCGGCCCATAGACATCTACATCCATCCTCGTTTGCGAATCAAAATGAAGATGCGTTGTCAGCCTTGAGGACTAAGATGGAATGCCTCTTTTCCAGTTAAAAGGGTCTCTGGTTCTCTACACTTATCATACGAAACATAGCAGCATTAAGCTGCTATTTGGCGCTGGTATTCTGTGAGAGCGTGGTCCTACCCAGGTCGAGCCGACCCATTCGTGCTACAACTATACAATTAATATACCTGCGGCACGGCTCTACTACGTGCATATAGTAATTCTTAAATAATTCCAAAAGTCTTGCAATAGACGGTGGTACACAATTTCGCTTACACCAATCTTAAATTATCCGGAACGGCGTATGATACGGCGATCTTCAATACATCTGTCATGACATAAGGCCTGTGACGCTTAAGGCAAATTCCCCTTACAAAAGAAGAGGTCTATGTCCACCAGTAAACACCCCAGGTCTGATGGATAATGATGATGATGAGAACCTAAGTGGTAAAGCCACGCTGCAGCTATATAATGGTTGTAGCACGAATGGATTGGCTCGACCGGGAAGCGACCACGCTCTCACAGAATACCAAAGTGAAATAGTAGCTTAATACTACTGTGTTTCGTATGGTGAGTGTAGAGATCCGGAGACCTTTGTTTACTGGAAATGAGGTATTTCGTTTTAATTCTCAGTTTTGATTCTTCATCGAGGAAAAATGTAGATGTCTATGGGACACAGCATCCACTTACCATCAGGTGGACTGTGTGCACCTCTGTCACCCTTATTCTATATTAAATAAAACGACCTAGTCGCAATTTAATACTGTATTCAATAAAAGCGCTAAACCCAAAGTAGAAATTAAGCACTATTGCTGTTGTAGACAGTTTATGAGATTATTAGAATAGCAAAAACAATATATCGTATTTACAAAACCTATAAAAAATAACTTTCTCAATAAGCTTTGGTAACTCGGCATCACAGCACTCGCCATAAATTTATTTTATGCGAGCCGCCTAAGTTCGATCACTGAGGCTGTCGCTACGGAAAATATTAATTGCTATTTTAGTGCTGGATATGCTGTACGGTATCGCATGTTCGCCCCATTTCATCCCATGTGTGTTGTTGTCGTAAGAAAAAAAAAGAAAAAAAAGGAAAAGAAAAGAAAAAAAAGGAAAAGAAAAGAAAAAGAAAACTACTGTGGAATATACCAGAAATATTCTATAGCTTCCCCATAGATGGCAAAAACGGTATCCTGTTTATGTCAGGCATGCATACCTAGGCCAGCAGCAGTATCAAAGATGCGATAACTTTGTCTGCCAAGTGGAACTATTGAGATATATCGTCGACCAAAGAGGCCTATTTCAAGCGGCGGACTTTTACGGGTCAATGATTATGATGATGATCCAGTGTTGATTATTTACTTCCTCGATGATGAAGGAAAGAACGTTTGACAAACGGGTTGGCAGTTGCATAACATTTATTTTTATATAAAGTATTTTACGTAAAATTTCACTCTGTCACCGCTTACGACACGCAAGAGACGTTATGGGGTATCAATTATTCTTACCCCTTTTATAGGCTGTTACGGATAGATGGATGATGATAGGATTGGTGGATAGAATAAGGGTGAAAAATTGTCACACTGTCCACCTGATGGTACGTAGGTGCTGTGGCATATAGACAATTACGACACGCAAGAGACGTTATGGGGAATCAGATATTTTTACCCCTTTTATAGGATGTTATGGATAGATGGATAATGATAGGATGGGTGGATAGAATAAGGGTGAAAAATTGTCACACTGTCCACCTGATGGTACATAGGTGCTGTGGCATATAGACAATTACGACACGCAAGAGACGTTATGGGGAATCAGATATTCTTACCCCTTTTATAGGATGTTATGGATAGATGGATAATGATAGGATGGGTGGATAGAATAAGGGTGAAACATTGTCACACTGTCCACCTGATGGTACGTAGGTGCTGTGGCATATAGACAATTACGACACGCAAGAGACGTTATGGGGTATCAGATATTCTTACCCCTTTTATAGGCTGTTATGGATAGATGGATGATGATAGGATGGGTGGATAGAATAAGGGTGAAAAATTTTCACACTGTCCTCATGGTACGTAGGTGCTGTGGCCTATAGAAAACGACAGCTATCCTCTTTTGCGTTATCACTCCTGAATACTAAGAGATGCTTAGCTATGGAATATATATGTATATATATACATATATATATATATATATATATATATATATATATATATATATATATATATATATATATATATATATATATATATATATATATATATATATATGCGTAACTTTACCTTACTTATAGTGATTTTTTTGTAGATTAAGATCCGGCTCGAAGGACCAAAATAATTATGTTATGTACACATAAGACCTGGAAAACACTCACCTGGGTAACCTTTGAGCTGTTCTGCGATTATCGGACCCGGTGTGAGGTGGATTCTGGCCAAATGTGCCTACTATTTTTCTTTTCCACAGGTCAGGTACAGAAAACTGCCTTAGTATTACGATGAAGCAGGGAAATGAGATCTTGTCTGCTGCCAGTAACGGAGCGCGTACGTAATGTGTACCGTCAAAGGCGTTAATGCTTGTGTTCACGAAGAAGTTGGCCGTTACTAGTGGGTACTTGTGGGTGTGGTTCAAAAAGGGTTGCTCGCTTCAAGTTTAAGAGTGCTTGCCAGTAAGAAAAAATATTTATATGAAACATTTTAAATAAAACGAAATGCTTTTCTTTCAAATTTTACTATTTTTAATTGTAAGAATTATACCTAAACCTCAATAAAAACATATAAATAAAAATATAATATCATGTATGTAACATGCCGCTCACCTTAAAACTACGCAGTATCTTTTAATTAAATTTAAACAAATCTTCAATACAAACTAGTACCTTGACATAAAATGAAAAAGTATAAGGAAAATTGAAAGTAATACGCGAAAGTACTTATTAAAAACTATATCTTAAGATTAATGATAAATGTTTAAAGCTATTCCTAAAGAAAGTATAATACGAAATCTAAATTATTATTTACATTTTTGTTACTCTATTGGAAGTGGACAAATTTTGTTAACTGGTCGCTTCAAATATGTTTTTCCAATTTGGAGAGTTTTAGATTAGATTAAGAGTGATAAACGAGCACACAGTCCACCTGATGGGAAGTGGATACTGTGGTCCAAAGACATCTACATTAATAACAAATAAGGAATCAAAATGCAGATGCGTTGTCACCCCTGGGAACTAAGATGGAATACCGCGTTTCCAATAAAAGGGGTCTCCGGTTCTCTACACTCACCTTACGAAACACAGCAGCATTAAGCAGCTTTTTTACGTTGGTACTCTGTTAAAGTGCGGGCAAACCCCTGTCGAGCTGACCCATTCATGCTACAACCATAATATAGCCGCAGCGTGCCTCCAGCATATAAATATGTAATTAAATAAGTCTTTTCTTTGATGTGGAATTTTGAGGTACATAAAGTTAATGATAAATTTATCATGAATGTTAATATATTACTGAAAGAATGTTTTGACCGCCAAAGGCACGATTAAAGATTAATAATTTATTAGAAATACGCCGATGGTTCGCGATTCTTAATAAATATTAAACGAACATTTTTTCCTGTGTAAGTAATTTATCAATTTAAATAAATTTACCCGAGGCCCGCCCGAGTAAATAAGGCAAAAAGAGGTGGAATAAATGCTATTACTCTTTTTCATCTAACTTTAACTTCAAAAAAGTTTCTCTCTCGAAAATATTACGTCGAATAATATCAAACATTATTCCTAAACACATATCGTCTCCTTGGAAAATTGCGCCTGAAAAAACAATACGAATTTGGGACCCTAAAAGATAAACAGTCTTTACTGTTACGACCCCTTTGAGACGAAATATAGAGAAAGTGGAGTGAGATGAAAGAATTTTTCTTTCTTTTTAGGGTACAGAGCCTTTTAATTCAATTCTTCTCGACGTACCATTATATCGTGAAGATTGTGTATGAGATAAGGTCTTTGGTGAATGCACCGTGAAAATATACAAAAGGTTATATTTAGCGAGTATTGTACTAATTGCAGAATACGATGGTTTCGCTAGATCTCGTTCCAAGATAACGAATTAAAACGCTTTCGTGATAAATTCTGTTGTAGTCTGAAACTGCTATAGGAAAATGAATCGTAAAGATTTATTATGTAGCAATCCGCCCCGGCTTCTCACCAGTGATTTCTGGATCTCGAAAACAGCGCCCCCTACCGGGTCTACTTGAGTTCTTAAATCATCCAGGAAACCACTCAAATACACAAAAAGAATCTACAGATTAATTTTATTAGTCATTATAGCCCGAACCATAATATTTTTTTTAACTTTCATTATAACTCCCCCGCAATCCCCTTCGAGAGTGGAATTCCGTAAAATTCATACTAAGTTGAACTCAACATCATAAAAATAATAATTTATACCTGTAGCTATAGATTAAAAGTTTTTTTTTTTATTTATAACGTCTTGCATTGCCCTGGTGGAACTTTATAGAGTCCGTTCTTGGTAATTTTTAACATACCAAAAAGAATATTCTGGCCAAGTTTTATAACTGTAAGAGCTATAGTTTAAAAATGTGATTTTTTTTAATTAATGCTCTATTCGGCGAAAGGAATATTCCTACCAAATTTCAAGTATCCAGGCCTTATGGTTCCAGAGATATCTTAATAAGTCAGTACATAGATGGACATCTGTTATAGATTATATACATTTTTTTATGTATTACATCTTTATGTATCATATTGTGAAGTTTAAAATACGAAGTTGTCGCCCTGATGGAGTGGCCAATTTGAAATAAAATTATAGCTTCATGGTCTTATTCCTGATTGAAACTTATTTAGACGAAAAGTAAAACATTTTTAATTTAAAATAATTTTTGGCATGCGAATGTACGACTTTTAATTAATTTCGTAAATAAAACTTAAGGGGACAGAGTAAGTCAGCTCAAATTCTAATTTCGTCCCCACTTGCCCGCGCGTCGTATGCTATGTACCGACATGTTAGTAATCACTAATACTGTAAGTAGAAAGGTCGTTAGACATTTCATTAGGTTTATCATATTTATACCTGTTCCTTAACGCCAAGCCAGTCGCTTCTTATTTTTATTACGGTTCTTTCCCATTTTAATTTTACGTCGTCCTGTTGCGTAATGTATATTCTGATCGTAAACGACACAACTTCTCCCTCCAAAAGCCGGAGCGATACTAACGGGGCGACAGGAATCAAGCTTACGCGCCGATAGTTTAGGTAATTTCTTTTTACAGTGAAAATAATGGTATTTTAGATAAGTAAATAACATAAGCACTGCTTTATAGTTAGTTCAGTTAGTATGCAAAGTTTCATGATCTTATTTAAAGTATTTTATGAATAGCAGCGGATTATTGTTTATTTTGTTTACGAAATCGTGTTTTCGCCTAACATAATCCTTAACATTAATCCTCAACTTTACCATTTATTATTTCAAAATTAATGCTGTAGTATTTTCGGCATAACGAAGAATCTTGCTAAGCCATTTGAGATTATATTTCCCCTTAAGGATTCATAGATTTGAGTAACTTTCGAATGCGCACAGTATGAAAAATGTGTTTGAAGAGGATACGACTGACGCACTGAGCGTTTTTGCTTTAATTGTTTTCGTAGAGGAAACTTCAGCTTAAAGAATAAATCATGAGAAAGACAAGTCACGAAGGTAAATGAAATTAAGAATTTTGAACATGACGAAACTCCCAGAGAAGCAACCCCGATTTATAAATCCAATTTCGCCATTACTGCTCCATGATAAGATCACTGCTCGACAAACTGCACAGAGTACATTATATATACCTGGAAACAAACTGTTTTAACGTGACAATACCTGCCCCTAATAGAAACCATAAGTTTGACACGATCCAATTTGTAATTAGAGAGCTGGAATATCGAGCGATGGTTTTTTAGTTTGAATTGCTAATTTTCGGGTTTATTCAATTTAATTTATTAATTTCTCTGTCTATCGCCTTGCTACAAGTATATGTATCACTCCGCTCTATGTGTAAGCTTACTTCTGTGAATACTAAGCTTCGCAATAAAATTTTATGTTGGTAATATAATTGAATTTAGGATGGTTAATGAGAAAATTTGAAAAGCTAATTCGGAATTAAACAATTTTTTACTTCCCGCTATAAAAATCAATAATTTTCGGTTTTCATCCCGGTTTTTGAAAATCGAGTTCTCATCAGATCTCGACGCATTTTCCTAGAAAGCTATTCTGGCTATTTTAACGATGATGTCCGTATGTCTGTGTGTGAGTGCGTGCGTGTGTGCGAGCGTGCGTGCTTGTGAGCGTGCGTGTATGTGTGCGTGGGTGCGTGCGTGCGTGTGTGCGTACATGCTAGCGTACGTGCGTGCGTACTTGTTCACGTAAACGTAAGAAATCATTAGCTAATTCGGATTAGAGAAAAAAATTGTAATCATTTGTTTTTTAACACGATAGACATAATTTATGTACTCTATATATTAAATAAAACTGGTACCCATTTCATTTGAACTTATTTTTAATGCACGACTTTTAGAATGCTTAAATAAATCTTCATTTCATTTCATTTCTTTGCAATACTTTGTGGAAATCAGATGTTCTATCTCCTGATGTCATAGTCAAATCTGACTTACTTTGTTCTCAAAATACTTTATAAATTTAAAATCAACGCAACAAAAACCGTAAAGTTGGGTTTATTTAATGTATTTTTTATTCAGAATAACTAATTCCTTTAACATTTAAATGTTAATGCTACAGGGACTATAACAATGATACAAGATAATTTCTTTTTTTTACTAGCACTTACAGTAAAACTAATTAAGAGTTGTTATCAAGAATGCAACAATGTCGTAAAATCAACGCATACATTTGATGCAGTTAAGGCATAGGGGCAGACATCTTTGTTCGAAAAACAATCGGAAGTTAATTATGCAGAGTACTTTGCTCACAGAGAATTCTCGTAAAATTATGTAGGTTATTTCCACTAGTTGCCGAGCTTGGCACGTGAGTTGGCAACTGCAGTTTTTATATTTTATAGTTGTTAATTGAAAGACTATTGTTTTTTACCTTTGTCGCCGCTTTTAGCACCCGCGGGACGGTATGGGGTAGTGCCACTATACCCGTATTTGTTTAATATTGTAGGATATTAAAATAATATAAAAATATATTGTGAAATTTTATTTTGTTTTATTACAGTAATGAAAAAATAAAATATACCTATAGATTGCAGCTTCTGAAATTCATTCACTTTTTTATAGAATATGTGGACAAAAGAGGATATAGTCCATCTGATGGTGAGTAAAGGCTGTGGCCCATACATACCTAAAATTAACCTCAATTAAGAATCAAAATGTAGATGCATTGTCACCCCTGAGGCCCGAGATGGAACGCCTCGTTTTCAGTTAAAAGGGTCTCCAGTTCTGTACACTACTGACGAAACACAGCAGTATTAATCTACGAGCTACTACCACTATCGTATTGTGTTTCGCATGTGAGCGTAAAAAACTGCATTTGAAGTAAAATTATGACTTATTGTTTCTTTCATTCCTTTCTTTCACTTAATGACTTTAAAACTTAATATTTTATATTAAAATTGTAAAACTGTAACATTTTTGAAGTAATTTTTCTTGACAACGGACCTGATGTAACCCATTTCGAAGCTTATTTCTGGATAAATTTTATTTACACAAAAACCCACAACTTTCACGACTGTTACCCGAAAAGGTGGGCAAAGACTATGAAATTCCATTCGGCACGATTCTGACACGTGTCTCTTGTTTTCACATTCGTAACATCTACACGGCGTTAAATGTTACTCTTAACTTGGCCCATCTTTAATATATCGCCAGTTTGGTCGATAAATTCCAGATACCTGTCTAGAAACCTAATTTAGAATTTCAATTCTAAAAATCCAAAATTATTAAACACTGTAAAACTGTTGAAAACTTTACTTCGTCTATTGTAATTTGTAATATATGTATATAAAACAATATTTTCACGTATCGCAGTCTCTACTGTATAATTCACCTTGCAAACCCGCGATGTGGATTTCCGGCGTATAATTAAAAACTAATTCCATTACTTTTAACGTGTTTTGCGTTAACAAAAGCACATAAATAATCCTTGATTATTACACCAAAGACAAAGAACACGACGAATGTTAAGGTAACATATGACACGATGCGTGCAATTTTTCCAGATGCCATGTTGATTTATTTGGATGGTTATCCTTATTCTGCATAAAGATCAATTGTAGTAATCTTTACCACGAAATTTCATAAATTTAAATGAAAAAATTGCGAATATATGTGCAATATTTTTCCGCAACGAAAGTACATTATTTGTTAATTTTTCGGGTATTAGGATGTAACCTCTTTTTATTTATAATCTTACTTGTTTATCTGTGTCGCCTCAAACTATCTAAGTAGTTCAGGATTTGATTAGATGGTTGAAGCTGCATCTATCTGAAAAAATAAGTATTTATGGTTTCCAAAATCGCCTCTCACGAAACTCAATGCACGAAATTTGTTGATGGATATTCATATCTGACATGGTGCTCACCACGTGAATACTAATATTTATCTTTATATATGTAATGTACCGATGAGCCGTGGTAGCTCAGATAGTTAGCGCTCGCTGTAAATTTCACAGTACGCGAGCAAACCGGGTTCGATCCCCGCCGGCACCAATGAAATTGTTAATTGTAATTTTAAGTGCTGATTTACCACGTGCTCGGCGGTGAAGGAAAACATCGTTAGGAAACCTGCATGTCCGAGAAATAAAATAAAAAATTCGAAGACATGTGAAGTTCGCCAACACGTATTGGGGGGATTCAATTGTGAATCTGGAGGTGTATAGTTCTTCTGTACGTATGTTTGTTACTGATCTCTTAAACGGCTGTACAGATTTTGTTGAAAATTTTTGTGTGTGGTTATGTCTGCAGATGGTTTAAATTCACAACCGGATTAGTAGGAGGCGCTGTTGAAGAGGACCAGAAATTACCTGCGCAGAGCCGGGTCGAATCGCATGATTTATCACGTGCTCGACGGTGAAGGAAAACATCGAGAGGAATCCTGCTTGTCTGAGCAATATGAAAAAAAATTCGAAGACATGCGAAGTTCGCCAACACGCATTGGAGCAGCGTGGCGGACACTATCTTGTCCCAAAACCCTCTCAGAAGCGAGAGAAAGCCTGTGCCCAGCAGTGATACGTATGTAGGCTATAACTTTACTTTTTCGATTATTTGAAACTCATGGCGGTAATCAATTATCGACTAAGAGGGCATCCTTTTAGGTTTAACAGCAACGTAAACAGATGATTCAAATTCTGAACATTCTGCGTGGATCGGACCAAAGATTTATAAATAGATATTAATAAGATAGTAGAAAAGATAATATTTAAAATACCTTTGACTATTACTTCGGGAGTCACGACGTCAAACACCTTAGTTATCATTTGTGATCATGGGTGTTGTATAGCAGGAATTAAAAAAGTTGAAGAAGTTTTAAGACAAAGCCAGTACGTTCAATTCTTACTAATCTACAATGAGGAACGCGTTCGGGATTGATCAAAAGGCGTTCGAATTATTCAGGTAGAATCTACAATGCATTTGTTGCATTAAGGAAACATCGTTTGAATGAAAGAAAAACACTAGAACGCTCAACAGACAATTCAAATTCAGAAAGAACTATATAAATGCAAATGACCTACACTTTAAAGAATGATCTAGACCATTAGCAAATATATTGAGATTTTTTTCTCTCTCTTCCAACTTCTTAAGTTGGAGTCAAAGTCACTTTGTTTTACTTAAACCGGGGTTAAGTTGGACTTGCTCAGATATCTGCCATTAGCATAAAGTTGGAATGAGTCCGCGTGTTCCGCTGAAATTGATAACTTAGTGCCTTATTTTAAGTCGGCGTTTCGCTATTTATAAGGAGTTTTTTTTACTTTCCGGCTTAAACTACGATTAAGTAATAGCTTTTTAGTAACCTTTTACACTTTCATGAACTTTTTCCTTTCATACGAACATTTGTTCAAGTTGATTAATAGTTATAGTTTTAGGTTTTATTTTTTTCGCAGGAAAAACAATATGGTTCGTATTAATTTATAAAAGCCGTAGATATTGATAAAAAAAAAGAAAAAATCGTCTGTTTTTCTTAACGTTACATTAGGCTTTTCGTATTTTGGAAGTATTCGTATGCCTATAAATAATTATGCTAAGCCGCTGCACCAAGGAGTCTCTTTTTATGAAACACGAATTAAAAACAAGCACACAGTTCACTTAATGGTAAATGTATGCTGCGGACCATAGACACTAGTATGCTCCCAGTTATCACCCCCGAGGACTAAAAATAACTGCCACGTTTCGCGTTCCAGTAAAAAGGGTCTTTGGCTCTCTACACACACCATGCGAAACACAGCATCTATGTTACAATCTGGGTTCTCATTTTTCACACTTATTCCATTATAAAAAAAATCTGACGGGTAGCTGCCATATGAAATATTAAATATACTAAAAAAACTAGTTGTTAAATAATATGTATGTAAGTTTACGATGAGTATATACGTATATCAAAGTGTACCTGAAGGTTAAGGACTACTATAACCGACGAAATTTTGCAACTACCTTCAGAAGAAAGAATTCAAAGGATATCATCGTTTACAAAAATGAAAAAAACCCAAATACTGTAACGTTGTGTCAAAGCATTTGGTCGACTTCAACCTCAAAACGCAAAGATAATAAAAATATTATGTAACTTAAAGGCTATAATGTTATTCTAAATGCTAATATTACTCATATAATTAACAGTCTGATGAAAAGCTTTTAAATAATTTTGTTGGTAAACTTACAAAATAGTTTTGTTTAATAGTTCAAAAATTGTTTCGTTTATCATTTTCTTAAATCTCAGAAATATATCAGAAGCTTAATTGTCAAAATTAATAATAGCGTGAGAGCGGATGTTCAACTTGCTCTTCTGCTTACGCAATTAATCATTATCATCAATAAAACAGCGTAAAGCACTGTACATTCGGTATAGATCAATTACAGTTTGACCATATCGTAAAGATCTCCGTCACAAATTACACAGTAGTGTAAAAGTAGTGTTACATGATAACACAAGGTATGAAAACCAACAGCAACACTACCCATCTCATTGTAACACCATCTTCCTTGCACTACTTACACTAGAAGAATTACTACAATGAACAAAACCAGTGTTTTTCGAATGAACAAAACCAGTGTTTTTGTTTTGTGAACCAACCACAAGCAGCATGACTTCACTCGTAGAATGACTTAGGCGGAACTTCCTGCACGCAAAGCGCATAGTGAACTTTACACCGTGCAAACAAGTGGCGGGTTTCTCTATACATCCTCAATTCTACCACGCCACCATCGATATGACATCCAATGGGGTGGTCTAAACTCTCACTCACACTCATTCCATCCGGTGTGTTATAGATTCGTCGAAACATTCATAAATTTGTCTAGCTATTTAATATCCACACGCTTAAGGAAAAATATTGACATAACTTACTCATTACTCGAATAAAAATATATACTATCTTATTACTTATGAGAAAAAAGGATAAATCATGAAGCTTTTAAAAATCTGATACAATAATAAAGTTAAATAAGTACACTAAACTACACAATATTTAAACGTAATCCATAAACATCAGGGGACTTAACAGCAAATGCTATAAAAAATAATGAAGTACAGTCACCGACAAAAGCACTCGACCAATTACAAACAACTATAAAAATATAAGCGCAGAAAAAAGTCGGAAGAGTAGTCTCGGAAATGACTATTGTTGCTGTTACGGAGCGAGTTTCATATTCAAGAAAATATGATTTCAGTTCCTCCATGTTCATTGTAAGGCGTCGTTCACATTATCAGGGTACATTCGTTTTTATTACGGACGCTAGCCATTGATGGCTATAACACCTAAATGTGATTTATTCTTTTTATGCGTTCGATTCGACAGTTTCGTTGCTTTATATATCGATATCATCTTTCCGAATTCGTGATATTTTATTTGTTAAATATTTCATCATGATAATCTAGTAGAGTGTGAAGAAGAGAGTGTCTATTCTTCTAAAATAAATAAAGACTTTGTTTTGGCAAAGACGAATTAACGTACCACAATTTACTAATTTATGATAAATAAACCAAGCTACAATCTACATACACGTCCCACGGCTGGACACAGTCCTCCTCTCAGCTCTCAGTTTCCATAAAACTAAGAAGGGGAGACAAAAAACTTAATTTAATAAATTTGGCTTTATACGTCGAAGGTGTGCCAAGAAAGGTCATTACTCAACATGAGTTATGGCGACAACAAAACGATGATTTTCAGTAACAACAAAAAAATCTAGGAGAATATAACTCCGAGAGTAAAAGGTAGTGACATTTTAATCAGAAAAAAAGCTTTCATTTCTCGGAGCTGCATTAAACCAGGAATGCGTGGCCGTCAGAATGTATGAAATAAAAATGTAAAGGAACATAAAAATAAACCAATAAACTAACATTACCGTATCTACGGAATCTAGCTGTCTAACAAACTTAAATCAAGATTCATATAAAACTTTATTTTAAACCTAACGAATGAGACCTTGCATAGATTATTTAATTAATATTAGTTATTAAGAAAATGAGAAATTTCCGAGCCTTTCGATTTTAGAAGAGATGTAGATGATGGGGCCCTCCAATGTCTCCACAAAAAATAGTTCAAAAACTATGTCAGCATTCTAGATTCTCGACCACACAAGTGTTTTTTAAAACTTTTCGGGTTTTATATAGCGGACGACACCGGAGGCTCATATTTGGACGTACTTTACACTTTCGGTATCACAGGATACACGAAGAGTATTCACTAGAATTACATGACTTAATTCCTTCCTCTCAGTTTCATCATCGGACCACCAGACGCTAGGATGGTCACCGTCCCTTTGTTGTCCATATAACACGAATTCGAACCAAACCTTAGACGGTTCAGATCTTCACTCATTATGCCTACAGTAAAACAATGTAATCCTGTGCCAGCATCTGTATTTCCATCCGATTTCAATGAGGGAGTCTTCAGGTCGGGAAGTAGTAAAGCATTGGCTTTTAAGTTGTGCATGAGCCTCGTAACATTTTTATAACGACAAGTACCTGTTAGTATTATAAGTACCTATTGGTATAACAGTCTTGTTTTACATATATTTAGTTTCCATAAGTGTTGCTGTAATTATCTTTATAGTATATAATAAATAATATCTTAATTTTCTATTATATCATACGAGTAAAGTAATCTCTCTGAAAATATTTGTACGCCGAAAACGGCGGAATATTTCGGATCGTAATTCTTTTGGTATATCTGTAATGACCATCTTCTAACAAATAAATCATCTTGTCTTATCTTATATTTTTAAAATCTAACCACAGATTAAGACTGTCTATCCTAAGCATCAGACGACCACAGATTGTAACTTTAAAAATTGATTCGTTTCGTCCTTTTATCTTTCTTTTTATTGCACTCAAACGCGAAGCGGAGGGGTAGTGCTTTAATATCGTAAAAAAAAAGAAAATCGCAATTTACTCGACTTAAATCATTTCCATTTATTTTATATTGCATGCACTCGTACAAACAAAAAAACACTAATGTCGACAATTTTATTACTACTATCGCAGCCTGTAAATGTTCACTACCGAACATAGTCTTCCAAGAGTGCCTCATTGGTGGGATGTTGCCATAGTTGCCACGCTTGGCAAGCGGGCTAGCTATCGCCAGTTTTATGTAAGTTTGAGTTGTTATCTAGAAAATGTTGCTGTTCATCTCTTGTATCAGTTTCCCTCTGCCGTCTCTTACGAAACCCACGGGACGCTATGGGGTAGTGATAAGCTTGCACCACCACCACACCTAAATAAGTTTAATTTTGATAAGGTGATATTTTTAATTTCGCTTATTAATTAAGAAATCAGTCTTTTTTACGTAAGTTTATTTATCTTTTTTTACGTAAGATAATGGATTTCTACGTGTCTGTTCACGATACTTTTCAAAGAACTTAATAGATTTTTAATAGTAAATACAGTGGATGGTTTTCTATATTACTACTGTCTTCCTTAACGTTTAATAATTATAAAATAGAAAACAAAAATTATGGTTTCATTAGATAACGAAATCAGCCATGTTTCTCTACAAATACTCTATACCATAGTCCGAAGTAACGGCAATTTTTTTTCAATTTCAGTCCGAAAAACAGACATTCTTTTTACAACATTGAGTTATAATGTACTACGTACTAGAGAAGCTATTCCAAACAAAAATTGTGCACTACTCGTATGTCTTCGCGCATGCGCGGTAATAGTAGAGTCGCGCATGCGCAG
The DNA here is from genome assembly GCA_036936625.1 of Parnassius smintheus behrii. Lineage (NCBI taxonomy): Eukaryota > Metazoa > Arthropoda > Insecta > Lepidoptera > Papilionidae > Parnassius > Parnassius smintheus. The sequence goes on from JAUPFT010000013.1 coordinate 46,248,444, forward strand.
TTGGTATAAACGCGCATTGCGCTTGCGCGGTCAGTTTTTGTTATTATAGATTATACGTAAGTAGAATGGTCAGTATGTAATAATTGTTTATTTATATTGTATTGTTAATTATATCGAGTACAATTATTTAAATTGTTTTTTATTTTGTATATGTGCTAATTTAATATAATATTACATAATATTATGTCAGAATTACATTTTAATGATATTTTTATCTGAATATTTTAAAAGGTATCTATGTCAAATATAAAAAAACGTACTAAATGTATGTTTAACAAAACTTATTAACATAAAATTTAAATTACAAATATATTTATTTAAATTAGAATCATAAATGTTGTAAATAATCGTTCATAAATGCTGGGCACGCGAGAGTTAAAAATGGACGAATTTATTCCACTTTGACTTTGATGTGGAAACTTAAAAATAAAATAAAAGAATAATAAGCGGATTTAAACATGGAAATTTTTGCCAAATCATAATAACTTATATATGTTTCTATAAAAAAAATGTGTATAATAATATATTCGTCCTATACTTAAGTACCCACGGAAATGTCGCATCTGAACATATTAATTTCATAATCTATATTCAGTGACACGAGATGGCGTCTTAGGAATAATTTGTTTTATTATTAATTTATAATACTTTTTTTATTGAATAAGTATCTTATTAACCGATGAAAAGTAATTCCTTGGTTTTTACTGACATTTCTTGAATTATTTGTGCAATATCTAAGTACACAAGACGGCATATTTTTATCAAGAGATTTTTTTTAAATCAACACAACACGTGACAACTCTACAAGCGCCTAGCGAGTGACTGATTAAAGTGCAGTGCATGAACCGCAGTTGAGTGGAACAGGGTAGCTGAATGCGGTGTCTCCTCTAGTACGTAGTACATAATAGCTCAATGTTTTACAAAATTAATTTTATAAGTAACTATAGCAGAGTTCTCCTTATTTTTAAAATTATTTTTAATAAAATAAAAGTGGAGAAGCAGCAAATAAGTGAAATAAGTTGTTGCTTGTTCGAATCATTTATGCATAATTAAGTAAAAATAAGTTATGTTTTGTTACAGAATGAGTGACAAACCAGCACACAGTCTACCTGATGTAAAGTGAATGCTGTGGCCCATAGATATCTTCATCTATTCTCGATTATCAATCAAAATAAAGATGCGTTGTCATCCGTGTAGACTAAGATAGAATATCTTGTTTCCAGTAAAGAAGAATTTCTGGTTCTCTTCACTCACCATACGAAACACAGTTACTATATGGCTGCTGTTTAACACTGGTGTACTGTGAGGAAGTGTAAGTTAAAATCTTTGTTGAAATTTTGCGAATAAATGGAACTTTTCTTATTTTAACGGGATTAAAAGTGATTCATAGGATACTTTATAGATCGTAAAAATATTAAAGTAACTGCAGTGAGCTAAAGCATGAAGGTGCTATGAAGTTGGTATCGCTGGTAGAAGATAGTGTATAATAATCCTTATGTTCGTTATAAGACCACAGTGTAATAAATAGTGAGTGAATACGGCCTTAGTATATAACCAACTTTACAGCTATGCACAGGTGTATGGCTCAATTTGCGTATGCTAATGCCAGAGTCTGCTTGTTTTGTGTATTGATTTATGGGCCTCGACGTCGCGTGTCCCTGATTTAGATGACATATCGCAAGCTCACAATTTGATTCCACGGTGTTAGGTCCGCAGTTGTTGATTAATTTTGCTGCCTGCGTCTGTGACTGTTCTATTAACTGCTTGATTGTTTGTCACTCGTGTAGCTAGTACCACTTAGCGTTTTGGCGTTATTAAATAGGAGCTTTCTATTAGAAGGCGACTATCTTTTTTTTTAATTTAGAATAAGTTTGACAAACGAGCCCACAATCCACCAGATGGTAAGTGTATGGTGTGATTCATAGACATCTACATCAATTCTCGACTACCTCATATTACGAGTCTGCATACAGACCACCATCTGCAAAATGGGTAACTGGTGTCTCTATGAGGCAATTAGAATAAATTTCCAAATTGTCAGATAAAAGCTACTCAGATACATCATAAGCGAATTAAAAAATATTACCCGTATTAATAAAATAGTTCAATTATTTCACACTTATATTTAGTCGGGTTTTAATTTGATGATACCTTTTATCAGTTTAGAAATCGGTCCTAAGATTAATTTTAAATTAATCCCTACTTTAATTGACTTACGAAAATGATAATTAGTAGCAATTCCTCCACTAACGCCTTGCAACTCAATACGAATGAAGCAATTAAACAAGCAATTCATTTTGTACACAAATATTAGTAATTAATTCATAAATTATAAATTCAAAACATAGTTGCAGTTTCAAAGCTTAACTTTGAAATACAGTCAGGTTCCAAAACCTCATAACTTGGCTTTAATCTTAAGTTAGATGAGGGAGCGAGAAGTACCTAATTCAGCTAAGATTACCCACGTCTGCAGTCACCCGAGGAACTTGGACGTAAGACTAAAAACCTAATAGAATTTGCATAGAAATAGATTCAGTCCGGCGCTCGGTTCTTTCAGAATGCCCCATCATCGCTTAATCCATTTGCACTGGCCACACATTTCGAGGGAAAGCTTTTGTAATAGTTTCGTAGCCATAGAATACGTTGCAAGAGCGCTTAGAAGCGGCACAATAAATTTTTAACTAAAAATTAAAATTAAATCATTTACATTTTTTCATTTTAGTTATATTTTTTTAGTTTCTACACACCACTTTATACGAGCCAGTACTTGATAACTGTTCGACCTGGTGGTAGGTAGAAGCTGATATTAAAGCATTGTCGTATTTTTATTTTTTATTAGCTCCTGATATATTTTATTACAAGAATAAGATTATTACAAATATTATAATATATTAACCACTTTCTTCAAAGCAAGCAGACTAGAAAGTATTATAATTTTTTTACCAAGAAAAGGAGCTGATTAATCTCAATAAATATAAGATATGTTCAGAGAATAAAATTTTATAAAACGCAAGCAAACACAGTTCAGTGCCCATCGGGCTAAACAAATTGTTACAAGCAATTTTAGTTCTGATTTACCGTGTCCTTGGAGATCAAAGGGAACATCGTAAGGAAGCCTCTGCATATCTAAGAAATTAAAAAATAGGACGTTTTTTTTACTTTTTATAAACCAGTGCTTGACTACAATCCCACCTGGTGGTAAGTGGTGACGCAGCCTTAGATGGTAAATCGCACTGTCTTAGTGTAAAAAAAGCCTATTAACTATAGCCTGGAAGACGTCCAGATTGTATTCGGACGGAAAGATAGACGCCGGCAAATTATTCCACTCCTTTGCCTTACGCACTACATGTGACATGTGAAGTTTTGGACTTTGGATATAATGTTAGGCGGACTTCACATTGGTTCTTCCATGCATTAAAACCCTCTCGGATATGAGAATAGGTGTATAAATCTGACGTATACCGATAAAGACTTTTGTATCTTTGCTACCACTAATGGTAATGGTTAATAAGAAAATGCCCTATCTAAAACAAAATTCCTATTAGTCTTTGACAAGAAGGGGGATAAGTAAAGCACTATCGATTTTTTGACACGATGAAAAATGTAATGGATAAAATAACACAAACATATTGTGCCGGTCGATCGATATGAGTTAAAACATCGTCTGTTTGAGTAATAATACTTAATCATTTCACTTAATCATTTACAGCAAAACAGCAAAGACTGTGTAAGCGAAATAGGTTATATTTATATATATATATATATATATATATATATATATATATATATATATATATATATATATATATATATATATATATAGTGGTAAGTAGATGCTGTGGCACATAGACAACTGCATCTATCCTAGATTAGGTATCAAAATGCAGATGCCTTGTCACCCCTGAGGACTAAGATTGAATGCCTAGTTTCCAGTAAAAAGGGTTTCCGGATGTAGAAACATACACCGTACGAAACACACTAGCAATTAGCTGCTATTTGAGGCTCGTATTCATAAGAGCGTGGTCTTTCCCCGGTCGAGCTGACCTATTTGCGCTATAACTATAATGTAACTGCAGCATTCTTCGATCAACAATACCAACTAGATAACGTGTCACGTACAAAATCATAGCTAAATACTGTCCGCATGAATATAACTATGAAAAGACATAAATTAAATAACATTTAGTGTGAAATCAACCTTACGTTATAACAAATAAGGTTCTTTTTCCCGTTATTGCCTTGCAAGCTACACTCTCACGTGCAAGAGCTCACGGCTCATGTGCGCTCTTATAGGGGCTACATACGATCAATTTTAACTATCAGTTTTGACTGACCAGTTTTAACTGACAGTGAAAACTAAGTGTGTGTACGATGAAAACTGTCAGTTTTTTTTATTATCAGTTAAAGTTAGACTGATGTAATGAAATGACGGAACTGATCAGTTAAAACTGTACGTGTGTAGGCGGTGTTTCATCAGTCGTGTTGCGATCACGAAAAAGAAACTGGTCTGTACATGTTTATTCTCTTCGCATACGCAGAAAAATGATGCAAAGACTGTGGTTGGCCGAGTTTTTAGAATTATATAGGAATGAACCTTGCTTATGGCAGAATAAAAGTAAGGAGTACCATGACCGAGAAAGGAAATCAGCAGCTTACAAGGTGTTCGCGCCACTTTGCACTATCGCTTAACGCTTATAAGGGATTCGTTAATTATTATCCAATAAGATTACTGCAAAGCCCATTTCCGGTTTCCTACCTACCGGCTTTATGCCCAGCATGTGCATTCTTGTGTTAACGGGCTCACACAATTTGAGAAGACACGCAACCAACCGCACCGCTTATATCTCGCATCATCGCTCCCGCCCTTGTGTAATTTGGATATTGAATTATACAAGCATATAGTGAAAAGTATAGACATTTGCAATAACGCTATATTTCGTGATTATCTGTGAAGTTGATAAGTGTGAAGACAGCCGGCAGCCATCGAGACACGAGGCAGATCAGCGGAAGTCCAGGTGGGTGCACATGCATTCCTTCACGTCCTTCCTATATCCCGAATTTAGGGGATTTGCAGTATCACGAATAAATTAAATTCCATTCACCGCTCGCACCGCGCTCATATACAGTCCATTATTCTATTTAAATTAATAGCCGCACCGCATAACATTATTTAATACATTTGAACCAGCAGTTTGGTGGTTGAAGGCCAAACGCCAAATCCACCATATATTTTTGGTCACTTCGGCCGGGATTAAATTAACCTTTAGGCCCGGAGAAGTAAACTTATTTTTTTATATATATTACAAAAAATTATATATACGTATATATTATTAAATCATAATAAATTGTAGTTCTAATTATACTAACTACAATATTTATTTGTCCCGCATCGCTTATTACACGTATTATAATACCTTTGTAACGCATACCACACCGCTTCATTATTCGATTAATGATATTTTTCTTGTTGATTAACCGCCATCTTTCTAGTAACGCGAGATTGCTTCGTTCCCCAGTTAACTAATTCTACTGTCACTTATCGCAATAATTTTAGTCCGCATTTGTTTGTTGAAAATGACGACGAGAAGCAAAGAATCGAAACTGGTTTCGGATGAAGAAGTTAGTTTAAAAGTTTTTATCGCTAAACGTAATTATATTTACGAACGATTACAAAAAATTTACGAGACCTCAAAGGGCGCATTTAATTCCTTGGACGAGCAGAATTTATTTCTTAGCATCGCTTCGACTATAGAACAATTACGTAGTGAGTTTCAAGAAGTTCTAGATAACTATAATACTAAACATTTAAAATTAAACCCTAACGCAACGTCTGCAACGTTGATTATGAGGCTTGGAACTCATTTGAAGATTTATATAGTCGTATTAAGTGCCAAATTATGAAAATATCTACATCGCCTTCATTGAGCTATTATGTACTACGTACTAGAGGAGACACCGCATTCAGCTACTCTGTTCCACTCAACTGCGGTTCATGCACTGCACTTTAATCAGTCACTCGCTAGGCGCTTGTAGAGTTGTCACGTGTTGTGTTGATTTAAAAAAAATCTCTTGATAAAAATATGCCGTCTTGTGTACTTAGATATTGCACAAATAATTCAAGAAATGTCAGTAAAAGCCAAGGAATTACTTTTCATCGGTTAATAAGATACTTATTCAATAAAAAAGTATTATAAATTAATAATAAAACAAATTATTCCTAAGACGCCATCTCGTGTCACTGAATATAGATTATGAAATTAATATGTTCAGATGCGACATTTCCGTGGGTACTTAAGTATAGGACGAATATATTATTATACACATTTTTTTTATAGAAACATATATAAGTTATTATGATTTGGCAAAAATTTCCATGTTTAAATCCGCTTATTATTCTTTTATTTTATTTTTAAGTTTCCACATCAAAGTCAAAGTGGAATAAATTCGTCCGTTTTTAACTCTCGCGTGCCCAGCATTTATGAATGATTATTTACAACATTTATGATTCTAATTTAAATAAATATATTTGTAATTTAAATTTTATGTTAATAAGTTTTGTTAAACATACATTTAGTACTTTTTTTTAATATTTGACATAGATACCTTTTAAAATATTCAGATAAAAATATCATTAAAATGTAATTCTGACATAATATTATGTAATATTATATTAAATTAGCACATACACTAAATAAAAAACAATTTAAAAAATTGTACTCGATATAGTTAACAATACAATATAAATAAACAATTATTACATACTGACCATTCTACTTACGTATAATCTATAATAACAAAAACTGACCGCGCAAGCGCAATGCGCGTTTATACCAACTGCGCATGCGCGACTCTACTATTACCGCGCATGCGCGAAGACATACGAGTAGTGCACAATTTTTGTTTGGAATAGCTTCTCTAGTACGTAGTACATTATAACTCAATGATCGCCTTCCACTGTTACGTTAGAAAATAGATTTCCTACTAAATTAAAAACTTCACGTCCGCCAATTGAATTAATGACATTTAACGGAGACATACGCCAGTGGTCCATGTTTTATCAACAATTTAAGACATTAATTCACGACAATTTACAATTAAATGATGCCGAACGTGTTTATTATTTGGTTAACAAATTGAGTGACAGGGCGTTATCAGTTTGTGCCGGGTTAGCCCCTACCGCAGAAAATTATTCCATTATTTGGAATGCGCTTTTAGGAAGATATAATGACGAACGCACATTCGCATCTACGTATATTAACCAACTATTGGATTTAACACAGGTGAACGCAAACACAACAGGAGGTTATCATAAATTTATGGACAAATTTGATGCTTCAATTAATGCTCTAAAGCAATTAAAAATTGAGGACTTAGCTGATTTTTTGTTTTTAAATATTGCACTTAGAAAATTAGATCATGACACTGTTAAGTCATTTGAAATGTCTTGTCGCACAATTAACATACCAAACTACGCCTCTTTAGTACAATTTTTATACAAACAGAATAGGGCTATATGCCATACATTTAATAATTCGCATACTTTATCTACATCCAATAATAATCGAAACAAATCACTTTCAAATAAATTTAGTAAAACATTTATTAATACAGATCCTTCGCATTCATGTATCTTTTGTAAATCAAATGATCATGAACACTTGTATGTTTGTCCACGTTTTTTAAAATTAAATACACAACAACGTTACGATATTAATAAACAAAACAATTGTTGTATTAATTGTTTAAGTAATAAACACTCGACTTCTTTTTGTAAATCGAAGCTTAAGTGTATACTGCGCGCGGCGCCACCATTCTTTAATTCATTCAGACCCGCACCAGAATGGTTCTAAGACTGCTTTTCTTAGCAACAATACGTTACACTCAGAGGTTGTGCAGACGCCTAACGCTAATACATGCAGCTCGCATTCGATTAACTACCGCGCAGTTAACGATATTAAGGTTAATTCTTCTGTCGCTCACAATTCGAAGACGGTGGAAGATGAAAAAACACTTACCTCTTCATGTAATATTTCTTGCGATTATAGTACTCTTCCACGCTATACTACTTTATTGGGGACTGCAAAAATAAAGGTCGTAGATAAATATGACAATGAACATTTTATTCGGTGTTTAGTTGACCCCGGATCCCAATGCGACTATATTACGAAGGATTGTTGTAAACGCTTATTTCTTTCCGTTTCGAATAAAAGTCGTTTTACCGAAGTACACGGGATCGGTGGTGTGTCCCAAAAGATTTTAAGAGTCACTTCACTGCAGTTCACGTCTCGTTTTAATGATAACAAATTTTATCATATTGAACCATTAGTTGTTCCGACCATCACGGGTCAGTTGCCAGATTCGATAGTAGATGTTTCAAAAATTCGCTATTTAGATAAAATACGCTTAGCAGATGATCAGTTTTATCAACCTGGGTGTATAGATATTTTATTGGGGGTTAATACCTACATAAAACTTTTGTCGCCTGAAAACTTAATTCATTCGCAATGGCCTAGTGCCATAGAAACATCACTCGGATATATTATTATGGGTGATGCTGAAGTCGCTATATCACATCATTCCCCGCGTTCATTTGTTTCCTGTTCTTACGAAATTTAAATCAAAATTATCTTAATGATATAATGGAAAAATTTTGGAAAATTGAAGAACTTCCGCAAAAAATATATTTGAGCCGTGATGAGCAAGAATGTGAAGACATTTATACTTCTACTACTTACCGCCAAAACGACGGACGGTATGTGGTCGCCCTGCCATTTAAGAAAAGGCTCGACATATTGGGTGACTCTTTAATGAATGCAAAAAAACGCCTCTTACTTTTGGAAAAACGCTTTAACAAATATCCCGATCTTCGCGTTCAATACAATGTTGTTATACGGGAATACATTAATAAGGGTATTTTATCCGCTGTTTCTGATAATGATTGTATACAGCCTTCTTTTTATTTGCCGCATCACCCTGTCATACGGAATGATAAAAGTACAACGACCTAGCGTCGTTTTAGACACTAGGTCTAAGTCGGATAACGATATTTCTATGAATGACATTTTGCACACCGGGCAAAATTTACAAACAGACATTTTTAATATTTTATTAAACGTTAGAGTTTATCGCATCGCTTTCTTTGCAGATGTTAGGTAAATGTACTTGTGTATCGAAGTCCAAAAATCCCATCGCGCTTTTCAACGCATTTTATATCGGTTTTCTACACAAGAAACTATACGAACATATGAATTTAATCGCGTCACATTCGGATTACGCTCTTCCCTTTCCTCGCACTTCGCACTTTACGCCAGTTAGCCGCTGACGAAAGGGAGTCCTATCCCCTTGCTGCTTCTGTAGTGGAAAGGGATATTTATATGGATGACCTCGTTTCCTCCGCGCCTTGCGTCAACAACGCAGTCAACACCGCCACTCAACTTATCCAAATGTTTCGCCGAGGTGGATTCACGAGGTGGATTCACATTGGTGGGTGGACAAGTAACTGCAAGGAGCTTTTACAACATATACCAGCATCACATCGTCAACAAGACTCGGTATCATTTGATGATAATGACATTTTAAAAATTTTAGGCCTTCGTTGGTATCCCGCTACCGATAAGTTTTCCTTTCTTGTTTCGCCGCCACCGGTCACTTGTACCAAACGCGCTATCCTCTCCGCAACCGCTCGCTTGTACGATGTTTTAGGATTTGTCGGTCCAGTAATACTTTACGCCAAATTATTAATTAAAGCCTTGTGGGTTCTTAATCTTAACTGGGATGAGACTCCACCCACTAATATTGTCAATACATGGCAGCGATATAATATATCAGAGTTACCTTTAATCTCACATTTACAGATTTCACGTCATATCGGCGTAAATGAAAAATCCCATGTGTCGCTACTAGCCTTGGCCGACGCTAGTGAAAAAGCTTACGGGTGTGTCATCTATTCGCATGTTGTTAACAGAAATAATCCTCTAATTATAACGCTCCTATGTTCTAAATCTGGGTGTTCCCATTAAAGGTTATAACTTTAGCCAGGCTTGAGTTGTGTGCCTTGGTTTTGCTCGCTAAGTTAGTACGCACCGTTTACGATTCGTTGTCATTGAGGCATCCGATCGACAACATTTATGCGTTTTCAGATTCGGAAGTCGCGCTCTGTTGGGCGTGTTCTTCACCGCATAAGTTCAACACCTTTGTTGCTAACCGTATTTCGCAAATACAGTCCTATTTATTACCGGATAACTTTTACCACATCGCCGGCTCGGAAAATCCTGCAGATCTTATTTCGAATGGACTGTTACCCTCACAAATTTTAAATTTATCTCGTTAAGCTTAAAATTTTCTAATTGGAATAAGTATTTACGATCCGTTGTTTACGTTTTAAGGTTTTTAAACAAATTACCGCGCATAAATAAAATTATAACCGCATCCGACATAGAGATTTCTGAAATCACAGTTATTAAAATTGTGCAAGGCATCGCTTTCGCCGAAGATATAAAAAATATTAAAAAAGGACAACTATGTTCATCAACATTACGAAGGTTATCGCCATTTATCACGGACGATGTACTTCGAGTAGGTGGTCGGTTAGATTATTCGTCTTTATCGGATTCCCAAAAGCATCCAATATTGCTACCAAAAAAGGGGCATATTGTTGATCTTATAATTGATTATTATCACTATAAACATTTTCACGCTGGTCCTCAGTATTTACTTGCTGCATTACGGGAGAAATATTGGATATTATCAGCTCGCCGTGTAGTGAGATACCGCATTCATAGGTGTAACATTTGTTTTCGACATAAACCCAAACCTATTTACCCCATGATGTCTGACTTGCCTGCTTGCCGCCTAGAGCAGTGTAATGCGTTTACACACACAGGTGTGGATTTTTCGGGCCCACTTTATATCACATTAACGCGTAAACGTGGTATACGAAGCCAGAAGGCTTATTTATGTTTATTTATATGCCTCGTTACTAAGGCAGTGCATTTAGAATTAGCGTCTGATCTAAGTGCGGCGGGTTTTTTAGACGCTTTTAAGAGATTTATCTCTCGTAGAGGTCCGTGTCGATTTATATACAGCGATAACGGTACTAATTTTGTCACCTCGCGTTAATATTTACATGAATTACATGGATTTTTAAAATCAGAAGAATATTATAAGGCATTCAGTCAGGTGCTCACTGATAATCGCATTGTTTGGAAACTCAACCCTCCAAGCGCTCCACATTTCGGGGGTTTGTGGGAGTCCAATATTAAGGTTGTAAAAACCCATTTGTTTCGCGTAATAGGTAAGCAAATCCTCACGTATGAAGAAATGCTTACTACTCTTTGTCAGATCGAGTGTATCTTAAATTCTCGCCCGCTTTATGTATTAAGCAGTGATCCATCGGAACCTACCGCACTTACACCCGCACATTTTCTAAATTTAAAACCACTTGAATGCTTACCGGCTGCAGATTTAAGCAAGGAACGTATTAATCTGTTATCACGCTTTTCTTTAATAGATTCTTTAGTTCAGTCCTTTTGGAAACGCTTCAGATTCGAATACTTACATACATTACAGAGTAGAGTGAAGTGGAATAAGAACTCTACTGCCATTTCTGTAGGGACGATTGTTCTAATAGACGTGGATAATACTCCACCGCTTCAGTGGCCTCTAGGCGTTGTCACCGAATTGTTTCCCGGTAAGGATAGTGTGGTACGCGTTGCGCAAGTTAAACTTAAGAATTCCACTTTAAAACGCCCTCTTATCAAACTGTGTCCTTTACCAACACATTGATTAATATAGTTAATTTTACATTATCGTTTATATATTTAGTTTAATTCTTAGGTCATAACGTCGCTTCATTTCGCTACTATATAAGTATTTATCTATATATATATATATATATATATATATATATATATATATATATATATATATATATATATATATATATATATATATATATATATATATATATATATATATATATATATATATATATATATATATATATATATCTATATTTTTATACTTTACTTGCTAGTTGAGGATACCTCAAGGCCGGGGGGGTGTTCGCGCCACTTTGCACTATCGCTTAACGCTTATAAGGGATTCGTTAATTATTATCCAATAAGATTACTGCAAAGCCCATTTCCGGTTTCCTATCTACCGCTTTATGCCCAGCATGTGCATTCTTGTTACGGGCTCACACAAGTTGAGAAGACACGCAACCAACCGCATCGCTTATATCTCGCATCATCGCTCCCGCCCTTGTGTAATTTGGATATTGAATTATACAAGCATATAGTGAAAAGTATAGACATTTGCAATAACGCTATATTTTGTGATTATGTGCGAAGATTATCTGTGAAGTTAATAAGTGTGAAGAAAGCCGGCAGCCATCGAGACACGAGGCAGATCAGCGGAAGTCCAGGTGGGTGCACATGCATTCCTTCACGTCCTTCCTATATCCCGAATTTAGGGGATTTGCAGTATCACGAATAAATTAAATTCCATTCACCGCTCGCACCGCGCTTATATACAGTCCACTATTCTATTTAAATTAATAGCCGCACCGCATAACATTATTTAATACATTTGAACCAGCAGTTTGGTGGTTGAAGGCAAAACGCCAAATCCACAAGGTATTATTAGAAAAAATTAAAGAAATTGACTCTACGGTAGCTATAGATACAGTGAAAAGTAAAATTAACACACTGCGTTGCACGTTCAAAAAAGAAGTTTTGATAGTCAAATCGTCACAAAGATCAGGATCTGGCAAAGATGATATTTATATACCAAAGTTATGGTATGACGATTTACTACAATTTCTCACCGACCAAGAAGTACCACGATCCTCAAGATCAAATATTTCCAAGGATGACGAAGAAACAAATGACTTGAGTAAATAAATACTATTATTGTTTATTTTATAATTTAGTTTATTGATATTAGACTATTATAAAAACATTAACGAATAAAATTATCCTGCCATGGAACTTGTCCTTCATTCACGAAATAGTTCATAAAATCTTCCCTTGTTTTCTTGGCTGCATTTGTTATATTTCCTTGGTGTCTTCTATCTAAGTCCGAATCTGCCGAAGTCACTCCCTGTATAATTGTTCCGTTATCAAAAAATTCCCTATCAAGAGTTTCAGGAGGACTGTAATTGGCTTGGTTTGTTTCAGTTAAGTAATTGTGTAGAGCACAACATGCAATTACAACGGAATCAATATTTTTTGGTTCGATGTTTATTTCTGTGTGAAATATACGGAACCGAGACGCTAAAATCCCAAAAGCATTCTCAACAATTCTCCTTGCTCTTGATACTCGATAATTGTATATTTTTTTCTCATAAGTATTAAGATCTACTTGTCTACATGGTTTAATCATGTCTGTTCTCAATGGAAACGCATCATCAGCAACAAATACGTAAGGTAAACTTCTGTTGCTATTTTTGACTAGTTCGGCGGCTGGGATGTTTAATTTACTGTCTTGAAGTTTTTCGAAAAATACAGTGTTCGTAATACTCCACCATCTGAAATTCTTCCATTTGTGCCAAAATCACACAAAATGAACTTGTATTGATCATCCACAATAGCAATTAAAACAATGCAATGTCGGTTTTTATAATTATAAAATTCTGATCCACATCCAGGGGGTAAAGCAATTGAAACATGCTTTCCATCTATTGCTCCTAAGCAATGTGGAAAGTTCCATCTCTTCTCAAACTTTTCAGCAATATTTTTCCAATCTTGTTCCGTATTGGGAAACTGAAAATAAAACATTATATATTATTATATTATTAATTGTGTATGTATTATTGTTACAGAATGAAGACCTAGACTCTACACCAAGTTCATCTTTGGCTTCAAACCACTCTGAATCTGACACAGGAAATTCAACATCATCGTCGGCAACACCTCACCATCCGAGACCGACAAAAAGGAATCTCAATCAAACTTTAACCAATGACGTTTTATTAACTGTACAGGATCATTTTAAACCTCTTGTACAGCGGGATGATCGTTTCGATATTTTTGGGAAAAACGTGGCAATGAAGTTGCGTGATCTTGCTAAAGAACAGCGCATTTTAGCGGAAGGTATTATAAACGAAGCTCTATTCTTAGCTGAAATGGATAAATTGACTATTGACCACAAAACATCGGATCGAGCAACAATACAACAAATAAATTCTAACACTGCAGAATCACAGAGCATACTTCAGCCATACCTTTTAGACAACAATACAGGAGCGGTACAACCTTTACAAGAAGTAAACACTGCGGCTTCATTTTATCTCAGTACATGCAAAATGAATCGTAGGCCTCTAAACCGCATTCAGTTTAATTTTTTTAAGTCATCTCTTGATAATTTTCTTAATAATAAATAATAAAAGATATTATTAAATGTTCCAATTTTTCTTACCCTTAAACAATCTGGGCAAAGTACTTTGAATAAAGCCTCACATGTGTCTGGTATTATGCTGCTGAGGGCTTGAGGTGAAATAATTGTGGAAAACTTTACTACTAACTCCGTCCTGTTGCTAGAAATCGTAACGTTGCTGTTAATCTCTCATGTGGCGATATAGCATTTCTCATAACTGTATCCTTTCTTCTAATCAGTGGAGACACTAGAGATAGTAGATTGAGGTATATTTCTTCACTCATTCTGAGATAGTTGTGCCAATCCTTCGAAACAATTTTTAGTTCGGTTAATAAATTAACATGGGAATAAGTTTTCCTTTTTTTTAACCACTCTTTACACCACTCTTTGCGTATATTTTTTTTATTTTATTTTTTAAAATCATTAATAAACCAAGCACGTTGAATAAAACTATTATTTACGGATTTTATCGCGTTTAATTACTTTAATTTATTTTTATTATTATCCCGACGTTTCGGGTGCTTTACAGCACCCATGGTCACGGGGGGGACTGAGATGTTTGACGTCCCAATGTCATAGTTAGTCCGGCTACCTTCAGATTTTTTATATTAATTTTTGGTCCGATTTACGCAAAACGATCTTATAGTATCATGAAGTCTTGCAGTGGTATGCTTGGGTTTGGGTTTAATTTTGTTAATTATAGGATCCCAAGCAGATGGTAGCACCCAACCATCTTCTCTATTGAAATTCGGATGTTTTTTTTAATTTCAATAGCCTCGCGTATCATCTTTGGTAGGAATCGGTGTTCTTTTGCGAGAATTTGTGGTTTATCGAATCTAATGTAATGGTGGGGACGATCTTGAACATGTTCGCAGACTGCAGACTTCCCGGAGCGTCGGTGCTTCACATCAGCTATATGTTCCTTCACGCGGGTTTTTATAGATCTCTTTGTTTGACCTATGTAAGAGAGACCACATTCACAATCTAGCTTGTACACACCTGCATCTTGTAGAGGAATATTACATTTGATGGATGGTAAAAATTGACTTATCTTCTTCAGCGGCTTGTAGTATGTCTTAATGGACGCTCGCTTCAAGATATAGCCAATCTTGTCCGTGACTCCTCTGATTGAAGTGCAAAGGACGTCAGTTTTAACTGTCAGTTAAAACTGGTCAGTCAAAACTGACAGTTAAAAGTGATCGTGTGTAGCCCCTATTATTTACTGAGATGGATTTCTTACGCCGACCCGACATCTAGTTGGCATTGTTGATCGAAGGCAGCATGGCTCTACCATTTCAATATTACGATGTGACCGAAGCTATATGAGCATGACAAATATCTTCATTTTGCATATATGTGCAAGAAGTGAGACAGTTGTGTCAGGAAAGTGCTACATGGAAGTCCGTAGTCGCCTACCCTCCGAGCAAAAGACGTGAGTTTTTTTATAGCCGTGATGGTCCCAAAATTTCATTTTTTGTTCATTTGTTTCTTTAATTTGTGAAGTTTCATTACAATCGGTTAAGCTATTTCAAAGACAGACAGACAGACAAACATTTATGGAAAGCAAATATCCCCCTCTGCTTTATAAAAGATATATAAATAACTATATTTCAATATTATCGACAGACGCTTCAATTTTATTTATATTGTATAGATAGACAAAAAACCGAACACCTTAAGTCGTTAAGTCCGCCTTTATACTTTTTTATGCAACCGAGTATAGATAAATAAATATAGATTATAACGTAGTACCGAATTCATTTTAAATATCATATTACCCTGTAGTCAATATAATACGAAAACATCAAGGCCAGGTTAGGGCCCGATTTTTCGTAAGGCATTCTAACCACTGAGTTACGGGATCATATAACTTTGCACAAGTCTTAATACAGCCAGTATTGGATTTAGTTATGAAGGTATTCCAAAACTTAAACCAACACGGGCAGCTTATCTCAGCTCTGTTTAATTACAGAATATCTCTGTGACCGAAGGATGACTAGAGCTTCCGTTCAATTACAAGAGCTCTATTCAATCTAGGGTTATTTATCTAAACTGTTATATTCTGTGCAATCATATTGCGGTTATAACTATAATATTTAATTGAAACATTGATAAACGATTTGGCACTCCAATGGTGTAAGGTAGTGGCGGGTCAAGAATACTCGTGCCCATTTCATTTTATATGTGTGTAGTACCACTTTTTACAAGATGGTAAATAGATGCCACATCATCACAATGGCACATATATTTAACCTCGATTAAGTATTTAGAGTAATTATTAATGCGGAAATCGTTGTCAACCCTGTGAACTAGGATAAAATGGGTTGCTTTCAGCAAAAAGACCTTCGGTTCTCTACACTAACTATACGTACCACAACAGAATTAAGCTGGTATATCTCGCTGGTATACGGCTGTGCAAAACACCAGGTTATAATATTATAATGAATACAGTTATTCTATTTCACGATTAAGGGGATATAGTAAGTCAGCTAAAATTCTAATTTCGCCCTCACTTCCCTGCGCGGCGTATGCTATTTACCGACATGTTTGTTATTACTAATACTGTAAGTGGGTCGTTAGATACTTATTTCATTAGGTTAACATATTTATGCCTGTTTCTTAACGCCAACCCAGTCGCTTCTTATTTTTATTACGGTTATTTCCCATTTAAATTTTACGTCGTCCTGTTGCGTAATGTGTATCTGACAAGCGACAAAACTTCTCCCTTCAAAAGCCTAAGCGATACTAACGGGGCGCCAGAAATCAAGCTTCAAGACGCCGATAGTTTAGGTAATATCTTCTTACAGTGAAAATAATGGTATTTAAAAAAAGTTAATAACATAAGCACTGCTTTATAGTTAGTTCAGTTAGTATGCAAAGTTTTATGATCTTATTTAAAGTATTTTATGATTAACAGTGGTTCATTGTTCAATTTGGAGGTAACTTTGGATTTTTTTTCTATCGAGAAAATTTAACGGAATTGTGTTTTCGTCTAACATAGTCCTTAACATTAATCCTCAACTTTACCATATATTTATTTCAAAATTAATACTGCAATATTTTCGCCATAACGGAGGATCTTGCTAAGCCATTTGAAGTTATATTTCTCCTTAAGTTTTTGTCTTGATTATAATAGTGACGTGTACCAACAGGCGCGGTTGTGTGTGTAACTGCGATTCGTTCGATTCGCGATCGTAACTAAGCGCTCCCGAGGCACATGAGTAAACAAATTGACCAGAGGCGAAGCTACATACAAACGGCTCGCTGCGACTATACCCATGCATAGCGCAGCGATGTGAGCGTGAGCTCTCACCGACAGGTTTACTGACGCTCCGTCGGGGTACAAACCGGTTTGCGCCGGCTCCGGGAGAGTATCCATGAAAGGGCTGCTATGCATGTTATGCATTTAAATATATAGAGGAAAAATATTTCGTGAATTTATTTTATATTTTTATTTTTTTTACTATTAGAGTTATGCTTAGAGATTGTTTATTATAAAATAAGACATTATAAATTCATATTAGTAATTAATTAGTGTTCTGTTAATGCTTAACAGTTGTACAGTATGTATAAAAGTTCGAGAGAAAATAATACAATTAACAGGCAGTGGTGAAGGTGATGCTAGTGATAGTGGAGCTGATGTTGGTGGTAGTGGTGCTGGTGTTGATGGTGGTGCTTATAATATCGTTGGTGGTAGTGGGTAGTGGACCACCATCAACACAGCCGCCACCTATACCACCACAACAACTGGCATCACCACCACAGTCATTATCACCACCACTACCACCATCAACATCACAACCAACACCACTGCCCACTACTACTATCACAGCCATAACAAAAACATAAAACAAAAAATCAGGTGATGGCACCACCTGATTTTTTGTACTCATGAATACATTGCCTTACGAAAATGATAGTCATAGAAATATAATATAATATAAAGCTTCTGTGAGAATACCTATTTTCTTATAATTCTCAAAAAAAGGCATTCGCGCGGTTTTTCATTATACATTTCACGTATTTTCTCAATATTCGCCGCTTTACCCTACAGCAAGATTTCATAAGCCATAATACTATGAAAATTAGCAAAATATACAGTATTTGCAGTTTCAATTTAAGTTACGATAAATGGACACGTTATTATATTAATTTAAGTTACAATGTGATCACATGTTGTTTTATACTATACATATAATATTGTTATGTTTTCCTTAAATTTTTCACATTCATCAGGTGACTACCTATCAAAATAGGTAAACATTTTCGACGTTATTAGGAAGCTTTCCCTCTGGTCCTTACTCTGTGCCCGAGGCCTACGCACACTAATACAACGTGTATATATACGGCTAACAACAACCAAAGTCAAACCTTCATCGCAAAATAGAATAACTATGGTTAATTACATTACTGCATTGAATACAATGAACTAGTCACATTATTCTGCCATCATACAGTTAATAACTAGTGCGGGGGTGGAAGTCTAATAAGATGTTGCAAAACTAGCCAATATGTAACAATTACCTACACCAATCTCGATTGCAATCGGCTATGTAATACGAATAAATAATGAAATGTTTACTTTAAATTGAAAGCTTGTGTAACATATGATATGATATTAAGAGGTAACGATAATAAGTTAGATACAGACAACTAGGCACTGGAAAGAAAAAGCATATATATTAGATAAAGGTAGATATAAATGTTTGATAGGAATGTCCTCCTACATGTTTTTGTGAGTCGTGTAGAAATGAGTTTGTCAACTCGCACGAGTAACTAATATTGTCTAAAATTAGTACCAAAATATAAAAATTTAATTGCTTAAAGTGCTTGCTGTTATCATGAAAAATGTGAAAATGTATGTAATAAACGCTTTAGAAAGGATTTATAAAATAATAAGACCACAAATGTGGTAAAAGAATTTAATTCTAATAATATATCGTTTTAATAGTAAATACATGTAAGAAATTAAATTCTTCTTTTTAATATTAATATGATTTAAATCGTGAACTAAATTGTTATGTTATGTTAAAATCATAAGTTTATCACTAAAAATTGTATTGATAAAGTTTATATTCGACATTTAAGATTTATGACTCTAAGAAATTACTTGTAAAATTGTGATTTTTTGTTTAATATTTTATTAATTCTTAATTATTTGTGTAATAAGTCTTTATAGTTCTTTATGTGAAATATAATTGTTTTATGATTTTGTAGCTTGAATTTTTGCTTGTGTATTATAGCGTGATTTTGTAGCTTGAGTAGCTTGAATCGAAATGGTGTTTGGTGCATCATCACCATGGTGTCTAGTTATCATTACAGTAAAGCTTCCGGGGTAGGTTAGTAAGTCACTCAGTTTTCAATTTGCTGCGCCTCCCTTTCCCCAAGGGGGTCGCTTCTGATACTTCTAAAAGACCTTACCAGGTAAAAGCCAGTTTCACAGGTGGTATTTAGTGGGTAGACACTGAGGTTTCTCGGTGAGTTCCACATTCACCACCTCCACCGATTCCTGGAGGGTAGCCCTTTCTTTGCTTCTGGGCGCAAAAAACATTGCAATTCGTTCGGGACGAGCTATATTTTCTAAATAAAGAAAGGAAAAGAAATTCGGAAAAGTCAAGTGAAAGTTATAAGAGCAGTGAAAAAAGTGAACAATTAATGTTTTATTTTAAAGATCCTTTAGTGTTCTTCCTAACAGTATAGGAACAAGGGAATATACAGTACGCTAAGCACATAAATGACGTCAAGTCGGGGACCATACTCTTAGTCGTCAACTCTTTCTTTGGAGACAGTACTAGGTTCTGAGTCGAACGTCTTCCTCAGGGGTCACGCCCACCTCGTCGTTTCCGAACCTAACGTGGTGTGGTATTGAATAGAAGGTCAATAGTTGGTTGATCACCGCTGCAGGATGCGAAATGAAGAACGTTGTGTTTGTTCCTGTTTGAACTACGATCTTTATAAACTTTTATTTTAAATAAAATAAGAGTGACAAACGCGCACACAGTCCACTTAATACTAAGTGGATACTGTGGCCCATAGAGATCTACAATCATCCTCGATTACGAATCTTAATGCAGATGCGTTGTCACCCATGAGGACTAAGATGGAATGCCTCTTTTCCAGTAAAAAGGGTCTCCGGTTCTCTGCACTCACCATACGAAACACAGCAGTATTAAGCTGCTATTTTACGCTGGTATTGTGTGAGAGCGTGGTCCTTCCCCGGTCGAGCCGACCCATTCGTGCCACAACTATACCACTAACATAGCTGCAGCATGGCTCTACCACGTATAAAAACAATACAAAACCCAAAAACTTAAAAGTATACCTATACTCGTTGTACTATTGAAGGCTAAAAGACAATAGTTACACACATGATTGTGCTTTGAACACTTCCCGTGTTCAAAGCAACCATCATCATCAATAACAATCCGTGAAACTCCACTTCTGGACATAGATCTACCTTGTTGAGGGGAGGGTTTGTTTGAATCGTCATACTTGGCAGGCGGATCGGATTGGATAGCGGAACCTAACGTTTTAACCGACATCAAAAAAGGAGTAGGTGCTCAATTTGACGATTTTTTACTTGTGTTACCTCAGAACTTTTTTCTAGGTACTTAATTGACTCGACGATGAAGTTGTCATTTTAATGTTTATGTTTATAGAAGTCGGTTGTACAAAATTTTTAACTTTACTGAATGTGTAATTGTACATTTAACGTATCTACAAGTCGTCGGTACTTTGCTGATACCTATGAGCAACTTTAAACAAAATAACTTTATACAAAAAACTACAAGTGCGTTTTCAACACAAATGTCCCATAATTTATATAATACTTGCTGGCCAGACATTGTTTTGCCCTTTCCAACGACCCTTTGTCCAAAAATAAAATCTCAAATTCGCAATAAAAAAATTGAGGGTTACTTGCCTTTCTGTTCGTCGTCGATCCTCTACTGGTACCTATGAGTAACTTAAACAAAAATTACAAGTTCATTGTCAACCCTGACATTCACGAATATCACATAAGTTACATAATACTAGCAAGTCCGGTCGTGCATGGACTGCTGTCACATATGGGCTGGTGCTGCATAATACCACCTGGCAGCGTTGGTCTCAGTGCAGAGACGTGCTAAGAGGCTCGTTGGTGACCTCGATTTGTTAGAACATAACTTTTCTGGGAGACGAAACAGATGAACATATAAACTGGAAGGCACATATTGCAAAAATAAGTAAAAAGATATCCAGTGCATGTTACGCATTGTCCATCTTGGCAGAGACTACAAATATAAGTGTTGCTAGAAATGCCTATTTTGGAAGCGTTTATCCACTCCTAACTTATAGTAACACATACTGTGGAAACTCAACAGATATACAATCTACATTCGTTTTCCAGAAAAAATGTCTTAGAACAATATAACATGCGTAATACCGAACCATTAAGAGATATTTTCAGAACAAAGGGTTTCCTAACACTGTATTGAATCTTTATCCCGGAAATATGTCTATTTGTTAAAAATAATATGCAATATTTTAATTTGAAATCTGATTCAAAGAAAAACATTCACAATCAATATAAATATGATATAAGCTTACCTATTATTAAAAATATGATTTACTATAAAAGTATCTATATTACTGCTATTTGTGTATACAATCAATTACCAATAGTTAGTAAAAAATTCACTGGAAATATGTTCTTAACAAAATTAAAGAAATTGTTAATTGAAAATGTTTTTTTACAATCTCAATGAGTTTTTCGATAAAATTAACGTTAGCAAGTAGTAAATTCTAAATTTATTTTCTCAATTGATGCATATCCGACATGGGTAAACCGTTGAGAATAAAACTATATATTTTTGTACTAAGATCACATTGTACACAGTTATGCAATAAATGTACCTTTATCTTTATCTTTGAAACCAACCTGGTCAGCCGAGCTCAGGCGCAAGAGTAGCCAGGCAATCGGTATTCTATAGGATGCATTTCGGAGAATGTGCACAGGAATTGCACGCTTTAATTCCTCCCTCTCCTTTCCACTATCGGACGACCAGGCGATCGGCGGGTCTTCACCCTTCTTTAGTCGATATTCCACGCGTTAGAACCAAACGGCTCACTTCGACTTTTTTAACGCGTACAGCAAAAGAGTGGAATAATTTGCCGGCGTCTATCTTTCCGTCCGAATACAATCTGGGCGTCTTCAAGGCAAGAGTGAATACGCTTTTGTTACGCTAAGACAGTGCAATTTACCATCTAAGGAGTGGAATAATTTGCCGGCGTCTATCTTTCCGTCCGAATACAATCTGGGCGTCTTCAAGGCAAGAGTGAATACGCTTTTGTTACGCTAAGACAGTGCGATTTACCATCTAAGGAGTGGAATAATTTGCCGGCGTCTATCTTTCCGTCCGAATACAATCTGGGCGTCTTCAAGGCAAGAGTGAATACGCTTTTGTTACGCTAAGACAGTGCAATTTACCATCTAAGGAGTGGAATAATTTGCCGGCGTCTATCTTTCCGTCCGAGTACAATCTGGGCGTCTTCAAGGCAAGAGTGAATACGCTTTTGTTACGCTAAGACAGTGCGATTTACCATCTAAGGAGTGGAATAATTTGCCGGCGTCTATCTTTCCGTCCGAATACAATCTGGGCGTCTTCAAGGCAAGAGTGAATACGCTTTTGTTACGCTAAGACAGTGCGATTTACCATCTAAGGAGTGGAATAATTTGCCGGCGTCTATCTTTCCATCCGAATACAATCTGGGCGTCTTCAAGGCAAGAGTGAATACGCTTTTGTTACGCTAAGACAGTGCGATTTACCATCTAAGGAGTGGAATAATTTGCCGGCGTCTATCTTTCCGTCCGAATACAATCTGGGCGTCTTCAAGGCAAAAGTGAATACGCTTTTGTTACGCTAAGACAGTGCGATTTACCATCTACGGAGTGGAATAATTTGCCGGCGTCTATCTTTCCGTCCGAATACAATCTGGGCATCTTCAAGGCAAGAGTGAATACGCTTTTGTTACGCTAAGACAGTGCGATTTACCATCTAAGGTTGAATCACCACTTACCACCAGGTGGGGTTGTGGTCAAGCAATGGCGTATAAAAAGTAAAAAAAAGTAGCTGCTCTAGCTACCAGCTTTTTTTCGAACCTTTGTCCTATAAAAATCCCTAAATTCGGAAGTTTCTGAGATTAGCGTGAACTAACATCGTGACACCGGATATTTATATAAGTATAAAGACTAGGTAGTAATAGTGCAGCAGTGCACCCGATTTTGTATTCCAGTTTTTTTTGATGGCAGTTGGATAATGCAGCTCATGGATACCTGCAACGAACTTCAAACAAAGAAAACTATGGATGGGATGGATGGATCTCTGAGGATCAAGATGAGACGAAATACCTTCATCGCCTGTAAATATATTGGATCTTTATGCCTTGTCCGGGACACATTCTTTACGTGGTAGAGCCATACTGCAGATATATTGGTTGTAGCACGAATGGGTTGGCTCAACCGGGAAAGTACCACGATCTCACAGAATACCAGTGCCAAATTAATGCTGCTGTGTTTCGTATGGTGAGTTTAAAAAACCGGAGACCCTTTTTACTGGAAACGAGGCATACCACCTACACATCTGCATTTTGATTCGTAATCGAGGATAGATGTAGATGTCTATGGGGAACAGCAACCATTTACCATCAGGTGGGCTGTGTGCTCGTTTGCCATCCTATTCTATAAAAACACAGTAGTGCACGCACTGCTGCTTGATGGCAGAAATAATAAAGAAAATGGTATCAATCCAGGTGGAAAAGACGTCCTACCATCAAATTGTTCAGTTGCAGGTAGATTAACAATTTTTAAACTAAATTCGTTTAGATGTTTACTTGATATCTTTCATACCACTTTTTAAAAATCTCTCTGCCTCCCTCTCTTTCTCCCTTAATATAATAGTAAATCGATTTGCAAACAAAAATTTAGTGCTTAACGAACACTTAAATGGGTATTTTAAAATAGAAATCCGTAATAAGTAAAAGCAAACACAGATATAAAGCGCTGGACGCAAATTTACATACAAATGAGCTGGCCGATGTATTATTTGCGTCAACGGACTAAGGCGTTACGTTGGGTAGTAGGAAAATCCGACAGCTACGAAGTGCTTTCAAGAGATCTGTGTTCCGTTGGTTTCATTATCAATAAACAGTATTGTAATAAAATACTTTTTCATAAGAAAGAAAATATCGACTTTGAAAACTAAAAAGAAAATGTTTATTTTCTTGTGAAGTCGTTACAAACTATTATTGTAGCGAAGAATTATACCAGACTTCGGAATTCATTATGTGTAACTTATTGATTCCGTTTTGTTATTGATATCAGTTAAGTATCACAAGCCAAAGATAAAGGTCAAGAAACTACAATGTCGCCTTATTAATTGCAATAAAAAAATTATACCCAATCTTGTCACCCTTAGGTCTGGACCGCAGAAGGACCACGCTATTACAGAATATCAGTGTTGCAGTGTTTCGTATCGCGAGTGTAACGGACCGGTGACCCCATTTACTGGAAACGAAACATTTCATCTTAGTACTCAGAGGTAACAACGCATCTGCATTGTGATTCTTTATTAGGGATTGAAGCAGTTGTCTATGTCCCTTAAAATCCACTTACCATCAGGTACTCGTTTGTCCCTATAGTTCTTTAAAATTAAATAAATAAATCACCCTTAAGTAGAATCCTAGTTAATATATTGAAAGCATTCAAATCGGTCCAGCTGTTTCCGAAAAATTGGTGAAGGTACTCTTAAATATGTGTCGAATAACCTCCTTCTTTTTTATATATATATATACAGTGTGTCCGGTCACGGACTAGCTATATTTTAGGTACTTATAATACAGCTATTTTAATATAAAAATACCCAACACACTGAGGTCTAATCCCCTCCCCCTCTATTTGGCAGTCATTTTGTTTTTTTCTTGAGATATTCTGTACGCGTTTACGAAAAAAGTCATATCTCTCAAAGTTTTAGTCTTACTGAGATAAAAATTAACTCATTTGGAGGCCAATAATATTGTTTATCGTTTACATTATCAAAATTATTGTTGACATCCTTGTAACTTTGAAGAAAAAAAACTTAACTTCAAATAAATATCAAAAAAATATGGTTTACAGCTGTATCTTTATTACTTTAAGAATTATTGTTGTTTGAACGTAGCATATGCGCAAACACAAAAGGCCTTTGTTAAATGACAACTAGCACTGCCTATATATATATATATATATATATATATATATATATATATATATATATATATATATATATATATATATATATATATACAATAAAACAATACAGTTATAATATATATATATATATATATTATAACTGTATTGTTTTATTGTAAAAATTTGTCGCTATGTTTTATCATTGAATTTTAAAGTTGACTAGTAAAACAATTGCGAATTTCCTTTGCTAATAAATAATCAAAAAGTTTTAAAAGAAAAAGGAGGCAACATTTCCTCAACAAATTTCTACACAAATCTATTTCCCTGACCTTAAATATGATCGTAACTTAAGCTTAAGAGGCGGGATAAGTTCCGCCAATAACTTGATTTTATTAAGGGTGGGTTTTCTTATTACACCGAGGAACTCTCAACTCCATAATTCTTTTTCACAGGCCATTTGGCGTCGCTATGTTCACTTTTCTATTTAGTGTTTTTATTTCCAAAGTGACTGCTTCAAACAGTCTGCTATTTTATTTGCTGCAATCGAATTCTAAATTAACTTGATAAACGGTACGTTGTGAGCTACTGTGCAAGTGATTGTTGAATATCACATGAAGTTTAAGCTTATGAAAACTTTATGAGAATAATGTTACAAGACCCTTTTACAGTTCACAGATGTTTTATGGAATGAGGGTGAGAAATAGCCCTTAGTCCGTCTGATGTTTAGTGGATACTATGGCTCATAGACCTCTGCATCTATCCTGGAATAAGAATCAAAATGTAGATGCGCTGTCACCCCTAAGGACTAAGATGCGATACCTCATACAAAAAAGGGTAAAAAGGGTTTCCGGTTCTCCACATTCGCCATACAAAACACAACATTGTCGAGTTGCTATTTTACGCTGATATTCTGTGACAGCCAGTGGGCCTTTTCCGTTTGAGCCGATCTATTCCTTCTACAACCATAACATAGCTGCAACATGAAGTTTAAGTTCATGGAAACTTCAAGAGAATAACAGTACAAGACTCTTCACAGTTCAGGCTACTCTCTTCTCGAACGCCTTACATGCTGAATGTCAAAGAATCTTAATATCGTAAAATAAAGTAAAATCTTAATATCGTTAAAGAATCGTAACAATAATAACGTCCTTCAGACTGAATTTCGATCACGGCCTGTACGGATGTACGGGTGTGTTTGCAAGCCTAAGTCCATAATTACCATCTCAATATACCATTAGTTGCATTCTAAGCTACACTTCTCATTAAGACTCATTCTTTTTGTTTTATGTCATACACAAACATAAAACATTGACATGGGACAATCAAAACAAAAACACTAATTGCAATTCAAAGTGCTGATTTACCACATGGTCGGCAATGAAGGAAAACATCTTGAGCATAGCTAAGAAATCAAATATTATGCTCTTATATTATTTTATGTTTAAACTTCTGCAGCACGCATTGGATGCTCTTCACTGCTCCATGTCCCTTTGTAGCTTTGGCAAACCTACGGGACGTATGACGTAGCACAAGTTTTTAACACTAATATTTTTCTATAGGCATCGCCTACAATTAACGTATATTATAACATTGTTTTTATATGAAATAAAGTATTTTCTAGGCTTGTAAAAATATGAAAAATTGCAAAAAAAATGTATGGTGTGTATGAAATTAATATTGTATTTGTTTTAGGATAACTTGCCCTGTATAGTGTTTTTTAATAAACTATATACGGTCACAGTTGTATTTAAAAGAAATAATAACAGTTATTAACACAAATACTATTCTCATTAATAACTCAGTAAAACTTAAAATAATATTATTAGGAGTTTAGAAGTGGTTCACGACACGACCGTGGCGGATACGATCCCACGAACTTTAAGTTTTGTAGTTTGTACCCTTAACCATTACTACTGACGCATTTAAAACAGTTTTTTTTAAATTAAATTTTAATTTTACTATCGATCGCAGTTCGCCTTTAATGTATAAACACACACATATGAATAGAATCGATGTGTATATTTTGGATATTGAAATAAATTGTTCTAATTAGCTTATGGAGTTATTAGTTAGTTATTTTTTTTCTCTTTTTTTGGATAAACAAATGATGATTTTTATTAATACATATTTTTTACACGTGGTAGAGGCATGCTGTAGTTATATTTGTGGTATAGTTGTAGCACGACGTTGAGTCGGCATGACCGGGGAAGGACCACGCTCTCACAGAATTCCAGCATATAATAGTATCTTAATGCTGCTGTGTTTCGTGTGGTGAGTGTAGAGAACCGGAGAATCCTTTTACTGGAAACGAGGCATTCCATCTTAGTCCTCACGGGTGACAACGCATCTGCATTTTGATTCGTAAACGAGTATAGATGTAGATGTCTATGTGCCACAGTAACCACTTACCATCAGGTGAAATGTGTGCTCGTTTTTAAAAAAAACATTCTTTATTTAAAAAAAAACCTTCTTAAAATTTTTGTTAGCCTCTCTGTTTATCCGAAAAACTATTTGGTTATCATAAATCTCAAAAACGTCACAATATTAAATCCGATACCCTCATTCATAAAAATGGTATTCGTACCTATAATTCTTAATCTGTAATAAAAATAATAATCTTTATTGATAATTATACAATAAATATATGAAGTTTCTGATTGCTGAACTAGGAATTGTACATGTATTTCAGCAATCAGCGTCCTGTTCCAATTTTATGACTTAAGTTAACAATAAAGATTCCAATTAACAATTATGTTTCAAACGGAATAAAAATAGTTAAACTTACTACTTAATGTGTGTATGTGTGCGTGTGCCTATCTGTTACAGATTATTATCAGAGTCCACTGCTGAACAAGGCCTTCCCCATACATTTCATAATAGGGGTGCTATTTGGCATAGTTGCCACTTTTGCTGGGGTTGGCAACTGCAGTATTTTTTATTTTCGTTGTTAGTAGGAAGACGCTGATCCCTTCTCCTGGTTTGATTCCCTCTGTCGCTTCTCACGACATCCATGGGGTGTTATGGGGTGGTGCATATTCTTACACCGTCACTACACAATACTATATGAACAATATTTTAAATAGTAGAATCGGCAACCCTAGCAATGTTCTCCGAAATCCTCACTATCTACCTACCTAGCGTGGTGACTGTAAGGGATACCTTTAAAGAATACAGCCGCTGATGCATTCTTAAATGTATCTATCCCTGATATTTAATTCACGAAATCACACCACTTGTATATCATTTTTTTCTGTGAAACGTTTAAAGATAATGACGGAGCAGCAAATCAGTCGTGATTGAAAGATCGCGAAAACTCTAATATAAAAGTATATGCTTAATTTTTAAGTATTCTACGGGTTCGAATATAATTATTTATATGACTTTTTAGTAATTATTCCTGGTCTGGATGTTTGTCCTTATGCGATTTATATATGTGAACTGATCTGCCTCCGCGGTCTAAAAGCAAATCCTAGCGTTAGGTTAACGTTTAAAAGAACAATCTGGATTTATCCAGCAATGTTTTTGTACCGAACACAGATGCTAAAATTGTAAGGGACATCAATAATTTTGTGCCAACCCTACGGTCTCCTGTAAATAAAATTAACGATTTAAATACGAGAAATGTTGATATCGAATTTTCACCCTTTCACTGTGTTTTTTTTGTTTTCACCCCTTTTATAATCCTATCCGTTGCATAGCGACCACTCTTCGAGGTTTTAATGAGCAATTAATTAAACTTCCCCGTTATAAGTGGCGGTATCGGAAAAAATATGACGGTATTATAATTGAGGGGTTTGTTGGGGGTTTCCATTTTTTATCTGTGGTTAATAGGCTTAGATTTTTAAAGCATTTTAATTGCACTGTCGGGTGCATAAATGTAAAGAGCATTTAGTTTTTTGAAATGCTCTTTTATACAATTTGGCGCCACTTAAAAACCTATAACGTCACCGTATCCATTAAAATCGAAAGGTATTACCATATATATTACCATACATTAGTATAACTCGCGCCACGAAAGTCTAGCGGTGACCGTGCTACCGCCATAATATAGCTGCAACATGACTCAAGCACGTATATGGTAACCTCAGAGTTAGCAAGACATTTGTTATGAAACACAATAGGGAATCGGCGATGTATTGATGATGGGACAAAGGAATACCCTTAACTGACGAGTTTTATATGTGTAGAAACAGTGTAAAAAGAAAAATAAACAGGATTGGTGTTTTTTATTATTCTAAGCCAGCGCTTAACTACAATCCCACCTGATGGTAAGTGGTGATGTAGCCTAATACGGTGAAGCGCACTGACTTAACAAAAGCTTATTCACTCTTGCCTTGAAGACACCCACACTGTAATCGGATGGAAAGACAGATGTTAGTAACTTATTCCACTCCTTTGCTGTACGTGTAACAAACCGTTTGGTTCGAATACGTGGTAAGTCAACAACGAAAGGGTGAAGACTGGCCGAACGTCTGGTTGTCAGATGGTGGAAGGGAGAGGTAGGAATTAGATTATACAATTCCTGCGCACAACTAGATTAGTTTTAACTACATTCTGGTCACGCCTAATAAGCCTTTTGGCACGCCTTTGAGTCCAAGGCTGCTGTGGCATTTTGCTGCACCAGCTCATATATGGTAGCAATACTCCATGCACGACCGGACTTGCGTTTTATATAAAGTAAGCCGCTGTACCGACGTGAAGTACCGCGGCACCTTTGCAAGGACTCCTAGCTTCCATGCAGCTGCTTCGGCCTTGGCCTCAATGAACTGCCGGAAGTTCAGATTTGATGATATCTCAACCCCCAACAGCTGGAGGTGGTCGCTTTATTCCAGTGATATAATTTGGAAAGAAGGAGCCAAGGTGAGCTGGCTCCTTTTTGCAGTGAAGAGACAAGCTTATGTTTTGGATGCGTTAAATCTCACAAGATATGATGGGCGTCACCCCATTCGGAGACTGCCTGTTATAGGAGACCTACACGCCCTACCATAGCTTCTCTTTCAGACTGGATTTGATTGCAACTGGCCCGAGGACTTGATTGGCATCACTCCACAACTGTGATGTCATCTGCGTATCCACAGATACCGGGCATAAGCAGATCATTAATATTCAGCAGGAACAGAGTTGCGCAGAGTGGTACATACTAGGTATATATACATAACACATACGGATTGGCAACTGCAATTTTTAGTCGTGATTAGGATAACGCTATTGCCGTTTTGTATTTGTGTTCCACTGTCGCCTCTTACGACATCTACAGGATGGGTGGATAAACATCAAAATCATGTAATAATTGTATATAGTTAGAGTTAAATCCTACAAACTTGAGTTCCATGTCCTGAATATCATTAACTGCAATTAATATAAATAACTTCGTCACGGTATACGCATGCATTGCTTGCATTTATAAAACCGTTTTTACTAGAAATAAAGAATACCGATTTTGACGCCATATGTTAAGAAAACAACGTGAACAAAATTAAATCTGACAGTACGTGGAAAGATAACAATCAAATTAAAGCGATTAACAGAAGTGGCGATTATTAGTTGTAAACATTTAAAAACAAAGAAACGACACTACACCAACGTTATCCAATTTTTGTTGGAAAAAAATGTACAATTTTCAACAAAAGCATCAACGCAGGTGGCCTTTAAGCGGAAATCCTTTGGCACGTACAAATTTGGATTAAGGCAGTAAAATTAGCTTCGAAGTCTGTAATCACCTGTGGACGCATATTTTATTTAGCCCAACTGTATCCACGCCTTTGGGGCACGATTGTCAAGTATTTAATATTCCAGCACCGACGACGTTTATTCCCCCTCTGTAATTATTTTCGTAGCCCAACGGTAAGCGTTATTTAAAAACGTTTAATTTATTAGTTAATGAAAATTCAATATTATGTCAACGTTTTCATACACATTATTTCAATACAAAAAAAAACATGTGGTTTATATTTGTTGCGACAGCTATGTTATGGTAGTAGTACAAATGGAATGACTCGACCGCGGAAGGGCCAAGTTTTACCAGAACATAACATAACATAACATAAAAACTCACGCCTGTCAGCCAGAGGGGTAGGCAGAAACTAAGGACTTCCATTTGGCACGATCCTGACATACCTCTTTCGCCTCCTTTACATCCATTTATCTACGCATACATGCTCATCGGTTAAGGGTACTTCTAACGTGGTCCATTTTCAAAATATCGCCAATTTGGTCGATAAACCTTTTTCTAGGGCGTCCCTTCCCGACTCTGCCATTCACATCTGCCATATAAATTTCCTTTGTCACTCTTTCCTCATTCATTCTTTCTACATGATCAAACCAGAACACCAGCGTAAAATAGCTGTTTCATGCTGCTATGTTTTATAGTGATATGTTTCATGTTGAGGGTAGAGAATCGGAGACCCTTAGTACTGGAAACGACTTGGCGTTCTATCTAAAAGTCTTCTGGTTCTATCTAAAAGTCAAAATGCAGATGACAAAGCATCTGCATTTTGATTCTAAATCGTGGATACATGTAGATATGCCACAGTATCCAATTACTATCATATGGACTGTATGTTTGTTTGCTACCTTTACACTTTAAAAAAAATACAGGACTTCTCATATTTCTGTGTGGTTTATAGCGCAAGGGATATTTTCGAATATATTTATTTTCTCAGACATGCAGCTTACATTAAGTTGTTTAAATATATAATTGAAACAAGTGCAAGTGTCAATCCAGATCACAAATTTTATTTACTTATTTATTTCATTAAGAAAAACACTACCACTTCTCTATTTTCTTCTGTATCGTAGGGACAGTTTATATTCATAAAATTCACTAGGACAAACATCCAGACTCACAACAATTATTTGTAGGCCATACAAATGCTTGGTCAATGCGAGATTCAAACCCGTAGCTCTTACAGGTGCAACTCAGTGCTAAGTCATCGCACCACGGAATCGTCTATGAAGAATATAAATTTATTATCCAAGTGACAACAATCGAAAGCATAAATTCATAACACAGAGCTTTGTAAGCAATGCAATAAGCTTTATCTGAATTTGGTGCGCAAATTTTATTTTCACATTGTTAATTTCTATTTCATATCGAATGCATTACGTAAACTAACATCGCGAAATTTCAGCACAAAATACGCTTTCGTTTGTTTTGTAAATTTCGAGCGCTGAAATTAACCGCGCTCGCTGATATCTTCAAATATGCTGCTATTTGAAACTGCAAACTCCGCAACGAGCGGTCTAATGGAGCAGCGATATATTTCGAGCGCAGTTTAGCTGACAACTCAGATGCATCTGCCAACGAATGTTGAATCGATCCATTAGCTCACCTACAGTACATTTGCTTACGTGTTAATTGTTTGTAAAATGATGCTAAAATCATTTTATGTTCTAATGATCTGAGATTCTGTTTTACGTTTGTCAGTTTTGATAATTACACTCTTGTTTGCCAGTCGGTCCATATCATCCCGTGAGTGTCACAAAATGCGACAAAGGGAAAAAATTAGCAGATGGGCATCAGCATCTTCATAATAACGACCAAAAATAAAAATCTGCGGTTGCCAGCCCGCGTGGCAACTAAGGCAAATATCCCTCCCATAAGGCAATCTATAGGGGAGGCCTAGGTTTGGAAGTGAAGTTTAATAAGCTGTTACGGTAATGGAATGGTTGCCAGTCTGAGTCCGACATTATCTTCCAAGTTAAAAATGCAAAATTTACTTTTCTTCAAATGCTTCGTTCATCAAATGCTGCCCATTGCCATTCTGGATAATAAAGTCGCGGAAAATTTTCAAAATAGTGATAGTATTTTGTCGGGAAACATGATATTTTTATTACTAATCAAAATTACAAAATGGGAATACGCGTCTTAAATTACTTCTTCAATGACGGAATTAATGTCATTAGAATGTTCATGTCATAAAATAGTTTTAAAATATAGTTTCCAAATATTTCAAGTACGATCGTAATTTGAATTATAGTTTAAAATATAGTTTAATTTTTCGCCGAATTTTTCGTGATAACTTATACGATATTTTTCTATGTTAAGTTTATCCAGTAAATAATATAACACATTTAATCGAATTTAGTGATGTACATTCATTCTTCAATCGTAAAAATGTCTCTTGTAATGATGGATGAACAGAAACATAGCTGTCATGCGGATGAAAGTAGTCACAACAAACTCTATTAACAAATGAGTAGATAAAACATGACCAGTAATTAGTTTTCAGTAGCGACACAATAGGTCCTACGCAAAAAGGTGGTAGGACTTATAATCTGCATAAGAGACCATCTGGGTAACTTAAATGGGTAGGCCCCCATTTTAAGCCAGTCAAATTTCAGGTTTTAGTGCAGAACGTTGACTGTTTTGCAACCCCAATGAGTTGAAAAATAGGCACTGAAGATTTTAATGTAATTAATGTTTTCTTAATAAAACAGAACGCGAGTAAAGTGTAAGTAAGAGAGGAATAAGTAAAAAAATATATATTTTCGAAGACATGTGAAGTTCACCAACATACATTGGTTCTGCGACACTTCCTTGCCCTAAAACCCTCTCAGAAATGAGGGGAGGCCTGTGCCCAGCTATGGGACGTATATAGGCTGAATAAAAAAGTATAACTTATATAACAAAAGAAGATTAATTAAAATCAGTTCATAAACAGAAAAGTTATGCCAGAACATTTATAAAAACACATATGTATAAATGAACTGAGAATCCTCCTCTTTTTGAAGTCGGTTAAAGGGTTTGAGTTACTCATAGCTCACCATCATAAACTCGCAGCAATAAGCTGCTATATTATTTCAGTATTCCGTGCGAGCTCGATCCTTTACCAGCCGAGTAGAATCATTCGTGCTACAGATATACAACGTAGCTCCACCATGCAGCTGGATGCATGTGAAAATGCGCAATTGATTGTCTTTTAAAGTTTAGTTACCACCTAGTTACGTTATTTACGTGGTAAGACTTCTTCTTTGCCTAGAAGTCCTTGTGGCTAGGTTCCCCTCTTTTACCTCTTTTTTGTGTCGTAAAATAGCACTGCTTGCACGTTTTCTGGACTGTCTAACTGCTGTGACAACGCTTAGCTTTCTTTGTTTGAAGTTAGTTGCACGTGTCCATGGAATGCAGTAGCTACATATTTGTCGGTAAGTTAGCTTGTCACCTGTTTTATATAAAAAAGGTCACTGGCCTCAAATGTAAATAATGTAACTCTTATGATAAGAAATGAAAGAACGAGCCATTGGAACATCAAAAGCTTCTGAAAAGTGTTCTTTAGTGTTCAATATAGAATCAATAAGTAGTTTTGACTTTGTCATAAGCATTGGAAGATACTATTGTATTAGCGGCTATAAAGATAAAACCATAGTCTAACGTCCACTTCGTGGTAAACTTACTTATTCGGTTGGAAAACAACGACGTAACTCTGCACTTGATAGGTTCATTCATTTTCCTTCGTTATATTGAGTGAATGTATTTGTGTGGAAGCGCAAACAGTTTTGCTTTATCTTTCATTCCCATTCGTTGTTTGTATTTTTCAGAACTGGGATCTGCAAATTGTGTTAGAATATGCGAAAATTTAAAAACAATACGGATTTTTTATAACTTTATTAATAATATGATTTCAAGGTGGTAGGGCTTATTTTACTTTTTATGGGTTAGAAATCCAGTTTAATTAAAAGCTGCAAGGCATTTTATATTCCTCAAACCGATATAGCCCAACGGATCAGTAATCTAAAGTGTTAATAGGCCGGCCATTTAACTCGAAGAACGTATAACCGATGTGGAAGAAATTTTCTCGAGTGGCAGCCCCGTGTCGGTAGACGAAGTGTAGAGCGGCCCCCCACTAGATGAGGTGATGAACTGGTAAGACATGCAGGAAGTTGATGGATGTAGGTGGCTCAGGATTCTGCTTTGTTGCATTCCGTGTAAATATCCCATTTCATTTTTAAATGCTAGTGTCCATAGGCTGCACTTACTTCTTAACATCAGTTGGACTGTTGACTCGTTTCTCACTCTTAGGTACATTATAAAAAAAGTATACTATAACATAACGTTATTAAGTTATATGTATGTGTTCTTTATTTTTAATTACCCATATTAAACTGTATATTATAAAGTGTTGTGTCGGTGCAAGAATATGTATCTATTACCCCACAGCAGCATATTCCTGATAACAGTGGAAAAAACTGACAAATTAACGAAATGCAGTTGTCAAATATACATCTCTACAGGGAGGCTGTAATAGCAATTTAAGAATGTAACTTTTTTCTTTAATTTAGTTTTTATAAGTTCTCCAATTTTTTTTTACTTCAAATCGATTTTAAAAGAAAAAAAACGGTTATGCATCTATGTTAGAGCAATAAATTTTGAATGTCACAAACATTGAATTTTATAACTAAAGCATAACGTTTACATAAAACTAAATGCAACCAATTTCTTAGATTGAGCTTTTATTTCAGGTCGAAAACAAAGGAAAATGACAGAAGAAAACTATTTCATTGCTATTGTCTTTTATGCTGGCAGTGAGATAGTAAAAATTATACTAGGTATCACAAAATGGCTACCATATCGACCTCAATAGTCAAAATTAGTTTACGGACGTCGCTCTAACTGGATGCAATGGCGTATACTCCGGAAAATTGTCTTAAGAGCGCAAAGACGTTCTCTGCAGACGACAAGTTACTGTTAAGTACAAGTGACGAACTAGGTTTGTTCATTAAAATTATCGATTAGTTAGAATAATTTATTATTTTAATAAGATTACAAGATAAGCTTATCTAATGATAATCGTTTATAATTAGTTTTTTATTATTGGCCATTTATGAGTAAAATAGTGAAATAATAGAAAGTATTTCATGACTCCCCAGGCAGGTGATGAAATAAATGTCTATAATAAACTATAATAATAAATCGTAAACATAAATAATCCACTGTTGGACTTGCGCCTTTTTATTGATGACAAAGGGATGATTT
Organism: Parnassius smintheus behrii; assembly: GCA_036936625.1. Lineage (NCBI taxonomy): Eukaryota > Metazoa > Arthropoda > Insecta > Lepidoptera > Papilionidae > Parnassius > Parnassius smintheus. The sequence continues at coordinate 46,284,998 of JAUPFT010000013.1, forward strand.
GCCGTAGCGACTTTGGCTTGGACACATGGCCCCCGTTACTTATAGTCTCCTTCCGATATTCATAACATATGATGATACACTTACGCCGCCACTACAATTTTACTTATGACTTCGTACACTACTCGTAAATTTGCTTTTGGATTCCAAGGTTGAAAGCTATTGTTTTTTTATAGAATAGGGATTACAAATGATCACAAACTCCACCTGATGAAAAGTGGATACAACGGCCCATAGACATCTACATTTATCCTTGATTAAGAATCAAAACACAGATGGGGTGTCACCCCTGAAGACAGATGGAATGCCTCCTTTCAAGTAAAAAAGGGGTCTCCGGATCTCTACACTCACCATACAAAACACAGCAGCACTACGCTGCTATTTCACGCTGGTATTCTGAGATATCGTGGTTCTTCCCTGGTCAAGCCGATCCATCTGGGCTACAACTATAATATATAACCGCAGCGTGGCTCTACCACGTATAAATGGTTATGAGATTTGTGACCAAAACTTTCGTTACGTCCTCTCGGAATCATCACAACAAGTTTATGAACGAAGTGAAGCAGTAGGAGTGAGGAAATAAAGGTTTTGCGCTCACCAATCTATTAAATTCAGTGTTCATATATTTATATGTAATGTATAGCATCAATATAATATTATTTTAGTAACTTATGTACTAAATTAATTTTTAAAACTTATATAAATTAATACAAAATAATCTTTTACTTAGCAGAGCTATACTGTAGCTACATTATGGTTGTATTACGAATAGGGTGGCTTGACTGGGGAAGGACCATGCTCTTACAGAATACCGGCGTGAAATTACACTGAAAACAATGCAATCTATTATATAAATATATCCTAGTACTCAGGAGTGACAACGCATCTGAATTTTAATTCCTAATCAAAAGCAGATATAGACGGCTGTGAGCTACAGCATATTTTTATATCCGGTTTTATTATAACAGATTGGGCAAACAAGATTGCCACACACCTGATTGTAAGTGTCAACCGTCGCCCATGAACAACTGGAAAACCAGTGGAATTGCAGGTGCGTTGCCAGCTTTTAAAAAGGAATAACCTCGTTTCTTGAAAGTCCCTGAGTTATATCGGTCCAGATATCGCCGATGGTAAACGATTTTACAAAGTAGCCGTGCGAGACAGAGAACTCCTAATAAATCGCACAGTAGTGGACCGCCAAGCATTCAGATAATGTGGATGGTAACTTAAGTTTTGTCGCGATGTATGTTGATGAAATTTGATAGCTGTAATTAATCCGAACAATTCCTCAGAGCACTCTCTGTGCTAAATACGACAGGAAGTGCAAATAGATGCAATATCTCTTTACAGCACTAGTTAGTCGAGTCTAAAGAGAAAAAAAGTCGTCGAAGGTTCGAGCTGCTCTGCGCTAAATGCAGTCTAGAGAAAGGAGCTGGCACTGGGGAGCCCCGGCTCAGAGATGGGAACAATATTCCATGTAGGACCGAACCTGCACCTTGTAAAGTTGCAAAAGGTGTGCCGGCATGAAATACTGTTCCGCTCTGCTGTGCACGGCTAGCTTTTTTGAGACCAATTTGGCCTTCTCTGCATAGTGACAACGAAACTGCACTGCAATCAATATGTCGACACCGAGGATTCCGATCCTTGCTGAAGCATCAAAGGGAGTGCCTTGAAACTGAGTAGATACCAAAAAGGGATTATTTTTGGCGATGAAAGTGCAGATTTTTATATTCTGGGGATTGAAGTGGACTAGATTTAGTCGCTCGTAATCCGAGATTTTGTTCAACAAATACTCGATTTCAGACAAGTTTGTTCATACTTGGCGACGTTTTCAACGCACAACAGTGCTGTCGTCTGCATAGAAATAGTAATCTATTTTTTTCTGAATATGATTGATATGCAGAAGAAACAGCCTTTGGTGACAGCCTTGTTAACCTTTAGACAGCCTTATCGAACACCAGCATTAATGGGCTTATGATCAGTACATGTACTGTCTACTACGACCTTGTGGCTCCAATTTGCATTTTTTGCATGATTTCTCTGGAAGCCTGTAGGAAGGGAGCTTCGAGAAAAGCACTTTGTGCCAAACCCGATCAAAGGCCTTTGCAATGCCTAAACTAACGGCTAGAATCTCCCCCTTGGACTCAACTGCCTCCACCCATCTATGAGAAATGTGGGCCAGAAGATTACTAGCTAAGACACTCCGACGGAAACCGGGTGGTCACTAATCAGCTGGTGGTCCACAAGTTACCGCGCAGTTTATGATGGTTTCCATTATTTTGGTTATAAGGAGGTGAAGGCGATAGGCCTTTGTTAAAGATTGGGTGCACCAAAGTTGTCTTATACGAGTTCAGCACTATATCTAGGGAGTAGGAGTGCCAAAAAAGATGCGTTAAAACCGGTGCCAAATTCGTAGCAGGCGTCTTCAGCACAATAGCAGAGACGTCTGATGACGTCCCTCCTATTGTGCCCACTCGATTTATCGACGTATAGGCAGAGGAGAGCTTTGCTCAACGAGTGCTGAGTAGACAGGACATCGTGCATGAAGCACTGCACACCGTGTTATGTACCCCCCGTCATCAAGAGTCGAGTCGGACACAAATAGTGAGCCTAGCAGGTCTTCCTCTCATTGGCCCCTGAGTAGTCCTCCCTCTGCAGAGATGCGAGATATGGTTGACTGAAGTTCCCTTGCATAGCCTTGGCGAGAGACCAGAATGCATGTGTTTCCGAAGAAAGTCGTGTAATAATTCTACATAGTTAGAGTTAATTCCTACAAAGGCGAGTTACATGTCCTGAATATCATTAACTACAATTGATATAAATATTTTCGTACATATACTGCACCTATATATGTGGTATACCGCTTTATACGTGGTAGAACCATGCTGCAACTATATTATGCTTGTAGTACGAATGGGTCGTCTCCACCGAGGAAGGACCTGCGAATAGCAACATAATACTGCAGTGTTTCGTGTGGTGAGTGTAGAGATCTGGAGACCCTTTTTTTACTAGAAACGAGCCATTCCATCTTATTCTTAAGGAGTGACAACGCATATGCGTTTTGATTCTTAATCGAGGATAAATGTAAATGTCTATGGGCCACAGCATTCACTTATGATCGGGTGGACTGTGTGCTCGTTTGTCACCCTTATTCTTAAAAAAAAATAATATCGATAAGAAAGTTTGTACCTCACTAGTACGAATCAACGAGCGTTGCTCAAACTTAACGCATTACCTCGACTGCATTCACTTGCAGACTCAAAGTTACGTCGTAACGTTACACCTAACGTGTATAATTACGTTCTTTATACGTAACATAAAAAGTTTTTCGTTTCTTTTTAATAGCATCGCACATAACAGCTCACATAACGTAAATGGTAAAAGTCGAGTTTGACGACTTCAAGTATTCATAAAATCTTTGTTGAACTTGGACGTAAAGTTTATGGATAGTTAATTTAAAGTCTCGAATAGCGTTATGAGTCTAATGACGGTCACACACTTATGATCTATGAACAAAAGTCTGAAAAAAACTTGCCGTATGGTGGTTGCACAAGCGATGCCACTACACCATTGGGTCCCATTTGTATGGTAAGAGGTGGTAATGAGTAATTTTAGAAAATCTTATGGCTTTCGGTAGATGGCGCTATAACCATCTCTTTTATGTCAGACGTCTGGTACTGCGGTCGTTAATCCACCAGTCATGCATAATGAAGCAAATCCTCCCTACATCATCATCATCATCATTACAGCCCTTCACAAGTCCACTGCTGAACATAGGCCTCCCCCAAGTAATGCCACAAAGCACGGTCCTGAGCCACCTGCATCCATCGACTTCCTGCATATCTTACCAGGTCGTCACTCCATCTAGTGGGGGTCGCCCTACACTACGCCTACCGGTACAAGGCTGCCACTCAAGAACTTTTCTTTTTATCGGTTCTTCGAGCTATATGGCCGGCCCATTGCCACTTCAGCTTACTAATCCCTACAAGAGAGACCCAATTCTAATAGAGAACTTTTACAGGTCGATGACGTATAATGTACACACAAATCGTTACGTGTAATTGTAGAATTTATGTTTCTGAACCGCCTCAAAAATACAGTAAAATTCGGACTATAAGATTACGTTTTTTTTATAAAAAAAGCCATGTTGAGCAATGTTGTTTTACATTTCAGGTACCGTGTAGTAGCAGTGTAAGAATATCCACAACCCTATGTCAGGCCGTGGGTGTCGCACGAGGTGACAGAGAGAGAAAGCCCGGAGAAGGGTAGCAGCGTCTTTCTAATAACAACTAAAATATTAAAAAAATATACATTGTGATGTGACGGTGTAAGGTCAAATCGTCTCGTGGGTGTCGTACGAGGTGACAGAGAGAGAAAGCCCGGAGAAGGGTAGCAGCGTCTTTCTAATAACAACTAAAATATTAAAAAAATATACATTGTGATGTGACGGTGTAAGGTCAAATCGTCTCGTGGGTGTCGCACGAGGTGACAGAAAGAGAAAGCCCAGAGAAGGGTAGCAGCGTCTTTCTAATAACAACTAAAATATTAAAAAAATATACATTGTGATGTGACGGTGTAAGGTCAAATCGTCTCGTGGGTGTCGTACGAGGTGACAGAGAGAGAAAGCCCGGAGAAGGGTAGCAGCGTCTTTCTAATAACAACTAAAATATTAAAAAAATATACATTGTGATGTGACGGTGTAAGGTCAAATCGTCTCGTGGGTGTCGTACGAGGTGACAGAGAGAGAAAGCCCGGAGAAGGGTAGCAGCGTCTTTCTAATAACAACTAAAATATTAAAAAAATATACATTGTGATGTGACGGTGTAAGGTCAAATCGTCTCGTGGGTGTCGTACGAGGTGACAGAGAGAGAAAGCCCGGAGAAGGGTAGCAGCGTCTTTCAAATAACAACTAAAATATTAAAAAAATATACATTTTGATGTGACGGTGTAAGGTCAAATCGTCTCGTGGGTGTCGTACGAGGTGACAGAGAGAGAAAGCCCGGAGAAGGGTAGCAGCGTCTTTCTAATAACAACTAAAATATTAAAAAAATATACATTGTGATGTGACGGTGTAAGGTCAAATCGTCTCGTGGGTGTCGTACGAGGTGACAGGGAGAGAAAGCCCGGAGAAGGGTAGCAGCGTCTTTCTAATAACAACTAAAATATTAAAAAAATATACATTGTGATGTGACGGTGTAAGGTCAAATCGTCTCGTGGGTGTCGTACGAGGTGACAGAGAGAGAAAGCCCGGAGAAGGGTAGCAGCGTCTTTCTAATAACAACTAAAATATTAAAAAAATATACATTGTGATGTGACGGTGTAAGGTCAAATCGTCTCGTGGGTGTCGTACGAGGTGACAGAGAGAGAAAGCCCGGAGAAGGGTAGCAGCGTCTTTCTAATAACAACTAAAATATTAAAAAAATATACATTGTGATGTGACGGTGTAAGGTCAAATCGTCTCGTGGGTGTCGCACGAGGTGACAGAGAGAGAAAGCCCGGAGAAGGGTAGCAGCGTCTTTCTAATAACAACTAAAATATTAAAAAAATATACATTGTGATGTGACGGTGTAAGGTCAAATCGTCTCGTGGGTGTCGTACGAGGTGACAGAGAGAGAAAGCCCGGAGAAGGGTAGCAGCGTCTTTCTAATAACAACTAAAATATTAAAAAAATATACATTGTGATGTGACGGTGTAAGGTCAAATCGTCTCGTGGGTGTCGCACGAGGTGACAGAGAGAGAAAGCCCGGAGAAGGGTAGCAGCGTCTTTCTAATAACAACTAAAATATTAAAAAAATATACATTGTGATGTGACGGTGTAAGGTCAAATCGTCTCGTGGGTGTCGCACGAGGTGACAGAGAGAGAAAGCCCGGAGAAGGGTAGCAGCGTCTTTCTAATAACAACTAAAATATTAAAAAAATATACATTGTGATGTGACGGTGTAAGGTCAAATCGTCTCGTGGGTGTCGTACGAGGTGACAGAGAGAGAAAGCCCGGAGAAGGGTAGCAGCGTCTTTCTAATAACAACTAAAATATTAAAAAAATATACATTGTGATGTGACGGTGTAAGGTCAAATCGTCTCGTGGGTGTCGTACGAGGTGACAGAAGCAAATGTAACAGGAGATAGGAAACAGCAGTTTTCCTAATAACAATTAAAAAAAAAAAACAACGGTTGCCATTCCGACCTTCATCGTGCCAGTTATGGCGAATATCCCACTTATGAGGCAATATATGGGAGAGGTCTATGTTCAGTAGTAGACTTTCATGAGCTGTTGCGGTAAAGGTTTCATTTCAATAACAACTGGGGCCCACATTAATGCACTTTCAATAAAAAAGGCATTAGAGTATATGACGCATAAAATGAAACATTGCTTCTACAACACTCACAGTAATTGAAGGACTTAGCCACATCACGGTAAAATATGCTGTTATCCACTGAACGAGTAAGAACTACAATTAATATCGCATCATGGGAGGGATGAGTGTTGTTCAATATCATGGTATCTTATGTACAGGCATAGCGTAAAATCTTCTATCTCAAAATTAATATTTTATTTATTTATTTATGTTCTTAAGCCGTTTAGTGATGGCGTAAAAGAATACATGTCACCATTTCGTCCTATTGGCATCGAAATATCTGATTATGGGAAAGGCCATATAAATCTAATTTTTTTTCGATATTTTTTTGGCGGTACAATGTGACTTAAACGAGACATAACGTGGCGGGGATGACGTTACGTGACATAACGTAATGTTTGTATGGCGAGTGTAAAGAAACGAAGACCCGTTTTACTGGAATCGAGGCATTCCATCTTAGTCCTGAGGGGTGACAACGCATCTGCGTATTCTATTACTTAATCGAGGATAAATGTAGATTTCTATGGGCCACAGCATCTACTAACCCTTAGGTGGATTGTGTGCTCGTTTGTCATCCTTACTCTATAAAATATCATGCACGGAGCCAGCAACATTACAAAATTGCGAGATGTCTATTCACTGCAATATTCAACCCATCTAACCCGTTTGATAAACGTAACGATTAAGGCAACACACACCCTACAATAGGATGTTCTATGTCTAGAAGTTGATTATTGCGGGCTGATGTTGAAAAGTTATTATGTCATTATATTCATTGATTGATATAGAACCATGGTGAGTCGGAATATTACTGGAATATACGAGGTAAGCAGAATCACTTGAATAATTTACTATTCAATGTATTGGGTAAACAGTTCGAGGAAAGCTTTTGTTTATGAAATGGCTCAAATGAACTCAATAGATGGAAAGTGTCGACTGCCACCCACGAACAACTGCAACACCAGGGGAATCGTAGATGCTTTGCAGGCATTTTAAAAGTAGTAAGCTCGTTTCTTGAATGTCCCTAAGTCTTATCGGTCCGAAAAAATAACTATTCCACAAAGAAGTCGTACGAAGAAGAAAAGGCATTCCTATTTAAAAACGAACAGGAGAACAATTTACTGCTGAATTCGAACTCACAACCCGCGACTTAGCAGCCAGGTAGTCCAAACCTACGATCATAATCTAATTTTTACAAAAAAAAAAAAAACACAAAAACGTACTTATCAGCCTGGTCATCGTGCCTCTAATGTTAAAAAAATTATCGCAATACAGACCCGCAAAGCCAAAGATACGCATCTTTGTGGGCGCTAACGACGGGTTACCCGGAATTTATGATTTGTGGTTTAAGCATTGCTTTGGCATCGAACTTCGTTTCAGGGATTATAAGGAATTATGATGTCAGTAATGTTTTGTTTTTCGTTAATTCTTTCCGATCCATAACACACATGTTACTATGAAATTATTGTTTGCTTATGAAATAAAGTTGTTTTAGTGAGTTGTATATTTCTTAGAAATATTTATTTTTTAACTTCCCTTCATTTACTGAATACTGATAAAGTAGTTTAAAGAATGAGGAATTTAGGAAGAATATAAAACCAGTGTTCTTGATAATACGTCTGAACCATCTTAAAAAGTTGTTTATAATCTCAGCTTTAAGCTGAAATCTGTTTCACACAAGAAGTTCCGCGAAAATATGCAAGTGAAAATGTTGTAAAGTAGCAAATTTGACAGCAAATGTTAAATTACGCAAATAATGAGGCATTGTTAAGGGACTTTAGTTAGAAAAACTCTTCTTCAAGCATAGCTTAAACCCAAAATTGTTAATAAACTACGAACGTTGTGAAGAGTTGGACTTTATAATATATTAAGTTTACAGTATTGTAAAATCATAAAATAGTATTATTGGTAGTTTAAGAATAATCTCCAAATTAAATAAAACTCAGTTAAACCCTATAACATTTAATGGTGTTCAAATTTCTTATAAGTATGTAGTGAAAAACTTGGGAATCTTGATAGATTCTAGCCTTTCTTGGTCTCCTCAAATCAACGCAGTGTCTCGTAAAATGTTTGCAGCTTATGGTTCACTCCGAAGAATGAATTACTTCTTACTCATCTCCACCAAAATTATGCTTGCCCAATCTTTACTGCTCGATTATGCTGACATAAGCTATCTAGATATTACCGAAGAGCAACTTAACAAACTTGAGCGACTCCAAAATCTATGTATAAGGTTCATATTTGGAGACTTTGTAAATATGGCCATGTATCAGAATACCGCACTAAGCTCAAGTGGCTTCCAATACGTCTTCGTCGGAATACTTATATCCTTTCTGCTCTCTACTGCGTTTTATTTGATATATCAAGTCCTCCCTACCTTAAGGAACGTTTCCAATTTCTCAGCTCCTCTCACAAACTTTCTCTTCGATCCTTAGAAAACCTTTCCCTTCTATGTCCCTTGCACTCTTCTACATTTTACAGTAAATCTTTTTCAGTTCTTGGAGTTAAACTTTGGAATTCCTTACTATCAACTATAAAACGTGCTCAAACAATAGACTCCTTTAAAAACCAATTTAAAAAACTTTACCTTTCCTTCTAAATCATCCCTGCTCCTTTTATCTATTCCTGTCGTTTTATGATCACTAGTCTTCCTTTAGTTTAAATTTACAAGTTGTTTTATTTTATTTAATAATATACTAGTAAGTATTATTTAGTTATATTATTAAGGACATGAATGAGTTAGTTGTCCCGAAAGCTTCTTATCGTGTAATCCTGTTTTGTGTTTGCTGTAATATGGCCGAGAATTTTAATATTACATTGTTGCATTTTTTACGACTTCCGTTCTTGCCTTCGTGCATTTTTAAACGAATATGCCAAGCATTTAATGAAGGTGTGATAAAACAAATGTAATGTAAAATTGGTTTGATCAATTCAAATAGATTAATTATAAATGTGGAGGCAAACCACTACATCAGAGGTAGTCTCTACAGATTAATTCAGTATGTTAAGGAAAATTTACCTATTATACTACCCGAGAATTAAAAAGCATGTTTGGCATATCAAAACCTTATAGCTAGCCTAGTTACATTATAAAAAGTAAGAAAATTAAGTTGCAGCATTCCGTATACAATTTCAGATAGGCACCGATAATTATGCGTGGAATCTTAAATGCGATTGCTCTCTCGCTGCAGAACTACATGTTGATTAGTTAATCTAGTTGCGGGTAGAGAGAACTTGATCTTCTACCGGAACGTTACACCAGACGAGAGACTGTCTCGGTGATCTAGTGGTCGTTACGCAACCACTGATCATGTGCCCGGGGCTTTGAATGCCGGGTCGGGTCAAAAAATCAGTTGTTGGTTTTTTTTGTCAAGAAATTCTTATTATCAGCTTGGAGCCAGGAAGTTGCGGTGTTTCACAATTTCTTAGTAAATACGTAAAGCCTTTGGATCCTTAACTATGTTCCGTCGTGTTCGATTATCGCCCTATTGACCATACTATCTGCCAGATTATACATAAAAATCAAACTACAGTTGCCAACATGCCAATCAAGCCTGGAAACTGTGGCAAATTGACCACAATCAGGCAATCTATGTCTTTTGTGGAGGACTGTGTTCAGCAGTAGGTATACTTTTTATAGGTTGTAATTAATGAATGATAATGAATAGATTAAAACTTCTGACGTACCAGTAATTGGCTCGCTTCGTTTCATAGAAACTATAATTTTCGCATTATTTATGCGTATTGCGTGACGTTTACACACCCACGCATTACTCATCTATCATCACAAGTGCGTCAGCCATCTTTATTATACTTTTAAGATATATTTACACCACATTTTCGTGTGGCATATTTACAGATTATTATATTTCGTTTATTTACACTACGTTAGAAGCGAATAATTTGTGAAATGCCAAATATTTTGCAGGACAGATCGTAATAAATTTATTTTTTTATTATTTTTTTCAAAGTATCATCAAAATTTTATACGCGGTAGAGGCCATACTGCGGCTTTGTTACGGTTGTACTACGAATTGGTAGCGTTCATAAACCATCAGCGTAAAATAGAAACTTAACGCTCCTTTGTTTCGTATGGTGAGTGTAAAGAACCGTACACCATTTATACCGAAAACGCGGCATTCAATCTGGGTCTAATCCTGGGTAAAATCAATATATGGGTAAAATCCTTACTTATGGGTTCACATCTACGTTTTGATTCTTAACTGAGGATAGAGGTAGGTATCTATGAGTCATAGTATCGTAGCATATCCACGTACCATCAAATTAACTATGTGTTCGATTATCACCGTGATTCTTCAAAAATACTAATTTTAAGTAATACACGGAACTACACGTATGTTATTATAGTCACATACAATTTAATTCATCCATGCATCATACTGCATATATGGTAAAAACGAACGCGGATAGACCGCACGGCGGCCATGAAGTGCTGTTTAATTCTCGTATATGGACTGATAATGAATCGGGAAACGCGAGTGTGAGAAAATTGTTTATTGCTGACACAAGTTTAGCGGTGTTGTTTTTACTTATTATTACCACAATCCCACCAGGTGGTAAGTGGTGATAAAGCCCTTGATGATTTTCGTAATCACACATTTTATCGGACAACACCGTTAATGTTTTAATGAATTTACAATGGGTTGGTGCGACTGTTAGTGATCGTGTAACTTTTAAACAAGCTAACCCTATTATGTATTGTTAACACAATACATTTGTTTTGTCAGGATTATGTTACTATATAAGCTTATGTTATAGCTACTATTTTTACGCTGTTATTCTACAAGACAGGCGGGGATACACCACATACTACCGAGGAGGTGGAGCCGTGGTAGCTCAGATGGTTAACGCTCGCTGTAAATATAACAAAACGCGAGTAACCCGGGTTCGATCCCAATGAAATTGTTATTTGCAATTTTAAGTGCTGATTTATCACGTGCTCGGCGGTGAAGGAAAACATCGTGAAGAAACCTACATGTCTGAGGAATAAGAGAAAAAAAATTATTTCGAGGACATGTGAAGTTCGCCAACACGCGTTGGGGCATCGCGGTGGACACTTTCTTGCCCTAAAACCCTTTCAGAAATGAGGGGAGGCCCATGCCCAGCAGTGGGAATTATACAGGCTGTAACTTTAACTTTTTACTTTATTCTACAAGAACTTGGTCCTTTTCCGGTTAAATCAAACCATTCATGCTGCCACCATAATATAGCTGCGGCATAGCGCTTCCACATAACTTATTAAAAATGGAACTCGAAAGGAATAAATGGAGAAAAATATTTTTTATAAAAGCAAGTTGGGTTATGAGCTTACAGTCTACCTGATGTTAATTAGCTCCTACAGCCCATCGACGCCTGCAATCAACTTTAACTATTGGGGAAGGGTATAGATGAGTTTTTCGTCTCTAAGGATTTCACTGTGGTAGATCCATGCTGCAGAATATTGGTATTTTTATTTTTATTTCATAGCATTGGATGACACACGAGTGCACAGTCCACCTGATGGTAAATGGATGCTGTGGCCCAACTCCTCAACTAGGGATCGAAATTCAAATGCGTCGTCATTCCTTAGGACTAAGATGGAATGCCTCGTTTCCATTAAAAAAGAGTCTCCCGATCACTACACTCACCATACAAAATACAGCACTATTAAGCTGCTATTTTACGCTGGTATTCTGTAAGAGCGTGGTCCTTCCGCGGTCGAACCGACTCAATTGTGCTACAACTACCTGTGCCTATACGGAAGATAATGTTTTAAATATAGTCTCGTTGTGTTTCCAGATGGTTCTTTCAATGACCGAACTTTTTTCCGAAGCAGTAGTAACGCTTAAATGAGTTTCAACAAATATATTTTAATAAATATTCTTGCAATCTATATGACGGTGCGAGAGTCCATCACCCAATTTCATTCCGACCCATTCGTGCTAATATCATAATATAGCTGCAACGTGGCTCTACCACGTTTGTTATGTATATATATATATATATATATATATATATATATATATATATATATATATATATATCAGGATCCACTGTTGAAGATCAGCTATATACTTCCCGGCTATTTTCAAATGTAGCCACTCAGGGCTGATGGCCTGGTAACCGCAATTTTTTATTCTTCTAGATTATTATTAGGAAGATCAATTTTAACGTCACCTATGGGGTAATATGAGGTAGTTGTTTCTATTACCACAACTATTCTTTATTCTTTATTCTTTATTGTACACACAATAAGTTGGTAACAATTATGAAATATTTAAATAAATGTACAAAGGCGAGCTTAACCCTAATAAGAGTTCTCTTCCAGCAAACCTATTTTTTAAAACAAACTGCATTTAATATTATTTTTAATTGAAAATTCTTAAAGGTATGCGGACTAAACGTTCTGCTATAGTATTTACTGGATTTATGCAGGCGGAAATTAACTTGATAGCAGAGTCGACATGCCTAGTACGGAATATTTAAGTAGTCATCGCCATTTTCGTCTTTGAATAAACGAATGTGCAGAATGCAGCCTGATTAGATTTTTATATGGTATAATACTATAATAGTTGATATCCTATTTTAGTTAATACCTTTGTTTGCTTATTTTGTTCTTGTATATATTAAATTTAAAAAAAGTTACAATAGGTATAAGTTAAAAATAAGTTACAGTAGGTTTCATTGCTGGGCACGAGCCTGCTGTAATTTTAGAGAGGGCTTTAGTCAAAATCATAGTCAATTTTTTTTAATTAGACTTACTTAAAACCTTTAATGACCGTCCAAATCTAAAACCGTTCAAAAAAAACGTTTTCACGTGGTAGAAGCATGCTGCAGTATAGTTTTTGCACAAATCCAATTAACATCATCAAGGTCATCATCAACAAGGTGTGATCGTTTGTTACCCTTAGTCTATGTAAATAATATTTTTATATCGATTATGGAGAATAAGAATGTCATCACCCTTTATCTGTATAAAAATATATATTCGTATGGAATAAGGGTGACAAGAATGAGCCATGGCATAAATAACATGCCATACATCTTCATAATCCATCATCATCACAACCCATAGATACGCCACTGCTAAACAAATGTTTCTTCTAGAAATACCACAAAGCACTAGCCTGGGGCACTTGCATCGAACATCCTTGCATAAAATTTCATGTAGGAATGAATTAAATATTTTGAGAGGTCAATCAAGAGGTCAATCAATCTAAGATAAATAAAAGCTAAAAAGGTGTGAAGTTCGATAGGAAGGCTATCATTAAGGACTTTATCAGTAGACATAATATGAACTCAAATACACCGTACATGTTTATATAAACTGTGTTTCATTTTTAACCTTTTAATATGAATTTTGCGTTAAAATTATGTTTTTTTTTACAAAATTATTTAAAGTACGAAAAATATGCGTGTTTAAACCAACTTATGAGCCTAATTGATGACTTACACCGTCTCCCAAAGCCGATTAAAAATTCCAGCCCTTAATCAAGATAAAAGTAATTCTAGCCTTCACCTAGGTCTAAAGACCGCACGCAATACTGCGGAAGTATATTCCTTTGTTTATATTTAACATTAAAATATTACGTGTAATAAACTTGTCAAAGAAAACCCGCTCATTTTAACGCTTATATACAACCTAGATGCCAAATATACTTGGCTACGTTGTAAAGTAAAAATAATAGCCAATGTACGTCCAACTGATGGCTCTGAGCTCCTTTTGTACTTGAGACAATTTTAGGGCTTTAAAAGGAGGAGATTTTGGGCCTTTTTTAGGGCTGCCCCAATGCGTGTCTGTGAATTTTACGTGCACTCGATAAATTTACTGTCTTTCTGACATTTTTGCTGTTCTTTTACATTTACATTTATTACATTACATTATACGTGGTAAAGCCACGCTGCAGCTACTTGTATATTATGGTTGTAACACAAATGAGTCGGCTCGACCGCGGAAGGACCACGCTCTCACAGAATACCAGCGTAAAATAGCAGCTTAATACTGCTGTGTTTCGCATGGTGAGTGTAGAGGTGTAGAGACCCTTTTTTACTGGAAACGAGACATTCCATCTTAGTCCTAATGGGTGACAACGCGTCTGCCTTTTGATTCTTAATCGAGGATTAATGTATATGTCTATGGGCCGCAGCATCCACTTACCATTAGGTGGTCTGTTTGCTCGTTTGTTACCCTTATTCTGTAAAAGAAATATATTCTTCATCAGCCAATAGTCCACTGCTGTGCTTAGAGCTCACCCACGCACTGAAGATTACTGTAACATTCGTTTCATACCTTATTCTAATTCGTAAACGAGATTTATAGCGCCATTCAAAAGCCACAAAAATATTCGCTTTTGTGATTTGGATAAATACTTGTTTCGCAATATTTATTTTAAAGTATTAAATTACTAATCATAAAAACCGACCGATTTCGCGACGCGGCATCATCAGGGTTATGTCATTACATCTATTTAGCATATCCCATATTCAACAGTTATGAATATGATACCCTCGGAACGAAATGGGATGATGGACTCTTGCACCGTCAGAATATAATAGAAGAGTTTTTAATTTTCAATATAGACTACAAGAATATTTATTGAAACTCTTTTAAGGGTTACTACTGCTTTGGAAAAAAGTTCGGTCATGGGAAGAACCAGCGGAACTTTATTTAAAACATTATCTTACGTGACATAGGCACGGGTAGTTGTTGCACGAATGAGTCGGCTCGACCGGGGAACGACCACTCTCTCACATAGTATACCAGCATAAAGTAGCCTCTTATCAGTGCTGTGTTTCGAATGGTAAGGGGTTTAAGTGTAAAAACTAATCTGCATTCTGATTCTTAAAGTTAAGTAAAGTTACAGCCTATATACGTCCCACTGCTGGGCACAGGCCTCCCCACATTTTTGAGAGGGTTTTAGGGCAAGGAAGTGTCCGCCGCGCCCTAATGCGGGTTGACGAACTTCACATGTCTTCGAAATAATTTTTTTTCTTATTCCTCAGACATGCAGGTTTCCTCACGATGTTTTCCTTCACCGCCGAGCACGTGGTAAATCAACACTTAAAATTGCAATTAACTAATTCATTGGTGCCGGCGGGGATCGAACCTGGGTTACTCGCGTTCTGTTATATTTACAGCGAGCGTTAACCATCTGAGCTACCACGGCTCATTTTGATTCTTAATCGAAGATATATGTAGATGTCTATAGACCACAGCATCCACTTACCGTCAGGTGGACTGTGTGCTAGCTTGTCATATTTAGTCTGTAATAAAATTCACAATAATAATATTTTATACAGTTAATCATGGAAACATAAAACATCGTGGTAGCGATCATCTAGTTACCAGTCGTTATCGAAACTTTTATACATATTATTATTTATATATTAAACTACTATTTACATACCAGCGTTATATATTTCATTGACTCTGTGAATCAATTGATTTCAATACTGCTGTGTTTATTATGATGAGTGTAGATAACCGGAGACTCTTTTTACTGAAAACGAGGCATTCTTAGTTCCTAGTTCTTAATTATCAGGGATGAAAACGCATCAACATTTTGTTTCCCAACTGAGAATAGATGTAGATGTGTATTGACCACAGCATCCAATTACCATCAGGTGGACTGTGTGCTCGTTTGTCACTCCACCAATGCTATTTAAAAAAGAGCTTAATTGTTATTGATTGATATATTATATGATAGTCAAACACACGCTGTTCTCTCTGCAATCTATCAAACGAAGTTCTTGTTACAGACGAATACTGGCATGTACGCTTTCTAAAGTGCTCTAGTTTATGTAACGATGAGTTCGATTTGCAATAATAGTTTGTACTAGTAGTTTGCTTCTTTGAGTGCATCAATAGTTCAGTCGTTAGTGGTCATGCCGATTCTAGGTCCGCGGTTCGTATCAGTTAAGAAGTCTGCGGTGTTCCAACAAAATGCCTTAAAGAGCATGTAAAGTCGTTGGTCCTTTGCCTGATCTTTTTTCGGTCGTATCAGATTATGATCCCATCAGCCTGAGAGAGTAAGGGAAACAGTCTCTCTGTTGTGCACCTGTGTCAAATATCTTTGCAGACGGCTACTCTCTGTTAAGAATAGCCACGGGGACCTCGAAGTTTATTCTATTTGTAAAACAGAATATCTTCAAAAGTGACAGAGAAAGCTGATGACAATTGCAAATAATAAAAATTATGGTTTGCAGAGCGCTCGCCACGCATGGCAACTATATCAAAATTCCCCCTATAATGCAATCTATAGCGGGCTACCTTCAAGACTCCTAATAGTTTTATGATTAAATGAATAAACACATATTAAACTAAAGAAATATTGATAAATAGATGAAATGAATACGGAATTTTTAACGGCACGTGTATAAAGACCTTGCTTTTCCCCTTTTTTTACAACCTCGCATTTATGTTTATGGTTACTGGTTCGCAAACCTGTAGGTACAAGTTGAAAAGATATTTTATAATAACATTGACTCTAAATGGGTTAAGTCACATTTATCGGTAACTACGCAGCATAGCGCTTATCGTACTCGCACTCCTAGCTCTGACAGATAACGTGGACTGTGCTATGTAACGATTAATAAATTTTAAATTAAGAATTTAATTTTGCTTAAGGTTTTTAATCGTTAACTCGTTAACAACATTCTTTTTATGAATTTGGAGTGACAAATGAAAGAATTATAGTAATGATTACTAGCAACTTCAGTCCATGGACACGTGTGTTGCGTGTCACCTCTGGTGACTAAGATGGAAAACCTCACAGACCGTAATCATACAGGCTCTCTGTAACCTTCAGACCGGGGCACAGTAGTGCAAGCACTTCTATTGTAAACTGAACTTTACCTGATAGAGCTATGCTGCAGCTATATTGCGACTGTAGCACGAATCATTTGGCTTGACCTGGCAGGGTCACGCTTTGACAGAATATCAGCGGGCAATAGCAGCTCAATGCTGCTGTGTTTCGTATAGCGTAGAGAACCGAAGACCCTTTTTACTGGAAACAAGGAATCCCATCTTAGTCCTCAGGGTTGACACCGCATCCGAATTTTGATACCTAATCGAGTGTAGATGTGTATGGGCCACATATCAATAGGTGGACTGTGTGCTCGTATGTCAACATTATCCTATAAAAAAACTTAACTAAGAACTTGAAAGAAAACAACTACTAGTATTATATCTTTGCATTTGATTATGGCTTCCAAAACATTTAGCTGTATATCATATCATCCTTTAACGTAACGTAAATATTCAGACCCGCCATGTGTAGCAGTGCTTAGGAAGTTGTTTGTTGTAATTTTTAGTGTTAATTTACTATGTGCTCGACGATGGAGGAAAAAATCGTGAGGAAACATGAATGTCAGACGAATAAAATACTCGAAGACATGTAAAGTCGGCCTGTACGTCCTGGAGCAGTAAGACAGAGTATTCGCCCTACAACCCTCTCAGAAATGAGAGGAAGCTTGTGCCCAACAGTGGGACGTATATAGGCTGCAGCTTTCATAAACAGCCTTATTACGTTCAGTTCAGATTATAAAGTTTCCTTAGCGGCTAGCAATTACAGTATTATAAATTGTTTTTGGTAATGATGCCCCATATGACACATATGTCTTTAGCACACTTATCGCTTATGTATTTAGGTGTGTTTTTTCTGATGTAGTCGTTTTGATTGTGAAGTGCGAGGGAGGGAGAATGTTAAACTAGGTAAGACAGACTATAGGTGGACAAATTTGCCTACATTCAGCATACTAAGCAGGTGGATTAGAAAACGTTTCATTATTAACAACATTTACAATTTTGGAAATTGGTCTTTACTGTATAATGCGATCATATTCGCCAGCCTCGCACGCACGCCTTATCGTTGTTTCACTTTTAATTACAATTTAAAACTTATTAATTATTACAATATTATTTTGTATCGTAGTAAACACATATTTTTCTTATGTTTGTTATACCTTATCACTACCCTTACGGTTACTTAAGCCAAGACCGCAATGGATAAGTAAATACTAATTGCAACTAAGTAAGTAAACTAATATTATGATGCAACCATGGCTAATTATTATAGCGGTTTATTGATTTACTAAGACTATATATTAGTGATCTTTAGAGATAAGTTTAATATAACAAAATAAATTTGCTGGAATCAGCAGTAAAAACAAAATGTGTTTTTTTTTAATAGAAAATGGGCGACAAACGAGCATACAATCCTCCTGATTGTAAGTGGACGCTGTGGCTCGTAGACATCTACATTCCTCTTCAACTAAGAATCAAAATGAAGATGCTTTGTTACACCTGAGAAAAAAACTGGAATACCTCATTTCCAGTAAAAAGGGTTTCTGCATCTTAACACGCACCATACGAAACACAGCAGCAGTAAGTTGCTATTTTACGCTGGTATTCTGTGAGAGCGTGGTCCCACCCCGGTCGAGCCGATCGTGCTACAATCATAACTGCATCGTGGCTCTTTCACGTAAGTTTGATTCAGTTTGAAGAATGCTTCCTTCTTTTCCAAAATCGTATGCGTTACTACTGCCGTCATTCGAAGCAACACCAAAGACAACTATGCTCTAAGAAATACAAGGCATTGTCGATAATACGGCACGTGTTTCGCCTTTAAGCAAAGCGTCAGGGGAAATATGATATATGTAACCTCTTAATGATCGGTTAGCCAGGTTATATTCATTGAGTGGTTTTTGATTATTACGCGGGAAAAGCTATGGTAGCTCAGAAGCTAAGCGCATATTGTAAGCTTTGCAGTACGTGAGTATCCCGGGTTCGATCTACGTCAGAGGAACCATTCACAACCACACCAATGGAATTTTCAACTGTAATTTTAAGTTTTCTTCCTCGCACAACTTACTTGTAGAATCGATTACTACGTAGGTCAGCGATTTTTGCGGGCCGATACGACTTAAGGACCTTCATGAAAAGAGCCTACTCTCTTTTAAGAGGCCTGCAACACAACTGCAATTCCCATGGTGTTGCAATTGTTCATAGGCGGTGATAGTTACTTACCTTCAGGAAAACCTCATGCTCGTTTGCCCACTCTTCTATAAAGAAGAGAAGAATAATAGAAAAGAAGTGCTATTTTACTACGAGCACGAAGGTGAAGGATATCAGCGTTAGGAAGCTGGCATGAGGAATGAATAATTTCGTGTACATAGGAACTTCTCCAACATGCAGTGGAACTTGATCAAAATAGTAATTGAAATGTCTTATATTTACGCGAATACTACACATTTAAATAAAATTAGTTTTTATGGAATTTATCGCGTATGTGAACTTATTTTATACTTTCGACGTTTCGAGCACTTTACATCTCTTCGGGGATGAGGAATTACGGAGGGCAAAACCCCGTTGACCATGTGTGATAAGGATAAGCAGTTCGAAGTCCCAATGTTATAGTTAACCACGGCTACCTGCAAAATAAAAATTAGTATAAAATAGGTTAATATACCCGGTAAAATCCGTAAAATCTAGTTTAATTTAAAAAAATATAGAAGAGGTGGCAAACGAGCATGCGGCACACCTGATGTTATGTGACTACCGCCGCCCATGATCAACCGCAACACCAGTGGAATTGTCGGTGCGTTGCCGGCCCTTTAGGAAGGAGTAAGCTCTTTTCTTGAAGGCCCCCAGGTCATATCGGTCTGGAAAAATCGCCGGTGGTAAACTATTCCCCAGAGAGGTCGTACGCGGAAGAAAACTCCTTCTCAAACGTACAGTGGTGGACCGCCAAGTATCCAGATGGTGTTGATGGTATCATAATGTCGAATCGAAATCGAAATCGACATCGAAATGTCGTCAGGTGTTTTGCTACTTTTTTTTTTTTTCAAACAAAAACATATGATATATAATGTATTGTAATTTTTCAACTTTACTTTTTAAATTACAATCATATATAAAATTGTTTGTGATATAACTTTGTTTGCGAAGCTAATTAAAACGTTTGTACATCCTTATCAGTATCAAAAGGGCTTATTTTAAGTCACACCCTACATCTATCTTTGAATACTCGTGTAAACGTTTGACTTGTGGGTTATCAAGGAACATGATTGATTGATTTTATGTTAACAGTATTTTACTTATTATTCAAACAGTGGCAATTAACTGCGTTTACATCTATTGACCTATGCAGCTGTGAGACTGAACTATGCTTTATGAGACATAAAACTACGCGTTAGGCGTATTAATAAAATTTGCTAATCAATGGTGTCGTATGTTTATGCATGTCGTCTGAGTACAGCTGTTTCAACATGTTCCTAATAATTATTTATGTAGACATAAAATATACACACATATTTATACAGTTAGTTCGCTTTTATATGTTGTTTTTAATTGTTGTTGCTCTTGAGGAAGATGACTACCGTCAAACAGTGCGAACTAGTACGGAGGGTAGAAGAATAAATTTTCCGAAGCACTTTAGATATCATAACTCGAAATTTATTTTGTTTACCTCACTTAAATATGGCTTCCTGGTAGCCCTTTACTCAAATATGTAACGTTATAGTGAGATGGTAAGGTCAATTTTTTTATCTATGATAATTAAATAAATATAACAATGAAACGCCAAACAAACTTTCAGTCTACTTGATATAAACGATTTTTGCAGTCCATAGGTAACTGCAGCCCACCTCAATAAGATAATCAACAGATGCGTGATCTGAGGTTTAAATGAAATGCCTCACAGCCAGTGATCATACTGGCTCTTTATACCCACTTCATTCTCATCGCAGTTACATAATGTTATTTGACATAAACATGTCAAATCTTAGCTCAATCAGATGGCAGCAAGTGCTTTATAAATTAATTACAAATTGAACCGGAAAAGTATACGAAGGAATTAAAATAATAATTGTGATCTAAAGTAAGTTTCTATTTTCTTCAGATTCGTTTGTAAATAGTGTTTGGAATTTTTTGGACAATAAATGCTGTTGAATGAATGATTGAATAAAATAAACTTTGTTGTGCACCAGAAATACATATGAGAATAAAATACATAAATCATTTAAAGTAAAATTAGCGGCTTTATTTCTTAGAAGCGATCTCTACCAGGCTACCATTGCAAAGAACAAAGTGACCTTTGAGAAAGGGTGTACGTAGATTGTTGGAACATATACAAGACGTACATATAATTATATAATCGATAATAACATACATAATATAATAAATTAATACATTTTAAATACAAAAATATAAACATACATATACGTGTGCAGAAAGGATTAAACAAGTAAGTGTAATCAAAACCTTAGCGTAAGGAACAGAACGAATTCAAAGCCTTAAATAAGTAGGTAGTAATTTTTAGAGGAATGACTATACGCTTTATTTTTATAGAATAACGGTGACCAACGAATACACAGTACACCTGATGGTAAGTGGATGCCGTGGCCCATAGACATCTACATTTATCCTCGATTAAGAATCAAAACGCAGATAAGTTGTCACCCCTGACGACTAAGATGAAATGCCTCGTTTCCAGTAAAAAAGGGTCTACGGATCTCTACACTCACCATACGAAATACAGCCTTATTAGACCGCTATTTTACGTTGATATTCCGTGATAGCGCGGTCCTTCCCCGTTCAAGCCGGCCGACCCATTCGTGCTACAACCATAATAGAGCTGTAGCGTGGCTCTATCACGTAAAAAGCTGCTGCCACGTAAAAGCTGGAAAGAAGTGCGCTTTGACAAGTTTTTTAAACTTTTTAATAGACTTTACATTTCTAATGTGCAGTTGTACGGATTTCCAAAACCTAACAGCTTATATTGAAAATAATATAATATAATAATATTCCACAACCATCACACAACGCCATCTAGTCCCAAGCTAAGCAGAGCTTGTGTTATGGGTACTAGACAACTGATAAACATACTTATATATTTCTAAATACATAAATATTATAGATAAATTACACCCAGACACAGAACAAATGATGGTGCTCATCACACAAACATTTGTCCTGGGTGGGAGTCGAACCCACGACCTCCGGCATAGCAGTCAGGGTCACTAACCACTAGACCAACAGGCTTGAAAAGGATTTAGAGTAGAAGGAAGTGTTATGGGATGGAGTTTTTCATCCTAAAAGATTTTTCTTACAACGAAGATAGCGACAGTGAGTGTCACGAAGAAACTCAAACCACTCTTTATGGTAAGCAAGGGAAGTGAGATTGAATATAATACAGTATAAAACAGAAAAAATGGGAGTATTAATGCAAAGACCAATCGGAAGTCACTTGAGTTTTTCGCGATATTCGGAGAAATGGTCATATTTTCGAAGTCCAGATATGAACCGGTAGGCAAAGGTTCTAAATGCGCTCAAGTTTATTAAGCAAAATCAGGTAACATCGGTAAAAGGAGTGATTATGCAAACGTTATTTTGATAGGTATGGGTAGGAAATTGCTTAATCTACAGAGAGATCTGACCGACGCAAACACCCACCTACTTACCTCTCTTACTTGCGATAAAAAATTGTCAATCATCAAAAACAATAACAGGTAGAGAAGAAAAATCCATAAGAGTAACCAATTTTCGATTGCCTATTAATATTGCTTTTATTTTTGATGGATTTACTTTAAGGCCGTGTGACTTACTCCAATCCACAATTAAGTTAAAACTAAAGTTGTTTAATAAGCCTATAGTATTGAGTAAATCCATCAATTTGGTATGCACATATGCTTGGAGATCATCTGCATACAAGTGGTAGCGAAAAGTTAATTGGAGCGTAACCGAACTTATGAAGATTGAAAACAGGAGAGGAGACAGTGCCACCTTGCGATACACCGGCATTAATCGTACGCCAGTTTGACAATGAGTCATCAACACATGTCCGATATCGGCGACCAAACAAGTAACTATGAAACCAGTCAATCACTTCAGGAGATATGTTAAGAGAAGCTAAAATAGCTATCAGTAGATCGAAATCCACATTGTTAAATGCACTGCTAATGTCAAGTAAGGTCAACACTGTTATGTGCTGTTTATCCACACTAAGACGAATATAAAGAAAGGGGTATGAAAATGAACGCAAGTAAGACGAAGGTTATGGTTTTTGAAAGAGAAGAAAGTAAAACGATTTGTGAAATAAGAATAGAAGGGGAGTTGATCGAGCAAGTAGACGAGTTTGTATATTTGAGCTGCGTATTTAGCAGGGATGGGAGATATGATAGAGTATAGAACGACGAGTGAATGCGGGAAATAGAGTAAATGGGGCCCTGCACTCTATTGTGAAGAGTCAAAATGTGTCGAAAAAGGCACGTATGGCAATACACAATGCTGTGTTGGTCCCTACTTTAACGTACGGTAGTGAAAGTTGGGTGTGGCAGAAGAAGCACGAGAGTAGAATGAACGCAGTAGAAATGCGGTCGTTAACGAGTACGTTAGGGCTGAATCTGAATGACAGGGTAAGAAATCGTGTAATAATAGAAGAGTGTGGTTTGCAATATGATGTTGTGACCAGGATAAGGAAAGGAATGCTTCGGTGGTTTGGTCATGTGGAAAGAATGAATGAGGAAAGAGTGACAAATAAAATTTATGTTGCAGAAGTGAATGGCCGAGTCGGAAAGAGACGTCCTAGGCGAAAATTTATCGACCAAGTTGGCGATTTATTGGAAACGGGCCAAATTAGCAGTACCCTTAACCGACGAGCATGTATGCGTAGGTGTTTGGATATGAAGGAGGCGAGAGAGGTGTGTCAGGATCGTGCCAAATGAAAGTTGTAGTATCTGCCTACCCCTCTGGGTGACAGGCGTGAGTGTTTATGTTATGTTTATGGATATTCTTAAACCGTCAGCCACTACACAGTCCTCGCTTACTTGCTCGCTCAATAAAAAAAAATGCAGGTTAACATTTTAAAATCTTTGAATTTGCCTACAAGTAGGTAATAAAATATTTCCGCGATACGAAGTAGGCCGATTTGGCATTTATACGGTCGTTATTAAGTCGTGATGCAAAGTTTTTATTTGCCTGTTGATTCCCAAACTGTCGAGTGTTATGGCCCATTAAGCCTAAATATATCATATTTGAGCGAATTTTTAACGTTCATTCGGAACCCTCCAACTGAACCTCTTAAAGTAAATATTATTTTGTTTGGTTTGGATAATGATTTCTTATATTTACGCGAACACCACACATTGAAATAATACTAGTTTTTACGGAATTTATCGCGTATATTTAACTTTTTAAATACCCGACGTTTCGAGAGCTTTACAGCACCCATAGTCACGGGAAGGACTGAGATGTTCAACGTCCAGATGTAATAGTTAACCACGGTTACCATAGATTAAAATTTTACTTTTGTTCCGATCTACACAGTATGAACTTATGGTATCATGAAGTCTTGCAGTTGTATGCTTGGGTTGGGATTTAATTTTATTTATTATAGGATCCCAAGCAGATGGTAGCACCCAGCCATCTTCTCTGTTGAAATTAGGATGTTTTTTGATTTCAATAGCCTCGCGAATCATCTTTGTAAGGAATCGGTGTTCTTTAGCGAGGATTTGTGGTCTATCAAATCTGATGTTAAATATAAAAGTTAAATATACGCGAAAAAATCCGTAAAAACTAGTATTATTTCAATGTTTGGTTTGGACTTCAACTACGCATGATATCTTCATACTTATTTAAAGATAACGGTGGTTCGATAGCGTTAAATCTCACCTTTTTTTCTTTGTTGTTACTTGAACATATGTTATACGCATTGATGAGAGATTAGTCTGTTGTCCACGATTTGCTAGTCTATCCAGAAATTGACAATTACTATTTCAGGGTTCAATAATGATGAATAATGATATGTTTATATAAGATTAACTATAAACTTATTGGTGATGCGTATTTACTATGACATTACAGCCTATTAAAGTGCATTGACACGCCTGGCGGGTAGGTTGTCTACCGCAGTTTTTTATTGTTTTGAATTGTCATCAGTAAGATGCTGCTGCTCATCACCTGGTTCAGTTTCCCTCTGTCGACTCTTACGACCCACGCACCCACGGGAAAATATGAGATATGATGCTCTGAAAAATATTATGTCCAGAGAATTAAATAACGTAAAGTGCAAGTACTAAAAACTCAAAGATGACATCAATTTCGACAAAACTCGATGTTAGTAAAGTCGTGTCACTGCAATTATATTTATATGAACAATTTAACCTAAAAAGTTCTTGTCTTCATAAGTATTCCCTCGACTTTAGAGCCTTTTGGATTTATAGATGATGGCAGGAGACCCAACGACATGAATTTGGTTCTTTGGGAGAGATGCAAACACTAGTGCATCATCTCATTTTAGAGCTTCAGAGACCGCTGACATAAATAAGTAGTGAAAATATGAATCTCTAAGAGATGACTACATATTTGTGACATTTGCTATAAAGTTAAAAAAGATAAAGCCGTAAAGTTAAAGCTATCGTTCCGTGGGGTCCACGTGCCTTAAAGTTACTAAAAGAATTGTATCCTCGACTGGTCGCCTCTGCTGGTAATAAGAGGGCTGATTCTTTTCTCACTCAAATGTTAAGCATAGCCGTTCAACGAGGAACCGCAGCCAATATTCTTGGCATTATACCCCGGGGAGTAGGACATATTTTAAATATTTGAATATTATGTAAACACAAATACTTAGTTACATCATTTTTTTAATAATGTATCAACATTATTTAAATAAAAATATGTTGGTGTTTTATATCTACGAAAACATCACTTTAATAATATTAAAATTATTTTTAATTTATATTAATGATTTGCCAAAAACAATCAAAGCCCTATATCTTGTTTGCCGATGATCTTTCTGTAGTCATTCCTTTCGACAATAATACTAATAACAATCTTAACAACTGTCTAGATAGTGTACTAATAGATATCTCTAACTGGTTAAAAATCGCAATCTCGTCATAAATTACACAAAAACTAAGATAATACAATTTAAGCCGTATCAAAAATACCCTCTATCTATAAACTATACTTACAACGATACTACTAGAATGTGTTGATTCATATACATTATTAGGTATATTTTTTTTTGTAGGATAGGGTGACAAACGAGCACACAGTCCACCTGATGGTAAGTGGTTGCTGTTGCCCATAGACATCTACATCTATCCTCAATTACGAATCAAAATGCAGATGCGTTGTCACCCGTGAGGACTAAGATCGAATGCCTCGTTTCCAGTAAAAAGGGTCTCCGGTTTTCTACACTCACCATACGAAATACAGCAGCATTAAGCTACTATTTCACGCTGGTATTCTGTGAGAGCGTGGTCCCTCCCCGGTCGAGCCGACCCATTCGTGCTACAACTATACTACTAATATAACTGCAGCATGGCTCTACCACGTATAAAATAGATTGTTTAAACATAGATTCAGGTATAAATTGTAAAGAACACATAAAGAAAGTATCATCCAAACTTTCCCGTTTCTCATATGCACTATACGAATTTATCAAGAACAGCCACGTGTGCATACTATGATTATGCCAATGCATGACTCAAGCAAGGCATTTTACATTGGGGGAAACAGCACAGACGTAAATAAATTACTTGTTTTACAAAAAAATGTATCCGCATAATTACAAACATAGATAGCACTGACAGCTGTACAACCTACTTTATTTCATTAAAAATATTAACACTTACATATATATATATATATATATATATATATATATATATATATATATATATATATATATATATATATATATATATATATATATATATATATATATATATAGTACCCGGTTGACCGAGCTTTGCTCGGTATTTTTCGCTTTAATTCTTGTGTTTTGGAAATTATATTTAGATACAAATTACATACTGATGAAATACGAATAATATTTTTTGATCGTAGCGACATAATAGAAAAAACTGAACTGGTTATTTGATTAAAAGATTATGAGTGCAATTAGTTTAATTTAAATTTTCGTGTTTTTAAAAAATACTAAAAAAAGGGCTCGAAAAAATAGATTTTCTCAAAAAAGAAAGGAACTTGAAAAAAAAATTTAAAAAAAGTCGGTCGGCCGGTCTGGGCTCGAACCACGGTATTACGATTTGTGACCGCCCAATATACTATTAAGCTATCTTTAATCGTAAATAAACTGTCAAAATTTACCTTCTTATTCTAATGATATTATAGCAGTTTTTCATTGCCTAAAAACACGGACAAAAAGACATTTTCTAAAAATAAATCCTAGCTAGATCGATTTATTGCCCCCGAAACTCCCTGCACACAACATTTTATGAAAATCGTTGGAGCCGTTTCCGAGATTCCGATTATATATTTATATATATACAAGAATTGCTCGTTTAATAGTATAGGATATACTAGAAGTATGCACATTTGTTAAAAAGAATATGCACCTTTCTTCAATATACCCCCGGCCTCATTTTTAACGTCCTAGTAAAAAATTAGCTCCACCTCTCACAAAATTACAAACAGTCAAATCAGGACCCTGGTATGATGGTAGGTAGGATGATGGTATGTGTTTAAAAATTTATAATAATTTTTAGATTTAAACAAGCAGCTCCATCGAGACTTGGCTAGTTTTTTACAGAATGTTTTTGGTGAGATATTCTATTCTATTAGTGAACGAAATAACCCTTGAGTCTAACGTAACACACGAGTAGGAATATAAATTAAGAAACAGCTTGAAACATTTTAACGGTCCTATTTGTTATTAGTGTTCATAAAAAAAACTAAACCAAAATTACCGAATATTACATAAAATGGCTTAAATAATATAATCTGGAAAAGTTAAGCAACTTATTGTTTGTAATAAATTTGCTAAGAATATACTTTTTTTTACAAAGGTTAAACGTTTCACCATATTTAATGGCGGTATAGTTGGACCATAAACTCCTTTGATTTATTTTATAGCCGCCGTGTAGAATGCTGCCCCGAAATTGGCGTTTAGATGAGCGAGAATGGCACTGTCCATTAATGTGGTAATTACTAAAAGGGTGACGTCTTCGAAATATGCTATCTTTATTGCTATTTTTATATTTATTTTTAAAGAATAAGGATTTCAAAGAGCACACAGCCTCCCTTATAGTCAGTGAATACTGTGACCCATAGATTTATCATCGATTAAGATTCAAAATGTAGCTGCGTTGTCACTTCTAAGGACTAGGACGGAAAGAATATAATAGTGGTAAGGGTTCGCTTCTATTTGCCCTCGATATGAAACGGAGTGAACATTAAGCTGCTATTTTACGATGGTACCGGCCACGCGTCCCCCGTCGATTTAGTTGATTTTAATTGTTAATTGCAATTTTAACTGTTAATTTTTCACGTATTCGATGGTAAAATAAACATCGCGAGAAAACCTATATGTCTAAAGAAAGAAAATATTTTAAAAATATGTCAATCACCTTGTATTTTTTTATTCACTTTTGTGTAAGTTTTTGTAACATATTCTACACGATTTGCAATTTTATATATGTTTACGTTCACCCACTCGTTTCATGGCTCCACGCCACATCAAACAGAGCTAGCATGAGCTTTGGATTAATGGCTATATAGCTGAAGAAAGCATTTGAATTAGATAATGGAAGCGTTCAAGAAAGCGGAATTTACCGTCACGTTCAACGTTTTACGAGTACTGTTTAATTACACATGAAATCGTTCAAACTTCTGTGGTATTACGCGTACTTAATTTAATGGCAATATTTTTGTATGAGAACGTTAGGGAGAAAAATATTAGTATTTTGTAAATAACGGAACTAAACATGTTAGATCTGTTTTGTTACGAGAATTATTTATTAATATTGTGAATGTTTAGTTCAGTTTTATTATATTTTGACTGACTGATAATGCGGTCCCGGGTTCGAAACTAAGGTCGGATAAAAACCGTTAATGGGTTTTTCTGCCGAGAAATTTTCAGTAGCAGCCCAGAGTTAGGAAATTGATGGTGTTGTATACCCGTGCCTCAGAAAGCATGTAAAGCTGTTGGCTCCGGTGGTGTCCTATTGGATTATGAGAATGAGGATATTAAGGGCGCGCCTGTGCTTGCGCATACACTCGTGCGCTATAGTATTCTGCGAAGATGCGCCGTGAGCAAAGGAAGGACATAATTATTATTATATTATTGGAACTAGAACTACTTTTCTGTCCAGAAGTACATCTGAGTAGGTAGTATCGTCTCACATTTTTCTGCCGCCTAACAGAAGTGCGCCTACTGATGTAATCCAGTTGTAAGTGTGATAGAGCCAATATTATTACAGATCGAAATAGTTTACCTCAATTCAAGATTGACCATATTATTCTGTAATTCCATCCTCGCGTGAGACCTTGTCGTTTTTAAGATGCTGGAGAGCCATTCTAATCTCGTTCAGACTGAAGTCCGCATATCATCGGAATAGTGTCGGATAAGACTTGCTCTTGCATCGTTACTCACACTTTCGTGTGGCTCCAACGATGATGTGTACAACTGCGTATAGAATCTCTTAATCTCACTCAAAATCTGAGTGACCTACATAGCGCAACGGATTAGTAAGCTGAAGTGGCAATGGGCTCCCCATATAGCTCGAAGAACCGACAACCGACGGGGAAAAAAGGTTCTCAAGTGGCAGCCTCATACCGGTAGGCGTAGTGTAGGGTGACCCCCACTTGATGGAGTGACGACCTGGTAAGACATGCAGGAAGTCGATGGATGTTATTTTCTGAGCCTTGTATCCTACATGTCATAAACAATTAAATTTTTAAAAGTATAAGCCCCGTCAAAAAGACTAAAAGAAAAAAATCGCCACATAATTTAATAGCGTCTGAATGCCCGACCATTTATTATTTAGTCTTGGCACCAACTTCAGAAGCTACTAAAATAAGTGGAAATCATTTTATTCTTTTCAGGTTTAAATTCGGTAATTATGTTCCTTTTAAGTTTTGATTATTTGACCTTTTTGGACTAAGATTTGATGTAATTACTAAAATGTTACTGTAAAATTTTAAATGGAAGATAAACATAGACGATAGTTAATCAATAGTATTTATGTATATATATATATATATATACATATACGATATATATGTATACGATTTTCAGTTACTCAGATCACTTTTATTTTAGAATAAGAATTAGGGTTCCATGCGAAAAAATTAAAACCACTGAAATTCAATCGTTAAAAATTCCATGCGTTCGAAGTTACTGGGAACAACTAGAAAAGAAAATAAAAAATACATCTGAATTGAAAAAAAGGCTTATTAAAGTCAAGTCAAGTTTCATACGTGGTGGAGCCATGCTGCAGTTATATTAGAAGTATAATTGTAGCACGAACGGGTCAGCTCAACCGGGGACGGACCACGCTCTCACAGAATACCAGCGAGAAATAGTAACTTAACGCTGCTGTTTTTTATGTGGTCAGCGTAGAGAACCGGAGACCCTTATTACTGGGAACGAGACATTACTTCTTAGTCCTCACTGGTGACAACGCATGTGCATTTTGATCTGTAATCAAGGATAGATGTAGATGTCTATAGGCCGCAGCAACCACTTACCATCGGGGGGACTATGTGGTCGTTTGTCACCCTATATCATAAAAAAAAACATTCTTAAAATTTTAACATCTAACAGAACAACATAAAAAGGTAATAAATTACCTATTAATTTTTCATGTGCGTATTACAAAACTCGTATATTCATATAGAATGTCATTTGCAAAGCCGAACGGTTAATCTCGCTAAAACACTCATTTGTAATAAACCACACGCTGAGCATTTAAATCTGTCCATCCGTATCCGCCGGGGCTTAAGTTTAAATTTAATATAATTTCCATTCCAGGCTCCACTCCTTAACTAATACACGCTAGGTTTGCGGTTGTGTCAACGTTACGGTTAACCACAGATTAAGCTGTTGACAAAAATGAACTTTTCTCTGATTTTCCCGGAGCCCTTCGAAGTATTTATATAAGTTCTCTAAGTGTGGATAGATCATTAAAGACTTAACTGAAATTTATAGAATCAGGTGTTACTTTGCGGAAGTTTATTAAAATTGTTAAAAATTAAATTAGTAAGATCTGCGATGAATATGTAGTGTTTGCTTGAATATAAAAAAAAACTTTTTTTGTGTGTTTTAATAAAATAAAGTATAATAAAGTAAAAGCAGATAAAAGTTTAGTATGGTGTGTGACTCACTCTTGCTGAAATCACAGCTTTCATTTGTCTGGGAATAATAGCTAGTATATCACTTGTGGTTATTATGAAATATGTTCCCACTTAGCACACGCACATTGTTTGGCTCTCTGGTGGTCTGCGGAGCCGGCTGCCCTGATCTCACTCGTCGCTTCAGAACGTTCCAGATATGTCTATGCGATTTAGGAATAAACTGTTTTTTTTTTTCAAAGAAAAGCCACTTTGGTTTTCTTGTTGGTTCTTCCCAGGACAGAGGTATTTTCTGAATCAGTGGTAAATTAGGCATAAGAATGACTTTGATTTGTGTTATTAATTGTAACATACACGATTGTAAATAAAATAGTATCGCTGGGTTTATTGTTGGCTCTTCACAGGACAGAGGTTTATTCAGTAAGTAAAAATAGTGACTTTCCATAAGTATTATTTATAATCTATACTGAATTAAAAAGTTTCTGTTTCTGGTTCTGTCTCACTGGGGCGAATATCGAGCCGAGATTGAAAGGGTTGACGGCTACACTATATGTCAAAGAAGTGCTCGAAGAACACGTGAGGCTACTTGCGTGGCTTATGGGAGAAGATTTTCTCTTAATGCACGACAATGCCAGATCTCATGTCGCTGGAACAGTATGCGCCTACATGGAAGACGTTGGAATCACCGCTATGGAGTGATCAGCTCGTACTTATTAATCTCAATCCGGTTGAGCATGTCTATGATGAGCTATATCGAAGAGTTCAAGCAAGAAGCCCTGCTCTTACGGGCCTCCAAGAGTTTAAGTTTGCCATTGAAAAGGAGTGGAACGCTATACCACAAGATTGCATGGTAAAACTAATACGGTCCATGAAAATATAATTAGGAGCTGCAATTAAGACTAGGGGAGGGAACACACCTTATTAGTAAACAATTTGATCAAGAGTTTGACTTTTTCTTTCTTAAACGAAATTGGGTAATTTTACCCGTATATGGGTTTTGTGTCATAAAACTCCTTATGTGTATTTTTACTCTGTAGTTGATATCATTAGTAAGGTACTGAATTAAAAATTCAATTGGTGTATGTTTTTTTTAAATATTTATTCACATTCGTGAAAAAACTGCTTAACAAAAGTCAAGGTATGAGTTTTTATTGCTCTCAAGTATAGTTGTAGTACGAATTAGTCACTTAACCGGGGCACTCACAGAATACCAGCATAAAATATGCTGCTAAATATGCTGCTAATGCTGCTGTGTTTCGTATGGTGAGTGTGATAACCGGATATCATATTCACTGGAAACGAGGCATTCCATCTAGGTCCTCGAGGGTGACGGCGCATCTGTATTTTAAATTTTAATCGAACGTCTACAGATGTAGACATCTACATTTGTGGATATCTATATGTGTAGATGTAGTCTATCGAGCACAGCAACCACCTACCATCAAGTGAACTGTGTGCTCGCTTGTTACGGTCCCCCTTATCCTATAAAAAAAGATAAAATAAACTATAAGCACTCATGCGATCAATTATTTATTATGCAATAAAATATATTTGAAGGCGATATAATAATTACGTTTCGAGATTTTGCGGAATGAAATTTTTTTTTGAAATTGGTATTTGAATTTGCTAACATTTTTGTGAAGCTAAAAGCCGTCAGAATACATTCTAGGGACCAAAAAAAACGTATAAAGTATGGACTTTTAAAAATTAAACTTATTATATCTTCTAAGTCGACAGTTAGTTAAAAATATATTTATCAAGTAATTTATGCAAACTTTTAAAAGCATGATGTTGGTTCGTTATTTGAATTCGCTTAAAATACTTAAAGATACTTGATTTATGTCTAAAAGACGATGTAGTCTTATAGGCATAAAATAAGTTGCAGTTACAACTGATATGCATACTGCTTACAGAGGGATATGAAACAGTTAACAGTTGGCAGCATAACTTGCCTAAGCCTCTTTAAATGGAAAACGACTTAAGCGACAAAACTTATAATCATAAACAAGACGTTCTGTGACGGATGTGACACTTGTTAATTGGTTCATTTCACAGAGTTAGATAATCCTTCGCAGTAAATGTGGAAGTGTACATGTAATATATAATGTGTGAAAGTTTCTGGAGTGACAGCCTGGTACTGGCAAGAGGCAAGCGCAGTATAATGCGTTCCTCTACTATGAGTTTGGGTGTGAATTCGTATCGCATATCAGTAACTTTGTGTAACAAAAATAGTATCATATACGTCCGCCTTGTTTATAATTTCATACAATTTCACTCGAAGCTTGTGGTAAGGGACAAAAAATGTTTACCCTCAAGTTCAAGAGGGTAATTCATTATGTTTAAGTGCACCATGACGAATTCTTTAATTTTTAGTTGAATCGGGTCATTTGAGCGACTAAGTTCACATTTTAAATTTGTGTGTTGTGAAAAGTTTACTGTAAGGTTATTCAATTATTGTGATCTTGTGTCTTAATTAAATAACTAAAGGTGCTTTAAAGCCAATAAAAATGCCATTAACACCAGCACAAGTTGCACAAGCAGTAGCATTAATTGACCAAGGGCTGACACAGCGTGAAGTTGCTATTGTGCTTAACGTACCACGGTCCTCAATGCAGTATTCACTGAAACGATACCAGGAGACAGGCCGCTACACCCGCAGGCCAGGCAGTGGGGGCGTAAGGTGCACATCGGCCCGGGACGATCGTTTTATTGTTATGGAGATTTTGAGAAACCGCTACCTGACCGCTGTTGAGATACGCCAGCGGCTCCAAATCGCAAGAGGCGTTAATGTTAGTGAGCGTACGGTGAGAAGACGAATGGAGGAAGTGAATTTAAAAGCTCGTAGACCAGCACGAGGTCCAGAACTTCTCAGACAGCACCGAGTAGCCCGACTTCAGTTCGCAAGAGAACATGTCAATTGGACCCACGAGCAATGGGCTAGAGTGTTGTTCACAGATGAGTGTCGAATAGCTTTTCGTGCTCCAGACGGTCGAGAACGAGTGTGGAGAAAAAGAGGAGAGAGGTTTCTACCCATTACCACCACCCAAACTGTGAGTTTCCATGGAGGCTCAATAATGGTATGGGGAGGTGTAAGTTCCGACGCACGTACAGAGTTGGTCATCGTCGATAATCGGCTTACAGCTACTCGATACATCGAGGAAGTTCTTCAGGAGCACGTAATGCCTTATTCGGGATTCATTGGACACGACCAATTCCTCCTCATGCACGATAATGCACGCCCGCACGTCGCACATTGTGTAGAGGAATATCTGGAAGAGGTTGGAATACAAAAATTACAGTGGCCAGCTCGTAGCCCGGACTTAAATCCAATTGAGCATGTATGGGGTATGTTCAAAAGAAAGATAAAGTCCAGCTCCAAACCGCCACAAACTCTAAATGAGCTCCGAAATGCAGCGCTGGCCGCTTGGGACAGCATATCGCAAGTTGATGTCAGAAACATCATTCAAAGCATGCCAGATCGAATGCAAGCGGTTATCAGGGCTAGAGGAGGAAACACCCGATATTAAAACTGATAGACAATAAAGAAACAGACTTAATTTTTAACTTTGTAGTGTTTTTAAAGTGACAATGGAAAGATGTTAATTTTAGTGAAAACATGTTATCTTGAAAAGAAAAATTTCGGTGAAGTAAACATTAAATTTCTATGTTCTAAAACCATTAGAGACACTTATTTAATGCATCTACCCTTAATTTACTGTTAAAAAAACGTTTCAGTGCAAATAATCAGCAAATTCACGAGTGGCCAAGTTTCCGTGCCGGTGAGTGTATTAGATAGTTGATAGCTGCAGGTATCTTAGGAAAGAATTGGGAATGTGGCGATGGAAAAATTGGTCAAGTGCATTAACTTACGCAGTTAGTGTTTCATGTCACCAGCACGAAAAAGCGGCAAATTGAATAAGCAAATAAAACATAAAAATTTTGACATGTTTTAGCAGATATCTTAATGTTGACTGAGATGATTAAAATTTTAAACGACTGCTCCGAGAGTAAAAGATTTTTTGGATGTACTTTAACATTTGTAAACTCGATTTAAAATGAAGAGATATCTTTCCAATCACACCTTTTAAAATTAATAGAGTTACGCTACATATATATTAAGATAGCTGCACAAATTGATCCGCTCAACTGGAGAAGGACCACGATCTCACAGAATACAAGTGTAATGGCAACTTAATGCTGCTGTGTGTCGTGTAGTGATTGTAGACTATGGGGACTTTTTACTGGAAACAACAGCTTCCATATTAGGGATAATTGACCATCAAGTGGACTGTTTCATCGTTTGACACCCTCATTCTTTAAAACAAACTAACAAAGTTCACAAAATGCAAAAATTCTGGTGCCAAAAATTGTCTGTAATTTATGGTCTTACTTGTTTATCTTACTTGTAGGTCCTTAATCTTTGATTATCGCTTACCATTAACACCCTATTAAACATTCTATGGACATTGACCTACCCTATAGATGGCCTCTTAGGAGGGACATTTGCCATAGTTGCCACGTTCGGCAGGCGGGAAAACCTGGGTGAGATCTGTTGATGTTGCTGGCGTGTTACATTTCAGACATTCATTAAATAGACCATTTATTTGATGAATTTTTAGAGTTTTCCCGGATTCCAAGCTTTGTAGACATATAAAATAGACTAATTCTGGTGTTGCTCTATATTTTTCATATTTCGTTAAAGTTGGTTAAAAAGATTTGACCGGACAGACAGACTAGAACAATTGAAATGGTTAATCATCTCTTAATTGCGTGCAACTTACTACAAACGACCGCCTCGTTGATCGCGTGTTTATAGTAGCGCGACTGCCGATCATGAGGTACCGTATTTGAATCCCGGGTCGGGGCAAAAAAAAAGGTTTTGTGTTTTTCCATTAAGAAATTCTCAGTACCTGGCCGGAGTAAGGAAGTTGACGGTGTCTCACCCCTTGCCTCGGAATGCACGTAAAGCCGTTCTGCGCCTGATCTCTCTCCGGTTGTGTTGGTTTGGTCTTATCGGATTATAAGAGTAAGGGAATAGAGAGTGCACCTGTGCTTGTGCATAAATTTGGGCACTATAATCCTGTCCTGCGCCGATGGCTGAGTCTCCATTCAGGCTGGCCGCTGTGAGCGAAATTCGGTCTGGAGGACATTATTATTATTAATTGCGTCCAAATAACCCCTTCAGGTCAAGTATTTCGCAAAACGTAGGTATTTCGATATTACAGACACTTCATTTTTATTTCTTTGTATGTATGTATTAAAGAATATAATTTATAACAGAATTCATTACGTTCACTTGTGTAGACGGCAAAAATCAAGTAAGGTGGTCGAGAGTCTAAAGTCGAATGAATTTTCGTTTAGAAACATTTTTTTAATGTTTTGTCAACAATGCTAACAAAAAATATGTTCTAAATTACTCGCGTTCAAGACCAGCTAAAATTTTAAATCTAATTAAACCGGTCAGCGTTTGTAACTGGATAAAACTAGATACTCGTAGAGTACCCATTCGTAAAACATTTCAAATTAAAACCCCCGTGTCAATATCAAACTGAACTGAACATCCAACAAAGCATTGTTTACAGATCTGCACATTTAATTCCGAATTCCGTGAGCTACGTCATTTTACACTGCGGATAGTATTTCGCGGAATTTCACAAATTAAAATCACTGTTTGCGTTTGTCGCCCTTAATTAAAATCGGACGCTTATTGCGAAATGATGAAGGGAGGAGAGATTTGGAAAGGCCATTCGGAATGTCTATTTGTATCTACAGATTATTAAAAAAAAAAACAACTTTTAACAAAAAGCAAAGTGGAGGTAAATAATTGAAAAGAATATAATAATTTCATATTTTTTAGACGTAGTAGAGCTTTGCTGCAGTTATATTAGTAGTATAGTTGTAGCACGAATGGGTCGGCTCGACCGGGGAAGGACCACGCTCTCACAAAATACCAGCGTAAAATAGTAACTTAATGCTGCTGTGTTTCCCTTTTTACCGGAGACCCTTTTTACGGGAAACGAGGCATTCCATCTTAGTCCTCACGGGTGACAACGCATCTGAATTTTGATTCTTGATCAAGGATAGATGTAGATGTCTATGGGCCACAGTAACCACTTACCATCAGGTGGACTGTGTGCTCGCTCGTCACCCCATACTATAAAAAAAATTCTAAAGTAGGTCCTAAGATATAGTACATAGCTGAACTGCAAGTCCCGACTTTTTAATTTTAGAATTTTTAACTCAAATTTAGACTTTTTAATTTAGAATTTCAAATAACTTTATTCTTTTTAGTACTTCGATGTTGGCTTTTACTTTTTTAAAGTAATTTTTAAACCTTTTGAGTAGGTTATGGAAAATCACAATTTCAGCATTATGGTCTAAACTTCATTCGCTGTTTTGCCATTCTGCAACGTAGATTTTTTTCTCTTGATATATTTAGAATCACTCTTGATTTACAACCTGTTAAATAAATAAAAAACATTAAAATTAGTCAATAAATGGCGCAGATATCGCATAACATACATATAAAAAACGTACCGATGAATTCTAAGCCTGCTTCAATTTTAAATTTCGCTAAATGTAGCTTCTGTGATAAGATGACCAATAATATTGATAGAAAGAGAAATTTAGTGTATGTTTGCAAGGTAACAAGGAACTCAAATAGAATATAATCATAAACACTCACGCCTGTCACCCAGAAGGGTAGGCAGAGACTACGGACTTCCATTTGGCACGATCCTGACATACCTCTTTCGCCTCATTTACATACATATATCTACTCATACATGCTCGTCGGTTAAGGGTACTTCTAACGTGGCCCATTTTCAAAATATCGCCAATTTGGTCGATAAACTTTTTCCTAGGGCGTCCCTTCCTGACTCGGCCGTTCACATCTGCCATATAAATTTGCTTTGTCACTCATTCCTCATTCATTCTTTCCACATGACCAAACCACCGAAGCATTCCTTTCTTAATCCTGGTCACAACATCATCTTGCATACCACATTTATCTCTTATCACGCAATTTCTCACCCTGTCATTCAGATTCAACCCTAGCATATTCCTTAAAGACCGCATTTCTACAGCATTTATTCTACTTTCGTGCTTCTTCTGCCACACCCAGCTTTCACTATTATACATTAAAGTAGGGACTAACACAGCATTATGAATTACCATACGTGCCTGTTTTGACACATTCTGGTTCTTCATAATAGAGTGTAGTGCCCCATTCACTCTATTCCCTGCATTTACTTGTCGTTCTATATCCCTATCATATCTACCATCCCTGCTAAATACACATACCAAATACACAAACTCATCCACTTGCTCAATTAACTCTCCTTCTATTCTTATTTCACATACCGTTTTGCTTTCTTCTCTTTCAAAAACCATCACTTTCGTCTTACATGCGTTTACTTTCATTCCCCTTTCTTTTAATTCCCAGTTCATTAATGTAACCATCATTTGCAACCCAGCCGCCGATGACGCAAATATGACTTGATCACCGGCATACAAAAGGCATTTGACGGTTAACTCGCCCATTCTTAACCCACATTCTTCATCTTTCAAAGTTTGTAAGCAGTGGTCCATAAATAGGTTTAACAGCCAAGGGGAAGCTACACAGCCCTGTCTGACACCTTTTTGGATGCCAAACCAGTCCGAGTAGACCCCATTGATCCTGACACAAGCACTAGAGTCCCTATAAAGAGACCTTAATGCCTGTATCAAACCATCGCTTAACCCATATGAGTTCAGTGTTTGCCATAACACATTCCTGTCCACTCTGTCATAAGCCTTTTCCAAGTCCATGAATGCACAAAAAACTTTCTGGTTTTTGGCCAAAAACTTCTCCGCAATCATGCGCATGGAAGAAACTTGATCTGTACACCCCATTCCCTTTCTAAAACCCGCTTGCACATCCCAAATTTTTCCATCAGTTTCTTTCATAACTCTTTCAGTTAACACCTTAGCATACAGTTTACCCACAATACTAAGCAAGCTGATACTGCGGTAGTTTTTGCAGTCCTGCTGTGACCCTTTTCCTTTATATATTGGTACTATAACTGCTTTACACCAGTCATCCGTTACCCGTTTTAATTCCCAACATAAATTAAACAAGGGTAATAAGGGCTGGAGAGGGAGTGGTGGCAGGCTTGCCTGCCACCACTCCCTCTTCAGCCCTTAGCATCTCGAGTGATACTCTATCATATCCAGCTGCCTTACCTGCTTTCATGCTTTTCATTGCTTTCATTATTTCATCTACACTTATCTCCATACCCATTTCCACTTCTTTCGGAATTTCTAGTTCATTTAATTCAGACGACTCTTCACTCATAAATACGCTTTCAAAGTATTCCTTGCATCTGTTTAAATTCGAAACTTCATCATTCAGAATACATCCATTCTCGTCTCTTATAGCATTTATTATAGGCTGTTTTGTATTTCCCCTGGCAGTTCTTACGAGTTTTCAGAACATTTTTATGTTAGCCTGGAAATTATCAGATATCCTTCTATCATTCTTATCCGTTCTTTCTTTCTTTTTCCTTTCAACAACTTCTTTTACTCTCTTATTTAGACGTTAAAATTTTGCCTTTTTACTTTCAAACTCATCATTCATACCAGAAGAATTACCAGCTTTGGTTGCTAGTAAATCTAACCATGCTTTCTTCTTTGATTCAACTTCCACCCGTACCTCATCATCCCACCATAACGTATTACTTTTCCTTTCATTTGTTCTCTTACTTACACCACATACTTCGGTGGCGGTATCCACCAAACCTTTCTTAATATTATCCCACACAGTATTCAAGTCTAAATCATTCATACACAACTCATTCAAACATCTAATATTTTCTCTCAGTCTACATTTATACTTCCCTTTCACATCTTCATCTTGTAACTTCTCTATTCTTATACGCTGTAACGCAGTGGTAGACACAGATGTCCGATGCCGCCAACGCTTGAAAAGACCATTAATTCGACATAAGACCAAGTAATGATCCGTCCCTACGTTGGACCCCCGGTAAACCCTTGTATCTACGACTGTGCTCCTCATTCTTTCATCCACAATTACGAAATCTATCATGCTTCTATCATCACCTCTTTCCCATGTATACATGTGAATCTTCTTATGACGAAAAAAGTATTCATCACAAAAAGATTCTTTTCCGCACATACGGTGAGGAGGTCTTCACCATTCTCATTTATACTTTCATCACCAAACGTTCCCAATATCCTTTCATAACCAGACCTCTTCACCCCAACCCTTCCATTAAAGTCTCCTAACATAATAATATTTTCATTTTCCTTACATTTTGTCAACTCCATCCTTACCATGTCCCAAGACTGCTCTCGGATGTAAGTGGGCTTAGACATGTCTGGGGCGTACACCCCTAGCAGGAACAGCTTCTTTAAGCCCACTTTCATTCGTAACCATAGCAGTCTCGGGCTTACACATTCATACTCTTTCACACATTGACCCATTCTTTCTGAAAGGATGAGACCGACTCCCTGGCATGCCCGTTCGGTCTCGCCTACACCAGACCTATACGCGGTATACGTACCATGTGCAGTGGCATCCTTTCCCTTTCGTTTCATCTCATTCACACATAACACATCCATTCCTCTGTCATTCATCATTTCGCATACTTTATCCATCTTATCATTCATTCCTCCACATACATTCAGCGTAGCCAGACGGGTTTCCGCAATCCACTTTTCGCCCCTCCAGGAGACAGAACGTGACGGGTGGCGAACCTCGTCGCCGGTTTTTCTCCCGGAGATTCTTCGCACCCCTGCCCCATTTAAGGGGCGCCGGGAAATTGGGGCCATTTCTTTTATTTGCTGAGTCATGGTGCGAACAAGGGGTGGTAGTAGATTTTACGCCGCTACCATACGGCGAGGAGCCGAGTCTATTTTTTCGGCTTTGTCGCTCGTTTAGCACCACCCGGGGGACACGTGTAGGGTGGGCCTAAGGTTAGGTGGTCGAAGTCTACGGACGTGAGCGACTCATCCCCCATCCCCATTAAATAGAATATAATATTTTTTATTCAATATACGTGTAATTTTTATTGAAAGTATTTTTTTACTTTTTTACCTGGTAGAGTGATGATCTAGCTATATTAGTAGTACTCGTATAGTTGTGGCACGAATGGGTCGGCTCGACCAGGGAAGGACAACGCTTTCACAGAATACCAGCATAAAATAACAACTCAATTTTGCCGTGTTTCGTATGGTGAATATAGAGAATTCCGGTTCTTGAATTCCTTCTAACTGAAAACGAGGTATTCCATCTTAGTCCTTACGGGTAACAATGAATCCGCATTTTGATTCGCACACAGGGCCACAGCAACCACTTACTATCAGGTGTGCTCCTTTGTCACCTTTATCATATACAGGAAAAATCTCGGTAGGTACTACACTCGCACTTATTATGCATGTGTTTACTTCCGTGTTCCAGTCTAAAAGTTATAGGGACCCAGTATATTTACAGACTGCGAGGCATTCCAATTTAGTACTCAGAGGTGACGAATCTTGTGTAGCCTTCTTCGGTATAAGTTGTTGACAAGGATCCATTGACTGCAGTTGGCATTGTTCAGAGAAGACAGAGAGGTGAAAAGACCATTTGTAACTTCAATTTAAAAAGAAATAACCCGAAACATCCTCGCTGAATATTCCGGACCAAGTATAAAACCACTGCGTGTTATTCCAATCGTACAATAGACAGATAGAAAATTCTTTATTGCACTTAAACAAAATAAAACCGGCCAAGAGCGTGTCGGGCCACGCTCAGTGCAGGGTTCCGTAGTTTCCCGTCCGTCACAATAAGTGTTCCCACTTATGAGTTTAAAGGTGGGTATCAGCGGGTAGCAGCGCTCCGCGCTCCTGCAACTGCTTCCGGTAGTGGGTACTGTTGTTTCTATCCAAGTTCAAAATGATTTTCCTAGAAAGTCCTTATAAAGTTCTACTCTTCATATTTTTTTCATATTTTCTAAACTTATGGTTCAAAAGTTAGAGGGAGGGGGGGGACACATTGTTTTTTACTTTCGGAGCGATTATTTCCGAAATTATTGACATTATCAAAAAATGATTTTAGTAAACCCCTATTCATTTTTAAATACCTTTCTGACAATATATCACACGTTAGGGTTGAAATTAAAAAAAATCACTTCCCACTTTACATATAGGGGGGCTACCATAATAAAACATTTTTTTTCAATTTTTATTTTACCACTTTGTTGGCGTGATTGATACACATATTGGTACTAAATTTCAGCTTTCTAGTGCTAACACAGAGATTATGCGAGGACGGACAGACGGACAGACAGAAATGGCGAAATTATAAGAGTTCCTAGTTGACTACGGAACCCTTTTTTTATTTTTTTTTAACATGGGGAAATGCCTGCGTATACCCGCCTCGCGGGGGCAAGGACGGGTTATGTCGGACTCGCACCAACTAAAACCATGGTGTTCCACATTCTTCGCATATTGGCAGGGCTACGGGAACGCTTTCGCACACTTCCGCGGCCCTACCAGCGACTGCCGCCCCATGGCAGCACCTCCTCGGGAGAGGAATATTCCTCCCCGTTCTCCTTTCCAAGTAAGGCGCACCAGAACACATAGCACGCCTTCCTCCACGGCCTCCAATTAAATATGCGCATCAGACGCCCCCACGTCCGATGCGCGAAGGCCATGGAGCCAGGAAAAACGAGCACATAGAAGTACCAGCCTTCCCGACCCCAGCGGCGGATCTGGTCTATGGCTCCGCCGCCAACCAAGATTCGGTTGCGGAGGATAGGGAGAGCGATGCCTCGCAATACCGACAATTCTCTCCCCCCGCAGCCCCATCACCAATGCATCAACGGTGCGGCCCCGTTTGAGTCGCCGAGGATAGGGCGAGTGGCGCATCGCCATACCAACACTCCTCTTCCTCCCCGACTCCACCTCGGCTGCAGCGGTAGAGGGTGCGGACAGCCCTCTCGCTGCAGTCCACCTGCACACATCCGAAGTGGGCTCCCCAAGCCCACTCGGAGTGGCCACCTCGGGCCGGCCCTTCACCTCGGGCCAGCCACGTGGGTTCCTCTTTGTTCACCGCGGGCGACCAAGCCACGGCTACTAAGCCCCCCCGCCACGACAAGGCGGGAACTCGTTCGGGGGGGGGGGGGGACTACGAACCCTAAAA
Organism: Parnassius smintheus behrii; assembly: GCA_036936625.1. Taxonomy (NCBI): domain Eukaryota; kingdom Metazoa; phylum Arthropoda; class Insecta; order Lepidoptera; family Papilionidae; genus Parnassius; species Parnassius smintheus. Next base: position 46,328,628 of record JAUPFT010000013.1, read on the forward strand.
AGATTATTTGGTACAAAGGCCTCAATTAAACCAGTGTTAATTTTTATTATAATGATAAAATTTTTTTTGGTTTGGTGCAATCTAAGTACCAAAATGTTTTAAGCGCACCAGACTGTTCAGTTTGTTGGTGCGATTAGTCCTTATTTTGCTATCTTTTTTATCTATTTTTTTGTTTGTTTTATTTGTATTTGTATTATTTGTTTTTTCCTATCATCTAGGTTTCGTTAAATAGTAGTTTATAGTAACAAAATGTTTAATAAGACGTTTATTAATAATGCAGTAAGTGAATAAATTATCTTGTGGCAAACTCAGAAGTTACAAAGCTTAAAGTCACCTGAATGTTATTGGCTAACGTGACTTGTGGCAGTCCACCTGAATGTTATTGGCTACTGCACACGTACAACCAACTTCAAAAAAGAAGGCTTACAGGTACACCGAACCCTCGGATGACTGATATAACTTATACCAGCTCTCATAACCTTCAAACAGAAACACATTTGCGCTTCTGATTGGCCGTTTTCCGTAAAAAGACGTATCTACGTACCAAGAGCGCAACGGTAAGTCACCAATCGTGAAAACATCCTAAATTAAGCTTCTGTAAGGTCTTAATAGAAATTTTGATTTCTTGGTATAGTCTTAAGTTTAAACTCTCAATTATCTACTTAATATTTACTTAACTAATAGTTTAAACACAAGGCTATCAACAAATCAACAAACAATTTAAGAGTGATAGAGCCAAGCTGCAGCCATATTATGGTTGTAGCGTGAAATAGCAACTTAATGCTGCTGTGTTTCGTATGCTAAGTGTGGAGAACCGAAGACCTTTTTTACTGGAAACGAGGCATTCCATCTTAGTCCTCACGGGTGACAACGCATCTGTATTTTGATTCGTAATAGAAGATGTATTATATCTTTGGGCTACAGCAACCAATTACCTTCAGCTGGACTGTGTGCTCGTTTTTCACCCGTATCCTAATAAAAAATCACATTATGTAAAATAAATGTTATCATCATCATCATCATCACTACAGCCGTTCACATGTCCACTACTGAACATTGGCCTAACAAAGGAATCGCAATACCTATATATAAATAATATAAACAATAAACAAATAATAGCCTAACTACTAACCCTTATCAAGACTACGCATCTGAGAAATATTAAAAATTGTCAAGTAGTAGCTTCAGATTCTATCACCGACAACACTAATGAAATTATTAATTGCATTTTTTTGTGCTGATTTATCGCGTGCTCAGCGCGCTTTGTTTATCTCTCTGCATATGGGTAATTACTTATTGTCATTAATAAAACTAATTTTTCATGTATAGTATCAACATTGTGACCTGAATATAACTCAGACCATTGGACGACGTGGTCTACTAAGGCACGTGACATCAGTGACACTGGTTTTCATTTGTTTCAAGACTACTCGCCATCACGTTGTTGGAGTGGGCCTACTGACTTTTACTTTTAATCAGGAAAAGAGAGGAAGATGTGAAATACTATAGGTGTCAACGTAGTATCCATTTTGGGTATGATGAACATAATATAGGCATGAAATTACCATCGAATATCGGTACCAGTTTAGCCCTTTACGAGTCCATTGCTTAGATAGGTCACCCCCATATATTGACGCAGAGTACGATTCTGAACCTCTTGCATTCATCTAATATCTCTGTGTTTTATAAAATTGTCAGTCCATCCAGTAGGAGTCAACCAAATCTGCTCTTGCCAGTTTGAAGCTGCTACTGGATGACCATTCTTTTCCATCGATTTTTGATTCTGCGAGCCATATTACAACTAGTACATATTACCAGTGACGACCTGCAAAAGTGCAACGTGATTTTTCACCAACTAATATTACTTATTATAGAGAGAGAGAATTAAATATGTGATGCTATTGGGTTATTTTTAGCAATGGAAAGACACATCACGAATAGGAATTACTACTACTACTACTATAAGAACTACGAATTTTTACGTGGTAGAGCCATGCTGCGGTTATATTAGTAGTATAGTTGTAGTACGAATGGGTCGGCTCGACCGGGGAAGGACCACACTCTCACAGAATACCAGCGTAAAATAGTAAGTAGCCTAATGTTGCTGTGTTTCGTATGGTGAGTGTAGAGAACCAAGGATGCTTTTTACTGGAAACGAGGCAATCCATCTTAGTCCTCACGGGGGCAACGCATCTGAATTTTGATTCGTAATTGAGGACAGATGCAAATGTCTACGGACCACAGCAACCATAAGTGGTTGTAAGCCATCAGGTGTGCTCGTTTGTCACCCTATCTTATATAAAAAGAAGTATTTGTGCCGGTGTCAGATTCGCGCAGTGTCGTCAAATATATACCATTATAATATCACATACAATATAACTTAACTGCGTATTAACGGTTAAAGAATATCCACTACCCCATACCTTCCCAGGGGTTTCGTAAGAGACGACAGAGGGAAAGTGAGACAGGAATTTGGCGGCAATATCTTCCTGATAAAAATTCAAAACAATAAAAAACTGCGGTTGCCAATGCGCTTGCCAAGCGTAGCTACCATGGCAAACCCCTCCCCTTCCTTGAGGCAATCAATGAGGAAGGCCTATGTTCAGCAGTGGACTTTCTTAGGCTGTCATGGATAGATCATGGATCCAATATAACCATCGTTTACCACAGGCGATTTTTTTGGACCGGTATCGTTTAGGGATTTTCCAAAAACGATGTTACTCCTTTTTAAAAGACTGGCAACGCACAGTTGTAGGTGTTCAAGAGCGGTGGTCAACACTTAATATTAAGTGAGTCGAATGCTCGTTTGCCTCCTCTTGTATAAAAAACAACAATAAAGCAATAGATATTTATTATCTTATTTGAATATCGTATTTCATTAACGTATTTGATTAAGAGCAATAAAAGAAGAGAACATGAACAGTCATAATATTTTAGACTGATTAAACTGTTTTAGAAACAATAATCAAATAGCAATTACAGCCGTCATTCATTAGTTCTTAACTGCAAGAGAAATTAATGAGGAATAGACTTTATTATTTCCTGTAGCATCTCAAGAAATCTTTGCAATTTAGAGAGGCATTCAGTTATATTATGACGTCTGGCCCACGGCAAAATTTTCATTCAATAATAAGATTACTTATAAATTCAACGGTAAATGGCGATAGTCCTACCATACATGTCCTAGAACTGCCAATCTATAAAGAAGAAAGTATCTGTAGTGACAGCTCCTTACCGGCTGATTTGAGTGCCGCCCACACGATGGAACGACAACTTAATAAGGCATGCAATGAGTGGCTCAGGAACTTTCTGTGTATCAGTCTTTAGTTTAATAATGTAGAGCCACGCTGCAGCTGTATTTTGGGCAAAACATGAACCCTACTCTCACAGAATACTGGCGTAAATTAGTAGCTTAATACTGCTGTGTTCGTAAGGCGAGCGTACAAAAACGGAGACACATTCTACTGATAAAAAGTAAATACATCTTAGTCCTCAGAAGTAATAAAGCTGTGGATGCTTTTCATTCTTGATCGAGGATAGACCGGGTTATAGTATCTTCATACCATCGGATGGAGTGTGCACTTGTTTGTTAGCTTTATCCGTCGGGAAAAAAACCGGAACCTTGTGAATTAGTGGTGATGATGAGAAGGACCAGAATTCACAGTTTTGTCATGATAAATCAAAGTTTTATTTTAGTGGTTAATGCCGTAATTTCCTAGAGTAATATAAAGTAGCTTATATACGTCCGTGTAAGGGCAAGGAAATGTCCGCCGTGCTGCTCCAATGCATGTTGTGGGACTTTACAGGTCTTCGAAATATTTTTTTAATTATCAGTCATGCATGTTTATTCGCGATATTCTCACCGCCGAGCACGGGGTAAATTAGCACTTAAAATCGCAACTAACAATTTCATTGGTGTTGGCAGGGATTGAACCCTGGTTGCTGGCGTACTGTAAAATTTGCAGCGAGCGTTTAGCCCTGAATGTAATATCAATATACTTTCTGAACCTTATTTCTTTATTGCATAATACAATATTTGTAGAGTTTTATCATAATCGGTTCAGCCATTATTTTACGTGTTTAAACGTTGAAACATCCCACAGCTATATTATGGTTGTAGCACAATTGTGTCGACTCGACCGGGGTAGGACCGCGCTCTCACAGCATACCAGCCTAAAATAGCAGTTTAATACTGTTGTATTTTTCATATGTTGAATGTCCATGTCACACCTATGCCGGTAGTTGTTGGGAGCACTACGCTCGAAGTTGTTGACGAGTACGTTTACCTGGGACAAATAGTCCGACTAGGTAAGTCCAACTTCGACCGAGAGGTCAATCGACGGATTCAACTCGGCTGGGCAGCGTTCGGGAAATTACGACATATCTTCTCGTCAGGTATACCTCAATCTCTAAAAACTAGATTGTACAACCAGTGCGTGTTGCCAGTGATGACTTACGGATCTGAGACGTGGTCCTTCACTGCTGGCCGTATGAGGACGCTCAAGGTCGCACAGCGAGCTATGGAGAGGGCTATGCTCGGAGTTTCTCTGCGTGGTAGACTCGGAAATGAGGATATCCGCAGTAAAACCAGAGTGACCGACATAGCCCAACGGATTAGTAAGCTGAAGTGGCAATGGGCCGGCCATATAGCTCGAAGAACCGATAACCGATGGGGAAGAAAGCTTCTCGAGTGGCAGCCTCGTACCGGTAGGCGTAGTGTAGGGCGACCCCCCAATAGATGGAGTGACGACCTGGTAAGATATGCAGAAAGTCGATGGATGCAGGTGGCTCAGGACCGTGCTTTGTGGCATTACTTGGGGGAGGCCTATGTTCAGCAGTGGACTTGTGAAGGGCTGTAATGATGATGATGATGATATGAACTAGAAAAATAACGTTTCAATTGAATAACGATTAGATCACATAGATGTGTATCGTTCCTAACGTTTCATAACCAATAATAATAACATGTTTATTTATACTAGTGTCCCTACCAGACATGAAACAAAAAAACTTAGGTATAATATTCCTCACGGGTACGACACATAAAGCCGTCTCAATGAGATAGTATTTATGAGGCTATTTTTATGAAGCTATATTTTAAGGGGCATGGAGTAGGTGCATACTGAATCAGATATTAGTTCGCACCGTACAAATGAGTGACAGAATCAGTGATGAACACCCTAAAAAACTATTAGCAATTTAAAAAAAATGGCGATATGTTTAATATTTTTATTCTTATACGTGGTAGAGACATGCTGCAGCTATATTATAGTTTTATCACGACTGAGTCAGCTGACCGAGAATGAACCATGTTCTCACGGAATACCAGCTTCAAATAGCAAGTTGATTCTGCTGTTTCGTATAGTGATCGTAGTAAATCGGAGATCCATTCTAATAGCATATATAAACGCATCTGCATTTTGATTCTTTATCGTGGATACATGTAGATGTCTAGGGGCCACAGCATCCACTTACCATTAAGTGGAATGTGTGCTCATTTGCCAACTATTATAGCCAAATTATGGGTACTCTTTACGGATGTGAAAAAAGAGAGGATGATTCAGGATCGTGCCAAACGGAAGTGCCTAACCCTCTGGGCGCAAGGCGTTGGAATTTATGAATGTTTGTTCATTTTATGTTTTGAATATCTAGTCTTACATAGAAATTCAAAACTAGCTAGCTGCAAATAAATATCAAGATTATTAACGTAGCAATTCTGTATTCATTAATTAATTCAAATTGCGTTTACTTACCGAAATTCAAACTTTAACAAAGGTTAGGAATAAAAACTATTGCCATATTTTTTTTATAATTTACAATGTACATTTTGTAATAAAAGAACAAACAAAAATATTTTTAGAATTATTAATAACCAGGTTTTTTTTAAAGTTTTGAACTTTTTGTTAGTGTAATTTTTTCTCGATCTGTTGCAAAAGCATATTATACATTTTCCCATGTATGGATTACTGAATCTTTGAAGAATAAGATTGGAATGGGAGCTGTTAGCACAAACTTAAACACACAAGTTGAAATTCAGTCCGCAAACTGAATCACACCTAATGAATAATGTTATGATAAGTTATTACGCAAATTATATTCTAACCTAATTGTTTCATTTGTTTAATTGATTGCGCCATTATCGCCGCACGCCATGTTGTGCATTTTCTAGACTATTTCAATAGTGTTTAATTAATACCTAAAGTCATAGGGTATTAGATATAGTCAATAAAGTAATTTGTAAGGGTACTTATAAGCATTTTTTTAATTTTATAAAGAGATTGGCAAACAAACGCACTGTCCACTTGATGCTTAATGGATACTGTATGATATAGACACAACTTTCCAAGAATGTGCACGTTTCAATACATATTTACTTCCGGTAAGTTTTAAATGCTTGTATTAGGAGTGGTTCACGACAGTAGTCGAGTAGACAGTAGTCGAAAAAAAAAGACTATGCGTTCGTAACGTCTTCAATTTCATGATTAGTACTTAAATATTTTCTATTTAACAAATGTTGTCTCTTACTGCTTATAGATCACATCATGCATAATAACAGAAACATTATTATATGCTATATTCTACCTAATTTTTCACAGGCTTACTCGTAATACGTTTGTGTCGTTTAGTGACGCGTTTTTGGTTCATCGAGTTTCAAATGAGAACGATTCTAAAGTCGAATTCTTACCTTCAAAAAAACACAAAATTTTAATCGATAACATCCAGACTGCGTTGAATCCGAAACGCTTCAAGATCAAAGGGCGGCGAGGCAAAGTTCATTGGAATCCACTAATGAGCGTTTAACTACTCATCATACCGCGGCATCTGTTGTCAGTCGTGCTTTATGACGCACGCGGCTTGTTTAGATATTATGTTTGTAGCCGATGACGTAAATTATTAAGAAGACATTTAAACTGTATAATTATACCATATATTATATAACACTACTTTGTTGCGCTTTGCATAATTTTGGATGACATCACTTTCTTTGGCTAAGATTCTAAGTAAGGAAAAGTAAGGATTATTTTATAAGATCAATGTATTGAGGAAAAGTATGTGTGGATCTTGACTGGGCCAAATTCAGAAAATTGCAACAATTGTTTTATCTAACCATCACCAATTAGTGGTGATTGACTACTACAGCCTTGAGAGAATAGTCACCAATTCAAATAAAGTACGCTATAGATGCGTTATCAATTCAAATAAAGTACGCTACAGATGCATTTCCAATTTAAATAAAGTACGCTACAGATGCGTTATCAATTCATAGAACTTAGGTGAAACCTCACAGTCTGTAATTATAAGGGCTCTTCCTACGTACCCTTCAGACCGGAACACAGTAGTTTATGCACTAATACTTGGAGGCGGAAACAGGTTGTACCCACCCAGATGGACTTCTAAGCAGGTAAGGAAGTTTTATCACCTAATTATCCCTTTTTGCTCAATATTTCTCAACCCCTTAAAAACGTGAGTGTGTGTGAGTCTGTGAGTGTCAGTTATGCCCAATGGAACCAAAAAGTAGACGTTAAATGCTGGTCATATAAAAAAGTTCAAAGACACTCAGCGAACGAAAAGTTCTATGCTAGAAATTTCTCTGCGAGATAAACCCGAAGCAGATGCGGCTGGCTATGAGTTGCGCCTATGATCAGCACTGGAATTGTGATTCTTTTATAGAATAAGGTAACGAAATTCACCTGATGGTAAGTGAATGCTTTGGTCCGTAGGCAATTACATCCATCCTCTATTAATAATCAGGGTACAGATGCGTTTGTTACTCCTGGGTACTGAGGTGGAATTTCTCGTTTCTAGTAAAATAGGATTTCTGGTTCTCTTCACACCCTATGCGAAACACCTGCATTAAGTTGCTATTTTACGCTTATATTGCGTGAGGGCATAGTTATTCTCCTGTCGAGCTACACAGCTGCAGCATGGCTACATCACATTGTATAATATAATAGATAATGGAAGAATAAAAGCTTCGACTCCAGATTGTAAAATTATTTGATACTTTTAGGTTTTTGACGTTGGCTCTTACATTTTTAAAGCGACATTTTACTCTTTTGTGTGGATTAAGGACTATTATAATTTTGATGTCGTCGAAATATTTACACAAATAGCTTCATTTCCTATTTTAGTGTGCACCTTAAGGGTGCCCAAAATAGGAGATATTTGGTCTCTAAATTTTTATGAAAGCACCTCTGAAATATTTACCCATTAAATTAAAAAAAATATATCTCAATGGATTCAGAAATGACGAAGATATCGAAAAACATATATACAAAAAGTATACTCACAAAAACTTCCTCCTGTTACGAAGTCAGCCAAAAGCAATAGGTCGCTCTTCGTAACTCTATAATAAATTATGTGAAACATAAAATTCGATCATAGACTTGTCACTAGGTACAATTTCAATATTTCTTCGCTTAAACTCGGAAGGAAATTTACGGAACGCGTACTGGGCCTGTGCCAAAACGTCATAGCATTCTTCCGCTGGGAGCTGTCATTTTTGTTCAAACGTAACTGGCCGCTAAACGACCATTATGTGAGCAAGGCATCTGTGACCCGTTGGAACTACGAAGAGATAATTTTTATTGTGCATATTTTTTTTAAACTTTACTGCTATAACATAATTTTCTCCTGTATCGTGGAGGCAGTGGACAAACATAAATTCCACAAGGGCAAACATCCAGACACGGAACAATTGTTTGTTCATACAACTCATACAACTACTTCTTCTTGTACTTGTTATGGAGCCGTCTAAAATATACCAAACATATAAATATAGTATCATAAAAATACTAATCTACCATAGAGCTTAAATTTATTTTAAGAGCTATTTTACTACTGAAGAGTTCATTTTTGATAATAACCCCTAGTAATGGTGAATGCTACGGTGCTGTTTCTAAATGTTTCGATATTTAATTGTAAAATATAATATAACGTAATTTAATTAATTAAGTTTCATGCTGGTTTTTCCGAATCAGTGCTAAAAGCATAAACGACTTTCAATAACTACTCTTGTAGTCTACTCGTATATTGAATTATTTTTATAGCATTGGGTGACAAACGAGCACACAGTTCACTTAGTGCTGTGGCCCATAGGCACCTTTACCTTAATTAAGAATCAAAATGCAAATGCGTTGTCATCCCTGAGGACTCGCGGTTCGCTACACTAACCATACGAAAGACAGCAGCAGCTGCTATTTTACGTTGGTATTCTGTTAGAGCGTAGTCCTGCCCAGGTCAAGCCGACCCATTCGTGCTACTGCTATAATATAGCTGCAGCATGGCTCTACCACGCAAAAAACTAAAAAAAATCTAATCTATTTTTCATCTCTACAAACATTTTGATACAATTTCCGAGGTTTTCGTAGCCAGTGAAGGAAGATATTCGTACAAAATGAAGAAATCATGTACTAGGTAGTACTAATTTTGAAACCTTGAGTAACAATTGAGTCATGAAACCTCAAGAAATAAGTGCCTGTCTTAAGTTTCATGCATTTACTGAGGTTGATGCCCTCTTGCACTAAGAGAATTGTCAATTCAAATTTAAGTGATGTATAACTGCCTGATCGATAGTGAAGGATATAATATTGTGAGAAAACCAGCATGTCTTCTAATAAAATAAACAGCGTAACGATTCCACTACATTGCATAGACCACTTGTCACATACAAATGACCTATGAAGCAGGTAAAAGTTTTTTTTGCCTTAGACGCGTTATTCACCAGGTTATTCAATCATTTAAATCTATGTTTGGATGTTTTTACTTATACACGACCTGTATTAATCCTTCACAAAAAATAAAAAAGCATAATATGCTTTTTTACATATTACGTGTTGCCATACATGACAATAAAGATAGAATGCCTCGCTGTCACTTAAGAAGGTCTACGGACCTCGTCACTAAGTATGTATAAGCTAAGTCGCGGTAAAAGCCAGTCTAAAATGTTATAAAATATTATAGAACGTACACGAACGAACACTTTAGCGAGTCTAGCGAGCTAAGTCTAACGAGTTTTCAGTTAATATAGGGAGTTTAATTCAATGTTTAGCGATAAAAAATATTCTGGTGACTTTTAGCGACATTTGCAATTACTTCTATATTTGTTGTCATCTGACTAGGCGTAAGGAATAGGTACTATACTATATCCGTTAAAGAAGTTATAAAATGTAAAGAAACAAAAGTTCTCTGGATGTCGTTTTTACAATAATATTCACATTAAAAAATCAGTCAAATCAGCACTTAAAATTGCAATTAACAATGTTATTGGTACCAGCGGGGATCGAACACGGGTTACTCGCGTTCTGTCATATTTACAGCGAGCGTTAACCATCTGATATATATATATATATATATATATATATATATATATATATATATATATATATATATATATATATATATATATATATATATATATATATATATATATATTCACACGAGTATCAGTAATGCGGGGTTTTTGACGATCCTCTTACTCCTTGACCAACGCAGAGATCATAAAACCACACACAGTTTGCAAAATTAATTTTTGTAAATGTGTTTTTCTGACAAAATAGTTATTTCTATACGCTTGTATACTGATTCTGATAACGCACTTAACGAGAACCACACCACAGGGTTTTGGTTACATGTTGTATACAAGTGTATTCGATTTTTCTTTGTTTCACGTTTTTTTTAATAAAATTATGTTTAGCAACATTTGGGGACTTTTTGTTACTAAATTCATTTATAACTAGGACTTTTTGATAGCAGTCTAGAGACCTACTCTAATTCAATGTGGCAACATTGCTCCTTCACTTCACGCTTGTAGTTGGACCGGAGCGAGCGAACCGAGCGGAGCTCTCATGGTGCAAGAAAACGGTTCTATGAAATCTATCTCCTCCGTAACCTGTAGGCCAATTTACTTATTATTTGCAGCAGTATTTGTAGCTCAACGTAGACAAGGGTTTTAAACAATAAAAATCTGAATTTGAATATTTTTCTTTTACTATCTAATCAATGCGCTAATTTACATCTGCACAATGTCACACCATTTAAATGAATATTTTGTTGAAATAAAGATAGTTATTACTTTAGACTTTTACTCCGCTCCGTTTATGATGCTAGCAGAAGGTTTTACCTTTGCATCTTCATTGACACTAGCCAAATTTGTCATAAGAGTAAATTTTTTCGTGAAATAGCACATAAGACATATTTTATAATTATCACTAAAGTTGTTTTATGCCCAGTTAAGTGGCAGAGTAGCAGACAGTGTAATAATAATATTAAATCGAATTTGAAAACACGATTCCCGCTAAAAAACTTTTTTCGAGTCTCAACTAATTTAAGATGCCGTAAATTATAACTCTCGGGTCACAATCATTAAGAAAACATAACGTTAATTTATAATTTGATTTTATAGATATAAATTAAAAATACATTACCATTTGAAACAATAAATATAAATGGATATAAACGTCTTTCGCTAATTCCCATAGCTTCGTGTGAACAGTGGCTTTCACGAATTAACAGTGGCCACATAAAAAATATTTATGAGTCTACATTAATATGTAAAAGTAATTAGTAATATGAAACTCATTAAATATCAAAACATAAAATAAAATTGTATTTGTTACGGTGTTACCAGTGATAATATTTCAACCATAAAAATATTAATCCACTGATCTTATCGCTATATAAATGTTTATTCGATATCTTTCTGTGTTGATCATCTTATATAAATAAAATGAAATACGCATAAAATTGTTTAATCTTAGCCCTGAACCTACTTAAAATTTATAGTATGTGAGTAACTCCAGTCGACTACAATCAAATTATTAATTTTACTTTATATCGCAGCATTTTGCTTGTGTGTTTTGTATGGTGGGTGAAAAAAACCGACCCTGTTTACTGATAACGAAGCGTCATAGTCGTCAGGTGTTCATTTTGGTTCCTAATATTAAGAGTACAATTAAAGATGTTTATGAGTCGAAGCATCCACTTACAATTTCGCTGTACATTTTGTTACAGAAGGATGGTAAATCCCGCTATAATACGTGAGGGTAATATGGTCATTCGGCTAATATGGTCACTTTCCTATAACTCAAAAACTACAGCCTTGTTTGCGTAGATGACTTTGTTTTACGGTAGCTCTTCATCGGTCAATCAAATAATAAAGGGTAAAGAGGGCGGGCGATGCCTTATCGATTCCTTTTTGACATTATAGTAAATATTTTAGTCGATTTTAGTATGTATCTTGTATTGTAATTAGTACCAAAACTTGTTTGCTATTTTTTTATATATTAGCTGTTATAGTCTACGAGTTTGTGTTTTGTCTCTGTACCTCTCATAGTTTTGGTATTATAGGACGTAAAAGCTTAATATTACCCTCAAGTAGCTTACTGTTTACTATTAGACAGGATCTTTTATTAGTCAAGCACTAGTTTTATATAAAAATATAAGCATAAAAGGTGGACTGTATTTTCGTTTCTTAAGACGAGGCATGACCCTAAACGCAAGTTTTATAATGCCTCAAAGTATATGATCCACTGCAGTAAACAAACCCAGAAAAATATATGATATTTTCCAGGATATATGCTAGTTAGATAGTGTGTTGAAAACATGATACCACTAATTTAATACGATAGAAAAAAATCACAATCATACCTCTAAGAATTTCTTTTAACAAGTAAAAACTATACTAGTATACATGCAACCATTCTGATTTTTTGTCAGATTTTTATACATTGAACATATCATTAACGTTATAGTGTTTTAATTCTTTAGTCCAACTAATAGTTTTTTTTTAAATCGCATATTCTTATTTCTGAAATAATAGGTACGGATGTTTGCGTAAACGCCTGTGCAGTCACTCAGTGTTGCGAGAAAGTCGCTAGATCTAGCGGATTTTTAGAATGTTTAGCGGATGAAAGAATCGTTTTAGCGAGACATAATTATTTAGGGACTTCTAGCGACATTTGGACTTCTGAGAAGGCGATTTTTTTTTATAAAGTAATTCATTTCAAATAAGTCATTTATAATATGTCCAATTATGTAATCTACCGTTGGTAACACTGTTATAATATAATTTCAAGAGAATTCCCGAACATAAACTAACAATTCAATGTCGTTCATTCACTTTCATCTGTTTCGACCTTAGACCATGGTCTAAGGTTTCGACATACAAAATTGCAGCAGTAGGAAACATATTCGAAGATTTATGTTATTTTGCAATAGTAATATTATCACTACCGCACTCAAATGCAGAATTTGAACACGTATTTGGTGCTATGAATGTAGTTAAAAGAAAACTGCGAAACAAGCTATCAGAAAAAACTTTCAATTCCATTGTTCTGATTAGAAATCAGTTAAGGATTAAAAAATATAATTGCGAATGATATTCCCGAGGATGTTGTCAACCAAGTCGATAAAGGCAAAAACAAAAAAAAATGGGAACTGGAGACATTGGCAAAGCTTCAACTTCCGCTGAAGTTCTTTTTGAAGATCTGTATGCATACTTCGCTATTAATTTTGAAATTCAGGTACGACAACGTACTGAGCTAATTTTTTATTTTTCATAAGATGACTAATGTAATTAAACGTGGTTTAAAGATTTAAGATTTATTTTTTACAATATTTTTTTATTTTGTACACGAATAATTTTTGATTTTGTTATATCATTAACCTACACTATAAATAACTGATTTAAATGAAATAGAGTCCGCTTCTTTTAAAGTTTTACTGAATTTATATATATAGATTTTCGTTATTCATTGACCATTTGGAAAGATTTTTTAATTAGCCCAATGGTACCACGAAAATGTACCTAGGGACATCTAGCAGATTTTAAGAAAAAGAAAAATCCTGTTTCTGGCGGATTTTTTCTGTTAATCTAGAGACTTTAAAATTTGTAGAACGGCAACCCTGCAGTCACTGCCGGCCGAGACCTGCCTGGTGCTGTAGAGACGTGTCGCTCTTTTTGCCGCAGTATTTACGTTAAGATTTTTTTAAGGACGCGTTTACAAAATTTATATAAGTATAGAATCGAACTATTCCATTGACACCGATTACGCACACAAGTGTACGCACGGTTGGCTGCGGGAATATAAAAAAATTATTTTGATAATTTGAAAGATCGAATTTGTTTTTGAAAAATATACTTAGATACATAGAGTAATTAGACTTAGATACGAAATACGAATACCTTACTCTAGAGACTGCTTGGCACTGGGAGCCCTCTAATGGCAGTGAGATGTTAGCTGTGGACTTTGGGGTGGTTTAGTCAGTTATGATAAGACCCTACCTCCGGACTTGATGGAGTAACCTGAAGGTGAACATCAGTAACTAATACTGGAACACCTGGACTAGTAGAACTAGGCATGTCGGGTTTGGGCTCGTTTTTTTAGGTATAACGAGTCCTTACCTCCGGACTTGACGGAGTGACCTGAAGGTGTACTTTGGTAATCGGTATTGGAACTGGTCGCCGAGTACTAATAGGTGTGCCGAGTTTGGGCTCGTTTTGTTAGGTATGATGAGTCCTTAGCTCCAGACTTGACGGAGTGACCTGGAGGTGTACTTTAGTAATCGCTATTGGAACTGTGGAAATTTTATAATTCCGTTGTTTTATTTTTATTAACTTCTTTAAACATTAATCTTGTTAGTGTGGTGTATCGAGTCACTAACCTATGAGTTAAATCGATTAGATGATCCAAGTTTAATAAACATCGAGTTTGTAATTTTGTTGAGATTGGGACGATAGAATTCACTAACAACGTAATTGTACAGAGTACGCACGGGGCGCACACTAAATGCTATACATAATTCATGTAGCAAGATACGCGAGTAATCAATTATTTAACATGTAAATTAAATGTGTTCCATCAGCGGTGAGCGCAGAGTAATTAAATAGTAGAGAAATTGTAAATTGATCACAAAGTTTTATGAAGATTTCTTTGTACTTTTTATATCTAGATTAACTATTATAATTCTTAGATAACTCTTTAATAACAATAAACGATAACAAAGTTTTAGTGAAATACTTGACTCCTCAACTAAGTTTATCTTATGTTAAATATATTAGTGCTTACTTCCAATCTCAAATCACACATTTTGATTGTTAATGATAATATACAGGTATCAAAGTATTAAGGAATAGCTGAGAATACGTGACGAGCACTTCCCAAGCCAAGTTGGAGCTGTCCATTGACTTCTTGGTAAGTGAAGTGTATGGAGCCCCTCACTCACGAGATGGAGTGACAACTTGATAAGATAGTTTTGTGGCATTTATTGGGTGAGGCACAAGTTTAGTATGTAGTGGACTTATTTATTACATTCACAGTAAGACATAACTTTATTCAAGTAAGGACAGGAGAATATGGCACATCGTAATTCGTTTTTTGTATTTTTAATTTTATAATAACTCATCGACTTACCAGAAGATCTAAAGAAGACTGGCTGAAAGCTGAGAAGCTAAGCACCCGCTGTAAATTTCACCGTACACCAGCTACCATAGTTTGATGACAGGTATCACCACTGAAACTAATTATAATTATAAGACCAGTTCATACTCTACCCTTTATAAGAAAGATTTTTTTTAATAATACTATTTAAAAAAGTTGAACATGATAAGTACTCGCGGCAAGTTTCTAACAACAGCAGCGCGGAACACTTACGGTTGCCGCACTGCTGTATACTTGATCCCACGATTCAAGAATGAATTGGATCCTAAGTTTAGAAATTCCATTAACCAAAAAATATACAACGCAAAAGAATGTTGATACAACTGTGTTTCTTTAGATAGCAATGATTACATAGTTTTATGAATGTATTGTGTTTTATCAGTATAGCAAACACAGGTACATCATTTAAACCTAAGGGGTTTGCGTTGCATTTTATGTGTATTGCTAATTTAAATTTATATGGGTAAAAAATAAAAAAAGCATTTTACCAGTGCTCGTCGGTCAACAAAAATTTTGAGGGTATCTGCACATCTAAGAAATATAATGTAACTAGTATTAACACAATTAGTCGATTCGCGATTAGAGCACAACCCTCTACATATTTGGAGGAAACTTGTACCCAGTAAAAAGGGTACCCGTACTTAAACTAGATTATTTTTAAAATTTTATTTAGATATGATATAGATATGTTTGAGTTTGGAGCATCAGTTCTGTCTCAGTGTAACTTATTGATTTTAGCCATTCCAAAACCGTTTTTAAGGTAAGGGGAAATATGTCAAGATACTTATTTATTTTACTGCACTGCCGTCTTGAAAAGTCAGATTTCACTGTGGGAACTAAAGCAACTTTATACTTTCTTCTCTTGGTGAGCAATTTAGCATCAAAGGGAAGAGATTTGTGCATTATAAGAACAATGTCTAATATGTATAGTTTCCATACTGATAGAAGATTAGCTTCCCGATAAAGATCTTCAGTGGGGTGTAAGGTGGCAACCTTTGAGCTCGTTCCAGACATAGTAGAGCAGTTTTAGCAGCTGAGCCCCACACTGATATGCAGTATACTAGTATGGATTGTGCAAGTGCAACATATGTTTGAGTTAGTAGGTAACACTTTACTAGCAATGTGACGTAAAGTTTTAAAAGTCCAGATCAGCTTTCTCACTCTTTTCATGGTCAATTCTACATGCTAATGATAATATACATGTATGATGATATGACGGATCCGTGGTGCACTTCTGCAGCACTAAGGGCCGCGGCGCGGGTTCGATTCTCGTTCGGAACAAGTATTTTTATGGTCTGCAAGAAATTGTTTCGGGTCTGGATGTATGTCCTTGTGAAATTTATGTATGTAAACTGCCCCCACGATGCAGCAGAAAATCGTGTAGAGGTAACGTTTAATTTTATTTTATAGGAAAGGGTGACAAACGTGCACACCATGATGGTAAGTGGTTGCTGTGGCCCATTGACATCTACATCTATTTTCGATAACGAATCAAAATGCAGATGCGTTGTTCGCGGGTGACAACTAAGACTACGATGGAATGCCTCCTTTCCAGTAAGAAGGGCCTCCGGTTCTCTACACTCACCATTCGAAAAACAGCAACATTAAGCTACTATTTTACGCTGGTATTCTGTGAGAGCGTGGTTCTTCCCCGGTCCAGCAAGCCCATTCGTGCTGCAACTATACTACTCATATAACTGCAGCATATCTCTACCACGTAAAATGTTGTAACAATGGTATTAATCAGTAAAAATCAAAACAGAACAACTATTTAAAAATAATTTTCCAAACGCCTCTGTAAATAGCCTACTCTACACACCCAAACTCTTCGGGTATCGCCAATGTAACCGTTATCATAATGAGTGTAATGTTTTGACACATTCGAAATTTACGGAAGCATTTAAGTCAATCCTTTGAAAAAAAAACTTGTTTGATGGAAATTACAAGCCGTCTCGTCAATCACCTTCTTGGGCTGTTTTCCTTTAAAGGTTAAACACGTTGACAAGGTTAAGGATTAAATGATGATATTGAATAAACTGGTCTTCGACAGCACCGAATGTAAGTTAACAACAACTGTTACAAGAGTTTAATATAAAATTATTGAGAACATGTACGCATGTTATTTTAGGGACGTACGTAACAAACAAAAATCGCAGTGGTAAACTATTAGTCATCAGATCAAAAAGATTTTTTTTTCATAACATTCGACAATAAATTATTAACACACAAACACGCAGAGGAAAACTGAAACAGGAAATGAATGGTTATCTCGCTAATGACCACTCAAAATTATGAAACAACTGCGTTTGCCAAACCTGCCAAGTGAACATGGAAAAATCCGGCCTATGAGGCAATTTATGGGGGAGGCCTGTGTTCAGATGTGGGTATTTATAGACTGGAATAGATGGGTGGAACCATGCATCTTGATAGTAGACAATACACAGAGAAGCAAATTAAGAGTATCATATAATATAATAATAATAAGTGACCTAAATCATATAAAATGTTAGTAATATATTGCGCACCTTAAATACTAATGTTAGTTCCTTAAATATGTGTAATTACTTTTTAACAGATCGTTCCAATAATTCAGCATTTGCCCGTCACATCGTTCGACGAACACGTTCATAATACTGTTGCGGCCGCCACACATTCTGCTCAACAGGGAGTATTACTATTTTACGCACTATTTCGAAGAAGTCTCGTCTTCTCTGTTCGTGATTCTGCAAATATCCCTGATGCGACACAAAAGCGAGGCAGCCCCAACAGGGCCCTGAAAATGGTAGTATATAAAACACGAAGGTCACTGTCACGCGCTTTTTATACGTTATCCATAAGCTTCATGCGTAAAAAGATTTCTTTTTCTTTCTTTTCTTTTTTTCCTTTTTTTTTAATGTTACCTAGGATAGGAAGGACCTACCACACTAGGATTTTCTCCTGTATCGTAAGGGAAGTTTACAAACATAAATTGCACAAGGACAAACATCCAGACACGAGCACACACAGTTAGCTACCGTGGGTAAGTCTTTGTTTCAGAAAGCACGAGGGATCTGTGACATTAAACACCTGGCTGCAGAGCTCCACCATGTCAAGCAAGTTTTGCATGACAACAAGCTTCGAGTCCCGCGCCTACGTCACAGTGAACGAGTGAAGCCGGCCGCAGTCGAGCGTGTACCTGCTATACTGCCATATGTTAGAGGAGTCACTGACAAGATTGGCTACATCTTGAAGCGCGCTTCCATCAAAACATACTTCAAGCCGCTGAAGAAGATTGGTCAGTTTTTACCATCGGTCAAGTGCAATGTCCCTCTGCAAGACGCAGGAGTTTACAAGCTTGATTGTGAATGTGGTCTCTCCTACATTGGACAAACTAAAAGATCAATAAAAACCCGCGTTAAAGAACATATAGATGATGTGAAGAATCGTCACTCCGGGAAGTCTGCAGTCTGTGAACACGTACAGGATCGCCCCCGTCACTACATCAGATTTGATAGACCACAAATCCTCGCTAAAGAACACCGATTCCTTCCAAGGATGATTCGCGAGGCTATTGAAATCAAAAAACATCCTAATTTCAATAGAGAAGATGGCTGGGTGCTACCATCTGCTTGGGATCCTATAATAAATAAAATTAAATCCCAACCCAAACATACAACTGCAAGACTTCAAGATACCATAAGTTCATACTGCATAGATCGGAACAAAAGTTAAATTTTAATCTATCCGCGGTTAACTATGACATATGGACGTTGAACATCTCAGTCCCGCCCGTGACCATGAGTGCTGTAAAGCGTTCGAAACATCGGGTATTTAAAAAGTTAAATATATGCGATAAATTCCGTAAAAACTAGTATTATTTAAATTTTCTAAGAGCTCTAACAGACGGGGCGCGCAGCACCATATCATCTGCGTAACTTAAATTGTTTATACATACTCATATTAGATGAATTATAATGATTCTTAGAATACATATAGGTAAATGTATAATATTTATAATATGTGTTTTAAAATAATACAAGTTATTACAAATTTTTTGCGTACCTTTACTTTTTATATACCCGATGTTTCGAGCACTTTACAGCACTCATGGTCACGAGGGGTCTGAGATATTCAAATTCCAGATGTTATAGTTAACCAAGGTTACCAAAGACTAATTTTAAACCAAGGTTACCATAGATTAATTTCTAATATGTGGTAACCGTGGTTTACTATGACATCTGGACGTTGAACATCTCAGCCACCCTCGTAACTATCAGTGCTGTAAAGTGCTCGGGTATATAAGAAAGTTAATATATGCGATAAAATCCGTAAAAACTTGTATTATTTAAATGTGTAGAGTTGGCGTAAATATAAGAAATCAATATGTGTATTTTTAGCTATCATTTTTGTAAGTAGGTATATCTATTTTTGTACGTGTTCTGAGGAAATTCCATTAAGAGCGGAATCAAGCAGCGTTTGCACTGTTGCATTCTGATCAAAAGGAAATATATTTTATTATATTATACTTGGTAATTTTTTACCGTCTGGAAAAAATAGGGTGTAACAGTTAAACGGAACACGGCCTATGGCACAGATATTTTACAATTTTATCATTTTTATTTTACATTAACATATTATGAAATTGATCTATTAATAAATACTACTAATTTGACGTAATCTTTCGGTACTAAAAAAAGAACAACAAAATATTTCAACTAAATGAATAAATCAGTTAAAAACTATCACAATTATAATAATACGTACCCAATTAGTAGTATTTATTGATAGATCAATTTCGTAATATGTGTTTAACTGTAAAATGTTGTTCACCTGTTACACCCTCTTATTTTCCAGACTGTAAAAAAAATCATCTTTTATAAATAATTTCTATAAAAAAATCATGTAGTATATTTAATTAATGCGTAATAAAACGAAATGGTCAGTCACATATCTATATTTACATTATAAAAAAAGAAAATATTTTAAAACAGAACATTGTACCAGCACAAGCAAGAACTAAGGTTCTGAGTCACCTCCATCCATCGACATCCGGTCTTACCAGGTATAGTCACTCCATCTAGTGGTGAATCTCCATACTATCGGTGCCTTAGATTTTAACAATCAGTAGTAGTAACGTGTTTTAGGACCGCTAATAAAAATATGAACCACGAGTATTCTTAACATTATAATCACGTGAACTTCTTTACTTATATATATACCGAAAATTTGGTTTTAATTACTCCAATCACTAAGTCAGGAAAATGTATTATAAGCTGCTTGTCTTTGTTTAATATAGATTTAAATAGGAGCCTGTGCCATGCAATTTGAGCCCGTTGAAGAAGTTTCATATATTTTCTGCGAAGCCTTGCATTATACACCGCAATTCAGTGATTTAATCTGATTAAATTTTAAGTATATAGATATTACAATTTTCTTTATAATATATAAAAATCAATTTTTGTACGTTAGTCTTGCTACCTCAAAAACGGCTATCGAATGATTTTGATGAAATTTTTTGTGTGAGTTTGAATGGGTCCCTAAATATTTTAGATTCACATTTATACCCGGAGAGGTGGCGCTGTTGTCGAGATCCAGAAATCATCCTTGCTAAGCCGGAGCGGGTAGCTAGAAATATAATAAATGTGAAAGTTTGTTTGGATGCCAGCATGTTGATGGCTCAATTATGTAAAAATTACTGAATGGGTTTTGATGAAAGTTGCCAGAAAAGGACATAGTAGACAAATGACAGCTACAAGTGGGCCTATAAAATTTCTTCTCTTTGCGTATACTGCGTAAACTATAATTGAAAGAAATATGAGGGCACAGACGTACAGATAAGAAAAAATATTTTTTGTAAGTGGATGATGTGGCCCATAGACATCTACATTTATCCGCAATTAACTATCAAAATTCAGATGCGTTGTCACCCTTGAGGACTAAGATGGAATGCCTCATTTCAATTAAAAAGAATCTCCAGTTCTCTACATTCACCATTCATTTGACGACTCCGTGGCGCAGTGGCTTAGCAATGATTGGCTGCGCTGGGGGTCGCGGGTTCGAATCCTCCACGGAGCAAGTATTTGTATGGCCTACAAATAGTTGTTACGGGTATGGATGTTTGTCCTTGTGCAATTTATGTTAGTGAACTGCCCCCACGATACAAGAGAAAACTTAGTGTAGGGGTAACGTTTTAAAAAAAGAAACACAGCAGCAACGAGCTTCTATTTTACCCAAGTCGAGCCGACCCATTTGTACTACAATCTTTACACAGCTGCAACGTTAGTCTAAATAACTACATATAGTGTAATTACACCGTTCACAAATGCAGGGGAAATAATACATACACAACTTCTAGGTATTTATTCCACACTAAGATTTTGTGCTCGAGTAACGTAGGAAAAGATAGGTCTGCCAACGTTATCAAAAGAGTTCCACAAAGGATACATAAGTTAGTTAGAACTCGGAGCTCCGGGCGTACGCTATCAAATAAATAAAGCATGTAAATCCATATGTGCGCCGCACTCACCGCTCTAATATGCCATAATAAAGGTAATGCAGGCTGAATTGCGACGGTGCCGTCTTCCCAGACATGTTACAACTTGAATACTTTGGAACACGTCTGAATATGTACAGCTAGGTGGAACATTGCTTTATTTGCGGAACGTTTTGTGCTTTAAAGGTGCAAATGTAGATGGGAATGATTATACTCGAGGTTTAGAGTTTATTATATAGTTTACTTCTACCTGAGTACGTAAGTAAACAAACTTTAATCCACTTCGATATCTCCCCTCCCCTTTATGATGAAAAAAGGGGAACCTACATGACCTGGTTCGAGTTTTAAGAGGATGACCCGTGGAGGTCTTTTCGAAGGGGCTTGGCAACCTTATATGTGTGTTGGTGAACTGTGGCGGGAGGGTTGTACTCCCACCCTGCTCTTTGCAGTCGAGGTGAAGTCGCAGAAGAAGAGAAGTGTCTTTATGGCTTAGCGCCACTTGTCCACTCCTCCGTGGCAGAACCTGGTCGGCGACGAATTCATAATCCACTGAGAAAGCTGGAACACCTTACATATTTTACTAATAATTTTATTTTTCAAAGATGCAGATTTATTTTAAAGGTTTTCTTCACAGCTGTGCACGTGGTAAATCACCACTTAAAGCAATTAAAAATTTCGGGCCGTGGGTGATTGAACCTGGTTGCTCACTTATCTCGCGTACGCGATCGCGCCTTTGAGTTACCACGGCTCATTTATATTATAATTCATTGTCATCATCATAGATTGTGATATACCTAGGCCTATATTACCGTAAGAATATTTTCCGTAGTTGCCACACTTAGTCGGCAGGCATGTAATCACAATTACTTCTTATTTTGAGTTGTTATTAGGCAAATGCTGCTGCCCATCTACTGTTTCAGCTTCTCTGTGTCTCCACTTACGACAGAAACCTCATGATTTTGAGTAGTGGATTATCGTACGCCACTACACGGCAGGTATTCAGTTAACAGGAAATATCTTACACCATAAATCCGCCATTTTGTATTTTGTAAAGCGAAATAAAGTGAATAAATAAATAAAAGCTGAAAATGTAAATAAAGGTTAACGCCCGTACTCGATTTAACGTAAAATATTCAACGCGCACCCACGGGCACAGCGTCAGGTCCAAAAATTTTCAATCACGCCATAATCGTATTAGCGTATCCGATGGACATTGAAAATATATGAGCGCATTAAATTAATGTTTTTGACGGAAACCGAAATGACATGATAGATTGTTTTGGGTGCAACGCAGGCGTTGGTTTCACAAAGAAAGGTAACAAATTATTATTACATTTACGATAGTGTACGGTCGAACTTCGATCACATTTCCCGTCACTTGCCTAATAACTTAAATAGATTTATAGTCGTAGGCAAAGTGGTGGGCAAAAGATCACGCGGCCGATCATCTAGCCGCTGGTCAGACCAAGTCAAATCACTCACTGGCCTTCCACTTACGACCGCAATGCAAAAAACCGAGGACCATACTATAGTGAAGAAGGGTTGTAGTGACCAGCGCTACGAAGGCACTAAGCTAGAAGAAGATGACCGAAGTATCTACAGTAGTGTTTTTGCAGATTTTGAAAAACTCACATGGTAAAAAAATGTATATACACTGTAATTATGAGCCGTGGCAGCTTAGATGGTTAGCGCTCGCTGTAAATTTCACAGTACGCGTGCAAACCGGGTTCGATCCCCGCCGGCACCAATGAAATTGTTAATTGCAATTTTAAGTGCCGATTTACCACGTGCTCGGCAGTGAAAGAAAACATCGTGAGGAAACCTGCATGTCAGAGAAATAAGAAAAATATTTCGAAGACATGTGAAGTTCGTCAACACGCATTGGGGCAGCGCGGCGGACCATTCCTTGCCCTAAAACCCTCTCGGAAATGAGCAGAGGCCTGTACCCAGCAGTGGGACGTATATAGGCTGTCACTTTACGTTTTACTTTACTTTACATTGTAATAAATAACAGTTACATTCTTATTAAAGAGACGATTGAGCGGAACCAAGCCTTGGTCCGGCAGATATGTGTCTTTCAGAAGAAACAATTGTCTAATTTAAAACTAACTGTGGTATCGTCGTCCGGGTAATCTAAATTTTAAGTGAAATTGAAAATTTCTACGAACACATCATCATTGAAACCATATGTAATTCATACATCTAAGTCTAGGTAAGTTCAACTTCGACGGATATTTCAAGAAGTCAATCTACGGATCATACTTGTTTGATCAGCATTCAGGAGATTATTACAAATCTTCTCGTCACTTTTTTCTCAAAATTTTAAATAAGGAATGACATATGGATCTGATACTTTTACTGCTGGCCGTAAGAGAAAGTACAAGATTCCTCAGCGAGCTATGGAGAGTGTTAAGCTCAGAGTTTCTCTGCGTGGTAGGAATAAGGATATCCGTATTAAAACTCAAGTAATTTGTAAATCCCAACGGATCAATAAGCTGAAGTGATAATGAATAGGTTACATAGCTCAAAAAATCTATAGCGGTAGGGAAGAAATTTTCTAGATGGAGATTTCTGGGAGGATTTCTCTTTCCCTCTAGATGGAGTGAAGAAGGTATGGCACGCGGGAAGTTTATGGAGGTAAGTGGTACAGGACTGTGTCTTTCTGGGATAAACAAGCCATTACTTGAGCGAGGGCTATAAAATAGACTCAAAGTTTAGAGCTTATTAGTCCATAGGAGTAGGGAGCACCGTGTGTTTGCCAGTAGATTAACACCATTTTGTTCCGTGAGTGTCGTGAAAGGTAACCATGGAAAATTAAAAAAATCTGATTAATGATGGTATACTTATACCCGGTAGAGCCACGCTGCAGCTATATTATGGTTGATTGACAAATGGGTTGGCTCAACGTGAGAAGGAATACCCTTTCACAGAATACCAGCGTAAAAAGCAGCTTAATGCTATTGTGTTTCGTATGATGAGTCTAAAAACGAGGCATTGCATCGTAATTCTCAAATATCTATCGGCGTATACAGCATTCACTTACCATTAGGTGGACTGTGTATTTGTTTGTCACACAATTTTATTTAAAAAAATACTATCCCAAAAAGATCCCGACATGCCAAATTAGTGAGAAGTCTGGAATGGCTATCTTCAATCAAACTGCTAAGTGTGAAAATTATGCTTTTCAGAAGATAATGCGCGTAGAGACAGCAGTAGATTTTTGCAGGCATATAAAGGCATGCAACCTATTTTCGAAAGTATGTATGTATGTCTTTTTTTTCGTTTTTTCGTTACCAGTTTTACCTGCGTACCTTACCGTCTTTACTCCATTGATTTCCCTGCTTAAGAAAGATCACATTCACAATCAGACTTGCACTTTTCTGCATCTTGTAGAGTGCTACTAAGTTCTTTTTTCATGTTCTCTTTCAAAAGAAAACTATACCACACTAGGACTTTCTACTTTACAAACACCCTGAATAATTACACGTAGGCCATATAAATATTTTCCCCTGACAGATTGAAACTCCCAGCCCTTTTGCCGTAACTCTTTGCTAAATTATTGCGCCATGAACCCTTCCTTTTGATTTGATATAATGTAATAACTGACGCAGAGACTAAATAAAACCAACCATTAGGGTTGTTGCCATTACCAGGTCATTGAGAAAAAAAAATAAAGAGTTTTCTCAAATTCAGTAAAGAAAAGATGAATAAAATTCGCCTTGTGGTGGCGATGCATGAGGATCCATTATCTCATTTTTCATTTGGGTATTGTAGGTGGTGATTATGATAAATGCTAGAAAAATCTTAGGGTTTAAAAATAATATTATAAATACACACATATACATATAAACAGGTGATGGGAACGGTACTAAAGATTCAAGTCATCTGCTACTGAGAACGGCAATGCGTTTGCTAAGAGTGGCGTTTGTGGTAAATTAAATAAAAACAAACACATTTTTATTTAAGTACGAAAATTTAATACAGATTCCCTAATTAGTTGTAACAAAATTAGAGAGTGCCGTGTCAAAAGAACTTGTACACCGATGACGGCAAGCCGCTTCAAGATGGTGAAGTAACAAAGCGCGCTCATTAACTCGCCGACAACTGTCGAGTTACTGGTATGGATCATAGATTATAACCCCAATAGATGAGACATTTGAAATAAACACCATATGGATTGAAATTTAAAGTTTTCAATCCATTTGGTAAAATTAACTAAAGTAACATTACACATTCATGTTATCGTTGGACAAAGAACTTCTATTATTTTTAACCTTTTTTCATTATTTTTAATGATTATACGTGGTAGAGCCATG
This sequence comes from Parnassius smintheus behrii, assembly GCA_036936625.1. Lineage (NCBI taxonomy): Eukaryota > Metazoa > Arthropoda > Insecta > Lepidoptera > Papilionidae > Parnassius > Parnassius smintheus. Next base: position 46,354,856 of record JAUPFT010000013.1, read on the forward strand.
CTGCAATTATATTACTACTGAGACAGGACCACGCTCTCACAGAATACCAGCGTAAAATAGCAACTTAACGCTGTTATGTTTCCTATAGTGGGTGTAGAGACCCGGGGACACTTTTTACAGGAAAAGAGGCAATCCATCTAAGTCCTTACGGGTGACAACACATATGCATTTTGATTCGTATTCGGTGAGAGATTTCTATGTCTATATGCCACGGCAACCATTTACCATCAATTGAACTGTGTGCTCGTTTGTCACCCGCATTCTATAAAAAAAAGTTTGCTGCATGGCCTCATAGCGCATTGACCTGACTGAAGATTTTTCTATTGTGCTTTCAAACTACCCAAATAATAGAATAAGTGGATGTCTTCAATGCAAGAGTCGTAGGCTTTTGTTAAACTAAGTTAAGGCATTTACTATATTTGGCTGCATCGCTACTTATTATAATATGGAATTGTGGTTGAACACTGGCTTATAATAGTAAAAAAATGTGGTAAAACGGAATTCATCGGCGATCGTAGGACACGGGTTACTTACGTACTTTGAATTTAATAAGTAGTTAGGTTTATTTAGAGCATATATACAAAAACTCACTGCCGAGCACAGGCCTCCTCTCGTTTATAAATGGTATATTGAGCTATTAGATGCTGCGTTCCTCGAGTGGGTGATGTAGACTCTGCCTGTTTATTTATTGACACAAAGAAACATACAAACCCAAGGCTGTTGGATGTTGAAGCAATAAAAACAGTCAGCCGTTGGTAAGGAAAGGTACTTTAAGTAGCAGCTTTGTATCGTCAAGCATCGTGCTTGGCTAACTCTGCTAAATTAAATGACGACCTGAGGAACTATTCTTTTTTAGTTATAACATATTAATATTTCTTTTTTTGCTAATGTAATTGTATATTGTAATATATAGTATAGTATAATATAATGTAATTAATTATAACATATTAATATTTCTTTTTTTTGTTACGGCAACGTATTAAAATATGCTTCATCAAAACGAAAAGGAATGGACCCATAGATAACCGAAACATGTTGTGTTACAAAATTACGCAACAAAATATATGCAATAACAAATCTACATAATAAATGTGTGGCATGCCAGCAGATCCCTTTACACAAATATGATGACATGTTATGAGTTGTATTGACAATGATGACGTTATTGCAGGGAGGGAGTGCAGAGGAATAAGCTCAAGATTATGCCTCAAAGTGCGCGGCATTATTTTATTGCTTTAAACAGAAATTACATATTATACATGTTAATATATTACTTTAAATAGGAAATTCCGTATCTACATATTATAAGCGTAAACTCATCTGTGATTGCGTCTGAACATAGCCAGAGAGATGGAAAATTTTAATAAAATATGTTTTCCCGCATAAACTAGCATCTCTCACGTCACGTCTTTTACTGATCCTTTAAAGACGTAGTCCCAAAATCATGGAAGACGGCTTTCGTCCACCCGATCCCTAAAAAAGGCGACCGCTCAGACCCGTCCAACTACCGGCCAATCGCCATCACCTCCTTGTTCTCCAAAACAATGGAGTCCATTGTAAACTGCCAGCTCATGAGGTACCTTGAGGATCACCAGCTGATTAGTGACCGCCAATACGGTTTTCGCCGTGGTCGGTCAGCTGGTGATCTTCTGGTCTACCTCACTCACAGATGGGCGGAGGCAGTAGAGTTCAAGGGGGAGGCATTGGCCGTTAGTTTGGACATTGCGAAGGCCTTCGATCGGGTTTGGCACAAAGCGCTTCTTTCGAAGCTCCCTTCCTATGGGCTTCCCGAGAAATCGTGCGATTGGATCACCAGCTTTCTTGCAGATCGGAGCATCAAGGTCGTTGTAGACGGTGCAAGCTCCGATTGCAAGCCTATTAATGCTGGTGTTCCACAGGGCTGCGTGCTATCGCCAACGCTGTTTCTTCTGCATATCAATGATATGTTGCATACCCGTAACATTCATTGCTATGCAGATGACAGCACTGGTGATGCTCTTTACACCGGCCGAGCCAATATTTCTCGGGAAAACGTCTCCGAGTGCCGGGACAAACTTGTGTCTGAAGTCGAGTCTTTGCTGAACAGAGTCTCGGATTGGGGACGACTAAATCTAGTCCAGTTTAACCCCCAGAAGACACAAGTTTGCGCGTTAACCGCTAAAAAGAACCCCTTTGTCGTATCCCCTCAGTTTCAAGGCACTCCCCTTGTTGCCTCAGCCAGTATCGGAATCCTCGGCGTCGACATATCGAGTGACGTGCAGTTTCGTGGTCACTTGGAAGGGAAGGCCAAATTGGCCTCTAAAAAGCTTGGCGTGCTCAGCAGAGCGGGACAGTATTTCATGCCGGCACACCGCCTGCAACTTTACAAGGCGCAGGTTCGGCCGCACATGGAATACTGTTCCCATCTCTGGGCTGGGGCTCCCCAGTACCAGCTCCTTCCACTTGACCGCATCCAGCGCAGAGCGGCTCGAATCGTCGACGACCGAGTGCTTTCCGATCGGCTCGATTCACTGGCGCTGCGAAGAGATGTTGCATCTCTTTGCGTATTTTATCGCATCTATCACGGGGAGTGCTCTGAGGAATTGTTCGGATTAATCCCAGCCGCCAAATTTCGTGAACGCACGACACGGCAAACGTCCCAATACCATCCACACCATCTGGATGCTTGGCGGTCCACCACTGTACGTTTCACAAGGAGTTTTCTTCCACGTACAAACTCTCTGTGGAATAGTTTATCACCGGCGATTTTTCCGGACCGATACGACCTGGGGACCTTCAAGAAAAGAGCTTACTCCTTTCTAAAGGGCCGGCAACGCACCCGCAATTCCCCTGGTTTTGCGGTTGATCATGGGCGGCGGTAGTCACTTAACATCAGGTGAGCCGCATGCTCGTTTGCCCCCTCTTCTATAAAAAAAAAAAAAGACTTACAAATATACGACACATCTTAGTTTCTCTTATTGCAATGGTAATAAAGGTGAAAATGTTAAATGATGAAGTTAAAACAACCTCGTGTATACACTACGCTAAGCTATGAGGAAGAAATGTGCCAAGATTATGAAATAGGAATTAATAATTTCCAGTTGTGTTGCCCAATGTTTGTAATATTTATTATATTACGAGTAGTTTTCCACTTATATAATGACACAGATAAGTTCGATTTGTTTTCGCATCTGTTTCAATTGCGCGACAAATTGGGAAACATCTGTTACATTGAATACTGATACAAATACTGGCACGGATCGTGAGTACCAATCTTGATTTACGCACTAGTCGAGCTCTTTGATGAACTACAGGGACGCGTTACGATGAACATACTTTCTCGAGATCGGTTAGTATCAGAAATACAAAAAGTGGCAAACACCCACCCAAACCAAGTGGATTCAAACTTCAGAACCAGTGAAATAACATTCAAAAGCTCTGACCACTACATTACGTAGCTGACAATTTTCAATATTGACGTAATAATAACATGTTGTATTATGTTATATATATAATGTAAATATGGTTTTGAATTGCTATGTGTCATGCATGGCCAATTTAGCTGGTTCGTGTGTAAATACAATTGATGATAATCTATGTTCACTTTAGTAATTTTTAGATAATAATACCTTGAAAGCGAGTATACTGCAATTTTCTTTTTTATCTAGGTTAATTTTTGAAATTTATTATTAACACACCTTATCTAAAACATTTATCAAATGTGCCCTAAAGCTTTTATGTAATAGTACCGTGACAAACATGATATTTCAACCTAAAGGTACTTACCATTGTCGCTTGACAACATCAGCATACGGACAACTTTAAACATATTCAGAAATACCACAAACGTGCTGCTGCTTTTAAAGACTTAAATAGAATACCTCACAGCTTTTGATAAACTTTTATTATATCGGATCTTTCAACTCTCTTAGCAGAACATAGCAGTAGGTGCTCATCTGTTTGGTGACAGGTATAGATAAGAAAGATTTATAGACAGAAAATGAATAGTATAATTTTTGTAGAAATATTCCATTTCGGTATATTATGAATAAATTGACAAAGGGACCGTAATCCCAGACAAAAACATAAAGCTTCTATGATCTGGAAAATCATCGTCATCGTTGATTTTCCTAAGCCCCAAATAAAAGCACACACACTATAGTTGTTGATTCTACATTGACAATCCACTGAAACTGAAGAAAAAAAATTATTAAAATGACCGAATGAATGAAATGAATCCAAAGTCCGACATATTTCTGCCTACAAGCAGTACTTCTAATGTTGTGTTTAGGTTTTAGAGCATATAGAGTCAGTTTCTTTTTCTTTTATTTTTCGTTATTACACTAAAATTTTCTCCCGTATCTTTATGGCTTTCAATATAATTCCGTAGAGATGATAAAATATTTAAGTTTGAGATTTTGATAGATTAATTCATGAAACTTCATGAATTAATCTATGGACTGCGGGTGTCACTTAGAATTATAAATTGACCATTAGATTATTTGCTACTTCAATATTTAAAAAAAAAAACCACTTACTCGCATCCTAATGAATTGCAAATACCATCGGTGAAATTTCTATCTGGGAGTTTTCTATAGAATTATATAACTAGCTTGCTAGGCAGATGTTGTTCTGCCCTTTTCGACGACCCTTTGTCCTATAAAAATATGTGTAAGCGCGAGGAAAAAAACTATCCTATCTCTCAATCTGGACCAAACTGCAAATGGTGTGCAAATTTGATTAAAATCGGTTAAGTAGTTTAGGAGTCCATCGCGGACAGTCAACGTGACACGTACTTTATATATATATTAAGATTGTATAAAAGTACCTAATGAACAAAATAATACATACAAAATGAAAATCCACAGCTTTTGAAACATAATAAAATAGACATTTCCACGAGGTAGCCACTGGACTGTGAAATCAGATAGCATTATGGTTCTTTTATCAACAAATGAAAAATAATGTAGGTGCGCAGCCAACTAATGGAAATTTAATTTTCAACTTACCCAAATGGATTAATTACCTGAAAATTGTTAACGTTAACGAAGTTGTTTCGTTTGAGACTTTTATAACCATTATTACTTTAAAAATCATTGTTATTTACATTTCCTATTCCAGGATACATTCTGCGTGTGCCAAAAATTTTGACTTGTTGATCATGTTTACATTTTTTTGTGAATTTTTTTCTTTTACTACCAAGAAGTATTTGTAATTTTTTTTCGATAAAAATGGAAAGAAGTCGTACATTAAAAATATGACAATTGATATACTATGTATGATGTATTAAGCGACAGTAGCCTAATGGCAGGGCGCGGATCGCGAACTCAAAAGGTCGTGGGTTCGAATCCGCCATTTAAGGCGACACCGTGAAAAAATGCACCTCCTTTCATCGAATAGTATAGGACTATGACACCACTAACGAAAGTGGGATTTTGATATAGGTAAATTCATATCTTTGTCTTGAATTTGGTTGCTCAAAAACACGATTGTATAATTTTGACTTGATCATAATTATTTGCGAAAACACCTCTAAAAATCACTATAGTTGAAATTACAACGAAATCATTTGATCTATATGCTTGGGAATCACTCAAATATACTTATAACATCAATATTCATAATTTACTTGCTCATTATTTTGATTACTTAAATCAATAATCTTTAAAAAAATATTTTAAGATTCTGACAACTTCTAAGCGCTTTTAATCGTCGCGGGCGCTACGCAATTTTAGACCTTATGACGGCGTTTCTTCAAGTTTTTGTAGAAATTATGTATTCACTCGGATCAGTACGGCGATAGCGTTTCCGATGTGTCGTCTTAACTACTGTCTTGAACCACTCCTAACACAAGCGTTTCAAGCTTACCAGGAGTGGTTAAAAGGAATATCAGAAATGTTAATTTATAAGATTACTAATATTAAAAAAAAAGAAAAAAAAAACTATGTGAATATTTTTCGGTTTGCTATATTAACACAGAAGCTAGTATTGTAGGGTGATTGTGTTATTGCTGAGTGGTGGCGGAAGAAAATCCACTGCTCCAGATAATCCAATCTAATCCAATGAGTGCCGTAAAAGCCTACAAAGGGAAACTGAAACAAAAGATGGGAAGCAATATTTTCCCAAAATAACTTAAAATAATTTTTATTTTGGTTACCAACCCCTACTAAGCGTGGTAACTATGGCACCCCGTAGGAGGCAAATTAAGGAACTACGTTTGACAACGGACTTTGATAGGCTCGACCGGGGGAGCGCCACGCTCTCACAGAATATTAGTATAAAACAGCAGCTTAATGCTGCGTTTTGTATGGTAACTGTAGAGATCTGAGATCCTTTTCACTAGGAATGAGGAATTCCATCTTAGTCCTCACAGGTGACGTTACATCTGCATTTGATTCGTAATCGAGGAAAGATGTAGATGTCTATGTGAATATCATCAGTCTATTCTTTTTGCTGATTATATTTCCGTTGTCATACCAAAACTAAATAAAGAGTTTACCGCAAGTGACTCCAAAATAACGTTAAATTCTTCTATAGAATCCATAATGACCTGATTAGAAACCAATAATCTGCGTGCGAATGTTTCAAAAACAAAATTCATAACGTTTTCCAATTACAATACACCAAATGAAAAACTAAATATTTCATATATTAATGAATATTTGAAAGAGGTTTCAGAAATACAATTTTAGGTCTACATGTTGATAACCATTGCAACTGGAAGTCGCATGTGAAAAATCTCTGCACCAAATTAAATATCTTGTGTATGTACTGCGTAGACTACAGTGCGTCGCTGGGAAAGGAGCTGCGCTTACTTCATGCTACGGATACATTGAATCTGTGTTGAGGTATGGTCTGTTGGTGTGGGGAAACTCGACTGATATAAGCAAGGCATTTATCAGTCAAAGGAAATGTATACGAGCTTTATGCAATGTCGGGCGCCTTGAATCATGTAGATCTTTATTTAAAAATAACAATTTGCTAACGCTGACTGGGCCGTATATATTAGAGAAATATACACAATATTTGTCACAAAAAATCAGTGTTTATTCCATAGCGCTCGCGACAATTCTATTATAGGTAAAAGGGACCCAACTAGATTGTAAATGCCTACCTGCAAGACAGCTTTGTTTCATAAAAATTGTTACGTAATGTGTATAAAAGTTTTTAATAAGATACCTAAAGCGATTAGAGAGTTACGAACAATGAGAATGAAAACTCACATAAAAAATGGCTCATCCAGAAATCTTTTTACTCAATTAAAGACTTCTTTGCAGATAAGTAGACGATACATTTTAAAATTTGACACAATGTTTAAATTATGTCATTCTTATAAATTAAAAATTTTATTTATTTAATTAATAAATGTGATATAAATACTGAAATAAATTAATGACAATTCGATATGTAACATTTATAATTGACATTATATTTACTGACATAAGAACATTAACATTTGACATTGAGCTATAATAATACTTATACATCTAATTGGCAATTTATTTTTCTGACACTGTTGCATAATCAATTAATCATCTAATCAACTGAGTAGTATTAAAAACAATCGATAAGTATTGTATAAGTTACGGGTACTTGACTATTAATATTTGCACACCGCTGAGGTAGAATATGTAGAACAAATTATACTCGAACACCATTGTACAACCATATTCTTGCAAATAAAGATTATTATTATTATGGGGAAAACTTTATATTTATATATATATATATATATATATATATATATATATATATATATATATATATATATATATATATATATATATATATATATATATATATCCCATAATAATAATAATAATAATCGAAAATGACCGCGCCAGGCTCTACTGGGACCGGGCCATCATCACAGACAGGACTATTCTTGCGAATAAGCCTGATATTGTGCTGATGGACCGGGCACAGTCAAGGATATTTTTGGTCGATATTACCATCCCGTATGACGAGAACCTCCTGAAAGCCGAAACAGATAAGCAATCAAAATATATATTAAAAAAGTATAAAAATGTTAGTGATATATTTTTTTAAAGTTAGGATTTGAAAATAATAGAATTATATACTATTATAAATCTACAAAGACATTTGTGACTTAAAGTTTCTATGGGTTAACGTTTGCTTACTTTCAGATGGTACCTTTTTTATCTTCCTGGATCCTGCTTCACCACAAAATTGAGGAAAAATGGAGATTTCCCGCTGGGCAAGGTGATCGGGCCAGGGAGCGGCCAACGCTCCTAGTGTTAATTCGGAGCTGTTCTATATACCAGGCGGTCCCATAATGAACTGGCCTAATATAGTTCAACGCGACATGTCGCTACATGTTGTGATGCATTAAATAGTACGTTTGTTCTTCACTTCACTTCACTTAATATAAGAAACATGCATCGACATGAAATGCTTAGTCTTAGTTTAACAGGCATTTGAATAACGAGAGTCGCGTATTTTTTCAAAATGCCTAAAACTGAGTATCGAAGTGTCATAAAGTTTCTGTTTAAAGAAGGTTTATCCCCTGCCTAAATAAAAGAACGATTGGATGGCGTGTATTGTATAAGGAGTCTGCCCCCTCCTATAGCACAGTGAAAAATTGGGTGAAAGAGTTTCGCCTCGGGAGAGAAACCGTCGAAGACTTTGGCCACGACGGTCGACCTGTGGAAGTGCTCACTCCCGAAACGATTGCTCTTATCGAAGAGGAGGTTCTGAGTCACCGCCATTTGAAGATTAGAGAAATTGCAGCAAGGCTTGGGCTCTCTAAGAGTACCGTTCATCGCGCGATCCATGAACATCTTCACGTGAAAAAAGTGAGTGCAAGATGGGTACCGAAACTTCTTTCAGCGGTACAGAGACAGGAAAGAGTGCGCTGCGCTTCGGAGTTTTTGGATCCTTGTGGCGAAAATCCAAAGACTGTCATCGAACGGCTAGTGACTGGTGATGAAACTATCATCTTGTATTATGATCCACAAAGCAAGCGCGAGTCAATGGGTCAAAGGGTGAAAAGCCCCCTAGAAAGGCAAAGGTGCAACAATCGACAAAAAAACTGATGTGCACAATATTTTGGGATTTTCAAGGCATTTTGATGGTGGATTTTAAAGAACGTAATATAGTCGTGAACGGCGAATATTATGCTTCTTTAATATATAAAAAACGAGACAAGATAAAGGAAAAACGAAGAGGCAAGCTGTCTAAAAGTGTCCTGTTGCTCCATGACAACGCCCCTGTTCATACCGCTGGTGTTTCGAAGGATGCAGTTCGTCAATGCGGGTCCACAGAAGTTCAACATCCACCTTACAGTCCAGACATGGCCCCGTCTGACTATTATTTATTTCCAAATTTAAAGCGGGACTTAAGAGGAAGAAAATTTTCAAGCGATGAAAAGTTGCAGGCGGCCGTCTTCAGTCATTTTGAGGATAAAAAATGTGATTATTTTTATAAAGGTTTAGAGGTGTTGATTCACAGATGTCAGAAGTGTGTTAGTATTCATGGTGATTATATTGAAAAATAAAATTGGTTTCGTTTCATCTCCTTCATTGGTTCATAGTTAGGCCAATTCATTATGGGACCGCCTACGTATAGTGCGACAGCTTTCGAACTTTGATAGCGCAATTTAAGTTTCGGTATGTTTCTCTTGTGGCGCGACTACAGCGCCGCCACATTACTCCCCTGCTCAGACCGAAGGTCGACGTTGTAGTCTAGATATCGACGATAATGCAAGTGCCACGGCATTGCCTTATAGTCTGCGGTCAGTTGAGAAGAAGGCAAGTAATCTGTGAGAATGCCGTGAAGCAAAGGCGAGCATTAAGGCTCAGAGCCGTGCCGAAGAACACTTTAGCGCAGAGAGTAGCTTGAAGGAACAAAAAGCATTATTCCGGTGCTGCGATGAACTCTGATGATTCTCTAGAGAAGGATAGGGTCCAGAATCTATCACGAACGCAATTAGTTTTTTTTAGAATATTCTGATAAACGAGCACACATTTATATATAGTTGCTTAGCAGATAATGCTATACTGTCACCCCTGAGGACTAACATGAAATTCCTTTACCAGCAAGAGGATCTTCATTTCTGTACACTCACCATTTGAAACACTGCAACATCATGCTGAAATTTTACGCTGGTTTTCTGTGAGAGCGTGGTCCATCCCCGAGTGGGAGGTATTATCTGAAAGATGATCAAGCCCATTTCCTGTTTTATTGCCTTCTGTAGCCACTTACGACACTCACGAGATGATGTCATTAAATATTTAATTATCCAAAGCAATCCTTACAATAACGGCTTTTAAAATTATTAAAAAATTAAACTCATTTTGCGTCTTCTATGAAAATAAAATTATAATTAAGCTTTTGTTAAATCTAAGTAAAAAGGTCAAATAAATCATTTTTCTTTGTCGGACGGGGCGTGTCCAGTCGCCCTCCCGTCATATCCTGTTTGCAATTAAGTTTCAATTTGTAAAGATCTTTCTTTGTTTTAGTATAATAAAATTTAGACTTACAGTTCGCGTTTGATCCAGAAATTTCTACAAAGCGATAGCTTATTAAAAATTCTTTTAAGAGTATTCGAACGTGATTATAAACAAGTCTTGGTGAATACTCAGAAACGTGTTTCTGACGTTTTCTCGCAAATTACATAGTTGTGGATGAAATACGTTATGCCGGTTTTGACTGCCTAGTTAGTTTAGTGGTCGCAAGCGCGACTGGTGATCATCTGGTCCGGAGTTCTAATTTCGTTTTTTTTATTATTCTAAGCCAGCGCTTAGCTACAATCCCACCTGATGATAAGTGGTGATGTAGCCTAAGCTGGTGAAGCGCACTGACTTAACAAAAACCTATTCACTCTTGCTTTGAAGACACTCACACTGTAATCGGATGGAAAGACAGATGCTGGCAACTTATTTTCGCTCCTTTCCTGTACTGCACCTAAACTGCAATTTTCCAGATGGATTAAAGTCTAAAGCCTAATGGCGTCTGTACTCGTATAAAAACATTCTATTTTTCCACATGACCGCTTCTAAAATGCAAAATGTACACAAAAACAATTTTAAATCAAAATATTAAACAAACCACGAACGGTTTTGAGTGTGTTCAAATTATAATATCTTAAGTTACAAAAAAGAGTTATTATTAATTATTAAAAGCGACGCATCCCGGCTTCACCTGGGTAGATTTGGATTTATATTTTTTAATCTCAATTTTTCGGCTGAACCTAGATCTTGCCTGACATTGCTCTCATCCATTCGTAGTTTCATCAGAATCCGTTCAGCCATTCTTTAGATTAGCTCGGACAAAAAGACAGATAAAAAATTAAAATTGAATATGCATCCATTAATGACATTCAAATAACACCCTGCACTCAATAAAGACAGCTATTTCGTGTTCATTCGGTATCACAAATGGACTTTATATTTATACGTGGTAGAGCCACGCTGCAGCGATTTTATGGTTGTAGCACGAATGGGTCGGCTCGACCGGGGCAGGACCACGATCTCACAGAATATTAGCGTAAATAGCAGTTTCACACTGCTGTGTTTTGTATGGTGAGTGTAGAGATCCAGAGACCCTTTTTTACTGGAAACGAGACATTCCATCTTAGTTCTCAGGGGTGACAACGCATCTGCGTTTTGATTCTTTATCAAGGATAAATGAAGATGTCTGTGGGCCATTCACGTGGACTATGTGCTCGTTTGTCACCCTAATTCTATAAAAAGAGTAATTATTATATGTAGAGATAAGGCAGTGCTTGACTACAATCTCACGATGTGGTAAGTGGTTAAGAAGCCCTAGATGGTAAATAATACAGTGTGAGCGTAACAAAGCTTATTCACTTCGCCTTGAAGACGCCCAGATTGTTATCGGATGTAAAGCAGACACCGGTAAATTATTCCACTCCTTTGCAGTACGTATTACGAAAGACGAATCTAACCATTTGATTTGAATGTGTGGAATAATGGAATCAAAGGTCTAACTGGCCAACTGCCTGGTTGTCTGAAGAAGGAGTGGGGGATGGAGGAATAATTCTAGTGCACATCATCCGAAATGCATCCTATAGTATAACGAAAGGCTGGCTACACTGCGCCTATGTTCGGGGCATACAAGATTGGGCTTAAACAAAATCAATCACTGATACGCTTATGATGGTTTAAAATAATAAAGGGTTTGACAAACAATCTATACAAATAAATAAAATTGACGTGTCTACTCCCAAGCAGCAAATAAGCGTTATGAACATCAATATACCAGTCCACTCAGAACTTAGAGTTATATAAGCGTATAAGAGTGTTAAAAGGAGGTTGTGTCTTTATAATAATGGTTTGTAAGTTATTATACAGTCCAAGCTGCACAAAGTTTGTTTTATGGGATCTACGTAAGCTTAGGGTTCTTAATCAGAATACAAAAAATCTAGTATGATGATATAGTCTGATTTTAACTAAAGCTGAATAAAAGCTGTCTTTTGTATGCTGTCACTAAAATCTTATTTCTGATTACAATGGAGTATACAAACTCCCTTCTAAAACTTATTTTTATGGCGTACAACGACGCACTTTTGTAAATACAGTAGTTTTATAGCTTTTATCTATAAGACTGATATAAAAAAAAATAAAAGCCATAGTACATCTTAAATCTGTATAAGTGACAGAATGTCACCATTTTGCATGCTTTGCGTGTTTATATAGTGCTAGTGACCAAAATTAATTTGTTATCAATATGTGGGGAAAAAAAGAAAAATATTTGGAGCAGTTAGATCATGTTAAATATAAATTAAATTTATCCAAGACAAGGTTTAAATCTTTTATACCTACCTCTAAAGAGAATTATGCGTTTTTATGTTCTATTATAGAACTGAATAACCAACGGCTGCATGTATAATCCATAACATACACAGTACAGCTAGTAAAACTATAAGACTATTAGATTAGGCTCTTTAGTAAATTGTCGCCATTTTAAGACTCACAAAAACAAATTTTTAAATATAATTTTGAGAATAATAGAAATTAGTCTAAGCCTGTGCTATTATTTTGAGTTTGACTAACGATTACTGTGCCCCAAAGTTTTTTCATAGGTTAAAGGTGACAAACGAACACACAGTTCACCTGCTTATAAGTGGTTGCTGTGGATCATAGACATCTTCATGTATTCTGGATTACGAATTTAAGACTAAGGACTAATGGAATAATAATAAATAATAATAATATACTAATTACCATAGCCGACCGAAAGCGAAACGAAGAGATTCGCAATATGGCAGGATTGATAGATGACCTTATCACAAAAATTGATAGGGGCGTACTCCAATGGTTTGGGCTCGTTGAACGAATGAGTGAAGACCGAATGGTGAAGAAAATATATAGAGCGAAAGTAAATATTAAAAGGTGTCGAGGTAGACCGAGACTAACTTTCGAGGACCATGTGAGCAAATTGCTCGAAGAGGGGAGGGTCAAGAGTACTCGGATACCTAGACGTGCATGTATGAAGAAGTTAATGAACCTGAAAGAAGCGAAAGAGGTATGTAAGGATCGTGACACTTGGCGATCTGTTCTCTCTGGCTACCCCGTTAGGGATTGTGCGTGAAGATAAGTAAGTAAGAAAGTAAGACTAATGGAATGCCTCGTTTCCAGTATAAAGGTTCTCCGGTTCTTTGCACTCACCATACGAAACACAGCATCGTTAAGCTGCTATTTCACGCTGATATTCTGTGAGAGCGTGGTTCTTCCCCGGTCGAGACGACCCAGTTCGTACTACAGGTATAGGTACTATTAATATAGCTGGAGCATGATTCTGGCACGCGTAAAATATGTCATCATATTTAATTTTATTTTCATTCTAATCTAGGTATAAAACCGATATTTCGTTATCGTATTTGGTATTTTATCCTTATATTATTTTGTTACTTTCCTGGCGCGGCAATTTTTTGGTAAAAAAAATATACAAGTATACTTTAAACCTAATTTTGCAATTTTCAATTCGCCAATCATCACCTTCAAAACTCAACATCAATCCGAATTTAATATTAATATGTTAAATATATGTTATGACGTTAAATGTCACCATCATTCAATAAAGTATAATAATGCAATCCAATCATCAAAAATAAAGTTCTTTTTGTTTTATATTCATTTGTATTTCCGTTCAAAAACCAATTTTCAACATTTATATTAAAAGTTACATAAAATACATTATATTATGTAGTGGAATAGTTTCCTTTCAAACCAAATAACAGTTGATATACACATACTTACGCATAAAGTTGCATAATTTGTGTCAACGTTTTACCTATAAGAACTGTGTAAGCGCTTATACAGCCATTTTACAGGCAGAAAATGCGGACCCTAGTATAAAAACGAACTTCAATACAGCTCGTATACAGCTGGAGTGCTGATTTTAATGTCAAAATAACAGATGTTTTATAAAATGCATATGAAAGTTTATACGGTAGATGCTTATAAAAAAAAAAAACAATTTCTAAAATTCTAGGATTAACGTTTCGCAGTGAAATCCACTATTAGGGCTGAGATATAAAAATAAATAAATATCACTGTTTTGCCACTTAGGTAAAACCATGTATAAATTACTTAATCGTACGTAATAAGAGGTGACTCAGCTTTTGCTTACACAGGATTGAGATTTCGAGAAGTGCTGATGTTCGTGCACTTTTTCCTCCATTAGATGTAACATGGGTGTCGTGAGAAAAACGGCCGTCCCATTTAACATCTAATAATGAAATTTTACAAATAGGTTGTGTAATTATATAATTCTTACAATTGTGTGTGTGTGAGGGTGCGTCTGCGTGCGCAGCATAGAAAAGAAAAAATAATATAGATGCCTATTAACTGTTTTTCATTCTGAGGGTAAATTATATCTTTATGTTATAGGACAAAACAAAATACATCTTTTTTTAAGAAATAAGGATGACAAACGAGCACACAATCCATATGATTATTAGTGGATACTGTGGCCCATAGACATCTACATTTATCCTCAATTAAGAATTAAAATGCAGATGCGTTGTCACCCCTGAAGTTTAAAATGGAATGCCTCGTTTCTAGTAAAAATGGGTTCCGGTTCTCTACACTTACTTACGAAACACAGCAGCATTAAGCTGCTACTTTACGCTGGTATTCTGCAAGGGCGTAGTCTTTTCCGGTTCCAACCGACCCATTCGTGCTACAACCATAATATAGCTGCAGTGTGGCTTCTCTCGATGTAAAAAATCAAACTATACTATTTAGCTTAAGATACATTTTAAAAAGGCATCCATTTATAAGTTACGTGTATCATTGTACAAGAACGTAAAACGTTAAAGTTGCGGTAGAAGCAGGAAAATCATGTACGTGAAACAAGTCGCGATTTCAAAACTGAGAGTTTCCAAAACTCTTCCGACCGTCTTCAAAACGTCAGTTTGAAAATGAGTTTCGTGAAAGGACTTACAACTTGCCCGTCAAATGAAAAGACAAATTCATGAAGACGAAGACGTATATCGTGAACTTAGAGAGTCAAATTATTGTGTTTAATTAATTGGTTCCAACTTGAGCCCCGCAATCTTCTTAATGCAGTGCGCTTCTCTTTGAAATTGTAGCAGGTTGAGGTAACTTTCAAATACCTATACCTGCTTCCACTTCGTTTAATATTTCAGTTACATTTTCGCAATAAAGCAGTAAGAGAATCTACAACTTAGTTTTGAATTCTATGACGATTATTTTATAAGACTCACCTTAGCTGCTGCGTCACAGACTACGTGAATTTTTAATTCGCCGTCAAATTAATTTTTTACCGACTTCAAAAAGGAGGAGATATTAAATTCGACTTTATATGTTTTTTTTGTCTTACTTAATAGCTTTTTCTGGGTGAACCGATTTTGATGATTCATTTTTAGTTTGAAAGCTGCTGTTTCCCGTGTGTCCAATATAAATTTTATTCATATCTGACCAGTAGTTTTTGAGCTACCTTTAAATAATGCGAATGTAATTAAATACATCGATGTACGGTCTTATTGAAGTCAGTTGTACAACCTTTTTTAATTTTAACAATTGAAATTTGCATATTTATACGGAATTTCGTGAAACATTCTCAAGATTCTTATTTACAGTTGAGAGTAATTATATACTATATTTTGTAATAAAGCTATCAAAGTTTATTATGTTAACGAGTATCTAATTTTTTTAAAATAATAATGACAAATAAGTACTAATTCCACCCGATGGAAAAGAGGATACTGGAATCATCCTTGAAGTACATAAATAAGTAATTTTTATACTGAAAAATTATAGTCAAAAAATAAATAAATTTGAAAAATAACTACGACATTTATTTCATTCAGCTATTTTAACTTGTTTGACTACCAGGTTAGTTTAGCGGTCGTTAGAGAACACTCACGACTACCGACCATAAGGTCCCGAGTTCGAAATTTTTTTATAGGAGAGGGGGCATTACCGCCGACCATGAAGAACTGCAATGCCAGGGGAATTGCAAATGCGTTGCCGGCCTTTAGAAAGGAGTAGGCTCTTTTCTTGAAGGTCCGTCCCTAAGTCGTATCGATCCGGAAAAATCTCTGGTGGTAGTCGATTCCACAAGGAAGTTGTGCGAGGAAAAAACTTCTTTTAAATCGCACAGTGGTGGACCGCCAGTGATCCAGATGGTATGAATGGCATCACGAATTTTACGCGATGTGAGATGGTGAAATTGTGCGGCTGCAATTAATCCGAACAAATCCTCAGAGCACTCCTCGTGGTAAATGCGACAAAATACGCAAAGAGATGCAACATAGAGATGATCATAGTGCCGGTAATCCAACCGATCAGAAAGCGCTCGGTCACCGACGATTCAAACGGCTCTGCACTGGATGCGATCAAGTGGAAGGAGCTGGCACTGGGGAGCCCCAGACCACAGATGGGAACAGAACAGAAATTTTACATGGTGGCGCCAAACTGCAGCTATATTATGATTGTAGCATGAATGAGTCTGCTCGCCGGGGTGGGATCACGCTCGCACGGAATACCAGCGTAAAAAAAGCGGCTAAATGCTGATGTGTTACGTATGGTGAGTGTAAAGAACTGGAGACCCTTTTAACTAGATACGAGGCATTCCATCTTAGTCCTTAAGGGGGATAATGCATCAGTGTTTTGATTCCTAATCTAAGATAAATGTAGATATCTACACAGCATCCTCTTACAATCATGTGGACTGTGTGCTCATTTGTAACTCTAATGCTATAAAGAAATGAATTCCGCGACATCCTGCTGAAATAAATTATTGGGTTAGTCTGTCAAGAATTTCTCATTAGCAGGAGGGAATCAGTAAATTGGCAATTTTTCACCAATAAACTGACCAGGTACGCCAAACCGGACTATGAGAGTGAGGGAACAGAGAGTACACCTGTGCTTGATCACGTTCACACAGTCATGCACATAAACCCGAACCGTGCAGATGAATTTTTTACTCGTATGTTGAGACGGGCTACCATGACCGAAATTCGGTGTAGATTTCATTATTATTTTATTACATCCTATTTTTTCTAAGGTAAAAATTGTCAGCTTTATGAAGTATTATTACAAATGATAATAGGTATATCGCTTTTGTCCTGATAATGTACATATTATAATGCTACATAATCAAAGTTATAAAACTAACTCCCCTATATATAATAATACAAGTGCAGTTATTGACTAAAGTGTCTGAAATAAAAATTTTATAGCTCTAAATGAGACTTGATAATCTTTATGGCGTATGGAACAGCCAAAGGGTCGCAATTAAATTATTTTTAATTAGGCAAGAAAAATCGCACGACTCAAATATATGCAACGGGCCAGACGCACCTAATTTATTTACATGAGGTCCATTTAGATATGCCACTGTGATTTTTGCCCGAATATTTTTGGTACAGTCGAATATAAAAGCGTGATTGAAATATTTTTAATACAACTTTTGACTTTGTTTTAAGAGAACACTTTAACACATCCTAATGATGTGTTGACGATGAAACTAATTTAGAAAAATTAAAACTCTCGAAAAATACATTGAATAAGAACGTACAGTACTCCAAAATAACAGCTTTATAGAGAAAATTGATATAATGTGCTAAACCGAATTTTGGCCACGGCGGTCAGTCTGAACGAAAACTAGCCGGCACAGGTACACTCTATTCTCTCACTCTCATAGTCCGATGGGACGACAATCTGACACGACTGGAAAGAGATCAGATCAGATCCCGGGGGTAAAACATCGCTATCTTTCTGACTCCGGCTGCTACTGAGAATTTCTTGTCAGGAAAACTTAATAACTTATTTTGTCCCGACCCGGATATCAAACCCGGGACGTGATGATCATAATCAGCAACTGCATGTACGACCATTGAACCAATGAGGCAGTCAATTCATAAAGAATACAAGTTACAACATTTTAAGGCGATAGAGTTCTTTTTTTGCATTGATATTCTTTTTTTTAAAATGAACTGACAAAATACTTACAGCGACTTGATGTTGAGTGGTCACTGCAGCTATTGAACAACTGCCAACTTCAAATAAACAATTCTATCTTTAGAATTGTCACTTCTAATGAATAAAATGGAATGCCTCACATCCAGTAACTATTACATTGTTCTCATACTCTCTAAGGCACTTTTATTTGCTGACAAAAATAAGTAAGAGAGTGGCCCTTCCTACTTTGGCAGAAAAGGCCACGTAGAAAAAAACATACATTTATACGTGGTAGGATCACGCTGTAGCTATATTATCCTTGTAGCATAAATGAATCTGCTCGAAGATCATGCTATCGCAGAATACCAGCCAAAATAGCAGCTTAATGCTGCTGTATTTCGTACGATGAGTGTAGAGAACGGGATACCCCACTGGCTGGAAACATGTAGTATAAGCATTCTATGTTGGCCCTGTAGAATGACAATCAATATTTTAATAGTAGTGAAGGCAAACTAGCATGCATTTTACCTAAAGAAAAGTGCTGACCGCCGTCCACAAATAACGGCAACACCAGAATATTTCAGGTACATTTCCGGCCATTAAAAAAAGTTAACTCGTTTCTTGAACATTCCTAAGTCGTATTGGTTAAGAGCGCATCTGCATTGAGATTCTTAAGTGTAGATAAACGTAGTCTCTTAAGGGTTATAGCATCCACTTACCATCAAGTACACTGTAAACTCGTTAGTGTTACCCTTATTCTATAGTCTATACAAAACCATCTGGTACGAAACACAAAAGTACATCTGGTAGGTACGACGTCGTACCTATTTCTAGCGCCAAAACTGCCAGTAGGATCACAATGAAATCTTGCGGTTGTCAGATTTTACAATGTGGGGGTTTGGAACATCCTAGAAACGCCTAGAAAAACGCAAGGTCTAGAATTGCTTTATTGCTTTGATTTGGGTAGTCCATATATGAACCATAAAGTCCACATCTAGTGGTGGTGTCGCAGTGTGTCATGATAACCGTGTAGTGAGGGTCTGATAATAATCATTACCCCTTATCGTGTCTCTGGTCTCGTAATTAGATATTGTATGAGGCGACAGAGGGAAACTATAACAGAAGATGGGCAGCAGTATCTTTTGATAACAATTCAAAATGATAGGAAACTACGGTTGCCAACTCGTCTGCCAAGCGTAGTATATATAATACTTAGAAAAGGAGTGGAATAATTTGGTCGCATCTGTCTTTCCATCCGATTATAATGTGAATTGTGAGTGTCTTCAAACCTTCTAGTGTGTATATATATACTAGCTTCGCAGGCAGACGTTTTTCTGCCCTTTTAGACGACCATTTGTCGTGTCCTATTAAAAATCCTTAAATTCGTGGGCAAAAAAACTATCCTATCTCAATCTATACCAAACTGCAAAGGTATGCAAATTTGATTAAAATCGGTTAAGTAGTTTAGGAATCCATCGCGGTCAAACAACGTGACACATAAACATACATAAACATAAACACTCACGCCTGTCCCCCAGAGGGGTAGGCAGAGACTACAGACTTCCATTTGGCACGATCCTGACACACCTCTCTTGCCTCCTTCACATCCATACACCTACGCATACATGCTCGTCGGTTAAGGGTACTCCTAATTTGGCACGTTTTTAATAAATCGCTAATTTGGTCGATAAATTTTTGCCTCGGGCGTCCCTTTCCGACTCTGATATTCACTTCTGCAACATAAATTTTCTTTGTCACTCTTTTCTTATTCATTCTTTCCACATGACCAAACCGCCGAAGCATTCCTTTCTTAATCCTGGTCACAACATCATCTTGCAAACCACACTCCTCCTATTACACTATTTTTCACCCTGTCATTCAGATTCAGTCCTAACATACTCCTTAACGACCGCATTTCTACTACATTTATTCTACTCTCGTGCTTCTTCTGCCACACCCAATTTTCACTACCATACGTTAAAGTAGGGACCAACACAGCATTGTGAATTGCCATACATGCCTTTTTTGACACATCTTGACTCTTCACAATAGAGTGTAGAGCCCCATTTACTCTGTTTCCTGCGTTCACTCGTCGTTCTATATCCTTATCACATCTCCCATCCCCGCTAAACACGCAACCCAAATATACAAACTCATCTACTTGCTCGATCAACTCCCCTTCTATTCTTATT
The DNA here is from genome assembly GCA_036936625.1 of Parnassius smintheus behrii. Lineage (NCBI taxonomy): Eukaryota > Metazoa > Arthropoda > Insecta > Lepidoptera > Papilionidae > Parnassius > Parnassius smintheus. The sequence goes on from JAUPFT010000013.1 coordinate 46,375,443, forward strand.
TCACATATCGTTTTACTTTCATCTCTTTCAAAAACCATAACTTTCATCTTACTTGCGTTCACTTTCATATCCTTTTCTTTTAATGATCTGTTCATTAATGTAACCATCATTTGCAATTCAGCCGCCAACGACGCAAGAATAACTTGATTATCGGCGTACAAAAGGCATTTGACGGTTAACTCACCCATTCTTAATCCGCATTCTTCAACTTTCAAATTTTGCAAACAACTGTCCATAAATAGGTTGAACAACCACGAGGAAGCCACACAGCCCTGTCTGACACCTTTATGGATATCAAACCAGTCCGAGTAGACCCCGTTGATCCTAACACAAGCACTAGAGTCCCTATAAAGAGATTCCAATGCCTGTATCAAGCGAGCGCTCAACCTAAATGAGTTCAGTGTTTGCCATAGCACATTCCTATCCACTCTATCATGGGCCTTTTCCAAGTCCATGAACGCACAAAAAATCTTTTGGTTTTTGGCCAAAAACTTCTCCGCGATCATGCGCATGGAAAAGACTTGATCTGTACATCCCATTCCCTTTCTAAATCCCGCTTGCACATCCCAAATTTTTCCATCGGTTTCTTTCATGACCCTTTTAATTAGTACCTTAGCATATAGTTTTCCCACGATGCTAAGAAGGCTGATACCGCGGTAGTTTTTACAGTCCTGCTGCGACCCTTTTCCTTTATATACTGGGACTATTACGGCTTTGCACCAGTCTCTCGGTACCCGCTTCAGTTCCCAGCATAAATTAAACAAGGCAGCATTTCGAGTGAAACTATATCATATCTGGCAGCCTTACCTGCTTTCATGCTTTTCATTGCTTTCATTATTTCATCCATACTTATCTCGCTACCTCCTTCCTCTTCTTTCGGAGTTCCTATTTCATTTAGTTCATACGTTGTCTCCTCACTCATAAACATGCTTTCAAAATATTCCTTCCATGTCTTTAAACTCAAAACTTCATCATTCAGAATATAGCCATTCTCATCTCTTATAGCATTCATTATAGGCTGTTTTGAACGTCCCCTGGCAGTTCTTATGAGTTTCCAGAACATTTTAATATTTGCCGGGAAGTTATCCGATATTCTTTTATCATTCTTATCCGTTCTTCCTTGCTTTTTCCTTTCAAATACTTCTTTAACTCTCTTATTTAGATGTCTAAAGACTGCCTTTTTTCTTTAAAAATCATCATTCGTACCACTAGAATTACCAGCCTTAGTTACTAGTAAATCTAGCCATGCTCTCTTCTTTGCTTCAACTTCCGTACGTATCTCATCATCCCACCACAACGTATTATTTTTCCTTTCATTCTTTCTTTTACTAACACCACATACTTCGGTAGCTGCATCTACTAAATCTTTCTTAACATTTTGCTATACATTCTCCAAGTCTAACTCATTTATACATAATTCATCCAAACCACTTACGTTTTCTTTCAGCCTACATTTGAACTTGTTTTTCTCACCTTCATCTTGTAATCTTTTTGTTCTAATACGCTGTAACGCAGTGGTAGATACAGATGACCGATGGCGCTAACGCCTGACTAGACCATTAATTCGGCATAAGACCAAAAAATGATCCGTTCCTACGTTAGAACCCCGGTAAACCCTTGTATCTACCACTATCACTACCGTTTGACAACGTGATACGTAATTTATATATATAAATGTGGATGGATAACTTGATAGTGTCAATTTGTGTGTGCAATTAATCAAAACAAATCCTCGGTGCACTTATTCACGTAAGTGTACTTCCACAATACTATCAAAAGATGTGTCGGGTAAAATTCGACCGTTATGCGCAGTGAACACGCCGCGGAGCGTGCGGATTTTTGTGAATCTTCAGTTTGGATACAGACGCGTTCATATTTATTATATTTTCAGCTAGAATATGTATATCAGAATAAGAAAGAATAGCCTAACATAGTAAATCTTTCTTTCTATCTCAAATGGTTTTACTTCCGCTGTGGGATTTTTTTGAGGTCTTGTGGTGTAGTTACTTACCCGGGGCAAATAGTTGTAAGCCGAAAACATATGTCTAATATTTTCTTCTATAGCATTGGTGACAAACGAGCACACAGTGCACCTGATGGTAAGTGGATGCTGTGGCCCATAGGCATTTACATTTATCCTCAATTAAGAATCAATATGCTAATGCGTTGCCACCCCTGAGGACTATAATGGAATGCTTTGATTCCAGCAAAAAAAGGTCTCCAGTTCTCTACACTCACCATACGAAACACAGCAGCATTACGCTGCTATTTTACGGCGTTATTCTGTGAGAGCGTGGTCCTGCCCCAGTCGAGCTGACGCATCCGTAGTACAACTATAATATAGACTCGTAATGTATAAATTATAGAAAAATGTGCTGTGATAAAGTAACAATATCGACCACCCCAATTTTCGACATGACATAGCAATGAGTTGCAGTGCCAAGGGCTGCGGGTTCAAATCCCGCACGAAACAAGTATTCAAGTAATAGTTCCGGATTTGGATGTTTGTCCTCGTGAAATTTATGCATGTAAACTAGCCATAAGATACAGGAGTAATCCTAGGGTGGAGGAAAACATTTTTTTTAAGATAAAAAATGAGTAAAAGGCAGCTAAAAAAAGGCCAAATAAATCACATGGTCTACAACAGAAGGTGACATCACCAGAAATATAATACCAAGACCAGTCACAAGATGCAACTTTAGAGGCGAGAAACGTCTGATATAACGTACGAAAAGCCGCTTGCCAAGCGTAAATAATAAAATATTTTTTTTTACAATATTATGTTATTAAATAATTGCGACGATTGTTTCCCTCTATTGAACTAAAAATGGCCTATGTCAGGAGACACCGATCTTCCTGTAACTTTATAAGCTGAATGATTGATTGTTGAATGAAAAAAAAACATACCTATACAACGTAATAGCAAAGATTTTTTTTAAAACGAACGTTTTTGTAACTGTAACGTTTATTATTCTTTTAACATGTGAAATAAGAATGACAAATGAGCACGCAGTCCACCTGATAGTAATTGTAAGTACATTTATCCTGGAAGAATCAAAATGGAAATGCGTTGTTAACCCTGAGAACTAAAATGAAATGCCTCTTCTGCAGTAAAATGTGTCTCCGGTTCTCTACACTCACCATGCGAAATACAGCAGCATTAAGCTGCTATTTTACCCTGGTATTATCTGAGAGCGTGGTTCTACCCGGTTGAGCAGACTTATTCGCGCTACAACCACCATACAGCTGCAGTATGGTTCTACCACGTATAAAATTCCCACAATATTTTATAAGGAATGAAACAGTAAATTAAATACGGTCTATTGTGCAAAATATAAGGTATTTCACAAATTATACTCTTCTAATGAATAGTGCCGTAGAGCCGTGGTAGCTCAGTGGCTAACGCTCGCTGTAAATATAACAGAACGCGAGTAACCCGGGTTCGATCGAAACATTGTGAGGAAACCTGCATGTCTGAGGAATAACAAAAAAATATTTCGAAGACATGTGAAGTTCGTCAACACGCATTTGGGCAGCGCGGCGGACACTTCCTTGCCCTAAACCCTCTCAGAAATGAGGGGAGGCCTGAGCCCAGCAGTGGGACGTATATAGGCTGTAACTTTAACTTTAATGAATAGTGTGAATATTCCCTTACCCAATTCCGACAGAACAATGCAAGCGTTGCAATAAAAAGGCCCGAAAAAGCACATCTGGACGAAAAAACAACGCGGCAAACAATCAGTGACACGAAGCGTGACCCGCAGTCCGGCCCTTCGCGTAAATTACAGAGTCGGCTGCAACATACACAAAAAATGCACATCGCAAAACTTATTTTCTTAGAATTAAATATCGCGCTTTTGATTTATGTCGACGTCAATTAAAAAACGATTAAGGATGTTTACGATGTTAGATCTGGTATATCCATCGTCCTTTTTGGCGCCACTTGTGCTCGGGCTAACATTTTTTGTAATGTTTGAGAAACTGTTATGATTTAATTTTACTTCGATTTTATGTGCACATATCTTATGTGTATCCGGTTCAGGGTCGAATAAAGGTATAATTAATTAAAACAAGAAGAGGAAGTGAGAAAAAATTTTACGCAATACTGCCGGCAGAATCTTTAAAATTCATACTGAAAATTTTATATTTTATAGAATATCGAATTATGCCATTCTGAACTTATCTAGCCCGGAATTAATTAAGGAATACACATATGTAATAACAATAATAATAATTATTATTTATTATTGCGTAACAATGAATTTACTTAAATAATATATTAACATACTGTATAAATATTACATCTTAGATTATACTAGAACCTCTGACTTCTAAACTTGGCAGGGCCTGTATCATAGAAGTCAGCGCTCTTCGCAAAATCAGTGTCGGCAAGACAAGTACAGGTTAGCAAGAAAGAAAAAGAAAGTAATAAATGAAAAAATAATAAACTTGTTAACATAAAAACGAAACGGAATGAAAAGGAGGAAAATAAAATAAAAGCAAATCAAACTAAATGTGTGTGTGTGCGTCTCTCTCTCTTCTCTCTCTCGCTCTCTCTCTCTCTCTCACTCTCTCTCTCTCTCTCTCTCTCTCTGTGCGTGTGTGTGTGTGTGTGTCTCTCTCTCTCTTCTCTCTCTCGCTCTCTCTCTCTCTCTGTGTGCGTGTGTGTGTGTGTGTGTGTGTGTGTGTGTGTGTGTGTGTGTGTGTGTGCGTGTGTGTGTGTGTGTGTGTGCTCGCACGCGCGTGTGTTTGTGTGTGTGTGAGTGCGTGAGTATGTTAGCAACAGTCAAGCTAGTAGGTTTTCAGTTTCTTCTTACGTGAGACATTGTAGCCCATTTAATAGTTTATTTTTGCGTTGGAACATATTAAGCGGATAAATGTTGATTTTCTTATTTACTTTGTTATACAATATTGATCTTATGATAAAATAGTGTTTTTGGCATGTGACGTTCTATGAATCTCAGTCCTACACACATGGTCCAATCTGCGTTTGCGTAAAACCTTAGGATCAAAGGGCGCTTCTGTGTGTTTTCTTACAATAATACGTAAGATATAAAGTTGCCTGACTGATAACATTAAATATGTCACTCATTGGGTGGAATATCACCACTTCTGACTAGATGTTTCATCTGAGTTAATGCCATCCTCTAACCTATTTTTGCTGCAAATGCTATATTCCGGTAAGAAGGATAAAGTGTTCAATCAGTCCTGAGTGGTGTCCATATCTACCTGCAATCATCGACTTCTTGAATGTCTCACCAGATTGTCACTCGATGGCCATCCTGGCCATCATTTACCGGTTTGAGGCCTTCAATAGAGAACCCTTCCTTCCTCACCGGTTGTCGGTTCTTCAAACTATATGACCGGCAGATTGCCATTTTAGCTTACTGATCTATTAGCATATGTCCGTTACTTTGTTTTTATTTTTCTTTATTTCTTTTTCTTTTTTTTTTGCTGTAAATATCAGCGTTTAATGTCAACCTAATGGCGTTTTGTTTCCTCTGATGATTGCACAGAACCAGAGACCCATTATTCTGGTACATCTTAGTCCTCGGCGAGGACGACGCATCTGCTTTTTGATTCTTAATCGATGATAGATCTAACTATACAGCATCCGGGTTGTCGTACTTGTTTTTATAAAAAAGACGATTATAACCACCGTTTATCTGAGAATAGATAAAATGTTAGCTCGTTTGACAATCTAATGTTGGAAAAAAAAGCTTCTCACAGTCCAGGCTGTCTTAAATACTAAGAAGCGTAACAGTTGTTAAATATAATTGTAAACCTGTTTCAGTAATTTTTGAATCGATAAGTAAAACCGCTGACGTGTAGATTATTTTTAGCCAATTTACCGTCAAATGTGTGACGAAATAAACCGTTGTCCAGCTGTAAATTGAGTACAGGCTTATAATAAAACAATAACACCTGAGCACTCATCGGTCGATATAGTCTCGGCGGTGTATTAAGTACAATAAGAATTTCAGGTCAGTGCACCTGTGTGGGTTCAATGTTTCTTCTTTAACCAGTCTTTTCAATATTTTTTTATTTTACACGTGGTAGAGCCATGCTGCAGCGATATTGTGTCAGCCCTAAGTCAGATGAAGATGTAAGAGCCGCATAGACTAACAACACTTATGTACATCTCAGAAAAGCTAAAGCTATATTGTGTTTTTGTAGCACGAATGGGTCCGATCGACCGGGGTAGGACCACGCACTCATAGAATACCAGCGTAAAATAACAGCTTATGCTGTTGTGTTTCGTATGGTGAGTGTAGAGAACCGGAGACCCTTTGCACTGGAAACGAGGCATTGAATCTCAGTCCTCGGGGGTGACAACGCATCTGCATTTTGATTCTTAACCAAAGATTAATGTAGATGTCTATGGGCCACAGCATCCACTTATCAGGTGGACTGTGTGCTCGTTTGCCACCCTTATTCTATGATAATAATTATTTATGTTGTTTATTGATTATCGATCAATTAAATGAGATAAAGGAGATCTAGTAGATAAAGGCTAGACTGTCACCTTTATATGACGAGATCAACTCGAGTTCTTTCCGCATCAGCATTACTAATATGTATATTGAAAGCTATTGATGAATTTGTTAAATGAAGTTATTGACGAATCATAAGTTTTTCACGAAAATATTGTAATTAAAATAAGGAATATTTAATTTTAAAGTTACATACAAAGTACACGTATAATTTTTTTTAAATTAAATTAACAGCAGACTTCAAAGAACTAATAATAATACAATATCTACATAATAACTTCTGCAGCGTAAAATAATTAAATTACCGACTTGAAAAAAAGTAAAGTTGCCTTTTAGACTTTGTTAAAGATTAAATGTTTGACCATTTTTCGAGATCCAAACAATATCACACAGCAACCACAATTAAGTCTAAACAGTCACATTAAAAACTAGGTATTCCATTTATTCATGCCGAGGGTATTTTTTTTTTCAAATTTAATTAGGACCACTCATAAAAATATCATCTAAATTGGTTCACTATTACCGAAGAAACAGTAGAACAGAAGAATCTCTTTTATTGAATTAACTTCCAACGTTTGACGACCCCAAAGCGCAGTGGTTTAGCAATGAGTTGCAGCGCTAAGGGTTGGGGTTCAAATCCCGCAGGGTACAGGTATTTGTAAAATCTACAAATAATTATTCCAGGTCTGGAGGTTTGTTCTTGTGAAATTTATGTATGTAAACTGCCAGTGCACAGGAGAAAATCTTAGTGTGTAACGTTTAAAAAAATAAAATAGACTAAAACTACCTGTACCTACGTAAATTAAAAAAATAATAATAATATAATTAACTTTCAATGATTTAATTAATTTTCGGCAATGATTGTAAATCTGAAATCATGCGAAATATCATATTCTGAGCCGGATCTCTCAGACCGCACAGCGTCAGACCTTGAGTGTGGCAGACGGACGGACAATAGGCGATAAGGGAAGCCTGCGGTCAGACGCTCAGACGGGGAAACCGGCGTTTTTGCATACACGGCACGCACAACCAGTATGTGGTGAGAACAGGAAGTTTGAAATGTTGGAGGTGGTTTTTTGGCGCGGTCGATTTAACGTGACATTATATTCAAAGTCAAAGACAATATTAAAAGTATTTTATTGGTTTAAGGCATATTCAGAGACTTTTTGATCAAAATTCAACCATAAAATTCAGTCTTGTTCCGTATTTCTACATGGTTGCACGTGTACAAAATTATTCCTCTGTTGTGTTCAGTTAACTCATAGCATTTTGTTTTTAATCAACAGTGCATTTCGGGTGTGTTTGCTTTAAATTTTGTCAGCGACAACGATCGAGCGCGTACGGGAAAGTTAGAGATTCGGTAGTGCTAAGACTCATTAATCACTAGTTTGCGAGTAAAGGATAGCCAACGTGTTCTTTGCTGCGCCCTGCTTATACCGCCGCCGTGTTAATCGCTTATATCTCACGCAAATTGCAATAGCTATCGTGATAACACTGCTACCTTCGATTACATCTGTTTATAAAATAATTTCAGCTAAAAATGAGTGTTCATAGAAGCCCGCCAAAAGGATCGGGATCATATCCTGATGTATCAAAGCTCAGCGAAGATGCTCATTTCGTACAAAGGAAGAGAAAATTACCGGATTGCCAATGTGACTTTCAAGAGATGATGATAGATTTTCAAAATAAAATTACTGCCTCAATAAATAATGTGCTTGAGAGCCATAATAACAACATAAAGTCTTCTTTGAATGCTCTCCGTGACGATTTAAGTGAGTTTAAACAGCAATTGCATGATATGAAGTTCACCACCGAGAAATTATCAAATGAACAAACTGTCCTCAAAAATGATATTTCCTTATTGAAATCTTCTACTGGCCAAAATAACCTTAAATTTGAATTAATCTCAAAGGATATATATGCCTTACAATCTACCGTCAATAACTTATCAGAACAGCAACAAGCGAGGGAACAACAAGGAAGGATCAATAATTTAGAAATATCAGGAGTACCTTTTACTAAGAGTGAAAATTTACTAACTATTGTTCACAACATCGCAACAAAGATTGGTTTCCCTTTGGAGTCATCGGATATCGATTACATCCACCGTGTTCGACGTTTTAACTCCAAAAGTAGCGATAATACAAACATTGCTGATGGCAGATCGCGAAACTTCTCCCTGACTCCTAATATAATCGTTAGGTTTACACAAAGAAAGCGGAAATCTGATATGCTTGCGGCTGTGCGTGCCCGACGAGGGTTGACAACAGTGGACGCTGGTGTGGACGGCCCGTCTAAGCCTATTTTTATTAGTGATCATTTATCGCCACGTAATAAATTATTATATAAGCAAGTGCGTCTAATTGCTAAAGAAAAAAGCTACAAATATGTTTGGTTGTCAGATTGTAAGATATTTGTACGTAAAAATGACGAGTCCAAAGCATTACTGGTAACTAGTGAAGTCGACCTTATTAGAATTAAGTGACTATGCTTACTTTGTATATTTAATTTAAACCATTCAAATATTCTATGTAACTATTCATATATATCAAGTTTTAATTTTAATCTCACTAAAATAATGTCTTTGTTAATTTGGTCTAAGATAAGAAGTTTATATTACGTATTTATATTCTTACATGTTGGTGGAACGGTGTTAATTACAATTTTTAAAATACGATAACACAAACTTTGCTATTTATTATCAAAATGTGAGGGGTTTACGCACTAAATCACATAACTTTCTTAATGCAATATTGTGCAACAATTACGATGCGATTTGTTTAACCGAAACTTGGCTTAACGATAACTTTTACAACTCAGAATACTTTGACAACCGTTATCTGGTATACCGTTGTGATCGTAGTGTTGCATTAAGTGGGCACGAGCGTGGTGGTGGTGTGTTAATTGCGGTTCGCCGTGAGTTGTGTCCTCAACACCGCGTAGACATGCGCGCTGCGCCACCGTCGGAGGAGGTATGGGTGTCGGTGCCGCTGAACGCGATTACCGTTCCTACTTCGTCCGTTCAGTTTAGGAACACACCTCGCTATCTGCATTTAATATCCACATATATAGCACACGGCAATAATCATGAGCTATTATTGACTTCTTTCTATGATAGGGTAAACGAATTTATGAACTGTAATTCTAATGATATTTTTCTTATTCTCGGTGACTTTAATGTGACTAATGCTTGTTGGCATTATAATATAACCACTAATACCATGGATGTTCAAACAAACAATGACAGATTAGCTTGTCTCACTGCCGACTTTATGCATTTATCGTTACTATCACAATTCAACTCTCAATTTAATGTAAATAATAGACTTCTAGACTTAGTTTTTTGTAATAAAAACTGTTCAGTGGCTTCTAGCGTATACCCATTAGTGCCGCAAGATAATCATCATAAAGCTTTAGAAATAGATTTAAAATTATTTTCTTCTGCTATGCTTAACGTTGCTAATATTAAGAAAAAACTTTTCTACAAAGCCGACTTTGACTCAATTAATACTTCCTTAAATTCGATTGACTGGGAGGCAACTTTTAGCACTATGAAGTCCGACGTAGAATCAATGACTTCGTACTTTTATGATGTGCTTGATGGGCTTGTGGACAAACACGTACCGACGCATTGTCTTACTACCAAAAATAAATTTCCTCCGTGGTTTAATACACCTCTAATTAAATTATCAAAAGAAAAATATAAATTTCATAAGAAATGGAAACGATATGGTAACTTGTGCGATTATCAAACTTTCTCTATTCTGAGACATCGTTTTAAGAAAATGGAGAAAAATTGTTACAAAAGGTTTATTGAAATTGCTGAAGAGAAAATTAAAGAGAATCCAAAATATTTTTGGTCTTTTGTAAAATCTAAAAATTCTACAAACGACATTCCAGATAGAATGTTATACAAAGGTAAACTTTTATCTAGTGGCAGTGAGATTTGCGATGCGTTCAATCAATATTTTCATTCCGTTTTTTTATCCAGAAATGATTCTCTTATTAAAAATCATTCTATTAGCTCTTATCCCCTCTCAACGTTAGATATAAACTCTGTTAATATTGACTATGATATTGTTCTTAAAGAATTAAAAAATATCAACGTTCGTAAGGGCGCAGGTTCTGATAACATTCATCCCATTTTAATCTCCAAATGTGCCAAAGAACTCGCAAAACCTATAACCATAATTTTTCGAACTTCTATTGAAACCGGTGTTTATCCTAGTAAGTGGAAAAAATCTTTAATAACTCCTATTCCAAAAAATAACAGAAAAGATATAATTACTGAGTATAGACCGATTTCCAAATTATGTGTTTGGGAAAGGTTCTTGAAAAAATTGTCACATCCTATATTTCGTTTTCAGTTCGTAATTACATATGTCAACAACAACATGGTTTCTTTAAACACCGTAGTGTTGATACCAATATGGTAACTTTTACTGATTATTTGTCGAAGGCCATGGATAATAACTTACAAGTGGATGTTGTATACACAGATTTTTCCAAGGCGTTTGATAAGCTAAATCACGATCTTCTTATTGAGAAGCTTACAAGGGCTGGCATTCACGGCAGCCTTCTCAGGTGGATTCGATCCTATATTGAAAATAGATGTCAAGCAGTTTGTGTAAAGGGATACTCTTCACTATTTCTACCCGTAACTTCAGGCGTGCCTCAAGGATCATACTTAGGCCCTTTGCTGTTTTTGTTATATATTAATAATATAGGACTTGCACTAAAGAATAGCGATTACTTACTTTATGCCGACGATACAAAGTTATTTCGAGTTATCGAAACAGTTGATGACTGTGTAAAGCTGCAAAAAGACGTAACTTCTCTATTTGATTACTGTTCAAATAACCAACTATATCTCAATATTGATAAATGCCATATCATATCTTACACACGTAAAGTCAACAGTATAATATTTGATTACAGCTTGAATGATATTACCATTAAAAGAGTAGATAGTATTAGAGATCTGGGTATAATAATGGATTCAAAATTGTCATTCAATCTACATATTGATTATATATTAAGCAATGCATTTCGTAGCTTGGGATTTATTCTCAGGATTAGCAAACCCTTTAACAAAACCATAACGCTAAAAACTCTATACTTTTCTTTTATTCGGTCAATCTTAGATTTTTGTAGTACTGTATGGAGTCCCTGTTATCATATACATAGGAATAGAATTGAAAGAGTACAAAAGACATTCCTCAGGTCACTTAACTATCGTAATAATATTACTAACGAATCATATGATGAATCTTTGCGTAGGTATAAATTATTATCCCTTTGCGATAGACGCAAATTGTTTGATATAATCTTTTTATATAAAATTTTGAATAATTTAATTGACTCTTCTCAACTTCTCTCAAAGGTGTCACTTATTGCTCGTGTTCGTCTTCCGGTGCGATCCTCACGTAAAACACCACTTTTTGTTCCTCCGCAGTTACGTAAAAGATATACTCGTAATTCATTCTTATACCGTTCCACTGACATATATAATAAGCAATTTACTAATATCGACCTTTTTAATTCATCTCTCAATTCCTTAAAACAGACATTAAAAAATAATTTAAGTAAGGTTTGCTAGTGAGTTGCATTTTTTTTTTTGAATTGATATTCTAATTTTAATTATGTTTATGTACTTAGTTTTTTTTTTGTTATGTTAATAGTCACTATGTAGTGTTACCATGTAACTTTATTTTAAATTTTGTTTAAGTTTTCGGCACTGTAGGTCAATTTATAATAGATAAGTTTTAGTATTTTATTTCTTTAGTATACGACTGTTTGTTGCCAAAATAAATTAAAAAAAAAAAAAAAAATAAAATTGACCACTGTTTCCAAAGACGAGCCCTATGCAGAAGAGAACCGTCTTAAAACTCCGGTGATTGGTTCATTCCTTTTTTTATTTAAAAAGGTATGATTATATATATTATGATTCATACATTTTTATTAAATTGAAGTGAAAATGTACTTAGCTGAAAATAAATATGAATAATAATAAACTTAAAATAAAGAAGGCTGAAGACTAGAAGGAATGCCCCCATTTCACGTGGTAGAGCCATGCTGCAGCTACACTTAGGCTGTAGCATGCATTGGTCGGCTCTACCGGAGTAGGAGACCACCCTCTATTAGAATACCAGCAACTTAATACTGCTGTGTTTTGGATGGTGTGGGTAGAGAACCGGAGCCCATTTTTACTAGAAACGAGGCATTGCATCTTAGTCCTCAGGGGTGACAACGCATCTGCATTTTGATTTTTAATTGAAGAATTTTTAAATTTAGATATCTATGGACCACATCTACCATTTACCATCAGGTAGACTGTGTGCTCATTTTTCGCGCTATTCTATAAAACAAAGTTGCGGCAAATTCTACCTATACGGAATCTATCCATTCAACTGCAGAGAGGTCTAAGATAGAGTGGCGTTATATTCCCGAAACTCTTGACCGCTGCATTGGATAACGTTTTCAAGCTACATCACATCACATCTTCTCGTCAGGTATACCTAAAAACCTGTAAACTAGATTGTACAATCAGGGCGTGTTGCCAGTGATGACTTATGGATCTGAGACGTGGTCCTTCACTGCTGATCATATGAAGACGCTCTAGGTCGCTCAACGAGCTATGGAGAGGGCTATGCTTGTGACTTTTCTGCATGATAAACTTCAAATGAGGAAATCTGACCAGATTGGCCGACATAGCCCAACGGATTAGTAAGCTGAAGTGGCAATGGGCTGGCCATATAGCTCGAAGAACCGACAACCGATGGGGAAAAAAGGTTCTCGAGTGGCAGCCTCGTACCGGTACGCGTAGTGTAGTGTAACCCCCACTAGATGGAGTAACGACCTGGTAAGACTTGCAGGAAGTCGATGGATGCAGGTGGCTCAGAACCATGCTTTTTGACATTCCTTTGGGGAGGCCTATGTTCAGCAGTGACTTGTGAAGTGCTGTAATTATGATGATGATGATGAAGGTCAAGCTAAAATTTGTTCAACCTGAACATTTTCTAAATTTCTCTTAATGCAGTTGAGTAATATTACCATGTTTCCTCAGCAATTAGAAACCTAAACCTATTATCAGATTTAATTGAAGCGTAGCTTAATTATTCTGGTTTAAGTTCGTGTGGTCCCGTCTAATAAAGTCAACGTTCTGTCCCCCTCCTGCGCTAATCCAGAGAGAGGCCAGAAAACTTTCAGCTCGAATTATAATCGTTTTGTGTGCCTAGAAGACTGAAAGCAGTAGACGATATTAATGATATAAGCTCGTGGAAAGTGTCAATGCTGTCGGTGCTAAGATCTGGAAGACTCGCCGCAGAAGAACACAAAAACTCTCCAATCACATCACAATTAATCTCATGGCTGTTAAACGGGAAATGAAGCTGCAGTTTTCATCAGATCTGAGAGCATACAGGCAACTGAACAGGCAGATCTCCAAGTATATGTGGCGGGACTTATGCAATATAATATTAATACTTGTAACAAAAAAAAAAAAGAAAGAAATGCCAGTTACTAGAGTCTACAAATACATTAATTTATGGGACAGTACTATAGGCCTTTACAATAGAATTCTAGAAGTTTTTTCATATTTGTCAATATTGCAATTTTTTTAAAAACTGTATAAAAGCGTTATAATTATATGAATAAAATATACCCTGGGAATGAAGTAATGGTGGTTCTATTATAATTCATTTTAAAAATTATAGACTATTAATTTAAAATTTAATGGTATAAAGTAATTTCACTAGGTTTCTTGCTGCGTCTTTCCAGGACAGTGGTATTTCCTGAAAAAGTGGAAAATTGACTTTCCATAAGTATTATGTAATGGTCACTTATATATAAAAATACTCTATTCTATTCTCCTATCAAAAATATTTTAGCATTTAATTTAATAATATTTTTAATAACTACCTACTTGCATAAAGGAAAAATTGTTGACTTGTTTGGCTCTAAAAGATTTTTAATATTTTATTATACACTTATTAAACTAAGTATCAATAATTCTCTAATGAGAATAATCATTAGGCAGCATAAATATATTTTTTAAATAAAAATCTATAATAAAACAAACAAAGCTTGCCAAAATAAGAGCATCTCGTTTATTTTAATGACTACTCTGACGGTTTAACGAAAACATAAATTTCATTTATCGAAAGCAATCATTGTGAAGTTGTGTTTTGTAAATGGCGCTAACATCATTGGCAATTTTTCCTAATTGCATTGCCCTTAACGTTATTCTTTCGTAATGACTCGTACTGCTGTTCTTTTGCTAGTGTCAAGTAATGAGAAATTATCATTTATAATAATTTGCTTAGAAACTGCTTGACAATATGTTCATGGGTCGCGTTGCGAAGTGTTTAGGAGATTTGTGAGGTGTGCCTGAGCATATACTTGATGGTGATAGTAACTAAAGGCATCAAAGTGGTAAATTGAGTTTCGTATCGGCATCAGAACACTGGTTGTTTCGTCCCCACTAATAGTTCACACGCGTTGACATTTATTACACGAAATCGCACCATTATTCAAACGACAAAACAGGAGCAGAAATGCATCCTCGGTCAAGTGTTTGATTCACTGGCGCTACGAAAAGATGTTGCATCTCTTTGCGTAGTTTATCGCATCTACCACGTGGAGTGCTCACAGGAATTATTCGGACTACGTTTGTTACTACACCAATCGATCGATCGACGATCGAAGCTCTTGAGTGACATCGATCGATGTCAATCGATCGATAAAAAGTTGTTCAATCATTGATCGACGTTGATTGACAATTAACCGATTTGTGATTCTTGTCATCAGTATCTTTCAAAAATTTTTCTGAAGGAGACCCGTTATTGTTGGCTAATACGCTCTGGCTCGTATTATTGTTACATATTTAAAATTGCGGTCGGTGGAGCTTTGCGGGTTCTCGAATATTCAAGTAGCTCGATCGATGTCGACTAATACATTCTATCATTGATCGATGCCATCGATCGACGATCGACCAGTTGGTGTATTATTTAACACCCTAATTCCAGCCGATAATTTCACCATCGAACATCGCGACAAAACTCGCGATAACATCCATACAATTTGGATGATTGGCAGTCCACCATTGTGCGATTTACAAGAAGTTTTCTTTCTCGCGCAACTTCCTTGTGATTTTTCCGGGCCGATACGACTTAAAGACCTTCTGGAAAGAGCCTACTTGTTTATTGGCGGCGGTAGTCACTTACCATCAGATGAGCTGAATCCTCGTTTTCTCATTAAAAAAGTTCCCGCTAATAATCTCACGTTATTTACTTACAAAAACATGGAAGAGTTTAAATAAAATATTTTTGTCAACAGCCAGTATTTATGTTTTAACTCATTGATCCTTGTAACAAAGCAACTATTGAAATGTCTGTATGAAGTATCTTTGACTATTACTAATCCTCGATACGATGGCACGTCGCCAGAACGAAGAAAAAAACATTTACGAACCATAGGCAATTTGTATGCCGCATACAATTAATGCAAGGAAAGTACGTGACAGCTCGGAGCACGCCAGCACGCGCGTAATATTTTATTTAAAACAATAAAATGAAGTTTTAGCTTGAAACACCTTCGCTAATTTATAAAACCTTGTTGGGTAAGCACTTTTGTAGCAAATTATTTTTACTTGTCTGCGGGACAATGCAATACTTGCTAGTGATCTCTGCTAGTCATTTAATAGTTTTGATAAACTCGAGCAAACTATGTTTTATTATTGAATTGTTCCGTGTTCTAAAATACAATAATATGGCGTTGTACAATAATAATATTATTTTCTTAAGATAATAAATTGTCTCCGTTTAGTGCGACAATTTTGTAGTTTCTATTGCTAGTTTTATTATTAGTTTTATTTACAAGTTTCTATTACTTAAACGACTATAATACGATAATACAATGTATCTTTCTCAAAAATCTTGACATAATAACGTAAGTACTATGAATTATTTTAAAATAAACAAGAAAAGGATATAGATTGTATCTGAATAAAAAAAGATCGTCTTAATATAACAAACTCAATTGAAAATTAGATAAAGTATTATATATATAGTCTAATAGAGTCGGTTTCAATAAATATGTCCCGTGGAAAATAAAATGTAAAGTATGTAATTTGACAGCAAATGTCAACGTTGGCGAAGGCGCTGCTCCTAAGTGACTTCTTTAACTATAGCTTATATATCAATTTACGATTAAGATTTTAAAGATTTTTTTTTCAATAAAAAACTAAATTTAACTAACCAATGCAAATTCCAAAGTAAATGACAAAGTTGTTTTATAACATAGAACATTAAGAGAGTGCGTTCAAAAACAGCATAATAATATACATAACTATTAGCTTGCCAGGCAGACGTTATTCTGCCCTTTTAGACGACCCTTTCTCATGTCCTATTAAAAATCCTTAAATTCGAAAAAAATTGTGGATCACTCATGGGCAAAATAACTATCCTATCTCCCAAGTTGGGCCAAACTGTACACGGTGTGCACATTTTATTAAAATCGGTTCAGTAGTTTAGGAGTCCATCGCGGACAAACAACGTGACACGTAATTTATATATATTATAATATATAAAATATACGCATCATCGCAAAAAAATCCATAATGTAATAATAGCATAACGGACGTAGATCAATGTAACACCTGATGATAAGTGGCTACTGTACATAGGTCTCCAAAGGAATGCCACAAAGCGCGGAACTAATGCACCTGCATCCATGCATCCTTTCATTCTTGCATAGTACTTCGTCACTCCATATAGTCCGCAGCCGTTCACCGGTACGAGCCTGCCACTGAGGAACCTGTCTTTTCTAGTGATTGTTACGACACATACTCTCATCGTAAAAAACGAATATGATGTGTACACTATACAACCAACGCGTGTTGCCAGTAATGACATATGATTCTGAGACGTGGTCCTTCATTGTTGGCCGTATTAGTAAGCTCAAGATTGCTTAGCGAGTTATGCAGAGGAATATTACAATGCTCGGAATTACTCTGCGTTTTATGATTGCAATATACGTTGCGTATGTTGTGAGCGGCAGGCAGGCAAGTAACGATTATGATAGTGAAAAAAATATTATATATTTATTATGGTCATACAATAAAACATTACATCAATACGGTCTATTGTGCGATAAAATCGAGAGATTTTTACGCCGTTACCACACGGCTATGCCAAAAAAATATACGACTTTGTTATACATACACAGGACCCGCTCCAGGGTTTCATACAATGCTCAAAAGAAAAAGTCCAAAAATCTGCATATTTGAGTACCTACTTTCAAATTATGCCGTACAAGTCATGGAGTAAAAAGAGTTGTGTCTCGTCAGTAACGAAAAGTCAGGAGTTAGCATTTAGATAAAGCCAAAATTAGGAACCTTTTGGGAGGTAATGAGGTACCATGTTTAATAATAAGGTTATTCAGAACAAAGAACATGCAAAAATCAAGTCTGCTTTGTTGCTCGTTGAACACATTTGTTAAACGAGCAACAAAACTTTTATTAAAAAAAGTCCAGCTAGGTTTTTTGCTGGTTCTTCACAGGACTAATGTTTTTCCCCGATCAGCAGTAATTAAATAAAATAGTAACTTTCAATAAGTATTATTTATAATCTTTATTAAATAAAAAAGTTTCTGTTTCAATCCGCGAGACACATACAGAATTAGCCTAGAATTAGGCTCTTGAAGACTAGGGAAGTAGGGAAGCAAACTACAAAAAAATTTAAGATCTTGCCAAATAGTAGCCTATAGTCTCAGCTACTCCTCCTTGGTGACAGACGTGAGAGTTTATGTATAATGTTCGTGTACAAAAAACATAATGTCCATTAAAAATTGCGTAAATTAAAAGCATCGCTTAATAATTGAAATGAAATGTAGTAGAATCGAGAAAATATTATAAATATATTGTTTCGCCTTTAAAATTAATTAAAGCCGTCAGAATCCGTAAATCTGCTTACATTTAAGTGTTTAAAGCTTAAGTTAAATTAATCATAAACAGAAATATGAATTATTACATTTCTGTTGATTAATGTGATTATACTTCTGAATAATACTACTTTTATAAATCATTTTTAGTCTTTAATTCAAAATTAAAGTAACTTGAAAAAAGCATTTCTCAAAAAGTAAAAATATATATTGACTCCATCCAATCTTCGATTTCGTTTCATCAATCGCATTATTATGAAGTCTGAATCATGATTGACGAGCGAGAAAAGCGACTTGTAGTGTTTTTTTTTCTTCTTCATTTATTTTGTGACAGTTTTTCTGATTCGCTTCTTATCATAAAGTCGTCGCTATACGATCCTAAGATTATATTACAATAATAAATTAAGGCACAGTTTTTTTAAAGAATAAGGGTGACAAATGAGCACACAATCTAACACATGGTAATGAATGCTGTAGCCCCTTTGACATTTACATTTATCCTCGATTAAGGATCAAAATGCAGATGCGTCGTCACCTTTGAGGACTTAAATAGAATGCCTCGTTTCCAGCAAGAAGGGTTTCCAGTTCTATACACTCACCATACGAAACACAGCAGCATTAAGCTGTTATTTTACTCTGGTATTTTGTAAGAGCGTGGTCCTACACCTGTCGAGCCAATCGATTCGTGCTACAACTATACTTCTAATATAGCTACAACATGGCTCTACCATGTACTGATTATTGTAGCATGTATTTTAACCACAAAAAACTTAAATCTATCGAAGGCTATAAGATCACGAGGCATTCTTCCCTAAGTCACCTATTGCGCCACCCACAATATGAAGGGGTGATGTATTTGCTTACGCATTACATAATATGGATTGTAATATTAGGATTTTTCGCAAAACTTATATTTATTTGTATGTTATTTACGAGGGAACGTATAGTACTGGCGAGGATAGACGTCTTAAAATATTTTCAGTGCTTTATTCATTTACCAATACGTCTTGTCGTGACTGGCATAATGTGGGTTCGTAGTTATGGGCGGAAGCGATGGCGAATATATTGACGTACAATATTTTTTCAAATTGTTATGGTTTTTGAAATAAATGAAGAAAACATAATTATAATTTTTATTTCTTTAATTTTTATATCTATTATTGCAAATCTATTAAATCAACAATCTTTGATAAATGTTATTTAACATTTAATAAGGTCCTAACATTTTTTTAACGGTAAGAATTACAAACGAGCATTAACCATAAAGTCCAATTGATGATATCTATAAAAGTAATACTTATAGATGTAACATTGACAAACAATATTTTTTCTGAATTGATATGTTTTGTGAAATACATAAATTAGTAAAATAAATAATCATAATATCTATGCCTGAAAATCTATTACAATAACATTTGTTGAGAAATATAATTTTAATGCATAAGTTTTTTTTTTATAAACGTAAGAATCACAAACGAACAAACACTCTGCAGTTCACCTACGTATGCTCGTTTGTGTGGGTATCATGTGACTCAAAATTTATTAACTACCCTCGATTAAAAATTAAACCGCTGATACATTGGTAGCGCAGAGGACTCACAGTGGAATGCGTCGTTACCAGTGAAAAAGAATCTCCCGTTCAATACACTTACGAAGCATATAGCATTATTACACTGCTATCTTAATTTTGTAATTTGTAAGCTTATGGTACTTGTACGTGATCAATCAACCTATTCGTGCTGCATTCACAATAAAGATACAGTGTAGCTCTATCATATTTAATAAGCTTATTACAACTTTTGTTATAGGATCTAGAAGTTTGTTGCTTGCAATATATATAATGCCTATTTACTTTTCTTCACTTGATCATTATTTCACACACATATAAAATAAAGAACTTACAAGTACACACACATATATGTATATATATATATATATATATATATATATATATATATATATATATATATATATATATATAATTCATTTCTAGTGATCCGTTCATTCAAGTATTGATTCAATTTACGAACCAGATCATTCGGGTGAATCATTATATATGATAATGTCGTTCATCGTTCATTACTATACTCTTTGATCGTAGGTCCTGTAAATCGTTTGATATGTGAGGTTCAAAAAATGTAATTTCAATCGTTAATACTTTGATGCGACCTGGGTCAAATGAATGAATTATTCACGATTAACGGATGTCTAAAGGAAATGCCAGAAAAATGTTTCGGCTTCAGATAGATGGCGTTATTCATTTTACATACGTCAGACGTATAATTCGGTACCCAGTTATGCTACGTGTAATGATTAAGGCTAGTAAACCCTACAATGGAGTGGCCTATATCTCCTATGTCCTTAATAGGTTGCTTTTATGGGCTGACGATAAAATAGATATGAAATGTTCCTACTATTTTAATAGTAATTATTAAGATTGTACTTAAGCTATATCAGGACATGGAGTAAATAGGGCTTTTCACGCTATTGTGGGAAGTTATTTTATGTTGATAAAGGCTCGTATGGCAATTCATAATGCTGTGTTAGTTCCTACCTTAACGTTGTGAAAATTAGGTGTGGTAAAAACACGAAAGTAGAATAAATGCTGTAAAAATGTTGTCAGCCTTAATATACTCCATATTAAGGCTAAATCTAAATGACAGGGTGGGAAATTGTGTGATAAGAGATAATTGTGGTTTGCAAAATGATTATGTAACCAGGATTAAGAAAGGAATGCACGGTATATGTATGGTCATGTAGAAAGAATGAAAAATGAAAGAGGAAAGCAAATTTGTATTGCAGAAATAAACGGCTAAGTCACCAAGGAAGAGTAGGGGATCTGGCTAGAAGAAAGTGTATCAATCAAATTGGTGATATATTGAAGATGGTCTAGATTAAGTGTAGGAGGCGAGAAAATTGTGTCAGGATCATGCCAAATGGAAGTTCGTAGTATCTGCCTACACCTCTGGGTATCAGGAGTATGTATTTGTGTATTTTTGTACTTAAACAATAGTGTAATTATTTCAATAATTAGTACTAAAACTGTCAAAATTTACATACAAAATTTTAAGCCTTTACTGTAAAATATTTTCGTAAAATTTCTCTTAGGCTACTTTTCAAACCACAATCGATGGAGTAATTCACCCCCCCAGCAGAATTTCATGAAGCTGTCACTAAAGTAAGATGAGATGTTCTAACATAATTAATTTTTTTATAGTATAATGGTGAAAAACTAGCGCACAGTTTTCCTGATGGTAAGTGGATGCTGTGGCCTGTAGACATCTACATTTATCCTCGATTAAGTATCAAAATGCTAATAAGTTGTAACTCCTATCACCCTCGTGTAATGTCTCGTTTTCAGTAAAAGGGTCTCTGGTTCTCTACAATTACCATAGAAAACACAGCACCATTAAGGTGCTGTTTAATGCTGGTATTCGGTGAGTGTGGTCCTTCCCCGGTCAAGCACATTCGTGCTACAACCATAATATAGGTGTAATTCGGCTCTAGCACGTAGTATAATAGAACTGCAGTTTGGAAAAATTACAAGATATTATAAAATATCAGATTTAATGTTTCTTTATTCGTCAATATGTATTTATGTTTTGCTACTTTGATTCATTCGTGCTCCGCCCACAGTACGACCGAACGCAACCGTCACAGCTGCGTCCAGTTTATGCGCCATCAAAGCTGAGGCGGCGATAATGGCGGTCCGCAAGTGTGCCCGTCGTAAAAACGCGCCACTTTGAATTTCAACGTATACTAAAGAATGACACATCCGTGGATTCTATAGAGCCAGTGTTTATCGACAACATCTGATGTTATTACAAAAAAAAACATAATACTAAAAATGTTTAATCCAATATTAAATACAATACAACATATATTAAGCAAGTAATTAACGAGCCAAAACGAAATAATTAATTAATATGGAGTAGTGATTAGAAGCATTGTAGCATAATGAATATTGTTCACATTAACGTAATTAATAATTAATTACTGTTATTGTTGTGAACCGACAACCGATGGGGAAAAAAGGTTCTCGAGTGGTAGCCTCGTACCGGTAGGCGTAGTGTAGGGGACCCCCCACTAAATGGAGTGACAACCTGATATGACATGCAGTAAATCGATGGATCCAGGTGGCTCAGGACCGTGCTTTGTGGCATTCCTTTGGGGAGACCTATGTTCAGCAGTGGACATGTGAAGGGCTGTAATGACGATGATGATGATGATTGTTGTGTACATCAATGTAGAACTTTGTTTCTAATTGAATATTCTAAACATCACAGTACATATTTTCAACCGACCTCAAAAATGTAGGAGGTTCTCAATTCGACAGAATTTTTTAAATGTGTATTAATTACCTCAGAACTTTTTCTTAATGAACTGATTTTGATAGTTTTAGTTAGTAGTGCTTCTGGTGGGGATCATCGCATAAATTTGATCAAGATCTGACCAGTACTTAGTAATCCTTTAC
This sequence comes from Parnassius smintheus behrii, assembly GCA_036936625.1. Taxonomy (NCBI): domain Eukaryota; kingdom Metazoa; phylum Arthropoda; class Insecta; order Lepidoptera; family Papilionidae; genus Parnassius; species Parnassius smintheus. Next base: position 46,398,351 of record JAUPFT010000013.1, read on the forward strand.
AAAATAAAAAATATATTTTTTTTAATTTTACCACTTGTTTAATTTAAACGACACCTATATGTTTAAATATATATACATAGATATCTATCGTACATTTTATATCTTTGTAACAAATGTGATTGCGAGAGACTAAATTAAGTAATTATTTTAAAAATACTTAAAAATACATTAAAAAATACATTTCTATCATTTTAAGAATTCCTTGTCTGTCTGTCAGTCAGTTTGTTTAAAAACGTATCACGTATAAAGTACAAATTTGTTTTAAAACAATCTTTAACTTAATCATAAAACGTATCTTCCAGTTACATTTACTCTTTGTTTTATTAAAATCGGTTCATTCTATCAAAAGTTATGATTAATATTCTGAACTAAGGGTACGAAGTGTAGGTACGAATGTGTTGAATGGTGGCGTTGAGTCATGAAACGCATTTTAATCTAAGTAATCGTAGTTAAATAATGTAAAATAATGTTCTTTAATGATATTTATGCTTTTTTATAGTATAGGGTGCCAAACGAGCACACAGTCCTCCTGATGGTAAGTGATTGCTGTGGCCCACACACATCAATATCTATCCTCGATTACGAATCAAAATGCAGATGCGTTGTCACCCGTGAGGACTAAGACGGAATGTCTCGTTTCCAGTAAAAAGGATCTCCGGTTCTCCATACTCACCACACGAAACACAGCAGCATTAAGCTACTATTTTACGCTGGGATTTTGTGAGAGCGTGGTCCTTCCCCGGTCGAGCCAACCCATTCGTGCTACAACTATACTACTAATATAACTACAGCATGGCTATACCACGTACAAAAACTTTAAACATTGTTCAAAAAAGGACAGCTTTTCTTACAAACATTTACGTTAATCTTGGATGGATTAACGTAAATATTTGTAAGAACCATCCTTACCGTCTTATTTATAAATGATTATTAGTTTTACACAATGCAGTGTTAAAACCGAATTCAAATTGCTAAAAAGAAATCCTTCAGGATGAAATTTACTCTCGAAGTTTATATGGAACGAACTTTAATGTATAACCTATTTAAAAAAAAAGAATTATTAATATCGTTCCTTTGTTTTGCAAAGATATCATACGAAGTTCCTGAAACAATATTAAAATTTGAAACTTTTTCACCTATTTTTTACCGTTGGGGCCGGAATATTTTCTTTCAATTTTAATGGGATCACTCTTAAGGCAAAGCCCATTTAATAAAGAAAAAAAACGACGGGTTGCACTCCGGGAGTGCCGGCAGAAGTGCAAACTTGAATACTAACGTTGTGCATTTTTGATATTTTGGAATGGTTAGGGAATAATTTTGCACGAATTGCTTTCTGTGGTAGAATACAATATTTATTTATTGCGCTATCGTACACAAACATGATAATTTATATCAGGTACATTCGCCCAAGCGCCCTGCGCTGGCTAAACGAAACAGCAGGCGCAGGCATAATTATATTTTCGGCGCGCCGTAGAAAGAGAGGGGGATACTTCCTCTCCTACGCCGTCCGTCTTACGCATTTTCGATCAGGTCACGCGTCCTGACGCGAGTTTAACATTTTTTACCCATTACAAGAAAAGTGTAAAAGAAGCCGCTAAAGAAGTTTTCACTTCTAAAATATTATTAAACTCGGTTCATAAACTGCGAAGATATTGCGTAACATATAAACAAGAAAAAACAATTGGCCAAGCTCGTGCCGGACGACGCACAGGTAGGGTTCCGTGGTTGCACATCACAATATGTGAACTTAAAGGGGCTTTCTTGATTATGAGCATATTTAGATCGCGATTTGATTATAATGAAATATGCCCAAATAGGGCGATGGTAACTGAAGGACTTATTTTCCAATCAGACTTATAGGGAGTGGTATTCAAAAAAGATTAAAAAACTTTTCGTTGTTTAAAATAATACAATCGACATCAAATCATTCGCATGCCAAGTTCTTTTTTCTTCTTTTTTATAGGTTAGGGTGAGAAACGAGCACACAGTCCACCTGATGGTAAGTGGTTGCTGTGGCCCATAAACTTCTACAGCTATCCACGATTATAATCAAAATGCAGATACGTTATCACTCATGAGGACTAAGATGGAATGCCTCGTTTCCAGTAAAAAGGGTCTCCGGTTCTCTATACTCACTATACGAAACACAGCAGCATTAAGCTACGAATTTACGCTGGGTTTCTGTGAGAGCGTGGTCCTTCCCCGGTTGGTCCGTCCGTATAAAGTCCGCATAAAGATGGTCATAGATGACTATATATCTAAATTGTAATCCATGTGATGCAGCCCTAAGATATATGTGACCGTAACGAACCTTCACGTAAACCACTACTAACCTAAACTACCCTGAGGATCACCCGCGTAAACTAAGAGTACCACGCATAAAACTGTAAAAGATTATATTATGATTGTATGAATACTTTTAATAAGGCCTACAATAACTACCAAGTAGAGAAGATCCTTCCCGCCTATACTGCAAAAGAAAAATAAGGTTATAATAAAAAGTCCTGCAGGTATAAGTTTATTTCGTACAGTTTACAATAACAATACAAAGTTCTAATGCAGCTAGTTTTAATCATTTTCTTTAGAGTTGTAAGAAATGTTTACATTTTTAAATTGGTTAACTATTAGTCGGTAACTTGTTGACATATATATATATATATATATATATATATATATATATATATATATATATACCTATTATATATACACATATACACGTACATACATACTTTATCACACATTTGAAATATCATGAAATCATTCTTATCATGAAACTATTTCTTTTTTAAAAAGGTTTCCACTAGTTAATCTCCTGAAAGAGCGTTTACTTGGAGCTTCTCGTATGACTTCAGATAAGGAATTCCAGAGTAGAGTAGCATGAAAAGGATTACCTGAAGAATCCAGTAAAATGAGCTGGAAAACTTATTTTTATATATAATTTTTCTTAACCCACAAAATTTTTCTCCCACCAGGGCGGCACCACTTTGAAATGAAGTTAAATAATTGACAGATTTCATAGCGGAGAAAGTAAATTTGTTAGAAAATGTAAGGGTTAATATTTCCTTCTGTAAGATTAAGTATATTTTGTATTAATTAGATTAGAAATTAATAAATCAAACTACGGATATTCCCAAAAGTAAAAATTATAAAAAGGCTTAAAATTGTGCAATTAACTGACTGCGCTGAGGTATCGTTTTGTTTTAAACTTCTCAATTAAAAATCTCAATTAATTGTAACAAAAAAATTTTACTTCAGAGCCACCTAGCGACATTTGTTGAGCAGAGGGAAGGCAGAGATAAGCCCTGATTACTAACATTATGTTTTTATTTTTTATTATGGTTGTACAAATTTTTTATAAATCGTCCTGTTCCATAACAATCCTCCTTACTGTTTCTGTAACAAACTGACTGAACTGAACTCGAATGATACTTTTATGCATATGCATAAATTACATTAAAATTTTTGAGTTTCATTGTAAAACCAAAAAAAAAATCTTGTGACTTTATTACTTTCCGAACGTTACTTCATAATGAAATCGTTATGTTGCTGTAATTTATTAATTTATCTTGTTATTTGCTAAAGGAATCTTCAAAGCCGACGAATAACCACATTTTGTACACAAATATAATATTTTTAATTATTAATATATATAATATACCTACTGACAGACTTCAGTAAAAATGTTGATTTACAAAAACATTGCCATCGCTACATACAATTTAGTTGGCCGAAGATTTATTGTGTTTATATTAATATTCTTTTGACATTTATTGACAGACGTCACTGTTCACTTTGAATAAATATACTTCATATCATTATAATGATGACAATGGTGATCCCAGGACATAGCGGTGTGACGGTGGATTCATTTACGTCGTCACTACACGATAATATAGAATAAATATAGAAATAGAAATCTTATGTATTTTTAAATTACAGCTATTTTGGCCTTCCTTCTTAGTTTCTCTTTTATGTTTTCTTAGTGCTTTCTTCGTGCTTTCTATCTTAGTGCATATTACTTTTTTTAACGTAATATTAAACGGACACGCCACCCTCGATAATACATCGAGTATCCAGTATCAGTAATCCGTCGTCAAAAAATATCACAGATATTCAAAACAAACGCGTTGCTGACAAGGATTATACAATTAAATTTAATTCTATATAATAGTGGATTACAATAAACTAAGTAACAATCATAGAATACTGTAATACACAATAGAATGGCTGTCACGTCACAAGCAATTACGTCGTATTATCAGTTATCACTACTAAAAAAATTTTAGACTTTTGATTAATGTTTTCGACACATAAATTTTTCTTTATTTTTGTTTCTAATATTCATAAAATATAAATAGTTTCGACTTACTGGTTGTAGAATATGTCTTCTTTATTTAATTTCCATTTCCCGCTGTTCTTTCGACACGTAATTATCGCACAATTTGCCATTTTTAAATGCATACAGCGACGCTTGACACGAAAATTGGAAATGATTGATTGTGTTGACATTTATACGTGTGAATTAACGTGTTAGTGGCTACACGGGCTTCGCCCACTCCCCCGTTCTATTATGTGTGTATTATAGTATTATATGGTAACAATAAACTAATACAACTAAATAACAGCTATAAATACATTAATAAATTTATACAGGAAGATCAAGATGGGAGACTGGTGTTCAAAGCTACTGTGCTATGAAAACAGCAGGCCCCTAACACAGCAGAAGTGATATTACAGTAAAGCATTAAATAAAAACTACTTGTTATAAAAGTTTACTAAAACATACTTGTTCAGTTTGGAGGAACTGCGTAAAACTTATTAAAAGAAAAACAAGATTTAAATACTAGTAATGTCTGGTATTTACGTGTATATGCGTTATGTTTAGTGTGTAGTATATAACTGTGCAATATATTTAAACCATACGTTCAAATATTTTTTTCTGTCTGTTCGTAGTCGGTTGATCTAAGTCGTTTGATTACGGAAAGTTTTGTTTCTCTCTTATTTAACAAATATATATATTTAATCATTTTTTAGCAAGATATAAAAGTGAACCTCTGTAATTTTAAAATATTAGTGCAAATAATGAATAATTAAATAATATTGTGGCAAGAATATGGAGCTGACGTACGGTGAGCAAGTCACAGAATTTGTGAAGTAAATGAAGCCTAAAAAGTATTTGTTAATATGGTGTTTTGCAGATTTTTTAAATAATAATCGAAAGACCATTTTATTTTATAAATTTATTGATTTCTGCACAAAAATCATCCAAGTTTTTCGGATAAAATGTAGCCTAAATTACATCTCGTATTACTCTCTGTTTATTCGTCAAGTTTCATAATAATAATATTAAAAATAATAACAAAACTTTATTTTGACATAAAAATAACTTTATAACAACCGCTTTAGCAATTTAGAAGATTACAGACAGACAGACAATTTTTTTTAACATTAAATGCATGTCATAATGCATGACGACACAGACTTAGTTTAATAAAAGAGGTAAGTTACGGGTTTATAAAATTTGTGGCTATTCCTCGGAACAGCCCTATGTTTTTTTTATTTAGGATAAGAGTGACAAGGCCAATCATCCTGGGCATGTGCCCATGTCACAAAGAACGAGTTCAATGAATATAGAAGAAATGTTAAAAATCTTTTAATTTTAAATATATAGATTGACTTGGCAATCGCAAGAAATAATCTAACTTAATATAATGTGGATTGCTTCTGAGATACATTGTGTTTTCATGCGATGACCAAGTCAATCTATTTATTTAAAACATAAAAGATTTTAAATATTGATATGGTCACCATAAAGTGTTGTTAGGTTAGCTAATTAAGTACGTAATAACTTAAAACAGAAGGACCTTTAAGTAGGGACTGAATAAATAAACTGACTTGGTATTACATGGATCTCACAAATTTTTTACGGTAGAGGAACTGAGTTGAGAGTTGTTTTACAAGTTACGTTTTTGATGACATTTTATTTTCAGTTGACAACTTACTGAAGTGGTGGCGTACAATAATCCATTACTTCGTATTATTATCCCTTCAGTTGAGTAAGAGGCGACAAAGGAAAACTGAAACAAGAGATGGGCAGCAGCATCTTCCTAATAAAAACCCAATAATAAAAAAAATCTGCAGCTACAAATCTATCAAGTCTAGCAGCTACGAAAATATCCTATGACACAATCTATGAAGAACTTTTGACATGCTGTGTGTTACAAAATGATGACTGTAAAAACTTTCCATTGTTTTCAAAAGCAGTTACATCTAGCATCTGCGGAATATCTTCAATGATAAAGTTTGCTAAATTACCTAAAATGTCAAGAATAAAGATCGAAAACTTTTCATACTGCGGCTTTTACGGTAATAAAAACATCAAGTGTTACATTAAACCGGTTGAGCGTGACACATTCATACGAGATTCAAGCGTCAATTATCCCAGCTAATATAGGCGATAATGTGAACAAGACAAACACACAAGCAAGCAGCAGGAAGTGCAACAAGAGCTACGCGAGTCAAAAGCGGCGTGTTTATAAATACTACACTCTCACCTTCGCTTGTTGTCCAAAATTATCACGTTGTTGACTTCTGTGCAAGATATAAGCGCGGAGCGTGTCGTGATAAATGCTTTTAGAATTTAGACTTGCGATTTCTGTGTCTTGATGGGGTTCTGTAACTTATTTGATTAAATTATAGGAACATTTATTAATGTTAATAAAATACATTATTATTATTTTTATTTAGGTAATCATACAGCTTTTTTATCGTATTTACAATAAATAATAAGGTACGTGAGGGTAATATGGTCACGTTGAGCTTTATCGCACTATAAAACCAAAACTAGAAAAAGGACAACGACAAAAACTCAAAGTCTTATACTACAAACAAGCTTTGGCAATAATTAGGAACACTTTAAAAATCGGTGTTCTTTTGCGAGGATATGTGGTTTATCAAATCGAATGTAATGGTGGGGACGATTCCGGAGCGTCGGTCCGGAAGTCTGCAGTCTGCGAACATGTTCAAGATGTCCCCACCATTACATTCGATTTGATAAACCACATATCCTCGCAAAAGAACACCGATTCCTACCAAGGATGATACGCGAGGCTATTGAAATTAAAAAACATCCGAATTTCAGTAGAGAAGATGAATGGGTGCTGCCAGCTGCTTGGGATCCTATAATTAACAAAATTAAAACCAATCAAAACCCAAACCCAAGCATACCACTGCAAGACTTCATGATACTATAAGCTCGTTTTGCGTAAATCGGACCAAAAATTAATATTCAAAAACTGAAGCTAGCCAGACTAACTATGACATTGGGATGTCAAACATCTAAGTTCCCCCCATGACCATAGGTGCTGTAAAGCACCCGAAACGTCGGGATAATAAAAATAAATTAAATTAATTAAAGACGATAAAATCCGTAAATAATAGTTTTATTTAATGTGTAGTGTTCGCGTAAATTTAAGAAATCATTATTCAAAAAATCTACTTAAAAACCTATACCATACTAAAACTGACTAAATATTTACTATAATATCAAGTGTCAAAAAAGCATCGTCGTGCGCCCATAAAGCATCGGCCTTTTCATCCCTTTATTGTTTGATTGACCGATAAAGAGCTATCATGTCACAAAGCCATTTCTGCAAACAAGGCTGTAGTATTTGAGTTATAAGAAAGTGGCCATATAAACAGGATGAACATGTTACCCTCATGTACTATATATTGCAGTAAGGTCAATAGAGATTACAATTTTTTTTATCAACTAATCTTTGAGCTTGCGTGTGTGATTAAGCCCTATTTTTGTTTATAACATCGCGTTTGATGCAGCTCTTGGATCAGATACTATAATGTCTTATTATAATTTAGAATTATATCAGTGATTATTATTTTAAGATAGTTATCAAACGGATGGACGAACGTCAAATTCTTCGCACTTTAGACGATGTACCCCATTAGCTTCCCGGGCTATATATGATCAGGTATTTCTTCAGTAATTATTCCTTTATTGATTGATTGTTATCATAACACATTTAAATATTGTAAGAACCCCACCCATGCAACTATACATAATGATTTAGAGATAATTTCTACGTAGTAAGTAATAAATGATCGATTGATGCAAGTGGCTTAAAACCGGCCTTTGTAGCATTCCTTGCGGGAGGCCTATATAGTGATAATGATGATGATTATGATTTATAAATAATTAAATAAGATTTGTAGTAAATATAAGCTGTCAAAACTGCCTTACCAAAAGTCACTATATTATACATATATAATCATAATCTGATATTAGGAACTCGCTGTCACTCATGACTTGCAACACTTTAGAGTGCAACATACTGAGTTGCGTGGCCCTGACTGGGCTAAGGCCAGTCGCCTTAGGGTGAACACTTAGTCATAAAATTAGCGACTTGTGTCCAAACCGGTTTTTTTATCAAGTTGGTACATATTTCATTATCGTCTTTTATACGTCTCAAAAAATTACATGTACTTTATAAATACTCATGTTGCTTTGCGATGCCTTTATATCACTTTTGCTTATCGTTATAGAGTTGATAATAACATCAACGTTATAAGACAACAGAAATAACTTCAGTTTTCAGCCTTCAAATAACAGTTATTTTCGCTTTAACGTAATAAATAAAATTATAATTAAAAATTAATACAGTAAACCCTCGTTAACAAGAACACGAAAAAATTAGACAAATAGTTCGTGTTATACGGGAGTTCGAGTAATCCGAACAATGCAAAAAATGAATTCGTGTTTCTAAACTCAATATTATGATTCATCATAGAAACATTTTTATTAATAATTTTGATATTATTATTTTATATTTGCAATAATTTTTATTATAAATTTTTTAACTTAACATTATTATATAGTAATTATAAGTAGATTTTGGAATTCGGAACTTCTCGGCTACGGCAGTTTTCGACAAGACATCAAGATCAACTTCAGTCAAAATTTCGTACTTAGTTTGCACGTCAAGAGAGGTCTGCTTTCGCTAAGACATCTTGAAGAACTGAAGAATATTCATCAGACATCAGTTTATATGTACACTTCTTAACAAAGCCGAATTGTTAAGAAGCCTTTGCTTTTGTTAATTAGTTTTCAAAAGTTTACAACCTTTTCAATAGCTTTTGTAAGACGGAAAGAAAATTTGAGGTAATGTTTCTATTTGTAGGTACTCGAGTGAATGTTCAATATCCAAATCCTTTGCCTATTTTTAGAAACTCGAGTTAATGACTTTTCTAATTTCTTCAGCCATTGTTTAACGGTATTTGTATTGACCGAAAAAGGACAAAAATATACAAAATACATGATTTGGGAATTTTTATAGTTCGTATTATCCGATAATTAACCGTGAAGTTACGAAAAAGTTGTTCGAAGTTCGGATTAACGAGGGTTCGTCTCAACCGAGTGGGACATGCAAAATAATTATTATTCATAAGTCCTTGACTATTCCTGTACTGAAATAATTGTTAAATGTTTATTGACCGACTTCACTCTTTTCACGTCAACTCTATGAAACCACGCTACATCGTCCTTTGAATCGAGAAATTCGATCGAGTTACAATCGAACATGGTCGGTACCGTTAGGCACTTCCAGATAGTTTATTATTCGGAGAGCGTTTAAATTAATTAAGAATTTACTTTTTTAATATTTTATTACATGAATAGGACAAACTAATCAAGAAAAAGCGTTCTCGTCAAGTGTGCTTACGAGCGCCATCTAGCAGGTGATATCTGGAGACTTTCGTTCTGATAATTCCAATTTGAACTACCGTTCGATTGCGCGCTAGCTACAGTTTCAAGAGTTTGAAATTTAAATGAGAGTGAATAAAATTCGATTAATTCAGAGCCCGATCCCGTCGGGAGTAGGCTAACAGGTCTTTCATTGTCGAGAGGTTAATAGCAGATAATATACTGTGCCAGGGCGAACAGGTTTCCTTGTAATGTTATTCTTTACCAATGAGGACATTATATATCACAGATTAAAATTGCAATTACGAAGTAGTACTAACAAATATCGAACTCAGGTAGTCACGTACTATGAAATTTTTACCCAGAGGTTAGGTCCTGGTCAACCACGGCGTTTCATTATTTTATTTATATTGAGGAAAATATTGCAAGGCGAAGAGAAGGGCCTTATCATAGTTGAAACCGTATTCAAGTCATTCTTCATTAAATTGTCATTCATGAGGTCTGAATAAAAACTGTTATGTGTACAAGGAATAAAAAAAAGTTGTCTGAAAGTCAACTTCACTTGCAAATAGCAATATTATGTCGAAGTCCGATGTTATAATCAGCCCGTTGATGGGCTACTAGCCATTTATTTCAAGACCGGTTTTCTATAGAATACCTGAAGAAAGGGTAGTGATATCGATTTAAGGTAACGTTCAACAAAAGAACTGACCAATGTTTAGTTGCTGGTTATATCAAATTATCACAGTTTACAAGAACGATCATGAGTTTGTTAGACGGCTCAGTTCAAATTTATGTGTAAAGTTTAATTCCTTAGATAAACTGGAGGCTTTTCGTTTGTTATAATTATTATTTATGTTTCTTTGTCATTAAAATTGCTTAAATTGTGTCAGATATTGACGCGATCTTGTGAAATGACTAGTAGCATCGTTGTGAATGGAAACAGTGTCAGATTTAAATGACCTTACGTCTCTTGATTGAAAAGACTTTTTTGATATGCAACTACTTCAAAATATAATAAAGCAACAATGCGTGCGATATTCAAAAATTGTGATGGGAAATTACTTCATGAAAGAAAGGAAAACAAATCTTTCAAGAAATACGTCTACTTGCCGCGAGCGACATGACACTACAGTTACTGGTGAACGACTGAGCGTCCACTATCGCAAGTACAGGTAAAGGCAGTACAGTTGCAGCGATCAAATCTAAAGTCATAATAACCCCTGAGCACTAAGATCGTTTCCAGTAAAAAGGGTCTCCGGTTCTCTACGCTCACCATATTAAACAGCTGAATTAAGCTGCTATTTTACGCTCGTATACTTTGAGAGCGTGATCCTACGCGGTCGAGCCGACCCATTCGTGCAACAACTATAATATAACTGCAGCAAGTCTCTAAGACGTATAAAAAGCATGGTTGGCTCATTGTTTTTTAGAATTTGCTACGGAGACGGGCAATTGCAAAGGCAGGCAACCCTATTTCATTTTGCAGTCTCGCTTCTTTCGATATCCACAGGATGATATGTGGAAGTATATTCACTTACTTCACCACTACATGATGATGGCACTACTTAAATACGTTTAACATAATAGAGCGATGACAAAAAATGCCACCAAAGGTATATAGACAAGCTTTGTTCTTATGACAAATCCAGTTCAACCAGTCTATTATACAGTCAAAATATATTTCTCACTGTCATTTAAAATTAAAAATACAATAAGGATAAGAATTATATTTGCGCGAGTGAGCCTGTACACCTGACCGATATTTTTCAGTCAACAACGGATTATAGCAAGCAATTAGTTATCTGAAGTGGTATTTAGTTACATTTCTATTCAAGTACCACTTGGGGCTGTCATTCTCGTTATTCTCGGTTCACTAACGTTGGTTATAACAAAATAAATATCATTATCTGTGTAAAATACGCGGTAAACTGACAAGGGTGAAGCGTTATCGTCTAATTAGCATTCATTATCGATGTTCGCGGCAAAAGTGCAAGGCTTGCCCTTGACGATGGCCGGACTAACGCAGACATGCACACGAACATGTTTATTATTTACGAATACCACTTCAAGGTCCCCTGGAAAGGAATCGTCAGAAAATTGGCATGTGTTTACGTCTTAATACCTATATGCTATTCTCGGAAATACATTAACTGCATACACTGTCGCAAACGCTACGTATGATGAGAATAATCAGAGGGAGCGGGGTTAAATCGGTGTTCAACAAATACGTATTATTTAAGGATAGGCAGCCATGTTGCCGCACCGGCGCTTCTTTTTAAAGACACTCGCGCATTTGTCATTGCAAACGCGGTAAAATTTCAAAAAAAGAACACCAAATGGAAAGTCTGAATTAAAACTCTTTCGTGCTTCTTATTTATTTCTTAACATGTTAATATCGTCCAATAATATGTAAAATGTAATCGGAGTATCACAAACAGGACATTACCTTGTATTTGTTTCCTTTTTTTATTTTGTAATATATCCAACGTCTTTAAGATACGGTCGAGTGATACATGTGATGCATTTAATTTAAATTAAGTTACAATACATACACTCTATTAATTTTTTAAAATAATTTTCTTGATTCGAATCTATTCAATTTTTATACTCATGAAATGTTACTTTAAAACCTCGAAACTTCTTACATTTAAAATTAAGCCTTAATAGCTTCCAATTGCTGCTAAGTTTTCGGTTGCATAGGTAACACTATTATGGTGTAAAAGTGTCTTCTATTTATTAAATCAAGATATTGAAACAATAAAATTGGAACAGAAGGAATATCCGCTATTTTTGTGATACAAAAAGAACATCACTTTTTAGTACATTGCGTATTCTTTATAGCCTTTCTATAACAATTACTACGTCTCATAAAGCATACAATGCAATGTAGAACAAAATCACTATCATTTTGAAGCCAGCGAATAGGTGTACTCTTGCGAGAAGCAATATCCTCAACTGGTCTACGGTAACGATAATGTTATGGTAAGTGCTAAGGTCCCGCAACAGAACAAGGCGACGAGCTGCGGCGTCAAAGGTGCCAGACGTCTAGCACTGCGATCGTTAATCCGCCTGGAAAGTGTGGCGATTAAGGCAAACCTTCTTAACAATATGAGAGACCCATTTTAACCAATAATATCTAATAATTACCTGGACAATGTTTGTCCACTAATTATAAATTTGCCTTGGAAGCCAGCCGACAAAGCTTAATTTGCCTACAGTACTGGCTAGAAGAGCTGTAGTAATTCAGGGGCTAATTAACAAGTCGGGTTCGACCTTTGACTGCAGAAAAGGAAGAGCAAGTAGTTTAGTAGTAGTTCAGCCCGAGTAGCGGCCGATGATCCGTGTATTTGTAAAGTTGTTCCATGTATAGCACAGTACTTGAACTATACTGAAACTTTGATAGCGCTTCACATGAGGCGCGACGACAGCGACGCTACAGACCCCTGCTGACACCAAAATAATTGCAATTATAAATGCTAATTTATCACGTATATTCCTTTCTTACTCTTAGTCACGACCTCATCTTGCATTTTTTTTATAGGATAGGGTGACAAACGAGCACACACCACCTGATGCTCAGTGGTTGCTGTGGCCCATAGACATCTACATCTATCCTTGATTACAAATCAAAATGCAGATGCGTTTTCACCTGTGACGACCAACAAGGAATGCCTCTTTTTCCAGTAAAAAGGGTCTCCGGTTCTCTAAACTCACCATACGAAACACAGCAGCATTAAGCTACCATTTCACGCTGGTATTCTGTGAGCGAGAGCTAATATTAGTTAAATAATTTCTACACTATACATTTTATATTCTTATGCTTATTTTCGCACATTCAACCTTCAGTACCATACCTAACACACTTTATGCTTTCATTTTTGATATTTCTGATTTTCTGCGCTCTTTGCTATTTACCTTTTACCTTTTCTTTCCAACGCAAACCAGAGAACATAACGTTTAAACTTTCAAAAGTCAATTGGCGTTGAGAAAAAGGAAACTCAAGGAAATTATTGCGCGGCAAAAGAAAATGGCGTAGAGCCCGGACCCAAGACAGACTTAATTTCCTAGACATAAAGTTTAATTGCCCACATAAAGCTCTATTGTTTTTAACTCCTCGTCCCGCTATCGCTGCGTCGCCGTTACGTTGCAGTTACCAGTCCGTTTTGTTCAAGCGAAAATGACATTTTCCACCATTTTCGTTACGGATTATATACGCCTTTAAATGGTTATATTACATGATTCCATTTGCAGTTATGAAGAGTATCCACTTTTTTATGTAAATTACTTCCTCCAATGATGTTTACGTCCAGCTGTGTTTTGGGTTATCATTTTATAAAACGGAAGTTAAGAACTGTCAGTACGTTTGTACTTACAGTTCTTAACTTCAAACCATGAAACTTCTCATGCGGTATAAAGCCACGCTGCGGCTGTATTGTGGTTGTTGCACGAATGGGTCGGCTCGACCGGGAACGCTCGAGCTATTTATTATTATTTGCTTTTTTACGCTGTGTGAGAGACGCTCTCACAGCGTAAAATAGCAGCTCAAATGCTGTTGTGTTTCGTATGGTGAGTGCACGTTTGTCATCTAAATAAAAAAATAAAAGAAAAACAAACACCTCTAATGCGGAATGCTTCACAGGCTGTAGTTGTATTGGCTCTGTGGACCTGTTACACTAAAATACAGGACAGAAGATGTAGTAACAACAATATTCAAACATCTTTAAGCAGAAAAAATAAATATTTATTATCAAAACACTACAAAGTATCTACGATAAATCGTGACTTAAATAGTAGGTAACGTTTTTAGTTGAAATAGGTTATTAAAAGTCAGCGGTGAGCCACCGCAGAGTCCATTGCACCTTACGATGCCTCATTATCTTATTATTGACGGTGGTGTATCTTTCCTAGTGGTTTTGGGATAAGTGAGTCTCCACTAACCCCAATATATGGTTCACCTCTCTCAACACGTAATTGAGAGCAGGCGGAAGGTGCTCTTCAACCTAGGTAAGATACATATTTTTTATTTTATTTGTGAAGCGCATCTTAGCGAACTAATTCTTAACATCTCTATAGATATCCCAAATGTAATACCTCATTCTATAAATGAAATAAAAAAATATATAAGGGTGTGATCCATGCTAAAACTTCTTAGTATCAAACGGGAAAACTAAAATATGAAATAGAAAAAGGGAATACCATATTTCATATATTATCAAAATTACCTAACCGTATTCAGATCACGTTGAGTAAACAGTACAAAATACTAACAGTGAAATTCAGATTTAGTTTGCCATTTCTTCAGTTAATTCAATATAACAAAAATCTTAAATAAAACTATTTTTACGGATTTTAGCCCGACTACCTTCAGTATATATATATATATATATATATATATATATATATATATATATATATATATATCAGACGTCAAAAATCTCAGTCCAAACGTCAGGAATTAAAAATGATTTAATTAAACGCGATATTATCAGTATAAACAGTTTTATTAAATGTGTAGTGTTCGTGTAAATTTAAGACATCTTACAACAAAAATCTACTGGACTATTTTGATAAAACTTACATCAAATTGTAGTTATATAATTATGCTTTGAGTGAAACCAATCCGACTTCGATAACACTATTTTGTTACTTATGCATGCACACACGCACGTACGAACATTCGACGGCCAGTCTCAGCAGACTATCCATACGCACAGGACAAAATAATAGTGCAAGAATGTATGAGCAAGCCCAGGTGCACTCTCACTTCTCTCACTCTCATAGTTCGATGGGATGGCAATCCGTCAAGACCAGAGAGAGAGAGAGAGAGAGAGAGAGAGAGAGAGATACTGCTCAAAACTCATAAACGGATCTTTTTTGGCCCGATCCGAAATTCGCATGTTCGTAGCACGGAAATCGTAACAATAAAACAATAGAAGTGGTATAGACTCGTGACCTTGTCGCTGCTATGATGTGTTGACGAACATCATTAACCATTTTGTGATTTAGTTGCGCGGGGAACGTCGTACGTGAATTTATGTTATTATAATGGTGAACTGCAGCGGTAAAACTCATAATGGACGTTTAATTCAACTGAAAATAACATTTCATCGTTAAGATGATTATTTACTAATTATCATTGTTTTAACTAATTCACATCTAGATGAATAATTTACTATGACATTTATAAGATTTCATTGATTGCTTTTCAAATTGTACAATTACCATTGCTGCTTTCGTTCCACCGTAATACGAGACGCATGCGACGTTGACAAACTCGCCAAGAAATGTAATGTGAAACATTAGATATCATTGTGCATTGCGTATGTATAGGATAAGATGTGGTGACATCGGTTTTGGAAAAAAATCAAGCGCTATTTCATTTCTATTGTCTTATTATTACTATTTCTGTGTTCTGTAGCTATATTTACAGCCATCACAAAATGGAACTCTCTAATAAACAAGTGATAAAATGAAAAAATGTATACACCGACTTCAATATAAATAAAATGAGAACATCATCAATGTATTCGAAGTCGATTTAACACGCATTATTAAGGATAACTCAAAAATACTGGTCAGATCTTGATCAAATTTTAATCCGCCCCCATAAGAATCATCAAAATCGGTTCAAGTATAAGAAGTTCTGAGGTAATACATAAAAAAGGTGTAGTCAAATTGAGAACCCCCTCATTTTCTTGAAGTCGGTTGAAAAGTTGTAGTATCTACTGATGATAAACAAAAGGTAAATTCATAGTTGTGAACGGTTAGAGGAAATAAAGAAGAGGTAGAAGATAGTTTGTGTATGATCGACCTGGCTTTCTTTTTTTTTTTTTTTTTTTATAGAAGAGGGGGCAAACGAGCATGCGGCTCACCTGATGTTAAGTGACTACCGCCGCCCATGATCAACCGCAACACCAGGAGAATTGCGGGTGCGTTGCCGGCCCTTTAGAAAGGAGTAAGCTCTTTTCTTGAAGGTCCCCAGGTCGTATCGGTCCGGAAAAATCGCCGGTGATAAACTATTCCACAGAGAGGTTGTACGTGGAAGAAAGCTCCTTGTGAAACGTACAGTGGTGGACCGCCAAGCATCCAGATGGTGTGGATGGTATCGGGACGTTTGCCGTGTCGTGCGTTCACGAAATTTGGCGGCTGGGATTAATCCGAACAATTCCTCAGAGCACTCCCCGTGATAGATGCGATAAAATACGCAAAGAGATGCAACATCTCTTCGCAACGCCAGTGAATCGAGCCGATCGGAAAGCACTCGGTCGTCGACGATTCGAGCCGCTCTGCGCTGGATGCGGTCAAGTGGAAGGAGCTGGTACTGGGGAGCCCCAGCCCAGAGATGGGAGCAGTATTCCATGTGCGGTCGAACCTGCGCCTTGTAAAGTTGCAGGCGGTGTGCCGGCATGAAATACTGCCCCGCTCTGCTGAGCACGCCAAGCTTTTTAGAGGCCAATTTGGCCTTCCCTTCCAAGTGACCACGAAACTGCACGTCACTCGATATGTCGACGCCGAGGATTCCGATACTGGCTGAGGCAACAAGGGGAGTGCCTTGAAACTGAGGGGATACGACAAAGGGGTTCTTTTTAGCGGTTAAAGCGCAAACTTGTGTCTTCTGGGGGTTAAACTGGACTAGATTTAGTCGTCCCCAATCCGAGACTCTGTTCAGCAAAGACTCGACTTCAGACACAAGTTTGTCCCGGCACTCGGAGACGTTTTCCCGAGAAATATTGGCTCGGCCGGTGTAAAGAGCATCACCAGTGCTGTCATCTGCATAGCAATGAATGTTACGGGTATGCAACATATCATTGATATGCAGAAGAAACAGCGTTGGCGATAGCACGCAGCCCTGTGGAACACCAGCATTAATAGGCTTGCAATCGGAGCTTGCACCGTCTACAACGACCTTGATGCTCCGATCTGCAAGAAAGCTGGTGATCCAATCGCACAATTTCTCGGGAAGCCCATAGGAAGGGAGCTTCGAAAGAAGCGCTTTGTGCCAAACCCGATCGAAGGCCTTCGCAATGTCCAAACTAACGGCCAATGCCTCCCCCTTGAACTCTACTGCCTCCGCCCATCTGTGAGTGAGGTAGACCAGAAGATCACCAGCTGACCGACCACGGCGAAAACCGTATTGGCGGTCACTAATCAGCTGGTGATCCTCAAGGTACCTCATGAGCTGGCAGTTTACAATGGACTCCATTGTTTTGGAGAACAAGGAGGTGATGGCGATTGGCCGGTAGTTGGACGGGTCTGAGCGGTCGCCTTTTTTAGGGATCGGATGGACGAAAGCAGTCTTCCATGATTTTGGGACTACGCCTAGGGAGTAGGAGTACCGGAAAAGACGCGTTAAAACCGGTGCCAACTCTGGAGCACACGTCCTCAGCACAATTGGGGGGATTCCGTCAGGCCCACTCGACTTGTGGATGTCCAGGGAGAGGAGTGCTTTGCGAACCGAGCGCTGTGTGAACTGCATTTCCGGCATGGAGCACTCACACCGCGGGATGGTCGGCGGCGTACTCCCCCCGTCATCGAGAGTCGAGTTAGACGCAAAGAAGGAGCCTAGAAGATCGGCTTTCTCCTTTGCAGTATGGGCCAGTGAGTCGTCCTCCCTGTGCAGAGATGGAAGAGATGGCTGACAGAAATTCCCCTGGACAGCCTTGGCGAGAGACCAGAATGCACGGGTTCCAGAAGGAAGGCGAACTAGTTTCTCGCCAATTCTGCCTATGTGCTCTGACTTTGCCTTGGCAATGACTCTTTTGAAGGACCTAGAGGCGGAATTATACTTCTTTTTTAGAGCGCTGGTGTTTACATCCCGGAACGCTGATGCATCAACCCAGGCTTGGTAGCACTCCTGCTTATAGCATGATGCTATTTTACAGGAGCGACCAAACCATGGCTGAGATTTGCCTCCAATGGGCACCACAGAGGAAGGAATAAAAAGTTCCATACCCTGAAGTACCACATCAGTAACAGAATCCGCAACAACGTTGGGATCATCCGGCGAGAAGCAAACCCGCCCCCAAGGGTAGGATGCAAAGAAAGACCGCATCCCATCCCAATCGGCTGACCTATAGTGCCAAACACGGCGGCAGCCTGCAGAATGCAACCGCGATTTCAGCGTGAGTGGCACAACACTCCGGACCAGACAATGGTCCGAGGAGCCTAAAGGGGCGTCGACGGAAATCTGATATCCGTCCGGGTGAGAGGTCAGCAGAAGGTCCAACAGGGAAGGTGCATGATCCTCCACATCTGGAATCCGCGTAGGCGAAGTAACCAGTTGTGTCAGACCATATGCCAAGGCAAAATCATGAACAGATCTCCCCGCATGATCGGTTAAACGTGAACCGAGCTATTCGGCGTGATGGGCGTTAAAGTCGCCGAGGATCACGATCTCTGCGGAGGGGATCTGCTGTAGCAACGAAAGCCATTTGGACGTGGTCGAAGAGTCGGTCTGTTTCGGCATTACCGCTGTGGGACCTATAGAGGCACCCGTAGACGCGAGGATGGTCGTCGCTGTCTACGCGTAGCCAAAGGATGGACAGGTCCGAACCTTCAAGTCTGCCGAGGCGTCGAGAACAGATGTCCTCTCTGACGTAAACGCAAACTCCAGCCCGAGGCACAAAGGAGTGTTCCAGTTTGTACTCCGGGTAGGAGAGATACGAAACATCAGCCGGAGAGGACACCTGCGTCTCGGTCAGAAAGAGCAGAGCCGGCCTCGCCGTCTCGAGATGGTAGTGGACGGCGTTTAGGTTAGAGTGAAGTCCCCTGATATTGCAGAAATTCACGGACAGCGTGGCAGGGGTCGCCTTGGTCTTGTTGCTCCGTTTGCCCCGAGCAGTTGTAGTCTTGAGCGGAATTTCGCCCCCCCCAGAATACGCGGGGCAGCCTGAGCACCCACGCTCAGAAGTGGAGAAACATGGTCGTGGATGCTCAGCGAGGGATTCTCCAGGGGTGCTGGTACCCTCCTGGGGTAGTCTATCTTTATTTAATTCCGCTACCATGTTGATGGGGGGGGGGGGATTTGGGCCTCCGGCCACCTGCACTCACCAGACGAAACGCGGAAGCAGAACTTCCACTTCACGCCGGTATTCTGTGAGGTCGTGTTACCACCCCGGTTTGAGCCGGCCCATACGTGCAACAGCAAAGCTGCCGCATGGCTCTACCACTGTTAAATTTGTTATTTGTTTTTGTTGTTTGTTTTTGGATGTTTTTATAAAGGATGGGACGTACAAGGCTGTTCACTGCTGAACATGGGCTCCCCCTCCCGCTACCTACATAATCGTGGATTGTCTCATAAAGGGAATATTCTCCATATTTGGCAAGTATAGAAAAAAATTTGGTATAGTTGTAGCACAAATGGGTCGGATGGACCGGGGAAGGCCTATGCTCTCAGTGTACACCAGGGTAAAAGAGCAGCTTAACGCTGCTGTGTATTGTGAGTATAGAGAACCGGAAACCCTTTTTGCTTGGAACGAGGCATTCCATTTTAGTCCTACACGGGTGACAACACATCTGCATTTTGATTTGTAGTCGAGGATACTACACTTGGATTCCCTTTAGCTGTCACTACATGGTCATTACAGATACTTTTGCGTGTATTGATATTTTTAATATTATTTTCAACTAGTGTCTGTAATAGTGACGTAAATTGGCATTAAAATAATCAAAGAATAGTTTTGAAAAAAAAAATCTTTTCGGATAAAATACAGTTTAATTATCCAAAATTAGTCCAGGTAGACGTACAGACAAAAAAAATTAAAAATGGTTATTAATGTCTTTATGGCATGCAAATAACACGCTTAGCATAATAAATATAAGGCACTTATTTCGATACATACTGACAGATACTTAAATTTTATTCTATGTATAGAATTCACTTTAACTTTTAATAATTTAAAAATAATTATATTTAAGTGTAATATGACTTTGTTGTTTCATTTTGTACATTTGTAATCTATCATACGCCGTCATACTTTGACAGTGTGGTTGAGTACGGCTCAATAAAGTTTTCCAATTTCGCTGACCCTTTATTTGAATTAAATTAAGCAGATGAATGTGATATGTGGAATGAAAACGTGGTTGTATTTTATATGTCAACAATGAACGCATAAATAATGAAATTGACACCACAAAAATTTATAAACGGGTAAAAGTCGGATGACCGAATGCTCAGAATATTTTTGCAAAACATAAATTTATGATTATACAAATTGGGTTAGGTTGAACGTTGATTGACTCTTCATATCTTTCTTTTCCACACTCTCTATTTCAACCCACATTATATGTACTTTATAAAGCCACCTTGCAGTTATGTTATAATTGTAGCACAAATATGTCAGTTAGACTCTCACAGAATACTAGCGTGAAATCCCAGCTTAATACTTCTGTGTATCGTACGGATAATCCTCCTTACTGAAAACAAGGCATTGCATCTAGTTCTCAGAGGTAACAACGCAATTGTTTTTTGATTCTTAACCGAGGACGGATATAGAAGGTTTTGGGCCACAGCATCTTCTTAACACCAGATTGACTGTGTACCCGTTTTGCTACCTTAATTCTATAAAAATAATCTAAATGTATAAGTACACATTTTATACGGGCAGGCAAAAACTGAATGTGTAGCGACACATTTATAGAAATACATTCTCAATATTTAGAGCGTGTGGCGTTTAATATTTCTAAGATGTTGGCGGCGTGAGAAAGTTCATCACCTCATTTCGTTCCGTGTGTGTCCTAAGATTACCTCTTAGGACAATGTCCCATAGATCATCGATCACATTTGCGCCTATCGTAAAATACCTAGTTCGCCTCTAGGTCGACCATAGGAAGGCTGTAAATTTAACAGTACGCGAGCAAACCGGGTTCGATCCCCGCCGGCACCAATTAAATTGTTAATTGCAAATTTAAGTGCTAATTTACCACGTATTCGGCGATGAAGGAAAACATCATGAGGAAACCTGCATGTCTGAGAAATATTTCGGAGTCATGTGAAGTTCGCCAACATGCATTGGGGCAGCGCGGCGAACAATTCCTTATCCTAAAACCCTCTCAGAAATAGCGGAGGCTCTTACTTTACTTTTTACGATATAAATATCAGCTTCTTTGTCACTCCGATAGTTTAGCCCAATAGTTTTGATTACTATTTAATGGCTGTGTAAGAATATTCACTAGCCCATACGTGGCTATCCCATGGGTGGCGTAAGAGGCAACGGAGGAAAGATGAAATAGGAGATGAGCAGCGACGTCTTTCTAATAACAACTCAAAATAATAAAAAATTGCATTTGCGATCTTTCGATGGTAAAATTCTCCCTATGAAGCAATATATGGGGAGGGGGGGGGTCTTTGTTCAGCAGTGTACTTTTATAGGTTGTTATGGATAGGATATACGTTACCATACGTTACCATACCAACACAGCAGCGTTAAGCTGCTATTATATATAGTATATATATATAATAGCAGCTTAACGCTGCTGTGTTTCGTATGGTGAGTGTAGAGAACTGGAGACCCTATTTACAGGAAACGAGACATTCCATCTTAGTCCTCACGAGTGACAACACATCTGCATTTTGATTAGTATTCGAGGATAGATGTAGCTTTGCCTATGGGCCGCAGCAACCTCTTGCCATCGGGTGGACTGTGTGCTCGTTTGTCACCCTTAATCGTTTGGAAATTGTTAGGAAGAGTAATTCAAAACGCTGTATTGTATTCACAAAGGAAGTTGGAATATCCACCAGTATTAGAAACCCTGAACATTGCTATATTATCAGCAATAAAATCAAACCAACAGCAATGTTCATTCATTTTTTCTCTTTAAAATCTTATTTCTCATCTAAATTAGTTTCCTTTGCTTATTTATACGTTGAATGGTAGAGAACTTCTTAAGGTGTTAAATCCGCCTTTATAAGTTTTTGAGCGAAGTCTGAATAAATAAATATATACATACAAAATGGAAGGTATTGGCTTGGCAGGTAAGCGATATACTTATAGCTTTGGGTAACAAACGTGCGCACAGTCTACTTGATGATAAGTCGATGTTAGACTCAATTAATCATCAAAATCAAGATAAAATACAAATGCGTTGTCACCCCTGAGGACTAAGATGAACTGCCTCTATTTCATTGAAAAGGGTATCCGATTCTCACCCTACGAAGCAACATTGGGCTGCTATTTCACGCTGGTATTCTGTGTCCTTCCCGGATCGAGCCAAGCCATTCGTGCTACAACTATAACGTAGCTGTAACGTGGCTCTGCAACGTTTAAAAATCTTACTGCGCAGCGGGCCACGTGTTCGAAGTTCGAACACCGCTTGTATCAAATATTTGTATAGCCTACTAATAAATTTTCTTTGTTTGTTCAAGTGTAATTTATTTATGTGCAACGTCTACACAGTAAAAATGAAAAAAATTCTAAGTAAGTATGATATACTATGTAAATGCAAGTTTTATTACCCGATATTGTAGTACTAGGTCAGGGTCCCTTTTTATACAAAACTTAAGTGACAGGCTAACTTATACATTATTATACACCTGACGGTAAGTGGCCACTGCAGTCCATGGACATCTGCAGCCACCTTCAAACAAAGAAAGCTATAGATTCATTGTCTCAGAACTACGATGGCCTGTAATTATACCGATATCTACACCATAGTTCAGACCAGATCATAGTGGTACAAGCACTGCCATTCGGCAGCAAGGTACGAGGGTGGAACCTACATAGATGGACTCGTAGACAGAAAGAGAATGTAGGTAGGCCTAGTAACCCCAAATATGAGAAAAGGCTATAATGAAAAATTTGAAGAATAAGAAAATAATGAGCAAGCAAACTTAAAATGAGGGTAGAAATAAAATTTATGTTTGTCATCACAACAGCGGCCTAAAATATTATTGTAAGTTCCAGAAAAAACTCATGGCTTCCATTAGATGTCATTATAACCATCTTATTTAGATCAGACTCAAATATTCAGACTGGTAAAGAGCGGCAGTGTCAAAGGAGTGGTGTGAAGTGATGACAAATCCTTCTTACAATGGTAGGTAGCCATGTTCTGATGGACTTCTTTCTATCGATGAAGTAAAAGTTGGTTGTTAGAGCCTTGTCTGTCACTTAGCAAGTGTACCACAAGAAATTGAGATTGACATTTGTGAGAACGAAAGGCGTTATCCCCTTAACCTTTCACTTTTTTATCCATATAATTGGTTAATGGCGGCTGTAATGCAAGCATCATGACTACTTCGTCATAACCGCGATTGATGATCATGTAGTTTGAATTTCGGTCTTTTTTCTGTCAATAAATTCTCAGTAACAGCTCGAATTCAGAAAGTTGGCGGTGTTTCACCTCCTTGTCTCGGGAGGCACGTAAAGCCGTTGGTCCTGCACTTGATCTCTCCTTGGTCAAGTCAGATTACCGGCCAGAATAAAGAATGGTCCTATTGCTCACGTAGATGGCTAGTCTACGTTGAGACTCGTGTCCATGAACGAAATTAGATCTGGAGCACATTATTACTTGGGAACAAGTGCTACTTACGGGGGCTGGTTGGTTCGGGTTTACGCTTTAAAATTTTAGTTCTACGTCATACTATCCTAAGACGGCTCGGAAGCGCTATGTGCAAGCGTTTTGGTTGCGAAACCAAAGGGTCGAATTCTGCAAAAAATTTATATAATTAATATAAATTTCTTGCAGAATATTAATTAATATTAGTTTATAATTATTTAATACTTGTATAGAGCCTAGAAATAACTGTCCAAGTTCTGAAATGTATGTACATGAAACGCCTCCATGTTACGAGAATCAATCCCATTATGTAAATGTTCATAAAAAAATTACATACTCCGAGTATTCGCTATAGTACTCTATAATAAAAATTCGAAGGTGTAAAAAATTATAACATTGCCTTTAAAAATAACGAAAAAGTTCCTAACTTCGGAGTTTCGCTACCTGCGAAGTTTCTTTCGTCGTTTCTTTTCCGGTCAGAGGAAGTTCATTTTGTTGTACTAGATAAAAATATATTAAAATATGATAAATGATTTTTTATTTCTAACGTCGAAATATTAAGATTTAATTACATCTTCATACTCTCTCATGTGATCATCATGTAAAGATGATCGATGAGGAAGAATTTTTTTTCCAGTGGCAACCTCGTACCTATAAGCGAGTTTTAGTGCAACCCCCTACACGATGGAGTGACGTTCTGCTAAAAGATGCTGGAAGACAATAGATGCAATTAGCTCAGAACCATGCTTTAAATGAAATGCTTCATATGAAACGATGATGATGATGATGATGATTATGGAAAAATTAATTAATAAAAAACATAAAGCTAAAGTAAATAAAACAAAAAAATGAAAAATAAACGTCTTCTTTTTAAAGATGGCGACGTAAACAAGCCACTTAATTACGGAATAAACATTCGAACAACCTTAGAAATGCAAACCACATAAACACTAGAATTGCAGGCGAACTGAAACGCTCGGTGTTCCTTTTTCAAATCGAAATCCACAACCCTCTGTGTTTTGCATGAAGAAGGGAACCATCGAGCGTTCTACGGTGAGAGCATTTATTATTTAGAGCCTGGCCGTCACGCGAATGTAATATTTTACAAGAAAAACTACTTTACTCGGTTTTTAACAACAGTGCGTTATGCGCGACTTCGATAGAATTGAGTTTGTACTTGTGTTTTTTTTTACTTTTATTCAACATAGATTACAAGAAATAAGTATTGTGGAAATCATTTATACTTTTACCACTAGCTTGTAAAAACCTCTGCCATAGGAAAAACCAGCAAGAAACCTTGCGGCTCCCTTTTTCTGTGAAAGTCGATATTTCTATTGATTTGTTATTTGTTGTTACTATCATAAAACACATTTAAATCCCTTAGGTGTCATCAGAAGAGTCATAGGAAAACCAAAAAAGCAGCATATTTATGATAGAAACTCAAAATAATAACAAAAAATTCGATTGTCTACCCGACTGCATAGCGTGCTAATAGTTAGCTAGTGTACGATTTACGTTATTAACGTTTTTTACGTTTGTTAACTTTCATCAGTAGAATTTTGCTGTAAAGAATGACGAGAGAATGACGAAGTATGAATTTATTTCATTTACCGAATTGTGGATGCATAAGAGTATCTCTTCAGGATAAACCAAGAACTTATGATTTCCGATAAATGTCAGTATAATAATCAATTCAGTTTTCTGCCAACGCAACGTCTAGGCGTGGGTGTAACAGGTGAACGGAATAGAAGCCTAAAACCCTCTTAGAAATGAGAGGAGGCTTGTGCCCAGCAGTGGGACGTATATAGGCTGGAACATAAACTCTTTAACTTTAATGTGTTATCTCTTTAATGTGTTAGACCTCTATCTTATTTCTGCCACCAAAAACAGTTCGTGCACTGCTGTGTTCCCGTCTGAAGGGTATAAGGAGCCAATATGATAATAAGCTTTGAAGCATTCCATCTTAGAGTCTCAATGGGTAAGAAAGCACCTGTAGCAGAAAGGTGAAGAAAAATAAGAGAACACAATTTCATAATTGTTTCAACTAAGACGATCCTGAGCGCACCCCAATCATCGAGATTCTTAGAGTCATTTAGGCTACAGAGCATGCCAAAGAAATAGACATTAGTATATCCATACTTACGAAAAACATTATGTGCCTTCTTGGGCAATCGGTTAAAAAGCAAAGTACATTCAACCGTTTTGAGAAGTCGGCTAAAAACAAAACGCATTTGCGGTTTGATTACTACCGACGACGATTCCTACCAGAGTTATAGAATCGCACTGCTCATCTACTAAATAAATTCTATACGATAACAGTATGTTAAGCTAAGCATTTTGCGTGCTTTTTTATTTTTCTTAATTAAAAAAATTAACTCATTAACACTAGCATTTTATCCTGTATTCTGTATAGTTTACATACACAAATTTCACAAGGACAAAAATCCAGACCCAAAACAATTGTTTGTAGGCCATACAAATACATGAACTTAGCAAGTTGCCACAGTAGGAACCCACGGCTTCTACTGTGGCAACTTGCTACGGCACTACGCCATGCGCTTATTACAGTTGCCGCTACAGCCTAAAGTCCACTGCTGAAGATAGGCCTCTCCCATAGATTGTCTCATAGGGGGGATAGTTGCCATAGTTGTGGATTGACAACCGCAGTTTTTTTTAAATCATTATAAAAAAGACTCTGTTGCAAATTTGTTTCCCTCTATCGCCTTATAAGACAACGGACGGAATGATAAATTGGGCAGATGGGCAGTGGATATTCTTACTCCGGGGTAACGCTTTGTAAAAGTAAAGTAAAGTAAAGTTACAGCCTATATACGTCCCACTGCTGGGCTCAGGCCTCCCCTCATTTCTAAGAGGGTTTAGGGCAAGGAAGTGTCCGCCGGGCTGCCCAAATGCGTGTTGACGAACTTCACATGTCTTCGAAATATTTTGTTTTCTTATTCCTCAGACATGCAGGTTTCCTCACGATGTTTTCCTTCACCGCCGAGCACGAGGTAAATCAGCACTTAAAATTGCAATTATCAATTTCATTGGTGCCGGCGGGGATCGAACCCGGGTTACTCGCGTTCTGTTATATTTACAGCGAGCGTTAACCACTGAGCTACCCGCTTTGTAGATAAACAAAAATTATAATTATTGCTAATAAAGCTCTCCGATAGTTATAAATTCATAACATCGCTATACCAGCGTTCGTTTCCATAATTGCAAACTTTCCCGAACGACTATGGAGCTTTTTCAAAGGCCGTAATAATTTATGTGTTCGGAATCGACGGGGAAATTGGAAAATTATACCACTGATTGAAACGTTATGAAATCGGTTCATTCCTTGGTAATTTTTCAGAATAGCTCTAAAAGTTTTTTCTAATTTAAATAAAAATTAAGTCATGGTATTACATTGTATAATGGTATACATTCGTAGCTTATACATTGGGACTATGAAATCGGTTTGTTTCTTTGTATTTATTCTGCACAAAATTTGAAGTTAGTGTTACATATGCCTATAAACGGCCTCCTCTCATTTCTGAGAGGGGTTTAGGGCAAGGAATTGTACGCCGCGCTGCCCCAATGCATGTTGACGAACTTCACGTGTTTTCGAAATATTTTTTTTATTTCTCAGACATGCAGGTATCTTCACGACATTTTTTCTTCATCACCGAGCACGTGGTAAATAAGCACTTAAAATTACAGTGAACTATTTCACTGGTACCGGCGGGGATCAAACCCGGGTTGCTCTCATACTGTGAAATTCACGGCGAGCGCCTACCATCCGAGCTACAACGGCTCCTATTCTTTTCCTATTTCTTCTGCAAAGCAAGACTTATTTTTAATTTATTGTATTTTAAGAAAAAATTAATAACTATGACATTGGGACATCGAACATCTCAGTACCCCCGTGACCATAGAGGCAGTAAAGCTCGAATCAAAATGCTACGCCAGAAGGAGGGTAGTCTTAATCCAGCGTAATTATGTATGTATGTCTATTTCTTAGGCACTCTCTGTAGCTTAAAAAGCTGGCTATATTTGAACATATTATGAAGCGTCGTTAGATTTGTCCCAAGTGACGTGGGACATAGATTGTTTCTCTTTTCAATAAACTTTTTTATGCGGTCGGATTTCTTTATTACTGTTTTAACCATTAAGCTGAGTTTATTCAATGTACATTGCGTAAATATAATAACTTAATATCGACTGTGAACTGGCAACTGGTACTATCTCAATTTTGACAACTTTACAGGATGTAGAAAAAACTTGTTTGCATCATTTGTATAGCATCTGGTATATTAAATAAAAATACGTAGTTTTTGAATATTTTTATTGCACATGTTATTAGAAACAAAAGTTGCAATACATGCTTCCTTATTATATAAAAAAGAGATAGGACATTATCAATCAACTAAAGAACGAACGTAGGATATTTTGCTTGAAACAATAAGGCCTATCTTCAAAATCAAAATAGAAACAATAACGATAGGACATTATCAACTCAATATACTATATAATGAAATTAAGTTATTAACTTACAATATAATTGTTATTCATAATAGTCTTTATATTTCCGACATTATAGATACATTATTAGGTGGGCAAGTCTACAAAGCCATTAGTGTAGGTGGATGTCATTAACAATTGTTTTTTTTTAACTTTCTATTCTCAATTTTAGAGGTCATCATTTCTTAGAGTAAATCAACGAAAGATTCAGATATCTTTTTCACTGGCCCATCTAAATTAATCGTATTGTATACAAACACTATTTTATAAAAAATATAATAATTAAAAAAATTAAAGAATCTACAAAAATAACAAAATAAGGCTTGTTTTATGCCACCTTTGCCTACAGTCCTACTTTAACTAGGCCAACCAACTGCATGCAGAAGTGGCCAACAAGAAGAAAGAAACAAAAAACAAGAAACCGATTCTTATTCTCTTTGGGATCAAAATTATTCATGATAAGGCAAATTATCATAAAAGTTATGACAATCTTGAGGAATGACAGCTTTTAATTCTAGAAGGTGCAACTACTTCACAGTACCTATTATATTAAAAATTTTAATATAATATGTACTGTGTAGTGGCGGTTTAAGAATATCCACTACCCGATATCGTCCGGTGTCGAAGAGGCGACGGAGGATAACAAACTAGGAGATGGGCAGCAGAGTCTTCCTAATAACATATAAAATTAGTAAAAAATACACTGCCTATCCGCCTGCGAGAAGTGGAAACTGGGGCAAACAGAAGTAGCAATCTATTGGGAGGCCTGTGTTTAGCAGTGGACTTTTGAGATTCTATAACGGTAACGGTACCGTCCATCAACACGTACTGAATCAGCACACCGAACTGACTAACTTATACTATAACTTTAGTTTTTTTTTTTTACTTTTCAATGTAATTAAACATTTCAAAACTACGCCATTCATTTAATTTGCCTGTGAAAACATAGCAACAAATAGACAACAAAAGTAAATTGTTTTATTTAAAAATTACTACAGTTCAATTGACGACAAATTGGAAGTGACGTAGTTTTTAGTCGTGGTTGAGCCACTTGAGATTACTAATCCATTGGGCTAGAGTGTATTTAAAATCAAGTCATAAAGTATATTATCCATCTTTCCTGAAATACAAAGCTGTGAAATAGAAATATTTACACACTACCGTGTAGGTATTTAACTATACAGAAAAGCGATATTAATTCATTTCATTAGTTGACGATTCTGTATAGAACTAACTTTATAGGATAAGGGTGACAAACGAGCACAGACTCCACCTGAAGATAAATGGTTTCTGTGGCCCATAGACACCTACATATATCATTGATTACGAATCAAAATGCAGATGCGTTGTCACCCGTGAGGACTAAGATGGAATGCCTTTTTTCCAGTTAAAAGGGTCTCCGGTTCTCTGCACTCACCATACGAAACACAGCAGCATTAAGTTACTATTTTACCCTGGTATTCTGTGAGAGCATGGTCCCTCCCCGGTCGAGCCGACCTATTCGTGCTACAACTATACTACTAATGTAGCTCCCAGCATGGCTCTATCTTAGTACTCACGAGTGAAGTTTCTGCATTTTGATTCGTAATCAGGGATAGATGTAGATGTCTGTAGGCCACAGCAACTAGTTACCATGAGGTGGACTATGTGCACGTTTGTCACCCTTATCACATAAAAAAAGTAATTTAGCCAATACCGCAAGAGACTATCTTTTTTAAATAAGACCTTAGCCTAACGCCGTTTATTATCGTACATATGATGCATGTACGATTGTTGTAATAGTATAATTAAACGGTTAATTAGTAGTTACATTAAAATCTACAATTAATTCAGCGAATGTTTAATACGGAAGGGAATGGCTTCGATTTGCTAATGTCGCCTATCGACACTGTTTATTTATGTATAACAATTGATTGGTTTTATAACGATATACTGGAATATTATAGCTGTGTAATTTTTAGTAGGAACTCTGCTTTGTACTTCGGTGATCCTTTTAAGCATTGTTATACCATATGAATTTCTTAACCTTTTACTCTATTCAAGTAAAAATATTGCATAATAATTAAACTTCTTGTTTCTTCAATTTCGGTGATAAAACATAATGCATCGGAAGCATTACGATTAAAACCACAAATTCAGAAGCTGTGATATGGAAACTACTGTTATTTTTATTGTAGTTTCTTAAAACATAAAATGGTTTCAGAAATATCACATATCACATAGTAACGATTAGAGTGTTGTTTAAGTAAATCTATTAAAATCTTTATCCTCTATTTTCCAGCATTGGGGATAATTTTTTTTTTCTTTTAATTAATATAAAGTCATCCTGACGCATATAACGTATTTAATACAATAATAATCGAATAAATTAGTTAGCCGTTTCCGAGAAATCAATGAACATACATAAAAATACTCAATAAAAAACATCTCGCGATTGCTATTGATATCAAATGTGACTAACACAACGCCCTCCGCCCGTTCGGCAATGGTACACATTTGTCCACTCATAATTTATGAGGGCGAACCTGACGAAAAAAGGTCTGTCATTAAAAATTATAACAAATTTATACTGAAATGTATAAAACAGACATAGACAAAGACAACTCTTTAAGTTGGTACCATAATCTGTCAATTTCGAATTAAAAATAAACATAAAAATCATTCTGACGTAATGGCTTCTTACACCAGTAGTGCGTGAGCTATTTCTGATTTCTCCGTTTTTCTGTGGGTTTTTGAAATAAAAAGGTGAGTTTTATACTTTTGTGCATTCTTTGTAATAAAACAAACACGTAGATATATAATTTGTGGCAAAAAAGTGAAAAGTAAGTGCCAAAATACTTCGAAATCGAGAAGGCACATTTTAGCGGTTGGGTCAAAAATGTGTTATTTTTCCAATTCTCATTTATTTTTAGTGTAAAATGTAACTAAAAATAGTTTTATAACATATTTTAAATAACTTGACGTTGTTATTATTTCAAATTCACACAAAAATATATTTGAAATATTGTTCGGAAATCTCATACAGATAAACATTAATTTCGTTTTTTTTATTTTATATTTTGGTGTAAGTAACGAATAGAAACACATAAAAATATACATATTTTCAAACATTTTCATATAGATTTCTCTAAAAACAAACGTGTAGAATTCAAATTAGAAGTAATTTTAGACTAAAAGTGAAGTATCTACTACTACTATGCTATAAAGGGTAATTTATGAATTTCATTACAATTTCTAGCAACTAAAAATAATTTTATTCGATATTTTATACATTCAATAAGAATCCCTGTAAGTTTTATTCGTAAATATTGTCTCAAAGTGAAAATATAGCAAAATTTTGCAAATCCCGCTCATTTACGTCGCGAGCCAACAGGCGTAACGAATAAAGTCGCCTTCCGAACATACGTATCATAACCCCTTGCTACACTACAATCCCACATGGTGCTCTACTGCCACCTGGTGGTGGAGTAAGGAAGCTCTAGATGGTATATCACATTGTCATAGCGTACCGAAATCCTGTTCCTACTTACCTCGAAAGCTCTCTTACCCTTATAATCGGACGGAAAGTTAAAATTATGATAACAAGTGATCATTGTTGCGGGATTCTAGCTGTAAAATAGCTGGTTCTACCTGATAGGGGAAGAATGGATTAGAACAGTTTTTATTTTTATTCAATATAGATTTTTTGTAGAATAAGGGTTTATAGGAAACGAGCTTACAATCCACATGATGGTAAGTGGTTGCTGTGGCCTATAGACATCTACATCTATCCTCGATTACGAATCAAAATGCAAATGCGTTGTCACCCGTGAGGACTAAAATGGAATGCCTCGATTTTTGTAAAATTAGTCTCCGGTTCTCTTTACCTGCCATACAAAACACAGCGGCATTAAGCTGCTATTTTATGCTGGTATTCTGTGAGAGCGTGGTCCTTTCCCGGTCAAGCCATTCGTACTACAACTATAAAAATATAGTTGCAGTTGGCTCTACCACGTAAAAAATGTACTCAAAAATAATTACCACTCAGTCGAAAAATACACCTGTCCTAGAAAGGCATAACAAGAAACTTAGTTGAATTATATTTTTTTTTCATTTTTCACAATTTTATATGAATTTTAACAGAATCAGCATGGTGACAATCACCTCACTCTTAGGGGCTTTTTTCATTCGTGAAAAACACAAATAGCAGTATATATACAACATTGCGAAATATCGTTGGATGAGGGACGAAAACTAAAATACTTCATACTATAAACAAGGCAAACAACAAAGATTCTTAAGTAAAGATAAATAAGGGTATTAATGAGCCACAGCATTCAATTACCGCCAAGTTATCTTTGTACGTTTATCATTTTACTTGTTTTTAAAAAAGTGACCTCACCAAAGAATTTTATTCGGTTTTTAAAAATTAATTTATCCTGTTGACTCGGACTTTTATCGATTTTTTTTTAATAATAAACTTGAACGAGCATACAGTTCACGTGTAAATAGATGTTGTAGCCCATAGGAACCTACATTATTAATCAAGAATCTAAATACAGATGCGTTGTCACCCTTTAAGACTAAGAAGGAATGCCTTGTATCCAGTAAAAAGGGTCTCCAGTTCTCTACACTGACCATACGAAATACAGTAGCAAAAAGCAGCTATTTTACGTTAGTATTCCGTGAGAGAGTGGTCCTATCTCGATCGAGCCGACACATTCGTGCTACAAACATAACATATCTGCAGCATGGCTCTACTACGTATAAACACATCACGTATGACACGATATCGACATTAATGTGTTGGCACCATGTGTTGCAACAATAAATGGTAAATGGTTCAACATTTATGGCGTTGAATTATAGAAATAACGCCGATTTTTAGTGTTGTCCATAAAGAAAGGAGCGTTGTTTGAAAATTTCAAACAGATTGAAAGGCTTATACAGCATCCATCAGGAACATTGTCATACAAAATCTTTGATATTGTACGTCAGTAACATTATCTGACTTTAAATAGCAAAAAGAAATATTAGAATTATTTGAACAAACTTCAAAGCATTCGGTATAATATTATTTTCATCGAAATATTACATTCTCTGAGTCAAAGGTATTGAAAACGAATACAATTTCTCGTATTGTCATATCACACTTGACTAAGACACTTGTAATCTATGGCTAACAAGTTTTTGATTGCGTTTTTGACTCATTTTTCCCGTCTATCCCTTGTTAATATTTGAATGTCGTTGAAAAATCTAATAAATGTCTTTACATAGGCAGACTAAACGTGACATGTCTATACGTGAGTGCAAAACATTAGAAAGACCGTTACAACACACGAAAGAGCCCAATAAAAATAATCATACTCGACTAACACCAGGACCAGACGATAAGTCCAGCTGCTATTAAATTATTAAACATGAAAGGTAACGAAGTGACCACTATGTATTTCTTGACGTACGAAATAAAATTATTTTGTCTAACGTTGTGTTCAAATGTTTTATTATAATACTGTTATAAAACAAGGTTCCTATGTCCGAAAAAAGCCGCTAAAGAAACTCCGAAAGTAGGTATCGTCTTGATTTGACATTTTAAAGGTCAATCTTTTTTATCATACAATAAACTAAATCAAAAATAAAAACAAATAGAACCATAAGTAATTAAGGCACGTTATTTTAGTACTGGGTCTGCAACCCGTTCGTCCAGAGTGGCAACTATCCCAATAAGCAATCTATGGTGAAGGCCTATGTTTTTTTCTTATATATAATAAAGGTGACAAACGAGCACACAGTCCACCTGATGGTGAGTGGATTAAGTGGCCTATAGACGTCTACATTTATCCTCGATTAAGAATCAAAACGCAAGTGCGTTGTCACTCCTGAGGACTAAGACGGAATGCCTCGTAACCGGTAAAAAAGGGCCTCCAGATCTCTACACTCACCATACGAAACACAGCAGTATTAAGCCGCTGTTTTACGCTGGTATTCTGTGAGAGCTTGATCCTTCCCCGATCGAGCCAACCCACTCGTGTTGCAGCTATAATATAGCTGCAGCGTCGTTCTACCACGTATATATTATATGTTCAGCAGTGGACTTTAATAGGCTGTAATGGTAACGGTAATACCCTACGAGGTAATTTATGGTGAACCCCTATGACGTCAATAGAATCCTAGACTCATTTCAAAGAGAAGTGAAGCAATACAGTATAACAATTCTAGTCCCAGACACCAACAACGTTTTTTGTCCCTTTTTAAACAGGGGTAATTAATCGTCCTGTCGCATTTTAATACGTATAGTGTATGTAGAAAAGTCAGACGGGGTCGGGCGCTCTACTGATTGATTTTCCCCGCGAGAATTGCGGTTTGCACGCTCGAATTTCGTCCGACACTTTTTGCGGGGCGCATTATGGCTTTGCAACGCATTTGTAAATACCCTTATCCGGCTATATAATTGCTATAGTACTAACATTGGTTGTTTGAAGGAATTTAATTAAAAATATTTTACTTCTAATGTTGCAGGTCAACACTGATGTATGTGGGATTATGTTGAAACCGAAGTGACTAGCAAAGTTACCTGTTGGTAAGTGACTACTGCCATTCCAAAGAAACATAAACGTTTGAAATATCAAAAGAAGTTACAATCCAGCTGGTAAATGTCTAATGCAGTCCGTGGATACCTTCAGCCAAATTCAACAAATGACACTACAGATACAATAGAAAGAAGCTTATAGATGCGTTGTCGATTCTAAGGACCCTACTAAACACTAATACCATTTAAATAACGCCTCATAGTCTGTTATTATACTGGCTATA
The DNA here is from genome assembly GCA_036936625.1 of Parnassius smintheus behrii. Taxonomy (NCBI): domain Eukaryota; kingdom Metazoa; phylum Arthropoda; class Insecta; order Lepidoptera; family Papilionidae; genus Parnassius; species Parnassius smintheus. The sequence continues at coordinate 46,433,860 of JAUPFT010000013.1, forward strand.
CCCAACAGACAGCTGCAAGTACTGCTATTTAGCAGTAGAAATAAATAGGCGTCACAAATGAGTCGACTCAACCGGGGTAGCACTACTCTCTCACAGAATACTAGCGTAAAATAGTAGCTTAATGCTACTCTGTTCTGTATGGTAAGTGTAGAGAACCGGAGACCCTGCTTATTGGAAACGGGGCTTTCTATCTTAGTTCTCAGAGATGACAACGCATCTAGATCTCAATTTTCAACCAAAGATAAATGTAGATGTCTATGGGCCACAGCATCCACTCACCTTCAGATGGACTGTCTACTTGTTTGTCACACTTATTCTTGAAAAAAATTAGAGTGGTACCACTCAGGCGGACTATGTACTATGTGCTATGGTGCTATATATTTTTAAGTAAATATTCTAGTGTGGGGCACACCAGGATTTAGGACACCAGGAAACGTGTTATATACATATATTGCACTAAAACACACATCCAAACCTGGAAATATTATGAGTATTCTGAACAAACATTTGTTTCAGATGGCTTCTAGCATTGCTGTGTGCTCAGATATGCAGATTACCTCACGTTGTTTTCTTTCACCGCCGAGCCCGTAGTAAATCAGCAATTAAAATTGCAATTTAATTTTTTTTAGTGCCGGCGGGAATCGAACTCAAGTTTCTCGCGTATTGTGGAATTCACAGCGAACGCTTAGCCCTTAAGCTACCTCAGCTCCTGCAGGTTGTTGCGTGTACTGTTTCGAGTGGTATATAAACGTGAAAAGTGTGGGACGTTAAGTCATGTGACTTTACGTCAGGTATTGAGATACGCCATTTTGTTCACGGCGGTCGGACTTAACCAAGACCAGCCATCTGGTCATGACAGGATTATAGTGATAACGTTTATTATACACGATAGGCTGCAGTAACTTCCTGATAAAAATTCAAATTAATAAAAGCTGAAGTTGTCTACCCCCAATCGCGGCAACTATGGCTAATGTGAGGCAATCCACCCGGGATTTTTTATATAATAAGCGTAAAACTCGAGTATACAGTCAACCTGATGGGTAAGTAAATGCTGTGGCCCATAGACATCTACATTTATCATGGAGTAAGGATCAAAATTCAGATTTTTTTTGCACCCGAAGCAAATATGGGCAACCCTCCGGAAAGCGGGGGAGGGAGGTGGGGAATGCTCATAGTTATGTGGAGACTTTTACCTACTAAACCCCACCTTTTAGGGACTCGCTTAACGGTCTAACTAGAGATCTCTAAGCCGTATACGAACACGACCCGCCTTGCATCAAGGGTGACGCCTAAGTATTTGGCTTTAGTTTACCATGGGACAGGGGTTCCTAACATCGTGATTGGCGGAGTGGTGGTGAGGCGGCGTCGTTTATATATTCGAAGCAAACGGCGGAGCTTTTCTCCGGGTTTACGTCGATACGCGATTTTTGGAACCAAGCTCCTAAGTCGCTTACTGACTTTTGGATCTTGTTTCGAATCATTGGCAGTTGCGGAGACACTCTCGAGGGCTGAGATGGAATGTCTCGTTTACAGTAAGCTCATTCTGCGTAGATCGGACCAAAAAAGAATTTAAAGTTGAAAGTAACGTTTCTTTAACTATGACATCGGGGCGTCAATAACCTCAGACCCCCCCCCCCTCTGTGACCATTGGTGCTGGGAAGTACCCCTAACTTTGGGAATCAAAAAAGTTAACAATAAACGCGATAAAATCCGTAAAATTTGTTTTGTTCAATGTGTAGTACGCGAATACGACACATTATATACTAGGTGATTTTTTTACTGTCTGGAAAAAATTGGGTGTAGCAGCTGAATGGTATAGAAGCCAATGGCACAGATATTTTACAATTTTTTGTTTTATTTCACATTATCATATTATGAAATTAATCTATGAATGAATACTACTAATTTAAAATAATCTTTTGGTACTAAAAAAATAACAACAAAATTTTGAATCAAATATATAAATCAATTCAAAACTATCGAAATTAAAATAATACGTACCCAATTACTAGTATTTATTGATAGATCAATTTCAAAATATGTTAATGTAAAATAAAAATAAAATGTATCAGTGCCACAGTCTTCTATTCCGTTCACTACTGCAGTAACCACTTACCATCAGGTCCGTAAATTCGCTTATTACTTCTTACTTCAATTTAATTTAAAAAAAACATATAAGTCGATTTAAATAAAAGGGATATGCAGATCGGAGAAGCAATAAATTAACCGCTAACAAAAATCAAGCTAATAATTGAAATAAAGTATTTAGAAAAATGCTTAGCATTTCAATAAAACGTCCGAAGCCCCTAAATCTTTCCCATACTTGGCAATGGCGCGACAATTCAAAGCCAAAAACATATGAAAAATCAAAAGCAGCGCCCTGTTCCCCGTGATGTATGGCGGTTGCTTATTATTTTAACCATTTAAATTGCGAATGGCCATATTTTTTGCGAGTATTCGAGACTTGGCAGTGTGCCGATCTCGGTGGCTGCTATATGATTTTATTCCATCCGCCTCGCCGCACACAGGGCTGTAAATCAATTTTTGCATTAAGTAATTGAATTTATGAGCTGTTTATTGCTACGGGAAATTGTTGTTTGAACGGCTATCATTTCGTTTTTGGTATTTATTTCTATGAATGGGAGGTTAATGGATCGTAGTGCTATTGATATTTAAAACTCTGTAAATATAGCGTCATGTTGTGTTATATTGACTTGGCGCCATTTACATGATGCAAGTTTCTTGCCTGTTGCATATAATTAAATTGAAGCAATAAATTACCTGCATGGTCTAAACAGTACGTAACATTTTGATCTTTTGCGCAAGTTTTGCTGGCCAAAATTTAAAGTAAGTAAACAGCACATACAAAAATTTCTTAGGCGATTCTTGCATTCAATTAGTTTTCTCTTCATTTGCCAACATGAGCGCAGTAAGTGAAGGTGTGTTAATCGTTGCTGCTCTTCTGAGGCAAGAAATATTGAGAAATCGTCGTAAAAAGAGGTGTTGGATCAAAAAATGGATAGCAAGAAGAGGAGTTCTTGGAGCGTCTAACAATCTTTGTGTAGAATTACAAATAGAAAATGAAGATGACTTTAAGAACATGTTTCGTGTCAACAGAACCCAGTTTTATTATTTATTAGATAAAATTGGTTCTTCTATACAAAGGCAAAATACAACAATGCGTAATGCTATTCCTGCTCGAACAAAACTAGAAATAGGATTAAAATATTTGGCAACTGGAGATTCGTTTGGTACACTGTCACAATTATTTAGAGTACCTAGGTGTACTATAAGTACATTCTTGGTCGAAGTTCTTGAAGCTATTTACTCTGTATTAGAAGATTTTATAAAGGTGAGTTCGAAATAAAACAGTTTTTATAATAGAATCATATATTTTCAGCAAAATAATTAGAAATTGTTAATTACAATTTATTCTCAGAACGAAAAATAAACAATATTTATTTATTATCAAAATATAAACTACGGAATCAGATATTTAATTAAAATAGAAAAAAATACATGTTCTACCATGTGTCTTCGCTGCCTTGTTTCGAATACGGGGATTCTGGCATTGGAGTAGAGTTTTGTCGTTCTTTTTCTCGAAGATCTTGCAGTTTATATTTTGATAATATTGCTTGTATTTCGTCCTGAGCATGTATGCTATCTTCGGTATTCAAAATTCGCAATGAAGACGCAACATATTTTCCGAAATTGTCCAAATCATCGTCTTTTTTTTCAAGTCTTGCTCTTTTTTCAATATTGTCTAGTTTATCTAAGGCCGATTCTATGTAACCTGCTTTTTTAGTTGTTTTTTTTAGGCATTGGAAACGGAAGCACATCATCGACGACTTGTATGTTTGAATTTATATCATTTTCAATATTTTCCGTATTTTCATTTTCAAAATATTCGAAAACTATTTCTTGTGATGCCAGGGACGTATCATTCTAAAAACATACATTTATTTCATTATTTTACTGGTGCCAAGATCTGAAGAGGAATGGAATCAAATAATAAGGAGCTTTTTTATAACATGGAATTTTCCCAACTGCTTTGGTGCCATTGATGGAAAGCATATAAACGTAAAATGTCCCCCTAGCACAGAATCAGACTTTTTTAATTATAAAAGTACATTTAGTATTGTGTTACTAGCTTGTGTTGATCACGACTATTGTTTCACATACATTGACGTGGGAGCAAAAGGTAGAAACTCTGATGGTGGAATATTTAATAATTGTACTTTAAAGAAGGCTATTGAAGAGAATACCATACATTTGCCAAGTAATGCAGTACTTGTCGGAGATGAAGCATTTCCTTTAAAACCTTATTTGATGAAACCATATCCTCGCCGTAACGATTTAAGTAGAGAACAAAAAATCTATAACTACAGATTGTGTAGATGTAGGAGAATCGTTGAAAATGCTTTCGGAGTTTAAACATCCCGATTTCGAATTTTCGAAAAGCCAATCACTACAAGTATAGACAAGGTAGATGTCATAGTGAAAACATCATGTGCTTTACACAACTGGCTTAGGAAAACTTCACCTGCGTCTTACACCCCACCAGGTTTTATAGGCGAAGAATGTCAAAGAAGTGGTCTTCGTCTTGGTACTTGGAGACAAAATGCTTCAGGCGGAGCTTTTGAAAATACAACATCACAGAACAACAGGAATAGTACAAGTGAAGCTATAAGAATCCGTGGTAATTATTGTCATTACTTTAACAATGATGGTGCTGTACCTTGGCAAGACAGTGCCATTTTTTAATGAAAAAAAAGTTTCACATTTATAATATTATGCACTTGACTGTACTTTAGAAAATTTACATAAATACATACTTACCATATTTGATGTTGTTTCTCTGTGTTCAGAAGTTTTTAAGGAAATTAAAAAAGAATCTATTAAATTATACCAAAAGAGTTTGGACTTGTAAATATCAGCAGTACCGGAACCAGTGCTCATTAAATCTTTTATCTTTTTCCTTTCCGCATGATACTGCGTTCTTAAGTTTTTTATTTTGTTTGTAATTTCCTTAGGTCCCAAACCATAAACTCCAAATTCTTGTGAAAATGCTACAAGTGCAGCACAACGTGCATCACGATTCTTGTAATTCACATTTTCAGTGTCCCACAAATACTCATGACTGCGATAAATCTCAATAATTTTTATTAAGTCAGCAGAACCAAATTTTAACACTTTTTGACTCATATTTTTTAATAAACAGACTTTTTACAAAACCTTCCAACACTTGAATGAAAAATTTGACAACGCAAATACGTGCAATACTTGAAGCAACCCGCCAATAAATGGTACACGCACATACAACTCTCTATTTAGACAAGTCAAAACTTGAAAGCAATAATCTCCTAAACATTATTGTATTGGTCTAAACAGAAGACATTTGCAACTATTTTTTGTCAAGACTTGCATTCAATAATTGCGTTCAATTTTTTTACTTGTATCCACGTGTAAACATTTGCGTACAATTCTTGAAGGGCAATTAACGCACTTAATTTATTGCATTCAATAATTGCACTTGAATGTACAAGAAAATTGTATCGTCTAAATCACGCCTAAGAAATATTTTATTTAAATTTTATTATACGCAAATACTTACCACCACCACCATAGTATAAGTATGCTATGGTAATGGTACTTATACTAACGATAAGTATACATGAGATTATACGTTATAATGTCATATAATATACTTAACAATAAAATTATATTATTATATTGGCTAAGAATCCAATCCGGCAACAATAAAATAGTTAATTGAATGTTTAAGTGTTGTTTTATTATCATTTGCTTGGCGGTGAAGGTAAACATCTTGAAGAAACCTACATGTCTGGGAAATAATAAAAAATATTTCAAAGACACGTGAACTTCGCTAACATGCATTGGAGCAGCGCGGCGGATTCCCTTGTCCCTATCTTCTCAGAAATGAGAGGACATCTGTGATAAATAGGCTGTAACTTTAACTTTTAACTTTAGTTAGAAGAATTTAATTAAATTATATCGTAGTAGTTATATTATACCGTAAAAAATGTTTTTATAAATTTTCATTAGAGTAACCTTACTACCACAGGAATTAAGTGTTTTTCATCAATTTCAAACTTTGCTAATGAATTAACTTCAATTATCTGTGAGGCACATTATTATTATCATTTATTTACTGTGTAGTGGCGGTGAAGGAATTTCCACATCATCCCGTGGGTGTCGTAAGTGGCGACAGAGGGAGACAAATCAGGAGGTGGGCAGCAGCGTCTTCATAATAACGACTAAAAGTTAAAATAAACTGCGTTTGCCAAGCGTGGCAACTATGGCAAATATCCACCCTGTGAGACAATCTAAGGGGGGCCTATGTCCAGCAATAGACTTTAATAGGCTACTTTAAACGGTATATTCTTATAAAAAATAATAAAATTAGTTCTAGCCTATTAAATCACTATGTAACGGATGTATTATTTAACTCACAAATGCATATATATATATCAATATCAAGTCCGAGTATATTATGTACACCATATGCTCTCCTTCCGATATGACATAGAACAAACACAGAAACTGCATTATCAACCTAATAACTATGTTTGAGGGGCAGTAGTGTAAATGCAAAAGATAATTTTATATGCAAAGAGATGTGTTCGAATCCCTATTAATACTCAAAGCTTTTTTAAAAAACTCAATTTATTGGCATTACCCACAATATTCATAAAAGAAATATACATTTTGGTTTATAAAATAACAGTTTTTTCACCCAAGATAATGTCACTCACAGTTTAAGCACACGATGTAAAAATAAAATTATCTGCTTCTCCAGCCGGATTTGCAAGCCTGATCAAGAACAGACATGGCCATCAAACTATGTACTACATTTTAAACTATATAATAAGAAAACCGAAATTCTTTCAGATCCAATACTCTTCTTTTCTGTGGATGAATATTTAGAAGTTTTTTGACATAGATAGATCGTATTAAATTAAGTTTTTTATGAGATTTTTAGTATTTTATTGATTGAAATGTATTTATAAGCTATTATATAATTTCTTTCAATCTTGAAATATTCAGAATCTCTTTGAAATTATTATTCATGTTAAGTAGAATTTTTAACTGGGACATTTTTGTTTATTGAAATCATTTTTATATCGCTATTCTATTGTTGATGTATATTTAAATATTTGTTTGAAGAATGTGTTCACTGTCATTAAAAACTGCAATCTTTGTCACTTGGTAAAACTCCAGTTTTATTTTTGCGATTTGGAAAAACACTTACTAGTTTCACAATATTTTTTTAAATAACGTTAGGTGACAAACTAACACACAGTCCATCTGATGATCATTGGGTGCTATGGCCCGTAGACATCCACATTTATCTCCAATTAAGAATCTAAATGCAAATGCGTTGTCACCCCTGAGGACTAAGATGTAATGCCTCAATTCCAGTAAAAAGGGTCTCCGTATCTCTACACTCACCATACGAAACACAGCTGCATTAGTTATAATAAAATAATGCAGCTGTGTAATAATAAAAACCTATATATTATGTATTAATTATAATAAAAACGACCGATTTTGCCTAACGGCATCATGAGGGTATATAAGAATAACTAACATATGCAAACATGCCTGCAATAAATGACTTGGACAGAATTTAATCATAAATTTCATCAAAGTATATTTTCTATTTTACTTGTCTTGTATAATGCCTTCAAATTTGCAATGACTATAAAAGGCCATTAAGTTGTAAGTAGATAATATATTGTTACTTTCGCTTGAGACCTTTGTAACACTAATAGCAAATAAATTATACAATTTATTTGATTTATTAAAACTTTCTGTTACTATTTCTGTATTTACTCGAGTACTAAACATAATTAATTTAAAAAAAATCATCTTTTAACGCAACTGTTTTCACAGATTAATTTAACGAATTTAATTTGTTTTTTATATTCTCGATGTTTCGAGCGCTTTGAATTACCATAGATATAAAAATAGAGTGTTTTATTTAGTTTAAAGCATATATTTTTTACTTAAATAACTCATCAACAACTTCGTAATGTCCATTGCTGTGTGTGGATATAGCCCTTTGTCATTTTTCGTGACCATCTCTCGTTTTTGACAGGCCTTTTACGCCAGCATCTATTTATTGGTAAGATTTGTCCACACTTATAACGCTCGGGAAACTTGCTGATGATGATCGAGCTGATACTTAAAATATTATCATTGCCATAATATTTTATACGTGATAGAGCCTCACTGTAGCTGTCATATGTTTGTAGCGCGAATGAGTCAGTTCAACCGGGGAAAGACTACACTGACACAAATTACCAGCGTAAAGTAGTTACTTAATTCTGCTTTGTTTAGAACCGAAGTGTAGATAACCGTAGACCCTTTTAATTAAACCTTATAATACTCATTAATGTTATTAAAATTGTTAATACATATTATAATTAAAAGCAGTGAGGCCTTATTCTACACGGGTGCCAAAGCATCTATTGCCGTCTATTATTGAAGATTCAGAAATCACGAGGACCTAATATGTATAATATACATATGTACATACATACATCCTACTCTACTCTCACACCTGTCACCCGGTGTAGAAAGGGGTAGGCAGAAACTACAGACTTTCAGTTCGCACGATTCTGAAACTTCTTTGAGATCAATTACGATTGCATTCTAGTTGGTTAAGAGTTCTCTTAATTTTGCGCATACCCCAATTTCCAAATCTGTCAAATATCCAAATGCTTATATATAGCAATATGTATATTTGACCATTTTCAATTAGCGATATATTGATGGGTCATCTAGGGCGTTCCTTGCGTGATTCAGACATTCACTTCATTCTTTATACGGTATATGTCCATACTACCGAAGCATTCCTTTTTAACCGACTAAAAAAGGAGGAGGTACTCAATTCGACTGTATGCTGTGTACCGATTTTGATAATTCTAATTTTAATTACAAGCTGGTGCTTCTCATGTGGACCAGTAATTTTTGAATTATCCTTAAGAATGCGTATTCAATTGACATCGACTACATTGACGAATTTCTAATTTTATTTATATTAAAGTTGATTGTACAAACTTTTTAATTTTACCACTTGGTAATCCCCGTTACAACATCTCCTTACAAACTACAATTTTCTCCTATCGCAAATTTCTAACCCTGTCATTTTGAAGTCAGAATTAACAAAATTTTTGATGACTGCATTTCTTCAGCATTAGTTCACTGTCGCGATTCTTCTGCCACAAGCAACTTTTACTACCTACCATACATTAAGGTATAGGCTAACACAGTATTGTGAATTGTCATATGTGCCTTTTTTGATACATTCTGATTCTTAGTTTTCTTAAGTAGGACTCATGCCCTGACGGTTCCGTATAAACTTACCGTACTTATAATAATAATAATAATAATAAGCCATTTATTTCATGCTAAGAATGACATACATACATAGTTTAGAGAAAAAAAGAACATACATACATAGTTTAGAGAAAAAAGGAAGTGAATAGAAAAAAGTTTAAATCTGGATAACAATATATAAGTTTGTTTGATCGTTCTATATCACGGCCGATGCTTCAACTGCAAATGTAAGCTTGTAATCACAAACACACACGCACACACACAAATTTTTTTTTATGTTTTTGGTTATAAGCACAAATTCACGTTTTTCGTAATATTTTATACGTGATAGAGTCATGCATAACATAATACATAAACACTCACGCCTGTCACCCAGAAGGGTAGGCAGAGACTACGGACTTCCATTTGGCACGATCCTGACATACCTCTTTCGCCTCCTTTACATCCATATATCTACGCATACATGCTCGTCGGTTAAGGGTACTTCTAACGTGGCCCATTTTCAAAATATCTCCAATTTGGTCGATAAACTTTTTTCTAGGGCGTCCCTTCCCGCCCGTCCTTGCCATATAAATTTGCTTTGTCACTCTTTCCTCATTCATTCTTTCTACATGACCCAACCGCCGAAACATTCCTTTCTTATTCCTGGTCGCAACATCATCTTGCATACCACATTTATCTCTTATCACGCAATTTCTCACCCTATCATTCAGATTAAACCCTAGCATATTCCTTAAAGACCGCATTTCTACAGCATTTATTCTACTTTCGTGCTTCTTCTGCCACACCCAGCTTTCACTACCATACATTAAAGTAGGGACTAACACAGCATTATGAATTACCATACGTGCCTTTTTTGACACATTCTGGTTCTTCATAATAGAGTGTAGTGCCTCATTCTCTCTATTCCCTGCATTTACTCGTCGTTCTATATCCCTATCATATCTACCATCCCTGCTAAATACACATCCCAAATACACAAATTCATCCACTTGCTCATTTGACAGGCCTGTTGGTCTAGTGGTTAGTGACCCTGACTGCTATGCCGGAGGTCGTGGGTTCGATTCCCACCCAGGACAAATGTTTGTGGGATGAGCATGATCATTTGTTCTGTGTCTGGGTGTAATTTGTCTATAATATTTATGTATTTAGAAATATATAAGTATATTTATCAGTTGTCTAGTACCCATAACACAAGCTCTGCTTAGCTTGGGACTAGATGGCGTTGTGTGATAATTGTGGAATATTATATTATTATTATTATTATTAATTAACTTTCCTTCTATTCTTATTTCACATACCGTTTTGCTTTCTTCTCTTTCAAAAACCATTACTTTCGTCTTACTTGCGTTCACTTTCATTCCCTTTTCTTTTAATTCCCAGTTCATTAATGTAACCATCATTTGCAACTCAGCCGCCGATGACGCAAATATGACTTGATCATCGGCATACAAAAGGCATTTGACGGTTAACTCGCCCATTCTTAACCCACATTCTTCATCTTTCAAAGTTTGCAAACACCTGTCCATAAATAGGTTGAACAGTCAAGGGGAAGCTACACAGCCCAGTCTGACACCTTTTTAGATGCCAAACCAGTCCGAGTAGACCCCATTGATCCTGACACAAGCACTAGAGTCCCTATAAAGAGACCTTAATGCCTGTATCAAACCAGTGCTCAACCCATATGAGTTCAGTGTTTGCCATAATACATTCCTATCCACATAGAGTCGTGCTGCAGTATATTAGTAGTATAGTTGTAGCACGAATAGGTCGGCTCGACCGGGGAAGGACCACGCTCTCGCAGAATACCAGCGTAAAATAGTAGCTTAATGCTGCTGTATTTTGTATGGTGAGTGTAGAGAACCAGAGACCCTTTTTACTGCAAACGAGGCATTCCATCTTAGTCCTCACGGGTGACAACGCATCTGCAATTTGATTCGTAATCGAGGATATGATGAGATGTCTATGGGCTACAGCAATTTACCATCGGGTAGATTGTATGCTCGTTTTCCACCCTATCCTATAAACATATTTACTTTGCTTGTTGTGATATTTTTGGATACATATAAACGACAGTAACCTATAGATTTTGATGAGTGACTTTTCGAGTATCAAAATATGTTGTATTTTGAATGTATAAGGCAAGTTTTGAATGTATTTTCACAAATATAAGCGACCGTAGAATAATTAATATTATACATTAATTTCAACTTGATACCTCAAACCGTTTCTGCGTAAAGGGACTTTGACAGATTAACAGACATAGTATAAAATAACAATTATTTATTGAGTCCTTAGACGTTTTAGATGTATAGTTTCCTTTTTTAACTTGCGTCTAAAAACCTAATAAATTCGAATTAATGGAATAAAAAAACGCTAAAATCGTGAGGATTATGAGACAAAAATAGAATTGAGTTATTCAGCGAGCACTAAAATGTCTTCGTATTTAAAACCATTTCCAATTTAACCGAAGATCAGCCATTCTCCCATTAACAGACTTTGCGGTATAAGAGCTTATTAATTACCCATCAGTACGCGTGAGTAATAACATTGTCTTGAGGATTAATGCATACAATGGCATCAATTATTCACTCAAAGAACCTGAAAGGTTTCTATAGATTTAAATTTTTAGGAGACATCAAAATTAGGAGATTCTCAATCCGATAATTTGTTTTATTTTTAAATGACTTCAAAAAAACGAGGAGGTAATTAAATCAAATGTATGTTTTTTACGTGTGCTACCTCAACTTTTTTATAAGTGAGCCGAATTTGATGTTTCTGAAAGCTGATGCTTCTCATGTGATTCCATCTAAATTTGAACCAGATCTGATCAGTAGTTTTTGAGTTATCTTTAATCATGCGTATTTATTTATATCCTTTGACTTCACTGATGATGTTCTTATTTTATTTACATTGAAATCGCCTATACAAAATTTTTATTGTATGTTACACGACGCTTTTGTAAATTGTGATCAAATTTTAATGATTTTTATTAATAAATAAGTATACTGTTACGTGGTAGAGCCATGCTGTCGGCTGCTAACTGTGGAAGGACCACGCTCTCACATAATACTAGCGTGAAAAAGCAACTTAATGTTGCTGTGTTTCATTGATATTTATAGAAAACAGGAGATCGTTTTTACTGGAAACGGGCATTACATATAAATCGTCAGGGGTGACAACACATCTGCATTCTTAATTAAAGAGTGATGTAAATGTCTATAGTTCACAGTATATGCTTAAAATCAGGTGGACTGCATGCCCTTTTAAAAAAGGGTAACCCCTTTAAAAAAAATTATAATGGCCAATTATATCATATATTTTGATACATTCAAACTCATTCATCATTATCATTACATCCCTTCACTAGTTCACTGCTGAACGTATGCCTCACCCAATTAATAAAACAAAGCACAATCTCGAGCCATCAGTAGGCATCGACTTTCTGCATGTCTTACCAGGTTGTCACTTCATCTAGTGGGGGCCGCCCCACACTTCCCCATTGGTTGTCGGTTCTTTGAGCTATATGGCCGGCGTATTACCACTTCAGCTTAATAATCCTCAACAAAACTTTAAGGGGACTGTCTGTAGTACCAGAATCATGAAATTAAACAAAAGCTAAGGCACGTATAAAATACAATAAAAAAAAAACGTAAAATCGTAATGAGATGGCCAAAATGTACCCCCAGCTGTACAAAAATAAAACTGTTGCTATCAATTTAAATAAAGTAAAAAAAGAATTTTGAATAACTATTAACATTTGATAGCAGCTGTTGAAATAATCAAGTTTAAAAGTATTTAAAGCGTAGAGAAACCTATAGACTATGATTAGCGTGGCCTCGAGTAAGAAAGGACGATAACGTAGTTTTGGGTTATACAATAATCTTTATGACTTTCAAACATATTTAGATAAAAATTTTAATTGTTCCTAAGAACTGAACTGAACTAGATTCACCAATCTAAAGCTTACAAGACACATTTTTTCGCACTTAAACCTACTTGTAAACTCCTTAAATTGCTACGAACTGTCAAAGTTGTTCAGCAAAGTGTAGTTTGCTAAACAAAAAAACCGACACGGAGGAAGGGACAAACAATCACACCGCTCTGTCTCATTTCTATGAAAGACGTATGCATAAATCTATTTTTTGGTGTGCGAATGCGAAAATAGGCGTCAATTTGTCTGTAGGTTTCTCTGTCTACGATTTAAAGTGATTTTTTCTCTTTTAAGTTACTTTATAGCACCTTTAATGTGGCCATATAGTACTTAAAAAGATCAGAGTAGGGAAAAACAAAAGCTAAACTCATAAAAATATTTTATTTATGATATGTTATGTATAAAAACAAGCCTTCAATTAATGAATTAATACATCAAAATAATCAAAATACACTAAAGAATAGGATTTTATTTATCTGTTTAATACAGCAACAGCTTAAACATGTGGCGTTACATTATAGGATAGGGTAATTTTACTTTAGTACTTGCAACACTGAATCCGTCCGTCAAGCATCAAAACAGTCAATGTCAGACTTGATCTGATTCACGTTTACCGACTACGCCGTTTTTCGGTATATGTACGCTTTTCCCTCGTATTTGTGTTTAATCGTATTTTAATTTTATTTAATAAGGTTCCCATGCGAGTGCTCCACTAATTATAAATGGTATAATATATTATAAGTTTAATTATTTTCTGTCTAATATACTTCGATCGGTAACAGTATTAATGGGTATAATTATGTTACTAAAAATAGTTACAAATAATAATTTCAAAGACTGAAAAAAAACTGCAGTCCTTGTTTTTTTTTTTAACTAAACCAGTTAGGATACATCACGAATTGGAACTTTACTAGTATCCACATAACGTAATAATGATAAAAACCGACTGACAAAATTAACTTTCTTAAGTCTTCATAACTTTTGTCCACTACTGCGTAGCTACATGCACTTTTTAACTCTTTATATAGAAGATCTGTATTACAAATGAAATAGATTTAATCTCTGTACTGTCTGGGGCACAGGTTCATACAAGTTTTGGCTTTTGTTGTTTTAACACAAAAATATTTTTTTTCAATTTCGAACATGCATTTGCAGTTGGGGATTCGACTGCGATTTAGACCGATGTACGGTCCCTTTGGCGTATATCGTAATAAACAGAAGGATGTAATGTTGGAAAGGTGAGTGGGAGAAAAGTCTTACTCCTATTATAACTGTGATATAAAGGGTTTTTCAACAAGAACTTTGTTTTCTAAAACAAAATAAAACAAAGAGTTTAGATGAAGATGATTCAAATTTTTATTGTATTGCGAAGAGAAAAGTTTGGCAATTATGAATAATGAAAAACGATATCTGGCAAATGTCCACCACGACCACGCTGACAGATGTCGATTCTTTTATCAAAGTTTTTAATCACTTTTTTGGCAAAATGGCGGGTCTGTTTCGTTAATCACGTCATGGATTTTGAGTTTTAAGGCCGCGATCGATTCGATTGGCTCCGTATAGACTCTGTCTTTAACATAGCCCCAAAAAATAATCCAGTGGTGTTAAATCACACGATCTGGCTGGCCATTTAACAGATGAATTTCGTGAAATTATGCGATCGGGAAATTTGGTTTGCAATAAATTGATCGTTTCGTTGGTTGTGTGACATGTGGCACCGTCTTGTTGAAACCACATGTTTGTGATATCGATGTCATCAATAATAGGCCAAAATCGAGATGTTAACATCTCGCGATAGCGCGATCCATTGACCGTTACCGCATTTCCAGCTTCATCTTCGAATAAAACGGCCCAAACACAACTTTAACAGAACCACCATTTTCATAGTGGATTTTAATTATTTTAATGCGATTTTGGAGCGAAATTGAATTCATTTTAGCAATTGCCAAAGCATCTACTACGAATAGGTCAAAAAACTAAATGTCAAAACTGTCATGTTGTTGGTGTTGCCCCAATTGAAAAACAAAGTTCTTGTTGAAAAACCCATTATAGAATAGAATAGAATAGAAACTTTTTTATTCATTGTAGATTATAAAAATACTTATTGAAAGTCACTTTTTTAATTTACCACTACTTATGTATATTGTATTGACTAATATAATATAATTACAGAGATACAAAAGTGGGCGGCAGCATTTCCCTGGCAACAAAGCTATGGTTATTCGAAAACCCTGAGTCCTTCTAGAAGTTGTCCGGTTTGTTAAAAAAGAAATAGTGGCAAGCGAGCACACAGTCCACTGGATAATAAATGAATTACGTGGCCCATAGACACTTTATCCTCAATTGAAAATCAAAAATATATTTTCTATAGAATAAGGGTGACAAACGAGCACACAGTCCGCCTGATGGTAAGTGGATGCTGTAGCCAATAGACGTCTACATTTATCCTCGATTTAAGAATCAAAATGCAGACGCGTTGCTACAATTGAAGATTAAGATAGTATGCCTCGTTTCAGTAAAAAGCGTCACCGTCTCCTCTATACTCACCAAACGAAACACAGCAGCTTTTAGCTGCTATTTTACGCTGATATTCTGTGCTGCTGGTATAGAGATTGATCCCCGATCGAGCCGACCTATTCGTGCTACAATTATAAATGCAGTGTGACTCTACCACATCCAAACTCTCAGAGTGCAGCCTTGTCATCTCTAAGGACTAAGATAAGTTACCTTGTTGCTAGTGAAAAAAAATTGCGGTTCTTATCACTCACCATACGAAACACAGCAGCATTATGCTGTTATTTTACCCTACTAGTTTGTGGAAGCTTGTTCTTTCCCCGGTCGTACACATTCAGCGATACTCCAGCGATAAGCACAGCTGCTAAATCGTGATCTTGAATTTGCAGTTCACCCATGAATACTGGCATTGGCTAAATTCAAAGCTGCATCATTATGTTACCTAATATTTCTTTACCAAATAACTAATTATTACCCGGGATCTAATTCTGGGGATGTGGCCCATCATTCATGACTTGTGATTACGACCTACAAAGCGGTCAAGAGAATGAAAAGGAAAATCATATTGTACTAAACACGCTACATCTTATTCAGAGATATAGCATTTCCTTTAAAATATCACACTACGCATGAAAATCGAGTTCTACCCAACCGGCACGAATATATTGCCCAATCGCAATCCTAAGTGCTGATTTATTTAGTGCTTGACGTTAAATAAACAGATGGTGGTATGTCCAATCTATGCCTAAATCCGCTATTGACCTATAACTTCAAAAATAAAATAATTTTTCTTTTTCAATATTTCCTGTGATTGAAACTTTGCATACATCTTTTGAAAGATAAATATCTAATTTTAAAAACGGATGTTACATGTAAATTACATTCCATCATAGGATTTTTTTTTAAACTTCAAACGTAACTCAAAGAAAGTACGTTGGCATTTATTAGCGACAAGCCAGTGCCATAATTGTAGTGCATAGGCCTTTAGTGTCATCGCACTGTCTGTCGGAGTCATGCATCTTCACTGACGTTGCGGTCTTCGACCTAATTTTTTGGATCAGACAATGCCCTCAAGCAAAATGCACTCACTACATTTGCATTATTATTCTTAGCCGTACCAACGCTAATTTTTTACGCCGTTATCTTTAGATATACTGCTCTTTTAATTTAAACTTTATTTAAAAATTATTTGCCCTGTGTCAGTGTATTGGACTACAGTTTGTCGACGTAAGTCATTACACGTTGCAACACTGGGCGACGTAATGAGTTGTATCCTAATTGGCACAGGTTTTTGACCGAGATAAATGACCGGTGCTTGTTCTTTTAACAGAAGACCTTTGATGTAGAATTGGCAATTTGTTGATTAGTTTTTTTTGCAAACCGACCGTTCCTTTATTATTCAAGCTATAATTTGGGCGCGGTAAAATTAATCTGGTTTTTTAAATTAAACTCCTTTATTTTTTATTTTATGTTGCCCACCCACGATGTCGAAAGAGAATCCGTCACTCAAATCCGCCCCATGGGTGCTGTATGGGGTGCTAAGAGAAATTACAGAAGTTCGTATGGGTTGCAAAAGATGGCGTTATAACTAACTCGTTTAAGCATAAACAGAAACAGAAGCTTTTTTTATTCAATATGAATTATGAGCAATACTTATTGAAAGTCACTTTTTTCATTACCACTAGTTTGCAAAAAAAAATCTCTGTCTTGGGAAGAACCAGCAAGAAACCCAGCGTGACTATTTTTTTAAATAAGAGCTCTTCACTACAGTCATGTGTGTTATAATATAAATAATAATGTGTGTTATAATATAAATAATAACAGCCAGTGGAGCAAGCCAGACGTAAAGTACCCAGATTGGCGTCCGAGATAGGCGTCAAAGGTACGAAACGCCAATCCACACTCCACCAAGCGTGACAATGGTGGGTTAACATAACCAACAATGACTGCCTCGTTGGCCTAGTGGTTGTAGTAGTGCGACTGCTGATCGTGAGGTTCTGGGTGCGTATCCCGGGTCGGATCAAAAAAATAATTATTGAGTTTTTATGTCAAGAAATGCTCAGTAGCTGCCCGAAGTGAGGAAGTTGGCGGTGTCCTCCCCTCGTGCCTCGGAAAGCACGTAAAGCCGTTGGTCCTGCGCCTGATCTCTCTCGCGGTCGTGTCGGTTTACCGTCCCATCGGATTACGAGAGTGAGGGAATAGAGAGTGCACCTGTGCTTGCGCATACACTTGGGCACTATAATCCTGTTCTGCGCCAATGGCTAGTCTCCTTTGAGGCTGGCCGCCGTGACCGAAATTCAGTCTGGAGGATATTATTAATATCAACAACGGAAAAAGGCCTACACTTCATGCCCATCATAGGCCTGGACTTGGAGGCTGGATGAGCATGAAGCCGTACAGTGGTGTGTAATGTAAGAATATCATTTATGAAATGGACTTCATCTTTTGAGTGTCGTAAGAGGCGACTGAGGGAAACTAGTAGATGGGTAGCAATGTCTTCCTAATAACAACTTGGAAATAAAAACAACGTGGTTGCCTACCGCGTTATTGCCAACTATGGCAAATATCTCCCATAAAAGGCGATTTATGGGGAGGCCTATGAAAAGCAGTATGACCAGTATACTTGATAGTGTTACGCGCTCCAGTCGACGACACAACTAGCGCCATCTAGTGTCAGGAACGAGAGCGAGGGGAGCGTTGCAGTTTATGTCATCACAGATCTTTCGACCGACAGCGCCACCCGAAGAACTAGAAAATCTATACTCGAACTCTTGGTACCTTGCGCGTGTTTACTTGAACATTCCGGATATTTTGCTAATTTAAATAAATAGGTGGCGCAAGATGCGATCGACGCAGAGAGTGGAACTCGGCGACACAAACGAAGCTTCGGAGCGGAATTAAGTGAATTAGTGTGTTTAATTATTAGTGTTTTTAACTTTAATTTGTATAAAGTAAACTAAAGTGTTAATTCGGGTAATTCTATCGGCAATTTTTATTGTCACGAATCTCAAGCTCGTAACAATTGGTGTCAGAAGTGGGATAAAATAATGCCGATTTTACCCAAGGAGGAAACGGAGGGTGTCCGTACCCGAAGTCAACGCCAGCAGGAGACGGACCAGAGGAGATTTGGTGGTGCAACGCCGCAGATGTCTGAGGGCCAGCCGCCGGCCACGGAAGCCGGTCCGTCAGCAGCTTCTACGTCTGTGGCACCTGACTTAGGTGCTCTGATGGCCATGCTACAGGAGCAGCTGCAGCGCGGACGAGAGGAACAGGCCCGTCTGTTGAAAGAGCAGCAGGAGGAACAGGCTCGCCGACAGGAGGAACAGGTCCGTCGTTTGGAAGATCAACTGCGGGGCGGACAAGAGGAACAGCCCCGTCGGTTGGAAGAGCAAATGCTCCTCATGAAGGATCTTCACGCTACCTTCGGGAAGGAGATAAAGGAGGTGAAGGATAAGGTTGCTCAACATGACAACCGATTGTCGGAAGCTGAAACCCGAATCGACCAAGTAAACAATCGGGTTGATAACGTAATGGCTGACATGAAGAAATCACTGGACGAACTCAAACTTGGAGATGGAGCTACAGCTCCCGTAGTAGCTACAACACCTTCGCTACGTGGGTTCAAGGTGCCACCGTTCGACGGTACCTCTTCCTGGTCAGCCTACAAAATCCAGTTCGAAGCTGTTATGAAGGCGAACGGCTGGAATAAAAATCAGGCCATGACTGCTCTCACACTAGGCCTGCGTGACCAGGCCTTAACAGTTCTGGAAGCTCTCGGTGAGGAAGTGACTTATGGGCAACTCCTTGAGGCATTGGAGGCGAGGTATGGCGACGCTCACCTGGAGCACGTCTTTCGTGCGCAGCTTAAAGATTGTGTGCAGCGCATCAACGAAAACCTGCAGCAGTGGGCTCTAGAAGTGGAGAAGCTGGTGCGAAAAGCATACCGGTCTGTACCTGCGCTCATTGAAGGGAACCTGGTGCAGACATTCATCGACGGCATCCGCGACCTGGAAGTCAGAGCTGCTGTGAGGCTCCGGCACCACGAGACGCTTAAGGACGCCTTGGCCCATGCACTGGAAGTGGAAGCCGTGCGGCAGGATCATCGTTCCCATCGCGTCAGGGAGGTTGCAGCAGCTACAGTTCACGACCGCAACAAAGGATACAGCCCAAGGTGCTATGGCTGTGGGGAAAAGGGCCATCTTCGATCCAGCTGCCCTAAGCGAACCATGGAAAAGAGAGTTGATCTATCTCGAGAGGGTAGTGCAGCTAACGGCACTGCCTGGCGGCGACAGGATCATCGTTCACCTCACGCTAGGGAGGTTACAGCAGTTACGGTTCACGACCACAATAAAACATACAGCCCGAGGTGCTATGGCTGTGGGGAAAGGGGCCATCTCCGGTCCAGCTGCCCTAAGCACACCCTAGGAAAGGAAGGTGAACGGTCTCAGAAAGGAAGTGCGGCTAACAGCACTGCCCAGCAGCAGCAGGAATACGACTTTACTATCAGACACTGCAGCAGGAAATCTCAAGGCAACGCAGATGCATTGTCAAGAAGACCTTGTCCTGAAGATTGCAACCATTGTAGTAGGCCAGAGAGTAAAGAAGTGGTATCCGTGAGGATGCTCAGGACAGACCACCTCAGCAACGGGTGGAAGGACAGCCTACGACATGCACAGCAGGAAGATCCGGACATCAAGCCGATTCTGGGATGGATGAAGGCCCGTGCTACCAAGCCTAAGTGTAGGGACGTCGCAGCGATGAGTTCAACCACGAAAAGCTATTAGGCCCAATGGGACAGCTTGCTGATTCAGGATGGAGTCCTGTGCCGTAAATGGGACGATGGTCGAAGAGACAGCTGTCGTTTGTAAATGTATATCCCTAAAGCTAAAGTGCCGAATGTTCTACAGCTGTGCCATAATGGTCGTTCAAGAGTCCATCTGGGAGTCAAACGAACTCTACTGAAGGTTCGAGAACAGTTTTACTGGGTCCATTATCGTGACGATGTCGAGGATTGGTGTCGTACATGTACAAGTTGTGCGGCCGTGCGGGGACCTCAGACACGTAGTAGAGGAGCACCGAAATTGTACAATGTTGGTGCACCACGGGATAGGACAGCCCTTGACATTGCGGAGCCGTTACAGAAAGGCGCAAGAGGGACTCCTAAGATCGTCCATGTGGATCGCTTGGCGCGTTATTATGGGACCGATAATGCTCGGGACGAGCATGTCTTAGGAGGGGGCAGTGTTACGCGCTCCAGTCGACGACACAACTAGCGCCATCTCATGTCAGGAACGAGAGCGAGGGGAGCGTTGCAGTTTATGACATCACAGATCTTTCGACCGACAGCGCCACCCGAAGAACTAGAAAATCTATACTCGAACTCTCGGTACCTTGCGCGTGTTTACTTGAACATTCCGGATATTTTGCTAATTTAAATAAATAGGTGGCGCAAGATGCGATCGACGCAGAGAGTGGAACTCGGCGACACAAGCGAAGCTTCGGAGCGGAATTAAGTGAATTAGTGTGTTTAACTATTAGTGTTTTTAACTTTAATTTGTATAAAGTAAATTAAAGTGTTAATTTGGGTAATTCTATCGGCAATTTTTATTGTCACGAACCTCAAGCTCGTAACAATAGGCTCGAAATAATAAATGGAGTTTTCTATAACGGTCTTGGTAGCTCTGGAGCTAAGCACTCGCAAATAATTTCACAGTACATGACAATTAAATTGTTAATTGCAATTTAATTAAATGCTGATGAACCATGTGCCCGGCGACGAAGGAAAATGTTGTAAGGAAACCAGCATGTTTAAAAAAAGAATTTCTGCTCGACGACCCTTTCAGAAATAAGAGGAGTCCTGTCCCCAGCAGTGGGACGTATGTAGGCAGTTACTAACTTATTTCATACTGTGACAAGTGAAACTTTGGGCTTTGTTCATGGCGTAAGAGAATGCACCACCTCACTTCGTCCTATGAGTGTCGTGGAAAGGGACTGGGAAACCAGAGATCCCATGGTTTCCGATAGAGGGCAACCATGCGCTCTCCTATTCACATGTACCTTTCCTGTTGTAGATATGATGTAATATACTCATCTAACTCGCTATCATTGTATCGTTAGCAGTGTGAATAATTTACGTCTGGCATAAACTTGATGACTATTTGACCAGTGATAAGAATACATGAGATCCCTTTTGTTATAGTGTAAGGGTGGCAAACGAGCACAAATTCTACCTTTAATATATTATATTTGTAAAGTATGTGATATTTTTAAAATAACCTCCATTAGAAACAGCATCTACTTATAATAAGGATATGATAGTAAAAAAGTTCTTTATTCATATAAACTTGAACCGTGGTAGCTCAGGAACTGAGCGCATACTGTAAATTTCAATGTACTCAAGCAACCCGAGTTCGATGAAATTGCTAATTGCATGTGTGCATGTGTGCTATTTTATCACGTGCTCAGCGGTGAAGGAAAAAATCGTGAGATAACCTGTATCAGATTAAATCCTGTATGAAAGACATGTAAAGGCCGTTGACACATATTTGAATATAGCGGCGCGCTTATTATTATTATATATATACATATATATATATATATATATATATATATATATATATATATATATATATATATATATATATATATATATATATATATATATATATATATATATATATATATATATATATATATATATATATATATATATATATATATAATAAGCGCGGCGGATATTTCCTTGCCCTAAAAACCTCTTACAAATGAAATGAAACCAGGAGTGGTGCGTATATAGGTAACTTACTTGTAACGTGTTTATATAATTTACTTTAAAGATTATACATGCAAAACTCACAAAATAGATGTAAACCTATTCTCGGGTAACGATGATATATGCGTTAATAATTTCTTCATATTTATTTTTCATTCGTTAGTTATCAATAACGAACACTATATAGTTGGTCTGCAATTAAACGTCATCCTTATAAAGGATAATTAGTCGACATGATTCTAAAATGTCAAATTTATATACCTAGCTGGGTGGAAATACGTTATTCTGTATTTTCCAGTAGGTGGCGCTATTTGTTTTACTCCGTACTTTTTACAGTGCGAATATGAAATTTATTAGTAATGATTTCTTGTAATATTTACGCGTACACTACACATAACACTACTAGTTTTAAGGATTTTATCGCGTATGTTAACTTATTTTATATATCCGACGTTTCGAGCACTTTCACGACACGCAGGGGGGAACTGAGGTGTTCGACGTTCCAACGTCGTAGTTAACCACGACTACCTCCAGATAAAAATTATTAATTTTTGTTCCGATCTACGCAGTAAAAACTTATATTATCTTGAAGTCTTGCAGTTGTAGGCTTGGGTTGGGATAACATTTTATTAATTGTAGAATCCCAAGCAGATAGTAGCACGAAACATCTTTGGAAGGAATCGGTGTTCTTTAGCGAGGATTTGTGGTCTATCAAATCTGATGTAGTGACGGGTGCGATCCTGAACGTGTTCACAGACTGCAGACTTACCGGAGCGTCGATTCTTCACTTGAATATTTTTTTGAGAAACGTAAAAAAGGTGTTCACTGTTAATATACGCGATAAAATCCGTAAAATTGGTTTTATTTATTTATCGACCACAGAACCACATATTTTTCTTGTTTCAGATTTGAATTACACTAAGTTTTTATTTTATTATTTCTTTGACACCATGGTTGTTATCTACATATTATATTGTGAACTAGCAATCTGTCCTTTCTTCGTCTGGACAGGATTTATTACGGTGTCGTAATCAGACCATTTGATTTAACAATATTACGTTTTTCAAAAAAGATCCTTCAAGTTTATTTGATAAAATATAGCCTAGATCCTTCCTGGCATTGCTCTCTATCTGTTCGTAAAGCTACATCACAATCGGTTCAGTGTCAGAAATTTTAAGAAATTGTTATTTATGTCTTAATAACTGTCATATTTGTATTTTGCCAGTTATTTTAATATTTCAATATTTTATGGGTATGAATCATCTTGGTTAATGAATATTCTGTAATCAAAACATTAGAAAGAGAAAACATTGTATAAATAAAAAAATAAAATTTTGCTAGCAGTTTTTTTTGTTTCATTTTCTCTTTTTGTAAAATAAATTAATGTATGCAAATTATCTATACAAAGATACATACCTCATAAGTACACACCATATGCTCAGTGTTAATTTACCTACTCTTTTTTTAGTTATTTGGCATTTGTTGTAATGTAAAGCTGGAAATATTTTTGACAAAGTTTGATTCTTTGAGAGGAAACTAAAGAGATGATTAACACATATAATGCATAGGTACGTATCCGTATGTATTAGGTTTGTAAATATTATAACTACTTATTTAACTAAACGAGACTTAGCTGTTAAACAAAAATACAGTGCCAACCCTGCAACTCTCGCGCGGCGCAGGAGTTATCCTACTATACTGGTTTTACTGGGAAATAAGGAACGGCAGAATGTAAGGAGATTTTTAAAAAATTCAAACTTAGACCTTATGCCACAAGGCATTCGCTCTCAGTTTTCCTCTAGGTTCAGTAAATAAGATATAATAAAATAAGTATTAAAACAGACTGACCACTACAAGCAATTTTTGTATAAATTACGTCGCATCTCGTAAGTGGCGTATGGGGTACGACACAGGGAATTTAAACAGGATATAGGCAGCAGCATCTTCCTAATAAAACTCTAAATAATATCCGCGATTGCCAACCCACTTGCATAGCTTGGCAACTATGGAAAATATCACCCCTTATCCAGCAATCTTAGCAAGAGGTCAATGTTCACGAATACGGCTTCTACGATTAGGATAAAATTTTGTATTTTGTTTTATCATTTTAACGTTTTACTTTTCGAGTTTATTTAATAACTACTAGACTAAATAGAGCGAAATACTATTTTTTCTCTAACGCCGAGCAAAACTAGCTACAGTTATTGACAATTGTTGTATGTTTTATATGTATAAACAGGTTCAAGGCTATATAATACTAATATTGACGATGGTTTAGGCACAATCTTTCTCTTATTTCTGGTAGGCCTTTCGAATAGAAAAGAGCTTCTTTTTTCTTCTTAACTTTTCAGTTGTAAACAACTTTTTAGCTTTCCTTGTAATGTTTTTCTTTATCTCTAAAACACTTATAACTGTGGTAACTGTGATTTAAACATTTTAGTAGCTTCTACTCCTATCGTTACACGAACATAATGTCTGTATATTATTCGAAGATGTCTATACGTGGTAGAGCTATTCTGCAGTTATATTAGTAGTATAGTTGTAGCACGAATGGGTCGGCTTGACCGGGGAGGAACCACGCTCTCCCAGAGTATCAGCGTAAAATAACAGCTTAATGCTGCTGTGTTTCGTACGGTGAGTATAGAGAACCGGAGACCCTTTTCAACCCTGGAAACGATGCATTCCATCTTAGTCCACATGGGTAACAACGCATCTGTATTTTGATACCTAATCGAGGATAGATATAGATGTCCATGGGCCACAGCAACCCCTTACCATCAGGTGGACTGTGTGCTCATTTGTCACCCTAACCTATAAAAAATTGTCAGTACTGTTAGCCTTTTCGCTTTTACAGCTTCATCTACCTTAGGGCTCGCGTCTTAATGGTCGAGCTGTGATAAGGAGGAATAACCATGATGATTATGTTACTTGTTTGCAAATAATTGTCAGATCACCTGACGAATCGCTCGATGTTCTGGATGATGAAAACTGCTGAGGTACGCAAGTATACGGTATATAAGGTGCAGTGTACGTTCCAAGAAATCATTAATATTCAGACTGGCAGCGTGTCAACTTTTTCACCTTAGTTGTCCTTTTCCTGTATCAAAATATTAAAAGAACCAGTGCATTTCTTTCATCTCATTAACAAACAACATATCATCACTCGATTGTTTTCGGTCCACTTACCGAATTGTGATTGAAACAAAACAATGTCCTTTGACACAGTCTCGTTTTGTTCGAGCCAAACTGATTTTTCCGTGAACAAATTGACAAAGTGCAGTCAAAATGACCGGACCTAATTAGACTGCAAACATACGGCATGATATTTTGACAAAAAAATTGCCTGATTATATGAATGATTAATAATTTGGTTAGAAATAAATGCACACATTGTCAGTGCCCTATCTTTTATGTTCATAAAACCATTACTCCACTCTAGAAATTCCTAGAAACCAAAGTCATTCTTTACTGGTAGTGAACCAATCCATCTTACGCTTAAGCAATAACGATGCATCAGATCGAGTATATTATGTAAATGTGAGATGAACCATTTATGTTCAGGTGGCCTGTGTATTCTTTTGTCAATCACGAAAACCACCCAGAGATAATCGACGAATAAAACATGGTTCGTTACACATGTTCTCGTCACGTATTACTCAAAAGCTGAGAACAAGAGTAAAACCAGTGGGGTGGGTGTTGCCAGTGAGTATCGACAGTGTGGCCATGATAACGGATCTGAGACGTGGTCCTTCACTGCTATGCGTATTAGGAAGCTTAAGGTCTCTAAGCGATCTGTGGGGAACTTATATTACTGTACTCGCAGTATCTCTGCGTAGTAAAATTTGTAATGAAGATATCCACAGCAGATCCGCGGTATATTGACTGTTACTATGTGGTGATTATATACCCACAGAGCCAACCGAATCAGTAAGCTGTAATAGCAATGGACCGACCATTTAATTCAAATAACCGACAACGGACATGGAGAAAAATAGTTATCAAGTAGCAGCCTCAATAGACTCGACAGACCTCAATAAACAGCAAGTAGAAGTTGATGGCTGCAATAGGCTTAAGACTGTGTGTTGTTGAGTGGACAAGATGTAATGAATGAAAAAAAAATTCCCAAAAATTTTACTCAATGTACACAAACTCTGCCGTGAGTTCTCATCACCTACTAACGCGATATTCAAAATATGACAATGCATTTTCGAGAATTCAAGCGGGATTCGCTTGACGGAACTGGGTTGTGAAATCGACGATTCGTTTTGTTTCATGTAATTTTTTATTGTTCCGAGGGTATTTTATGACAAATTTTAAGTTCTTTAGCCTTATGTTTTGTTTTCGTTCTGTCGCTGTACTAAGAATTTCTGGGTTGACATACCGCGATTGATGCAATCCTTTGATCTTGCAACTTTAAATACTCTCTAATTATGAGAGTGTGTAATAATTATACATACCGTGTAGTTTCAGTGTAAGGATATAGGATATCAACTACCCCATATGATCCCGAGGGTATCGTACAAAGGTCGCATCTTAAAATGGATGGTCCATATTTTGATTATTGGCAATATTCACTGTATAGAGTGTAGAAGTAAGGAGTGCCAACTCCCATAGGAGAATAGTTAAAAAGTATCCATCTGTAAGCAGTAAATAACAGTTCAAAAACTGTCCACAACAGCGCTCGAGTAGCTACGAAGTATGTTAAACCGCCGTAAAATACGTTAAGAGTGATTTTGAAAATAAAATTTTTGGAAGCGATAAAATAATTATTGTAAAAAGAATTATGGTGAAATTCTGTGCAAAAAAATGGACCTGTAGTAGACTTTGATAGGTTGTAGCGGTTACGGTGTCAAATTTTAAATAGTTCAACTTTTTGACAGTAAGAGTTCCGTGTGGTAGCGTCGCCCAATTTTATGCCGCGGGAATCATACATAGGGCGTTAAAGGAGGAATGATCTATAAACTCTTCGAAATTTAAAAAATAAATAAATACTGGCTGGTAAATTTGGGATCTATAATATACCTAAATAAGATAAACTAACTTTTTTTGTTTTTAAATAGAAGAAAAAACATTGTTACAAATGACTATGAATCAACACGCATGAAACCTTTACAATAATTACTAGTTTTTTTTAAATAATTTACATTGCAATTATTGCAAAAGAACGGACACTACATAATTTCAAAAACATTTTAAAAAAGTAATTCACTTCCGTCTTATTCCCCGGTGTTATTACTTTTGGTTTAAATTGAGGTTCTTAATAGGCGAAAGCATTGTAGATCATACAGCCAAGTCTTTGTGGACAGCGCACTTGATAAGATTTTAATACGGACAAGGGTTAAAAAACACAGTTTCAATAGCATTTGATCTATGAATAAGGTTTTAGGTTACAAACAGAATAAAGCGATTAGCGTTTGAAACGAGCAACATCAACACTGACGGTCGATGAATTGACAGATGAGAACATTTGACATTTGATAGTACATAATGCCACTCGCCTTGCTCAGGCATCCTGTGTAATTCGTTTGCATTTTTTTAATATTCTTTTGTTTTTAGTTTTGTAACGCTTGTCTAAATTAAACTCTTACATAAGTATTGTAGCTCATACACTTGACTGTATGAGCTACAATACTTTCGCCTAGTAAAAACTTCAAACTAATCCAAAAAAAAAATAATAACACCGGAAAATAAGACGGAAAGTTAATTACTTTTTAGAATGTTTTGAAATTATTAAGTATCTATTCAAATTATTGTAAATAAATCATTAAAAAAAACAGTAATTATTGTAAAGGTTTCATGCGTGTTAATTCATAGGACATTTTTTACAGTGTATTTGGATTGCGGGTTGTTTTATGTAGCGGGTTGGCATAAATGGAAAAACCTGAATATTTTCATTATCGAGCAAGTGCATCAAGGGTAGCAGAATAAATACGGGGTAAACTCTCATATTCTACAGTTTCAGACAGAATTTAAACGTGGAAGAACATTCACCGATGATGACACCTCGCCTGGATTTGCCATTGTTCGTTTTTATTATCAAAAGTATTACAAAAAGCCCACTGCTGAAGATATGCCTCCAATAACTGACAGTTACCAATCTTGTCAGGTGAATTTGCTGCTGCCAGTCGCCTTTCTTATTATTTTGATTTAATATCAGGATGATAATACTCATCTCCTGTTTCATTTAACTCAACTCTGTCGCCTCTTACGACGCCCACGGTGTGATATGGGGTAGTAGTAGACATTTTTATCTGACTTCAACAGGGTTCATTAGGTTCATGGTACGTGTTTTTTGGCTGAAGTATGAAAGATTTCATATGCATTACATAATATTTCAAAAAATACCGCATGTTATATACCCTGATCATTACGAGTATTAAGGCAAAAACGTGGCTTTACCAATTAGATTCTGAAAGAAAATTACAATCTTTGACTTGGAAAATATCATTATCTCTAACTCTTAACCACTGTGTGATTACGAGTTCTTCCGCTAGAGAGTTCTTTTTTATAGCATTAGGGTGATAAACGAACACACAGAACTACGGGCTACGGTATCCACTTGATGGTAAGTGGATACCGTAGCCCGTAGATATCTACATTTATCCTCCACTAAGAATCAAAATGCAGATGCGTTTTCACACGTACTAACTTGGTATACCCCGTTTCCAGTAAAATGCGTCCAGTTCTTTACACTCATAATACGAAATACAACACGCTGTTATTCAATAAGAACGTGGTCCTTCCCCAGTCGAGCCAACCCATTTGTGCTACACCATAATATAGCTGCAACGTGGCTCTACCACGTATAGTTTCATGTTTTTTTATTTTTATTTGGGCTACAATAGTCAAGTGGTATAATATCTCGATTATGGCTCTTCTGCTACGGTAGAACAAAACAAAAAATACATTTGGTTGCTGCAACGGAAAGGCGTCCAACCCAACACAATGCTGTTGAGGCGGCGTTGTTATTCCTTCGGTCCATAAATTACCGAGTAGTTTTCGGGATTTCTGTTAGGTACTATAAGAAGTAGTAAAATTAAAATCTATTGACCTGATATTAAAAAATGATTTCTTATATTTACGTGAACACTAAATATTTAAGCAAAACTAGTATTTATGGATTTTATCGCGTATATTAACTTTTTTTTATACTACCGAAGTTTCGAGCACTTTACAGCACCCATACACGGCGGGACTGAAGTGTTCGACGTCCCGATTTCATAGTTAGCCGCGGTCACCCACAGACCCATATTATCAGTCCCCTCCCCCGTGGCCATGGTTGTTGTAAACTTCTTGAAACGTCGGGAATACAAAAAAGTTAATATGCGTGACAAAATTTGTAAAAAATTGTTTTAGTTAACTGATATTACAAATTAATTAAAATTTAAGTAAAAACAAGTAAAAGTTCTTTTAAAAGCGACTAAGGGAAAATGCAGAAGGATCTCAAGGCTTCCATGAGATTTGACCGATATGTAGATGGTCTATCAACAACCCACATTTCATTTTCTTAGTGTGTCGGGTTCAGCCTAGACTTTCGGTCTCCATATACGTTTTGGCCTTCACGAGGTTCTTGACATAAGGAATGGTAATGTTTATTTAATAATAGTTTACTGTTATCATGCAGATTATGAATATGAATATGATAATTATATGTGCAAGCAGGTATAAAGTCTAACTAACAAGGTGAAACAGGTCAGGGATGTATAATTGAATTGTCCGAGAGTAAGGAACCGGCGGTCTAGTAAATAGGTACACCATACATTTTATAATATTGCAAATATGCATAATTTATATCCGATATCCATTTAAAACAATGACACGACGAAAATAGATCGTAAGTAACCTATATCGAAGTTATTGTACAGTTATATGGTGCAATCTGGGAATAGTAAATAGCAGTGCACCAATCACCAAGTTTACTGGATATCTTTTTTTTTAATAAAGGAATAATGAACTCCAGACCTAAGTTCGGTAATGACGTCTCAATTGAGAACTAGACATCAGCACTGCCCAGGATTACAGTGCACGAGTACGTGCGCAAGCACAAGTGCACTATCTTTTGCCTCACTCTCAAAGTCGGATAAATAAATAAATAATAAAAAATATATCATTTATTCTGGATATATCATTTATTCTAGACCAAACCTTTTGTACATTTGTCAAACCCACCAAACTGAGTAACTGTTAGTTGGCGGTATTAGCGCTTGTATATTTGGTTCAAATACGTAACTATAAACTAATGAAAATAAAAGAGTGTTAATAAAGCAAGTTTTAAATTTTAAAACAGGTATTAAACTATTATTAAGAAATATGTACTTACATGTAGCCTATTATTGAGAAACTACTACTATTATTAAGAATTACTTACATTTGGCCTATAGAAACTACTACTCGTACTAATATTAGGAATTACTAACTTTTTCACATCTCGCAACTACTTCGTTAAGGAAAACAGTTTTCAATTTATTTTTTAGTGTTTATCGGTTTGTTCTAGTATTATCTTCTCTCAGCCAATCGAGATCATTAAAAAGTGTAGGGGTCGAATATTTGTTGTTTCTTTTGCCATAGTAAGTTTTTACTGGTGGTTGCGCGAGTTTACGCTGTCTAACGCTTCTAGTATTATACCTATTTTGCACTTGTTCTTTGAATTGGTTGTTATAGAACTGTTCAAGAACCAGCAGGTAGGCACTTGACCTTCTCATGTACAAGAAGCATTTTACATGCAACGAAAAGTTTTTCATAATTGTCTTTACAGTTTTTTTTTTACTTTGTGGTTTAGCAAGGTATTTCATAAAACGGATTTGCAACGATATTATACTATTAAGATAGGTTTTAAATGTACGGCCATACGTTTTCAATCCATAAGTTAGTAATGATTCGTATATGGATGATGGAATGGTAATCCGATTCGATCAGAGAGACATCAGGCATTGTACTGACTTCGTACTGCTACTTAGAATTTCTTGACAGAAAAAGCCCAATAACTGATTCTGTCCCGTTTAAGATTTAAACCTGGGATCATTCAATCAGCAGTCGCGCTTAAGCCCACTAGACCAACGAAGAAGTCGAATAATTTATTCTTCTTTAAAAAAGAAATATACATTTTTAATTTTTCATGATTAGTAAAGTAAAGTGACAATGAGCCGGCCATATATCTCGAACAACCGACAACTGATGGGGAAGAAAGTTTCTCGTACTATACATACGATAGAGTGATGACCTGGTAAGATATGCAGAAAGTCGATGGATGTAGGTGGTTCAGGCTCGTGCTTTTTGGCATTACTTGGGGTAGACCTATGTCCACAGTGAAATTGTAAAGGTGGAAATGATGATGGTAAATTTCTTATTAAATGGCCCTGTTACGGTGTAACAAAAACCAATAAGGAGTTGTCGGTGCACCGGTATATATCATCCAGCTCTCGAAGTTATATTTTAAAATCCCGCCGCCGATTCTTTCATCTACATCACTCACAACTCACAACACTTAAAAAAATCAGCTAGAGTAGCTATGTAAGTATTTAACTAATAGAAGAAGAAGATGAATTTGTAATACGTACGATATGGCAGGTTCCAATGGAGACTAAACAATGTACAATAATATGTCACATAATATGTCATACTATAAATTATATTTTCCTTGTAAAAATCTAAATTAGCAAATAGTGGTCGGTTTCTGCGAGTATTAACTCTGTAGTACTAAGACAGTTTTATGTCCCCCAGACCGAATTTCGGTCACGGCACCCAGTCTTAAGGGAGACTAGCTATTTGCGCTGACCAGGATTATAGTTCCCGACTATACGTTACGCGAACACATGTGCACTCTCGATTTGCTCACTCGCATAGTCCGATGGGTAACCTGAACCGACCAGAGAGCGATCAGACGCAGGATGCCAACTTCCTGAATCCGGGGTGCTGTTTTGGCCCAACCCGGAATTCGAACCCGGGACAGCGATCACGTTTACAACCATTAGACTAACAAGGCACTAAGACATACCATGTAGCTGGCGATGAACAAAAACGTTGTGAGTTCAGCGGCACGGAATACTAAAAATGAGTTAAACGCAATGCACAAGACCAATTTAATTGTTATATTTTAAGAAGTATATTTGGTACATACTCCATGTTATATTTTAAGAATTATATTTGGTACATACCAGTTACATAATGTTTGTGCGTTTCACGCATTGCACTAGACCAAGTTAACTATCATATTTCAACGAGTATTTTGGTCATAAATTATTACATTCAACTTATTTTTACCTTATATTATTTTTCGAATACGTCACGCTTCGTGTGGCTTTAAACAGATTTCAAAAGGAAGAGTTTCTATTTAACCTTTTCGTCATCACCACTACAGCTCATCAACAATAGACCACTGCTCACCGTAGGCATCCCGCATAAATTGTCTTCCTATCTCTCCCCTCTATAGGGAGGTATTTGCCATAGTTGTCACGAATGGGGGGCGGGTTGGCGTCCGCAGTTTTTTAATCTTTTTGAGTTGTTACAGAAAGGGACTGTTGCCCATTTCGGGTTTCATAACCCTCTGTGACTTTTTACGACACCCACGGGATGATAACATTCTGGTGTCTCAGTAACATCTTGGTGTCAGAAAATTCACGTTGTTTCACCTGATCTCTCTACGGTCACACCGTCCCATCGTACTAAAAGAGGGAGGGGACTATCATACTCGTGCACTATAATCCTCTCCTCCGCAGATGGTAAGTCTCCGTTGTTAAGATCCACCGTGGCCAACGTTCGGTCTGTAGGAAATAATTTTTTTCTTAAATTACATATGAAATATTGTGTGCTTGATATGACTTTATTTAAAACAATGTAATGATATGCAGTGGTTTTGATGATCGTTTCACTGCATTTTAATATTTCCAGATTGCACCACATAAGTGTACAATAACTTCCATATAGGTCACTCGCGATCTATTTTTGTCGTAATTATCATTGATTTGAATGGATATCGTATAAATTATGCATATTTTCAATATTGTAATACGTGTTTGTACCTCTTAATACAATGTAAGCTAGACTTTAAACCGACATGCCTATATATTTATCATATTTGCATTGTCTGAGTAATACATTACTATTAAATATGTGGAGTATCTTTATATCTACATGGTTAATTCAAATATCATCGTTGTAGAGCATCGCTGCAGTTATATCATGGTTGTAGCTTGAATGGGTTGGAAGAAAGGAAAAAGACAACGGTCTCACATAATAATTCAACAAATATAGCAGAATTAAGTTGCTGTTTTAAGCTCGTATTCTATAAAAACTCCTTACTGGGAATTATAAGTGGTACTTCACCATTTGAGCTGACCCATTCGTACTACAACCATAGTGTAGCTGTAGCTGCACCACATATATAGTGACAATGTGAGCTATATTGTTTATATATTTATTCATTTTTGATAATATATAACGTATATAACGTAATTTAAGTGTTTTTGTATTTACCTACCAGAAATGCTTTCCACACCCAGGCTTGAATATTATAGAATGCTAAAAGGCATGAGGTCCGCCATTTGTAGCCTTTATTTTTGTTACGACGGCCCTTGGCGCAATAGCTTAGCATGAGTAGCTGCGCTTGGGGCTTCGAGATCGCCGCCCACAAGGAACAAGTATTTATTTGGACTACAAATACTTATTTCGGGTCTGGATGTTTGCCTTCCTGAAATGTTTGTATTAAATGTTTGTAATGTCCTGA
Organism: Parnassius smintheus behrii; assembly: GCA_036936625.1. Taxonomy (NCBI): domain Eukaryota; kingdom Metazoa; phylum Arthropoda; class Insecta; order Lepidoptera; family Papilionidae; genus Parnassius; species Parnassius smintheus. The sequence goes on from JAUPFT010000013.1 coordinate 46,468,168, forward strand.
AATGTATGTAAGATTTTCAATAACAAATAAATAGATAAAAATATATCTCGTGAAATCCGGAACGGATAAGAGGACGCAATATCTGGAACTGGCTCATGAAGTGTCCGACATGAGGAGAAGCCTACCGACCGAAATAATTTCTAAAGTCGTTTCTGCAAATGGGTCAATTCTTTTTTCTCTTGGCTCATTTTCTCGGGTGACCTGGCAACCGAGATGATATCTGTGAAGGACCGCTCCGGGTCCTTCACGGATATCGTTCGCCGGTTTCTTTCACTTCCCCTAATTCTCGGCTGTTTGCTTTCCCCTGCCAGGAGCTTCCGTCTGGTTGGGTTTTAATTTATTTACTAGCTGTCCCCGGCAACGTGCCAAAAACATCTGCAGGCGCACACTCAACCATTTCCAATATTTCCACCTAACTGGATTAATAGGCAAACAAAGATACATACAATTTGTAAAATATATAAGTAGGAATATTTATTTGTTTGCAGTGTTTTTTTTTCAGTTTTTCGTCAGTTTCAGTTCAGTATCAACCAGATGAGAATATTATAACAATATTTCATCATCATCATCATTACAGCCCTTCACAAGTCTGTCACTGCTGAACATAGGCCTCCCCCAAGTAATGCCACAAAGCACGGTCCTGAGCCACCTGCATCCATCGACTTCCTGCATATCTTACCAGGTCGTCACTCCATCTAGTGGGGGGTCGCCCTACACTACGCCTACCGGTACGAGGCTGCCACTCGAGAACCTTTCTTCCCCATCGGTTATCGGTTCTTCGAGCTATATGGTCGGCCCATTGCCACTTCAGTTTACTAATCCGTTGGGCTATGTCGGTCACTCTGGTTTTACTGCGGATATCCTCATTTCTGAGTCTATCACGCAGAGAAACTCCGAGCATAGCCCTCTCCATAGCTCGCTGAGCGACCTTGAGCGTCCTCATACGGCCAGCAGTGAAGGACCACGTCTCAGATCCGTAAGTCATCACTGGCAACACGCACTGGTTGTACAATCTAGTTTTTAGAGATTGAGGTATACCTGACGAGAAGATATGTCGTAATTTCCCGAACGCTGCCCAGCCGAGTTGAATCCGTCGATTGACCTCTCGGTCGAAGTTGGACTTACCTAGTCGGACTATTTGTCCCAGGTAAACGTACTCGTCAACAACTTCGAGCATAGTGCTCCCAACAACTACCGGCATAGGTGTGACATGGACATTAAACATGATCTTTGTTTTGTCCATGTTCATCTTAAGACCTATCCGTTGGGAGGCACTATTGAGGTCATTGAGCATAGTGCTTAAGTCCTCCAGCGATTCTGCCATAAGGACTATATCGTCGGCAAATCGAAGGTGAGTGATGTACTCGCCATTGATGTTAATACCGTATCCTTTCCAGTCCAGTAGCTCGAAAACGTCTTCCAAAGCAGCGGTGAAGAGTTTCGGGGATATAACGTCACCCTGTCTTACACCTCTCTGCAGTTGGATAGGTTTCGAGCTCTGGTTCTGTACTCGGATAGCCATCGTAGCCCTACTGTACAAACACTTCAGCACTTCGATATACCGACAGTCAACTTGGCACCGCTGAAGGGACTGCAGCACCGCCCAAATTTCGACGGAATCAAAGGCTTTCTCATAGTCCACATACGCCAGGCAAAGTGGCAAATTGTACTCTTCAGTCTTTTGTACAATCTGCCGCAGGGTATGTATGTGGTCTATGGTACTGAAGCCTTTTCGGAAACCGGCTTGTTCGGGAGGCTGGAAGTCGTCGAGTCTGCGTGCGAGACGATTCGTAATGACTCTCGAAAACAGCACGTAGACGCGGCGCAGAAGGGAAATCGGTCTGTAGTTCTTCAAGAGAGCGTTGTCGCCTTTCTTAAAGAACAAGACCACCGCACTTCTGCTCCACGCCTCTGGAGTAGTGCCACCATGGAGGACGGAATTGAAGAGCTTCTGAAGGACTTCAAGTACCGGTGTTCCACCCGCTTTCAGAAGCTCCGCTGTAATTCCATCCTCACCTGGGGCCCTGCCGTTTTTAAGGTGCTGGAGAGCCATTCTAATCTCGCTTAGACTGACGTCTGGGATATCATCGGAATAGTGTCGGATAAGACTTGCTCTTGGATCGTTACTCACACTTGCGTGTGGCTCCAACGATGATGTGTACAGCTGCCCATAGAACCTCTCAATCTCACTCAAAATCTCAGGTGTCCCGGAAACGATGCTGCCACACTCAGTCTTCAGCTTTGACAGTTGGCTCTTACGGGCAGACAGATCTCTGGCAAAGACTTTGGAGCCCTGGTTCCGCTCGATCGCTTCTTTAATACGAGCAGTATTAAAGTTGCGTAAGTCTCGCCGCATGCATTTGGAGATCTGTCTGTTCAGTTGCCTGTATGCTGTCAAATCTGTTGACGATTGCAGCCTCATCTCCCGTCTAACAGCCATGAGATTAAGAGTGTGATCGGAGAGTTTTTGTGTTCTTCTGCGGCGGGTCTTGCAGAACTTAGCTCCGACCGCATGGACAGTTTCCACGAGCTTGTCATTCATATCGTCCACTGCATTGCAATCTTGTAGGCACTGAAAGCGGTTGTGTAACTCGAGCTGAAAGTTTTCGGGATTCTGGATTAGAGCACGAGGGGGACGGAGCGCGACTTCATTAGACGAGACCTCTCTAACTTAACGTTTAGGTTCAGTGTGCCTCTAACCATTCGTTGATCGCTGCCAGTTTTCACCCTTGCGATCACTGAGACATCACTGAACAGCTGGCGTCTGCTCGTCATAATGAAGTCAATCTCATTTTTTGTCGAACCGTCGGGGCTCGTCCAGGTCCACTTTCTGTGGGGCCGCTTCTGGAAGTAAGAGTTCATCATAAAGAGTCCCTCTTTCTCCATAAAGTCGGTTCCGTTGCCCTACTCCAAATTTCCCTAACTTCAGCTCACCGCTTTCTCTTGTACCTAGTTTTGCGTTGAAGTCTCCCATCAACACAGTGTAGTGGGTTTTGGAGGAATGCATGGCTTTGGAAATATCCTCATACATTTCCTCCACCTCCTCATCGGGATATGCCGAGGTTGGTGCGTAAACCTGTATGACCTTCAGCGAATACCGTTTGGTGATTCTGAGTATCAGGTACGCGACCCTCGTCGACACACTCCCAATCTTTACAACGTTGTTGACGGGAGACTTGTGGACGATAAATCCGACACCTCCTTGGGACAGATGGTCGCCCTCCCGGTGATAGAACAAGTTGCCGGATTCGAGAATCACCGTGTCCTCCCCCTCTCTTCGGACCTCGGATAATCCTATAATACTCCAGCGCAACTTGTCTACCTCTTCTTCCAGCTCCAGGATCTTCTCGTCAGTCCTCAGTGTGCGTGCGTTAAATGTTGCCAGGTCGAGTCGTCGTAGGTGGCAACCAAACCTCCACCGGAGATTCTTAGCACCCCCTGCCCCGCCGTTACCATGGTCGCCACCGTAGCCAGGAATAGCGGGGCCGCCGGGGACTGGGGGCCGTCTGTTTGTGTTATTGTTCATGGGGGATATATTGCCATAGTTGCCACGCTTGGCGAGCGGGTTGGCAACCGCAGTTTTTTTTGTGTAATTGTTGTTATCAGGAAGATGCTGCTGCCCATCTCCTGCCTGTTTCCCTCTGTCGCCTTTTACGACACCCACGGGAAGATATGGGGTAGTGGTTATTCTTAACCGCCACTACACGGCAACAATATTTAATATCCATATAACAATATTTAATATCCAATAATAGTTACTAATATCGCCTGTGATCGAAATTCCACCGACCAAAATTCGACCGACCGTAACGATAGGTAGGTGAAATAAAGTGAACATAAAAAACGCTATCACCAATTAAATTAAAGCATTATGATCACGTTCAAGGCTGTATGAGCTGAGATCACTTTGCCTTTCCCACACGGGAAAATATTAGAAAAAATATGCAAATAAATTGTTTCAATTTCCTTTAAATTTAATCGAGTTGTGTGTATGTTCACTTTATTTTACCTGCTGGCGTCAAGGTTATTTTCAATTATTTTCTTTTTTGCGCACTTCTACAAAATGGTACATTTCGAATGAAATAAGTTTTGTTTCCCTTCTTTTGTGGATTCCAGATTTTTTTAAACTTTCGATATCAAGTATTATTATAATTATTTTGTTACATATTATAAGCCACTGCTTGACTACGAACCCACTCCGTGGTAAGTGAGCTCTAAATCGTAATTTTTTATATATATTTTTTAAAGAACATTAATAATGCTATAAGTATTACTAATATTCACCTTAATCACTCGTGGTAAGCTTAAATTGCTTGTGTTACGAGTGGTTCACGCCAGTAGTCGAATGGTGGATTCGAACCCATGACCTTTTTGATTTCGAGGTCCGCGGCGACCATAGCCTAATGGCAGGGCCATTAGGCTATGGTCGCTACACTGTTTAATAAAAAGCAAATTCCCTCTCGCCTTGAAGACCCATATTGTAATCGGACGAAAACACGTATTAGGAATGACGACGTATATATAATTTTTATTAAATTTCTTCGACTAATTTAAAAAAAAAAAACTTAAAAATGCAACATGTATAAGGTCAACGGCGAGGAAAACTTTTATTTAATGACCTTTTTTATTAACAGGAGAAAAGGCAAACGAGCATGCGTCTCACCTGATGGTAAGTGACTACCGCAGCCCATGAACTACTGCAACATCAGGGGAACTGTAGATACGTTGCTGGCCTATTAAAAAGAATAAGCCCTTTTCTTGAAGGTCCCTCAGCCATATCGCTCCTGAAAAATCTCTGATTGTAGTCGATTCCACACGGAAGTTGTGCTAGGAAGAATTTTTTTTCTAAATCGCAAAATTGTGGACCGCCAATCACATAGATGGTATCGCGAGTTTTATCACAAAGTGCGATAGTGAAATTGAGCGGCTGGAATTAGTCTGAATAATTCTTCAGATCACTCCTCGTGGTAAATGCGATAAAATACGTAAAGAAATGCAACATCTCTTGGCAGTGGCAGTGAGTCAAGCCGATCAGAAAGAGCTCGGTCACCGATGATTCGAGCCGCCCTGCGCTGGATGCGATCAAATGGAAGGAGCCCCAGCCCAGAGATGAGAACAGTGTTCCATGTGAGGCCGAACCTGCGCCTTGTAAAGTTGCAGGTGGTGTGCCGACATTAAATACTGTTCTGCACTGCTGAGCACACAAAGCATTTTAGGGACCAATTTGGCCTTCACTACATAGTGATCACGAAACTGTACGTGACTCGATATGTCGACGCCGAGGATATCTAGACTGGCTGGGGCAACAAGGGGAGTACCATGAAACTGAGATACGCAAAGGAGTACTTTTTAGTGATAAAAGCGCAAACTTTGTCTTCTGGGGATGGAAATGAACTATATTTAGTCGCACCTAGTCTAATATTTCGTTCAACAGAGTCTCAAGTTCACACAAAAGCTTGTTCTGGAACTTGGCGACGATATTCCGAGAAATATTGGCAAGGCCGGTGTATAAGCATCACCAGTGCTGTAGTCCGCATAGCATAGATTTCTGCCGGCTTGTAACATATCATTGATATGCAGAAGAAACAGCGTTGGTGATAGCACGCAGCTTTGTGGAACACCAGCATTAATGGGCTCGTAATCGAAGCATGCACCGTCTACTACGACCTTAATGCTCCAACCCGCAAGAAAAATAATTGCACAATGTTTTGAGATGCACATAGGAAGGAAGTTTCGTAAGAAGTACATTGTGCCGAACCCGATTGAAGGCCTTCGCTTTATCCAAACTAACAGAAAACGCCTCCCCTTTGGACTTTATTGCCTCCACCCATCTATAAGTTAGGTAAACCAGAAGATTACCAGCTGAGTGATTCTACGGGAACCATACTGGCGGTCACTAATCACCTGGTGAGCTCAAGGTACCTCATGAGCTGGCAGTTAATAATTGCTTCTATTATTTTGGAGATCAAGGAGGTGGTAGCAATAGGCCTGTAGTTGGAGGGATCTGAGCGGGCTTTTTTCAGGAAACACTCCAGAGAACATGCCTTCAGCACAATAGGTGGGACTCCATCAGGTCTTCTCGACTTTATGACGTCCAGAAAAAAGAGTGCTTTGCGCACCGAGCTCTGTGTAAACAGCACATCCTGTAAAAAGCACTTACATCGCGGGATGTTCGGCGGTATGTTCCCCCGTCACCAATGGTCGAGTTCGATGCAAAGAGAGGGTCTAGCAGATCGGCTTTCTCCTTTGCGGCAGAGGCCAGTGACTCATCCTCTCTGTGCAGACATGGCAGAGATGACTGACAGAGGTTCCCTTCGACAGGCGAGAGATCAAAATTTACGTTTACATAAATTACTCCTAGACAAACATCCAAACCCAGATCTGAACCCGCGACTACAGCGCCGTTCTCAAACGCTTGGGTACTGTGCTACCGACGCGACTTACATGGTATAATCACTTCGTTTGACAGTTTAACGGTCGCTGGTTGATGATATTACTTATAAAGTATAACGTTAAAATAATAAAATATGTACTCGAGAAAATAAGAAGGATTTTAAGATATGTTCAAGATAAGAAGGGGTCTGCTGTCTCTGATTTGTGTTAACTTTGATATCGGGACGCTAAACACCTCAGATCACTTCCTCCCCCTTTTTGCAATGGGAATTATCAGGAATTAAAAGTAAATAAAATTAAACGCGATAAAATTATAAATATTTTACGTGGTAAAGCCACGCTGCAGCTATATTATGGTTGTAGCATGGATGGGTCGGCTCGACCGGGGAAGGACCACGCTCTCACAGAAAATCAGCGTAAAATATGTTTCATATGTTTAAAGTGCTGATTCACCACGTGTTTAGCGGTGAAGGAAAACATCGCGAGAAAACCTACATGTCTGAAAAATTTAAAAATCGAAAGCATATGAAATCCGCCAACACGCATTTTAGTAGAGCGGCGGACATTTCCTTGCCCTCAGCCCCTGAGAAACATTGAAGTAATATAATATAATAATATTACTTCAATGTATATCCATGTAATAAGTGATATCCAGCTGTGTGGCACGGCTCTGAGACAAGTTGCTGAGTTTAGGTACCTCGGACATATTGTAACTGAACGCCTATATGACGACAGCGACATTGAACGTGAGCGCCGAGCGCTATCGGTCCGGGGCAATACGTTAGCTCGCAGATTTGCACGCAGCACGTCACAAGTCAAGTTAACATTGTTCAAGGCGTATTGCCAATCCTTTTACACGTGCAGTCTGTGGACTAACTAACACAGCGAGCCTACAGTGCTCTGCGTGTTCAGTACAACAATGTGCTGAGGGCGATGTTGAGGAGGCCTCGACACTGCAGTGCGTTGGCAATGTTTGCGGATGCTCGTGCTGCGTCCATGATGAGCAGGCTATTGAGTAGCTCCAACACCCTTCTCAGCACATTGGCTGTGAAGCTGGATAGCCCTCTATGGAGAATTTGGAATGATGAATACACCAGCACCAGGAAAACTCCACCTGAGTTTCGCTATAAGAGATCGGGAGTAGGTTAAGTTACTAATTTAGGATAAGTACCATTGTTACTAACATTTTAATATTATTTCTATTTTATTTTATAACTAACATTAAGTTAAGGTTTGTTTTACTAACAATCTATGACTATTGCTGATCGAAATAAAGGATTTTATTAATATATTGTAACTCGTACTGGAAGAGACACCGAGAATTGGTCGTTTGTAATAAGCATTAGGGTCCATAAGCTCAAACTTCTATAATTTTTTGTGTCATAAAACGGTATTCAGTGCCTCCTTCCACGCGCCCCGCACTGTCGCACAAATTTTGTTTGCGGTGTCTGTTCTAGTACGAAGTACATATTAATTCACCATATTCGACTGAATAGTATAAAATAGAATTGAATAATTTTTTTTCAATATAAATTACCTTTTTATTTATCACTGGTTCGGCAAAAACATTTGCCCTGGGATGATCCAGCAAGAAACCCAGGGTGATTAGAAGCCTTCTGCCCAGGAGAGCGATGTATTAGAATGTAACAAAAACAGATTTTTGTGTACAACCATTTTCTTTCTATTTATTACGCAAACAATAAAAACAAATTGTTAATAACGAAACGACGTTAAATTGGCAATGACAAATAAAAGAACACTCTAGAACCATTTGTCGGAAGCACTTTTCCTATCAAGTGTCCGTCGCAAACGGCATAATAAGCCTTGGCAGCTCCTTTGATCATTCCATGTTGATTATGCCTCGAATTATTCATACCAGCATGATGGCATTGCGAAAAACATAATGACCTTGTTTTATTTATCGACCGCTTAAATTTATTTAGTGGGGGTAATATATGCCGTGGCAACTCAGGGGCTAAATTTACGGCGAGTAATTTCATATTGCAGCATCGGGGGTTTGATCCCCGCCAACGTCAATAAATACATATATTAATTGACATTTTAAGTGCGGATATGCCACATGATCCACGGTTAAGGAACATGGTGAGAAATCCTTCAGTTCAGAAATTATATATTATATCAAAAATATTTTTAAGATATACTTATTAAATAATACGCATATTATTAACACGGGGGAATCAACCTTTCCATTGAACTCTGTAAGAAATGGGAAGTCTGTTCCCAGTAGTGGGACATATAAAGGCTGTAACTTTACTATAAGTACAGTAAATAAACTTAATGCCAAATTCCAACTTACATAATAAGACGTTATGTTTATTAACTTTCCATTGAAAGTTGTAGTGAATCGTGTATTTCGAGACTTTAAATTTTAACACATCTATGAAGGAAAAGCAAATTCAAATTCAAATCATTTATTTGCAATCCAAGTGTACATAATTGATCTTAAATTAAAAATATGCCTAAAACTTAGATGCCCTTTTAAGGCATATTAGATGAGGAAACTACTAATATCTTCTAAGTATATTTTATATACATAAAATATATAAATTATACTTAGAAGCTAGATAAATATAAAAATACAAAGTATTGCTGTAAGTTGACAAAAGGCAAATTGCAATTATTCACCAGAGTCATAAAATTTTATCAAAATACAAAATACTCATATTCTTCAAAACTATCCGGAATTTAGAAGGGATGGGAGATACGATAAGGATATAGAACGACGAGTGAACGCCAGAAACAGAGTAAATGGGGCCCTACACTCTATTGTGAAAAGTCAAAATGTGTCAAAAAAGGCACGTATGGCAATTCACAATGCTGTGTTGGTTCCTACTTTAACGTATGGTAGTGAAAATTGGGTGTGGCAGACGAAGCACGAGAGTAGAATAAATGCTGTAGAAATGCGTTCGTTAAGGAGTATGTTAGGACTGAATCTGAATGACAGGGTGAAAAATTGTGTGATAAGAGAAGAGTGTGGTTTGCAAGATGATGTTGTGACCAGGATTAAGAAAGGAATGCTTCTGTGGTTTGGTTATGTGGAAAGAATGAATGAGGAAAGAGTGACAAAGAAAATTTATGTTGCAGAAGTGAATGGCAGAGTCGGAAAGGGACGCCCGAGGCAAAAATTTATCGACCAAATTAGCGATTTATTAAAAACGGGCCAAATTAGGAGTACCCTTAACCGACGAGCATGTATGCGTAGGTGTATGGATGTGAAGGAGGCGAGAGAGGTGTGTCAGGATCGTACCAAATGGAAGTCTGTAGTCTCTGCCTACCCCTCTGGGTGACAGGCGTGAGTTTTTATGTATGTTTATGTATCCAGAATAATATCATTTTTAGTACATTTTTTTGCATTAAAAACGTTTTATCCAAAGTTACCTACTAAACAATCTATGTGAGCTTTATGTTAGGATCTGGTAATGCAATAAGTAAATTATACAAAATACAATGAACTCCTATAATAAATGAACATTTTTTTAGGAGTGCATTGGATAAAACTAATCTTGCATTTTTAAATTATTATAAATAACATAAAAAAGTAACATATCGATTTACCAACTCAACAATTTCTACAAAAAATGAAGAATATAATGCTACATCATATTAGTCTCTTTTTGTCAAACAATAAAAATAGTAGCAACTGCCGCTATTGTTTTGATGGAACTAAAAATGGAACAAAATAATGAATAGAAACAGTGCTTGAGAAAAAGTACAGCACTTTTTTGGATAACTGCGGTCTAAAACAAAATTGTGGTACCTTCCTCTCGAGCAGACCGTCCATCACTTTCGCTATAGTAATAGCTAGTGAGATAGGTCTATAATATTTTTTATCCGACGAATCTCCTATTTTAGTACTGGCACAACAATCGTAAAAAGTAAATAACATGGCCAGAACACGTGGAAGGTGGATACCAGCATATTACAGGTGTTCAGATTTTCGATACTGATACCGTCGTGACCTGGAGATTTACCGCGTGTCATGTTTTTTATTACGTCTTTAACATGCTTAGCCGTAAAGCACGTGGTTTCATCTCCATCCCGGATACCTGCAACGAAATTCTGCGATGATTTTAGATTTTGATTTTGATTTTTTTTAAAAACGTTACCCCTACACTAGGATTTTCTCCTGCATCTTGGGGGCAGTTTACAAACATTAATTGCACAAGGACAAACATCCAGACCCGGAACAATTATTTGTACGCCATACAAATACTTGTTCCGTGCGGTATTCGAACCCGCGACCCGCAGCGCAGCCACTAATTGCTAAGCCACTGCGCCATGGAGTCGTCAAGATTGGTATACTTAAAGTGGTTTTTCAAAATATTTGCCACCCTCGCCGCATCACTTTAACCATCCACACTCGCAGGTACGCTCAACCTTGGATTCGTTTTGTTGGTTTGTTTCCCAAATTTAGAAAAGTCTTTTGTTTAAATATGTGTAGCCAAAATTTGCATTTTTATTTTTGTTCGTTATCCTGACATCATTTAATTTTTAATTTAAATATTTATTTTTAAATTAAATCAGGGTGACAAACGAGCACTCAGTCCACACGATGGTACGTGGATGCTGTGCACCATAAAGCCCCTCCCCCCCCCCCTCCCCCCTCCCCGAGGACTAACATTGAATGCCTCGTTTCCAGTAAAAAGGGTCTCTGGTTCTCTACACTCACCAAACAAAACACACACAGTAGGGCCATGCTGCAGCTATATTGAAGTTGCAACACTTATGGGTCGGCTCAACCGGGGTAGGACCACATGAGTAAAGAAACCTCTGTGGAAGGACCACGCTCTCACGGAATACCAGCGTAAAATAGCAGCTTCATGCTGCTGTGTTTCGTATGTTGAGTGTTGAGAACCGGAGACCCCTTTTACTGAAAATGAGGCATTCCATCTCAGTCCTCAGGACCGGAAACGCATTTGCATTTTTAATTTAATTGAAGATAAATGTAGATGTCTATGGGCCGTGGCGTCCACTTACGTCAGGTGGGCTGTGTGCTCGTTTGTCACCCGTTTTCTATAAAAAAGAAGAAAAATCTTGAAACATTTTAAATTGTTAGGGTGTACAAAAGTGCACGAAAACTGAAATACAAAGTTCCATACATACTACACCCATCCACACGTTTACATTTAAATATCACATACATACACACACATACAATACGGCCGACGTATCTTGGCGAGTCCGACCTTCGCGCAGAAGGTTGCGCAATAGCTTTTTTTAAGGAACAAAATGGTGGCATGAGGCGACGTACGGGGGGCGGTGGTCTAGACTAGAGATTGACCATAAGTAAACACAATCGACCCTTTAGTCATAAAATATCGCAATCGATTAGTTTTATTTAGAAGTTATTGATTTTTGTTTATATAAGATATTAAACGAAATAGATTTACAAATATAGTGAATTTTGTTGATAATAAACAAGATTTCGACTTAAATAAAAAAAAAAACTAAAAACATATTATTTTCTCAGCTGAAAGACATAATGTACTTAAATATCAATTATCTATTAACGTCTTCTTGAGTAACGACTATTTGAGAAAATTTAGAACCTCCTTATAAATTGCAAATAAATATATTTTTATGTCTTAATTTTAATCGATTTGAATAAAAATCGATTAAACAACACCCTCAGGCACGCGTGTTGGACATCCCTTTCTGGTTACTTCGTAAAGCTTCGTGCTTATTCGGCAATGCTCGGTACACGGTAATATTTCTCAGTCACACGTTAGCATTGGTGTCGTGTTCGTGTCGCTATCTCTGTCTTGAGCACAGTCGGTTACAAAAGTTTTCGTTGTTATTGTTGTTTGTTTTTATTAATAGTGTTAAGTTTGTTTTGTTTGTTTTATTTGTTTTATTTGCAAGTGTCAGTTAGCACTTATATTATTCGCCAAACATGCCACCAAAACATAACAGTGTGTTAAATCGCCAGGCGAGAAAAATTATTTACGATTTAACGCAATATATGAAAAAAGAAAAAGAAGAAGGCGTAAAAGATGTCGATAAAGTTTATTTAAGAGTTGCTAACGCAACTGGTGTGTCCCAACGCACAGTACAGCGGATCGCAACTGAAGGCAATATTTCGGGCTTACTTTCAGTATTCCGCACGCCTGGTAAAAAAAGGTCTAGATCAAAACCTATTACTGATATGGATAATTTTGACCAGGGAGTAGTAAAAAGATGCATACACAACTTCCACAAAACTGAAAAAGAAATGCCGACGATAAACAAATTACTAGCGAAACTCAAACGGGATATAAATTTTCAAGGTGGTAAAACGAGCTTAAAGACAATTATCAAAAACTTGGGTTTCAAGTGGCGAAAGACCGAAACCAATAGAATGGTTCTTATAGAGAAGACCGACATTCGCCTGAAAAGGATCTTGTACTTGAAGGCAATGAAAAAATACAGGGACGAAGGGCGACCAATTGTATTCACTGACGAGTCGTATGCCCACTCATCACATACAAAAGGTAAGGCGTGGTCAGATGGTTCCGCTCAAGGACTAAAGCGCCCGATATCAAAAGGTCAGCGGATAGTGATGGTACACGCTGGGTCAGAAGCAGGGTTTGTTCCGAACGCGCTACTAATGTTCAAATCTGGCAGCAAAACCGGAGACTATCATGATGACATGAATTTCAAAAATTATGAGAAATGGTTACGGACCCAACTGATTCCAAATTTGAGCCCTAACTCGGTGGTGGTTATCGATAATGCTCCGTACCACAACAAATTAATGGATCCTGCCCCTACATCTAATGACAAGAAGGCAAAAATGGAATCGTGGTTATTAGAAAAGGGTATACCATATGAAAAGGACATGCGTAAACCACAACTTTACGATCTAATAAAAAAAAACAAAGACGTGAATAAAAAATACGTAATAGATGAAATGTTTAAACAAAACAACCACGATGTCCTTCGTTTACCCCCATATCATCCCGATTTAAACCCCATCGAGATGGTGTGGGCTGCCATTAAAGGGCACGTAGCCGCTAAAAACGTCGACTGGAACGTAACCCGGACAATGGAGCTCATACAAGAAAAAGTAAATTTAATGGGTCAGAATGAATGGAGTGCTTTATGCAGAAAAGTGCAAGAGGTCGAACATGACTATAGGAAGAGCGACCATATTATTGACGAAATGACGGATCAATTATTCATCATTAATACAGCTTCAGATTCAGAAAGTGAGTCTGAAAGTGAGAGCGACGATTACGAAGATGAACCTATGCCAAGTACCTCACATGGTACACAAGGGGCCGACGACTTTATGTTAGGAATTTCCCCCCTCAGCGACAGTGATTAAATAATAATAAGTGTAAATAAATAAAAAGTATTAAATGTAAATAATATTGTATGTGTTTGTGATAAAATCTGCCCCTATCGAAAGGTGAGGTATCAAAATTGAATCTTTAATTTATAATGTCTCCAAAGTGTTTTGATATTTTTGGTCACTGTATTAGGGAAATTTTATTTGTACATTGGTATATATAAAAAAATGACAATAACAGTTTTCTTCACGAGTGTTCATGCGCTAAACTTCGCAGAGCCTATATTCAGACTCGCCAAGATACGTCGGCCGTATTGTACTTACAGTTCAAGGTATTGAAATCTTTTTTTTAAATTACTATGAAAAATATACAATTTTAAAAAACTATAATTAAAACTATATTATACTAACTAATTATAAATAATGTTTTAAATTATAAATGGCTATAATTAGCCTTTGAGTGAGGAAAGATCCATATCTGCGGCGACGACCATTCGTGGATAAATTTCCTATAGGAACTGAACCGCACGTAGACCCAACGAACTGATACTCCACAGCATATGGTACACATAGGTATTTATCTCTTATTTGCACCATTTACTTAGTTCAGCTGCCTCTGATGCCACCTCGGCTCTAAACGCGGTACTCTTGAGATGAGAGGCTGCCAAAGTGTCTACTATGCAAGTAGCATCCCACATTAGGGCTTTATTTATTTATTTACACTTTATAGCACATTAATAAATGGATTACAAGAGGCGAACTTAATGCCTTTTGTGTACAAAAGGCAGACTTAATGCCTTTTGGCATTTACTCCCAGTCAATAAATTTTTATCTTAGTTGACCGTTTTCTGTTGCCTTCTTAGAATTCATATGGAAAATTTCATTGACACAAATGTTGTCTAGCGTTGACTATCAACTAGACATGCATCATCTTCGAATTTGAGACGGCTGAATTTGCCTCACTGATTACCTGCATCTGAAATTTAAAGTCACTATTTCAACGTTAAACGACGCTATGTAGCTTACAGGAAATTATTACATCAGAATTATGGTTTGCGTTACCCGTGGTAACCCCATAAACACCGTCATGTCTGACCCTTAATAATTTCCTTTTCATAATTTTTTAGTATTGAGAGACTCGTGTAATGTCGAGTGGTATCGCTTTATGAGAATACATTCCCATTTCGTTCTATAGGTGTCACTAGAAGAAAATATGGGAAACGCAAACAGAAACAGCATCAGACAGATTTATACGTGGTAGTATCACGCTGCAGCCATACTATGATTGTAGCACAAATATGTCTGCTAGACCAGCAAAAGCCCCTGCTATTGTTGATTAACATCTTAAAATAATAGCTTAATACTGATTTGTTTCGTATGATGAGTGTAGAGGAACGGAGACTTACTGGAAATGAGGCATTCCTATTTAAGTCATCAAGGGTGTCACCCTATCTATATTTTGACGTATCCTACCTATATACCTATCTATATTTTGATTCATAAATTATAATTGAAGATGTAGGTGTCAAACCCTTATTCTATAAAAAACCGGCCAAGAGCGTGTCGGGCCGCGCTCAGTGTAGGGTTCCGTAGTTTCCCGTCTTTAATTTATAAGGGCCAGAATCGATTTAGCTAAGGCTTATTTCTGGGAAAATTTTGTTGTTTTTGTTTTTTTGTTTTCTCACACAAAGCAACAAGTTTGAATTTCGCGCAATATGACCGGTAATGTTTCCTCATAGATGGCCCCCATATTAGTATATTGGCTAGATGATCTATACCGCCAATATACATATTTATTTTGCATCAACTGGCTAAACTTGCTGAGAAGGTTCAGAAGAAGTAATATAGGAAAATAGTGAAGAAAAATTAATTAAAAAAGTCTCAAACATTGTCCTTTATTATATCTCATAAATTCATTATGCTTTTTATAAAATCAATAAATCATCTTTTAAATTTAATACGCGTGTTAACGCATTATTTTAACTGATTTTACTACGCACGCACACATTCATAATAGTCAATCGGTAGGCAAAAACGTTGTTCCCCATAAATCACATTCAAATTGGAATACTTTCAAATAAAAGCATAAACCTTATTTACTACCAGTTACTCGACTCCACCGAGTCAGTAATTCATTCTTGGGGGGATGTATACGCATTTACAACAAAATCCCAAGAAAATATACAAAATTTGTTATACGCAAGTTCAAAAATTTTATTAAATTAAGTTTGTATAAAAATGGTTATTATAATATTAAGGAATTTATGGATGATAATAACCCCTGGGAAGGGTGATCGCTACCAAGCTATTTCTACTTTGTGTTTGTTTTGTTAACTGTAAAAATGAATATAAGCTATTATTTGAAAAAAAAAAATAGTTCCACTGGATTTCTTGCTGGTTCTTCTCAGGACAGAGGTTTTTTTTGCGGACCAGTGGTAAATGAAAAAGTGACTTTCAATAAGTATTGTTTATAATCTACATTGAATACAAAAAGTTTCTGTTAAAACAACAACTTTCTGGTAAAAAACTGCAATAACGTTAATCATTATTTAAACATTTGATTGGGGTTATGTAATTTTTTTTGTGTCCTTTTCAACTGAGTGGGACTTTTGGTTGAAATTATTAAATACAATATTTTTACACAAAATAATTTTTCTGTTGAAAGAAAATCAAACATATTACATACTTTTTGGAATCGCTAACGCTTTTAGTACTCCTCCTAGATTAGATTTCTTCAACATTTCTTTTTTTTTTTGCAAGCAAAGAAGCCAAAATTTCGGAAGATCTATAGTGGATATTAAAAATCCTAAATTACTAAATTCTCAGCCTTATGATTAC
This sequence comes from Parnassius smintheus behrii, assembly GCA_036936625.1. Lineage (NCBI taxonomy): Eukaryota > Metazoa > Arthropoda > Insecta > Lepidoptera > Papilionidae > Parnassius > Parnassius smintheus. The sequence goes on from JAUPFT010000013.1 coordinate 46,484,690, forward strand.
GATAGGGTACTGTAGGATACATCAATCATACTATAATCGTAGTTAAAAATACTGGATAAAACGCGCAATTGGTGTTGAATGTAATCAAATTTATCCATTGGCAGATTGCCAATCAGAAAGTTAAACTCGAAACAAACTATTAACAAAACGGTGAAATACAAAACAGATTCTCTCATGAAACGTGACCGTTAAAAATACTATAATAATAATAGTAGCTGAGGCGGTCCTAAGGGCCCCCAACTGATAACATTCGGGGCTCGACAGGCTGCATCACTACTGGCTACAGGGCTTTGTAGTGTGCTTTCTTGACGGAAACACTCAAAATACCTGATTTTTTTGGCCCAACCCGCGGTTCGAATCCTAGAACTCATGACAAGCAGTCGCGTTAACTACCACCAGTAGTAAAGTTTTTCAGGCTAATAAAGAAGTAGAAGAGAAACCAAAGCAGTTATCGAATATTTGACCGTGGAATGAAAGGGGGAGATCAGTTCAGCCTGGGGAGCGATCAACGCTCCGTGTGCTAGTACAGAGCTGTTCTATATATAGCGCAGAACTTGAAAACTTTGATAGTCTGATTTAGGCTTCGGTTATTACGCTGGTAGCGTGACTATATCAAAAGTTTTATCCTCCTGGTATACAAAAACAGGTTATCGTTTTTATTATTAAAATATTCTCGAATAGTCGTATGGTGGACGTGGAAGAGAAACCTACAATCGATTTCTTCCCGTAGCCGTTTTATTCGTGAGTAGACGATTAAAAATAGAAATGCGAAAGCACCTTGAAGCTTCCGATAGATGGCAGTATACCCGTTTACGCCAAATCTAAATAATATGCGTATTTACTGCCCCTGGTGAGGGTAAGAAGCATCAAAGTTGCTTAGTGCCTGATATTGTGACAAGACATCCTTCCATCTGCCAATACATTCACCCCATCTGCCAAGCGTGATAATTAAAAAGATAACGGCACAAATACTCCTACTAGAGGTCAGTACGTTAATTAGTTTCAAATTCACGGTATCCGAGCCAGGAGACCGCGCGTTGCACTTGGAAAAAGAAGACCTATTTCCAGTGTGCCCCTACGGGCTGTTGATGTTGATAGGTAAAATTTCTGATTTTACCTATCATCATCGTTTCGTATGTTGTGTGTAGAAAAGGTGGGTGGGGGGGGGGGGGTAAATTAACCTACTCGGGGCAAATAGAGCAATAAGACAGAGATGCCCCTGCCACGCTATCAGTGAGTTTCTGCAACATCAGGGGAGTTCATTAATAAATAAATAAATAAATCAATTTATTTTTCTCTTCACAAAGGTATATAATTTCACATTATTTCCTAAATAATACGATTGTAGATAATTTTGACCTTTGTGAGAGACTGCTGTCCATACCCTAACGGATAGCACGTATTACATTTTCAAAAATACTACAAGAGAAATACAAAATAGGAAATATTTCAACAAGGAAAGATTCTATATGTTTTTTTTAAAGTTATTTTTATATGTATAATAGTGTGAATGTGTACGTGTGTGTGCGCGCGCGTCTGTGTGTGTGTGTGTTTGTGTGTGTGTGTGTGTGTGTGTGTGTGTGTGTGTGTGTGTGTGTGTGTGTGTGTGTGTGTGCGCGTGCGTGTGTGTGTGTGTGTGTGTGTGTGTGTGTGTGTGAGTGTATGTGTGCACTCATTTATGTAGGGTTATGCGTATTTAGGATAATACTCTCAGTAAATTTTCAGCAGCCATATAATCGATATTTAGCAACCACTTCTGTAATTTTTGTTTACATGCATGTTTTGGTAGAGAGTAAATTGACAAAAGTTTATTTAATTTATTATAAAGGTAACCTCCCAGGAAGCAAAAATCCTTATGCGAAAATTTTGTCTTTAGAAGCTTACTGGGACAAACTACATATTTCCTTCTTTTGTCATTATTATAGGAGGACTCATACTGTATAAGAGAATGTTGTAGCAGCGTAGTGTGCAATATAAACAGTTTGCGAACAGATAAGACATTACAATGTTGATAAAGGTCAGTTGTAGGACAACGGAATGGAAGAGAATTGCTAACTTTTAATAGTGCCCCCTGAGCCCTTTCTAACTGCAATATGTTCGTTTTAGGTGCTCCTCCCCAGATGGTAATGCAATATGTCAACAATGATTGGCACTGTGCAAAATATACCATTTTTCTCACATTAAAATCTGCAACACGACGTAGATTTTTAAAAAATATAAATTAACTTACGTATCCTTGTACTTAAGAGGCCAATATGAAGGTGAAAGCTTAGGGTGTTATCTATCATTACGCCAAGATATTTTATGCAATTCGTTCTAGACAGGGTAGGACAGGAGCATGGGCTTTCAATTTGGGAGCAACAGTGAGCTGTAATGTGAAAGTATTCTAATTCAGATACATTGATGTTTTGGGTAGTAAATGCTATGTATTTTGTTTTTTCGACATTTAAAGTAAGTTTAGATTCTTTTAGCCATTTAGTTATTAAATTGAACCCATTTTGTGCGAAGTTAAATACCTCAGACCATGTATCTGCCTGGAAAAGAAGAGCCGTGTCATCCGCAAAGGCAATGATCCTCCCATTGTGAATTTTTAGATTACATAGTGTATTAATATATATGTAAGAAATAGCGTGGGACCAAGCACACTACCCTGTGGTACACCATATGATATGGGAAGGTAATCACTGTAGCAACCACCAATCCTTACCCTCTGATATCGATCCGTTAAGTAGTTAGAGAAAAGTTTCAGCTGTGTATTTCTTATTCCAAGATCTTCTAGCCTATTCATCAAGAGCGGGACGTAAACTGTATCAAACGCTTTAGCTAGATCAAGGAATATAACAACTACTTTCTTTTTACGGTCCAGGTTTGTAACAACGAAATCTGTTAGTTCATGAACTGCATCCTGAGTTGAACGTTTTGGTCGAAAACCATATTGGCAATGTGATAACATATCATGTTTCTCTAAGTAATTAGTCAAACGCTTGTTGATCACTTTTTCAAGAATTTTTGACATAGTGAGAAGAATGGAAATGGATCTATAGTTATTGACACAGCCCACATCACCGCTCTTGTAAAAAGGGCGAATTTCAGCTAGTTTGAAACACTTGGGGAATTTACCAGTTTTAAGGGAATGGTTACATATATTATATGTAATGGGAGAAACTAGTAAATGTCTATACCTTTCTAGAAATAAAGTAGAAATAGTATCTCTACCTACGCTACAATCAGATTTCATATTTAAAATAATTGTCTCTATTTCATGTTCGTCCGTGTCAATAACTACCATGGAGTGTCGATATATGTTTGTAGGAAAAATGCTACGAGTGTTTTTATTAACGTGGTGTTTTTCTGCCAAAGATTTACCTATATTTACAAAAAATGAATTAACATAATTAGCTGAAGTTTTAGGGTCAGATTTGTTTAATAATATATCGGCATTACTATTTAATTTATTCGTATTTGTGACTGCTTTAATTGTGTTCCAAAGTTTTTTATTGCTTGTTTTAACTGCTGTTGTTAATTCTGCTTTTTCATATTCTTTTTTCAGTTTTTTAAGTAGTTCATTAGAATAATTACGGTAACGTTTGTATGTAATTACGATTACGTCATCATGCGGATATTTTTTACACATTTGTTGTAATTTGTCGCGATTTCTTAAGCATCTCAAAACTTTAATAGTTTTAGTACTTATTTTTAAAGCATTACTTAGGGATTCTAATAGAAATGTAGCTGCTCAGTTAACATCTACCATAGAATAAATACTTTTAAAGTCTAAAGTGAGAAGGTAACTATCTAAATTATCGTAATTTACACGTTCTCTAATTTTTGGCGGCAAACTACGTGTATCTAGAGTAGCCTCTAATAGAAATATAAGAGTATCATGATCAGTAATGGAAGTCTCTGAAACGTAGCAGGTTGACCGAAGTTTTGTTTTCAATATGACGTGATTAGACACGTTTTGCCATGGGTAGGGAAGGTGTGGGCAGGTAACATACCTTTAGATGCCAGACTATTTAAGTAATATGGAGAGTAGGAGTCCTTACTATGTGTAACAATATCTATATTCGTATCACCAATTACAATTATGTTTTTATAATGTGAATACTGATCAAGCGTACTACTAAGCGATTCAATAAAATTTGTAGGATCCTTAAATCCAGCTGGTCTATAAATTACAAGGACTATGGTATCCTTACCTATTTTTAGAAGAATACAATTACAATCTGATATTGATAGCTCCTGCCAGGTTACATTCAAAGGTTTTTTTGAAATACACCACTACACCCTCATTTTGGGTTGCGTTATTAAGAGTTTTACAATAGTTATAGCCATCCATTATCGGAATATAGTGAGTGGACGGCAACCAACATTCTGTAAGAAGAATTAAGTCCCATTCTAAATCTGACCTATGTATTAGAACATTAAATTCATCTATGTTGCGAGTTATGCTTCTAATGTTTTGATGCATTATTCAAACATTGACGCCGTCCACTACCATCTGAAAACGACGAAAGCCGGCCTTGCTCTTTCTAACTGAGTGTTCTCTCCGGCTGATACTTCGTATCTCTTCTACCCGGGGGTACAAATCGGAGAACATTTTTACTCGATACGAGGCATTCCATTTTAATCGAGGATAGATCTACATGTCTATGAGCTAAAGCATCCACTTACCATTAGATGGGTTGTGTACTTGTTTGTCAATCTTATTATATATAAAAATGTGATAGAACCGCAGCAGATTAGTACATTTGGCTAGTGGTGATTTACAGAACTGAAACCTGATCCTTCACTGCTAGTCGTATGAGGAAGCTCATAGTCACTCTGTGGTGCGGTAAAGAGAGCTCAGGACCAGTAAGGTGAAATGGCAATAGACCGAGGTGACCGAACGATGAAGGAAAAAGGTTCTCGAGTGGCAGTTTCGTAATGGTAAGCCCACCTCTAGTTTGAGTATTTCTATTACTTGTAGTTATCACAAGTCCACTGCTGAACATAGGCCTACCCCATAAATTGCTACATAGTACGGTCCTGAGCCACTAGCATTAATTGACCACCTGCGTGTTTCATCAGGTCGTCGATGAAACACCCAGGCGGTCAATTAATGCTGGTAGCTTAGGACAGTACTATGTAGCAATTTATGAGGGAGGCCTATGTTCAGCAGTGGAGTTGTTATTACTACAGGTAATAGAGATAGTAATAATTAATACGTAAGTTCTTTAATATAATAGTTGTTACGTCTGTCAGTGTTCGTGCAACTTCTGAACGACTTGAACGGTTGAGGTCATATTCACGCAGTGTGTATATCTGTTTGTTCGAGAAGATAGGTCATAGCTGTGCTAGTATCCAATAGATGACGCTGTAGTCAGTTACTAACAAATTTTATTTTTATTGGTCACAATGATTCATATTCACAATATATGTTAGTTTAGTGCCAAAAAATAACAACATCTAGACCTGATAATATATGACCTCTATGGTAGAGTGTTTAATAAATTTTGTATTTATACTGATAAAAGTCTGGAGTAAATTCAGACTTAAGCTCATAGCGCCACCTTTCAGTAAGGAAAGAACAACGTCAACTGAGCCAGCTAGTTTAATAATATAATTTGTCATCATTGGAATTTCTGCCCAGTATCATATTTAACTAGATTATAATTTACAACTTGTTGACGAGTTGTAAATTATAACTAGCAATCCGCCTCGGCTTTGCACGGGTGATTTCTGGATCCGACAACAGATCCACTTACAGGATCCAATTGCGAATTTAAACCACCCAGGGAATCAAACAAAAACAAAGTTAATGAGAATCGGTCGAGCCAGTTTCGAGTTTTAGCGAGACTAACGGACAACATTTGATTTTTTTATATATAGATATAGCAAGTACGTTTAGCAAATACATAATTATAAAGAATAAAGTTACTACGCTTTACTGCGTACGTGTGTCTTTGAGCATTAAATCATTGGTTAAATACTCAAAGGCTTGGGTACACAAAGTGAGGCGCGGGGAGTGGCTACTGGCGACACTAATCCCGTTGCCCGACGACAGACGTGCACCATACGTGCTTAAAGTACACAATCCAGTAATTGGTTAAAGTATGAACCTCCATAAACTGACCAAGTTGTCCAGTGCCCAAAATTCGTAGCTAGACTGACTAGCCAGTATTATATTTACCAGGACAAAATTTGGGTTTTTTATTTAAAATGGATTTGAACACTATTTTTGGCAGTAACGAAGCTCACGGTTTACAGGTGGTAGAAATTCTGCCTAGAAATCCGTCTGGATAATTTCAACCCTCATACCTACTTCTACCGCCCAATAGCGGTTCCTATTTGAAGGGAGGCAGTATAACTACAAGTTTTATATTACATTTCATACATGGTAGAGCCATGCTCCAGTTATATTGGTAGTATAGTTATAGCACGAATTGGTCTGCTCGACCGGGGAAGGACCACGCTCTCACAGAATACCAGAGTAAAATAGTAGCTCAACGCTGCTGTGTTTCGTATGGTGAGTGTAGAGAAGTAGAGACCCTTTTTAATGGAAACGAGGCATTCCGTCTTAGGGATCTATCAGACAGAAGCCGTTCAGGCGTTCAAGCGTTCCGCGTTCGCGTTCTGCGTTCTTTGTGTTATTTTGTGTTATTTACTTTGTGTATTACGTTACACAGACATACTCAGACAAGAGACATTTTGTCCGCGTCGGTCAACCAGAACGTAGGCGTTCGTGATTGGTGAGCAACTGAAGGCTCGAACGCAAAACGCGAACGCGGAACGCTTGAACGCGTGACCGCTTCCTGTCTGATAGAACCCTTAGTCCTCACGGTTGACAACGCATCTGCATTTTTATACGTAATGAAGGATAGATGTAGATGTCTATGGGCCACAGCAACCACTTACCATCAGGTGGACTGTGTGCTCGTTTGTCACCCTTATTCTATAAAAAAAACATCTTTGACCTCAGACGTGACAACGCGTCTGTAGTCTTCTTTGTTTGAAACTGAAGTTCTTTGGTTCCAAGTAACTATGCGCTACAGCAGCCACTTACGAGTACGATCAGGTAGACTGTGAGTTTTTGTCATTTCAGTTTTATAAATAAAAACTGTGGACTATCTAAACATGAAAGTTTCCTCAAGATGTAAGTAATAACAATAATATCCTTTAGATCGAGCTTCGGTCACGGCAACCAGTCTCAGAGGTCAGAGACTCACCGTCTGCTCAAGGAAAGTTTTAAGTGTCCCGAGTGTATGCGCTAGCACAAGTTAACTTTCTATTCCCTCACTCTCATATTTCGATGGGACGGTCATTCGACACGACCGGAAAGAGATTATACGCAGGACCAACGAATTTAAATGCTTTTCTAGGCACGGGGGCGAAACACGCCCAGCTTTCTGGCTCCGGGATGCTACTGGGGATTTCTTAACAGAAAAACCTTACTTTTTTTTTACTTATTTTGAGTCGACCCGGGATTCGAAACCAGGATCTCATAATCAACAACTCTGTTTAAAACTAATAGACGAACGAGGCAGTCAGGTGTAAGTTATCACTCAGGTGACTTAGGGCATGGCAACTTATTACATTTTTAGTGGCATTCTTGAGGCATGATTTTATAAAACACGTAATTCTATATTTGTTATCAAAAACCTAAATATTATGAATTTTTGTATCCCTAACTTGTGAAATAATGGAGGGAACCCATCAATCAAACTTTCATCCTCTATGTCACCCCCTACAGATTTCCTTTAAGACATAAATTAGTCCTTCTTCGGGATGCAATACATCTCCTTGCTTTTAATTGAAATCTCTTCAGCTCTTTAGGTGTGAAAAGGTGGAAGATGAATAAACAGGGCTGTTTTCAGATTTATAATATTAAAGTATGGATTAACATTAAAATACGTATACCGTGATGCATTTAAGGGCTAAATAACGACCTATCAGTCCTCGGATTCAAATTCGTTCCGACTATAATTGTTTTGTTCGTAATTAAATTAGGCTTTCATTTCACACGTCGTTTAATGCCATCCACTGCGTTTACGGTCCTTTGTATATTTTAACTTTTATTTAATTTTAAACCTTACCACGTTGGAATTAAGAGTCATTTTGTATTGTAACGTAGTTATAGTTAATACAAATTTGTAACAAAGGAATGGATGTAAAACTGATTTGTAGGGTGAAGTAATTCAGAACCATTGTATTCATTTTGATTGGGCTCAGTCCGTCACATTTGCGTTAATGTTCGCTTTCATGGCTTCCACGATAGCAGTTTGATGGTCTATTCAAAGCTGATCAAACGGTTGTTATAATAGCGGTGAAGGTTAATTAATTTGACAGTATAATTCCGCCAAAGGAAACGTCTTTGATAATTGAATTCGCTTTAAGATGAAAATTTAATATCAGCGTAAAATTGCAGATTAATTCTGCTGTGTTTTGTATGGTAAAGTGTATTGAAATAGAGACCCTTTTTACTGGAAACGAGGCATTCTGTCTTAGTCCTTAGGAATTGGAACTCATCTGCATTTTGATTCTTAATATAGAGTAGGTATAGATGTATATGGGCTACAGCATCCACGTACCAGGTTTTGTGGGCTGTGTGCTCATTTGTCACCCTTATAATTAATAAATATGTACTAACATACAATGACATGAAAGTAGAAAGAAGTGTAGCATACGAAACACAACAGTAGTACGCTGCTATTTCAAGCTAGTGTTAGTGGGGACAGTGTAGTGACAGTATAAGAATATCCACTATCTATACTATATATAATATATTGACGTCCTACTACTATATGTAATATATCGACGTCCATATCAAATGTACCGTATGAGGGAAACTGAAACGGTAGTTGGACAGCAGGACCTTCTGATAACAATACAATATAATACAAAATTGTGGTTGCCAACCCACTTGCCAAACGTGGAAACTACGTCTGAATCTCCCCTATGAGGCCATCAATGAGGGAGGTCTATGTTCAGCAGCGGACTTAATTAGGCTGTAGCTGTAACGGTTAAGTGAATGCTGTCATATATTTCTCATATTGTAGATGGTAGTCTACCCGTAAAAGTCCGCTGGCCCTGGGTCCCGTTGGAGTTTTTACGTGGTAGAGCCACGCTGCATCTATATTATCTATAGCACGAATCGACTCGAGCGGGGCTCGACGGGGACCACGTTCTCACAGAATACCAGCGTAAAATAGCAGTTACGATGCTGTGTTTCGAACGGTGAGTGTAGAGAACCGGATACCCCTTTTACTGGTATCGAGGCATTCTGTCTTAGTTCTCAAGGGTGGTAACGCATTTGCATTTTGATTCTAAGTTGAGGATAAGTGTGGTTATCTATGAACCACAGTATTCACTTATCATTAGGTGGACTGTGTGCTCGTTTCTCCCCTAATGCTATAAAAAAGAGAGAAGTTGCCATAAATGCCAGTTGGATTGGCCATCGCCTTTTTTCACTATTCAAAGCCGGTGCTTGATTATTACTACACCTGATGGTAAGTTGTCGGTGGCCTAAGATGGTACAGCGTACTAACTTATTGTAAGCCTTTTCATTTTTACTTTGACTTATTCCACTTCCTGTTTTTATCACGAACTATAAAGCAAATTATGCAGTTATACTATTCGCGCATTTGAAGCTGCTACGGGTATTTTACGTGTGATGGCTCTGTGGTGCAGTGGCTCAGCAATGAGTTGCAGCGCAAAGGGCACGGGTTTGAATCCTTTTGTATGGCCTACAAATTATTGTTCCGGGTCTGGATGTTTGTCCTTGTGGAATTTATGTATATAAACTACCACGATATAGGAAAAAATCCAGTGTGGCAACGTTTTCTTTTAAAAATAAAAATATATTTAGGGCAAATTATAAATTACACGAACTGTTATTTCTTTTGCAAAACAAAACCACTTAACGGCAACTGCATATCCCCACAATAAGATGACGTAAGATATTATGATGTTAAAGTAATTAAGTTAACCGACCTAACAGGTACAAACATTGGTTGACGAATCTTTCCAACGGCATAAACAGCTGAGCCGAGCTTATTTTTCCTAACCAATGGTATATTAAATTAAAAAAAAACTATAAAGTAAGTATTGTTCAAAAACTCTATTAAAATCTATTTATTATATAAAATATTCTTTACTGCATTATAATAAGCGCACCAACGCTTTCAGTGTCAGTCCCTAACCAATATGAGTAAAAAGAATATGGTTTTCATCATTACACATATAAATTTTATTACTGAATTGTATTGTCAATAAAATTTGTAAATTGCTTCCTCTCCTTGGACAAAATAAGTCATAACTGCGATGAACTTTCGAATTTCTCTTTGACGGTCAAACGCTTTTGACGAACTTGGCACCTTTTGCCACGCGAATTATCATTTTATTACAATGGTTGATACCAGTAACACAACAGGCGCAAATATTGTTTTAAAAAAATATTAAAAGGTTCTTTACTGTTGGATATTATATAAAGGAAAACCAAAGTCAATCAACGATCAAAAGAGAGGGTAATACTCAGGATTTTTCTTTGCGTCTGGAGATATGTTGACTTTCGTAGCAGAACAAAAGTAACTGACTTAACCAACAGATCGGCAGACTGGAGTGACAACGGGCGCGGTCAAATAGTTTCTTTAGAAAATGTGCCTCAAAAGAAAAACTCGTACAGGCAAGCGCAAAACACAAAAGCACACAACTGGGTGATTCCACAGTTAAGGAAGGGATGACTTGATGAAACGTGTTATAGAAAAATTTGAAAATATTTGTAAGGTGTTTATTTTACGGAAGACTTGAAGTATTGTGAACGACCTTATGAATAGTTGACATGATCATACCTATGTAGGTATATTACCACGGAATAATTACAATACGAATATTTTTTTTATAAAATAAGAGTGACCAACGAGTACACAGTCCACTTGACGGTAAGTGGACGCCCATATACATCTGCATTTATCCTCGATTAAGAATCAAAACGTAGATAGGTTGTCACTCCTGAGGACTACAATGGATTGCCTCGTTTCCTGTGAAAAAGGGTTTCCGGATCTCTGCACTCACCACACGAAACACAACAGCATTAAACTGCTACGTAGGTGCGTTTTTAAGTTCGCGGAATTTGTAGGTAGGTAATAAGTGGGGACATCGCTGAATTACGTGCTAATTTATTATACATTATTAGTATAAATACCGGGTTTTATTGTAATTAGACCATTACAATTAAACCCGGTATTTATACTTATTTATACTATACTAGCTTGCCAGGCAGACGTTGTCCTGCCTCTTTCGACGACCCTTTGTCATGTCCTATTAAAAATCATTAAATCCGCAAAAAACATTGTAGGTCACTCGTGGGCAAAAAAACCATCCTATCTCTCAAGTTGGACCAAACTTTACACGGTGTGCAAATTTGGTCAAAATTGGTTAAGTAGTTTAGGAGTCCATCGCGGACAAACAGAGTGACACAAATTTATATATACTCGTATATAAAGATATATTTGTATTTAAACTACATTAGCCCTTGAGTTATCGTCAACCAAACAAGTCAATCGGGAAGAAATTATGAAATATGGAGAAAATCGAGTTCCGCGCCGTTATAAAGTTCCTTACCAAGCGCGGAAAATCAGTTGAGACTATACTGAAAGGGATGTCGTATATTTACGGAGACTCTTTTACAAGTAAAACTATGGTTTAAAAGTGAGATACCCTTTTTAAACAAGGCAGAGAGTCACTTAAAGATGACTTATAGCCAAGAAGGCCATTCGAGTGGTCACACTTCGGAAATTATTCAAAAAGTCGAAAAATTAATATTAGAGTGTGCCCGCCTAGTGAAAAAATAGCTCACAGAAATGATTTGAGTGTCAGATACAATCATTTTGGAAATTCTTTATGACCATCTTGGCATGACTAAAGACAGCGCAACATGGGTGCCTAGAATGCTCACGCCAATTCAAAAGCAACGGCGCGTGGAGTGTTCTCGTGCATATATAAGATGGAATGTTGGCTCGAATTGTTACTGTTGATGAAATTTGAGTTCACCGTTATGAACCTGAGTCCAAATTGGACTCTATGCAGTGGCAAAAAAATGGCACACCACCACCCAAGAAATATAAGGTGGCATTATCGGCTGGGAAAATCATGGCGACAGTATTTTGAGACTCAGAATGAATCCTATTGATTAATTATGAAGATAAAGGTGTTTTCATAACCGAAAATTACGGTTCAATCCTAGAACAATTGAAGGAAGCCATAAAAAAGAAAAGAAGGGGAAAATTGACCAAAGGAATCCTTCTTCTGCACGACAACGTGCCTGTTCACAAGTGCCACTTTGCGATGGCTGCCCTGCAAAAGGTTTTAAAGTGATGAAGAAGTGAAGGAAGCAGTTTAGGCGTATTTTTTAGACAAAGACAAATAATTTTTAAGGGTATACATAAGTTGAATATATTGAAAAGGAAAAATACATTTGGATTTTTATTTCCACTCCTTACCCCCATTCCGCGAACTTTAAAATATCCCTTACGCTGATATTCTGTGAGAGCGTGGTCCTTCGCTGTTCGAGCCGACCCATTTGTGCTAAAATCATAATATAGCTACCATTATATAGCAACCATAATATAGGATATTAATAATTAAACCAATTATTGTAAATATTCCGTGCCGTTAAGTGGTGGTATAAGATATCCACTAACTCATTCGATCCGTGGATGTCGTAATAGGACAGAGGTAAACAAACAAGTAGGATGGGCAGCAGCATCTTTCTAATAAAAACTTAAAAAACATTTTTCATCCCGCCTGCCAAGTATGGCACTATGAGTATATAGCATTTTATTTATTTATTTTTGTAAAAACTTAACCCCTACATTAATTATTCCGGTATCGTGAAGGCAGTTTACATACATAAATTGCTCACTAACCAAGACCTGGAACAACTACTTGTAGGCAATACAAATACTTGTCCCGTGTGGGATTCGAACCTGTGGCACTCAGTGCCGTTACTTATTGCTAAGCCACTGCGCAACGCAGCCGTAAAAAAGCATTCTTTGGGGATTCCTATGTTCAGCGCTAACCTAATCTAATGGTAACGGTAATGGTCTGATCTAACCTAAACGAAAACACGTTATACGATAAAGAAAACAGTGGAAACATCGGTTATTTAAAATAACCATATAATACACGTGGTAGAGCCATAAAGCAGTTATACATATTACGGTTGACCGGGGAAGGACAAGGATCCTCGATCTCACAGGATAACAGCACAAAATAGAAACTGCTGTGTTTCGTTGCTTTTTACTGGAAGCAATGTATTCCATCTATGTCCTATGGTGTGACGAGGCATCTGCATTTTGATTCTTAACCGTGGGTAGATGTATATATGTATATGAAACACTGTATCCACTTATTATCATGTTTTTTTTATAGTAGAGGTGGCAAACGAGCATATAGATAACCTGATTATAAGTTATTACCGCCGCCCATGAACAACTGTAACACCAAGAGAATTGCAGATGCGTTGCCGGCCTTTTAAAAAGAAGTAGGCTATTTTCTTAAAGGTCCCTAAGTCGTATCGGACCGAAAAAGTCACTGGTGGTAGTCGATTTCACGAGAAAGTTTTGCGAGGAAAAAAAACTTCGTTTAAATCGCACCGCAGTGGACCGCCAGTAATCCAGATGGTATGGATGGTATCGCGAGTTTTGTCGCGATGTACGATGATGAAACTATGCGGTTGGAATTAGTACGAACAGTTCCGCAGAGCACGCCCCGTGATAAATGCGATAAAATACGACAAGAGGTGCAACATCTCTTCGCAGTGCCTGTGAGTCAAGCCAATGAACTATGTGCTCGTTTGTCACCCATATTCAATAAAAAAGTACGGTAAACAAAAAAGTAGTCAAACTAAATCATTTCATATCGGCTTACAAGGTTTTAAATTTTTTGAAATAAATTATAAAAATGCCGACCCCGATGTGTCCTCAACTCGAAGCTATCCTCGATGTGCTGCAAAGTTATACGCGGAAGATGCGTGAGTCAGGATGCGTCTGCGCATTCATCCTACGCACGTAGTCTTTAGTATTATATTATGACTGTATGTTTGCATAGCAAGGGTAATTTATTAACTGTATTCAAGTATGTAACCACACATGTGGGCGTTTGATGGATGTAGAGCTGTAAAAATACTATTTTCATCAGAATGTGAACGATACAGCAACAAATATCTAAGAACTAGTAAGGTTTTGAATTTATGAAGTATTACAGAGTATTCTGGACATAATAGAACTCACTTTTATGTCTGTGGTCGTACGAAAACAAGGTTAATTTGAGATAACTACAAAAATGTGTTCAATTAAGGTTTTTTTTAAATAAAATCAGTTTACGAAAGGAGCACACAGTCCATCCGATGGTAAGTGTATGCAATGGCGCATAGACATTTATTCTCGATTAAGAATCAAAATACAGATGCGTTATCAATCTGCTGACAAAAATGAAATGCATCGTTTCCAATGAAAAGAGTCTCCGTTTCTCTACACTTATTATACGAGGCTGTATATATTACACGAAGCTGGTATTTTACGTTGGTATTGTGTAAGAGCATGGTGCTTTCTTGGTCGAGCCGACCTATTCGTGATGCAACAGTAATATAGCTGCAGCGGGGCTCGTCCACGTATAACTTACTTTAGACTGCAGACACTCGTGTGAATCAATACAGGAGGCAGCTGGGTACTATCACCTACTTTGGACCTCTAATACCGGAATAACTATAAGATGAAACACATCAGTCATCCCTTGTTTTCTCCGCACTCATTGACCATGGGTGTTGGAAGGCACTTCCAACGTCTACAGTTAAAGATAATGATAATTCTTTATTGAACACAGAATTAATATTTAATTCATGGATACCCTTTTTTTTTCATGGGGAAATGCCTACGCATACCCGCCTCGCGGGGACAAGGACGGGTTATGTCGGACTCGCACCGACTAAAATCCCATGGTGTTCCACCTTCTTCGCATATTGACAGGGCTACGGGAACGCTTTCGCACACTTCCGCGGCCCTACTAACGCCTGCCGCCCCATGGCAGCACCTCCTCGGGAGAGGAAAATTCCTCCCCGTTCTCCTTCCCAGGTAAGGCGCACCAGAACACATGGCGCGCCTTCCTCCACGGCCTCCAATTACGTCTGTGCAACAGACGCCCCCGCGTCCGATGCACAAAGGCCATGGGCCAGGAAAAACGAGAACTTAGAAGTACTAGCCTTCCCGACCCCAGCGGCGGATCTGGTCTATGGCTCCGCCGCCAACCAAGATTTGGCTGCGGAGGGTAGGGAGAGCGGCGCCTCGCAATACCGACAATCCTCTCCCCCCGACGCCCCACCACCACCGCATCAACGGTGCGGCCCCATTTGAGTCGCGAAGGATAGGGCGAGTGGCGCATCGCCATACCAACACTCCTCTTCCTCCGCGACTCCACCTCGGCTGCAGCGGTAGAGGGTGCGCGAGTCCCCACTCGCTGCAGTCCACCAGCACACATCCGAAGTGGGCTCCCCAAGCCCACTCGGAGTGGCCACCTCAGGCCGGCCCTTCACCTCGGACCAGCCACGTGGGTTCCTCTTTGTTCACCGTGGGAGACCAAGCCACGGCTACTAAGCCCCCCCGCCACGACAAGGTGGGAACCCGTTCGGGGGGGAATTCATGGATACCCTGACTCCTAAAATAGGTTACTCTGTATGTTAGGAGGCAGTTTTCCCCCCATTCAGTTATTTACACTCCGTGCACAATGTGGACTCTAAACATAGTACAAGAAAAATGAATAAATAAATAAACAAAATGCATGCGAGCGTATGCGCGCGCGCGCGTGTGTTATACGCGCGTTATTAACAGCATTATTTTTTTATATTTTATAATTTATAATTATAATGCTGTTATAATATAATTAATAATAGCATTATATAATTAAACACTATAACACTTAAGAGTTAAAGTTTTATTCAATATTTAGTGTTCGTGTAAATAAACGTAAATTAGCAATACCCAAAAAATTATTATTTAGAATGTTACGTTTAAACACGATTTTTGGCGAGGTCCGACAGAATATCTTAAATATATAATATCTCAAATTTCGAACCTACACGGCATACGTTGGGTTATAACTGTGTTTTTGATTTAGAATCGGTGGCTGGACCTGAGCTTTAGACTTAAGATAATCATATTATTACATTTTTATAGGCCACAGTGGAGTCGTATAATAAAAATCTGATCTATGCACGACGTTTACTCGTTAACTAACGAACGATGTTCTGATAATGGACAAATCATGATTGTTGTAATACGACGTCGTCCTTTCATGAAACGTTGCCATTTCATGATTCCCTGTAATTTATACCCTTTAAGACATTGCGCCTAATTTTTATTCGATATTAACGTTCGGTGACTTCGAAGTCACCCCTGTTGCACCTGTTTCTAATATTTTGATATTACTTGGTAAGCATTTTCGTATTTCGCAATGTTAAAGAAGTCATTGTTATAAACTATATGTCAAAAAATAAAATTGCAACGTGTCGTGATAGTTACGTATTTTTAAAACGCTACAATACGGAGTCATTTCTTTAAACATCCTATGCTGGACAAGCATCTTTCCAAGGGTATGAGGATATTGATGTAATCGCCACCCTTTAGATTCGATGTGTTAACGCTTACCATGTATAACTCTGGATCTAGGCACTTGCAATAACTTGAAAGTATGCGAGAAACCCTAGTTTTAAGTAATGAATATATAAACATTTCAAAAATATGTCATAAAACATATTACACCTTGCCCGGCAGGAGACCTACCCTTTCCCTTGCACGGCTACAGTGGTGACCCCGACGTGATATGAACACGCATACGCAACCTACCAACCCACTGTGACTGTGCAAGAGAAAGGGGAGATCTCACGCCGGGTAAGGTGTTCTGCCCGGGCAGCAGCCAACGCTCCAAGCGGTAGTTCGGAACTATTCCATATATACCGTTTTTTCTTCGAAACTTTGATAGCGCAATTTAGGCTTCGATGTGTTTCGTTGTGGCAAGCACACACGTAAGCACACAGTTCACCTGATGGTAAGTGAATGCTGTGGCCCAAAGATATCTATATCTACGCTCGATTAAGAATCCAAATTGCGTCATCACACTTGAGGACTAAGATGGAATGCCTCGTATCCAGTAAAAAGGGTCTCCGGTTCTCTACTCTCACCATATGAGCAGCATTAAGCTGTAAGTATTTTTACTACTCATACATACATTTTTCTTCACCGTGAAACACGCGGTGAATCGTTACCTGTAATTGTAATCAAAAATTGAATTGATGCCTTCGGGGATAGAACCGGGCTTACTCACGTACTGTAAAATTATGACATATGCTTAAAAACTAGGCTACCATGGCTATAAGCTATGAATGCTCATCGGTCGCCATATAGTTTAAGGAGATTATATCAAAATCCTCATAGCGTGGGTGTGATCAATGATTACATTAAAATATGATTTTGTCTTTTTATAACCTTTTAAAAATACTTACATACATAATAAATAAACACTCACGCCTCTCACCCAGATGGGTTGGTAGAGACTACAGACTTCCATTTAGCAAGATCCTGACATACCTTTCTCGCCTCTTCCACATCCATATACCTACGCATACATGCTCGTCGGTTAAGGGTGCTCTTAATTTTGGCCCATTTTTAGTATATCGCCGATTTGGTCAACAAACTTCCGCCTAGGACGTCCCTTTCCGATTCTTCCATTCACTTCTGCGACATATATTTGCTTTGTCAGTCTTTCCTCATTCATTCTTTCTACATGACCAAACCACCGAAGCATTCTTTTCTTAATCCTGGTCACCGCATCATCTTGCAAACCATACTCTTCTTTTATCACACAGTTTCTCACCCTGTCACTCATATTCAGCCCTAACATACTCCTTAGCGACCGCATTTCTACTGCACTTATTCTACTCTCGTGCTTCTTCTGCCACACCCAACTTTCACTACCATACGTTAAAGTAGGGACTAAAACAGCACTGTGAATTGCCATAAGTGGCTTTTTCAACACATTCTGACTTTTCACAATAGAGTGTAGAGCCCCATTTACTTTATTTCCTGCATTCACTCGTCGTTCAATATCCTTATCATATCTCCCATCCCTGCTGAATACACATCTCAAATATACGAACTCATCCACTTGCTCAATTAACTCTGCTTCTATTCTTATTTCACATACCGTTTTGCTTTCTTCTCTTTCAAAAACGATCACTTTCGTCTTACTTGCGTTCACTTTCATTCCCCTTTCTTTTAATGACCTGTTTATTAATGTAACTATCATTTGCAACTCGGCCGCTGACGACGCAAGTACGACTTAATCATCGGCGTACAAAAGGCATTTGATGGTTAACTCACCCATACTTAACACGCATTCTTCTACTTTGAGATTTTACAAACAACTGTCCATAAATAGGTTGAACAGCCACGGGGAAGCTACACATCCCTGTCTGACACCTTTATGAATGCCAAACCAGTCCGAGTAGGCCCCGTTGATTCTAACACAAGCACTCGAGTCCCTATACAGAGACTTTAATGCCTGTATCAAACCAGCGCTCAACCTAAATGCGTTCAGCGTTTGCCATAACACATCCCTGTCCACTCTGTCATAAGCCTTTTCCAAGTCCATGAACGCACAAAAAACTTTTTGGTTTTTTGCAAAAACTTCTCCGCGATCATGCGCATGGAAAAGACTTGATCTGTACACCCCATTCCCTTTCTAAATCCCGCTTGCACATCCCAAATTTTTTCATCAGTTTCTTTCATAACTCTTTCAATTAGTACCTTAGAATACAGTTTTCCTACAATGCTAAGAAGGCTGATACCACGGTAGTTTTTACAGTCCTGCTGTGACCCTTTTCCCTTATATATTGGGACTATCACGGCTTTGCACCAGTCTCCTGGTACCCGCTTTAGTTCCCAACATAAATTAAACTTGGTGTACAGTAGGCCTGCCACCACGTCCTTTCCATTTTAGCCATTTTAGCCCTTAGCATTTCGAGTCACTCTATCATATCCGGCTGCCTTACCTACTTTCATGCTTTTCATTGCTTTCATTATTTCATCTATACTTATCTCCCTATCTCTTTCATATTCTTTCGGAATTTCTATTTCATTTAGGTCACATGTCTCCTTACTCATAAATACGCTTTCAAAATATTCCTTCCATTTCTTTAGACTCAACACTTCATCATTCGGAATACAGCCATTCTCATCTCATATCGCGTTCAATCTAGACTGTTTTGAATGTCCTCTGGTATTTCTTACGAGTTTCCAGAACATTTTAATATTTGCCTGGAAGTTATTCGATATTCTTCTATCATTCTTATCCATTCTTTCTTGCTTTTTCTTTTCTACTAACTAATTCTTTTACTCTCTTATTTAGACGTTTAAACTCTGCCTTTTTTCTTACAATCTTATCATTCTTACAGCCAGAATTACCAGCTTTGGTTGCTAGTAAATCTAGCCATGCTCTCTTCTTTGCTTCAACTTCCATACGTACCTCATCATCCCACCATAACGTATTGTCTTTCCTTTCATTCGTTCTCTTACTAACACCACACACTTCGGTAGCTGCATCCACTAAACCTTTATTAACATTATGCCACACATTCTCCAAGTCTAACTCATTCACACACAACTCATCCAAATTACTTATATTTTCTCTCAGTCTACATTTGTACTTGTCTTTCACATCTTCGTCTTGTAACATCTCATTTCTTATACGCTGTAACGTAGTGGACACAGATGTCCGATGCCGCCAACGTCTGAATAAACCCCTAATTCGGCATAAGACCTGGTAGTGGTCCGTCCCTATGTTGGACCTCTGGTAAACCCTCGTATCCACCACTGCGCTCCTCAATATTTCATCCACAGTTATGAAATCTATCATGCTTCTATCATCACCTCTTTCCCAAGTATACATGTGAATCTTCTTATGACGAAAGAAAGTGTTCATCACAAAAATATTCCTTTCCACACATACAGTGAGGAGGCTTTCACCATTCTCATTAATACTTTCATCACCAAACGTTCCCAGTATCCTTTCATAGCCAAGCCTCCTCACCCTAACCCTTCCATTAAAATCTCCTAACATAACAATATTTTCATTTTCCTTACATTTCGTTAACACCATCCTTACCATCTCCCAAAACCGTTCTCGGATATAAGTGAGCTTAGACATGTCTAGGGCGTAGACTTTTAGAACAAACAACTTCTTTAGGCCCACTTTTATTCGTATTCATAGCAGTCTCCGGCTTACACATTCATACTCTTTCACATATTGACCCATTCTTTCTGAAAGGATGATACCAGCTCCCTGGCATGCTTGCTCGGTCTCGACTACACCGGACCAGTACGCGGTATATATGCCATGTGTAGTGACATCCTTTCCCTTCCGCTTCGTCTCATTTACACATAACATATCTATTCCTCTATCATACATCGTATCGCATACTTCATCCATCTCATCATTCATTGCCCCACATACACTTAGCGTAGCTAGACGTGCCTCCGCAATCCTCTTTTCGCCCCTCCGGGAGACAGATCATGACGGGTGGCGAACCTCGTCGCCGGTTTTCCTCCCGGAGATTCTTCGAAGCCATGTCCCATTAAAGGGGCACCGGGGAACTCGGGGCCATTCTTTCCCTCTTTGCCTCATAGTGCGAAAATTAGGGGGTGGTATATTTTACGCTGCTACCACACGGCAAGTAGCCGAGTCTATTCTTTCGGCTTTGTCGCTCTTTTGGCACCACCTGGGGGAAACGCGTAGGGTAGGTCTAGGATGTGGTGGTCGAAACCTACGGACGCGAGTGACTTTTCCCCTTAAAAATACTTACCCAATTATAATTCACATTGTAATAAAATAATATCCTACAAACTGAAATTCAGTCACTGTGGCCAGTCTCAACGGAGAATCAACCATTTGTGCGGGACAGGATCATTGTATTGAGTACGTGCGCAAGCAAAGGTGCAATCTCTTTTCTGTCACTCGCAAAGTCACCATCACTCTCAAAGTCCGACAAGATTGCATTCCAACACAATCAGACAGAGGCCAGGTACAGGACAGCTTTACATGTTACCCGAGGCACGGCGGTAAGACAACACCAAAACCCTGACTCCCGACATGTGACTGAGAAATTTATGACAGAAAAATCCAATAACGGATTTCGGTCCGACCTGAAATTCCAACCCGAGACCATGTGTCACAATCGTGTTAACATCCACTAGATCAACGAGGCAGTCATTTCGCATTAAATTTATATTTCAACAAAGTACTCTGTTTCAGCTTATGAAATATTTCACTGTTGGCAGAATAATTTTCCTGAATTTTTATTGGAAATATTTATCAATGTCAATTTGTTTGTTAACATTGTATTCGTGGAATTATAAAATTTACAATTTCAAATTTTTGGATTAGATTTGAACTAAAATAATGATACTAGGAGTTCAGTCATTTATCGAATGTTTACTCGTGTTAGAGTGACGCTTAATACTGCTGTGTTTCGTATGTTGAGTGTAGAGAACCGTAACAATAAGGGTGACAAACGAGCACACAGTCCACAGAGTGTAAGTGACTGCTGTGGACCATAGACATCAATCTTAGATTAAGAATCAAAATGCACATGCGTTATCATGCTCGAGAATTAAGTTGAAACACCTCGTTTCCTGTAAAAAGAGTCGCCAATTCTCTACACTCACTTTACGGAACACTAGCATCTCATGTGGCATTAAGCTGCTATTTCACGCTGGTACTGTGAACTCTGAGAGTGTAGTCCTACCCCGGTCAAGTTGAACCATTATAACAGTAGGTACAATATATATGTATAGATGTAAATAATAACAGAATGCATCACTCACCTTCGATTTGCCGACGATATAGTCCTTATGGCGGAATCGCTGAAGGACTTAAGCACTATGCTCAATGACCTCAATAGTGCCTCACAGTGGATAATATGGTCTTAAGATGAACACGGACAAAACAAAGATCGTGTTTAATGTCCATGTCACACCTATGCCGGTAGTTGTAGGGAGCACTAAGCTCGAAGTTGTTGACGAGTACGTTTACCTGAGACAAATAGTCTGACTAGGTAAGTTCAACTTCGACCGAGAGGTCAATCGATGGATTCAACTCGTCTGGACAGCGTTCGGGAAATTACGACTTATCTTCTCGTCAGGTATACCTCAATATCTAAAAACTAGATTGTACAACCAGTTCATGGTGTCAGTAACGACTTACGGATCTGAGACGTGGTCCTTCACTGCTGGCTGTGTGAGGACGCTCAAGGTTGCTCAGCGAGCTATGGAGAGGGCTATGCTCGGAGTTTCTCTGCGTGATAAACTTAGAAATGAGGATATCCGCAGTAGAACCAGAGTGACCGACATGCCTAACATATTAGTAAGCTGAAGTAGGAATGGACCGGCAATATAGCTCGAAGAACAGACAACCGTTGGGGGAAAAAGGTTCTCGAGTGGCAGCCTCGTACCAGTAGGCGAGGTGTAGGGCGACACCCCACTAGATGGAGTGATGACCCGGTAAAACATGCAGGAAGTCGATGGATGCAGGTGGCTCAGGACCATGCTTTGTGGCATATCTTGGGGGAGGCCTATGTTCAGCAGTGGACTTGTAAAGGGCTGTAATGATGATGATGATGATGAATAATCTAAGAGAATGACTACGGCGTAGAGCCACGCTGCGGCTATATTATAGTTCTAGCACGAATGGGTCGGATGGACCGGAAAAGGACCACGCTCTCACAGAATACCAACGTAAAATAGCAGCTTTATGCTGCTGTGTTTGGTATGGTGAGTGCAGAGAACCGGAGACCCTTCTTACTGACACGAGGCATTTCATCTTGATACTCAAGGGTGACAACGCACTCGCATTTTTAATCTTAATCGAGGATAAATATATATGTCTATGTGCTTCAGAATCCACTTACCATCAGTGTGTGCCCATTTGTCACCCTCTCCTAGCCCTCTCCATAGCTCGCTGAGTGACTTTGAGCGCCCTCATACCTCTAACCTTCTGACCAGACCACAGCAGTGCAAGTCCTGCTATTGGGCATCAGATATTATCTAGGAGAATGACTGCGTTATTAACGCAGAAAGGAGGAGAAGGAGAAGAAGTCATTCTCCTAGATAATATCTGACGCCCAATAGCAGGACATGCACTGCTGTGGTCTGGTCAGAAGGTTAAAGAGAGTCATATAACTAAATAAACGGACATCACTACCGTGCTTTCATAAACAAAAATTGTTAGGAAAACCCCTACATAATTCGCCGAGTGACTTTGAGCGTCCTCTTACGGCTAGCAGTGAAGGACCACGTTTCAAATCCATAAGGCATCAATAGCAACGCGCACTAGTCATATAATCTCGTTTTCAAATTTTCAGGTATACCTGACGATACAATGTGTCGTAATTTCTTGAATACTGCCCAGCGAGTTGAATCCATCGAACCTCTCGGTTGAAACATACTCGTGAACAACTTCAAGCTAAGTGCTCCCAACAACTACCGGCATAGGTATGAACATGGACATAACACATGATTTTTGTTTTGTCCATGATCATCCTAATCCTATACGTTGGGAGGTACTATTGAGGCCATTGAACATAGTGCTTAGGTCCTCTAGCGATTCTGCCATAAGGACTATATCGTCCACTTCCTTTGAATACATACTACGTACGTATTCAAAGGAAGTGGACGATATACGTCCCTTGATCACAACGGAAAATATTTAAGAAAATTGAAAATTTAGTAAGAATTTATTCTTATAATAACTTATTATGACGTTCTTTTTAAAAATATAGAATAGGGTGACAAATGGGCACATTCTGATGGTAAGTGGATTCTGAAGCACATAGACATATATATTTATCCTCGATTAAGATTAAAAACGCAAGTGCATTGTCACCCTTGAGGATTAAGATGAAATGCCTCGTGTCAGTAAGAAGGGTCTCCGGTTCTCTGCACTCACCATACCCAACAATGCAGCATAAAGCTGCTATTTTACGTTGGTATTCTGTGAGACCGTGGTCCTTTTCCGGTCCATCCGACCCATTCGTGCTAGAACTATAATATAGCTGCAGCGTGGCTCTACCACGTAGTCATTCTCTTAGATTATTCATCATCATCATCATCATCATTACAGCCCTTCACAAGTCCACTGCTGAACATAGGCCACCCCCAAGGTATGCCACAAAGCATGGTCCTGAGCCACCTGCATCCATCGACTTCCTGCATGTTTAACCAGGTCGTTACTCCATCTAGTGGAGGGTCGCCCTACACCTCGCCTATCGGTACGCGGCTGCCACTCGAGAACCTTTTTGCCCCAACGGTTGTCGGTTCTTCGAGCTATATTGCCGGCCCATTGCTACTTCAGCTTACTAATACGTTAGGCTACGTCGGTCACTCTGGTTCTACTGCGGATATCCTCATTCCGAAACTCCGAGCATAGCCCTCTCCGTAGCTCGCTGAGCAACCTTGAGCGTCCTCACACGGCCAGCAGTGAAGGACCACGTCTCAGATCCGTAAGTCATCACTGGAAACAGCACTGGTTGTACAATCTAGTTTTTAGATATTGAGGTATACCTGACGAGAAGATAAGTCGTAATTTCCCGAACACTGCCCAGCCGAGTTGAATGCGTCGATTGAACTCTCGGTCGAAGTTGGACTTACCTAGTCAGACTATTTGTCGCTGGTAAACGTACTCGAGCTTAGTGCTCCCCACAACTACCGGCATAGGTGTGACATAGATGTTAAATATGATCTTTGTTTTGTCCACGTTCATCTTAAGACCTATCCGTTGTGAGGCACTATTGAGGTCATTGAGCATAGTGCTTAAGTCCTCCAGCGATTCCGCCATAAGGACTATATCGTCGGCAAATCGAAGGTGAGTGACGCACTCGCCATTGATGTTAATACCGTATCCTTTCCAGTCCAGTAGCTTGAAAACGTCTTCCAATGAAGCGGTGAAGAGTTTAGGGGAAATAACGTCACCCTGTCTTACACCTCTCTGCAGTTGGATAAGTTTCGTACTCTGGTTCTGTACTCGGGTAGCCATCGTAGCCCTACTGTACAAACACTTCAGCACTTCGATATACCGACAATCAACTTGGCACCACTGAAGAGACTGTAGCACCGCCCAAATTTCGACGGAATCAAAGGCTTTCTCATAGTCCACATACGGCAGGCAAATTGGCAGATTGTACTCTTCGGACTTTTATACAATTTGCCGAAGGGTATGTATGTGGTCTGTGGTACTAAAGCCTTTTCGGAAACCGGCTTGTTCGGGAGGCTGGAAGTCGTCGAGTCTGTGTTCGAGACGATTCGTAATGACTCTCGAAAACAGCACGTAGACGCGGCTCAGAAGGGATATCGGTCTGTAGTTCTTCAAGAGGGCGTTGTAACTTTTCTTGAAGAAAAAGACCAACGGACTTCTGCTCCACGCCTCCGGATTAGTGCCACCAGGAAGGACGGAATTAAAGAGTCTCTGAAGGAGTTCAAGTACCGGTTTTCCACCCTCTTTCAGAAGCTCCGCTGTATTTCCATCCTCACCCGGGGACTTGCCGTTTTTAAGGTGCTGGAGAGCCATTCTAATCTCACTCAGACTGACGTCCGGGATATCATCGGAATAGTGTCGGACGAGACTTGCTCTTGGATCGTTACTCACACTTGTGTCTGGCTCCAACGATGATGTGTACAGCTGCCCATAGAACCTTTCAATCTCACTCAGAATCTCAGGTGTCCCGGAAACGATGCTGCCACACTCAGTCTTCAGCTTTGACAGTTGGCTCTTTCTGGCAGACAGATCTCTGGCAAAGACTTTGGAACCCTGGTTCCGCTCAATCGCTTCTTCAATACGAGCAGTATTAAATTTGCATAGGTCTCGCCGCATGCATTTGTAGATCTGTCCGTTCAGTTGCCTGTACGCTGTAAAATCTGTGGACGATTGCAGCCTCATCTCCTGTCTAACATCCATGAGATTAAGAGTGTGATCGTTGAGTTTTTGTGTTCTTCTGCGGCCGGTCTTGTAGAACTTAGCTCCGACCGCATGGACAGTTTCCACGAGCTTGTCATTCATATCGTCCACTGCATTGCAATCTCCTAGGTACTGAAAGCGGTTACGTAACTCGAGCTGAAAGTTTTCGGGATTCTGGATTAGAGCACGAGGGGGACGGCGCGTTGATTTCATTATACGAAACCTCTTCAACTTAACGTTTAGGTTCAGTGTGCCTCTAACCATTCGGTGATCACTGCCAATTTTCACCCTTGCGATCACTGAGACATCACTGAACAGTTGGCGTCTGGTCGTCATAATGAAGTCAATCTCCTTTTTGTCGAACCATCGGGGCTCGACCAGGTCCACTTCCTGTGGGGTCGCTTCTGGAAGAAAGAGTTCATCATAAAGAGTCCTTCTTTCTCCATAAAGTCGGCCAGCTGCTGGCCCCTACGGGTCCGTTGCCCTACTCCAAATTTTCCTAACTTCAGCTCACCGCTTTCTCTTGTGCCTAGTTTTGCGTTGAAGTCTCCCATCAACACCGTGTAGTGGGTTTTGGAGGAATGCATGGCTCTAGAAATATCCTCATAGATTTCTCCCACCTCCTCATCGAGATGTGCCGAAGTTGGTGCGTAAACCTGTATGTCCTTCAGCGAATACCATTTGGTGATTTTGAGTATCAGGTACGTGACCCTCGTCGACACACTCCCAATCTTTACAACGTTGTTGATGAGAGACCTGTGGACGATAAATCCGACACCTCTTTGGTACAGATGGTCGCCCTCCCGGTGATAGAACAAGTTGCCGAACTCGAGGATTACCGTGTCCTCTCTCTCTCTTTTCGGACCCCGGATAATCCAATAATATGCCATCGCAAATGGTCTACCTCTTCTTCCAACTCCAGTATCTTCTCGTCGGTCCTCAGGGTGCGTGCGTTATAAGTTGTTAGGTCGGGGCCGCTGGGGACTGGGGGCCGTTTGTTTGCGTCGTTACTCATGGGGGGATATTTGCCATAGTTGCCACGCTTGGCGAGCGGGTTGGCAACCGCAGGTTTAGACCTTTCGTTTATTAACCACATTACCACGGCATTATTATTATTTTTAAATAATTAATTTATGTCCTCTAGATGGCGCTATATTTGATGTGTACGCAAATACACAACACATAGCATATAAACAGCGGATCGAGACGCTTCCAACGATACTTACCTGGTTTATTAAATTATTATAAGTAGTTCAGAAGTAATACACGGATACACACATATAAACCCACATTTATACATATCGGTCAAAATCATAACTCTCCTGTTTTCTGCGCCGTAGTCGGGTAATAAACAACGTACAGCTATTTTGTTGAGGTATCTGCATACCGAATGCAACTGCGTCGACTAACCTTGAGATGAGCGCATTAATTCCGGAAACTCCTGCGCAAGTTTATTCCTCTCGTAAAATTAAACGCCGTAAACACAAAGAAAATGGAAGTGACTTTAATTTGTTTCTGAGTAATTACTTTCCGATAAAATTAATTGAACACGCATTTAATGATATGTTCGCAAGGACAACAGTTTAATGACAAAGTCAAAGTTAAACTCAAAGTCAATCCATTTTGCTTTGTTTCCGTTACAATAAGCTTTTACATGGGCTCAAAAATTTAAAAGATACATTTCGTTATCGTTTCTTATTTATGTCATCTATCGTATTTTAATTATATCCCTTGTTTTATAAGTGGTACAGTAGAGGAAATTTGAGGTTTGTAATATAACTAGGACTATAGCATGAATAGAAAATCCCACCCAGCTTGACTGAAAAAGAATCACGCTCTCACTGAAAAAATACCAGCACAGTACTTTCGTATTTGTGATTCGTGAATGGTGAGAATTTAGGTGAGAACTAAGGCCCCTTTTTATTGATTATGAAGAAATCCATCTTGAAATCAGCGACAACGCAACTGCAATCAGCCTCAACGGAGGTTAGACACAGGATGCAGGTATTTCCTGACTCTCAATGACTAATGGAATGGCAATTCGATACAATCAGAGAGAGAGATCAGGCGCTGGACCGTAAGATAGGCACCGTCAAAACTGACATGAAGTTGGCGGTATTTCCTGACTCCGGGTAGCTTTCTTGCTGTTGCAAGTAACCATTGGGTGGAATGTTGGCACAGTTTTGTCGCTCAAATGTTTTTTTTTTAATATAGAAAGGTGTGACAAACTAACACCCAGTTTACTTGATGCTAAGTGGATGCTGTGGTCCACAAAAATCTACATCTATCTTCACTTTAGAATCAACATTCGGATGCGTTGTCACCTCTGATGATTAAGTTGGAATGCCTCGTTACATCACCGGTTCTCTACACACACCATACGATATATTATATGTTAAAAATCACAAGGCAAACACCCAGTTGGCCCTTAATTTCTACCTGATAATCGAGTTAACCGAGTAGTGGTAAGAGTCGACAGAGAAACAAATCAGGAGATGAGCAGCAGCGTCTTTCCTATTACAACTAAAAATAAAAAATGGGGTTGACAACCCGCTTGCCCACCGTGGCAACTATGAAAAAATACTCCCTATAAGGCAGTGACTGGTTTTCATGTAAATATAAGAAATCGTCATACAAATCAGCTTAGTAACTGTAATAACTAGCCAAAACTCCGTCGTGTGTGTCAATCTAAGATAGGTAACTTGATGTGTTGTGATGTGACGGGATGGTTCACAACATCATAATCACAATCCTGCGCTAGATGTTTTCTTGCTTCTGATTGATTATGATATTGCATGCTCAATCATAAGCTAATGTTGCATTAATCAAAGCTAATTATGCTTCTTCTTCATCGATCCCTAAAAGTTTGTTGCTAGACACAGGCATGGATGAGCCGTGATTGCCACGCCTGGAAGATTGATTGACCATCGCAGTGTCAGACATCTCGAACTTTTAACATTACTCCTTGTCGTCGGTCTGTGTTACACCTGGTTATATCGTCTATATTGGAAGACGTATGATTTATTTATTTTACTTATTTTATTATTATATAGTATACAACACGTAACATAATTAACGCACTTTGAGAAAGTGGTTATGTGTATCATTTTTAATATAGATAATTTTTTATCCCAAAAATAATTAAAACTACGTAAATTACAGTCACACTAAATCTGTACAGTCAAAACAAACTAAAATCGACCGTAACTTAAGGCAATAAGACTTTTAAGAGTTTCATTTGTATTATTACTAGCTCTGTCATTCAATAAAAATAAAGAAAAATGAACTCTATTTCAAGCATGTTAAAGTCTTTGCGTTCGTGGATTTGTACCGTGACCACAACATTCTTCCGAAATAACTAATTTGATAAATAATCGGTGCATAAAAATGTTTAACTAAAATTGAGTGTATGTATTATGATTATACCTAACATAAAATACCGATTGGGGTGTCTGAGGGTGTGCATTAATTACATTACATAATTTGTATTGTGCCAACAAGCAACAAGTGCGAAGCAAGTATTTGTATGGCCTACAGATAAATGTATCGAGTTTGGATGTTTGTCCTTGTGCAATTTATGTTTGTATACCCTGTGTCGTGGAGGCAGTTTACAAACATAATACTCCTGAGTAAATCCTAGTTTGGGGGTAACTTTTTCAAAAAAGTAAAGAGAGAATTATAGTATAAGGGTACCAAACAGGCACACAGTCCACCTGTTTTCGATAAGGATCAAAATGCACCCCCTGAGAACTAAGATGGATCGACTAGCTTCTAGTAAAAATAGGGTTTCCGCATCTCTAAGCCCACTAAACGAAACACAGCAGAATTAAACTGGTATTGCTCGCTGATGTTCTATGATGGTTATGAGTTTATTTATTATTAAGTTGACACCTTAATTATGTCTGGTACATTTTTACATCTAAGACTACGAATCATAGAAATATATATATATATATATATATATATATATATATATATATATATATATATATATATATATATATATATATATATATATATATATATATATATATACTAGCTTGCCAGTCAGACGTTGTTCTGCTTTTTTTGACGACAATTTGTCATGTCCTATTAAAAATCCTTAAATTCGCAAAGAAAAATAGTGGGCAAAAAAAACTATCCTATCTCTCAAGTTGGACTAAACTGCACACGGTGTGCAAATTTGATTAAAATCGGTTAGGTAGTTTAGCAGTCCATCGTGACACGTGAAACGTGACACGGAATCTATATATATTAAGATATATACAAAATTACAGAAATACAAATTAAACTCATGAGTTAAAATAACGTAATTAAAAAATTGTTTATTACTTATAGCGTCCGATGCATCCCCTACCAGTGTTTATAAAATATATTGTCAGGAGACACCTGAGCAACGACCTTTACTAATTCATGTGTTGAGTTACGTACAGCTTTCCAGAAACTGGCCGTTCTACAACGTCTGTCTGGGACAGCAGCCTCTGCGAACATTGCGGACGCATTGCAGTACCATGGATGTTTCATAAAAAATACGAAATGCATCATTATACTGTTTTCTGAGGATTTTATAGGATTTACGGTGTAATTTATCCAAAATTGTCCGTTGTAAAAGCTGAAACAATAGGCTTTAAACGGAGTAATCTTAACATTCTCAGAACACATCGCAAAGCGACGCGCCAGCATGTTACAACGGATAGCTAGAGCCCTACGTTCACGCTCAATATCCAAGTAGTCACTCAGGTTCTCCGACAACATATGATTATGCCATGCCATGTACTTGAAATATTTTACAGTCCGAACCCGCACGCCATTTATGCTTACTGGAGGTACTCTCCTCGGAACCTTTACAGCACGAAATACTAGCGTTTCAGTCTTAGAATCAATATGTTTTAATACATGCTGACGAGCATAATTTTCGCGGATGAATATAAGCTTTCTAAGACCGTTGATCAATGGGATAAGGAACACCATATTATCTGCGTAGCTAAGGTTATATTAGGATGGTTGAAGGTTCTATTTACCATAGCGACCTCTTACGACACACATGGGACAAAATGGGGTGATGGATTTTCTTACAACTCTATCACACGAATTGAGATCTATTTCATATTTATTATATTATATTAAATTATTTTTATACATACCATCCTACTCTCTATGGTATAGTGCCAAAAACGCTGTTTGGCTACACTTGGCCTTTGAGCGTCAATAAACGAGCCCTCTTACTACGAACTGCGACGACGGTACAATCGTGAATATACTTCCTTTAGGAACTTCTCCGCATGTGGACCCCATGACAAACAGCCTCTACAGCATGGCACAAATATGTAGTCATCTCTGAGACACTCATATTTGTGCCACTTAGTTCAGCTGTCTATGGTGGCGCCCCGGCTCAAAACAAGGCACCCCTGAGAAGACAGGCTACAAAAGTATCTACGTACTATATTCATTATATTGTAATATACTTTATATTATATTATATTTCACTTCAATTTTATTTTAAAAAAAACCTTGTTTTAAATTATTCATTATCAATGGAATTCCATCAGCTGGTATAGAGAAACGAACTTAATAAAACACTTTTTTTTTAAATAAACAAGCACGTAGTCCTCCTGGTGGTACTAGGCTGCACTAAAAGTATCGGGAATGGAATATATCCACTGTTCCTGTCATTAAAATCTTTTTAAATCTTAAAACTCCGTGGTTTTAAAAATCGAATACCATATATTTATTCAATAAAAGATTTTCGACCTTGTCACAAGGTTTTGTCAAACTTGTTTAGTCGTTGAGAAAATGGAATTGACTCGAGAAAATTCAAGAGCGATGATTTATTATGACTTTCGAAGTGGTTTAACACAAAAACAGTATGTTGACCGGATAATTTCTGCATTTGGTGATGAAGCCCCATCCAAAACCACAATTTATCACTAGTTTGCTGAATTTCAACGCGGACGTGTCAAGCTCAGTGATGATCCCGTCAAGGTCGTCCAAAAACTGTAGTCACCCAAGAAAACGTTGATGCGGTGGGTTAGCTGATTGAGGAAGATGGACATGTGACATGCCGCCAAATTCAGGCAACTTTAGACATTGGCATGAGTCAAATACAAATAATCTTGCATGAACAATTAGGTGTAAAAGGTTGTTTTCCCGATGGATACCGCATTCGCTCTGTGAAGAGCAAAAATCGGCTCACGTTACTTGGTGCGTCAGAACTCTCGAAAGATTCCACACAGGATCCTCAAATGCTGTATACAACATCGTATCAGGTGACGAATCCTGGATGTATGCGTACGAACCCGAAACAAAAAACCAGTCACGAGTTTGGGTGTTCGAAAATGAGTTAAAGCCAACAAAAATTGTTCGTTCACGGAGTGTTGCAAAAAAAAAAAATGGTGGCCACGTTGTTTGTCTCCAAAACCGGCCATGTTACAACTATTTCTCTTCAGGGACAAAGAACGGTTAATGCAGAATGGTATGCTAGCATTTGTTTGCCACATGTCGTTTCTGAACTCCGTAAAGAGAACTGCAACCGCCGCATCATCCTCCATCACGACAATGCGAGTTCTCACACCGCACACAGAACAAAAGAGTTTTTAGAGCAAGAAAACATAGAATTATTAGACCATCCGCCGTGCAGCCCCGACCTAAGTCCTAATGATTTCTATACTTTCCCTAAAATAAAGAATAAATTGCGTGGACAGAGATTTTCATCACCTGAAGAAGCTGTGGGCGCCTACAAAACGGCCATTTTGGAGACCCCAACTTCCGAATGGAATGGTTGCTTCAATGATTGGTTCCATCGTATGGAAAAATTTGTCGAATTTCGTGGAGAATACTTAGAAAAACAATAAATACATTTTTAAATAGTAATGTTGAGTCACTTCCTTGATTCCCGAAATTTTCAGTGCCGCCCTCGTAAGAGGACGCTGTGGCCCGTAGAGATCTACATTTTTCCTCGATTGAGAATCAAAATTAAAGTGCGTAGTCACCAATGAGGATAAAACTGGAGCGCTTCGTTTCTACTAAAAAGGATATCCGGCTCTCTCTCACTCTCTCTATATTTACTATACCAAAACACAGCAGAATTAAGCTGTTTTTTGAAGCTGGAGTTTTTTGAGAGCGTTGATATTGCCCTGTCGATCCGACCCCTTCGTGCTGAAACCATAATATAGCTGCAGCGTTGCTCTACCACATATATCAAGCTCGCTAGATTTGGCAAATCTGCACAACGTCACCGAAAAGAAAAAAAAAACAAACTGCGTTTATGTAAACACATTAAAAGAAAACTTCAAAATTACATAGGAACCGCAAAGTCTAGATATATAATACTTAGTGCATAATATGTGTACTATCAGGGCTACTTCCCTCGCTCAAGGTCTCGCGTTATATACATACCAGCTAGCATACTCCCGGGAATACAAATATCAGTGGGGTGTCGTACGCTATAAAGATGATAATTTAATTTTCAAACATTAAAATGTACTGTAAAAATAAATAATAAATTTATTAAATAAATTAAAATAACCATAACGAATAAAATTACCATAATATCTGATCTACTTATTAAAATTGTCTTAATACTTATCATGAATGAAAATATCTTTTGAACTGTTAATATTCTTTTTATTTTAACACATAGAAAATTATATTTTTATCTTATAGTAATCACGCCAACTTAATCTGTGACACTTCCTAATTAAAAATTAAAATGGGGTGAAAACACGAGAAAAATAAAGAAAAATAAACTAAATGTGTGTATATGTGTTAATTTAACATAATACAATACAAACTTACCAAAAATTGGACCAAAACAACTGCAAACTAACTTTAATCACTTCGTGTATAAAATGCTTAAAAATTTTAAGCAATGAACCAATCGTGACCTTGAATCACTCCCGATAGTACAAGTGGTACGAGTATCAGCGGGGTTAAGTTTTATAACAGAGAATTTAGAGAAAGAAAAAAGCTATTTATTATTTCATAAAACTCAAGCATAAGTACCATTTGATTATCAAACAAGTAGAATAATTTGTTCATTAGTCTTGTATCTATTTTATCATCTTTGTATAACCCTTGCGCGTTCGCTCGATGAAAAGCCATACGAAGGTCGAGCGGTGGGCAAAGCGTCCTCAATTTCCGATACACGTGCAGAAGATATATTTCTGCTTGCAGCTAACGTCTGAGATTATTATTAAAAATGTGTAGACTATTATAGCGTTAGTATTTTCGCATTTTTACGGGAGTGATGTATCTGTTAGCCAGTCTGGGTGTTCTACAGGTTTCATTTTAAACAGTGAACGCATATGTTATACTTTCTAGGACCTCCACCCCTATCCAACCATCAAACGGCACTATTTCGATTTTATTTCATTATTACTTTTTTAAGAGACCTCATTAGGGATTTTTTTTTCCTTAGCTTCTTTACCGAACCCTGCAATTTGATACTTTCAAAGCTGACATTTTTTAACAAATAAGTTTAAAATCTAGCAGCTTATCATAAATTTACACTGGAATGGTTTTGGAATCTTAGTAAAATGTGGGTCTATTGATGACAAAACATAATATGAAACTAAATCGAAAGACGTCAACAAAAAAGATCACGATAACCGTTTAAAATATATTGTTCAAAATACGTTTGTCCCTTCCAGCAAATTTACTTTTGTTAATGTTGCTCTTACCTGCGCTATTTCATTTTATTATATTATTAAGGTTATTATTGTACTTTATACCTACCATCATAGTGCTACATTAAATACTTGCACATTTTATTAAGCACAAGTACTATATCATTGTTATTGTGAGCGTGCTTGCTGAATTGAGCAATAACATTATCGTTTACGATCAACGTATATTGTTTGGTTATTGTTTAATAATCGTCGAAGCTTAGCTAAGATTTTATTTCGAGATTTAGGCTAAGATATAATTTTTTTTTGTAGAACGGTGATAGCCGAGCAAATATTTCACCTGATGGTAAGTGGATGCTGTAGGCTATAGACATCTCCATCTATCCTCGATTGAAGATCAAAATGCAGATGCATTATCACCCTGGTTGCTAAGATGAAATGCCTTGTCTTCAATAAAAAGGGTCTCCGGCTCTCTACACTCACCATGCAAAACACAGTATTAAACTGCTCTATTACGCTGGTATGTATTCGTTGAGAGCGTAGTCTCCGGTCGAGTCCACCCATTCGCGTCACAACTAAACCATAACTGCAACATAGCTCTATCACGTATAAAAATATCCTAAAATCACATAAACTTTGAATCATTTTATCGTTTTTTTTTTGCAAATTTTCGCAAGGTAATTTAGATACGTAATTTATAATAGAGAAAATTTAACTCGAAAAATATTATAATCAAGAATTGAATAGATTGACAAACCAGCACACGCTGTGGTAAAGTGGATGCTGTGGTCTACTATTCATCTCCTGTTAAGAATCGATGTTTAGATGAGTAGTTACCCTTGGTTATTAAGATGAAATGTCCCGTTATCAGTAAGTCTCCGATTCTTGTTACTTATGAACTTATGATACTTAAAATAGAAGTACTGTGTTATTCTACGCTATTATTCTGTGAGAGCGTGTTTCTCCTCACGTCGGGTTGACCCATTTATTCTGTAGCTAAAATACAACTGCTTGGATTGAAACGCTTGAATAATATATAATTTTAATGTTTCAAGTAATTCATTACAGCCTATAAAATCAGCTGAACAAAGATCATGGATGTGATCATAGATTGTCTCATAGATTTCTTCGCAGTTGCCACGCTTGGCGAGAGGGGTTCGCAACCACAGTTTTTTTTTAATATTTTCGTCGTTTTCAGAAAGATGCTGCTGCCCATGTCTTGTTTAATTTTCCCACCGTCGCCTCTTAAGACACTACCGGGACAATATGGGGTAATAGATATTTTTACACCGCCACTAACCGGTAATTATTACGAGTACTTCAAGTAATAGTAGTAATGCTTAAATTGTAAGAAAATCAAAAATTTATATTTTGATTAGGTTGATTATGTTTTTTGAGGTAATACTTCTTTACGCACGCTTGACTTGGGGAGTACGCTGGCGAACGCGTCACGAAACCGTTACGAATAGTGTGATTGGACGAGGCAAACGGTAGTTCAGTGGGGGATATAAGCAAGAGGGAACAGTGCGTGAAAAAACAATTTTTTTTCTATCTTTCTCTAGGAGCTAAAGAAGTTTTACAGTCGTGTGGTCATAAGCACAGTTGCTTTTTTTAAATATTATTCCTCATTCCAACACGATCAATCATTGCAAAATACAGGATGCTTCTTTTTTGCAAAACCATCTGATTCGATTCTTTGTTTGTTTTTAAATAACTTTGTGTAATAGCTGAGCTATCAATTCACCAGCAGTTCGATTATGTAATAATAATGTCCTCCAGACCGAATTTCGGTCACGGCAATTAGTCTCAAGAATAATAACCATCTGAGCAGGACAGGATTATAATGCACGAGTCAGTGCGTAAACACAGGTGTACTCTTTATTCCCGGCGAGACGGAATCTAACACGACGAGAGAGAGAGAGAGAGAGAGAGAGAGAGAGAGAGAGAGAGAGATAGCATTACAACGACTTTATGTATTTTCGAGGCGAGGATATGAAATACCGCCAAGTTTATGACTTCGAGCTGCTAATTAAAATATCTTGACAGAAAAACCAAATTACTGATATTTCGTTTGACCTGGGATTCGAAGCCAGACTGCAGTCACGCTTACGGCCACTAGACGAATGAGGCAGTGCAGTTTTGAAACTCTGACAGTAATCGCTTGTCAGTGGGGATCACAGTCACATTGCAACTCTCAACTCATTGCAATCATAAATAAAATATTAATCTGAAAAAAAAAACCATAGGCTTATTACCGCAGCAAACGATGTGGCAGTAGTCTAATGGTATCGAGTGCGGACTGCGAACTTGAAAAGTTTCGGGTTCGAATTCGCCATTCGAATATTGTGGTGAACCACGTATACCACAAGCATTTTAAGCTTACTTAAAGCGTTTAACGGGAGTATTGGTAAATTTGATAGCGTTTTATTATAGAATAAGGGTAACAAACGAGCACGCAGTCCAACTTATGGTAAATGGATGCTGTGGCCCAAAGACACCTAAATCCATCCTCGATTGCGAATCAAAATTCAGACACGTTTCCAGTTAAAAGGGTTTCCGGTTCTCTACACTAGCCATACGAAACTTAACAGCATTAAGCTGCTATTTTACGCTGGTATCCTGTGAGAGCGTTTTCCTTCCTCAGCCGAGCCTACCTTCGACTTCGACATTCGTTCTACAACCATAATAAGCCACAGAATGGCTCTACCACGTAAAAAAGTTATAACTATTCTTTAAAAAGTAACTTCCGCCGAAGTTACACAATCGTCATGCTGATTTTATGCAAGGAATGCCAAATATATTTTGTCACAACTTTAGTCTAAAATCAAATTCTCTCAGCTTGTACACACACAGACTTTTTTACCCTTTCAAGCCATAAAAAAGCAGTGAATACTTTGCTACTTGATAAAATAATTATGTAAGAGGATGGTATCAACCTATGGACCGCCGAGGGCTTAAGAAATAAGTTTAAACTGGATAGCTATCCCATTTAAATCTGAACAACAGCAACTTTCCAATAGCCACTTTGAATTGCAATTAGTCCTTCAGTTATCTAAATGGATATCATAGTACACTCGAGTCTGAAATGAAGACGTCCAAGTCCATCAACTGAAACCATCTAAAGCGGACCCAAGTTCAAGTTTTAAGAACTTGTGAATTCATTTGTCTGTCTAGGAGTTTGGGGAGGTGCGCATACAATGCCTCGAACATACAGTCTAGAAGAGCAGTAAGCATAATATCTTAAAGTTTGCATGTTTAACTTGCAAATTTTAATACCCTCATTTTTTGACGGATCGATAGCACAATATCTAAGCATTTTCCTCTGACGATTCAGGGCCGCGGGATTGATTCCTGATTTATATTCTGGGTATTTATACCTAAAGAAATTATTTCTTAATTCCTAAAAAAGTAATTTCTTCTTACGATCTGGAGTTACGGCCAGTTTTTTCGTTTAACAATTGAACCACAACTTCGTGTAATTACACCGAGAGTTCTAAGTTCAAATCCAAACTGGGGACAATATTTGTGTTTTAACACAAAAGTTTAAAATTTTTCAATTGATTTATCATTGTCCTCAAGTCTCTGATCTTAAAGCAACGGCGAATCGGCGCCTCAGTACTCGTCATCTGCTATACATGGGCTTCTCCCGTTCTCCCTGGTAATTGATTCCCTGGACTTATGATTGTTTAAGCAAACGTCTATCACCTTAGATGCTGCTCCTTGACGCCGGTTTGGACATTTCACACCTAGTGTAAACAAGAAGGTTGTACTGCCTTATATCGGAAGCTATAATATCTCTTTGGCATTTCCCGTCGTCGCCTCTTAAACCATACTACATAAATTTTACAAACATCTAGACACAGAACAATTATTTGTAGGCCATACAAATATTTGTTCTGTGCGTGTCTCAAACCCGCGGTACTTAGCGCAACTCATTGCTAAGCCACTTGGCCACGGAGTCATCAGAATTAGAAGTGAATAGATTATGAGACGACATAATTACTCGGCGATCGCGGCGTCCGTGTGTCCACCAGGCGGGAGTTAGTGACCCGACAGGGCCTATTCTACACTAACCATTCACCCCGGCGGCGTCCAGACGACCTGTTACACAGTTCACTTGGTACAATGGATGCTTATGAATGTTTATAGAGGCCTCATCAAATGTAAATTGCGTTTAGACGGAAAACTCTTCGATGACATATGACGCGTCAAGCTAAACGTATAATTTTGTTTTCAATTAATTATAATTTTGTTATAAATTTGTTCATTTTCCATCATATTTAATACAGACCGAAAATTAAGGGGATAAATAGTTTTTGGTTAAGTTGTTAAAGTGCATAGATAAGATATCATCTACAATCTCCTACTTCTTCTTCTACTTTAATATTAGCTGTGTTTTTTATGATTATTTTAGGGTTTCCAGGGAGCCATTTCATAAAATATAAGTATTTAAAATAATCAAACTCAAAAATTTAGTATATTTTTAAATGGTATTTCGTAGTTGTTTTCATTAACTATGATTACGGAACTAAAGGTCACTGAAAACAATCTGTAATTAGTTTGTCTAAATTTTACTTAGCTATATTAAGGAAAATCGACGCTTTTACGATATATGTGTATTCACACTGTTATTTAACGATTGCGTCTTTGTGCTTATTAAGGTTCCGTAGTCAACTAGGAACCTTTATAGTTTCGCCATGTCTGTCTGTCCGTCTGTCCGTCCTCGCTTAATTTCTGTGACCGTTAGCACTAGAAAGCTGAAATTTGGTACCAATATGTGTATCAATCACGCCAATAAAGTGGTAAAATAAAAATTGGAAAAAAATGTTTTCTTACGGTAGCCCCCCTATATGTAAAGTGGGAAGTGATTTTTTTTTTTAATTTCAACCCTAACGTGTGATATATTGTTGGAAAGGTATTTAAAAATGAATGTCAATAATTTCGGAAATAATCGCTCCAAAAGTAAAAAACAATGTGTCCCCCCCCCCCTCTAACTTTTGAACCATAAGTTTAGAAAATATGAAAAAAATCTGAAAAGTAGAACTTTATAAGGACTTTCTAGGAAAATCATTTTGAACTTCGATGAAAACAACAGTACCCACTACCGGGAGCAGTTGCAGGAGCGCGAGCGCTGCTGGAGCGCGAACATATTGTGACGGACGGGAAACTACGGAACCCTACACTGAGCGTGGCCCGACACACTCTTGGCCTGTTTTTTTATTTTTTATTTGCACATAATTATAACATAATATGAAGAAAAAACCATTCACGCCGATCTCCCAGAGGGGTAGGCAGAGACTACGGACTTCCATTAGATACAATCCTGGCACACCTCTATCGCCTTTACATCCATATACCTACGCATATATGGGCTGAAAAATTCGTATCGTTTTATAGAAAAACACATTTTTTTGGCAAAATTCAATTTTATTATTCAACATAGTTGCCATCGAGGGCGAAACACCGATTATAGCGATCTTCCAACTTTTCAATACCATTTTTGTAGTTCGATTTGTGTTTAGCCTCAAAATAGGCCTCTGTTTCGGCGATTACTTCCTCATCGGCTTTAAATTTCTTTCCAGCGAGCATTCTCTTGAGATCTGAGAACAGGAAAAAGTCACTGGGGGCCAAATCTGGAGAATACGGTGAATGCGGAAGCAATTCGAAGCCCAATTCATGCAATTTTGCCATCGTTTTCATCGATTTGTGACACGGCGCATTGTCTTGATAAAACAACACTTTCTTCTTCTTCAAATGGGGCCATTTTTTCGCGATTTCGTCCTTTAAACGCTCCAATAACGCTATATAATAGTCGCTGTTGATGGTTTTTCCCTTTCCAAGATAGTCGATGAAAATTATTCCATGTGCATCCCAAAATACGGACGCCATAACCTTACCGGCCGACTGTTGAGTTTTCCCACGCTTTGGATTCGGTATGAACCAAAACTAAAAAAAAAAAAATGACGCGTGCAGTCCATTCAGATGACTGCCGACTGGACTCCGGAGTATAGTGGTGGATCCATGTTTCATCGATTGTCACATATCGACGCAAAAATTCACTTCTTTTGCGGTTGAACAGCTCCAAACATTGCTCAGAAGCATTGACACGTTCTTGTTTTTGGTCGATTGTGAGCTCGCGCGGCACCCACTTTGCACATAGCTTTCACATACCCAAATATTCATGAACGATATGTCCAACACGTTCCTTTGATATCTTTAGAGTGCCGGCTATACAAATCAACCTCAATTTACGATCTTCCAAAATCATTTTGTGGATTTTTTTTTATGTTTTCTTCCGTAACAGCCTCTTTTGGACGTCCACTGCGTTCATCGTCTTCGGTGCTCATATGGTCTGTACGGAATTTGGCAAACCACTTACGAATGGTTGCTTTGCCCGGCGCAGAGTCCGGATAACACTCATCAAGCCACTTTTTGGTATCAGCAGCACTTTTTTATCAAAAAATAGTGTTTCATTAAAACACGAAATTCCTTTTTATCCATTTTTTTCAAAATAACAAAAGTTGCTTCGCTCAAAATGCTGTATCTCACAAACTAATAATCAGACAGCTGTCAAATTTATACACGTTTCTTTTGAAGGTTGGTACTACCTAAAATTGATATGGATTTTATTCTAGTGGTGCCATCTCATAGAGACGATACGAACTTTTCAGCCCAACCAATATGCTCGTCGTTTAAGTGCACGCCTAATCTAGTCCATCTCCAAAATTCTAATCTATGTCGCCAAGTTGATATAATAATGATATTTTTTTAACATAATATAAGTCAGTTAATATGGGTACTATTATTATCTTTAATTCTAATTTCTAACATATACATTGAAAATCTACATTAAGAAGAAAAACAAACACAACAGAAATATTAGGTTACGCTGAATTAAATCAATTTCTTATAAACAAAATCAGCAACTTCTTGTATCCCAAAAGCAAAATAAATAAAGCAAGAGGCACGTACATATTATATATCCAAGCAAAACAAACGAAGCCCGGCCATATTTTGCTACGAAAATACTCTGAGCGTTCGTGGTTTTCATGACACCGCAGATATACTGTATAACCTAATTTCTGGCTCATATTATGTAGGTACGTGTGCGAAACGACCTAAGAAAATAACATATAAATGGACGTTGTTATGCAAAAGGGATTCAACCCAGAAAATATATTGACTTTGAAGTATTGAAGGTTGAAACAGTGTTAATTGATTATGTCTTGCTACGATTTGTATTTTTTGGACGGCAATTTTTGTTGAAGTTGTTTTTTATTATACAAAAATATTGACTCTTAACATTTTTTTACTTTAAACTTATTTTTGACGTGAAAACGTCTAATAAATCGATGAACGCCGGCTGCACGCACGAAAACAGATGACTCATTGTAACGTTTCCATTGTAACGATCGGAACGAGAGCGCTGCACGAGCGAGCAAAAAGCACGAGTGGCTTGAACGTTCGGCTTGCGCCGCATCTATCTCTCTTTCACAAAGTATGCAATCATTTCATCAATGTTTTGTTATGACGTTGTCACGTTAAACCATCGTTCGTAACCTAACAGACAACCAATTTTTTTATAAAAATGAATTGAAGAACAAACTTACAGTCCACCTGGTGATAAGTGGTTTGTGCAGTCTGAGGATTCACAGACCGTCATTAAGCTGGCTCTCTATAACTTTCATATCGGAACACAGCACTACCAGCCCAGCATTACCAGCACTACTATTTTGCGGCAAAATTAGGAAAGATGGTGGTGTATAGCTAGACGGACTCCTAAGCACAATATGAGTCCTTAAACCCGGTAAAAACTATTTTTATAACTATATTGAAATAAAGTAAGCATCGTTTACTTAAATTAGGTTTTAATTATATCTGCACCTATCTCTTTCTATTGCCATTTAGTAAAAAAGAATAAGAAACCTTAAGTATTTCTTAACTCAACGATATTTTTTACGAGTAAGGCATTAAATACTTAGAAGGTTTAATAAAACTACAGCCCTATAGCCTTCTCCTTTAATTTATGCGAGAGTTTTGATTAAGGCACGTATCCACCGCACTGCCCCAGTACGCGTTGGTGGATTTCATGTAATTATTTTTTTATACAATAAGGGTGACAAACGAGCACACAGACCATCTGATGGTAAGTGGATGCTGTAGCCCATAGACATCTACCTTCCAGTTTCCAGTAAAATAGGGTCTCCGAATCTCCACACTCACCATACGAAACACAGCAGTATTAAGCTGCTATTTTACGCTGGTATTCTGTGAGAGCGTGGTCCTTCCCGGGTCGAGCCGACCCATTCGTGCTACAATCAT
Organism: Parnassius smintheus behrii; assembly: GCA_036936625.1. NCBI lineage: Eukaryota > Metazoa > Arthropoda > Insecta > Lepidoptera > Papilionidae > Parnassius > Parnassius smintheus. The sequence continues at coordinate 46,527,670 of JAUPFT010000013.1, forward strand.
AATATAGCTGCAGCATGGCGTTACTTTTGCTTTGAAATCCACTATAATAATTAACAAAGATCCGCGTAATAAAATAATATGATGTGCCATACCTAGTTAACACCTCCCGCTCTCTCTTAATTGCTTGCATTATCTCCGTCACCACTAATCCCAACACCACTACGGTGGGGAAATCACACCACCTTCAATAATACGTTTCGCTACTAAGCGAGGCATGAGATGAAAATGAAATGGACTCTGCGGTCAGTCACCGCAAAGTCTCTAGTCTGTAGACTATTAACGAAGGTGTAGCGTCTTTCCTAGTCTAGGACGTGAACTGCTCATCAAACTAGATAGGAAATATCGTTTTGTTTTATGACGCGGATCTTAGCTTCAATTAATTTTAAGTGTATATAGGACTTCACATAACCACGATATTTTGAACTCATCTGATCTACAAACCTACATGTCTGAGAAGTTCGCGATGCTTTTCTTCATCGCTACGCAAGTGATAAAACAGTACTTGAAATTAAATTGCTTCTAACAGGCATTGACATTGGGTTACTCACGTACTGTGAGATGTAAAGCGAGCACTTAATCAGATTAGATATTATATATCAAACTACTTGGTCTATAAAGCCCCCCCCCCCTTAAGTAATAAAATACTATGACAGGCAATAAAATTAATGTTGCTATTTGACCGCGTTTAATATTTATTTTTAACTTCCGACGCTTCAGATAAAGGATATGGCGTTGCTCGTTGTTAGAATGAAAATTTAATTATCTCGGTGATGACACATTTATAGATAAACTGGGTAAGTAGAACACTTTCTAAATACAGAATTTCATTAAAATCGTAAGAGCCGTTTAATTATAATATATCCTATATTTAAAGTGGGCAGTTCTTGAATTAATATGCAATTGGCTTAAGGAGTTGGGGAGCAGTATTTTCTCTGATTACGACCGAAAATAACAAAAAAATCAATCGGCAGCCTTCCTGCCAAGCGTGGCAAATATGGCAGAAAATTATTATATTATATTGTAGCACGAATAGGTTGGCGCGACCAGGGTAGAACAGCGCTCTCACAGACTACTAGCGTAAAATAGCAGCTTACTGGTAATATGTTCTGTATGGTGAGGGCAGAAAACCGGAGACCTTTTTTTATAATAATAATAATTTATTTCAATAACACATTGTCTACATTTACACAACAAATATCTTGCCTGTATTAGGTGCCTTCCAAAGACATTTAAGTAGTTATATATATATATATATATATATATATATATATATATATATATATATATATATATATATATATATATATACATATACTAGCCTGCCAGGCAGACGTTGGTCTGCCCTTTTCTACGACCCTGTCATGTCCTATTAAGAATCCTTAAATTCGCAAAAAATAAATTGTGGGTTACTCATGGGCAAAAGAAAACTATCCTATCTCTCAAGTTTGACCGAACTGCACACGGTGTGCAAATTTCATTAAAATCGGTTAAGTAGTTTAGAAGCCTATCGCGGACAAACAACGTGACACGTAATTTATATATATTAAGATAATCCACAAAACGGCATATTTTCGCATATCTCACTTAAGTAGCAACCATGGAGGTTAGAGAGAAGGAGAATGTCCGTGGAGTTTTTATATGTGTTGTTTTTATTTAAATTTTTTAAATAATTGTAAAGAATAAAAAAGACAAATGTCACAAATAAGTCATCAAAATATTATTCCTATAATTTTGACAAAACATGTCATCGCTAACGTATTGCAAAAATGTATAGTGCCACCAACTTATCTGTTCAGTTTACAGAGTCGCTAGTGGAGTGCTTACTATTGCCATTTAAGAAATTCGCCGAGGAAATAGGTGACTACATATTCATTAGGTACACATAATATAAAATAAAACAAATTTCTTTAGTTATATATATATTATTTATATTTTATAAAAATGTCATTTACAAAATGGCGGCCTTAGTTCCAATTTTGTCCACCTGAACAGATAAGTTGGTGGCACTATAAATTGCTTTATTGAGACTTTTTTTGTTTTTTAAAGGAACCGTTTCAAACGTAGCATTGACGCATGCGCAATACGGGTACGTAATGCGCATGCGTCAATGCGCTTGAAAGCGTATGTATTGTGACTGTCAAATTATATACAAATATAATTTGGAATAAAATAATATTGGGAATGTGAAGTGAAATGTAAGCTATCCTAATCTCTCAAGTTGGACCAAACTGCACACGTTGTGCAAATTTGATCAAAATAGGGTAAGTAGTTTAGGAGTCCATCGCGGACAAACAACGTGACACGTACTTTATATATATAAGATGTATATATATATATATATACATATATATATATATACATATATATATATATATATATATACATCTATTTAAAGCTCTTTGGTGCCCTCGCTCTTCCATAGCTAGTAGTTAACATAAAGTTTATTATCTATAAGAGTATTAGAAGTATATAAAAATTAAAAAAATATGAATTGTATGTGTGTGTGTAGCGTGTAGACCCTGTTTACTGGAAACGAGATATTATATCTTAGTCCTCAAGGGTGACAAACGTATCTGCATTTTGAGTTTTACTCGAGGATAAATGTAGATATTTATGGGCCATAGCGTCCACTTACCATAAGGTGGACTGTGTGCTCGTTTGTTACCCTTAAAAAAAGCTCGTTTGTCACCCAGAAAATGCTCAGATTATTATGTTGCAGAGGTGAATGTTGGATCTATAAGCGTATTATCAACCTCACAAGTAAACGGCCAATCATTAATATTCATAACATTAAAACAAACGTACTCAACACTAAAAGAAATGAATAGGTAAATTGCCAGCCCTTTGTTTTCCAACTCTTCCGTTTATTTACACTCGCTTATCCCATAAATTAAAGTGACGAGTTATGTTACAAAGAAACAAAGAGTCTTCAAAAGTGCGTGAGTCATTCACTTATTAATTATGCGGTGCAATTACGACGTTATATCTCCAGACAGGCAGACAGACAAATTAGGGACCGGTGTGACTTTTATGTTTACGAGTCCCACGTTGACGTTCCTAATCCATATTAGTTCTAAAATTAAAATTTGTGCGCGGGAAATTTATTAAAACGTGGAAGACAACGAAGTAATAAATAATTGAGTTTTCCTCAGGCGATAATTATCTTGATTTTATGTTTGCCTCATTGGAACGCTGATACAAATTGGTACAATTAATTATTGTTCTTAAAGTTGGTTTCACAGTGCAAACGCTCCAAATTATTTTGTCTTCGGTCAGTAATATTATACAGGATGCTAAAAAAGGTGTTTAAATTAAAAAATAACAAAATGATTTGTTAAAAAAAGTTTGTTAATTAAAGCCTTAACACATCCCACTCTTGGGCACAGGTCTCCCCTCATTTCTTAAAACGTTAGTAGTACCAAGTAGGCGGTCTTCACACATAATCCCGAAATATTTTATTTCTTAAGCTACATGATATACTTATGAAGTATTCCTTCACCACTACGCATATGATAATTTAGCGCAATTTCTATTGATTACATTATTGCCGGCGGGGCTCGAACCCGGGTTACACGCATACTGTAAACCTTTGATCTGCCATGGCTAACATCGAATTAATTATTGCATATCAAATATTGATGTAAATCTCGGGATTTAGGTTTCTCAGGGTTCTACTTAGTGGTAATATATGGGGGACCAATGTTCAGCAGGGTGAACTTGTGATTGGCGGTACCGAGGACCCACATTTCTATTGGTAATTCTTTACCGGCGATTAAAAACAACAATATTTTATGACTGTAGTGGTGTAAAAAACGACGAAAGGAAATAAGGTATTGGCAGCAGCACTTTGCCGATAACGACTCAAAATTATACGAAACTGCAGTTGCCAACCTGGATGGTAACTATGGTAAAACCCCTTCTATAAGGTAATCTATGAATCAGGTTCATACTTAGCATTGCACTTTTGATAGGCTGTGATCTAAGACCATTGTGATAGATGTAAATCTTTGTCGGCGAACAAAATTATATATATAAATAATAATATCTTGTGTATAACGACTATAAATTCGTTTCTCATAAGATATACATTTAAGTACTTAAGCTCACCTAACCAGCTGAACTTGTAATATGCTTGGAAAATTCAAAACTATGCGGAGCCCTCGGACCTAAAAGGATTAAATTCTCTTTATGATTCCATTTATATCTGAGCCGCGTAAAGTGTGTTTTAATTTCCCTCATTAGACAGCTGCGTGTTGACTCACAGCGTAGTGCCATTGTTTGAAGCGTGACTGAGGCGACGCATGTTCTCCGAACACCGGTTTTCTACGTCGTAGAAAACGTTTATATATTACAAATGTTAGGAACAAAAAATAATTAAAAAGTTAAGGCTGATTTCAAAGTACTATAAGGAATAAATAGCTTATAATGTCAGTGTCAAGACAAGTGTATGAAAGAATTGAACTTCAATATCTATTAATTGGAAAATATTTTATTTTTTAGAAGTAGTTTTAAAAGTTTCTTTTTTAATAAAAAGGTACTAATACTTTAGGGTTGGTCATTGAAATGTATAGAAAAAATTTTCAACTTTAGCGTTGGAAAAATAGGAAAATTTAATTATGTAAAAATTATTTAAATCTTTTAGTTTTTGAATTTGCCCGTTTTTCCTTTAATTAAAAGTTATTTTTTAAGATTAACAATTTAGATATCAAGAGGCGTGGTAGCTCAGGGGTTAAGAACGGGCAGGTTTGATCCCCGCCGGCACCAATGAAATTTTTAATTGCAATGTTACGATTTACCACGTGACGATTTACCACGTGCTTAGCGGTGTAATAAAAAATCGTGGGGAAACCTGCATGTCTAAGAAATGATATGTGAAGTTCACCAACACGCATTAGGACAGCACGGCGGATACTTCATTGGACTAAACCTTCTCAGAAATTAGGGTGAGCCTTTGCCTACTTTAATTTCTGACACTTCTTAATAGAATGTCGTCACTATTTTTCCAACCTAAGCGGTGGATTTGTAACCGACTTCAAAAAAGAGGATGTACTCAATTCGACTGTATGTTTTTTATATGTGTTACCTCAGAACCTTTCGCTAGATAAACCGATTTTGTTGATTCTTTTTTTTTATTTGAAAGCTGGTGCTTTCCGTGACGTCCCTTATAAATTTGATCAAGATCTGACTAGTAGTTTTTGAGTTATCCTTAATAATGCGTATTTAATTGACTTCGAATACATTGATGATGGAACCATTTGGAGTATCGCCCATTTAACAAAAAAGATTATTTTAATTCAATTCACAATTTACGAAGATATCGCGTAACACACCTAAAAAAGTCGAATTAAAAATCATTTCCCTTTTTAAAGTTGGCTGAAAACAAAATGTATAACATGAATTAAAAAAAATAATGCTAATACAGATATATAAAGAGATATTTATAGTTTTAGGTGGCAGTGAACAATAGTCAGTAGCCTAGTAGTCAGTTAAAGTTAAGTAAAGTAAAGTTACAGCTTATATACGTCCCACTGCTGGGCACAGGCCTCCTCTCATTTTTGAGGGAGATAGTAGTCAGTTAGCCTCACTGTTATGATATGGTACTGACTTTTTTAAGTCCTCCAGACTGAATTTCGATCAGTACAAGAATATAGTACGTGCGGATATATGGGCTTAAACATACACTCGGGGTATGTGTAAGATTCACCCACACACTTACAGAGTGGCCATTCCTACACACACGTGGTATGACGGAACGGCAATCCGACACAATCGGAGAGAGATCACGCGCAGGACCGACGGATTTACGTGTGTTTTGGCTAGGGCACGTACCACTATCAACTTCCTAACTCCGGACTGCTTCTGAGAATTTCTTGACAGAAAATAGCCTAACTGATTTTGGTCCCACCCGGACTTAGAACCCTTGACCACATGATCAGCAGGCACACTTACTCCGGCTTAAGAGGTCTCATTTGTTGGTTGCAGGTGTCCATAAACTTACAGTATATGGACACCTGCAACCAACAAATGAGACCTCTGTGAACCACGACTGAAGGCCTAACAGCACGTAACTATCCTGACTCTACCTACCCTAAAATAATATATACATGTCTCTACCATATATACATTTCGAGGACATGTGAAGTTCGCCAACAAGAACAGTAACAGCGCTGACGTATAATCATTCCATAATCTCCTCAGAAATGAAGGAAACATTGCAGTGAAACGATTATAAGTTGTAGTTTTACTTCACTTTACTACTGCCTTTAAATATATCTGCTGATAACCTAATAAGAGATCACGGTGCCATTTACTGGCATTTTCATACAGTTTTGTGTAGGAGTTGAATCTGCGCCTGATCTCTCTCTCTCTCTCTCTGGCCGTGTCGGATTACAGTCCTATCAGACTATGAGAATGTAGGAATAGAGTTTTTTTTAATAGGATAGGGTGACAAACGAGCACACAGTCCACCTGATGGTAAGTGGTTGCTGTGGCCCATAGACATCTACATCTATCGTCGATTACGAGTCAAAATTTAGATGCGTTGTCACCCGTGAGGACTAAGATGGAATGCCTCATTTTCAGTAAAAAGGGTCTCCGGTTCTCTACACTCACCACACGAAACTCAGCAGCATTAAGCTACTATTTGACGCTGGTATTCTGTGAGAGCGTGGTCTTCCTCCGGTCGAGCCGAACCGAACTATACTACTAATATAACTGCAGCATGGCTCTACAACGTAACACCTGTACTTGCGCGTACACTCGGGCACTAGAATCCTGTCCAGCACAAATGGCTAGTCTCAGTTGATACTGGCCGCCGTGAACGAAATTTGGTCTGGAGGCCATTACGATATTACAAAAAATCTTATTATTAAAAACCAAACCTAGATATTGTTTTTCTATTTTACCGCTTAAATTACCTATGCATAAAGAATGTCACTCACATTCTCTGCGCGTTGTATAGTGTGCTGTTTAATCCTTCTACTCCTCTTTATTTAAAAAACCGTTTCCAGTATCTTTCTCTTACCCATAATCGGTTCCTTCGATCCTGCGTCAATCTTTCTCTCTCTACACCTTTGCACTCTTCTTCCTTTTTCAAGAAATCCTTCACCGTAACCACTGTGCGATTGTGGAACTCCTTACCTCTCCGTATTCGTCGTGCTAAATCTCTTCACTCTTTTTTAAAAGTCTTTTTTTTTATAGGATTCGGTGACCAACGAGCACACAGTCCACCTGATGGTAAGTGGTTGCTGTGGCCCATAGACATCTACATCTATCCTCGATTACGAATCAAAATGCAGATGCGTTGTCACCCGTGAGGACTAAGATGGAATGCCTCATTTCCAGTAAAAAGGGTCTCCGGTTCTCTACACTCACCATACGAAATACAGCAGCATTAAGCTACTATTTCATTCGAGGTATTCTGTGAGAGCGTGGTCCTTCCCCGGTCGAGCCGACCCATTCGTGCTACAACTATACTACTAATATAACTGCAGCATGGCTCTACCACGTATAAAAAAACTCTTGTTAAATCGTATTATTTAGAACGCTATTAGATAAATTAGTTTACCTTTCTCGTACTCTTTTCATTTAATCTATTATATGACATTTTATATAAAACTTTCACTTATTTTTATTTGTATGTATTATTATATTTTTTATTATTATTTTGTATGCCCCCCTCTACTTTAACTTTTGTTTGCATCATTCCTCTACGCAAAGGTTGTCTGGAAGAAATCACTTTCAGAGTGATAAGACCGCCTATTGTAGATACTTTAATTAGTTTTAACTGAACTTGATGTTTCTGTATTGTGGTCTACAAAAAAGAATAAATAAATAAATGTCCAATTTATCTATTTACTTATGATTCCTATAAAGTATAAATAAAAATTGTAGTCGACATGATAAGCGTAAATTAAAACTTACATGACGTCAAGGTCAGCGACGAAGCGGTGCCAGGATTAATGAAATTTTGTGCAGTTTTTTTTTTTAATTTTAAAACATCTGCAATTGTATTTTCAAAGCCATAAAAGTGAAATTATTATTGCAAGCAGTTTTGTAGATGTAATAATAAATTTGTTGATGGCTTGACCTTTAATGTTGTTCTGTTTAATTTATATTTTTCGATCTTTTAAATTTACCCCATTTGAAATAAATATATAAATCTCGTTTGAAAATTAAATATTAGGCCCCATGTTTTTTAATAGTATTTATAAGATTTTTATCGACTTGATTTCAATTTATCCTTGTATACCATTTATTTATTTCATTTTAAATTAGCCTTTAATTTAATATCTTTTTAACTACATATCTTATACAAAGATAAAATTCCTTTTAATATATCAAAGGTTTATTTTAATCTGATAAAATCACTGATTTCCATATACTAGTACGCTGGGCTGGCTATATCATAGAAAACTTTTGTGCCGATTTGAAACGCCGCTGTTGAATGTACCTAGAACTAAATTTGACATAGTTTGCAAATGGCTGTTGGTTTGCTTAAAACTTCTAAGAGCACGAGTAGTATGTGTTCGGCAATCGCAGTATTTTAAGTTTTTTTTATTACTTTGAAAGACATTGCTACACATAGATATTGCACACCTCCTGGCCTGGTGTCGTCGGTCGCCTCTCACAACGCCTATGGGTCGTTAGGGTGTTGTGAATATTCTTACTCGGCAATACTTTTATTATGTACTACTACGCGGCAAACGTCCCGATACCATCCACACCATCTGGATGCTTGGCGGTCCACCACTGTACGTTTCAAGAGGAGTTTTCTTCCGCGTACAACCTCTCTGTGGAATAGTTTACCACCAGCGATTTTTCCGGACCGATACGACCTGGGGACCTTCAAGAAAAGAGCTTACTCCTTTTTAAAGGGCCGGCAACGCACCTGCAATTCCTCTGGTGTTGCGGTTGATCATGGGCGGCGGTAGTCACTTAACATCAGGTGAGCCGCATGCTCGTTTGCCCCCTCTTCTATAAAAAAAAATATACATGTCATCATCATTTGCCTATCAAGTTCCATTCCAAAACACAAACCTACCCTATAGATTATAGTAGTATCTGTCAAATTAAGAATTATGTTTTCTTTTTTCTTTCTTAGTCAAAAATTCTCTCTAATTTACTAACTGTAAGGCAAAGCTTATATAAAGACACAAAATTACTAAAGTCTACGATGTATTGAAAGTGACTGGCTTATAAGTCTGAATCCAATATGAGCGAGATACAGTACGTGTGTTGCTCCATTGATAATCTCACGGTAGACGGGACGTCAAAGAGCGCATCCAAATATCACTGAATACCGTGCTCTTTGTATGTATTCCTATTTACTAGTGTTTGTATGTGAATTGCTAGTTCAATTTAGATAAAGGCGTATTTGGATTGAGAAACTTTGTCCCATTTCAGACCATCACTGGCAAGTATATGGTTTATTTGGGATGAGTAAAACAACGGAATATCAATAATATTGCTTGATATATAGTACGTTAGGGTAATATCATCATGCGGTTAATACGGTCACTTTCTTATAACTCAAAAACTGCAGCCTTGTTTGTATATTATATGGCTTTGTGATAAGATAGCTCTTCGTCGGTCAATCAAATAATAAAGGGTTAAAGGGGCGATGCTTTATTGACGCTATTTTGGCAGTCGATATTATAGTAAATATTTTAGTCGATTTTATTTTATTAGTATGGTGTTGGGTAGTTAGTTTTTTAAGTAGGTTTTTCGGAAAGTTCCTAATTATTGCCAAAGCTTTTTTCTATTTTTTTAAACATAATAATTATATTATATGACTATATGTATCTTGTCTCTGTCCTTCCCCTATTTTTGAATTTATAGGGTGACAAAACTTAAGGTTACCATATTATCCTTATATACCTTACTACTTCATCTTTATCATGCTGTTATTAATCCACTGCTGAACGTATGCCTGTTCTGGTGTATGGAGAATCGGATTTAAGCGTCACGGTCTGGGTATATCCATCCATTAATTTCAGCTTATAAAAATCCACTGCTAAACATAAGCCTCCCACGCACTTCCTGTTTTGGTTTCTTTTTGTTGCCTCTTACGATTTTCACTGAATATTTTACGTTGAAACGAGACGTACTCGTACAAACGAAATAATTTTTCGCCATTCATTCAACGCCAACTAGAGATCTTTTTGAAATTTTCTGTCACCCCTTACGGCATTATTATATTATTCTATGGAAGAAATCGCCTTCTTTCTATTAAATTTGGTTATTTCAAGAAAATATTGCGTTATTAGTGGAAACAAACGGCAGGACTGTCGACCTCAATTGAAAGTGAGAGTTTTCAAATATTTTAATTACACTTCACTGCTGCTTCTCGATTTTTATGAAATACAAAGTGTATTGCAGACTATCGTCATTGTCGAGAACTTATGCACACATAAAGTATCGGATACTGAACACGAATTCTGTCATATCGAATTTCATTACTCTGTACGTACTCGATGTCTGCTTAATTACTGTGCATTCGATCTATATTTTCGGTGATATTTGATATGTTTTAAATAATTTTTTTTATTGTACGAGTATGTAGATAAAATATGAAAATGGACATTGTAAAACTGCACTAGACTCCTTGGTTCAAATATATATCAAATAAGGCTTATAAAAAATTCTATGGAAAATGTACAGTTTTTCTGTCTTTTATGAATATTAACTTACAGTAGGTAATTCTTAAAGTAAATTAAAATACAAAAACATCAAGAAACAGCATGGAAGCGATCACCCTGTTTCCTAGAGTTTAAAATCAATCAAATATTCCTTAATGTTCTAGTAATCCTTTTTACGGGAATTTTGGCGTGAAATTGATGGCCGACGGAATATTTGCTCATATAGTATTGTTAAAATAATCTACTTAAGCGGTTTTAAATAGGTGATAGTGGTGTGGCGTTGTGTATTTAATATCTGCGCATTTGACCTATTATTGGAAGCTAAGATAAAGTGCTCTGTTGGTAATGTAACCCCCAAGTAATTGTGTTGTTTAGGTCATTTGAGATACTATCGTCATTGACTGTATGCTGGGTCAAGCTGCCGTCATAATCTCCCAAGAACTGTGCAATGTGATGCACCAAGATATTGTAAAGAAGTTTTTAAACAAATTCTTATAAAGAATAATTTTTAAAGTAAAACTTCTTTACGCATGCTTGACTTGGGCTGTAAGCTGGCGAACGCGTGACGAAAGCGTTACGAAAAGTGTGATCGGGCGAGGCGAATGGAAGTTGAGTAGGGGATATAAACAAGAGAGAGCAGTGCGCGCGCACATTTTCTTTCTTTCTTAGCTGATTATTTTTCGTAATTTTACTTCGTTTTGAACAATTTTTGAGTTAATATTTTGTTCAATACATTAAACATTCTACGTTTAAAGTGAATAAAATTGTAAATTCATTTTTAAGTTCATCTTCTGTGAATTTTCGGGTGAATAATAACAAGGTTATGGAAGGAAGCTGATAATAAATTTAAATATTTGTAGAAAATTAATATATGTATAATGTATATGTATATACATGTATATGTTATACATGTATAACTTATAAATACAGATGGAGTTAAAGAAGTTTTATTTCAGTCGTGTGGTCATAAGCACACTCGTTTTTTATTATTGCTTCACATTAGCAAAAAACGAGTTCATTACCAAAAAAGGAAGAAATTATAAAATAAGTTCTTTAAATTGAAATAATACTAGTTTTTACGGAATTTATCGCGTATATTTAACTTTTTAAATACCCGACGTTTCGAACGCTTTACAGCACTCATGGTCACGGGCGGGACTGAGATGTTCAACGTCCATATGTCATAGTTAACCGCGGTTACCATAGATTAAAATTTAACTTTAATTCCGATCTATTAGATCTATTAGATCGGAACAAAAGTTAAATTTTTTTAAACATAATAATTATATTATACGAATAATTCCGATCTATTAGATCTATTAGATCGGAACAAAAGTTAAATTTTAATCTATGGTAACCGCGGTTAACTATGACATATGGACGTTGAACATCTCAGTCCCGCCCGTGACCATGAGTGCTGTAAAGCGTTCGAAACGTCGGGTATTTAAAAAGTTATTTAACTTTACGCGATAAATTCCGTAAAAACTAGTATTATTTCAATGTGTAGTATTCGCGTAAATATAAGAAATAATTTCTTTAAATTTATTGATATAAAGGTGTAACATACTCTCCGAGACATTAACAGAGCTTTAAGGAACATAGCGATAAATATGTTATCTCACAGTGCATTAATGCTTCAGCTTAAGCTAAGCGAACGATTCACAATCAATAATTATAACTGCCTTGCTTTAGCCGTCTGTCTGATCAGCACTTCGAGCCGTCGTATCGGGTACTTAATAGTTATTATTCAAACACATAAATGTCAATTATTAAATTTGAAATACTTTTCCGTTTTCTTTTTTTTAATATAACATTACAAAATTTTCTGTATCATAGAGGCAGCTTACATATATAAATTACACAAGAACAAACACCCAGAACCGAAACAATTATTTATACCCCATATAGACATTCATTCCGTGCGGGATTCAAACCTGCGAGACCTAGTATTTCATCTCAGTGCTAAACCATTCCGTTATGGAGCCGCTATATCAATCAAAACGAGAATTTTTCCGGTCTATATTTAAATAAAGCAATAAAAACGTAGATCAATAGTGAATTAATGCTATGCTAAAATCAATAAACGGAAAGAGCTAAAACACGATTGCTCCAGCTTTCAATGCAAAGCTCAAGGCGAGAGAGCGGACATTACGTCCAGACGGTCCGGTGAGTGACCCGTGACATGCAATATAGCACGTTGAATCAGTACATTAGTCCAAGATGGTGAGCAAAACATTATCAGACTTAATAATATACAAATCATTGCTTTAGATATCGGATTTTGTTGCGAACGAAATAATATTTAATAAATGCCCCACCCTTAGGCTATATGTGTAGTTGTTAGAAAATTTAAAATAATGTCAGTTAATGATTTCTTATATTAACGCGAACATTACACATTGATTAAAACTACTTTCAAGGATTTCATCGCGTATAATATATCTTATTTTTAATACCCGACGTTTCGGGTGCTGTTTTAAAATTGTAGTAAAAATAGCATGTTTCTTTTTTTAACTTCTCTAATTTACAGCAAACAGGTGATTGACGTCCCGATGTAAGTGTTAATCCGGAGTACCTTCAGCTTAATTATTATTTATGGTCCAATCTATGCAGAATTAAACATATAGCTGACGTGAATTATAAAATCAAAAAATAGTTTTAATCAAATATAATATACATTTTTTAATACACAAAAAGTGAATTTTCCTCCCTGTTGGTTCTTAAGCCAACAATGTATGGATGCGAACAATATCCATTAACTATTAGGCAATCTATGACGGAGGCTGGGCTTTTATAGGCTGCAATGGAATACACTGTAATACAGAAACATGAGTTTCTTAGGCCGACTCCACATTTGATGATCTTGACATATCGTCTCGCGTACGTGTATCTTAAGTATATACAGCTAGTTGACCGTACAGTATCATTAGTCATATCGCGTCAAAAAACAGATTAAATATATATGCGTATTAGCATAAAGTTCTTTTAAGTGGACGATTATAATTTTCCTCCGATTCTCATATTTGTTTCAACTTAGAGTCTAAACTAGCGATCATGATACACTGTGAAACTCGACGACCCTTGATTAAGAATCAAAATGCAGATTCTTTGTAACCTTTTTTAGTACCACGGTGCAGTTATATTATAGTTGTAGCACGGATGGATCGGCTCAACCGGGGTAGGACCACGCTCTTACAGAATACCAGCGTAAAAAGCAGCGTAATGCTGCTGTGTTTCGTATGGTGTGTTTAGAGAACCGGAGACCCTTTTTACTGGAATCGAGACATTCCATCTTAGTCCTTAGGGGTGACAACGAATTTGTATTTTGATTCTTAATTGAGGATAAATGTGGATGTCTATGGGCCACAGCATCCACTTACCATCAGGTGGACTGTGTGTTCGTTTGTCACCCAATGCTATAAAAAACCCCAAAGACTAAGAATGGCTCGTTACCAGTAAACTGAATCTTCGGTTCTCCACTCACCTTACGCAATACATATTTACTGCATATTTACGCCGGTATCTATAATGCAGCTATAGTATACCTGCAGCGTACCTCTACCATGTCAAAAAGTTTATTGTGCTAATTTTACAATCTGCGAGAATCGTGAAAACTAAGAGAGACTAAAATATCACCATGCTGTCACAGACAGAAAAAATTACCTCTAGCAAATAACACTGGCATCAGACAATGTTAATCAGGAAACATATTTTTTTTAAACATTTAAAGGTGAAAATAACTGCCAGTATTAATAAGTAACAGGTTTATTATGAAAACATACCAACGCCTTAAACACTTTCTTACTCTTTTTCCCTCCCCGGAAGTTTATGTACAGGACAGAGACTTATGAAGACATTTCTTTATTTATGGTGCATGTACAAATTTAAGAAGTCGTACATCTCTCAACGCATTCCGCTTGGCCTTGCTACTGTTAATTCGAATAATGTTGGCATTATATCATATGCGTCCGGGATGTGAGTACTGCATCCTTAAACTTTGGGATTTTTTTTGCAAGGAGACAAAGATTTTAAAAGTCAATCAAGCACAAATCTAAAGCTTATAAGGGGTCCCAGACTGCACTTTGTTACCACGGTATTCTTTTATCTTATTCTAAGATTTGAGTAAGAAGCAAATTTAAAAAAAAATATAGAACCCCCATTAATATCTCCATAGATCTGCTGTTGAAGTCAATAAATGGATTAAAAATAATATATGTAACTATAACGAAGACGTTACAAAGCCCACTTGTGTTATACGGCGTGTTTCAATCCATTAAATTGAATATATTAAAACATGAACACGATGGCTTCACAGAATATATCTTTGTGCATTACGCTCAATAAATCTTGGTGCAATAAGTGTGGACAGTAATTTGAGGAGAACAAGGCTCATAGCTTGGTGCGCAACATAGCGAACAGCATGGTCCACAGCAAGGCCCACAACTATCTTGCTTAAATTTTCTATTGCGTTACTGTTAAAAATTTAATATTCAAGAGGACGACACTTTAAAGAAATGTTTAATTATTAAACTTGTTTTGATTCTCAATTTTTTTTTAATTTTTAATGTGTTTCCTTGGAGGTATTATTTACAGACTATATATAATGACTTCTTATTTTTATGCGAATACACATTATGTTATACAGTTACGTGGTAGACGCCGTAATTTGTACGTGATATATAAGTTTGCCATAGTTGATAATTTGACGGGCACATATTTTAATATGAAATATTGTAATTATGTTTTAAAAAACATCTTAAAAGGATCATAGATTTTTTTATGTGAATACTTAGAAATTTCTAATATACTCGTAAAATTGCGTACTCCAACAGCGACAGGCGAAAACCCATAATTATCAAAAATTTGTAGTTAAGTTCATTGTTCCTTTACCTCATTGCAATATTTAATTATAAAAAATCAATTTCAAAGCGAACTTTACTGAGTTCAACAATTAAATTTACAACGAATTTGAGAAATGGAACCCTGTTTAATAGATTATAACCTATAAAAATATTTAGGAAAACGAGGTATGCCTGAACTCGACGAATGTTAAGTCTCGACTGATGATCACGGAAGCCTCTACTGTTCTTTTAAACTAGAAAACTGTGTCAGCATTCAAGTTTTGTCTACTACTAAGCAATGTTTCTGAGGCGTTCTACAATATTACTTATATCATAAGGTACGTTAGGGTAAAATAGTCACCTCAAGCTTTGCCGCCCTATAAAGCTAAAACTTAAAGAAGTACAGAGACAAAAACACAAAGTCGTATACTATAACTAATATATTAAGAAAGAAAATGGCAAAAAAGCTTTGGCAATAATTAGAAACACTTCGAAAATCTACTTTATAAAACTAGCTACACTGCACCATACTAAAATCGACTAAAATATTTACTATAATATTAACTATCAAAATGGCGTCGATAAAGCATCGACCTTTTGACCCTTTATAATTTGATTAAACGACGAAGAGGTATCGAGCTAATATAAAGCCATCTTCGCAAACAAGGCTGTAGTTTTTGAGTTATAAGAAAGTAATAAAAATAAAAAATAAAATATTAACCGGATGACCGTCTTACTCTCACGTATTATAGTGGGTTGGGGTATAACATTACGTTCACCATTAGATGAGATCGCAGACATGTTTGGTGTCTGCTTTATATAAATTTACATGACATTAAATTTATGTAAATACAGATATAAATTTAAATAGAGCAATTTGTTCGCTGAATTGCTCCAGTGCGTGTTGGCGGACATCACACGTCTTCTTTCTTTTACAGAATAAGTGTCATCGAACGAGCTCAAAGTCCACCTTCTGGAGATTTACATACATCCTCGATTAAGTAACAATAAGCCGACGAAAAGGGGTATCCGGTTTTATACATTTACCATACGAAACACAGCAGCATTATGGTTCTATTTTACGGTATTCTGTGGAGCGTTGTCCTTCCCAGGTTGAGCCAACCTAATCGTGCTACAACCATCATAATATAGTGGCATGGCTCTACCACGTCTTCGAAATATTTTAATTTATTTTTCTGACTTGAAGTTTTCCTCATGAGTTATAATATATTTATTTCTATGCCGCTAAGCACATGGGACTTAAAATTGCAGTCAAATATTTATAGGAGCTGGCGAGAATCAAACCCTCTAACTATAAGTTCTAGCTCCAAGTCGCCACGTATTCGTTAAAAGCGAGTATTAAGGTAAATTTATTTAAAAAAAACTGAATTATTATAAAGAGGATAAAATGTATATTTTTTAATGAATTCTAAACGCTGTTAGTGCTTTTTAAGACTATATGGAAACGGAAAACATAAATCCAATTATTAGAGCAATTCCAGAGGGCCAGCGGAACGCTTAAGCGACGACAAATACGTCTCAATAATCGCAGTATACGAGTATAATATAGCGCCGGCGCTAAGTTGCGTTGCGTTCCCTAGGATCGTTCGGCTGCAGGGTTGCCACTATTTCATTTTTATGTGGCTGAATTATTTCGAAAACGATATAACTGTTTGACGGATCCGGTATATTTAGCTGGGACCCTGTGAAAAATACTTTTTTTTATGTTTTATTTTTATTATACTATTGTTTTTATTTTATTTCTGTTTTATTGTCATTATTACTATTAGGTTCTGCAGACGTTGTTCTACCTTTTTTTTTTTAATATAGAATTAAGGCGATAAACGAGCACTTACTCCACCAAGTGGATACTGTGACTCTTAGAAATCAACATTTATCCTTCATTAAAAATCAAAATGCAGATGTGTTGTTATCCCTGAGAACTATCTAGAATGCCTCATTACCGGTAGAAAGGTACTAAAAAAGTAAGAAATGCCTCGTTTCCAATAAAAAGGATCTCTGGTTATATACACTCAACATATGGAACACGCACGGATTCACGCTGAGGTTCTGTGAGGTCGTGATTCTTCGACCTAAGCAATTCGTGCTACAGTCAATATAGCTGCAGCAGCACTCTTCCACGTTACACGTGCAAGAGTGCCCTTTCCGATAGGTGGTGCGACGAGGTTCACTCAAAAGTTACTCCAGATGTTGTTCAAATTAACTAAATTTAGTTATGACTCGACGACCACGCTATCTTTCCAGTCCAAGATTTGTAATTTTACTTTATTTTATTCTTGCACTTATATATATTATATTTGATTTTTATCTGGAGGCTTGTAATTAGCAATTCTTATCACCATTTTGTAAATTTAGGAAGATATTAGTCCTGTAAGCCTTCCTTAAAATGAGTAAATTATTTTTGGTCCACAGATAAAGAATTTGTTAATTTTTTTTATAGGAGAGGGGCCAAACGAGCATACGGCTCACCTGATAGTAAGTGATTACCGCCGTCCATGAAAAGCTGCAACACCAGGAGGATTGCAGTTGCGTTACCTGCCTTTTAAAAATAAATAGGATTATAAATTTACCACACCGCCACTTGTTGGATCCCAGTACAACTTTTAGCTTTTGATAAAGTCATTTAGAAGTTACACGAGTATTAACTAAAGTACCAGTGATAACATATTATAGGTTTAAAGATAACTTTGTTATAAAATGAACCTAAACTCAATTGTTAGTCGCCTTAGTATATTTTTTACAGAATTTAATATACATACATACATAAACACTCACGCCTGTCACCCAGAGGGGTAGGCAGAGACTACAGACTTCCATTTAGCACGATCCTGACATACCTTTCTCGCCTCTTCCACATTCATATACCTACGCATACATGCTCGTCGGTTAAGGGTACTCTTAATTTGGCCCATTTTTAGTATATCGCCAATTTGGTCGACAAACTTCCGCCTAGGACGTCCCTTTCCGACTCTTCCATTCACTTCTGCAACATATATTTGCTTTGTCAGTCTTTCCGCATTCATTCTTTCTACATGACCAAACCACCGAAGCATTCCTTTCTTAATCCTGGTCACCGCATCATCTTGCAAACCACACTCTTCTTTTATCACACAGTTTCTCACCCTGTCACTCAGATTCAGCCCTAACATACTCCTTAGCGACCGCATTTCTACCGCATTTATTCTACTCTCGTGCTTCTTCTGCCACACCCAACTTTCACTACCATACGTTAAAGTAGGGACTAATACAGCACTGTGAATTGCCATACGTGCCTTTTTTGACACATTCTGACTTTTCACAATAGAGTGTAGAGCCCCATTTACTTTATTTCCTGCATTCACTCGTCGTTCAATGTCCTTATCATATCTCCCATCCCTGCTGAATACACATCCCAAATATACGAACTCATCCACTTGCTCAATTAACTCTCCTTCTATTCTTATTTCACATACCGTTTTGCTTTCATCTCTTTCAAAAACCATCACTTTCGTCTTACTTGCGTTCACTTTCATTCCCCTTTCTTTTAATGACCTGTTCATTAATGTAACCATCATTTGCAACTCGGCCGCCGACGACGCAAGTATGACTTGATCATCGGCGTACAAAAGGCATTTGATGGTTAACTCACCCATTCTTACCCCGCATTCTTCAACTTTCAAATTTTCCAAACAGCTGTCCATAAATAGGTTGAACAGCCACGGGGAAGCTACACAGCCCTGTCTGACACCTTTATGGATTCCAAACCAGTCCGAGTAGACCCCGTTGATTCTAACACAAGCACTCGAGTCCCTATACAGAGACTTTAATG
This sequence comes from Parnassius smintheus behrii, assembly GCA_036936625.1. Lineage (NCBI taxonomy): Eukaryota > Metazoa > Arthropoda > Insecta > Lepidoptera > Papilionidae > Parnassius > Parnassius smintheus. The sequence goes on from JAUPFT010000013.1 coordinate 46,546,980, forward strand.
CCTGTATCAAACCAGCGCTCAACCTAAATGCGTTCAGCGTTTGCCATAACACATCCCTGTCCACTCTGTCATAAGCCTTTTCCAAGTCCATGAACGCACAAAAAATTCTTTGGTTTTTCGCCAAAAACTTCTCCGCGATCATGCGCATGGAAAAGACTTGATCTGTACACCCCATTCCCTTTCTAAATCCCGCTTGCACATCCCAAATTTTTTCATTAGTTTCTTTCATAACTCTTTCAATTAGTACCTTAGCATACAGTTTTCCCACAATGCTAAGAAGGCTGATACCACGGTAGTTTTTACAGTCCTGCTGTGACCCTTTTCCCTTATATATTGGGACTATCACGGCTTTGCACCAGTCTCCCGGTACCCGCTTTAGTTCCCAACATAAATTAAACAAGGTGTACAGCAGGCCTGCCACCACGTCCGTTAATATAAAGGTTTAATAATAATTATTATTAAGGATACACTTTTGAAAGTACTGTACTGAAGTATAAAAATCATTTAAAGCCCTGCATTTACAGTAAAACAATGCATCCAGGGCGTTGTAGGGGCTGCGACGATGTTGCAGCGTATCTAGTATCGTACCATACTGCGTAAAAAAGCGGGCTCACTTTTGAGGCGAATTCGCGACAACCGTAAGGCTGGGGATACACATGCCCGTAGCTTGCACACTAGCATACCTTGCACGTGTCAGCTACTGTCATGTGTATACGCTAACTGGCATGCCTGTAACTAGCATACAAGTAGCTAGCACAACATTTGATTTACGTGCATGCCCGTTGAGTGAGGGGATGCGGGGGGTTGCCAAATTGGCACGTGTGAACAGACGCGACAGCTACGGGCATGCCAGTATTGCCAGTAGATGACTCGTTGTGGTCGTAGGCGCACGTCATTGTTTTTTTTTTCGAAGGTCAAGCTTTTTCAAGTCATTCTTTTGTTGGTTTTTTGTATTCAACATGGCATGATGGGGAGATGAGAGAACTATACAGTACATTCATTTGTACAGAGACTACGAATGTCTTTGGAAGCCGACTAGCCCACTTTACAAAAACAAAATAGCACGTGCCAATGCCTACACCAAAGTACAAGAATAATTTAGTCTGACTGAAAAAGAAATTAAAAATAAAATCAATAGTCTGCGAAGTACTTATCATCAAGAAAAGAGTAAAGTGGAAAATAGGTACCGAGTGACACTCACGAACTGTCCTGTGTATACGCAATGGTAATACTGGCATGCAAGGGCACAACTTGCATATTAGTATTACATGCAAATGTATTCGCAGTGTGCCAGTTACTCGTACATGCCAGTAACTTTCATACCAGTTACTTTCCCGATGTCTTGTTATTGGCATTTATGGATCACTGTTGTCCGATGAATAAACGTTTTATATTTTATTTCCTAGAAGTTAATCTTACAATGGAAGATAAATTCAACAAACAACCGACACAGCTTTCATTAAAATTGCTTACCATCCTCCTCTTTTTCTTTAGTGGGCCTTAGGGCCCCAATGACCAGTTACGAAGAGCAGTGTCAAATGTGCTAGAAGTCTGGCACTATGATCATCAATACACCTGCCAATTATGAAGCTTAAAAACAAAATCTACAACGAGAGATGATCGTGTGTTTTAGTGGTCTTTCATAGGATTAGAGAAAAAAAATTTAAAAATTTCTATCCATTACAGCCTATAAATGCCCACTGCTAAACATAGGCCTCCCCATAGCTTGCCTGATACGGGGATTTTTCCATAGTTGCTACGGTTGAAAAGCAGGTCTGAAGATGGAATTAATTTTTTTTATTTAAAAAATTTAATAATTTCGTTTGCTTTATTGCCAACCCTGTAGGTCTACATTCCCTGTCTTTACTTTTAATCTCTCTTTATTTCCAGTCCGTACAAGAAAGTGTTGCGTGTTTGTCTTTTGTTTAGCGATTCTATCCCACTGGTAACAAGGGATTCTGCTTCCTCGGCGACAGCTGTAAGATAGATATATTTATTTAGCACCTAGTTGTTGAGCTTGTGTTTGTTCGCAATTTACATGTGTCTACAGAAATAGCGGCTTATGTAAGCAATTTAAACGATTTGTTTTTCGTTATACAGATGATGTACCTAATAAAATATTATTGCTAGACGAGCATACGATTCACCTGGTGTTAAGTGACTACCGCTGCCCACGAAAAACTGCAACACCATGGTTTCTACATTTGACAGGTGAGTTAGCAACCGTAGTTATTTTCCTAGTATATGTAGGAAGCCACTTCTATCTATCTCCTAGTCTGTTTCCTCTGTCGCCTCTTAGAACATCCATGGGGCAATATGGGATAGTGGATATTCCTACACCATAACTACTCTATAAACTTGATAAATCTTGTAGTATTCGATAAACCGTGGTTGTAACACAAAAGGGTCGGTTAGACCGTGGCAGGACTATGCTCTCACAGAATATCAGCGTAAAATAGTAGCTTAATGCTGCTGTGTTTCGTATGGTGAGTGCAGAAAACCGGAGACCCGTTTTAGTGGAATCAAGGACTTCCATCTTAGTCCTTAGGGATGACAACGAATTTGCATTTTGGTTCTCAATTGAGGAAAAATGTGGATGTCTATGGGCAACAGCATCCACTTATCTGATGCACTGTGTGCTCGTTTGTCACACAATGCTATAAAAAAACTTTTATTAGCTTAGCCTGTATCTATCTATCTATGTTACGGAATCATTTAATGTAATTTTCACCTACTTGTAGACGGCCGATTGATTTGAAAATTTACACTCGTATCAAAGGCCGATGATTTAAATACTTTATCCCTACGTTCTGATTAGGATTGCCAGGTTAAACAAAATAATTTTTCGTGTTTTTTTAGTTTTTTAATATGTATTTTTGCATTGCGTTGTTTCGAATCCCGTAAAAGAAAGAAATGTTTCTACGGCCTACAAATAATTGTTCTGGTCGGTGTTTTCCATGTGTAGTTAATATATTATGTAAATTGCCTCCAAGGTTCAGAAAAAATAACTGTAATGCTATGGGTATGCTTTCTTAAAAAAATAAGAAATCTATGAATAGAAACGTATTATTGTCTTTACATTGTTTTCTTAAATGCCATTTATTATTCTACTCCATTTTACTAGGTTTTGACGAGGTAGAGCCATACTACATTATATATTAGAGCCATACTACATACTATATTAATAGTATAGTTGTAGCATGGATGGGTCGGCTCGACCGGGTAAGGACCGCGCTCTCACAGAATACCAGCGTCAAATAGTAGCTTAATGCTGCTGTGTTTCGTATGGTGAGTGTAGAGAATTAGAGACGCTTTTTACTGGAAACAAGGCATTCCATCTTAGTCCGCACGGGTGACAACGCGTCTGCATTTTGATTCCTCATTTGTAGGAGTTATTTTCAATCGTTTGTAACTTATTATTACTAATACATAATATTAGAATTAGTAATAAGGGTTACTTTATTGCCGTTATTAGCAGTGGTAGCTCAAATGTTTAGCGCTCGCTGTAAATCTCATAGTACACAAGCAAGCCGGGTTCGATCCCCGCCGGCACCTATGAAATTGTTAATTGTATTTTAATTGCTGAATTACCACGTTATCAGCGGTGAATGAAAATATCGTGAGGAAATCTGCATGTTTGAGATATTAGAAAAAAATTTTTTATAAGACATGTGATTTGAAGTTCGCCAACACGCATTGGGACAGCGCAGTGAACACTTCCTTGCCCTAAAACCCTCACGGAAATTTGAGGAGACCTGTGGGTTGTATATAGGCTGTAATCTTAACTTTAACTTTCAAACCATTTTTTTATAACATTGGGTGACAAACTACAAAACGACGGCACACAGTCCATCTGATGGACACTGTAGCCCATAGAAATCTACTCTCGATTAAGAATCAAAATGCAGATGAGTTGTGACCCTTGAGGATCTAAGACGGAATGCCTCATTTCCAGTAAAAAGGGTCTCCGGTTCTCTACACTCACCATACGAAACACAGAGGCATTATGCTATTTTACGCTGGTATTTTGTGAGAGCGTGGTCTTGCCCCGGTTGAGCCGACGCATTCGTGCTATAACTATAATATATATATATATATATATATATATATATATATATATATATATATATATATATATATATATATATATATATATATATATATATATATATATATATATATATATATATATATACCAGTCAGGGGGTTTTCATGCTGGTCTACCTTTCCGGTGATCCTGTTATGGAATACGGGTACGCGACCCCGGCTCCCCGAGCTACTGTTATTCTCATACCTTTCCTGCCGAGATAACAGTATCCTTACACCTACGCTCCTACCCCCAACCTTTTTTTTCCTTTTTCCAAAATGGTAGCTTCCTCTACCAACAATAGCATACCCAAAGAGGGTTGGTGTCAGGCAGGCGGCCGACTGTAAAACTTTTGCCAAATCCCATGCAGTAAACTTATGAATATTACGAGTTGTGGGATATATGACAGGGCTAGGGCGTACCCCGCAGGCGACGCGCAGGAGCAGCACCCGGCTCCTGTGGGAAGTGGGCAAGGGTTGTCGCACCTTACGGAGCGGGTGCGACGTAAGAGGCGAGCCCGTAGAGAGAAGAATGTCAGAGTGAGGTTTGCAAGCTGGAATAAGCTGGAGCAGATGTTTTGAAACGACGAAGAGTGAATGTTGCCTGTTTGCAGGAAACAAAATGGAAGGGCAATAAAGCAAGAGAGATTGGGGAAGGATACAAGTTTTATTACTGTGGAAGTGACGGGAAGCGAAATGGAGTAGGAGTTGTGTTAGATAGTGGAATGAAAGAACGAGTGACAGATGTGAAAAGAGTAAATGACAGAATGATAGTTGTTAAATTAATGATTGAAAACAAAGTAGTGAATGTTGTAAGTGTGTATGCTCCGCAAACAGGCTGTGAAGAGAGTGTGAAAGAGAATTTTTGGGAGGAATTTGATTGTATGATGATGGGAATACCTGAGAGTGAGGATGTTTATATGGGAGGAGATTTTAATGGACATGTAGGGAGAGTGAATGACGGGTATGAAAGAGTACACGGTGGATGGGGGTACGGAGTACGCAACCGTGAGGGGGAAGTTCTTCTGCAAGCAGCATGTGCTTTCGACCTGGCTGTAGTAAACACGTGGTTCCAAAAACGAGATCAGCATCTTGTTACTTATAAAAGTGGCCACCACGCGACACAGATCGACTATCTTCTGTTAAGACGGAACCAAATCAAGAGTGTAAAAAACTGCAAAGTGCTTCCAGGTGAAGACTTAGTATCCCAGCACCGAATTCTGCTGGCTGACATCTGCTTAACTGTTCGCCTCAACAAACATAAGGATCGTCCCCCACCCAAAATAAAGTGGCATTTGTTGCATAAGGAGGAGTATGCAAGTGAATTTAGAGAGCTAGTTGTAAACAAGATGATAGAGATGGGTGATATGGAAGTAATGAGTGTGAATGAGTGCTGGAAGGAAATGGCTGATTGTATCCGAAGTGTGGCAAGGAAGGTGTTAGGAGAAACAAAAGGGAAGCGTATGATAGATAAGGATGGGTGGTGGTGGAGTGAAAGTATTAGAGAAGTTTTGAGAGAAAAGAAAAATGCCTTTAAAGAATGGCAGAGCGTAGAAGACCAGAATGAATCCATAAAAGAAAGTAAGAGAGAGGCGTATAAAGAATGTAAGAAGAGAGCGAAGAAGGAAGTTGCTATTTGTAGGGCAGAGGCGCAAGATAAATTATATCGGTCCCTTGAAAGCCCCGAAGGTCAAAAACGACTTTTTCAAATTGCAAGAGCGAGAGAAAGGAATGGAAGAGATGTTTCACATGTAAAATGTATAAAAGATGATTCTGGAAGGATTTTGACTGACGATGAAAGTATAAAGAAGCGATGGAAGGAGTATTTTGAGAAATTGATGAATGAGGAGAATGAATGGAATGGTATGCTTGAAAACCCACCAGTGAATATGGGCTTAGTGAGAGAAATTAGTGTGAAAGAAGTAAAAATGGCTGTTAGGAATATGAAGAATGGGAAGGCAGTCGGCCCAGATGGAATACCAGTAGAAGTGTGGAAGTTGCTGAGTGCGGATGGATGGAAGTGGTTGAGTTTATTATTCGGTAAATTGTTGCAGGAAGAACAAATACCTGAGGAATGGTGCAGTAGTATACTGGTCCCCATTTTTAAAAACAAAGGAGACGTTCAAAACTGCAGCAGTTACCGGGGAATAAAACTCATGTCACATACTATGAAAGTCTGGGAAAGAATAATAGAGAGAAGAATGAGAGAAGAGTGTGAGATAACACAAAACCAGTTCGGATTCATGCCCGGTCGAGGTACGACAGATGCCATTTTCGCATTACGCCAATTGTGCGAAAAGTACAAGCGCGTGCATAAAAATCTGCACATGGTTTTTGTCGACCTTGAAAAGGCGTACGATCGGGTTCCCCGTGAGGTTTTGTGGTGGGCGTTAAAGATGAAAGGTATGCCTGGGAAGTATGTGAGGTTAGTCCGTGCTATGTACAGAGCATCCCGTACATGTGTACGATCTGCCGCGGGAACTACGGGCAGTATCGATGTGGCAGTAGGGCTGCACCAAGGGTCGGCATTGAGCCCTTACCTCTTCCTACTGATTATGGACGCTTTGACGTCGGACCTGCAGGATGAGGCACCCTGGTGCATGCTCTTTGCCGATGACATCGTGCTTGTTGGGGAAGAAGGCATCGAGGTACAGAGCAGACTGACGGGGTGGCAACAGAGGCTGGAAAGTGTTGGCTTGAAGATCAGCAGATCCAAAACCGAATATCTGTGCTGTGATTTCGGCGGTCTTTCCAGTCCTGTACCCATGTCGTTGGATGGCGCTATACTGCCTACCTGCTCAGATTTCAAGTACCTCGGTTCCCTCATTCAAGGCGACGGCGGAATAGATAGAGCTGTGCAGCATAGGATTAACGCAGGGTGGATGAAATGGCGACAGGTCACAGCCACAACGTGCGATCCCCGAATGCCAATAAGGCTGAAGGGGAAAATTTACAAATCGATCATCCGACCTATCGTCATGTATGGAAGTGAATGCTGGGCCGTCAAGAAGAAGGATGAAAATAGACTGCATGCGAATGAAATGAGAATGTTACGATGGATGTGTGGTGTGACAAGGATGGATAAGATAAGGAATGAGTATATAAGAGGAAGCCTGAAAGTAGCGCCAGTGGTAGAAAAGGTGAGAGGAAGCAGATTGGCATGGTTTGGGCATGTGATGCGGAGGAATGAAAGTCATGTCACAATACGAGTGTTGAATATGAATGTGGAGGGACACACGGGCAGAGGAAGGCCGAATAAAAGATGGATCGATTGTGTGATGAGTGATATGAGAATGAAAGGAGTAAGTATGGAAATGACGGCTGATAGAGAGGAATGGAACAAGAAGGTTTACTGCACCGACCCCAGATAATGGGAAATGGTTTAGAGAATGATGATGATATATATATATATATATATATATATATATATATATAAAATTAAGTTATTATACAGCATTTTAAATTTGTTGATTGACAAGCATTAACCTCCTGAGGCCCCGAATTTTTTGAGTTCAAAAATTTAATAAAATCAGATCAGTGAGCTATAATAATGTTACGAATACCTGGAAAAATAAAATAAAAAATCTTTGGTGGAAAACTGGGATTTTCTCAATGTTGTTTACAAACAACATCGGTTCTCAATTACTACCTACTGAAATAAAACTCGAATTGAACTACATTTAGACAGTTTATTACAACATTTATGGATATATTGAAATAAATTCAGAAAATTTTAAACGTAAAAATTTTTAGGTAAAATATTCTGCTATCAGATCTGGAAATGTCGTATCCCCTTGATAAATTACCATAATGCAATTTCATAGTTTCAGAGGGGTTGGCAAGCACAAATACCTTAATACCAACGGGATTAGACTTTCCTGGACAGTATTGACGTATACCGCAATGGTCACTAAATGGTATAATTATTTCGTCTATGCTGATGTTATCCTTTCTTGGCTGAGCGTTACAACCGCGAAGAACAACATCGAACAATGGTGCAACGTTACATATTTTCTTCTTTTTTTCTTCTTCAGAAACATCGTCATCGTATACTATCTTCAAAGAAGTTCTGTTTTGACCAATACTGTCTAATCTGTGGCAAGCTAATATCACCCATGATAAATAGTATTCCTATAAAAAATTTCACCTCTTTCAGTGCAATTTTCAGTTATTTACCTGTTTTTGAAAAGTAAGTCTGGTTAGTAGCAACCACAATCTTCTCGAAAATATCATTATCAATGTACTGTTTAAAAAAGTCTACTGGCGACCACAACTTCTTGTCTACTAAAACATATCTTGGTTGAAACAATGATCGCTCCAAAGGAGAAAAATCTCCATTCCAGTTGTTGTCCGTTGATTGCGCAGTAGAATTGCGAATACTAACACTCCGCCCTCCTCTTGTTATTACACCCCTCTTTTGTCATGAACGACCTCCTCGTGTTCTAGCTCCACCTCTAGTTGTAGAACGCCCTCGACAGAATGACGATGACGTAGCAATTTCTGACGAAGGCCGAGATTTGCTTTCAAATTCTGTAGGAGAACCTGAATCAGAATCACTTAGACTAGACTCTTTCACAGGAGGTGACTCTTCTGACTGTTTACCGTCATCGTCCTCTGATAAAATATCCAGGTCCGAATCTTCGAGGGCATCGGATCATGCAACTTTCAAAACTGAAAAATAAGCCAATAAATGTAACAAAAATAAATGAAATCTCATAATGGTGTATAGGTGTTACATCGGGACTTCGAACATGTAGGTACGGAATTAAGAACCGATGTAGTAAATATACAACGTAGGTAGTAAATTTCAAATATACAATAAATAACTATCGCAATCTGTCAAATATTGTTTGTATTACAAAGAAGACTATTTGGATTATAGTTTCACACCAAAAAAATAATGTAAATACTATAGATTTGCACAAAATTTAAAGATTACTCACCACTTCGCCACCGTTGTTCTGCCATCTTTCGCAACAAGTAGACTGATGTCAAAAAAATATGACAAGTTGCAAAAAAATTACTGCTTTAATTATTCAAGCAACATGTCTTCTTAATGATTTCTTATATTTACGCGAACACTACACATTGAAATAATACTAGTTTTAACGGAATTTATCGCGTATATTTAACTTTTTTACCCGACGTTTCGAGAGCTTTACAGCACCCATGGTCACGAGAAGGACGTCCAGCTGTCAAAGTTAACCGCGGTTACCATCGATTAAAATTTTAACTTTTGTTCCGATCTACACAGTATGAGCTTATGGTATCATGGAGTCTTGCAGTTGTATGCTTGGGTTGGGATTTAATTTTATTTATTGTAGGATCCCAAGCAGATGGTAGCACCCAGCCATCTTCTCTATTGAAATTAGGATGTTTTTTGATTTCAATAGCCTCGCGAATCATCCTTGGAAGGAATCGGTGTTCTTTAGCGAGGACTTGTGGTCTATCAAATCTGATGTAGTGACGGGGGCGATCTTGTACATGTTCACAGACTGCAGACTTCCCGGAGCGTCGATTCTTCACATCAGCTATATGTTCTTTGACGCGGGTTTTAATTGATCTTTTAGTTTGTCCTATGTAGGAGAGACCACATTCACAATCAAGCTTGTACACTCCTGCATCTTGCAGAGGGACGTTACACTTGACTGATGGTAAAAACTGACCAATCTTCTTCGGCGGCTTGAAGTATGTTTTGATGGAAGCGCGCTTCAAGATGTAGCCAATCTTGTCAGTGACTCCTCTAACATATGGCAGTACAGCAGGTACACGCTCGACTGTGGCCGGCTTCACTCGTTCTCTGTGACGTAGGCGTGGGACCCGAAGCTTGTTGTCATGCAAAACTTGCTTGACATGTTGGAGCTCGGCAGCCAGGTGTTTACTGTCACAGATCCCTCGTGCTCTCTGAAACAAAGATTTACCCACGGTAGCTAACTGTGAAGGATGGTGGTGAGAATCACCGTTTAAATATCTATCTGTATGGGTCTTTTTTCTATACACAGTATGGCTCAAGGTGTTATCAGGATTCCGAATTACTAACACATCTAGAAAAGCTAAGGAATTGTTTGCCTCTAACTCCATTGTGAACTGAATTTTAGAATTTATAGAGTTAAGATGGTCTAAAAATGCAGTTACTTTATCTAAAGGTAGAACTGTGAAAGTGTCGTCTACGTACCGCTTGTAGAATCTTGGATTTATGGGAGAAGTAAGCAGGGCTTTCTCCTCAAAGTCTTCCATGAATATGTTGGCGACAATGGGAGATACAGGTGAGCCCATCGCCACACCATCTACTTGCTTGTAGAACTCCTCCTTCCACAATAGGTAGCCAGATGTAAGGCAGTGTCTGAGTAATACTGCATATTCTGCGGGCATGTTGTTTTCTTCCAGCCTTCTAGTTACAATTGAGATGCGGTCTTCCACAGGTAAGCATGTAAACAATGACTGCACATCAAAACTGACCATAGTTTCATTGTCTGCCAGACGTAGGTCTTTAATCTCGCTGACAAAATGGTAGGAATCCTTTATGTGTGCTCTTGTATGTCCCCTGAGCGGTGAGAGTATTTTCGCTAAGTGTTGAGCCAATCTGTAAGTTGGTGAATCGATCTGGCTCACTATGGGGCGTAATGGAGCATTGGGCTTGTGTATTTTTGGTAACCCATACAACTTTGGTGATTTGGCGTACGTAGGTATTATCCATTTTACGTCCAGATTTAATTTTTCGGAGTGTTTCTTTATGAGGTCACTAGTTGTTTTTAGTGTGCTATTTGTTGGGTCGTTTTTAACCTTTTTATTAGTACTTACATCCGACAAAAGTTCTTGTATTTTAGAATTATAATCTGACGTATCCATGACCACCGTGGCGTTTCCCTTATCTGCGCGGAGAATCGTAAGTTCGCAACGCCTACGCAATAAACCAGAACTTAGGACAAACTAAAAGATCAATTAAAACCCGCGTCAAAGAACATATAGCTGATGTGAAGAATCGACGCTCCGGGAAGTCTGCAGTCTGTGAACATGTACAAGATCGCCCCCGTCACTACATCAGATTTGATAGACCACAAATCCTCGCTAAAGAACACCGATTCCTTCCAAGGATGATTCGCGAGGCTATTGAAATCAAAAAACATCCTAATTTCAATAGAGAAGATGGCTGGGTGCTACCATCTGCTTGGGATCCTATAATAAATAAAATTAAATCCCAACCCAAGCATACAACTGCAAGACTCCATGATACCATAAGCTCATACTGTGTAGATCGGAACAAAAGTTAAAATTTTAATCGATGGTAACCGCGGTTAACTTTGACAGCTGGACGTTGAACATCTCAGTCCTTCTCGTGACCATGGGTGCTGTAAAGCTCTCGAAACGTCGGGTAAAAAAGTTAAATATACGCGATAAATTCCGTTAAAACTAGTATTATTTCAACATGTCTTCTGTGGTCTAATTACAAAATTTTGACTATAATTCAACAGATGGAGGTGTAATGAATTTTTACTTTTTATGTTGTATATATACTACTGTGAGCCTCAGGAGGTTAAACATTTTCTAAAATATTTTTTTATAAATGCGTTGATTCATATAAAATAACCTACTAATTCAACAGAATGGAGTAGCTGGCTTTACAAGATTATGTTTATGTTTATTTTTGTATACATGATGAATCACTTTGATTGAAACCGATAGTGTTAATTGTAATTAAAAACACCCGTAGAATCGTTGGACATAATCAGTGACTAATTTGAAAGGGTTCACCCGAACGGGAAAGGACCACGCTCTCACAGAATACCAGCGTAAAATGACGGTGTGGTGAGTGTAGAGAACCGTAGACCATTTTTACTGGAAACGACGCATTCTAAGTCCTCTGGATGATAACGCATCTGTATTTTGATTGTTAATCGAGGAAATGTAGATGTCTATGGGCCACAGCATCCACTTACTATCAGGCGGACTGTGTGCTTGTTTGTCACCCTAATTCTATTTATAAAAAAGTTTTCTCATTACATTATAAACCTTGTAAATAAATTGACAGTATCGGTAGCGTGTCCGTTTGTGTCTTGTGTCATGTTATTGGAAAATTAATCTTGGTTTTGTTGCGAGATTATTTTGTATCTTTAGTTTTTGTATATATATATATATATATGTAAATACATATATGTATATATATATATATATATATATATATATATATATATATATATATATATATATATATATATATACATAAGATTGCTTTACTTGGTCTTGGTTTGTTTCATCTTTCTTGCGTACAGATAAGGAGTGATATAATTTGATGGTGTCTGTTTTTCTGTCCGATTTCAATCAAGGTGTCTTCAAGGCAAGAATGAAAAGGCTGTTTCATTAAACATCACTGACTACCAACACTGGGACTGTAGACAAAAACTAGCAAATAATTATTAAAATAAACTATAATAATCCACGCCTGGTACCGTATGAACTTAGCAGTGCTTTTGGCGCACCGTAAGACTTTCATTTATATTAAAACAGGATAGTATTTTGGGAATGCAAAAAAATCATTAGAATTTAATAATTTTTATACAACAAATAAAGTCATTCTAAAACAATAGGTCCCTGTATTACGGCGTCCAAAGTCATAAAAGTACTTCTATTGTGCCATCAAATATTTTTCACCTCCGTAACGAGCTGCTGAAACTATAAAAAAGATCTTAACCTTTAATATACAGACGTTTTCATGGACACATTTCATTGAACATTCCCGTAAAGAATTGTGATCGAGTGACGATAGTAACACTTCGATGGACAACGTGCGTATTATAGAGATGTATGCATGCACCTAAAGGGACCCGTTTTATTACGGCACAGTTTTATAGTTCCGGCAATGGTCGCGGTGGAAGCCCTAGTTGTAATTTTAAGGATTTGCGGCCATAAAACAAAAATATGAATTTTAAATAATCATAATGACTTAAGTAACTACATAGAAAAAATCAAAATTATAACAAAAAATAAAAAAAAGTTAACTATAAACATGCCACAGCTGGGCTCACACCTCTCTTAATTTATAAGATTTTATTACCGGGCAAAACCATCGATGAATCATCAATCAATCTCTACTGCCAACAACTAATGAGACTCATGCAAGAAATTAACAAAAAAGTACCTGATCAACAGAAAAGGCGTGGTCTTTCATCATGATAACGCCATACCACACACATCTTTGCCACTGAGCAAAAATTAAGAAAGCTTGGTTGGGAAGTGTTAATGTATCCATCATGTAGTCTTGACCTTGTACCCTTAGATATTTACCTGCTTCGGTCTGTTTAAAATTCTTTGGGTAGTGTTAGGTCAACATCAAAAGAGGACTGTCAAAACTACTTGCCGCATTTTTTGATCTAAAATCAAAAAAATTCTACAGCAACGGGATTACAATACGATTCGATACGATTCGATACACTACCTATAAAATCACAATGAGTTATCGAACAAAATGACTCATATTTATTATAATTAAATGTACATAACTAAAATTTGACATAAATGTCTTGAATTTGTATGTATGTAAAATACGAAGAAACATTTTCTTCGACTTTATATTATATGGGACATTACTTTATAATTTTTAATTTCTTTATTACTTTGGAAGGGATATATTTATAATTATATTTATATATTTATAATTTAACGTCATCATTAATCCCGTTTAGTGGCCACAAACGAAAAAATCTTTCCACCCTCCAAGCTTTATGGTCCATTTCATACCGCCATCTAAAGCGCTGAATTCATTTTCATACGAGTATACATTGAAGAGTAAAAATGTATTTTCAAAATATTCAGTAACAACTTTCATAATATTAATAATGTCTCTCAGACGGAATTTCAATCACGTTGGCCAATATCCGCAGAGACTAGCAATATTTAAAATATTACTTATATTGTTGCCCTCCATTTTAAAGAGGCTGCTATGGGAAACGCCAGAATGATTGCTTCCGATAGATGAGGGTATAATACTCAGACCAGCGACGGGCAGTGTTGGCAAAGATGCGAGACATCAGGTTGTGGTAGAAGTGAAATTAATGTATGTTGACATGGCTAGACTTTGTGCCAGCAGTGTAATCGATGAATGTGAACATGGCTAGGCTTTGTATCAAAATTGTCTTCCACATCATCTGTTAACATTGAATCAATTCCTTATTTCTTATATGAATTTAAAAGAAATCTTCAGTCACGCGTCAATTCAAAGCTTAGTATTGTGACTCTGAGAGAAACAAAAAAATATTGAGACAAAACAAAATTCAGGTAAAAACCCCATTTCAAGTTATCAAAGCCAGGGATAAACAGCGAGGGCACAAAATAATTTGCCCAATGGCCTAAATTTCTTTTTCTCCTTCCAGCTTCCGGTTCATTCCATTTTCTTCTGACAATCAAACCGTTTGAGCTCTCAAGGCGTAAGTTGAAAACATTTCGGCCAAACCTCTGACCCTCCCATCAACTAATACATGGGTGGTCTAAGTGATAGGCGTAACAAGGTTTTAAAAAAATTATTTAATTAATTGTAACTTTTATATTGTTACGAGCTTAGGGTTCGTGACAATAAAAATTGCCGATAAAATTACCTAAATTAACACTTTAATTTACTTTATACAAATTAAAGTAAAAAAAAAAAAACACTAATAATTAAACACACTAATTCACTTAATTTCACTCCGAAGCTTCGCTTGTGTCGCCGAGTTAAACTCTGTCTCGATCGCATCTTGCGCCATCTATTTATTCAAATCAGCAAAAACATCCGGAATGTTCAAGTAAACACGCGCAAGGTACCGAGAAATCGAGTATAGATTTTCTAGAAACTTAGTTCTTCGGGCGGCGCTGTCGGTCGAGAGATCCGCGATGTCATTCTCTGCAAAGCCCACCCCGCTCTCGCTCCTGACACTAGATGGCGCTAGTTGACTTATTCACATAACACTGCCCCCTCCTAAGACATGCTCGTCCCGAGCATTATCGGTCCCATAATAACGCGCCAAGCGATCCACATGGACGATCTTAGGAGTCCCTCTTGCGCCTTTCTGTATCCGGTAGGTCACATCGTTGATCCTGGTTACAATCCGGTACGGGCCGTCCCATTTAGCTTGAAGCTTAGGAGATTTCCCTTTGCTGCGGACTGGATTGTGCAACCACACTAATGAACCTTCATTGAACCCTTTATTGTTCATTTTGCGGTCATACCGGGTTTTCATTTTCTCAGACATTTGCTGGCCCGATTGTCTGACGTGCTCATAAATGTCATTCATTTTGTTCCGCAAGTCATATGCATAATCGGTTATACTGCGTGGGGCATCAGGTGGTATCCCAGTGATCAGGTCTGCAGGCAGCCGTAACTCTCTTCCAAAGTTTGCGAAAGCTGGTGTCACTGCTGTACTTTCGTGAACAGAACTTCGATATGACAACAAAAACGGTTGTATGTGCTTGTCCCAATCTCGTTGCCGATTGTCCACAACTTTTGCTAGGTACCTCTCCAATGTCTGATTAAATCGTTCCACCATTCCATCAGATTGCGGGTGATAAGAAGTCGTTCTTGTTTTATGAGTACCCATAACTCGGCAAGTTTCCTGGAATATTTGAGACTCAAAATTCCTTCCTTGATCGCTGTGAATCTCTAAAGGTACTCCAAATCGACAGAAGACTTCATGAACTAGTTTATCTGCAACTGTTGAAGCTTCTTGATTTGGAATGGCGAAAACTTCTGGCCACTTAGTGAAGTAATCCATCACAACCATGAAATACTTGTTACCGCTTTCACTCTCCGGAAACGGCCCCGCCACGTCAATGGCTATTCTCTCCCATGGTGCACCAACATTGTACAACTTCAATGCACCTCTACTACGAGCCTGAGGTCCCTTTACAGCCGCACAACTTGTACATTTGCGACACCAGTCCTCGACATCGTTTCGACAGTGGACCCAGTAAAACCGTTCTCGGATCTTCAGTAGAGTTCGTTTAACTCCCAGATGGCCTCCTGAATAATCATTATGGTACAGCTGTAGAACATCCGGTACTTTAGCTTTAGGGACAACCATTTGTAAATGACAGCTGTCTCCCCGAACATTTTCCCATTTACGGCACAGAACTCCATCCTGAAGCAGCAAGCTATCCCACTGGGCCCAATAGCTTTTAGTGATCGAACTCATCGCTGAGACGTCGCTCCACTTGGGCTTGGGAGCACTGGCCTTCATCCATTCCAGGATCGGCTTGATGTCCGGATCTTCCTGCTGTGCACGTTGTAAGCCGTCCTTCCACTCGCTGCTGAGGTGGTCTGCCCTGAGCATCCTCACGGATACCACTCCCTTACTCTCTTGCCTAGTACAGTGTTTGCAATCTTCAGGACAAGGTCTTCGTGATAATGCATCTGCGTTGCCATGAGATTTCCCGCCGCGATGTTCGATCTCAAAGTCGTATTCCTGCAGTAGTTCAATCCACCTCGCAACTTGTCCTTCTGGATTTTTAAACTGCAATAGCCATTTTAGTGCAGCATGGTCAGTTCGTATGTGAAATTTTCGCCCCAGAAGATATTTGCTAAAATGCTGCAACGACTTTACCACAGCTAGCAATTCGCGTCTTGTGACACAATAGTTCCTTTCCGGTTTTGACAACGACTTGCTGAAGTACGCTATCACGACCTCTTGGTCACCATTCCGTTGCGACAACACACCGCCAAGTCCTATATCACTTGCGTCTGTGTCAACTATAAATTCTTTGCTTGCGTCAGGGTATCCCAAAATAGGTGTTTTGCACAGACGGTCCTTGAGCTCCTGGAATGCGATATTACAACTTTCATCCCAGCAGAAATGTCGCTTCTCCTCGGTTAGCTTATGCAGAGGTTTGGCTATATCTGCAAAGTTCTTCACAAATCGCCGGTAATAGGAGCACAAACCCAAAAATGCTCTAACCTGCGTCTTGTCTTTTGGAACCGGCCAATCCTTGACAGCGGCGATTTTCTCTGGATCTGTGCGGATACCTTCTTCCGATACTACAAACCCCAAAAAGTTAACTTGCCGTTGGAATAGTGAACATTTCTTCGGGTTCAACTTGAGGTTGGCACTCTGAATCTTCATAAGCACGCGTTCCAGGTTTTGAAGGTTTTCCTCAAACGTACGGCCCACGATGATGATGTCATCCAAGTAGACCAGACAGGCATCGCCAATTAGCCCGGTAAGTACAAGTTCCATCAGCCTTTCAAACGTTGCTGGAGCATTGCACAACCCAAACGGCATTACTTTGAATTGCCACAGACCCTTTCCCGTCGAGAACGCAGTTTTCTCCTTGTCCTTAGGGTCAATTTCAACTTGCCAGTAGCCACTTTTTAGATCCAGCGTGCTAAACCATTTTACTCCTGTAAGCATGTCCAGCGTGTCATCAATTCTTGGCAAGGGATAGCTGTCCTTCTTTGTAACGTCGTTCAGACGGCGGTAATCAACACAGAACCGCATGCTGCCATCCTTCTTTTTCACCAGCACCACTGGCGAACACCATGGACTAGAGGAAGGTTCAATAACACCATCCTTCACCATTCCTTCAATCATGGTTTCCACTTCCTTTTCACGTGCTACCGGCAATCGTCTTGGCCGCTGACGGATAGGCAACTCTTCACCTGTGTTTATTTTGTGTTGAACTAAACCAGTCTTTCCTATGTCAGCATCGTTTGATGAGAATACATCGGCGTACTCGAGTAACAACTTCTTCGCCTTGACCAATTCGTTCGGGGAGAGAACACTGCGACAGTCTTCCAAAAGTGTGGTCACTCTCGTTTCTGCATCCTTGCTGGGGGCCCCAGTCGATACATATTGGCACCGACGTAACCAATCCACTTCCTCACAAGTACCAATCAGTGTGCCTTTTTCTATAATCTGTTCCCGGTCGCAAAGGTTCAGCACACGTACTCCTGAGATGTCAGTGGTCCTGACCAAGGTTCGAGCTACTTTCCATGGAAGGTCATTGTTTACCCTTTCCACAAGTACACAACGGTGAGCTTGCCCAGTGTTTCGAGGAAGACTAACCGGAATAATCGTTTCCGATCTAGGCGGAAGAACAATCTTCTTGATGCTGTACACGTTCCCTGGTAACGCACCTTCCATAAAAAGTTCCTCCTGTCCACATTTCAAAACACCTTGCTTAACGTCGATCTCGCAACAATTATTCCTCATAAAGTCTAAGCCTAGGATGCAGTCGTCCATTATATCAGCCACGATGACATTATGCTGGTAGATCACGTTGCCTAGCTTCAACTCCATCTCCTTCTCTCCACGGACGGGTATACGCTGACCGGTGGCTGTTACCAAATTAATGCGTTCTCGGTTGTATGCGGAGTCCCCAAGGAACTGACTTATAAGTTGGGAACTAACAACCGTACGAGAGGCTCCAGTGTCTATGGTCAGTTTACACGGCATTCCGTTGATCTCGCCCTTTATGATTAGGCTGTTCCCATCATGGGTTTGTGAGATCGAGATCCTTGGGGCTCTTTTAACATCAGCCAGCACCCGCCCCGCAGTTCTGGCTTTTACTCGTTTCCCTGCTGCTGCTGGGCGGTGCTGTTGGCGGCACTACCCTCCTGAGATCGTTCAATTTCCCTTTCTAGGGTTCGCTTAGGGCAGCTGGATCGAAGATGGCCCTTTTCCCCACAGCCATAGCACCTTGGGCTGTATCCTTTGTTGCGGTCGCGAACTGTAGCTGCTGCAACCTCCCTGACGCGATGGGAACGATGATCCTGCCGCACGGCTTCCACTTCCAGTGCATGGGCCAAGGCGTCCTTAAGCGTCTCGTGGTGCCCGAGCCTCACAGCAGCTCTGACTTCCAGGTCACGGATGCCGTCGATGAATGTCTGCACCAGGTTCCCTTCAATGAGCGCAGGTACAGACCGGTATGCTTTTCGCACCAGCTTCTCCACTTCTAGAGCCCACTGCTGCAGGTTTTCGTTGATGCGCTGCACACGATCTTTAAGCTGCGCACGAAAGACGTGTTCCAGGTGAGCGTCGCCATATCTCGCCTCCAATGCCTCAAGGAGTTGCTCATAAGTCACTTCCTCACCGAGAGCTTCCAGAACTGTTAAGGCCTGGTCGCGCAGGCCTAGTGTGAGAGCAGTCATGGCCTGACTTTTGTTCCAGCCGTTCGCCTTCATAACAGCCTCGAACTGGATTTTGTAGGCTGACCAGGAAGAGGTACCGTCGAACGGTGGCACCTTGAACCCGCGTAGCGAAGGTGTTGTAGCTACTACGGGAGCTGTAGCTCCATCTCCAAGTTTGAGTTCGTCCAGTGATTTCTTCATGTCAGCCATTACGTTGTCAACCCGATTGTTTACTTGGTCGATTTGGGTTTCAGCTTTCTCGATTCGGTTTTCAGCTTTCGCGATTTGGGTTTCAGCTTCCGACAGGCGGTTGTCATGCTGAGCAACCCTATCCTTCACCTCCTTTATCTCCTTCCCGAAGGTAGCGTGAAGGTCCTTCATGAGGAGCATCTGCTCTTCCAACCGACGGGCCTGTTCCTCTTGTCCGCCCCGCAGCTGCTCCTCCAAACGACGAACCTGGTCTTCCTGTCGGCGGGCCTGTTCATCCTGTCCACCCCGCAGCTGCTCTTCCAACCGACGGACCTGTTCCTCCTGTCGGCGAGCCTGCTCCTCCTGTCGGCGAGCCTGTTCCTTCTGTCGGCGAGCCTGTTCCTCCTGCTGCTCTTTCATTAGACGGGCCTGTTCCTCTCGTCCGCGCTGCAGCTGCTCCTGTAGCATGGCCATCAGAGCACCTAAGTCAGGTGCCACAGACGTAGAAGTTGCTGACGGACCGGCTTCCGTGGCCGGCGATGGCCCTCAGACATCTGCGGCGTTGCACCACCAAATCTCCTCTGGTCCGACTCCTGCTGGCGTTGACTTCGGGTACGGACACCCTCTGTTTCCTCCTTGGGTAAAATCGGCATTATTTTATCCCACTTCTGACACCAATTGTTACGAGCTTAGGGTTCGTGACAATAAAAATTGCCGATAAAATTACCTAAATTAACACTTTAATTTACTTTATACAAATTAAAGTAAAAAAAAAAAAAACACTAATAATTAAACACACTAATTCACTTAATTTCACTCCGAAGCTTCGCTTGTGTCGCCGAGTTAAACTCTGTCTCGATCGCATCTTGCGCCATCTATTTATTCAAATCAGCAAAAACATCCGGAATGTTCAAGTAAACACGCGCAAGGTACCGAGAAATCGAGTATAGATTTTCTAGAAACTTAGTTCTTCGGGCGGCGCTGTCGGTCGAGAGATCCGCGATGTCATTCTCTGCAAAGCCCACCCCGCTCTCGCTCCTGACACTAGATGGCGCTAGTTGACTTATTCACATAACAATATTAATTACCGAATAAGTATAACCAAATACTTAAACTCTTAGAAATGAAAGAAGGGTTGCGCCCAATGATGGGGTTTTATGGACTGATTTATGGAAACAAAAAAAGATACTAATTAATGTAAAATCTTGAACCAAAAGATGTGAAGTAATGTTACTAGACCAAGAAAGCAGTGTACCACATACAACTACACGACTATATCTAACGGAGTTCGTCAGGAGTTATTCAGGATAACAAATTTACATAGGAAGGCATAAACTAAATAACAGTTTATAAATAACATGAATTACTATGTAACCAGCACCGCTATCAACAAAGTAATATTAAATTCATTTTATTTGCAACGCAAATAGGTTGGCTCGACCGAAGAAGAATCACGCTTTACCAAAATACCAGTGTAAAATAGAAGCTCAATGCTTCTTTGTTTCGTATGGTGAGGTGGACTGTGTACTCGTTTGTCACCCTTATTCTCTAATAAAAACTCTGAGTAAACAAAGTGTAAGTAAAATAATTAACAGAATTGACAACTTTCAGCAGCATGAATATGTCAAAAAGAAATAAAATGAAAACAATTAGATTAAAATATACGATCTGTCTTGTGAAATATTTAAATACTAGTAAATCTCTAACTACCTTCCTACAACATAAATCTACGGAATCGTGAATGCAATCAATGCGGTATCCTATGTTTAGCCGTGGACTTGTTATCGGTTTAAATGATGGTTACGAATAAAATTAAAAGATGTTAATTTTCCTTTTTCTTATTCTTTTTTCACTACAAATTACAAGAAATAGGTCTCAATATTAAAATATTGATAAAGACGAAACTAGTACTATTATTCATTACAAGTATTATTTTCCAGTTACCGAAAAAGACAAATTTAATTTTCTAATTATTTATGTATTTCTTTTCAATTCACACCAGTACTCAGTTACAAATACGACTTGACGCCATCGCTTGTCTCTCGGTCTACAAATCGCAAGGAATCCCTCTCACTAATGGGGCGCGGCTGAGAGCGGCCTGTGTTTACTTTTATTGTCAAGATAAATCTATCTTAACTGTCCCGATAATCGCTGCTAACTGTTTGCGAGATAAATAAGCTAATAACAGCTTTCAGTATTATTGAAGTCAATAATATAAATTCATTCCTTCATCCACTACAGCCTATCAAAGTCTACTGAACATAGGCCTCCTATAGTATAAATAGTATCAGAAGAGAAATATAATATGCCATCATGCTTCTCTTGGCGGACGGGTTGGCAGCCGCAGTTTTATTACTTTATAATTGATATTAAGAAGATACTGCTCCCTATTTCCTGAGTTATTACCCTTTGTCGCCTGTTACGATTCCCACGGGAGTATGTGGTAGTAGATATTCTTACACTGCTACTAAACAGTCAAAATGTAATATAAATAAATCTGCGTTAATTTAATACGATGATTGCATGTGCCATTTGATATAGAAACTATAGGCCTGTAGGGTCCACGTGCGGTGACGTTCCTAAAGCAATTCTATCCGCGACATGTCGTCGCCGCTGGTGATAAGAGAACTGGTTATTTTCTCGATCTAAGTCCAAGTATACCTTACAGAAAACAAACGCAGCCAACGTTCTTGCCACTATACCACGGGGAGCAGGACTGTACGACAATTTCAATTTTAGTTTTATTTATTACGATAATAATTATATTATACTTTTATATTATGCTTAGATAAAAATGCGATGTAATTGTACAAAATCTAATACGTTCATCTTTGCCAGATTAAACAGAATTCTAAAAAGATATTGGTGTGTATTTAAAAAAAAATCTCAAATCCCTAATCCTATGTGAGGTCATATGTAATGAAGTGAAATTCCGGTCCTTTTCCGATCTTCGTCCCTTTACCCAATCTTATCGTCTAATCCTTTAGCTATTGGAAGGCGAAAACGCGTGGGTGTTTTCGTGTTTGTGATAATACTTACAGCTAATAAATAAATTCCTATCCGATATTAGTACCACGTTGGACAGGTACTTGGGAGATATGTAGGACTTCAACAAAAAGAATGCGCTAACTGTTTACTTGCATAGAATGTCGTCAATGACGAATAATGATATATTAGTTATGTGTAGGAAGGGACAAACCACCTATCTCTTCTTGCACAATTTTCACTCACCTACATTTTGAATGTTAATCGAGGATAGAGGTCTATGAGTTACAGCGTTCACATACCACGTGGACTGTATGCTTGTTCGTCACCCTTATTCTATTTAATAAAAGGTCTGTACACAATAGTCAACATTCAAATTTCTGAGCACAATCTTACATGGAATTTGGCGACTGCAGTTCCAGATGTTTTGTACCATTGGTAAGTCCCCATCGCCGATTTGGGTATTTTTTATCCGAAATTAACAGGTTTATTCTTTCGGAGGCCTTGAGGTCCACCTTTCCTAAGGCCTCTAAGTTAAGTATAAATAAAGCTATGATTTTGTAACTCTGTAGTGTTCTGTACTTTATCATTTCTTTATTAAGCTTGGTATAATTTTTTGTATTTCTAAGTATAAATTTATATTTATTAATTATCATCAGGTATTATACGTGGCAGAGTCACGCTGCAGCTATATTGTGGTTGTAGCACGAATGGTTCGACTCGACCGGGGAAGGACCACGCTCTCACAGAATACCAGCGTAAAATAGCAGCTTGATGCTGCTGTGTTTCGCATAGTGAATGCAGAGAACCGGATACCCGTTTTACTGGAATTGAGGTATTCTATCTAAGTACTCAGGCGAACAATGTATCTGCATTTTGATTCTTAATCGAGGTTAAATGTCTATGGGCCACAGCATTCACTTACCATCAAGTGAAGTGTGTGTTTGTCATCCTAATTCTATTAAAAAAATATAATTGTACATAAGAACTCTCTATAAATCACCCCTCACTTTCATAGTCCAACGGGATGGTAATATGACGTGACTGGAGAAAGATCCGGTTACAGTGTAGTGGCGATATAAGATTAACCATTACTCCATATCATTCCGTGGGTGTCGTAAGAGGCTGTTGGCGGACTTCATGGCGGACTTCACTTGTCTTCGAAATATATTTTTTTATAGAATAAGAGTGACTGACAAACGAGCACACTGCCTACCTGATAGTTAATAGAAGCTTTGGCCCATAGATATCTACATTTATCCTCGATTAAGAATCGAAATGTCACCCCTGAGAACTAAGCTTCGTTTTCAGCTAAAAGGGTATCCGGTTATCTATAGTCACCATACGAGACACAGCTGCTGTGTTTCATCCGCTGCTATTTTACACTGGTATTCTGTGAGAGTTTGTTCGCTCCCCAGTCGAGCCGATCCATTCGTGCTACAACCAAAATGTAATTGTAGTGTAGAGCCACACTACAATTACATTTTGGTTGTAGCACGAATGGATCGGCCATGAATTCCCAGTAAACAAATACACTTTTAAACAAATAAATAATTATCAAGGCGTGATAACTAACCTATAGTGAAATATATTATTCGAACGAGATATTCTTATACAGTATTTTAATACACTTCTGTAATCTTGTAACAAAAGAATACAAAAATAATATTTCAGTAATATAATAATACATAAAAACTGTGCAATACATAAATCACCCGAGGCACAACTCGGGTTTCTATATCAAATTCGTGGTTGTCTTAGAATTTTTTTACATGAAGATATAATTTTGACTCGCTTGGACTTGTTGTACTACGTCATTGGTTCATGTCGCGAGACCTACCTGAGGTCAACAGGTTTAATAATACAAAGCGAATGTCCCGAATTTTTTTATCTCTTAAATCATGGTAACAAACAAGCATACCACCCGATTGTAGGTGAATATTGTGGTATATAGACACCTTCATCCATGGTCATTACCAAAGTTAAAAAACTGGTAATTTAAAAAAAGAACCAGTAAAAAGGGTATCAGATTATTCTCATTATGAGAAACATATCAGCATAGTACTTAAATTTTACGCTGGTATTCTGATTCTAGGTGAGCGTGGTCCTTCCTTAATCAAGTCGACATTAACCGTGATTTAACCATACTATTGTACATAATATATGTCTCTATATTGTCTTATTTGAGATTAAACACAACTTTTTCGTTGATATATTACTCCTTTATCAGGTACTAGTAATAGAGTCTCTATCTCTATTTTATGTATTTCTAAACCTAAGTATCCGTTTTGGTGGCTATCGAACTCTTACCTATTTCTACTGTAAAGCAACGGTTACGTATAAGCGAACACTAAAACGACTGATACGTTTCCGATAGTAGTAGGATAGAGAAGATCTCTCGCCGGGTAAGATGATGAGCCCGGGGAGCGGCCAACGGTCCGTGTACAGAGCTGTTGTATAGCGCAGTACTGCGGAACTTTGATAGCGTGATTTAGACTTCGGCATGTTTCCCTTATATAGTGACGACAGCGCCTCTACAGACTCTATTTCTATCTAGGAGTACTTTTGGGTAGGTATCGCCGTTTTAACTATTAGTACGCTCTGATGTGTTTCTGACCTGAAGAGTATAGAGAACCAGTACTTATATAATAACAGGGTGTTAGGGATTCCATCTTAGTTCCAAAATATGAAAACGCATCTGTATTTTGTTTGATTCATACACGAATCCACATTACATCACACGCGAACATCATTAACTTACCATAATCACTGGATTAAGTCATTCATACAAAACAGGCATCAATGTGTTGAGGTGCTAAAACTTGACAATAGACATGTAAGTCAAAGTTATAGATCCAAATTTAGAAAAAATGCGTTTGGGGTACCTCAGGGTAGTGTACTAGGTCCACTTTTATTTTTGATATATTTAAACGACTTACCTGAAATTACTAAATATAGAAGTATTTTATTCGCAGATGACGTCGCAGTAATAGTCACAACAAATAAAAATATGTCACTAACAAAACATAATTTTGACATTAATCAAACAATATCTGACGTAACTAAATGGCTAAGTAATAATAATTTAACAATAAACTTAAGTAAAACTCAATATATAAATTTCAATAATATAAATAATAATTTAATAAATATTAATTATAATGGACAAACTCTTTGTAGTGCAACTAATATGACATTCCTAGGTATAATTATTGACAAAGAATTAAAGTGGAAAGAACAAGTTTGTAAAATATGTAATAAAATAAACAGGTTCACGTATGCGCTTTATAGACTAACAAAAGTGGCAACAAAACAAACTGAGTTTATGACTTATTTTGCATATATTGAGTCGATTATCCGCTACGGAATTATAATTTGGGGCAACAGTGCAGAGATTAATAAAGTTTTTATTGCACAAAAAAAATGTGTTCGTGCCATTCATGGTGTGGGCCCAGATGTTTCATGTCGACCTCTATTTAAGACACTGGGAATCTTACCCGTGCCTTGTTTGTATATATTAGAAGTTGCTAAATTTGTAAAACAACACGGGAAAAGTTTTTATAAACTTAACAAAGAAGTGGTATCCATGAACACGAGATACCCAGATCGGATAGTAGAAAAGTAAATGCTTTAGCAAAAATTGTTACTGGATGGGTAAAACAATATATAATAAAATACCAAACATAATCAAAGATCTTCCTATAAAAACATTTCAAAAAAAATTATACCAGTGGCTTCTTCAAAAAACATTTTACTCCGTAAACGAGCTTTTAAATTACTGATGAAAACTTTTATAGGACTATAGCTCATAATTGACATTTTTTTGTTATTAACTGACATGGTATATAATATTGTTTAATTTAATTTACTTTATTTGTTAATTATAATTTTTTTTTATTTTTTTTATTTTAGTTGTACTTTTGATATCTTTAGAATATAATTGGATGGATTGTTTGTTGTTGCTAATTTAATGATTTAATAATGATTGACTTCGATGTGTTAATTTTGTATAAATATAATTTCTAAGAATAAATAAATTTGCATGTCTCCATTAGAGACTTAGTGTGTATGCATAGTATTTAACAGTATATCATGTAACATACATACTAAGAAGCAAATAAATAAATAAATAAATAAATAAATAAGGTTGACGGTGTACTCAACTCTAATCCTTGCCTTTATTTAGAAAAAGTAGCCCCGAACACAAACCTCACGCATTTTAAGCCTTACGCAGGTTTATTAATGCATTTCAACCTTAAGTAATGCTTTTGCCCGGAAATGGGTATCTAGTATTATATCATAAATTTTAATCGCGGCGGCGCTTTGCTTTGTAGCCGTATTTGATCTCCGTTTATTCCGTAATATGAAAATAAGCTCGAATTCATGAGTTTGCCCACAAATTCGTACTACGGCCATAGTAAAGTAAACAACCACAGAGCAACGGAGCGTGTATTTGCTTTTAATTAGTTGCGAGAGTAACGTTTCAGCCAGCTCGCACATTCGAATAATGGATGTACCTACCTAATCTGTAGCAAAAATTAATATTTTTTTTAAATACTTTTTTAAAATCTGGTATTTGAGTCGTTTTGCGACACGAACGCTATATCAGTCCAAATTAATATTTCAGGTAACTGGCAAATTAGCAAACTGCTTGAAGGTTTTACAAAACTTTTCACTATAAATGCAAATATTGAAGTTAATTATGCAACTGCGTCTTTAAGAAAATTTTGTATCTCTGATACAGAAAAACTTAATACTTGCAGAAAAGAGATTTAGGATCTAATTTAGGCAGTAATTTAATTGACCCCGTTAAATTCTCTCACTCTTTTTACCTTCAGACAACCAGGAGCTTGGCGAATTCATAACCAATCACCTCGCTATTTATTTTGTCGCTCGTAATGCCTAACACGTAATGGAACGGAATAATTTGCCAGCGTCTGGTATTTGCAAAAATAATAATTATACTTATGATGCAAAAGGCGGTGTACTGTGTTCTTACCCACGTGAAATATCCAAATCAGAAGTGGGCAAACACATGTTCGAGACTGCTGGAACTAGGGTTGTCAATCCAGATAAGCATAAAGATTAGGACAAACCCTCTCAACAGAGGTAAAGATCCATGTCTATTAATGTACTTTTAAGAGCTGATTATAAAGATACTCAGCCAGACATGGAAGGTATGATTGACATGGAAGGCCCAAGCAGATGATGTCTGTAAGAAACTGTGTCTGCTTATGCACTCTATAACCTGACAAAAAAGGTCAATATCAAAACGGTATTAGTCGATTACCATGGTCTGGTGGTTTCCATTTTAAGATATGGTATTATATTTTGGGGCAACTGTGGCGATAGAGAAATCATTTTCAAAGCCCAAAAGCGCTGTATAAGAGCAATCTTTAATTTAAAGACTACCGATAGCTGTGTCCCCATTTTTAAAGGTCATAAATTATTAACTTTTCCGTGTCTATATAGTCTTGAAGTAGCGTTATTTGTCAAAATTAATCATCTTTTATTTCCTACCTTAAATGAAACTCGAGTACGAACTGTACCTACGAGAACGCAATATAAAGACTTATTGTACACAGGTAGATTTCAAACAGCTTTATTAAAAAAAGTGTCATGGGCATGGCACCGGTCATTTACCTAAAATAAAATTCCTAATTTTGTAAAAAATCAACCAATAAGAATATTTAAAAAAAGTCTTACTTCTTTGTTATTGGATAGGTGCTATTACTCAGTATCGGACTTCTTAGATGATAACCATATAAAATTACGTTCAGTTAATTAATTGTTTATAATCTGTTAGTATTAATAATTTATAATGTAATAAGCTACCTGCAATAATAATTCAAAAATCTATATAATGTAATAATAATAATAATAATAATAATAATAATAATAATAATAATAATAATAATAATATACATGCAACACTTTTAATCATAATAATGTAATAACTATTTATAATCATAATTATCATATTAAATCTATTAATAATTAATTACAATTACAATTACAGCTTGGCTCTACCACGTATAAAATATCCGTACCGTATCCCCAGTTTGGCTAACTGTACCACCAGGTGGACTGTGCACCCGTTTATCACCTTTATTCTGTAAATAATACATTGTTCTTTGGAAAAACATACGAATCCAGTATTTTTTATTATTAAAGAGGGGGAAACAAACAAGTGAGTCACCTGATGGTAAGCGTCAACCGCTGAACAACTGCAACACCAGTGGAATTGCAGGTGCGTTGCCGGCCTTTCAAAAGGATTAAGCTCGTTTTTTGAAAGCCCCCGAGTCATGTCGTAAACGATTCCACAAAGATGTCGTGCAATAAAGAAAACAGATTGTGTAGATGGTCGTGAGTTTTGTCGCGAAGTGCGTTGGTGCAATTTGGCGGCTCTCAGAAATGAAATGGGGCCTATGCCCTACAGTAGGACGTATATAAACTGTAACTTTAACTTAATTTTGTGATCGCTCTTATTAATTTATGTACATAGTATTTTTAATGATTTGAATAAAATTATATACACTACCGAAAAATATTTCACACCCTTTAGTCGGGCTATTTCAGTGATATCTCTATCTAAAATTTAGCCGAAAATTCACCAATAGTCCTTTCTAAATAGACTAACCTCGGACATATGGAAGTACGTCAAATATTTGTAATGTTGGATTAACTCAAAGGCTCTTTATTTACAGAATACCAGAGCGTAGGCATGCAGCGAGTAAATATTTACTGGACATTTATGAAACCAAATTATTCGTTCGTGTTACAAATATTAATTTCGGCAGAACTGTAAAATTGGCTTGGGAAATTTCAGTTGGATTCATTTTATGCCCAATTTGTCCGCTGTTTGTGCCTTATGAGTAGGTTTTAAAATATTTTGAACTGAAAATCAGTGTATACTGAGGCCGGTCCATTTCATGGTTTTAGCGTTAATGTTTATCAAAAGGTCACGGCTGAACATCGGCCTCTCCCACAGATTTGCTCATAAGGGAGATATTTGCCATAGTTGCTTCGCTTGATAAGTTCTTTTATTATTATTTAGCTTCTATCATGAAGCCTCTGCTGTCCTTCTGAACTTGGTGCGCAGTTTCTCTCATTCACCTTTTATGACACACACGGATTGTTATAGGGTAGTGGATATTCTCGCACCGGCACTACGCGGTTAATTTGGTTCGGTTTTCGTGGTTTTGCGTTATACGTTTTATATAAAAAATTTTATCCTTGTTAGGCTAGATATACTACTCATAATTTTTTTACATTGAGGTACATGAGGGTAATATAGCCACCTTAAGCTTTGCCGTCCTATAAAACCAAAACTAGGAGGAACTAGGAGGAGCACAGAGACAAAAACACAGAGTCGTATACAATAATTAATATATTAATAAAATAAATAGTAAATAATCTTTGGAAATAATAACACCTCGAAAATCAACTTAATAAAAACCGGCCAAGAGCGTGTCGGGCCACGCTCAGTGTAGGGTTCCGTAGTTTCCCGTCCGTCGCAATAAGTGTTCCCACTTATGAGTTTAAAGGTTTTATGTTTCATTATGTTCGCGCTCCAGCAGCGCACCGCGCTCCTGCAACTGCTCCCGGTAGTGGGTACTGTTGTTTCCATCCAACTTCAAAATGATTTTCCTAGAAAGCCCTTATAAAGTTCTACTTTACAGATCTTTTTCATATTTTCTAAACTTATGGTTCAAAAGTTAGAGGGGGGGGGGGGTACATATTGTTTTTTAATTTTGGAGCGATTATTTCCGAAATTATTGACACTATCAAAAAATGTTTGTAGTAAACCCCTATTCATTTTTAAATACCTTTCCAACAATATATGACACGTTAGGGTTGAAACTAAAAAAAAATCACTTCCCACTTTACATATAGAGGGGCTACCCTAATAAAACATTTTTTTTCCAATTTTTATTTCACCACTCTGTCGGCGTGATTGGTACACATATTGGTACCAAATTTCTGCTTTCTAGTGCTAACGGTCCCAGAGATTAAGCGAGGATGGACAGACGGACAGACAGACATGGCGAAACTATAAGGGTTCCTAGTTGACTACGGAACCCTAAAAACTAACTACATTACGCCATACTAAAAATCGACAAAAATATTTACTATAATATCGACTGTAAAAATGGCTTGTAAAAATACAATGAAGAGCTATTGTATGGTATAGCCTTCTATGCAAATAAGGCTGTAGTTTTTGAGTTATAAAAAAGTGATCATATTAACCATACGACTGTAGTAAGTAAGGGTAATCCTTACGTACTACAGTCATAATTGTGCCTTTTTTAAACCTCGTCTTTTTCTTTCTTTCTTCTTTGATTTAAATTTTCGAAACACATTAAAAATAAACTTTCATTGCGCATTGGCAACTTAATATTCATTGTGATTGAGCAAATTAAGGACAAAAGTGACATGGTGGTAAATAACAATCGCAAAATGCTCAGTCTGGTAGTAGCACAGCGGCTTAACAACCTTCGGCCGACAGCATCAGTGCTTTTTTCCCCGGTGTGTGCCTTGAAAAGTGAAATGCGGTTTAAAAAATTTGTTTGTGACCTACGATAGTTAAACCATTACCATCTCTAAATTAAAACAGGTTGAGAATAGTTATTCCTCAACCCCGCTATTACGGCATACGCTCTCAAAAAATAAAAGGCTTAGCCTTACCTTATTTTAGTTAATTTGACAGCATTGAGGATTGAAATATCAAATCATACCTTCAGTTGCAAATAGAGCGGTTAAAAGCCCTGCAGGCGAAGCTGTCCACAGAAGCAGA
The DNA here is from genome assembly GCA_036936625.1 of Parnassius smintheus behrii. Lineage (NCBI taxonomy): Eukaryota > Metazoa > Arthropoda > Insecta > Lepidoptera > Papilionidae > Parnassius > Parnassius smintheus. The sequence continues at coordinate 46,578,128 of JAUPFT010000013.1, forward strand.
AGAGGATTATGTCATCATCAAATAGGAACGTAGCGACTATGATTTGGACACAAGCGAGTACTCTGAGGACTCGGCGGCGTACGACGATGAGCCAGCTGCAACCAAAAGTACTGGGGCGATGAAGAATATCAACAGAGGGACGTAGGAGGAGGACAAAATACTCAAAAGGCTTTTTGACGGGGGATCAGGTTATGAATTAAAGGCTGTTAGAATTACCATAATATTATATTTACATATCAGTTGTAATTTGATCAATATTTTTCTTACGTTGTATTTTCAAAAGTTAATCTGAAAATTAAATCAATCGAAAATATAATTACCTTTAAACATAAAACTAAACTTGGAAATTAGTTCAGCCCATGCATGTGGATATAATTCGACTTAACTAATAGTATTATTATTAGATCCAAGCAACGCACGCCACAAAGGAGGTCCCAATAAATTATTGCCAATACCCGCAAACTAACATCCTATTGAAACAAATTATCAGTAACCCGATTAAATTAAATTGAACACAGGAACTTAGGGAAGTAGCGGCGGATGGAAGCCACTGACTTTCGGCGAATTTATATATTAGTTTAACAATTTGCTTAAGTAAAACTTGGTGGTTATTTAGAGGAACGATATTAAAACGATATTACAAAAATAAAATAAAAATATTATTGTGGTTCGAGGCAAGTATTAAATATTTTTGCAGATTATAAAAGTCTTTGCAAATTCTTTTTTGTGGAGGTCTCGCTTTTGAGAATGATCGCGCATAGGAGCCTTTATATAAACTAAACCGAATAAAGTATTTTTGCGTTTGAAGTAATTATCCAAAAATAAAAGCCTGGATCTTGCTATTTCTCGGCATGTATTCATGTGCAATTTATGAGAAAACGCCTTAACGATAAAAGGAAACTTTAATTATATGAGAATGAGAATGAAAAATATTTTAGTTTAATTAAAAACTGCTTAGATTATTTAACTTCGTAGAGCTTTATTGCAGCTATATTATGGTTGCAACAGGAATAGATCAGTTCGGCCAGGGTAGGACCATGCTGTCACAGAATACCAGCGAAAAATATTTACTAGTTAATTCCGTTTGATGAGTGTAGAAAACCGGATACTCCATTAACGAGGCATTCTATCTTAGATATCTGGGTGGACAACGCATCTACATTTTGATTTCTAATCGTAGATAGATGTAGGTGTCTATGGGCCACAGCGTTCACTTGTCTTTAGGTAAATTGTGTACTCGTTTGTCCCCCTTGTTCAATAAAAAGTACCTAGTAGTAGTTGTAGTATTTTTGAAGCTATCGCTATTAGTAATCAGTTTAAAAGAAGGCTATACATCAAAAATCATATTTGTATTATGTCAAAAGTTATAAATATATGCTTTTATAATAGTAATAAACAATCTATCTCAGACCACGTGTCCATACTTCACTGTAAGTAATGTGTTATTAACAATTTAATAATAAAACAATTTAGCTCTAACATTACAAATTGTTGTTTACATACCAATATTAAATACCAGTTCGATTATATCGAGTTAATCTCGTTCCTCAAGATATGCCTCACAAGTGAGTCGTCTCAATACCGCGGCCGCTGCTCTCAAAGGGTGCCTTAGAAGTTAGGAGATTTCAGTAACGCTTTAACAAATTTGTACGACATTTACATTCATGTATTTTCACCGGGCGTAATGCTTCAACCACTTATACTAATTCTAAACACACAAGAGATACCAGGAGACCTTCGTACTCTGTAAAATTACTTTGATCAGGAAATGCGAATAAAATAAACCTTTAACTGAATTTTGCTTTTTAGTTTTCCTTACTTGATTTGTGTAGTGGACATGCTGTATTGTGTAGATTTTATTTATTTATTTATACTTTCATGCACAAAAAAGGTACATATGGCGGACTTAATGCCATAGGGCATTCTCTCCCAGTCAACCATTAGGCTAAACAGAGATAGACATTATGGAGGCGGTGCAGCAATAATCAAATAGAGGGGATAAAAGAAATAATAATATATGTAATAAACAATACATAGATATTATATACATACATATATATACGTATATAATATATAATAAAATATATATACATACATACATACATACACTGTATACACATAAATACATAAATATATATATATATATATATATATATATATATATATATATATATATATATATATATATATATATATATATACACAATAGGTTCGTATAAATATTATATATGTCAGAACAAATATGAAATATATACGAAAAAGAGAGCTTAGTCAATTCAAACTTGCAACGATTTAATCATATACTTACGGACTTGATTTTTAAAGACGAATTTGTTGGGAGCTTTTTTAATGTCAAGAGGGATGTCGTTCCAGAGTCTGATGGCCACGAGGGCCTATATTTTACTACTTTACTTTCAATTGATATAAATTGCATATGGACTAACATCCAGACCGGAAACAGTATTTTGTAGGTTATATATTTATTAAAATAAAGTTAGAAAACACCTCAAAATGTAATAAGTCGGCTTAAATCAAATAATTTTATAATAAATAAAAAGAAGAATAAAATAGTTGATTTTTTTATAAACTAAAATGAAAGTAGTAAACGAAGATATTCTAAGGGCAGGAGATAATATCACGGCTTCGTATCTTTAATTTTTAGAGCAATAGTTATACAAGGCCCAAAGATGTATTTAACCCTTCAATCCCCATAAAAATCCCATGCAGTCGCACGCGCCCGTCAAATCCCGAGCGGTTGCATGCTACCGCACCCATCTACACCACTTAAAACCATTAAAACTTATATTTAGAGACTTTTATTCTATGAGGAAGTTTAGAATTATAAAATCTATACAAAATTTTCTATCCTGTAGTCTAAACAAAAGTTAGGTTTTACTTCATTACAAAAAGATTTTATTGTTTTATAACAAAAAAAAAACATATTAAGCGAATGTCGGCAGCGTGAAAATCACAATTATTTCAATATATATTACTCGAAATTATTTACGTATAAAGATAAAATATATTTACACAAAAACTTTCATTATAAATTTAAAATAAAACAATATACTTAAAAACTAATAAAACACCAGAAAAATCCAAAAATCAACACAATAACATTAACGCTGAAATGGGGTACGAAATGAACGTAGAATATAAATAAATATCCATAGGATAACTAACTTTTACTGCACTAAAAGATAGGAAATTTTATAATGATTCTTCTTCTTCATAGAAAAGTAGTCTCTATATATAACTTTTTATGGGTCAAAGTGCTGCGGGTGGGCGCGGCCATATTTGATCGCTTGAATTTTGACGGAATATCGGAGCGGTCAAATTTGGCAGCATGGTGTTTGAGGGGTTAGTGCGAAAAAAGTGTGCGTGCAAAGAGTTTATTGTATTTTTATAATATGTTAAAAGTGTTTACACAATACTAGGTAAACTAGTATTGGGTACTTTGCAATAGGCGAGCTGTAAACCACTATTTAAAAAATTACCATTATTGAAATTTCCCGCACTGCATATAATTTACAAAATTGTAATATTCATAAAGACTAGTCCTAAAATATTTAATTATTATTTAATACTAAAACATCGACGAAAAATTAAAACATACAACTTCATCAAATACAGCCTTACTAAAAGCGTTTTCGGATTATTGTTTAAAATCTACACTATAGTTCCATCTGTGTTTTATGAAACGGTAAAATATTTTTAAATATTCATGAATTAAAAAAAATCTAAGTGAGAAGTGCTAAGCTACTTAATTATTGATTATTTACATTCGATTTGACTAACTACTAATTAATATATAATTTAGTTACATAATTGTACATTAAACAATAATACAATTTATGTGAAGCATTCTTATACAATTTTGATATAAATAACTTAAATGATTTAAATGTAGTAGTGTAGTAGATTTAATTATACCTATTATATTTGTACACCTAAGGTTTCGAATGCAGCGAACGTAATACTTTCAAGGATGTATTCTATTCTAAACAATTGTTTGGTGCGAGATTCAAACCTGCAACTTCGCAACCTCTACCATATTGCATATTATTGGTAGACTAATGAATTGTAGACTTTTTGAAGTCGAGTAACTGTGGTATCGAACGAAGGCCATACGAAACTTCTGCATCTGTCTCCCTCCGCTACTGGAAGAAACGGGAACAATCTCTTACTGCGCTCCATAAATATAGGTATTATAATCAAACACCATTTTTTGTAAATACCTACTTACATATTCAAATCATAAACTGCAATTCAAATGCACATATTAATGTAATTTAAAATTCAGTCAACGATCCATTTCAGTTCTTTGTACATAATCCATTCGTTCCCACACGGATAGTCCATTTTTCATTTTAGCTCATTACCATTTCAGTCATTTAAACTGGTAAAAGCTGCAAAGGATACGGCCTTGTTACTTTTATTTATAGCGAACATTGCGCGAATACCAAAAACGCCAAATTTTGCGATATTCCAACAGCTTAAAAGAACATTCCGCTAACAATGACTAACGTCCAAAGAAATAGGTCAGCCAAATTTCAATTTTCAGGCGTTATTTCAGTACATTTACCGAAGTTTTTCTTAGTTTAACTTGCTTTATTAATGTTTAGGTAGAACATTATTATTTTATCGTTGTTTTTTCATTATTTTTGTTTTTCATCGCTTGTTTTTTATTAAATATTTTGTATATTATCTCGTTTGGGGAAGAGCGCATGACAGTAAAGTCCGAACAGCGCAACATTGCAGCGTAATGATGGTGTTTCTTGTGGTAAACGACGAAAAATTCTTGTTATTTCCGATATGTGACCATCAGGCGTGATAATATATTTGCATTTATTCTTTATCAATGATAGATCTAGGTGTTCATGGGCTACCACTTACCATTAGGTGTACCACGTGCTGCTTGTACGAAAATACCTGTAAAATACCTGTCTAGTATCTTCACCAGACTATTTAAACGGGCGCTTCAAGATATTATTACCAGTCATCATTATTACTCATAGCTATTACGTGAAAACCTGTTTTTCTTTTTCTGTTTTGAAGTCTTTTTTGCTTTATTTCCACCATGTTGTTGCGGTGTAATAATATCAATATCCTATAAGTACAAAATATAATATAAGTAGAAAGTGAGTGGGTGGCGCATAAGGCGTCTGAGGAAAACACATTAGGAGATAGGCATCAGCGACTTCCTAATAACGATTTAAAATACCAAGATTTTACTTGTCCAATCACTTATTGTACCGATTATTGATTATGTCGATGTGTGTTGCTCAGACCTGTCTCAACTTCATCTTAATACATTGGATCGTCTGCTTAACAACTGCATCAGATACATTTATGGTCTTCGTAAAAACGACCATGTATCTTCCTTTCGTACACAGTTAAACTGGTTGCCTATCCGTCAGCGCAGATATGTTAGAATACTCTGCACTCTCTACCCTTTTCTCAATTTTGAACGATCCATGTGCTCCCGAGTATCTGAAATCTAAATTTCAATACATGGGAGATTCTCATAATTTTTCTCTCCGTTCCTCGGCCAATCTTAAGTTGCTCACTCCTTTACACAGTACTGGTTATTTATCTCACTCTTTCGCCCTCGTGGCCATCAGACTCTGGAACTACATCCCTCTTGACATTAAAAAAGCTCCCAACAAATTCGTCTTTAAAAATCAAGTCCGTAAGTATATGATTAAATCGTTGCAAGTTTGAATTGACTAAGCTCTCTTTTTAGTATATATTTCATATTTGTTCTGACATATACAATATTTATACGAACCTATTGTGTATATATATATATATATATATATATATATATATATATATTTATGTATTTATATATGTATATAAAATGTATGTATTGTTTATAATATATATTGTTATTTCTTTTATCCTCTCTATTTGATTATTGCTGCACCGCCTCCATAATGTCTATCTCTGTTTAGCCTAATGGTTGACTGGGAGAGAATGCCCCATGGCATTAAGTCCGCCATATGTACTTTTTGTGCACGAAAGTATAAATAAATAAATAAATAAAATAAAAAACTGCGGTTGTCAACCCGCTTGCCAAGCGTGGCAACTATGACAAGTATCCCCCCTATGAGGCAATATATGGGGGAGCCCTATGTTATGTATCTATAATGGACTTTAATAGGCTGTAACGGTTTAAATTTTTATTATAAGTTAATATTTTTATTCTTTTAAGCGATCTTAGGCATATCACAAATTTAAAGTAACAACTAGGACGTCGTCTAAAATGTATATAAATCTTTGCTAATATTTTAAATAAAGACTTAATATTATTTAAAATATTAGCTGAAAGTATTTGCGGCATAAACCAACCACACTAGGCTGGTTTATGTAAGTACTTCCTTCGCAAATACTAACGTGTGATTAACCACTGGTGTGAGCGCCGATATCCGGCATCCCATAAGAAAGCTCATGACAAAATCACCCCTAAACGCCCCTAATCCGAACATATTAATACGGTATTTGAATAACACAACCTGAAGTATAAAATGACATTTATAGTTTCCGATTTTACTACTAACTGTGTAACGTTGGTAGTGGTAAGAATCTTCAACTACCCCATCATTTCTTGGGCGTCGTAAGAGGCGACAACGGGAAATTAAACCAAGATATTGGGTAGCAGCATGATGACAGCTGAATAAGAACTTAATTATAATAAATATAAAAATAAATTATATTATTAAATTGCGTTTATATCATTTATACGTGGTAGAGCCACGCTGCAGTTATATCATGGTTGTAGCAAGAATGGGTCGGCTCGACCGGGGAAGGATCACGCTGTCACAGAATACCAGCGTAAAATAGCAACTTAATACTGCTGTGTTTCTTATGGTGAGTGTAGAGATCCGAAGATCATTTTTACTGGAAACGAGACATTCCATCTTAATCCTTATGGGTGACAACGCATCTGCGTTTTGATTCTTAGTCGAGGATAATTGTAGATGTCTATGGGCCACAGCATCCAATTACCATCAGCTGGGTACTCGTTTGTCACTGTTATCCCAAAAATAAAATTAAGCAAATGAAGAAATATATGGGGAAGATCCACGTTCAGCACTGAACTATTGATGGTTTGTAAAGATAATGGTTTTTAGAACATAACTTATTTTCATCTTCTTTTTCGAAGATCACAGCTGTGAATGAACCTGTCCTGTAGCAGAGAGGAATTTCCATAATTGCCACACTTGGTCGGTGTACTGGAACTCTTCATTGAAATTGGAATTATTGTTCTTTACGGGATATATTAGATTATAGTTATCTCATCTGGTTGGGCTGCATAAATATATAATTGTAAATGAAAAAGATAAATATACATAAATATCAATAAAATAATATAAATACATAAAAATACACAAATAATTAAAAACCAGATGGAAGCCCTCGACAGGGAAGACCAAATGAACAAGTGTCACGAAGAAAAGGAAAGAAACCGGCGAACGATGTGGATGGTATCGAGTAGCACCATCTTCTGCATTTGAGCTTGGAGCGGTTCGTCACGAAGTCCCAGTTGTCTCAGATGAGCCGTAAGGCTGACGGGGATTAACTCGTTCGTAGAAACGTACTACAGGTATAATTTCGGCAGTCCACCTCACATGTCAGTCACCTCGTGACTGGTTCACGTCCAGATATTTTGTTCGCTTATTTGTTTCGGTTTTCACGAAGTTCTCGTCAACTGAGCGGCAATGTTGACCAAAAACGTCCTTTACTCTGCCCGGTTTATCCTATCACATTCACACTATCAGGCTTATTCCAAGAATGGTCCTGTCGGTGAGGATGGCCCAGTACCAGTAGATACCCAGTACAGATTGGTTTTATTATTACTATTTCTACCAGGCGATAGAACTTCTTTCCACTTATCTTGGTAGAAACCACCATTTTATCTCTTTCTGCCGCACAGTGGGACGTCTTCAGTAGTGCATACAATGTTGGGTTTCGACTGAAAGCGTATAGAGAGTCACAGGGAGACTGAAATGGATAACGTCCTCATGTCATAGTCGTTCTGGACTACTTTTATCTACTATATATAACGAAAGAACTTTGGTCACCTTAGTCTCCCCGTCACCATTGCTGTTTCCAGTTATATTCAGTGCTTATTTTGCTGGTAAAAGAAAACTACAGCGCTTGGACACCTGCGACCAACGTTAAACAATGAAGGCTACAGAAGCGTTACCACCACTAAGAAGTAAGATGGGATGCTTCTGTGCCTGTTATTATACTAGCTTTCTCTACCATTCAGACTGGAAGACACCAGTGCACGTACTGTTGTCGGCAGGACTAGGCAAGGTTGTGGTTTCTAAATCAACGGTGTCCTAGGTACAAAAGAAGTCATATAAATTATAAATCACTATGTATTTACAGAAAATATTTTTAAATTAATGTATCAAACCAGTCGTACGTTTTAAAAACATCGTTACATGCACGAAAATATCGCCTCATCACGCTCTCCGCGGATTGAATAGCCAACTAATTTCACAGTCGCGCTGCCTTTTAAAGGAGGCTTTGAATTTTCATATTGATGTCGGCTTGTCACATGCACAGTGATGATGGGCTTGTGCAGTCGTCTCGCTCTAATTTACTTTGAAACTCCACAGATTAAACTGTAAAATATGTTTAATTTAATGACTAAATCAATAATAAATACACTTTCATGAAATTTTCAAATTGATATTATGTTTACGAAGGGATTTAATTCAGAAAAAAATCTTGTTATAGTTCCAAGATTTTATTAGGATAGATTATATATATATATATATATATATATATATATATATATATATATATATATATATATATATATATATATATATATATAGGGAGAGAGAGAGAGAAATATCTATGTAAAACAAAGTAAATTGAAATGAATTATATTTATTGGAACTTAACCTATTATGCCATTACCTGTTATTTATTGTGTGCCATTACGTCATATTTTCTTTTTTCTTTTCTAGTTTATACTTAACGCAAAAATAACACAAACTACCAGTAACATACCGCTATCTAGAGTATACAAGTTATCGCACTCGAAGCTGGTTTAGTTTTTTCTGGCAAAAGGCTAGTTACTAGTGCTGTCAACGGTACTCCTTCGTTACTATTCAAAATATGAATCTAATCAATAGTTTTTACATTTGTTATGATAAATTAAAAATTACGTATAGATGCGAATCAGTCCCATATTCTTATTTCAAGTTTAATTTTTATCTACAAAACAAACCATTAAAATCGAAATGCATCATCCCGTAAAAATATTCTGAATGATAGATGGATGGACAAACACCTAGACGCAGAACAATTATTTATTATATTAGAAGCAAGTATAAACAAAATTGCTTCTAACAGGATTCGAACCCGCGGACTATAGTGCGGCTACCGAGCAGTGTATATTATATTATTCATAAAACCATTAAAAAAAACATAATTTTTAACATTTTAAATAACCTTTGATCTATAAAAGGACATTTCCGTAAGTAATTTTGCTTACAAAGGGTCCATTTATATTGATATTTATTGCCCCCAAAGATAATTTTCTCTCATTAAATTGCTATTACTATGCCAACAGGGAAATTGGAAGGTCATAATTTAAGGTCTATTCACACCGACCGTATGAAAATGAGGCAATATTGTATATTATTTATTAAATATATATAAAATGAAATCAGTGTATACTGTAAAGACTAGTATCTGAATTATGAATATCATAATCATTTTCTAAATATTTTGATATTGAACGCCTCACAAGCGAAGCGTGGACGTTGTGCCCTACTCTCCTAATGGAAATCCAGTAATTTTCTGCGCTAAAAATGTCATTATTTTTTACTATTGCACACTTAGAATAATTCAAGAAAAATCACTCGTTTTTATGTTTCTATTATTTTCAAAAGTATTTTTCTGTATTTAGTGTAAAAACAAACTGATTGAAAAAAATATTCGAGGGCGTCCGGATGTCTATATGTGTGGATGGCGCACGATTACGGTCGTTAAAATTAATGTATCAAAATAATTCTTTTTTTTTTAGGTTTAGAATCTCAACACACAGGTTTCTTTTAAAAATCACTGAGTAATTTAGTCTCGTTTAATTGTAATTAATGAAAATGTAAAAAACAACTGGTACTTTTCTACAAAAAAAATATTATCGTGGATCTCTTCTTTCGTCTCAAATATGAAAAAAGAGATACTTTTCTTTTTATATAATCAAATGAGATTATTAGGCGTGCACTTTTGGATTTTACAAACTTTTTACACTTATATAAAAAAGTTACAATATTAAAATGCCTGCATTATTAAAAATATGTTTTTATATTATTTAACATACAAAATGGAAAAATTATCACATGTATGGGTTATAATGTCCTCCAGACCGAATTTCGGCCACGGCGGCCAGCATTAACGGAGACCAGCCATCGGTGCAGGACAGGATTATAGTGCCAAGCGTATGCGCAAGCACAGGTTCACTCTCTATTCCCTCACTCTCATAGTCCGATGAGAAGGTAAACCGGCATGACCGAAGAGAGATCAGGCGCAGGACCAACAGCTTTACGTGCTTTCCGAGGAATGGGGGTGAGACACCGCCAACTTGCTGACTCCGGGCAGCTATTGCGAATTTCTTGACGGAAAAACTCAATACTCGATTTTTTTGGTCCGACCCGGTATTTGAACCCAGGGCCTCAGGATCAGCAGTCGCAATACTACAACCACCAGACCAACGATCAGTCAAATGTTATACATAGTAATAGAACAGTTCCACCCATTCCATATACCCAATACATTCTATAAACGTCCACTACTAAACATAGGCTCTCCCATATCATACAGGTAATCGCCTCATCGGGAGAATGTTGTCATGGCTGCCACGCTGGCTAGTAGGGTTAGCAGCCGCAGTTTTTCATTATTTTGAGTTTATTATCAGGAAGATGCTGCTGCTCATATCTTGTTTTAGTTTCTCTCTGTAGCCTGTTATGACAATTGCTTACAGGTAAATACTTAAGCATATATATATATATATATATATATATATATATATATATATATATATATATATATATATATATATATATTGTAATTTTATACTTTCGCGGTCACCTCGTTTTGGCTCTAGAAAATCGAAAATTCAACCGATTTCGAATTTTAATCTTCGTCTTTATGGCGGATTTATGGAATAAAATATGGAAAACATATTACCTCAAGATTTCATATAGTTTTATGATTTTAAATGTGATCTTAAACGCACTTCTTCGAATATAATCGTTCATAACTTTTTTGCAAAACATTAAACGAAGTTTATATATTATTCGACCTCGACATATCGAGTGACGTGCAGTTTCGTGGTCACTTGGAAAAGAAGGCCAAATTGGCCTCTAAAAAGCTTGGCGTGCTCAGCAGAGCAGGACATTATTTCATGCCGGCACATCGCTTGCAACTTTACAAGGCGCAGGTTCGGTCGCACATGGAATACTGTTCCCGTCTGTGGGCTGGGGCTCCCCAGCACCAGCTCCTTCCACTTGACCGCATCCAGCGCAGAGCGGCTCGAATCGTCGACGACCGAGTGCTTTCCGATCGGCTCGATTCACTGGCGCTACGAAGGGATGTTCCATTTCTTTCTTTCGCATATACCATGGGGAGTGCTCTGAGGAATTGTTCGGATTAATCCCAGCCGCCAAATTTTGATAACGCACTACACGGCAAACGCCCCGATACCATCCACACCATCTAGATGCTTGGCGGTCCGCCACTGTACGTTTCAAAAGAAGTTTTGAAAGAAAACTTTGAGAAGAGTTTTAAAAGAACCTCTCTGTGGAATAGTTTAACACCGGTGATTTTTCCGGACTGGTACGACGTGGGGACCTTCAAGAAAAGAGCTTACTTCTTTCTAAAGGGCTGGCAACGCACCTGCAATTCCCCTAGTGTTGCGGTTGATCATGGGCGGCGGTAGTCACTTAACATCATGTGAGCCGGATGCTCGTTTGTCCCCTCTTCTATAAAAAAAAATATTTTTAATCTACACAAAAAAACGAATATTTTAGAAAGAAACATTTAAAAATGGTTGTTTATTAATTTTTTATCTCGCTTAAAGTTTTTATATGGTTTTCTGACTTTAAATGTTATCGTTAACGCTCTACAAAATCAAAATAATTATAACAGTTAATATTTTTGTGTTCTATTGAGTGTAAGATCGAACGAAGCGAGCTTGGGACTTAGGGCATCAGTTAGAAGGTCTATTCGCTCACTAAAGTATCGGAAATGGAATATCTCCACTGTTCCTGTCATATTAAAATCTTTTTAATTGAAAACTCTTTAGTTTTAAAAATCGAATACCATTTATTTATTTAAAAAAAGATTCTCGGTTATGTCACAAGGTTTCGTCAAACTTGTTTAGTGGTTGAGAAAATGGAATTGTTTCGAGAAAATTCAAGAGCGATGATTTATTATGACTTTCGAAGTGGTTTAACACAAAAACAGAGTGTTGACTGAATGATTTTTGCATTTGGTGATGAAGCCCCATTCAAAACTACAATTTATCGTTGGTTTGCTAAATTTCAACATGGACGTGTCAAGCTCAGTGATAATCCCCGTCAAGGTCACCCAAAAACTGCAGTCACCCAAGAAAACGTTGATACTGCGTAAGCTGATTGAGGAAGATCGACATGTGACATACCACAAAATTCAGGCAACTTTAGACATTGGCATGAGTCAAATACAAATAATCTTGCATGAACAATTAGGTGTAAAAAAGTTGTTTTCCCGATGGATACTGCATTCGCTCTGTGAAGAGCAAAAAGCGGCTCACGTTACTTGATGCATCAGAACTCTCGAAATATTCCACGCAGGATCCTCAAATGCTGTATTCAACATCGTATTAAGTGACGAATCCTGGATATACGCGTACGCACCCGAAACAAAAAACCAGTCACGAGTTTGGGTGTTCGAAAATGAGTTAAAGCCAACAAAAATGGTTCGTTCACGGAGTGTTGCAAAAAAAACCAGCCGTGTTGCGACTATTCCTCTTGAGGGACAAAGAACGGTTAATGCAGAATGCTATGCTAGCATTTGCTTGCCACAGATCGTTTCTAAACTCCGTAAAGAGAACTGCAACCGCCGCATCATCCTCCATCACGACAATGCGAGTTCTCACACCGCACACCGAACAAAAGAGTTTTTAGAACAAGAAAACATAGAATTATTAGACCATTCGCCGTACAGCCCCTACCTAAGCCCTAATGATTTCTATACTTTCCCTAAAATAAAGAATGAATTGCGTGGACAGAGATTTTCATCCCTGAAGAAGCTGTGGATGCCTACAAAACGGCCATTTTGGAGACCCCAACTTCCGAATGGAATGGTTGCTTCAATGATTGGTTCCATCGTATGGAAAAATGTGTGTAATTTCGCGGAGAATACTTCGAAAAGTAATAAATACATTTTTAAATAGTTATGTTGTGTCATTTCCTTGATTCCCGAAATTTTCAGTGCCGCCCTGGTAGCATCCACTTACCATCAGCTGGACTGCGTGCGCGTTTGTGCCCCATATTTAAACTGTTCAGACGTAACAAGGCACTTCGTAGTTTAAGATACGAATATATTAAGATTGGTTTCAGGTGGTCTGTAAGTTTGTTTGCTAATTCAACTTTATAAAATTCAATACCTTACTTAACAAGTTTATAATTCTTGTTAAGCAAAGACTGTGTAAAAGGGGTTATTATAATATTAATGAAATACAAGGTTGTTAATAACTCCGGGGAATAAAGTAGTCGATGCCAAGCTTATTATAAAATGTTTTTTTAATAATTAATTGTTCAACTTAGTTAATTACTTTGATAAAAAGTCCCGTGTGGTTTCTTACTGGTTTTGTCCAGGACAGACGTTGTTTAGCAAATGGTAAAAGTAAAAAACAATAACTTTTAATATTTAGGGTAAATGACCAATGTGCCAGCTGATCCCTATAAATACCTTGTAAAATTGAAGGTCTGCATTTTTATGGGGTTTTAGATATCGATCGGCTGCCGAAGACTCATCCATCAATTAGCTAGATAGAGTAAGCACGTTAGGTTGACATTACATATTGATGTTATATTTAATAATTTCACCTATACCTTCTACATACATCATCATTATAAGCATCATCATTTTTACAACTCTTAAAAGTCCTTTATTAAACATAGACTTTTTCAATTATCATCCTCATCATTATCATCTTCACAAGTGTACTCGTGAACAAAGACCTCCCCCTACAAATGCCATTAAGCAAGGCTCATCTATCCCCTCCTGCATCCATGGATTTGCGGCTTGCTTAGAGGTCAGTCTACCTAGTGCGGGGTCGCCCAATACCACCGGAATAAGGCTATGACTAAAGAATTTTTCTTGTTCATCGGTTGTTAGTTAAATGATATAGCTAATATATTATTTATAAATAACATCGTTGTTTATACATAATATATTATTCAACAATATTGCCACTAACTTATAAAATCTTATTCGTACGAATTAAAAAAATTCTATTAGCAAATGATTTCCAGGGTAGGTTTCGACGCTATCTGATCTTGCGCTTCTACAATAAAAAAAGAAGTTTACATATTAATAGCGATAGTATAAGTACATCACGATCATATAGTACAAAATCGTTAAAACGTCATGGTGTCGTTTTACCTGCGGAATCAATCCTTATTAAAGCTTACAGTATATGCAGATCTGCATTTAAAGTTCACAAACATTAACCTTATATCGTAGTTATAAGGTCCACCATAACTGTGCATGTTACCTGGTAAACCGTACAGTTAGCAAAAAAAGAGAAAAAAATATGGAATCGGTGTCGAAGCGAACCGCAACACTTCCGTTGCGTCAGCGCCGAGCTCCGAATTTATTTGCGAACGGTATCTCTATCACATGAAGTATTGCGTTACAAGGATGTTTTGGGCTATTTAGATAAGCGTTTGGACTCTATATCCGTCATTTTTAATGGGCACCTTTTTACGTAGACGAGTGTGCTTTGTATATTTTTGTACCAGTTTTATTTTTAAAGTGAATCTTTTGAATAATTAGTTTTTGGTACTACCGACACTCCCCGGCTCCTTCTGGATAGGGTCTGTTAATGTCGCCACATTGATTTGAAATTTGAAAAAATGATGAAGAAACGCCTTTCTTCATCATTTTTGTGTTATTTTTGCAAAAAAAAATTAAATAAAGTAACTCTTTAAATTTCAAATTGTTAAAGACCATATATTTTAAGAATTTTAATTTTTTTTCAAAATTAAAAATTGTATGTTTTTCGGATAAAATATAGCCTCGATTGCTCAGGAGCAATTCACAATTTTCATCACAATTGGATTAGCCATTTCGAAAATTAGCCTCTACAGACAGACCAAATTTTAGTTGTTTGTGTCTTTTTAGCATGAATTGTTTATAATGTATAAAGGGGAATGCCCACTCTTCATAGACACTTCGGCCATGAGTGCCCACATATAAAAGCATATAGATATGATAATATGTAATTAAAACAATGAAATGGTAAAGGAATTGCTTTAAAAAAAGTCGGGGTTTTGAAAATATTTGAAGTTTTTATTTTCACAAATGCAGTTTTTTTAACAACTATTTTTATCGATTTTATCGCGTTTTATTTCTTTGATTTTTAATTCCAGACGTTTCGGGTGCTTTCCAGCACCCATGGTTACGGCAGACTGAGATGACCGACGTCCCAATGTCAGTGTTAACCCGGAGTACCTTCAGATTTTTAATTTTTATTTATGGTCCGATCTACAGAATGAACTTACTGTGTCTTGAAGTCTTGCAGTGGTATGCTTGGGTTTAATTTTAATTTCATTAATTACAGGGTCCTAAGCAGGTGGTAGTACCAAGCCTCCTTCTCTATTGAAAAAAGAATTTATATATTAGATATTATATAGAATTTATATAATAAAATACACTTTACGACTAATAGTGATGACTTGCAATTCTAGCCCTAAGTAAAGATCAGCTAGGACTTAACTTTATTCCTTCCATAATGCTGCTCCTCTGGTTATTACAGAGTTCTATCCGGTAGCAACCATTAAATCTTATATGCTCACCATAATAGTAGCGAGCTTGCTTTAATTGGTATGTGACACAAGCAATTAATATTAAGTCGCTGTAAGTTAAAACAGGAAATTCCCTAACATTTTAAAGTCTTCATTTATATTTCTAAAGTCTGCCTGCCCTAGCTCTATTTAGATTGTTTTCCCTAGCATACTCAGAAAAAATCATTATTTGTCTCCATATTTTGATGAACTATTTCAAGTGTTTGAGCCGCATCATCCCTGTCCCTTATTTTGTGTGGAATTTATTAACTATAGCAGAAGCCACAGCAGTCTATCATCAAATGTGTAGAAGTCCTGTTAAAGTAATTTTGATGAAATATTTTAAATTCAGTTTTAAAAATGCCATTCACCACCTCTACTACCCATATCGACACATAGTACGGCTCTGGATTTATTAGCATATCTTGTCATTAACTGAGATTCACCATCTGCTGGAGACATTGCTGCGACCCTTAGACATCCACATCTATCCTCGATTACAAATCAAAATGCAGATGCGTTGTCACCCGTGAGGACTAAGATCATTTTCTCGTTTCCAGTAAAAATGGTCTCCAGTTCTCTACACTCACTATACAAAACACAGCAGCATTAAGCTACTATTTCAAGCTGGTATTCTGTGAGAGGGTGGTCCTTCCCCGGTCTAGCCGACCCATTCATGCTACAACTATACTTCTAATATAACTGCAGCATGGCTCTACCAAGTATAACACACATACATAGTAATTGTCACTATGTATGTTTGTTATCGCAAAATGTAGTTAATCACAAAAGAGACATACTCGCAATGCTGATGGAACTGTTACAACCAGGTAAAAAACATTGTGCTTTTAAATAATTAGTTAGCAGTACACTGTGTGATGTATGATCTAAGCTTTGTTGTTCTGGGTGCAATACATTACTCACTTCAGATTGCAACGAGGACGGACTAGATGATTCAGATGGTTCCCGTTCTGCAGTTGAACATGATGTTATTCTATCAGTTCATTGCCAGCAATTATGATATACACGGCATGACAACTGAAATAATGTAAAATACAAAAAATGATGTCAAAGTAAAAAAATAAAAATAAAATAGATTTGTTTATTTCAAACTCAAATATAAATAAAATATTTATCAAGTTAAATGTTACTGCACAAGGACGGATTTAATGCCCTATATTATTTAATAATTAAGGCCTGACAGACTACCAGCAGTCCAAAAACAATGAAAAATCAACTGTCTCCTTTCTTGGTAGTTGATAAAACTGGTCAATCTCATAAATAAGCTAGTATGTTTGTCAGATATAGCTAGGGCAGATGTAAAAAAATAAAACAAGTTCTTGAGTTGATATACAATCAGTGTAAAAACATGTATAATTATCAGATATATGGATCACATTTAATAAATTGAAAAATGTTAAACACTTACCTCACGTAGCGCAAATAATTCCTCACGTGGAAATTCGAACCCAAACAATGTGTGTGATCTTATTCTCATAAGTGTCAGTGCCACAGCTGATGTATACATGTTCAAGACGAACTATTGGTGCATTTTGCGAGTGCCACACTACACGTTCACTGTACTCGAAACTTGTATATAATAAAGAAGCTACAATTATTATATTGATATTATTCAAGTAAACTCAGTTATAAAGCATTTCTTAGAGGAAGACATGCCACATCGTGATATGTACCAACTATTTATCTGCTGTGTTCGAACCAATTGTTGAGAGATCAACAATTGCATTTTCCAACAAAATAAAATAACACGATACGAACACGCAATTGAATTCTTGTGACATAACAGTGACAGCGGCCTACATGTCGGATTCGATGTTGCCACTTAACTGTCATAAAATCTATGAAATGATATCGATTTTTATTCGATTAATAATATCAAAAAGAATAATCTTTGACACGTTTTAAGTTCTGCACGCTTTTTAAAATATAATTTCCTTTATTTATTGAAACTCTATTTCTGTATTTTTAAGAACAGTTAGCTTGTGCTGTATTGTTTTGTTATGCTTTAGAGAATTCGTGGTAAATCAGCTGGAAATTAACTTCTTGAATTATCATAATATGATTCCATTTTAAATGTTATGTTAAAAACAGATAAGAATAACAGTTAACTTGTGCAGTAGCGTTTTGTTATACTCTAAAGAATTCTTGGTAAATCAGCTAGTAATTCGCTTGTTTAATTATCATAACTATAAATGTGAAGGTTGTCAATGAATTCAATCGAGCCTATAACAACGGTTGTTTTAGTTTTTAACGGTTGACTGCCGCTTTTGATGACTTGAAATGGATAAAAACCTATTTTGCGCAATAAGTTTTTTCTCTTTGGTAATGAATAAACCACAGAAACCCCCATAATGTATTATAGTCCTTTTTTTTAGATACAAGTAGCACATTTTAAAGAACCGCAAAAACAACTTTGTTATTTATACAAACACTATGAAAAACAAAATAATTTGTTGCTGGCGATAATGATAGTGGTATTTTGACTCGATTTAAAATATATGCTTGTTACTACTGAACTCTTCATGGGCCTGCGAGTCCGACTCGCACTGAACCACTTTTTTTCAACATTTAGTTTTATTCTAATAAATAGTGTTTTCGTTTAAGCGGAGCTCTTTTACTTTAGATTTATTACCTCTTTATCTATAATAATCAATCTGAGTAAGTAAAGTGTGTAAATACGATTCTTAAATTGTAAAAATAATAATTGAATTTGAACATCTTAGGTAGGTATTTAGTTTTATTTATTTAGAAAATATTAATCTCACAATCATTTATTGTAATAATATAAATTTATCACAGAGCTAACGCCCTCATTAGCAATGTAATGGTGAAAGAATTTTCAAAATCGGTCGAGTAATTTTTGAGATTAGCCAAAAAACGTATTCATTGAAAGTAGCGCCCTCTATAATAAAATTAACCCTATATTGGATATTTAAAATTATACATAACAATCTAGTGGTGAAAGAATTCTCAAAGTTGGTCAAGTACTTTACGAGTTTAGCGAATAAAATATTCTTTGATAGTAGCGCCCTCAATAATAAAATGCATCCTACGTTTTAAGCACCATAGCAAAAAACGATTCAACATAGCCTAACCCGCACACACAGTAAAAACATAACCATCCTTTTTCGTCTGTAGTCGGATAAACAATCAGTTAATAACGGTTGCGTATCGACTGCTTTGGATAAATATCCATTGTCAACGGTTATTTTAAACCTATATCATAACATCGTAATAATTATCGAAAAATTATATAAGCATTGTAATAATGACACCATAAGTAATCGATCGAAAAGGGGAATCGATTTTTTTAATGATTTTTGTGATTGGCAACATTTTTTATTTTATTCACAGACTGATGAATTACGTATTTACCTAATTTTATTTTTATCTTTTCGGTACTTTTAATTTGTGCAAAAATATTCCCATTGTTTTAGGATAAATGAATACCGCGATTTATAACCATAAATAAAGATATATTTTTTTAACAAATGCACATTGTTGGGCGTTCCATGGCCTAATATGGGCATCCCCCTTTGTGTGGTAGCTTAGGGTCTAAGCGCTCGCCGTAAAATTCTCGGTACGAAAGCAACCCGAGTTCGAAACACGATAGCCGTTAGCCTTACTATACAGCTTACTACAGCTAACTAAAGTCCACTGCTGAACATAGGCATCCCCAATATTTTGTCTAATAGGGGATATTTGCCATAGTTGCTATGCCAGGCAAGCAGGGTGACAACCGCAGTTTATTATAAACCGCAGTTAAAGCGAAAGACGCTGCTGCTCATCTCCTGATTCGGTTCCGTCTGTCGCCTCTTACGCTATCCACGGGATGATATGGGATAGAGGATATTCTTACACCACCGCTATACGGCTCATTACTAATTCGTTTATTCCCGATAGCAACGATGCAACTTTTGATTAAAATTTTAACAGCTGATTTATCACGTACTTTCAAGTGAAGGTAAACCTCGTGAGAAAACCTGCATGCCTGAGAAATCAAAAAAAAATAGAGATGAATGAAGTCTGCCAAAACGCATTGGAGCAACGCAGCGGACCTTGTCATTAACCCTATCAGATATGTGAGGAGACGTATTCACAGCTGTGGGATGTATAAATGCCGTAAATTTACTTTGAAATATTTGTTTTCCTGTTTTACTTCTTTCATGGATATTTTCCACCTAATTATAAGTGGATACTGTGGCTCGTAGACATTTCCTCTCGATTAAGAATCAAAATGCAGATGCGTTGTCATCCCTGAAGTCAAGGGCCTAGATTTTCTATGCTCACCATATGGAACACAGCAGAATTAAAGTGCTGTTATTGAATGTATTTATATATTGGTCGCTGTTTTTTTATAAGTGAAAATGTCCCCTTTTTCAGCTGTACGTACAATCATCAATTTTAAAACAGAATACGTTACAAATTTAATGACGGCTAAAACACGATTTCCCTTTCTCGAATGAACCGTTCCACATTATCGCCCTTTATGTCCCCACGCGTTGGCTCATAAAAATATCCACGCTCTTACAGCTCTCGTAATAAGGACCACTGTAATCTATTTCAGACTTGAATTATGTGTTTTCGGCATATAACTCATTTTGGGCAACGCGTTTCATCGCGAAACTTTGTTTTATGGCAGTAATGAGAATGAATGCTAGCGGCGACGGGTTAATCTCCTCTCATTGTTTAGTGACAGTTTTAATGCGATTTCTTTAGTCCTGTTTTACATCTTGTATGTGGATTTACGACTGTAGCGTTTTCAGTGTTAAACAATAGTAGGGTGTTGGTTTAATACAATACCCTTCTTTATTGAGTCGTTTGTAACCATTTTTACGTGCTCACTAGATGTGTCCCGCGGCTTCACCCGTATATCACGCGTCTGAGCCGCGCAACGTGATATGACACCTCGCGCGTAGAGGCGTTCACAGCTGGTTTTTGGATTCAAATCTGGTGGTGGTCGTCGTTCGTGCACCGATTCGAGTGTGGAATTATTTAAATTTTTCATTATCTCTTATAATGTTCGTCCAAATAATATGCTATAAAGACCGAAGTTTATCTTCATTAAAGTGACTTGATAATGAAGTAAATTTCGTTGGTAAGGATTAGTATGCCATGCTTAATAATAATGTTTATAAAACACTTTTTGATTTTCAATAATTTTTTTGCCACATAATACCATATTGTGGCTTATGTATAAGAAAGAGGCATATAGTATTTATTTGGAGTAAATATCTAGAGCACCTTTTTTCTGATTTACTTAAAAAATTAATATTTAAGGTTAACTGAGAAGTGTAGCCTAACGCTATAATATAGCCTACACTATTACTTATGAATATAGCTATAATATACAAAAGGAATTTTTCAAATCTGACAGGTGGTTCCAGACATCAGTGTGTTTATACAAATTTTAAAAATAACTCTTTTTACAATATTAAAGATTTCATGCGTTGTTTAAACCGAATCGATATACCGTTGAAAAATCTCTTTTAGACTCTCTGTAGAATCATACATATGTATATATAACACACATGTTGTTTCAGGGTCACAAAAACCACTTGCTGTTAGATGGTTTTGTTTTTACAATGCAGAAACTGTATATATACATCATCTAAAACATTAATTGGACAATCAATTGAAGGTTTTTTTATGTTGTAATGCCATATTAAAGTCATGGTTTTGGCATGGATGGAGAACAGATGCAGACTAATTATACTATTATAAACCTCAAAGAAAAACGCTTCGTCTAAATGTGTATTGAAAACAAAAGGATGAAACACGCAACGCACTTTATTCAACCACGATTGTAACAGAATGTATAAATTGTATTAATATTGTTGGTCATGTTGCGGAAATGGTTGTAGTACAAGGGGAAGGGCCAAGCTCTCACAAAATACCAGGAAAAATATTAGTTTAATGCTGCCGTGTATCGTGTCGTGAGAGTAGCGAATCGGAGACTCTTTTTGGAAAATACGAGGCATTCCATTTTTGTTTTTAGGGGTGACAACGCATCTGCATTTTGATTCTTATTTTAGGATAGATGTAGATGTCTATGGGTCACAACATCCACTTACCACCAGGTGTAATTAAAGATATACACCAAATGTTTCAAATTATTTAAACTTTGTTTAGTAATTTCAAAAACAAAAGCAATGAATAAAGCTAAATAATATAAGTAAAAGAATAACGACTCATACCTAGTTACTTAAATATTGTAAGTATCGATTATTTTGAAATTAAACTTGATAGAGAAATTAATAATTAACATATTGATCCACCGTACTTAGCTGTTGGGTCACAGCAGCACTAGCTATTCGACGAAGTCGCATAGTCGCACTTTTTATAGTTAGTGCTATAATAATAATATAACAGTGGTAGAGCCATGCGGCAGCTTTGCTGTTGCACGTATGGGCCGGCTCAAACCGGAGTGGTACCACGACCTCACAGAATACCGGCGTGAAGTGGAAGCTCTGCTTTCGCGTTTCGTCTGGTGAGTGCAGGTGGCCGGAGGCCCAAATCCCCCCCCCCATCAACATGGTAGCGGACTTAAATAAAGATAGACTACCCCAGGAGGGTACCAGCACCCCTGGAGAATCCCTCGCTGATCATCCACGACCATGTTTCTCCACTTCTGAGCGTGGGTGCTCAGGCTGCCCCGCGTATTCTGGGGGGGGGGGGCGAAATTCCGCTCAAGACTACAACTGCTCGGGGCAAACGGAGCAACAAGACCAAGGCGACCCCTGCCACGCTGTCCGTGAATTTCTGCAATATAAGGGGACTTCACTCTAACCTAAACGCCGTCCACTACCATCTCGAGATGGCGAGGCCGGCTCTGCTCTTTCTGACCGAGACGCAGGTGTCCTCTCCGGCTGATGTCTCGTATCTCTCCTACCCGGAGTACAAACTGGAACACTCCTTTGTGCCTCGGGCTGGAGTTTGCGTTTACGTCAGAGAGGACATCTGTTCTCGACGCCTCGGCAGACTTGAAGGTTCGGACCTGTCCATCCTTTGACTACGCGTAGACAGCGACGACCATCCGCGCGTCTACGGGTGCCTCTATAGGTCCCATAGCGGTAATGCCGAAACAGACCGACTCTTCGACCACGTTCAAACGGCTGCAGATTCATTGCTACAGCAGATCCCCTCCGCAGAGATCGTGATCCTCGGCGACTTTAACGCCCATCACGCCGAATGGCTTGGTTCACGTTTAACCGATCATGCGGGGAGATCTGTTCATGATTTTGCCTTGGCATATGGTCTGACACAACTGGTTACTTCGCCTACGCGGATTCCAGATGTGGAGGATCATGCACCTTCCCTGTTGGACCTTCTGCTGACCTCTCACCCGGACGGATATCAGATTCCCGTCGACGCCCCTTTAGGCTCCTTGGACCATTGTCTGGTCCGGAGTGTTGTGCCACTCACGCTGAAATCGCGGTTGCATTCTGCAGGCTGCCGCCGTGTTTGGCACTATAGGTCAGCCGATTGGGATGGGATGCGGTCTTTCTTTGCATCCTACCCTTGGGGGCGGGTTTGCTTCTCGCCGGATGATCCCAACGTTGTTGCGGATTCTGTTACTGATGTGGTACTTCAGGGTATGGAACTTTTTATTCCTTCCTCTGTGGTGCCCATTGGAGGCAAATCTCAGCCATGGTTTGGTCGCTCCTGTAAAATAGCATCATGCTATAAGCAGGAGTGCTACCAAGCCTGGGTTGATGCATTAGCGTCCCGGAATGTAAACACCAGCGCTCTAAAAAAGAAGTATAATTCCGCCTCTAGGTCCTCCAAAAGAGTCATTGGCAAGGCAAAGTCAGAGCACATAGGCAGAATTGGCGAGAAACTAGTTCGCCTTCCTTCTGGAACCCGTGCATTCTGGTCTCTCGCCAAGGCTGTCCAGGGGAATTTCTGTCAGCCATCTCTTCCATCTCTGCACAGGGAGGACGACTCACTGGCCCATACTGCAAAGGAGAAAGCCGATCTTCTAGGCTCCTTCTTTGCGTCTAACTCGACTCTCGATGACGGGGGGAGTACGCCGCCGACCATCCTGCGGTGTGAGTGCTCCATGCCGGAAGTGCAGTTCACACAGCGCTCGGTTCGCAAAGCACTCCTCTCCCTGGACATCCACAAGTCGAGTGGGCCTGACGGAATCCCTCCAATTGTGCTGAGGACGTGTGCTCCAGAGTTGGCACCGGTTTTAACGCGTCTTTTCCGGTACTCCTACTCCCTAGGCGTAGTCCCAAAATCATGGAAGACGGCTTTCATCCACCCGGTCCCTAAAAAAGGCGACCGCTCAGACCCATCCAACTACCGGCCAATCGCCATCACCTCCTTGTTCTCCAAAACAATGGAGTCCATTGTAAACTGCCAGCTCATGAGGTACCTTGAGGATCACCAGCTGATTAGTGACCGCCAATACGGTTTTCGCCGTGGTCGGTCAGCTGGTGATCTTCTGGTCTACCTCACTCACAGATGGGCGGAGGCAGTAGAGTTCAAGGGGGAGGCATTGGCCGTTAGTTTGGACATTGCGAAGGCCTTCGATCGGGTTTGGCACAAAGCGCTTCTTTCGAAGCTCCCTTCCTATGGGCTTCCCGAGAAATTGTGCGATTGGATCACCAGCTTTCTTGCACATCGGAGCATCAAGGTCGTTGTAGACGGTGCAAGCTCCGATTGCAAGCCTGTTAATGCTGGTGTTCCACAGGGCTGCGTGCTATCGCCAACGCTGTTTCTTCTGCATATCAATGATATGTTGCATACCCGTAACATTCATTACTATGCAGATGACAGCACTGGTGATGCTCTTTACACCGGCCGAGCCAATTTTTCTCGGGAAAACGTCTCCGAGTGCCGGGACAAACTTGTGTCTGAAGTCGAGTCTTTGCTGAACAGAGTCTTGGATTGGGGACGACTAAATCTAGTCCAGTTTAACCCCCAGAAGACACAAGTTTGCGCGTTAACCGCTAAAAAGAACCCCTTTGTCGTATCCCCTCAGTTTCAAGGCACTCCCCTTGTTGCCTCAGCCAGTATCGGAATCCTCGGCGTCGACATATCGAGCGACGTGCAGTTTCGTGGTCACTTGGAAGGGAAGGCCAAATTGGCCTCTAAAAAGCTTGGCGTGCTCAGCAGAGTGGGACAGTATTTCATGCCGGCACACCGCCTGCAACTTTACAAGGCGCAGGTTCGGCCGCACATGGAATACTGTTCCCATCTCTGGGCTGGGGCTCCCCAGTACCAGCTCCTTCCACTTGACCGCATCCAGCGCAGAGCGGCTCGAATCGTCGACGACCGAGTGCCTTCCAATCGGCTCGATTCACTGGCGTTGCGACGAGATGTTGCATCTCTTTGCGTATTTTATCGCATCTATCACGGGGAGTGCTCTGAGGAATTGTTCGGATTAATCCCAGCCGCCAAATTTCGTGAACGCACGACACGGCAAACGTCCCGATACCATCCACACCATCTGGATGCTTGGCGGTCCACCACTGTACGTTTCACAAGGAGTTTTCTTCCACGTACAACCTCTCTGTGGAATATTTTATCACCGGCGATTTTTCCGGACCGATACGACCTGGGGACCTTCAAGAAAAGAGCTTACTCCTTTCTAAAGGGCCAGCAACGCACCCGCAATTCTCCTGGTGTTGCGGTTGATCATGGGCGGCGGTAGTCACTTAACATCAGGTGAGCCGCATGCTCGTTTGCCCCCTCTTCTATAAAAAAAAAAAAAAGTGCGCCTATGCGACTTCGTCGAATTTATAACGATTGAATTTCATAGGTTTTAAGATTTTTCTCACAGAATTCTAACACCTTTCCTAAAATAAAATTAACCTATGTTACTCCTTATAACATCAGCTATCTGCCAGTGAAAGTCCCGTTAAAATCAGTCCAGTCGTTTCGGAGATTAGTTGAAACAAACAGACAGACGGGCAGACAGTCAAAACGTTTAAAATATGTTATTACAAGTACTGTGTATACTTTCAAAATATGCATTTAGTAAGAAGATGTTAATTTGACATTATAGACAGACACTTCAACTTTATTTGTTTGTATATATTTAACATAACACTAACGTATTATGTATGTCTCTCATAGGGCTAAGCAGAGACTACGGACTTAAATTTAACACAATTCTGACACACCTCTCTCGCTTTCTTTACTTCCATATACCTACGCATGTACTCATCGGTTAAGCGTACTCTTAATTTGGCTCATCTTCAATTCATCACCAATTCGGTTGATTAACTTCCGTATATGGCATTCCTAGTCTACAGGTGCGAAAGCCCACAGGCCAAAGAATTGGCTCCCAGAACTCTTTTGCACAATCGACAAATAACAGGCTAAGTAGACTTACGTGGCATTCGTGCCAGAACTCTTAAATTGAATTTGATATTTATGTGTAATACTTTAAAAACAAAAATCGCAATATTAATGAGCTTATATGTATATGTCATAAGCTTATACTGTCATTTCCATTTTCCTATTCTTGTATCAGACGTACTGCAAACTACCATCCACACTTGATTGACACTCCAAACTTTTTCACTAGGGGCTATAAATCATCTTTTATAATGAACACAGCCAAGGTGTGATATGCCTTGCCGGCGTTTGTTTTTCCGAGTACGTATAACCTGAAATTCTTGAGGTGCGTGTGAACAGGCTTCTCTTGGGTAAACTAGCTCCATCGTAGACCAAATCTTTGCCCTTGGGCCAGATGAAAGTCAAGAGTGAGCACATTTTTCATGAAGGAAAAATGATTTACCTCCAGTTTGGTTTCAAGTCTACTACGACTTACTATTTTACTACCGGATATGAGTACCATGTATCCCATATCATCCCGTGGGTGTCGTAAAAAGCGACAGGGGGAAACAAATAGATAAATAATAACCAGCCTTCCTAGTATGGCAACTGTGGAAAATATCTCCATTGTGAGGTACTTAATGGGACGGCCTATTTTCAACAGTGCACTTTGATAGGATGTTGTGAAAAAAAACTCCTATCTGGTAAGTTTTGTCACTGTCGCAGTACCGGTCAAGCGATTTGACGATTTTGGTACCAGATTTTTTTATATAATAAGGGTGACAAACGAGCACACAGTCCACCTGATAGTAAGTGGATGCTGTGGCCCATAGATATCTACATTAATCCACGATGAAGGATCAAAACGCAGGTGCGTTGTCAACTCTGAGGACCAAGATGGGATGCCTCGTTTCCAGTAAAAAAGGGTCACCTTATCTCTACACTCACCACACGAAACACAGCAGTATTAGGATGTTATTTTACGCTGGTATTCTGTGAGAGCGTGGTCCTTCCCCGGTCGAGCAGATCCATTGGTACTACAACCATAATATAGCTGCAGCGTGGCGCTACCACGATATAGATGTACCGTAATTTTCTCTCAGCTTTCTGCTACGATTTGTTGACGCGAAACACAAAAATCACAATCACATCTTTCGCAATTCAAAGCAGTTGAATGAATGCGCAGTAGTCAAACCAATTACACTTCGATATAAAATTTATTTTTATATTATCAATATCAACCCGGAAAAACAGATATACAAAAAACTTTGAAAATGTTTGCCAATGGCATAACGATAATAGATCAACTCGATAAAAGAAAGTTCTTTTAAAATGACAAACCGATGCTTCAATTTTATTTATATATACGAAAAAAGTAGAAACACAACAGGGCGTTGCAACATTAATTATTTGTATAGTTAAAATATAGTACCTCTAACAATAATAATTATATACTGAAATAATTGTACAGTCCTTACGTTACGGTATAAAATAACGCGAAGTCCGCTGGTTGTATTTCTTCTCTGAATAACTTTACTAAGCCTTTGAGAAAGAGATGAATCAGCCCTCCAACCATCAGCGGCGACGACCTGTCGCGGATACAGTACCTCTGGAAACATCGAAGTATTGTTGTAAACGTTACAGCACCAGTAGCGCTTTTATTGACTATTCAATTGGGTGCCTTAAATCCCTTTCAAGGGGCCCGAAGCACATGAAGGTGAACACATATATTATCCAATCAAGAAACTCCGTTATCTGCCGCGAGGTGGCGCCAGAGATCATTACGTCGTCTGCTCCGGCGTTGTTGCATACTTTCACCAAGCACCGAGAAACATGTTTGTTGTTTTCAATACATTGACTGTTTTTCGATATTAAATAGTTATCTCCTACAAGTGGTAAAATTGAAAATTTTATACAACCGACTTCAATATAAATAAAATGAGAACATTATTACATAGAACATTACAGCGTATTCGAAGTCAATTTAATATGCATTTATTTTAAGGATAACTTAAAAACTACTGGTCAGATTTGAATCAAATTTATATGGAAGTAACTACATGAGAAGCACCAGCTTTTAAGAAAAGAATCGTCAAAATCAGTTCACCTAGAAAAACTTCTGAGGTAACGCCTTTGAGTAGTTGGTTGAATACTGAAAGGAATATCACACTTTAGAAATACAGTCTAATTGAGAACCTACTTTTTTTGAAGTAGTATGAATACAAAATTTACACCACATTGACATTAAAAAAAACATATAAAAAGGCATATTATAAAACTGTTTGCCTACCTAGACTGCCACAAACCTAACTAGCTTGGCTACTACGCCGAAATGTCTCTTTATGATGAAATATATGGGAAAACCTATATTCAATTGCAAAAAAAATATAATTATAATTGTAAAACATCCCTCGGAGAAAAAGTTTGAAGAATTAAATATATTTTATCTTTAGTATCGTAATACCTTATGATATTTACGCGAATATAACACATTAAATAAAACTAAATACTAAAGGTTTTATTACGTTTCATTTTAAATTTATAAGTTCACGTAAAACTTTCATAGCTTTGATAAGAACCAAGTTATTCATACTTTAAATAATAGGAACAAACACAAGCTTGTAATACCAGTTACTAGACTCCACAGAATTAATTATTCATCTTTGGGACGATGTTCGCTTTACAACAAAATCTCAGAAAATGTTAAAAGTTTGTCTATCAACAAGTAAATTTTTTTATTAAAACTTTAACTTTATACAAAGGGTTGTTATAATTTTGACGAATAAATTAATAAAAATAACCTAAATTACGCGAAAACGTTCGCGCGAACGTTTGTGAAGGATGATGGTGAGAATCACAGTTAGCTACCGTGGGTAAATCTTTGTTTCAGAGAGCACGAGGGAGCTGTGACAGTAAACACCTGGCCGCCGAGCTCCAACACGGAAAGCAAGTTTTGCATGACAACAAGCTTCGGGTCCCGCGCCCGCGTGAAGGAGTGAAGCCGGCCACAGTCGAGCGTGTACCTGCTGTACTGCCATATGTTAGAGGAGTCACTGCCAAGATTGGCTACACCTTGAAGCGCGCTTCCATTAAACATACTTCAAGCCGCCGAAGAAGATTGGTCAGTTTTTACCATCAGTCAAGTGTAACGTCCCTCTGCAAGATGCAGGAGTGTACAAACTTGATTGTGAATGTGGTCTCTCCTACATAGGACAAACTAAAAGATCAATTAAAACCCGCGTTAAAGAACATATAGCTGATATAAAGAATCAACGCTCCGGCAGGTCTGCAGTCTGTGAACACGTACAGAATCGCCTCCGTCACTACATAAAATTTGATAGACCACAAATCTTTGCTAAAGAATACCGATTCCTTCCAAGGATGATTCGCGAGGCTATTGAAATCAAAAAACATCCTAATTTCAATAGAGAAGATGGCTGGGTGCTATCATCTTCTTGGGATCCTATAATAAATAAATTTAATTCCCAACCCAAGCATACAACTGTAAGACTTCAAGATACCATAAGTTCATACTTGTAGATCGGAACAAAAGTTAAATTTTAATCTATGGTAACCGCGGTTAACTATTACATCTGGACGTTGAACATCTCAGTCCCCCTCGTGACCATAGGTGCTGTAAAGGGCTTGAAACGTCGGGTATCTAAAAAGTTAAATATACGCGAAGAAATCCGTAAAAACTAGTATTATTTAAAAATAACTCCTAAGAATGGTAAAATGAATAAAAATAACTCCTTTTTACGTGGTAGAGTCATGCTGCAGCTATATTAGTAATACAGTTGTAACACAGAAGCGAAGCGTGAAATGGTAGCTTAATGCTGCTGTGTTTCGTATAGTAACTGTAGAGAACCGGAGATTTTTTTTACTGGAAACGTGTCCGAATTTCGATTCTTAATCGAGAATAGATGTAGATGTCTTTGGGCCACAGCATCCACTTACCATCAGTTGGACTGTATGCTCGTTGTCACCCTTATTCTATAAAAAAACGCTGTCAATTTTACCAATACTCCCATTAACCGCACTAAGTAAGCTTAAAATGCTTGTTATACGTGGTTCACCACAGTAGTCGAATGGCGGATTCGAACCCACGACTTTTAGAGTTCGCGGTCCGCCTCTATACCATTTTGCATATGCAAGACAGGCCTGTTGGTCTAGTCTAGTGGTTAGTGACCCTGACTGCTAAGCCGGAGGTCGTGGGTTCGATTCCCACCCAGGACAAATGTTTGTGTGATGAGCACGATCATTTGTTCTGTGTCTGGGTGTAATTTATCTATAATATTTATGTATTTAGAAATATATAAGTATGTTTATCTGTTGTCTAGTACCCATAACACAAGCTCTGCTTAGCTTGGGACTAGATGGCGTTGTTTGATAGTTGTGAAATATTATTATTATTATTATTATTATTGTGGGGTATCTATATAGTTTTCTCATCTGGTTGGGTGCTATAAATATATAATTATAAATGAAAATGAAAAGATAAATATACATAAATATCAATAACATAAAATAAATATAATTATTATTATTATTATTATTATTATTATTATTATTATTATTATTATTATTATTATTATTATTATTATTATTATTATTATTATTATTATTATTATTATTATTATTATTATTATTATTATTATGCATTTTGATTCGTAATCGAAGATAGATGTATATGATTATGCCACAGCATACTGTGTGCTCGTTTGTTACCTGATACTATTTAAAGGAGTTTATTGCTACCAAGCTGGTTTTATTATAATTCATTAACTAATTGTACAGAGATTTTGTAAACTATTGTATCTAAAAAAAAAAATTCGATGGGTTTCTTTACAAATAAAGGTATATTTGGTATTAAATAAAAAAAATACAATAACTATTACATTAACATCTTTGATAAATAAAAATTCTTTAATATTGCAATCACAGCATTTTATTATTTTACACTGTTATCAACAAGATGCTTATGAACATATTCTGTTTGTTTTCTTTCTACCTTTTGCGATACCTAAATTGCGAACTTGGGTTAGTGGATAAGTATTTTGGTTTTTTTATTTGCTGTTAGGAAGACACTCCTGCTCATCTCCTCGTCTGTTTCCCTCCGTCTCTTACGATATCCACCACGGGGACGATGTGGTGTAGCGGATATGTTTACACCGCCACTATATGTTCTTTGGATTTACACGGGTTGACAATATAAAAGAAAGAAAAAGCAGACTTAAATGTCATGCTATTTTAGAGACACTTAATGTTGCTGCTTAACCTATTTTATTGAAATGAATAAACAAATATAATTGTACATCGTCAAGTGTGTTAGCAAGTCTCCTTATCTCTAAAAAGTAACAACAAGGTCACTTATTCGCGATTGCGGCTGAAAATTTAAACAGTTCTCACCATTATTTGAATATTAGAGAAATAATATCATTTTGTGGTCAAGTCGAAAAAGAATTACCATAAAAAGTTTAAAATGTTAAAGTTACAGCCATATAGGCTTAACTTTTTTAACGTAACTCAAAAAAATAAAATGAAGTTTCAAATTATTTTTCAACTAGAAAGCCAATAAATGTTAATTAGTACAATTTCTAATGCTGTAGTGAAATAATATAGGCAAAGTTGCAAGTACTAGGATTATTCACATAGACAAGATGTTCAGGTTATTCCAACGTCATATTACGTGGTAGCTTACGTGGTAGAGCCATGCTACAGCTATATTATAGTTGTAGCACGAATGGGTCGGCACGACCGGTAAGGACCACGCTCTCACAGAATACCAGCATAAAATAGCAGCGTTATACTGCTTCGCTAGGTGAGTGTAGAGAACCGGAGACCCCTTTTACTGTAATCTAAGCATTCCATCTTAGTCCTCAAACGTGACAACACATCTGCATTTTGATTCTTAGTTGAGGATAAAAGTGGATGTCTATAGGCCACAGCATCCATTTATCATACTACATATACCTATGGTACTGTGTGTTTTTTTGTTCTGTCACCCAATGCTATAAAAATATTATTAATGCTTAAGCAATAAAAAAATTAGGTAACCAATTTATAGAAATGCCGGATATCCTACAACTTCTTTTTCACTTAAATTTGAGTGATAATTCTATGTTGCCATTTATACACTACTATTGAGGGTTGCAAACGAGCGCACAGTCCTTTTAATTGTAATTATGGCATTACCATTATAAAGGGTTACCCATACCACATTAGTACAATTAAATCTCTTGCGGAAAAGGTACATACATAAAAAGACCAAAAACTATTTATCTGCCCTAAAATAAAGCCAAAATACCTAACCTCCTAAATTCTTTCAGATTTTCTGTTGGATAGGACTTTGTACTCATCCAAAATGTGTTACGAACCCTGCAGTGGTGGTGGATGCTGCGGTAGATGCTATGGTGCTGGGTGTAGCGGACCACGTTGTCCGTGCATCACTACCTACACGTGTTGTACGAAGATTTGTTAACGCGTTGTCATGTCCAGTGTCTGCAACACTTTCATCTCACCATATTTTAATTGGTACCATTACGTGAAATAAATATGTATACTGTCGTTCAACAAACGAAGCCTTCCAGAATTATGTACCTACTTTTTGAGGCTGGTATTATTTTAATACTTACATATTTTAGTTAAATATTTTATAGAGATGCCGGCTATCACTACATTTTTATTCATGCCATTTTTACACAAGTCAGCTTGACAAATCAACCCACATTCCATCTGATGGTATTTAATGGTAGCGTTACCATAAAAGTGAATAAAACTCACAGGTTACGTATTCGTCAAAGTTCGGATGATCTAATACACATGAAAAAATCGTTTTTTTTTTTAAATTGAAATGAAACTTTTTATCGACGTATTGGAGAAATTTAGAACGTTAAAATCAAAAGCGTCACCTTTTCATGTAACGTTCCACCACCGGTGCTGTATGTATCCTATACCTTTAAACGAGCAATTCTTGTATATATATATATATATATATATATATATATATATATATATATATATATATATATATATATATATATATATATATTCGGAATCTCGGAAACGGCTCCAACGATTTTCATAAAATTTTGTGTGCTGAAAGTTTCGGGGGCAATAAATCGATCTAGCTAGAATTTATTTTTAGAAAATGTCTTTTTGTCCATGTTTTAGGCAATGAAAAACTGCTACAATATCGTTAGAATAAGAAGGTAAATTTTGATAGTTTGTTAATGATTACAAATATCTTAATTGGTATATTGGGCGGTCACAAAACCGTAATACCATGGTTCGAGCCCAGACCGACCGACCGACTTTTTTTATTTCTTTTTTCAAGTTCCTTTCTTTTTTGAGAAAACCTATTTTTTCGAGCCCTTTTTTAGTACTTTTTAAAAACACGGAAATTTTAATTAAACTAATTGCACTGATGATTTTTTATTCAAATAAGCAGTTCAATTTTTTTCTATTATGTCGCTACGATCAAAAAATATTATTTGTATTTCATCAGTGTGTAATTTGTATCTAAATATAATTTCCAAAACACACGAATTAAAAAAACCGAGCAAAGCTCGGTCAACCGGGTATTATACTATTATATAACTTACTTATGTGAGATATAAAATAAAAGAAGAATGATATGTCGTAAAGTAGTTTTGTGTGTTTTATTCTCGTATTGGTTTATACACACGTACGTGTGTATAAACCAATACACAGAATAAAATCAAAACTCGATGTTAATTGTCAATGTTTTTTGTTTCTTTCAAGAAAGCATTTTCCGTAATTATCAGGCATGGCGGACTTGGCAATCACAGTACGCAGACGCCTCGCAAATTTGAGGCTGAATTTTATCGCCAAATTGCAAATTCTACATCTGGCCATAAACATAATATTACTCTTCAAAAATGAAAAAAAATTAGATTGTATTATCCGAACAAATAAAGACGGTTCTTGAAATAATTGTTTACCTGACAGCTGGAATAAATCAACAGTAGGGCTCTCAAATTATTCGTATTGATAAGCCGGCGCACGTTTGTCCTCTTCAAACACACCACCACTCAACTCTTTCGTCTGTAGCGTGCTTTATCTGAAGATTGGTAGAGCTTTGAATAAATTAAATTTTCATTTATGGAAGAATTTTATCTTTAAGTGGTTGTAGGTTATATTAAAGATGTACCTATTTTGTCTATTTAAATTAATATCTCTCACGTTAAATACCCTAGAGATAAAAGGGTTCCGATAAACTCTATAGCTAGGGATAATAAAATTGTGCTTGACGGAGTCTACCAGAGCCCTATATAAACGTTACTATCCAACAAATTTGTAAAATATTAAAATGACAAAGCAACCATTGTACAAATCATGCGTACAATTTTTTTTAAGACTTTATTGTGTAAATATAGATTTTTTGTCTAAATAAGATAATACGGGATGGATGCTTATTGGCATACTCTAGCAGTCAACCCGCGGCAAGTGGTTAAACTGTATTTCATAAAGTAATAATATCTAAAAATACAGTTTAATATAAAGCAACAAAATTGTAAAAGTAGCACTGCAAAATATTTGTAATTGTAAAAAAACGCCACTAATGTTTGCGTTTAAAAATCTGTTTTTCTGATAAATTTGTAAATTTGATAAACCTGACAAATTTTAGAAACTTTACTGAACATGCGTGATTTAAACGTAAATAGGTTTTTGAATGATAATAAGTAGAATTTTAATTCTATCTTAAAAATATATATAAATTACGTGTCACGTTGTTTGTTCGCGATGGACACCTAAACTACTTTACCGATTTTAATCAAACTTGCACACAGTGTGCAGTTTGGTCCAACTTAAGAGACAGGACCTTTTTTGCCCATGAGTGACCCACAATTTTTTTTCTAATTTAAGGATTTATAATAAGACATGACAAAGGGTCGTCGAAAAGGGCAGAACAACGTCTGACTGGCAAGCTAGTTAATACTGTAAATTTTCCAATATATAAATTTTCTAATCTTCTGTCATCAAAATGGCCAGAACAAAATAAAAGTCGGTATTTTTCTGATAAATTTTTATGTCAGTATAATTTTGTTATTATCCAAAATGTATTTATCGTTGTTAAATTTTTCAAGTATATCATGTTCTTCAACTAAATAGCCAGCAAAATAGAGTAGACATTTTACTCTACCAAAATAAAGTCTACCTCAGGCTATCTGGCGTGCGTACCCCAGTCTCTTTTATCTCTTTCAATTTTAACGAGCACAATAAAATGCAAGAGGGAGCATTGCTAAAAAAAGAAACTACAGTAACGGTATACGCCTTTCTAAAACCACTAATTACTGTTTTTAAATCAATTTAAGGTTAAAATTATACGTTTTTATTATAATATGTGTTCGACTCATAATTTTAAAAGTCTATGGCAATATTACAACCTTTTTATTTATTTAAAATCTATGTTGAATTCCCATAGAAGAAAATGGATACAAAGGGCAGACTTAATGCCTACTAAGCATTCTCTACTAGTCAACCAATCGAGTGGTGACAATTTGACCCAGGTGTAGAAATTAAAAAACAAATAAAAGAATAGAATCAAAAATAAATACATATAACATAAGAAAACATATTGTGATTTAATATTGTAAGTAAATACATAATACTATTCGTATACTTACATATTATATTAACACATATTCATAATATAAATATAAACAACTGTATATTTACACACAAATACAAAATTGATATCTACGTATGTATCAATTTACATTAAATACGGGTAATACTATATAACATTTTCATTTTAACACACTGAAAGGTCGGACTGCTGAAAAGTAAATAAACGACACGAAATAGTGTAGATAAGGTAACGCAAATGTTTTCATATCGTATAATCAAAGATTAGATTTAAAAAAAATTCTTACGGCGAAAACCGACAACCCTTTGAACAAGTTACGAGGCATTCCATCTTAGTCCTCATGAGTGGCAATGCATTTTCATTCCAAATTCAAGAAAGAATAAATGTAGGTATTAGTATTTACCTGTGTATGCGTTGTCACCTTTGTGAATTAAGGTACAATTGCTGCATTATCGATGTCTTCAATAATAACTAAAAACTGGCTTCAAAGAACAATGAGTCAATCAATCTATGGGGGAGATTTATTTTCAGCAGTGGACTTCCATAGGCTTAAATGGAACGATAACTATATTGATGGCACCAATAAGCGCATTAACGATCCAATCAACATAACATAGCGTTAAATAACAGCCTAATACTGCTGTGTTTAGTTAAACACTAAAAATGGATAAATAATTAATATTTAAAATAACTATAATAGGGGTAAAGTATTATATTATAATTAGTTTTTATACGTGGCAGAGCCACGCTACAGCTATATTATGGTTGTAGCACGATATGTATATATGTTGGCTCGATCGGGGAAGGACCACGCTCTCGCAGAATACGAGCGTAAAATAGCAGCTTAATACTGCTG
Source organism: Parnassius smintheus behrii (assembly GCA_036936625.1). Taxonomy (NCBI): domain Eukaryota; kingdom Metazoa; phylum Arthropoda; class Insecta; order Lepidoptera; family Papilionidae; genus Parnassius; species Parnassius smintheus. The sequence goes on from JAUPFT010000013.1 coordinate 46,614,990, forward strand.
TGTATCGTATGGTGAGTGTAGAGATCTGGAGACCCTTTTACTGGAAAAAAGGTATTCCCTCTTAGTCCTCATGGGTGATAACGCACTTGCGTTTTGATTCTTAAAATGTAGATGTCTATGAGCCACAGCATCCAATTACCATCAGGTGGACTGTGTGCTCGTTAGTAACCCTTATTCTATATAAAAAAAGTTGTAAGGAAGCAACGACAGACGAAAACGCTGTCGCCTCGTGGCCGCTTGTCCTGATAGAAATCAATTCGATTTTTTGAGACCACCTGTCATTTCGACCTCGGCGGCGCACCGCGTGATTTGAATACCCACGGAGCACCTCACCGCAGTGTAACGGATACAGTAAGATAATTACATGTATGTTTATACAATAAGTATATACATATATATATTCCTGACTGCCTCGTTTGTCTAGTGGTTGTAGTAGAGCGGCTGCTGATCATGAGGTCCTGGGTTCGAATCCCGGGTTGGGCCAAAAAATTAATTATTGAGTTTTTCCGTCAAGAAATTCTCAGTAGTTGTCCGGAGTCAGGAAGTTGGCGGTGTCTCACCCCCGTGCCTCGGAAAGCACGTAAAGTCGTTGGTCCTGCGCCAGGTCTCTCTCCGGTCGTGTCGGTTTACCGTCCCATCGGATTATGAGAGTGAGGGAATAAAGAGTGCTCCTGTGCTTGCGCATATACTTGGGCACTATAATCCTGTCCTGCGCCGATGGCTAGTCGCCGTTGAGGCAGGCTGCCGTGGCCGAAATTCGGCCTGGAGGACATTATATATATTCCACCTGATGGTAACTAAATACTGTGGCCCATAGACATCTATTTTTAAGCTCCCTAGAGGATGAAAGATGGAATATTTAGTATTTAGTATCAGTTTTGTCGGTGGCGGAATATTGCTTATGTTTTTACATTTAAATAAGTGTTAGAAGGTGATTTTGGTTCTTTGAAATTGTGCAATTTTGTGCTTTAAATGTCTGCGCATAAAAACTGTTAGTGGAAACGATAAACAAGTGCTCCGATGTTGATTTTAAACTCAAGCTACAGTCAAACGTCCGTTCTGTTAGCTTGACTACACTGCTCGAGTTGAACTGATATCGATTATGTTCTGGCTCAAGCTGTCGGCGAAATCTCCAAAAAATTTGGCAATGTGAACCTTTAACATTTAAGAAGAATTTTTTTAAAACTTCATTATATAGTCGATGATTCTTTTACCGTCTGGAAAAATAGACTTTAACAGGTGAACGGAATAGAAGCTTAGGGCACTTTTACTATTTTTTTGTCTTTACATTAACATATTATAAAATTGATCTATCAATAAATACTAATTTGAAATAAACTTTCGGTAATAAAGAAATAAAAACAAACATTTTGAACTAAATAAATAAATAAATAAATTCGTTATCATTTACTCTCTATCATTTACTCTCTATCATTCACCAATTAAATACCTTTTTTTTTCGGCAGCGAGACATTTCAACTTAGTTCCCAGGGGTATCAACGCATCTGCATATTGATTCTTAATTGATTTGAAATACCATCAGGTAAATTGTGTGCTCTTACCGTCTGAACTCTTATTTCCATCAAAAAAAATTACAACAAAACACAGTAATGGTATTACTGGTTCTATATAGTCTGTGGCGCTACATATTGTGATGCGGCACTCGTCCGTGATTTCGCTGACGAGAAGCCAGCAAGTTGATTTGGACGATTTGTCTTCTAATGTAACAGGTTGTTCGATTTAATAAGATTGGTGAGGATCAGAGCGCGATGACATTGTCTTTTTCAAACGTCAGCCGGCGTGAACTGGCGTTTACAAGTTTACATTGCAAGCTATTACTATTATTTAATCAGTCAAAAATATCAGCTTACATACAACGACGTTGACCACGTCTTAGTTCCATATGATATAACTGGCACTGTTCGCCATATGGTGATACTAAGTTGCTCAGCAAGTTATGGAGATGGCTATGCTCTGTAACTCTGAGTGAAGTAAGCTGGTAAGCACAGGTCTTTATTTATTTTACAGAATTTACAGATCTTCAAAATATTTAAAAAATTTCGATCGTGCAATTTTCCCACGATGCCTCCTTTTTATAGTATAAAGGTTAGAGACGAGCACAAAGTCCACCTGATGGTGAGTAAACCATGCAGCACCAGTATATCAGCAGTGCATTATGTGATAAATAAGGCAAATTCAATAAGTTTTTTGCCAGCGGTAATCGAATCAGGAAGGTAACATTATATATACACACATATAATATATACACATACAACATTATATAATATAACAACATAACATTAATGGCAAACACTAAGCCGTTAACTGTCTTATTTTGACGAATGGATGATTTGGTATCGCTTCTTATTAAAAAAATGCAATGTAAAAGAACAAGAAGAAGTTATATAAAAACATTAGTTTATGCTTCTTTTTCTTCCTTTCTCCTTTATCGTCAACCGTTAAAGCTTAATCCTAGACAGGGTCCTCTCCCATTGCAGAGAGGATTCGCCTAATAAGCGTCATGCTTGTCAGACAAATTGACGATCGCAGTTCCAGATGCTAGGTACCTTTAAACTTTCGAACATTAGAATTTTCTCCTGTATTAGAGAGGCATTTTACGTATATAAATTGCACATCAAAATCCAATTCGAAGCCGCTATTCGTTCAGTACCAACAAAAAAAAACCTGACAAGGCTAATTCCTGAGTACGTTAAAATTAAAAACTTTGGAAGTTTTAGCACCATTGTAATATGAATAGACAAAATAGGTGGAAACCATAATTTTAAGATTACTCTAATTAACAAAATTAAAACCAAACTGAAGCACATCTGCAGTGACGTGACGACAAACTCATTCTGTAGCCGACCCAAATTCATAGTTTACAATGAAGGGTTGTTCACGGTAGTTATAATATCGTATCCATTTGTGCTGGAAAGTACTCGAAACGCAAGGAAATTTTAATAGGTTAACTTCAGTAAAAATATATGAATTCAATGTGGTGTTCACGTGAGTATAAAAAAGTAAACCACTTCTGTACATAGGACTGCTCCATAGATCGCCACAGTTGGGAGGGTGGATTTTGCCATAGTTACCACGGATGTAATAAACAGCAAACCAACCTGATTGGCAACCACAGATTTTTATAATTTTGAGTTATCAGCAAGATGCTGCAGCCCATCATCTGTTTCAGTTTCCCTCGGTCGACACTAATGACACACAAGATGGTATGGGTTAGGTGGATGTTCTTACACCGCCACTGCACGACTAATGATTAAACTCGCCAAACTATACACCTTATTAACACTTACAATTAATAGATACTTAATAGAAATACTTGCGAATTAAAAGTAATCCAATGGTTGTTAAGTCTGGACTATGAAACCACTGAAAACCTTCTTATGTCATATACATAGCTTTAATACTGGATAGATCATGTATACATGCACACTCACAGATACACGCATACACACACACACACACACACACACACACACACACACACACACACACACACACACACACACACACACACACAAACACACACACACACACACACACACACACACACACACAACACAAAAGTAACTAATAATACAATATCATGTCCCTCATTTGTTAGTTATACATTTGTATGATTAAGAAATGGAAGGAGCTTGCTATGGTATGTTGATAATATCCTGAGGGGGAGACCATGGTGTTTCGTAACACAGGCTTCCGTCTATTATAGACACCAGACTCTCAGCTCATAGTGTACATTGTTTATACTCTACATTGTTAATTTTAAACTGTAAGAGTAAATAAAATATATTATTATTATATTAGCTACATTTGTAAAACTACCCAAAATAGCACATTATCTTAATGATAATAAATTCTTAATAAAACTCTGAATATAGTCCGTTAGTTTTAAAGCAGATTCTCTGTTCAATAAATAGACGAAATATTTTCTTTTTCAAAGAATACATCTACGGACTTTTATACTGTAATAAATTTAAAAAGTTTGTTAGTGAAGACAGCCAAGCGTTCATACGTAAAAAGAACAATAGAACCTTATTGAAGTTCTTTGAAGTCCATTCGCTTTTCTATCTGTTTCAATTCCCTCATTAAGCACAATAAGAGTTCCACAATCAATTTCGACTCGCGATCCGCCTTGGCTGCGTTATACGTGCGAGCAATATACTCCCTATTAATATAGTTTTAAGGTACAAATTGTGAAGATTATTTTACAAAATGCTTTGCAACGTATGGAGGCTGTCCATTCATTGTGGAGAGCATAGATTGATAGGCGGGGCTGGCTATGGTAGGTGGTTTACCACAAAGCCGAGGACATTTAGTGTTGACGATTGTATTGAATAGTTTGAGAAATAACTACATAACACGGACTTATATAACACTAGATATATATTCTCAGAAAAACTTTAAAATTATATTATTAGGTATGCGGTTTGTATATTAACGTAACGCAGACAGTAACTTATAACCTTTCATTACTCGAATATATTACATTATCTGTGTTATGAATAATATATGCAATTTGCCCGTTCCATCGAATTATGAGAGTGAGGGAATAGAGAGTACACCTGTGATTGCGCATACACTTGGCCACTGTAATCCTGTCCTGCGCCGATGGCTAGGCTCCGTTGAGGCAGGCCGCCGTGGCCGAAATTCGGTCTGGAGGACATTATTTTATTTATTATATGCAATCTGTAATTATATAATCCATAGATACCTAATTGGTATAATAAGTGTATACTCTGTACTTTCGGTGCAATAAATATAAGACTGTACGTCCGTTACCAAGGATTCAAAAAATAATTAAATAACGGGCACGCAGCCATATTGTACCTACCAAAATTATTGTATCAAGAAATATAATTGTTTTACAGTTCTAAGGGGTTTTTTATCTTCCTAGTTCTGTTCTGTACAAGAATTGACTTGGCGACCGTGACTGGACAAGAAACTACCATCCTCGGATGTTTTTATCACTTAAAAATCAGTCGATTACCTATTGTATAAATTTGAAAATGTTGAATTATGTGAGACCTAAAATGAAAGGAAAAATCATTTATAATGGTTCACAATACTAGATCAAAAAATTTTGGTAATAACATTTTTATACACCGTTAATAACCATAAATAAATTTTTATGCCTTGGAGGAGGGGGGCACTATCCATAGTTGCCACGCTTGTCATGGGGTTGGCTATTGTAGTTTGTTTTTTTTTAATTTTAGTTGTTATTAGGAATACGCTGCTGCCCATCCCCTGTTTAGTTTCCCTCTGTTGCCGCTTACGACTCCCACGTGATGATATGGGGTGGGGTAATTTAATACACATGTTCATTAAAATATTATTTAAAATGTATACTTAACATACTATTTTTTTATTCATTTATTTACACTTTATTGTACTAAAGGTACAAACGGCGGACTTAATGCCATATGGCATTTTCTACCAGTAAACCGGAAAGTTAGTGGTAGATGTGTGTACTGCAGTGGGCTAAGATGAAACCTAAAATTGAATAATTTCACATACCCCCCCCCCACACACACACACACATCACACACACGTATAGTCATAGCTCAAACTTAATTATATATACATATATATACATACGTACACATTCTAGGTATGTATTACTTATGTAAGTATATAAGTGAAATTTATTCTTTTCTATACTGTTCTATTGTATACTTTTCATAAATGGTTACTTAAATAATGAAAATAATCATTATCGTCTTTTTTCAGAAATTTACACCATTTAATTTTTTTATTCTTTTAATTAAATTAAATTAAATTATTCTTTTAAATTTAATTTTAAGCCAATTAAATTAAAATCAATCTCCACTATTATAGAGCAACGCAAGAAAAGGGCAATTATAGTCCTCAATTGTCTTTTTATTTATATTATTGGTCAGATGGCTGGGGCCAAGTTCAGAACAACCAACGTTCGGTGTTTTCAGCTTCGCCAATTGTAGTTCGCGCCTGAACGTGTAGCAAGCACCATTGCAGACGATGACAAGCACTATGCAAAATGACGAATGATTTAAGGGATTTAAGAATATCCCCTACCTCATACTGTGGGTTTTATAAAGGGCGATAAAAAAATGATCCAATAATTGGGCAGCAGCAGATAACAGCTGGATTTTTTATAGAATAAGGGTAACAAACGAGCACACAGTCCACCTGATGGTAACTGGACTGTCGAGCCCATAGACATCTACATTTATACTCGATTAAGAATCAAAACGCAGATGCGTTGTCACCCCTGAGGACTATGATGAAATGCCTCATTTTCAGTCAAAAAGCGTATCCAGATCTCTACACACACCATACGAAACACAGCAGTATTAAGCTGCTATTTTACGCTGGTATTCTGTGAGAGCGTGATTCTTCCCCAGTCGAACCGACCACATACCATAAGACCATAACCACAATATAGCAGCAGCGTGGCTCTACCACGTCAAAGAAACAAAAAACAAAAAGAAACAGCGATTGTCAACCCGCTCACCAAGCGTAGCTATTGCAAATATCTCACCTATGGTTAATCTATGGGAGAGGGCTATGTTCAGCAGTAGACTTCTGATAAGCTGTTAAAAGGGGGGTTCCCCTTTTCACATTCTTTATGTTTTTGTTGAGACACTATTAATTGTTGCAAAATTTTATCTCTTTAATTATTTCAAAGAAAAAAGTCAGAGGTAGCAAACTAACCGCAACAATAACTTTGTCGAAAACGAATATTGATAATTTTTAGTTTTCTAAATGTTCTTTATTCTTATTTTTATTTTATCTTAGTAGATTAATGATCCACCTTGGTATCTAATTTTGAAATTTCTAAGTATCTCGATTGAAGTTGTCATGTAGGAAGTGATTTCAGAATTTGAGGAGTGAGGCACTGAATCCGAGAATTAGTGAGTCATAAAAAATCACTATTCAGTATTTAATAAGTCAAGGACATTAACAATATTTCATAAATTCATAAAAATCTTAATTCTACGTATTCAAGGGAGCTATAGATATATAAATTTGCAATCAGTACACTTAATTTTCGAGTAAAATGTTTAAAGTAGCTCATAATTATTCCTGTAAATATAAGTCATTGCGTCGCCGTTTTCTTTCCTGAACTCAGTCATTTTTATGGCATTAGTGGTAAAGTATTCTTACAACGAATGTGAAGCGTATTACTTATCCTTTTCGTTAAAAAATATATATAAATCGTGTCGCCTACGTGTCGTCGAGTTGTAACTAAAGTTGAGTTAGTACAGCTTACGAGGTGGAAGCTAAGTTGATATATAGACGACGTTGCAAAGAAACGAAGGTGGAGCGTAGTTGCGAAGAAGTTAAGTGTAACGTCTTGCAGTAACCACAATTATTGCGCATTACTGTACCAAGAAAGAATATAATAAAAGAAATAACGGCGAGGCAAAAACTTACACGGTTGTGTAAGTTTTTGCCTCGCCGTTATTTCTTTTAATTCATACTCTGCGTTTATCCTTTAATTGGTCTTAATTAAAGGATAAACGCAGAGTATGAAACAGAAAAAAGCATAATTATTTCTTACATTTACGCGAATACTGCATAGTGAATAAAACTATTTTTACAGATTTAGCGTTGTTATTGAGATTTACTGATTTTTACCTACGACGAAATGGAGGAGGCATTCAATTCGTCTGTATGTTTTTTTATGTGTGTTACCTCATAACTTTTCGCTGGATAAACCGAATTTGATGATTCTTTTATTATCTGAAAGCTGGTACTTCTCTTGTTGTCTCGTACAAATATAATAATCTCGTATAATTAACCAAGATCTGACCAGTAATTTATGAGTTATCTTTAATAATGCGTATTTAATGCGTATCAATACATTGTTTCAGTCTATATATATTTTATAGGTTTAAAGAGAAGAAGATATAAGCGCATCTACATAATAGTAATAGCAGTTTCATAAGAGTAAGTATAAGTTTATTTTTAAAATTAAAGCAAGATGTGTATTAGCTACGATGCTGTAGTGACTTTTTATAATTGCATTTGTCTTAACAATAATAACTGTTTTGTTTGTAATTATTGTATAAGGCCTTAATAGAACTGCGAGTGTATATTCAATTAAATTTGGTTAAATATATTCTACTGGGAACAATTTTGGCTTTATGTATTGATTCAATGTTCAATTACGTGCATGTAGGTACGATATTATCTAATATATAAAAATTAATGATTGTTTGTTCGTATTTATTCGCTGCAATACCGTTTATCGGATTGCGGAAAAACTTTGTCAACATATTACTTGCACTTCCGCGAAGGTTAAATATAGGCTTATAGGCTAAGTAAATTTAACTTACAGTCGGTGGCGCGCGTATCGTACCGACATATTTTTTTTAATTATTATAATTTGTTATATTTAAAATTAGAAATGATCATTTCTAATTAAACAATATAACTCTTCGAAATTTAAAGTGATATTTCCACATTTATTTCTTCTGCGGCTGCAACGCGCTGAGTACCAGCTAGTATTATTTAAACAAGTGGCAAAATTAAACATTTGTACAACCTCATAACTTGTTTCTCTGTGAACCGATTTGGATGATTCTTTTTTTGTCTGAAAGCTGGTTCTTCTTGTGTATTCTCGTATAATTTTTTCTTCAAGATTTTTTTAATCAAGATGTGACCAGTAGTTTTTAATAATCCGTATTGAATTGATTTCGAATACATTGATGTTGTATTATACTGAAGTCCATTTTTTGTATTATACTGAAGTCAGTTGTACAAAATTTTTAATTTTACCACTTGTCCCTTTTATCGTATTTGTAGGAATCTGAACCCAATTGAAAATACATCGCAGGCTCACTGAAACAATAAGGAATATATTTTTATGTTTTGGATATTACGGACTGTTTTCCTATAACGACGTTCGAAGCCGTTCCACAGATTGCACAAGGCGTTACAATTATTTCAGTGAAACTCATTCAGTACTGACGCTTCCCAGTTTTGGCTTCATTACAAAAAAAAAACACGCAATAACAGTTTCGTGAGCAACAATAACTATTAAAACACCCACTTTCAAATTTCAACTGTACGCCAAGTTAGATTTTCCTACAAAACACAATGCAGTCGCCTCTATTGGCGAGATACAAGGTTCAAACGTACCGTTGAAATAGTTTCAATAGATGTTAAAGTAACTAGACGTCCGAATAGTTGCAAAGTTGGCATGGTTGCCAACAATGGTGGTCACTCGAGAATTGTTTAGTTGGCCGTTCTGAATTCAAACGTTGCCGGCGCAAGGGCGTTTCAATTGATGGCGTACGTTCCTTTACATTATATAACATATTATCTTTCATATAAGTGCACACAGACCTGATAGCAAGTGGGTGCTGTATTCCATAGACATATCCTTGATTAAAATTTTTTGGTAGACAGAACTAAATAAAACTGAATAAATAAGGTAGGACTCCTTTTTGTCTCGTAGTGAGGATGAGTGCTCTTGTCCATGTAGGAAGACAGTGAAATTTTAAGCTGTTAAGCTCGTGCCTTTTTTAGTTTTTTTCTGAAACTTAACTTTGTTTTTTGGTGACAACGAGTCAGATATTAAACGAAACTTTATAGAAAATTACTTAATAAAAATTATGTAGCATGGTTGAGTGGTGACGCAAGTGTTAAGTATGAATAATAAAAAAATAAGAAGGGCATTACGGGGGATTACTATGTGAAGTCTGAAGATGTTTTATCATTTTATCGAAGTTGCAAAAATAAAAGTTGTTTCTTTCGCTTTATAATTTTGATTTTCCAAAAGCATTGGGGGCTCGTCCCGCATCTTAAACCGGGACCTCTCGCAATCTGAGCGCAGATTAAACATATATAACAATACTTAGACAACATCCTTTTAAAATTATCCCTTAGAACGGACTGATAGGCAATTAGGTGATTTCCATAATGTTTTATTTCTTGCTTACGAAATACTCTGTGTGTACAATCAAACCCAAACATTGTTGACGGAGTACGGCGCCGCATATTTTAATACACTAAATAAGTGTCAACGAATGAGTAATATTATAATTTGATGTTACTGGCAGCATTTAATTAAATTGGCCGAAAGCCAAGTGCGTACTGAAGAACGCTGGTATGGCTTTAAAACATATTCATTCGCATTTTAAAATAAATTACTTTTTTTGCGTGTCTACAATGTATTTAAATAAGTTTCTCTATCAGGATTAAGTTGGCCTTCGTGTAATGTTAAACGAAATTACGAATGTATGAGTTTAAAATTTAAAAGTACATTTTCAAAGGTAACTTCGTTAGTTTATTACTTACGTAAATTCATACGGAGCAGACAGGCGTAAATCTTATTACCATATCAATATATATATATATATATATATATATATATATATATATATATATATATATATATATATATATATATATATATATATTGCTACGTTAGTCTAATGGTTGTAGTAGTGCGACTGCTAATCATGAGGTCCTGGGTTCGTATCCCGGGTCGGGCCAAAAAATCAATTATTGAGTTTTCCTGTCAAGAAATTCTCAGTAGCTGCCCGAAGTCAGGAAGTTGGCGGTGTCTCACCCCCGTGCCGTGCCTCGGAAAGCACGTAAAGCCATTGGTCCTGTGGTCCTGCGGCTAAACTCTCTCCGGTCGTGTCGGTTTACCGTCCCATCAGATTATGAGAGTGAGGGAATAGAGAGTGCACCTGTGCTTGCGCATACACTTGGCACTATAATCCTGTCCTGCGCCAATGCCTAGCCTCCGTTGCGGCAGGCCGCCGTGGCCGAAATTCGGTCTGGAGGACATTATTATAATACTATAATATATATGAGACTAACATCAATATGAATAACTAAATACCCTAAAAAAATTATAACATAATCAAAAAGATAATTATTATCGCCCCATGGGTATCGTACAGGATATGGGAAAAGTAAAATCGATTAAAAATTAGGAATCAACGACGCGTTTTCATCCCTGATGACTAAGATGTATCGCTTCGTTATTCTTGAAAAGGGCCTGAATTCTTATAACTTTTTTTTTCTTTATTTTTTTAAAAACGTAAAACTAACTATATGAAACACATCTGCAGCAACATTTACAGCACAGCACAGCACAGCACACCTACAGCATTTAAGCATCACACTACTGGGTACATAATTATAAATGTGCGTATAGCTTCACAAATTATAAAAATATTTTTACTCCTCTGGCATACAGGTTTCCTCCCCGCTCATGTATTTAGTTTAATACGTCTTTAAAACCACACCGAAACATACTGGTACCAGGTGAAGAAGGTGAATCGTAACGAAAAGGTCTATATCATCGTAAAGGTCTATATTTGAATACGCGGCAGAGCCTTACTATAACTATATTGTGGTTGTAACACAAATGCGCCGGCTCGACCGGGGTAGGACCACGCTCTCACAGAATACCAGCGTAAAATAGCAGCATAATGTCACTGTGTTTCGTAGAGAACTGGAGACCTTTATACTGGAAACGAGGCATTTCATCTTAGATCCTCAGGGGTGACAACGCACCTGCATTATGATTCTTAATGGAGGATAGGTGTGGATTTCTATGGGTCACGGTATCCACTTACCACCGGGTGGGTGAACTGTGTGCTCGTTTGTCACTCTTAGTCCTGAAAAAACGTTTTGCCTTAATAATTACATAACTGTTTTTCTTAGAGACATAAGTGAAGGGTCATTATTTAACTTGACCTTGAGTTTGCATCACGTCTGAGCGGGTTAGTGGGCAAGGGGTAACGCGCTGATTGACCGACACCGAAACCGGCCCTCTCTCTCCTTTCTAACACTAAAAGCGACTTGCTGACATAGACGTTTTACGTTAAATTAACGGCTGCGTGTCCCGACACAGCCCCACCCGACTTTTTAAAAACTTTAAATACGTCCATACACATATGTACATATTTAACAATTAGTACGTGCCTATTTAACAATTAGTAGTTTTATAAATAAAACAAAATATTGTAGTAATCAACATTCAAGCGTCATTGGATACACAACAAATTGAAAACTCGGCGCTCGCTCTCACAGGGGCGAGGCCAGAGACGCCTCAAGTGCCAATTTTCGCCAATTCACGGTGCCGTATTGAAGGAATGCTTTACGGATTTTTTCGATCGAATATCCAATTCCAATCGACTGTCACGACCTGTTGTAAAATAGGAAAAGGTTCGATAGAAATAGTATCAGAAGCTAGAATTTCTCGTACAATATTCACCGGATAAATTAGATAGTTTCCATACAAAGCATATAATTCTTTCTCTTAAAAGTCATATTGCACTGGTAGAAAACGCCTTTGTACATTTTTGTGCGACGAAGTTTAAATAAATATGTAAAATAAATAATTTATATTTTGAAGTCTTATCATTGCAAGTACCTATTTTTTAGAACAAAAATATTGAATCGACTAAATGCATACATATTATATACATACACAGTGCTCTGTACCATAATCGACAATCCCGAATGTCGTTTATATCGAGCTTGACCTCTTTTTTCGAACTTTTCCCATTTATGTTTTTGGTGAGATGTCATTAATTAAAAAAAAGTTAATATCGGTTTATTAATTTTAACAAGTACGATCATATATTTATTCAACGTTTTCTCTTGCGTTTACATTGAAACTGTTTTTTTTAATTATAGAATTAAATGTCAAGAAAATAATTGTTGCGTTTAGTTTTAAGTATAGATAAACTTTTAGTTTTTTAAGTTAATTTACCAACTTAAACGACCTTTTTTGACACCGAATATCGATTATTTCATAGTTTTCATGCTCTTTTTAAGCCTAATAATGCTAATAATCTTGATGCTAAATTTCAAGTTTCTAAGCAATCTTAAAATGCCCTAGATTTTGGATTATTGCGTCGGTAAGGGATAAGAATGTGCCATATTTTAGATCTTAATAACTCTAAAACTATGAAGGGTTTTTCTATGAAATTTGGTATAAATGTAATAGGTTTGCTATTAATCCTGGTTTTTAATCAAAAACCTATACTGATTAAGTTTAATGATTTTCATTTAATCTAACCTAACCTAAGCTTCAAGTTTATCATAAACCTAAGGTTCAGGTTTCTGATCAAACAACAGGATTTTTTCAGGTTGGTGATAATATAAAGTAATAACTTTATCTCTTTCCGGTTCTTGATCAAAAGCCTAGGTATCAGCTACAAGGTGGATTCATATTAGGTATGCAAAATGAAAATGTGTTGGTCTAATATTTTTAAGCTTTAGGGTTTTCAAAAGTCAATGTGTCGTCCTTTCCTATATCGAATTTCGCTAACATACTTTCGCGTGCTTATATATTCTTCCCTTAATCTTATCAAACTCAAGCAACGTAATGATGCTGTGTTTCGTATGGTGAGTGCAGAGAACCGCAGACCCTTTTTACTGGAAATGAGGCATTCCATCTTAGTCCTTCGTCCTCCGTTAGAATAAGGTGACAAACGAGCACACAGTCCACCTGATGGTAAGTGGTTGCTCTGGCCTATAGACATCTATATCTATCCTCAATTACGAATCAAAATGCAGATGCTTTGTCATCCGTGAGGACTAAAAGATGGAATTCCCTGTTTCCAACCAAAACTATTTTACGTCGTTATCCTGTGCGACATAGAGAGTAAAATTTATCTCTGCCTCATTGGTCTAGTGGTTCTAGTAGTGCGACTGCTGATCATGAGGTCCTCGGTTTGAATCCCGGGTCTGGCCAAAAAATCAATTATTGAGTTTTTCTGTCAAGAAATTCTCAGTAGCTGCCCGGTGTCTCACCCCCGTGCCTCGGAAAGCACCTAAAGCCGTTGGTCGTGCGCCTGATCTCTCTCCCGGTCGTATCTGTTTACCGTTCCATTGGATTACGAGAGTGAGGGAAATTCGGTCTGGAGGACATTATTATTATTATTAACATTTATCTCAACTATACTTTTGGATATGTGATGGATACCAACAGTTTAAAATTATTCTGCTTATTGATAACCGTAATTTGGTTGAAACCAATCATGTCAGCCTCTTGGTATTCCATTGGATTTATTTCAAAGTAAGCTCATGAGTTATATGCTTTAATTTCGCCCTCCCTTTATAACATCGGACAACCAGGTGGTCGGCATGTCTTCACCCCTTTTTTTTCGATATTCAACGCACTCAAACCAAACGTTTTGCTTTGCCTTCCGTGAAGCGTATAAGAATTGGAATTAGCTGCCGGCGTCTGTTTTTCGGTTCTAATACAATCTGGACCTCATCAAGACAAGAATCAGTAGAGTTTTGTAGCGATAAGACTACTTACCGTTAAGTGGAGTTGTGGCACCTTATTGGGACGCTGGCTTATAACATGTAAAACATATATCTGAAATAAAATTAAGATATAATTATTGATTTATATGTTTTCAGAATATGTCAATATGTTAATAAAAAGTATATTAAATTATGACACGATGATTTAATTCTTTCGAAATACAACGATTGTTTTCATTCTAACCTCTGTGTTTATAAATATATAAATAACTACGCCAAGTTTCAATCATCAACGTGAAATACGAGTACACTCAAAGAAAATTCTCTGTATAAGACAGATGTATAGAAAGGCACTGAAGTGATTAGATGTTGTATGATACTTTAACACAAGTGTTCCGTTTTGCTGAATTTTGTTTTTGAAACATTTGAAATATTGTGAAAAGAATGCATGAAATTCATTCATTCATAATATAGGCCTCGCCACTATTTTTGCCTCGTATGGGGGATATTTGCCATCGTTCCTGTTATTAGGCGGGTTCTTGTTATTATTAGGTAAAAGCTGCTACCCCTATCCCGGTTTGTTTCCCTTTATCATATTTTACGGGACGATATGGGGTAGTGAATATTCCTACATCGCCACTACACGGCAAAAACATGAGACATATAAAATAGTGAAATATAATTAAAATATATTTTTATTATGTTCTGAGGATCCCAAAAAGTCAGCTATTTATTAATAAAATCTTTTACATAATTATAAAAAATGTGATCATGAGATATGGTGTAATAAAGTACTACCAGCTACTAATAAGAATAACTACTAATAAAACTAGTTTGATGGTGTGAGAATAAGCTTCATGAAATAGCCTAGTGGGATCAATAGACTAGATGAAAGGTCCAGATCCTCCATCTTTTTTTTACGTCAGCTAAACACTATATAGGTCTACAGCATGATCAATCTAAACATATAAACATACTAATCAAACGATTTTCCACGGGTTGACTCATCCCATCACTCACCCACCGCTACGTGTAACGCGCAATAATTACTGTGCGAGGTCTTCCGTGTTAAACACATCGTGTCATTCTATAAGGGTTATTAGTCATGGCTTCAAGCTACTTTTGCACATTAACATTTAATAGCCCCATAATAGTAATAATAGTATATAATGTAATGCTGTAAAATAAGCGATGTGCTATCAACGTAATTATATCAATTATTTTTAAGTGTCATCCATTTTTAACCGAATTCAAATAAGGAGCTGGTACTATATTTGCCGGAATCTTTTTTCACCGCTTACTTAATGACGCCTGATCGATTTGGAATCCTACTGAACTATTGAATCCATTTCAATTTTATCAAAATCAGTCGAGCGGTTTTAAAAAATCAACAGTAAACTATTTTATTTATATGGAAGTCGGTTGTACATTTTTTTTTAATTTAACGACTTGTATCCATTACAACCTATAAAAGTCAACATAGGTCTTCCCTGTGTCTCATTGGGGTGATTTTTCTATAGTTGAATAGCTACAGCTACAGCTGGGTTGGTAACCATTATTTTTTTTAATAAGGAAGACACTCCAGCTAATCTCCAGGTTTGCTTTCCTCTGTCGCCTATTACGACACGCACGGGACAATATGCGGTAGTGGATAATTTTACTCTCGTTGAAATAATACTAGTTTTTACGGAATTTATCGCGTATATTTAACTTTTTAATACCCGACGTTTCGAGAGCTTTACAGCACCCATGGTCACGGGAAGGACTGAGATGTTTAACGTCCAGATGTCATAGTTAACCGCGGTTACCATAGATTAAAATTTAAGTTTTGTTCCGATCTACACAGTATGAACTTATGGTATCATGAAGTCTTGCAGTTGAATGCTTGGGATTTAATTTTATTTATTATAGGATCCCAAGCAGATGGTAGCACCCAGCCATCTTCTCTATTGAAATTAGGATGTTTTTTGATTTCAATAGCCTCGCGAATCATCCTTGGAAGGAATCGGTGTTTTTAGCGAGGATTTGTGGTCTATCAAATATTATGTAGTGACGGGGGCGATCCTGTACATGTTCACAGACTGCAGACTTCCCGGAGCGTCGATTCTTCACATCAGCTATATGTTCTTTGACGCGGGTTTTAATTGATCTTTTAGTTTGTCCTATGTAGGAGAGACCACATTCACAATCAAGCTTGTACACTCCTGCATCTTGCAGAGGGACGTTACACTTGACTGATGGTAAAAACTGACCAATCTTCTTCAGCGGCTTGAAGTATGTTTTGATGGAAGCGCGCTTCAAGATGTAGCCAATCTTGTCAGTGACTCCTCGGGTAAGAATCGACGCTCCGGGAAGTCTGCAGTCTGTGAACATGTACAGGATCGCCCCCGTCACTACATCAGATTTGATAGACCACAAATCCTCGCTAAAGAACACCGATTCCTTCCAAGGATGATTCGCGATGCTATTGAAATCAAAAAACATCCTAATTTCAATAGAGAAGATGGCTGGGTGCTACCATCTGCTTGGGATCCTATAATAAATAAAATTAAATCCCAACCCAAGCATACAACTGCAAGACTTCACGATACCGTAAGTTCATACTGTGTAGATCGGAACAAAAGTTAAATTTTAATCTATGGTAACCGCGGTTAACTATGACATCTGGACGTTAAACATCTCAGTCCTTCCCGTGACCATGGGTGCTGTAAGGCTCTCGAAACGTCGGGTATTAAAAAGTTAAATATACGCGATAAATTCCGTAAAAACTAGTATTATTTCAATGTGTAGTGTTCGCGTAAATATAAGAAATTTTACTCTCCCTCTACCCTGTAAAGGTATAAAGCACCAAGAAGACGCTTTACAAGTGCTTTCGAACAATATTACTTAGGCAGGAGATGTTATTATGACACGAATTATACAAGCTGAAGTCACCTGAGTGGGCACAAGTTTACATTAAGAAACTCCAATACTCACTCACAAAATCAAAGTCAAGTTTTCTTTTAGCCTTTCGATTACTTTATCTACTAAGCTTCACAGAGATAATACACAATAAACAATAACCCTTTCCCTCCCCAGAAATCTGGCGTACAGGTAAGAATCAAAATATACGTATTAGATCAAAGATTCTCAAAGTAGTCGACATCGACCCCTTGGGCCGAATATGGTTTCCCAGGAGTCGACATAAACGAAAACTGATAATTTGTGACTGTAATTTATATTAATATTTATTTTACACATGATATTTACTAATTGTAAGTCTATTTATTTTGTTAAATTTTGATTTAATAAAATGATGTCAAGTCTACTCACTTAACAAACCGCAAAAATTTTCTGAAGGGTTCGAAGGGTTTTGAGATGTTTGTTCATTTTGGAAAAGGGGTCTCTTACCAGAAACAGAGTTTGGAAATCTCGAATTCGAAAGGTGAAGGCTCAGGACCGTGTTTTGTGTCATTGCTTGGAGTTCTATGTTCAATAATGAATTTGTGAGGGGTTGTAATGATTATTGATGTTAAAAATTAGCTATGCTTCGCGTTCTTCAAACTAGAAACATTATTTTATTTTATTATTAGTACCTTAGCTAACTAATTTACAACATCTTTGATATAATTGATTTCCGCAAAGTAACGTCAGATTCTATTAATGGCTGTAATAATGATATAACCTAATACCATCAAAAAGTTTACGTTTATAAATATTTATGAATTCCGAGAAACAACAGGTAATTTTGCAATGTTATATTTTAGTAGCTTTTTTTAAAGAATAAAGGTGGTAAACGAGCACACAGTCTACCTGATGGTAAGTGGATGCTGTGGCCCATAGGCATCTACATTATCTTCAATTAACAAAATGCAAATACATTGTCACCGCTGAGGATTAAGAAGGAATGCTTCGTTTCCAGTAAAAGGGTCTCCGGATCTCTACACACACCATACGAAACACAGCAGCAATAACCTCCTATTTTACGCTGGTATTCTGTAAGAGCGTGGTCCTACCCCGGTCAAGGTGACCCATTCATGCTACAACCATAATATAGCTGCAGAATAGCTCTAATGAGTTCAAAATATTTAATTTGTTGTGTTATTTTTTTTATAAAACCGAGGTGACAAACAAACTTTACACCTGGTGGTAAATGACTCCACGGACATATCTAGCCTACCTTTAATAAATACACCAGATGCGTTGTCACTGCTGAGGACTAACATGGAGTGCGTCTCAAGCTCTAATTTAAATGGCTCTCTGTCATATTGTTCGTACCAGAACTCAACAATACAAGCACTACTTATTGGCGACAGAAATAGTAGATCAAATGGAGGTACCTGCCTCGATGGTTGAATAGTCAGAAAAGGAGTTGCACCACCTAGTCACACCCACACGATTTGAGTATGTTTGGTGATATGAGAAATAATAGTACAGACCGCCAACGCCAAACATGCAAAGGCGTGTACTATTTTAATCAAAGCTTCAAGGAGGTCTCCTGTCATAAAATTGGACATGTTTCAAAAGTTTAGGGTCGAACTATTGGGAGACATTCGCAACCCACAATTCGACCATTCGCACTGTTAAATTGCTTAAGTAGTTTCATTATCTAACATTCCTTTCGAAGACGTTAAGAATTTAATATGTGTAAATCTTACCGTGCAGATATGAGCAAGGCTTCTACCTAGCTGCGGGGAGTGTATTAGCTGTAACTTTTTTATTATTTAGAATAATGGCAGTAGTTTGAGGATTATGCACTCGCCGTAAAGAACATTGTATCCCAGTGACCCGAGTTTGAGTTCGGACGGCACCAACGATTTTTTATTACGTGGTCAGCGATGAAGGTAAACACAGTCGACTTGCATGTATGAGAATTAAAATATTTGGAAAACAATTATATGAACAAGCAATAGTGCTACACAGCGAACTATCTCCTTCATCCTCTTAAAAATATATGGACGCGAGGAGGCCCAAGTCCAGTAGTGAGACGTGACATAATACGTATCTAGTTATTACATATGTATATATGTTTAGTTACAGCCTGCATACCTCCCATAATCAATTATTTTATTTAACATAATTTAAATTATACAAAATATTTTTCATGTATCTACTATATAGTTCAAAGGCTACCCCTCCGCTATCGCAGATATTTCAAAATATTGAGTAAATTATTTACGGTTTTCCGTTTGTCCCTGAATATGTGAAATGCAAATTTCAGTATCAGAGTAATTCCCATAATCGTTGTCTCCTGTCTGCGGAAAATAATCGTCTTCATGTCACCTCTGTTATAGTAGCTTTTCGTACAAATCTTTTACTTCATATGTGGTTATGGAACGAGTTAGAGATCAGTGCACTTGCTGCCACGAGCAGAGCATCTTTCAAACGCAAATTCATTTTCTGACGATGCAGGAGTAGTTTGTATATTTCCATTATTTTATACCCTTCAATTTTAACTTTTCCATTTTCCTGTTTCTATTCTGCATATTTTATAGGTGTTTGAATCAGGAACTACGATATTTAATTGTGTACGTACCATGTTTGTGTATAATATATGTAGTATGTTCCTATTATTTTATTTATATTATATACTAAGATACACTCTATTCCCTGCATTTACTCGTCGTTCTATATCCCTAGGGAATAGAGTGAATGGGGCACTACACTCTATTATGAAGAACCAGAATGTGTCAAAACAGGCACGTATGGTAATTCATAATGCTGTGTTAGTCCCTACTTTAATGTATGGTAGTGAAAGCTGGGTGTGGCAGAAGAAGCACGAAAGTAGAATAAATGCTGTAGAAATGCGGTCTTTAAGGAATATGCTAGGGTTGAATCTGAATGACAGGGTGAGAAATTGCGTGATAAGAGATAAATGTGGTATGCAAGATGATGTTGTGACCAGGATTAAGAAAGGAATGCTTCGGTGATTTGGTCATGTGGAAAGAATGAATGAGGAAAGAGTGACAAAGCAAATTTATATGGCAGATGTGAACGGCCGAGTCGGGAAGGGACGCCCTAGGAAAAAGTTTATCGACCAAATTGGCGATATTTTGAAAATGGGCCACGTTAGAAGTACCCTTAACCGACGAGCATGTATACGTAGATATATGGATGTAAAAGAGGCGAAAGAGGTATGTCAAGATCGTGCCAAATGGAAGTCCGTAGTCTCTGCCTACCCCTCTGGGTGACAGGCGTGAGTGTTTATAAAAAAAAACTAAGATACATATTATTAACATATACATATTATGTTAATAATATGTATCTTTGTATGTAGTATTAGATCAACGCTCCGTCCCCATCGTGCTCTAATCCAAAATCCCGAAAAGCTCGAGTCATAAAACCGCTTTCAGAGCCTGGAAGATTGAAATGCAGTGGACGATATGAATGACAAGCTCATGGAACCTATCCATGCAATCGAAGCTAAATTCTGCAAGACCCGCCGCAGAAGAACACAAAAACTCTCCGATCACACTCTTAATCTCATGACTGTTGGACGAGAGATGAGGCTGCAAACGTTAGAATATTTGACAGCATACAGGCAACAGAACAGACAGATCTCCAAATGTATGCAGCGGGACTTACGCAACTTTAATACTGCTCGTATTGAAGAAGCCATCGAGTGGAACCAGGGCCCAAAAGTCCTTGCCAGAGATCTGTCTGCCAGAAAGATAGAACTATCAAAGCTGAATACTGAGTATAGCAGCATCGCTTCCGGAACACCTGAGATTTTTAGTGAGATTGAGAGGTTTTATGGGCAACTTTACACATCATCGTTGGAGCCACATTCAAGTGTGATTAACGATCAAAGGGCAAGTCTTGTCTGACACTATTCCGATAATATCCCGGACGTCAGTCTGAGCGATATAAGAATGGCTTTCCGTAACTTAAAAACGGCAGGGCCCCAGGCAAGGATAGAATCAAAGCGGAGCTTCTGAAAGCGAGTGAAACACCGGTACTTGAAGTCCTTCAGAAGCTCTTCAATTCCATCCTGAATGGTGACACTACTCCGGAGGCATGAAGCAGAAGTGCGGTGGTCTTGTTCTTCGAAAAAGGCAACACTCTCTTGAAGAACTACAGACCGATTTCCCTTCTAAGTCGCGTCTACGTACTGTATTCGAGAATGATTACTAATCGTCTCGCACGCAGACTCGATGACTTTCAGCCTCCTGAACAAGCCGGTTTCCGAAAAGGCTTCAGTACCATAGGCCACATACATACTCTGCGGCAGATTGTACGGAAGACCAAAGAGTACAATATGCCACTTTGCCTGGCGTATGTGGACTATGAGAAATCCTTTGAATCCTGCGAAATTTGGGCGGTGCTACAGTCCTTTCAACGGTGCTAAGTTGACTTTCGATATTTCGAAGTTCTGAACTGTTTGCATTGTAGGGCTACGATGGTTATCCGAGTACAGAAACAGAGTTCGAAACCTATCCAACTGCAGAGACGTGTAAGACAGGATGATGTTATATCCCCGAAACTCTTCACCGCTGCATTGGAAGACGTTTTCAAGCTACTGGACTGAAAAGGATACGGAATTAAAATCAATGGCGAGTACTTGGCGAATCACTCACCATCGATTTGGCGACTTAAGATGAACATGGACAAAACAAAGACCATGTTTAATGTCCATGTCACACCTACGCCTGTAGTTTTTGGGAGCATTATCCTCGAAGTTGTTAACGAGTACGTTCACCTGGGATAAATAGTCCGTTCAAATTCAACTAAGAGGTCAATAGACTGATTCAACTCGGCTGGGCAGTGTTCGGAAAATCACGGCACATCTTCTCGTCAAGTGTACCTCAAAATCTGAAAACCAAAGTGTCACAAACATCCAGTGCGTGTTGCCAGTGATGACTTACGGATCTGAGACGTGGCCCTTCACTGCTAGCCGTACGAGTACGCTCAAGGTCACTCACCGAGCTATGGAGAGGGCTACACTCGGGGTTTCTCTGCGTGATAAACTTAGAAATGGGGATATACGCAGTAGAACCAGAGTGACCGACATAGCCCAACGGTTTAGTAAGCTGAAATGGCAATGGGCCGGCCATATAACTCGAAGAACCGGTAACCGATAGGGAAAAAATGTTCTCGAGTGAGTGGCAGCCTCGTACCGGTAGGCGTAGTGAAGGCTGACCTCCCACTAGATGAAGTGACGACCTGGTAGGACATGCAGGAAGTCGATGGATGCAGGTGGCTCAAGACCGTGCTTTGTGGCATTCCGTGGGGATAGCCTATGTACAGCAGTGGACTTGTGTAGGGCTGTAATGATTATGATGTAGTATTAGATATGGAAACATAATGTAGAGATAGATGATTTTAACTTTGCTGTTCGCACTTTTCACCTACAATATATTCTCTGTTTAGTCTGGAGATAGACTGGTAGAGAATGCCCAATTGCATTAAGTCCGCCTTTTTGTACTTGGTGTTCAAACAAAACATAAATATATAAATAAAAA
Source organism: Parnassius smintheus behrii (assembly GCA_036936625.1). Taxonomy (NCBI): domain Eukaryota; kingdom Metazoa; phylum Arthropoda; class Insecta; order Lepidoptera; family Papilionidae; genus Parnassius; species Parnassius smintheus. Next base: position 46,637,675 of record JAUPFT010000013.1, read on the forward strand.
ATTAATATATAATTCTTCTGTTTGTGTGTATGTTTTTCTTTGTGTATGTTACCAAACTCCTCCTAAACGCTTGTACCGATATTGATGAAGTTTTATGTATGTGATTAAGTTGATTCGAAAATAGTCTAGATTCACAACTTAAACCAGTGGGTAACGCTGTTTGTCGCTATCCAGAAATCACCCATGCAAAGTCAGGGCAGGTCGCATGTAAATTCTAATAATTATATCGCATTCGAATTACAACCGGCAGCAACGTCACAGGTTTGATATGTCAGTCATTGCTGTTGCCAATTCAGTAGCCGGGCGTAACGATTTAAGGGAAATTCTGCCTAAAGCAGGATAGGCTCTCGCCATCAGTATACTCAAATCAAGAACTCTGCTGTAAACAGTGTTATTGAAAAATTATGAGGTTAAATGTAAATGTCTATGGGCCACAGCATCCACATACCATCACGTGCTCGTTTGTCACCCTTATTCTATATAAAAATGTTTGTATATATGAAATCGTTTAACTCAAAATCTATTAGATCGATCACCATATCACCACTCACAGAATACCAGCGTCAAATAGCAGTTTGTGCTGCTGTGTTTGTATGGTGAGTGTAGTGAACCGGAGACCCTTTTTACTGGAAAAGAGGCATTCCATCTTAGTCCTCAAGGCTGACAACGCATCTTCAATTTGATTCGCAAACGAGGATAGATGTAGATGTCTATGGGCCACAGCAACCACTTAACATCAGGTGGACTGTGTGCTCCCTGGTCAAACTTTTCCTATTAACAAAAAACATGAATATTTGATGTATATATGTATATGTATTTTCCAATGGGGAAGGTTTATTAAAAAAATAATTTGCATACGCTAAAATAAAAAAGTTAACAACCTACAAACACAACCTATGATACTCGTATAAACTGGCAGGATAACGTCTGTGGCGTTCAGCTAGTCTATATAATAATGTCTGTGTAGACTTTGAAACCATCCAACCGATTCTGATGAAAATTTTTGTGTTTGCTTAAATAGGTCCCTAGATGGTTTATATTCACATTCGGACTCGGTAGGTGGCGCTGTTGATCGACTTCCAGAAATTATCCGGGAGCAGCCAGGGCGGATCGCTAGTTCCACAGATTACTCCTTAACAAATTACCGCATTAACCTGTGGCTAGTTCTAAATAACTGCGGTTTCCAATGCGCAAGCTAAACGTATCAATTATGGTATAAACCTCTATGAAGCGTTCTATGGGGAAGCCGTTGTACAGCAGTGGACTGTTATATACACTAATTGATAGATGTAGTCGTTTATGAACTAAAACATCCAATTACCACCAGATGGACTGTTGCTCGTTCGGCACCCTTACTATATATAAGAGAAAATTGTTATACTGACCCTACTATATACTTGTTGTTTTATTTTTATTTTCGGCACCTTTCACATTATTTCCATTCTTCCCGGGGTCAATAGGAGAGAATACCAAAATACATTGTCTCCCTTTTATTAAGGTGTCTTTCAATAACATATTAATAAATTAATTTTATATACTACTTTTAACGTAATTTTTAATATTTCCTATAGCCCTGTTAAGTCTTTTTTACGTAGTAGAGCCACGCTATATTATGGTTGTAGCACAAATAAGTCGACTTGACGGGGGAAGCATCTCGCTCTCACATAATACCAGCCTAAAATAACAGTTTAATGCTGCTGTTTTTCGTATGGTGAGTGTAGAGAACCGGAGACCTTATTTCCTGGAAACAAGGCATTCCATATAGATCCTCAAGGGTGAAAACACATGTGCATTATGATTCTCAATCGAGGGTAAATGTATATCTACGGGCCACAGCATCCACTTACCACCTGTGCGCTCTTTTGTCATTACTATTCTAAAAAAATACCCACAGGACGAAGGTAATACCTGTCCTGTGGGTATTTTTTATTAATGATTATACCACTGTTGTAATTATACATAATGGTGGGAACTGAATATTTTATTACTTTTCATTAACATAAAACAGTTTATTTAGCTGACTTTAAAAAGGAGGATGCTTACTACTCCACTGTATATTTATGCGTGTATATTTTTAATCTACTTTGAAGAAGTTTTTTTGCTAGTTTTAAGAAGTGTAAATTTGAAGTGATGCCGTATAAATTTGGAGAAAAAAAGAGGCATTTAAGAGTGGTAAAATTGGAGACGTTTCTAATGAATCTATTTAAGTTATTTTACATCGTCCGCTCATCAGGGTAAAAATTGAGACTCATAGAATAATTAAAGACTTGACTTCAGAATGTGCAATTATTTTAAAAGCTTTTATTTAACTTCACGCATGTGTATGTATGTATGTATGTCCTGGAATTCCGTAATCAATATTTCACCAACTTCCACACTTTGTTTAATGTTTAGCTGCTTGAACTTGGATTTAACTTCTTATCAGAAGTTAACTTCTCGGTCTTTAAGTTTTTGTAAGTATTGGGTATCTGTATAAATGAAATTACTGAAGTGACTAAATTCGTTAACAGGACAGAATAGCTTTGAAAGTATCGCTGACTTTCAAAATCAATCATTTCTAATGCTAAGTCGTCAAACGGATCTCCATAAGCGGCGTAATATAAAGTAATTTTAACCCAACCGTCCGCTGAGTCACCGGGTCCCGGCGTGTGACTAACGTCTCTAAATTATTCCGCACTGTCTATTTTAAACGAACCCTTGTCACATGCTAGCCATCGCTTCACACGCTCTCCCGATTACTCCAGTTTTGTGATCGTGAAAAGTATTGCATGAAAATTTATAATAACTAATTTTATCCTATATTTAATATTATTGTTTTACCCGCGGCTTCACTCGCGTGGGCTGCAATTTGAAAACATCACCAAAATTAGCAAAGTTAGATCACTTTTAGAGACAACTCGTTATCTGTGTCTATATTGGACGTAAATAATTGAAATTTGGCAATATAATATGCTACAGAAACACATAAGTGAGTTTATCAGAATTGCATTAATTTCATACGTCTAGCAATACCTTTTTATATCGGGCATGTCTGTCGGTGTGTCTTTATGAAAGGTAAAAAAAATTGTCCTGACATCATAACTGCGTTATTAACATTAATTCGTAATTAAAGTTAATATATTTGTGACAAAATATTGTTCAATTTCATGGTCTTTTATTAATACACGGCACAGTATTTATTTGCGATTTTCGATTGAAATCACTGAACCCATTGAACATTGATTGGCAGCATAAAATAGATGCCGGTATATTTTGCCTTCAAGTAGACAGAAATTTCAGAAATGAGCCGACATATTCGTGCTACAACCATAATATAGCTGCAGCGTGGCTCTGCCATGTATAAGTTATTATTATAATTTATTTGTACGCATAAATAATAATTATTAATTATTATTTACCTTAATTGCGATGCTTGGCAGGTGAGTTTACAATTTCCTATACGAAATGCTGATTAAAATGGAAATACAACGCAATCCAATTAAAAGTAAATAAATAATAACTTCCGTAGAAGTATAGATTACAATAAGTGCACCCTCATTAAGCTATTGAATATTCAGCGATGTAAACAATGTGACATGCAAAGCGCTGATAATTCAGGCGAGTATTGTAAGGACGTCTTACGTGTCACAAAGCTACTAATGAAGGTTCATCAAACGCCTGACCCAATTCCAAACAAAGCGATTATTACGCCAAGGTGTTTGTCCCACTATGACGTACAATGCACCAGACAAGTGTGTACATATTGACACTGCGATGCACCGCTTTGTTCATCGACTTCGTTGTACCATATTTTAGCCCTCGTTGTTTGCAGAGGGCTTTTTGATAACTGCGCGTTTCAAACACGATTGTTGAGCTATGACCCGAGTCTAAGTTGAGAGCGGAAAATTGAACGTCCTTCAAATTTCAAAAACTAAACAACATAGGTAGTAATTGATAGATAGAATAGAATAAGAGTGGCAAACAGGTACGCATTCCACCTGATGTTAAGTGGATGCTGTGGTCCATAGAAATCTACATTTATGCCCAAGTACCAATCAAAATGCAGATGATTTTTTACCCTACTCCTAAGGGGTGAAAACGGATCCGCATTTTGGAATGCATGGTGCCTTTACTCACTCTAATAATATTAATTAAGCTGTTATTTTATGCTGGTACTATGCGAGAGCGTGGTACTTCCCTGGCTGAGTCGACCCATTTGTGCTACAACAACAATATAGCAGCAGCATGGCGCTACCACGTATAAAATTAAGTATTTCAATAGGTAATAAAACTAATAAACTAAGTTTATTCGTACGTTTTCCCTAAGCATAATGTTTATAATGTTTTTTGAAATCGAGGAAAAATAGAAGAACCAACATTTAAAATTGTACTTCCCCGTTAGTGAAATTTTGCCGTATTCATCATGCTTAGCCAAAAGTTTTGGTGCTATCCCTCTTACTATCGATACTGGCAGCATTTATTGGTCAAGTGTAGCAAATTAGATGGTTATTAGTTTACTCGTCCCTTATTTTTCTTTCTTTGGTTGTAAGAGATGCTAGGTTATGAGAGATTTTTATATGAACAACCATGCACCGATTGCGTAATATAATCTAATGTTACTCAACCAGTGCATGGTTGTTCACATAAAAAGCTATAATAATAATAATGTCATCCAAACAAAATTTCGGTCACGGCGCGGCCAGTCTAAAAGGAGACCAGTCATGCTTTTAGACCAGCCAGGATTATAGTGCCGGAGTGTACGTAAGCACAAGTACCATCATCATCATTACAGCCCATCACAAGCCCACTGCTGAACATAGAAGGCCCATAGAATGCCACAAAACACGGTCCTGGGCCACTTGCATTCATCGATTTCCTGCATGTCTTCACTCCAGCTAGTAGAGGGTCACCCTACACTACGCCTACAGATACGAGGCTGCTACTCGAGAACCTTTTTTCACTTTCGGTTGTCGGTTCTCCAAGCTATATGGCCGACCCATTGCCACTTCAGCTTACTACTTACTTACGGTCAAAGTTGGACTTACCTACTATTTGTCCCAGGTAAACGTATTCGCCAACTATTTCGAGCTTAGTGCTCCCAACAACTACCACCATAGGTGTGACGTACACATCTTTGTTTTGTCCATGTTCGTCTAAAGATCTATCCGTTGGGAGACACTACTGAGGTGCTTAAGTCCTCCAGCAATTCTGCCATAATGACTATATAGTCGGTAAATTGAAGGTGAGTGATGTACCCGCCTTTGATGTTAATACCGTTTCTTTCTAGTTCAGTAGCTTGAAAACGTCTTCTAATGCAGTGGATAAGAGTTTTGGGGATATGACGTTACCTTGTCAAACATCTCTCTGCAGTTGGATAAGTTTCGTACACTGGTTCTGGACTTAAAGAAAAAGTAGTGCACTCTATATTCCTTCACTTACATAGTTTGATGGGACGGTAACTGAAACGACCGGAGAGAGTTCAGGCACAGGACCTTAACGTACATTCCGAGGCACGACGGTGAAATACCGCCAATTTTTATATATCTTTTTTTATACGTGGTAGAGCCATGCTGCAGCTATATTACTGGTACGGTTGTAGCACGAATGTATAACGAAACGACCGGGTAAGGATCACGCTCTCATAGAATTCCAGCGTAATATAGCAGCTTAACGCTGGTGTGCTTCGTATGGTGAGTATAAAGAACCGGAGCCCCTTTTTGCTGCAAACGAGGTAATCCATCTTAGTCCTCATTGGTGACAACGTATCTGCATTTTGATTCGTAATCGAGGATAGATGTAGATGTCTTTGGGCCGCAGTAACAACTTACCATTAGGTGGACTGTGTGCTCGTTTGTAACTCTTATCCTATAAAAATAAACTTCTTGACTCCTGGCTGTTACTGAGAACTTCTTGACATAAAAACCAAGTTGTTCATTTTTGTCAGAGAGGGATTTGAACTTGTGACCTCAGTATCAAGAATCGTATTTGCGACCACTAAGCTAACGAGTAAAAAAGTATACTCGTAAAATAGACTTATATGAAAACCGTCATTCAACTGACGAAAATTAGAAAATTAAAAATTAAAATTTTACAGTGACTAAAACGCTGACGCTCATAATTTAACACATACGTTGAAATGTTACTGTAATTAGCTATGTACGGGCAGCAAAGTAAATTGGGTACGACGTAAGAATATATTAATATTTTATTAAAACTTTTAAGATAATTTTTTTTTTTTTTGATTTCAAAACGCAACTTTTGCCAACACATTCTTTAATATAGAGCAATGTTGTGGCGGCGTAAGAGAAACTACTGCCTCTTATCAGCACGTATATGTAATGAAATGTGACAGAGGAAAATAAAACAAGAGATGGGCAGCAGCATCTTTCTGATAACAGCTCAAATATACTGCGGTTACCAAGCAGCCAGTCAAATGTGGCAACCATTGCAAATAATCTAGAGGCCTGCCTCAGCAGTGGACTCTTAATAAACTGGAATTAATTAATGAATGAACGAAAAATTCTCATGTTTAAGAGCATAAATGTGATATTTTGATTTTTTTAAAGGTATCTGATTAGTATTTAGCAGTTTCACCTAGTCAAGTGGAGAAAATGAACACAAGTACTGGTGGAGCCACGTGTCTAAGGCTGCCGAAGTCTAATTCCCCGGTCGAACCTTAAACCTATTACGCGAGATATTAACTAAAGTGGACTGTATATGCGATTGCTTCTACGCTTACGTAAAAGCGACTACTATAGCATGCGGTATAATGCACTCGCTCTTCCCTAAACTAAAACTATTATTGTGCCACATCGCTGAAAAGGAATCCTGCCTGATTAGGAGAACACAGAATTGGAGCGGGTTAAACAATTATATCAGGCAGGAACTAATTAAAGGAATATTGACTCACCGGGGTTTCTTCTATCCTGTTGAGCACTATAGCTGCAACTTCTTCTGGAACACTCCGGAGAGAGGCGGTGCGCGACTATATCTCACACGAGGTGAGGCGGGTCTCCTGGAGCTCGACTGCTTCCAGGCTAAAGCGGTTTCTACTAGCGGTGTGGTTTCAACGACTGGCGCGGCGGGAAGAGGACGCGCAACGGTCGCGCGTGTTTATATATCCTCGGTTCCGATGATTACGTGACATTCTAGAATCATATTCTTGCCCCTCCCACCCCACCACCCCGATGTGTCGATAGGAGGGTATGAATGATATCGTTTTTTCGGAAAGGAACAAGCGACTTATGGCACCTACCGCTCGATATAAAATAAACACTAATGGGTTTTCCGCGCAACCATCTCCCCCGCCCTTGAAGGATTTCCTGCAAAATTAACTAAAACAACTAGAGCTAAGATCAACTAACAAATAACTAACTAACGCTAAGATTACCTAAATTCAACTACAATTTTAATCTAGAAAGCTAATTTAAATTATGGAAGGGCAGGGGGCACAAACGGACAACCGGACGCAAGTAAGACCCAACCGTGGTCTTAACGCGAGCTATCCTAACTACTCCGTCGGAACCGGGAAAGACCTCTTCGACAATTCCTAACGGCCAGTGGAGAGGCGGCGTATTCTCTTTGGTGAGCACAACTACAGTTCCTACAGCTAAAGGCTCAGTTGCTGTGTTCCATTTTTGTCGAGACTGCAAAGTATGCAAGTATTCCATCCTCCATCGTTTCCAAAACGATTGCACTAACCGATCTAATAATTTGTGGCGTGCGGAAATGCTAAGTCTGTTCTCATCCATATCTGCGGCTGGCAAATACTTTAAAGGCGTTAAATTCAAAAAATGTGCTGGAGTTAGAGCCAGCGGTTCCGAGGGGTCACTAGACAACGTACGACAAAGTGGGCGACTATTCATTACGCATTAAATTTGAGCGAGCACCGTACTTAGCTCTTCGAAGGACAAAATTTGATCTCCTATTACTCGGTATAAATGACTCTTTAGACTCTTGATATTAGTCTCCCAATTGCCCCCAAAATGACTCGCGGCTGGGACGTTCAGAGACCAATCAATGCGGTTCTCGGCTAGAATGTGAGCGAACTTCGAATTATAATACTTGCTAGCTAAGAGCTCATGTAGTTCCGATAGAATACGTTTTGCGCCGACGTAGTTCGTACCGTTATCCGAATACAATCTACTTACAGGGTCACGGCGGGAAAGAAATCTTTTAAATGCACCCATAAAGCCTGCTGTGCTTAGATCACCAACGAGTTCTATATGCACCGCTCGAGTAGTTAGACATACAAAAATGCAGACGTAAGCCTTTGTGGATCTTATACCACGCCCGCGAGTGAGCGTGACCTTAAACGGACCAGCGAAATCAGACCCGATGTGCGTGAAGGGCTTTACTGATTGTATTACTCTACAAGATCTAAGTTCCGCCATTTCCGGAAATGACGGCTTGGGGCGTGCCCGAAAGCAAGCTATACATCTGTGCACCCGATTGCGTATTAAACTACGTGCAGAGAGAATCCAATAATTCTGACGCAAAATCGACATCAACAAGTCAGGGCCAGCGTGCGAGTTCAATTTATGATGGTAATCGACTAATAAGTTCATGATATGGTCTTTACGCGGTAAAACAATAGGGTGCCGTTGGTCGAAACTCAATTGCGAGTTGGACAAGCGTCCACCTACCCTTACAATCCCATCCTGTAAAAATGGCTTAAGGCGTTGAAAGGCGCGACTACAAGCTCTATTCGATTGTAATCTTCTATTTTCTTCAGAGAAGTGCGCACGTTGAAGTTCACGTAATACTAGCGACTCGGCATAGTTGTAATAGGATGCTAAGACATACGAACGTCACGGCAACAGCTTCACGAATCGACGAACGTAAATTACGCTACGCAATAATTTCGACCAAGAGGACAAGCGGTTTGCCAAAGCAATGATTGGAGAAACCTCGCTCGAAACGTTCGCCACTAGAGCGTGTCTCTTTTCTTCCGGCGGTTGTGACACTGATGAAGGTTCGAAGTCAGTTATTGGCCATTGCGAGGGATCCAAGTGAACCCAAGCAGGTCCGTGAAACCAAAGCGGGTGGTCCATTATTTGCATCGGGGTGAGTCCACGGGATAGACAATCGGCGGGGGTTTCCGTACCGGACACGTGATAAAAGTTCCGCGTTTCCAACTCGTCTTGTATCTTGGCCACTCGGTTCGCGACAAACGTATCCCAACGGTGGGGTGAAGAATGAACCCAGCATAAGGCGACGTTGGAGTCGGAAAAGGCAAATATCCTTTCTATGTGAACTCTATCCTTACATGCGCTGATAACTGCGGTAATAAGCTTGGAGAGTACTAATATTGCGCAAAGCTCTAAGCGCGCCAGAGAGACAACCTTACGGGGGGAGACTCTCGACTTAGAACTAATGAGGCTAATTGAATTTCTACCATTATTCTGGACGTGGAAATATACAACGCCCCCGTAAGCCTTCTCGCTGGCGTCTGCAATCCCAACGACCGTTATGGCGCTATTTCTATCTACGTTTATATGAAGCGGTATTTTAATTTCTCTTAATAAAGGAAGTTCCTCTCTAAAGCGCTGCCACAACCGAACAATGCTGTCAGGCGGCGAGTCATCCCAGTCGCATTCCAATAACCAAAGTTGTTTAATCAAAAGCTTAGCGTATAATACCACCGGAGCAACGAAACCCATGACGTCCCATAATCTAGCAACGCATGACAGTATTGTGCGCTTTGTGCATTTCTCTACGGGCGGATTTACCTTAAGGCTAAACACGTCGGACTCTGGTGACCAACACAGACCGAGCACCTTGTGTGTATCAGAATCGTCGAATTCCTTTATCGCCGAAAGACGGTGTGATAGTGGGATTGTATCCAAAACCGGACGCGAATTACTAGTCCACTTCACAAGATCGAATTGACCCGATTTCATGAGCCTTATAACCTCACCGCCGAGGTTAGGGTTGCCTCCTCCACGCTATCGACCAAGTACACAAAATCATCCATATATAATCCGCTCTCAATTGCCCTCTTAGCTTTAGGATAAGAGGGACCTTCATCGTGAGCAAGCTGTCTCACCGTGCGTAACGCATGAAATGGGCTCGACTTTAAACCAAAACAAACGCGGTTAAATTCAAACACCATTAGAGGTTCCTTTGGGTTGAAACGATATAAAATGCGTTGGAATTTACGGTCGCATTCACGGACCCCTATGCAAAGAAACATTTGGCGAATATCGGCGGATAGTGCTATACTAAACAAACGAAAATTGACTATTATATTAAATAAACTGCCCTGTAAATTTTGCCCACTATAGAGGATATCGTTAAGCGACAGGTGAGTGCTAGTTTTAGCACTAGCGTCGAGCACTACACGTAACTTAGATGTAAGTTTGTCCTCTCTAATGACTCCGTGGTGTGGTATGAAATACGACGGTGTGTCTTCGTAGTTATCTAATTTCGAAGCCACAAGTGATATGTAACCTTCTCTTATATATTCGTTAATGACGCCGTCGTAAGCTTCCTTTAACTGGGGTGAAGCGAGCATCCTACGCTCCAAGCTGTAGAAACGTTTTTCCGCCATTTGACGCGAATCGCCGAGAGATAAAACATCTCCTTTAAAGGGTAGCGCTACACTATATCTACCGTCGCGATCACGAACGGTCGTGCGGACGTAAATTTCCTCGCATAATCTGTCATCTGAGCTAGCTATGGGTGGGACGTTCACCTCCTCCATCTCCCAAAATTTGCGGACTAACGACTCGAGCGGTTCGACAGCCATACCACAATAAGAGGTTGCCGAAATACTATCTATGATGGGGGCGGAGCCAAGGATCACATAGCCCAATACGGTTTCCAGTGCGTAAGGCGCGGTATGCGAGGAGTTGCCCCTGACCTTATTGTTTAACAAAAGATGAGGGAAAAGCGATGCTCCAATCAGCATGTCTATGTTTCCAGGAACGGCGTAAGTGTCGTCCGCCAGAGTCAAATTCTTAAATTCAATCATTGCCGAGGTGTCAACCGAAACGGTTGGCAACCGTTCAGTGACCCTATCTACTACTAGTGCATTTATATCAAAGTTAACATTACGATCTATCCGAGAATAAAATTTTAAATTTATATATCCCTGTGTCGCTTTACTAATACCTCCGATGCCTTTAATTACCGGACATGAAAGTGACCTATTTATTACTAAGCCTAAGCGCTGACAACATTGTCGCGTTATAAAGCTATTTTGGGCTCCGCTGTCCAGCAGTGCACGGACGCTTTGTTCGTTTCCACGCGAATCCCTAACCAAAATACGTGCCGTACCCAGTAACACGGTTGAAGAAGGTTGTGCTCCCATATTTGCCAATGAGCACAGAGCGACATCACCAGGTCGACCGCTAGAATCGTTGACCTTATTAGGGGCGAATTCCTTGTCCGCTTTACTTGACGCCGCTATGTTGCTATTTTTAAAATGTAATAGCGTGTAATGTTTCCTGGCGCACTTGCTACATACGGAACTCGAATTGCATTTTGCAACTAAATGCTTATCGCTTAAGCAGTTCAAACATAGGTTGTTTGTCTTTACTAATTTATAACGCTCGCTTGGTGAATATTTACGAAAAGTCGCACAATTATATAAATTACCGTGTTTATCTTTACATACTATACAAGTATGCTGGAGTGATGTTGGCGTAGCGGTTACGTAAGTTAACGACCCTGCTATTTTAGATGGTTGAGTCTGTCTACGGTCGACGCACCTTTTAATCTCCTGTTTAACGTTCGGAGAGCGCTGCATCACCTTTATTTGATCTCGCACGAACGATGCTAATGAATGAAAGGAAGGCATCTCCGAGCTACGATGCTCCATTTCAAACGCACGCACGGTGTCGGGGTCCAATTTCTTTAATGCAACATGGAGAAACACCACGTCCATAAGAACATTAAATTTCAAATTCTTAAGTGCAGCCACCGATGCCACAAATTTATCTAGAAACTGCTCTAAGCCGTTGATGTTCGCGGATGATATAGGTTTAAGATCGAATATCTGGTTCAAATATTCGGAAGCTAACATTCTCCTATCTTCATATTTAGTTTTAAGCGTTTCGAATATTAATAAGTAATTGTTTGCTGTAGGTGTAAAACCAGAGCAGATCGACTGTGCCCTGCCACTAAGTTTACTAATTAAGTAATATAATTTTTTGGCGTCCGATAACGATGGGTTATTGTGTATATTGTTTTGAAAACTACTGAAGAAGAAGGGCCACGTCTTAATATCACCATTGAATACCGGAATATCTATTGGCGGCAACCTAATCGAGTCACTTGGACGTACCTGTGTTTCCGGCTTTGCTTCGTTTTGAGATTGTAGGGATCTCGCAGTTCTTTTCACGCGACACAACATATCTTCGAATGCCAGCAGCGGTTGGTAGTTCACTATGTATTTCGGGTCGATTTGTAATTACAAATGATTAATTTGGTCTAATATTCTCTCGTAATCTATTCGCAAAGAATCTATCGTTTCGATTTCATTCAAAAAGGTTTCCCGCACTGCTTCTATATTAATGTTCTTTATATAATCACTTATATTCTGCATACGCGAAAAGAGTATGTCCCTCTTGGCATAAAGCGTTTTAATTTTGATTTCACTTCCACTAACTGCCATTTTAAATTATTATAATAAAGTTATATTAATCACAATTAATCTCACAACGCACAAACAATGAAGGATGGACACTCGGTATGCCGTATTACGTAATTAAATCGAACACCTGCGCAGCGAGTCGAGGTGACGCGTCATTTGCACTCAATAATTTTATCAAGATTGTGGGTAAGCGTATCAAACGGTTCCTATTACACTGTTTCAATTATTTAATAGGCTTTAAATTTAATCAAATACGAGCGCTATAAAACGAATAATTCTGTTTGCGAGTACCTAATCAAATTTTAAATTTAAACGAACACTATTTAAGTCTATTCCATAAATTAGAGTGCATTATCTAATTAATTAATTCAACAATTCGACCAAATCCGGCTCGAAGGACCATAAAATGGTGGAGCCACGTGTCTAAGGCTGCCGAAGTCTAATTCCCCGGTCGAACCTTAAACCTATTACGCGAGATATTAACTAAAGTGGACTGTATATGCGATTACTTCTACGCTTACGTAAAAGCGACTACTATAGCATGCGGTATAATGCACTCGCTCTTCCCTAAACTAAAACTATTATTGTGCCAAATCGCTGAAAAGGAATCCTGCCTGATTAGGAGAACACAGAATTGGAGCGGGTTAAACAATTATATCAGGCAGGAACTAATTAAAGGAATATTGACTCACCGGGGTTTCTTCTATCCTGTTGAGCACTATAGCTGCAACTTCTGGAACTTCTTCTGTAACACTCCGGAGAGAGGCGGTGCGCGACTATATCTCACACGAGGTGAGGCGGGTCTCCTGGAGCTCGACTGCTTCCAGGCTAAAGCGGTTTCTACTAGCGGTGTGGTTTCAACGACTGGCGCGGCGGGAAGAGGACGCGCAACGGTCGCGCGTGTTTATATATCCTCGGTTCCGATGATTACGTGACATTCTAGAATCATCTTCTTGCCCCTCCCACCCCACCACCCCGATGTGTCGATAGGAGGGTATGAATGATATCGTTTTTTCGGAAAGGAACAAGCGACTTATGGCACCTACCGTCCGATATAAAATAAACACGAATGGGTTTTCCGCGCAACCAAGTACTATATATACCTTGAGAAGACTTACTACATTCTCCAATCATAGTTGAAAATACTAGCCAAATTCTACTGAAAATAAGCCACCCTAGATTGTATGACGGGAAAGTTACTTGCCATAACGTCAACCGATTGACATTTGATATTGCGATCATCAATCCGCCTGTCATGGAAGGTGGTTATAATGCTTTTAGTAATAAAAATGACCTTTGTTTATTATACCTTATGGCGTTGAACTACAAACTCAGACGTCAAACGGATATTCTTTCCACCTCAACGACTCAACGTTAATCATAAAATTTTTTATAATTATTCCACGTTTTATATTTTTCTGCTAATCGTACACAAGACAACTCGGCATGAAGAATGATCGATGGGTTATTAGATCAGGTGGATACGTGTAATGAGTCATTATGAGAATATTACACGCAGTGCATCAGCGAAATATATTTAAATTATGAACAAAGGCACCAGGACAAAACAATGTGTTTGTTAAATAAGTAAATATATCTAAGCATTGGGCCTTGTTCTCATTTCTTATTTTTTCATAACCAAATAATTAAAAAAATGTTAATCATATAACGCGAATACTGGAAATTAAATCATTACATTATTACACGGCCATAAAAATTGAGTTACGTTTTTATCGTTTTTTTTTAATTAAATAATGTTTACGTTACTGTTAATTAAGGCAAGTAACAAAGGTAACAAGACAAACAGGGGGAGTGACGTTTCCATACAAAATGCTCTAAGCATTTGGATCACATTCATGGCTGCATGCCCTAAGATCTCTTTGGCCTCCCTGCATGGGAAAATATTACAAAGCAAAAAGATATCCAAGCGCGGTAAAGCGCTATTTCCACACATTATGGGCCGATCCTCATTTGCCGTTCACAGTTCGATCTCGTTCCGATCTCGGTCTGATCTATTATAATGGAATGGAATTGGACTAAAACTTGAGTGTTGCTGGTTAGTATGAATGCACACACGTATTTTTTAATTGATAATATTTTATCAGATCGAGATCGGACCGAGACCGAACTGTGAACGGCATTATAATGAGAATCGGCCCTAGGTCAATTTTCGACCACAAGTTCTACTAGTAAAACGGGAGACGTTTAGCGCAAGGACTAAATGTTCACCTGTAATTTCATAGTAATAACAACAATGCAGGTTTATGCGCTGTGCTGCAATTTACCACGTGCTTGTGTGCGAAAATAAAATAATATACTTACTCGTATTTTGATGACATTCACTGGAGAAGCGCGTCGAAGTAATAGCTCCATAGCCCATTCAGAAATGATAGGAGTTCCAGTAGTGGAATATATAGACTATATAAAGTTATAGCTTTTGTGTTTTATAACAAAACCAAACTTTTATAAATTTTATCGTGCTTTTACTACTACGCATCGTCACTTTTTTTACACATTTGACTACTAAAAATAGGCCTTTTTTAATTTCTCTATCAGGCATGCATTTCTTGAAAGAACCTTTCGGTGCGTTATTATGGAGAATAAATATAATCACCGACTGTGAAGTATTCTATCTTAAACCTCAGAGGCTGAAGCTTTCAGCTCTCCAGCAACGCAAAGTCAGGAATTTGTATCTAAAAAAAAGCCGAAAATTGGGGGCTTATTATATGCTAATAAGTTGCTATGTTTAAAAATTAGTTGCTCTAAAATTTTCACCGCTACGAACTGTTGAAATTTGCGTTGCTGGCAAAACATATCGCAACGCAATGAGGATAACAGATATACGATAAATATTAATGAAAAGGAATTGAGTGCTAATTAAGTGCTGAAAGATTATTGAGGTCGGATGACGGTAATATTCTGGGAACTATCGGGTCCAGGACCACCATTACGTTACTATGAGGTATGAACGGCATTTATTGTTTTTTATAAGTTATATATTAAATATAGTTATGATAGGTTGAATTTATAATAAAACCGAATTAGAACGCCCCGACTCCAGTCTTGCCTGCCCTACCCTTAGTTTTTGAAAGCACTCAATTATCACTTAATTACGAAATTAATTCTATACACGAATTTGATTCCGTTCTAATTTTCAGAAGACTTGATTTTTGCATCTGCTTTGTTCTGAATAACGACTTTATTTTTATTAGGAGCGTCTTATCGTTGACTATACTTGCAGCACTTAATTAGCGATTAATTCCTTGCTATTAATATTTCTCGTATTATCTGTCATCGTTACTGTGTTGCTAGCGATACGTTTTGCCAGCAACCAAAAACATTTAAGACCGGATATCAGCAACAAAATTGTCACCTGTAACTTTTTTCTAAAGGAAATATCTTCGATTTTTGTCATTTAGCCTTAGTGACATCGTCGGAAGGTCAAGTTGCAATCGTTTCATAAATTTAAAAAATATTTTTAAAGAAAATATGCCCGGTTGTGAATTAAGATATTGTAAATCACGATATGGAGCAAAAATGAACGTGATTTCGGCTTAT
Organism: Parnassius smintheus behrii; assembly: GCA_036936625.1. Classification (NCBI taxonomy): domain Eukaryota; kingdom Metazoa; phylum Arthropoda; class Insecta; order Lepidoptera; family Papilionidae; genus Parnassius; species Parnassius smintheus. The sequence goes on from JAUPFT010000013.1 coordinate 46,653,810, forward strand.
TATCGTAATAATAATATATATCTACCAAATAATCTTTAAGTTATATTATTTCTAGTAGGTTGTTCTAGAAGAAAAAATATATTATAATAAGCGCCTTCTATTATCCAGTAACGTCACTATTTATTTACTAATATGTTAGTGATTGACGACGTGCCTAAGACGGATTACCTTATATTTAGTAGCGTCACCTAATAGGGAATAGCTAAAATTTTTTCCTAATAAATATTCAACGTATTATTGCTATGTTTCACTAGAGGGCGTAACACACGCGCGAGCTCACAGTTTTTATATGCAAACGTTCACAATATCCGCTCTTTAGAGTATATATTTAAATATCTTTGCCAGCAACGCTAATTTCAACAGTCTGTTGCGGTGAAAATTTTAGGGATCCTAATTTTTAAGATCAGCGCCTAAAAATCATCTAAATTTGGATTTTTCTACATACTAATTTCTGACTTTGCGTTGCTGGCGAGATACAACTGAAGCTTTCTATGTTTGAAGTGAGGTGTTTATGGCTTGCAGGAGTCAATTATCATGTGAATTTCAGCAGATACACCGTTACTGAAATAGTTTATTGCACACACCCTGCCCATTGAAACAATTCATCTTAATTTTTAGTATTTACACTATAGGAACTAAGTAATAGCGTTAAGCAAGGTTGGTAGTCGTGACAAGGATATAGTACAAAGCCAAAATGTAGGAAACAGGGTGTATGAGACTCTTCATTCTATTGTGGGAAGTCAGCGTGTGTCAAAAAAGGTACGTATGACACATTTACAGTACTGTGTAAACCTGTGTATTACAGTGGAATTTGATGAGTCACAAGAACCATGAGAGTAAAATTAATGATGTGCGAATGCGGTAATTGAGAAGTACGAGTATGTTAGGTTATTATAGGGATAAGTTAGATGGTAACTCTAAATAATAGCGATAAGTAAAGGATAAGTTGTGTGTTGAAAGAAAAGTTTGGTTTGAAAGAAGATGTTGTGACCCGAACTAAGAAAGCAATACCAATAATAATATGATGAAATAAGAGATTGGCGGAGCCGGCAAGGGACAGCTCAGTCAACCCCTCAGCATGTCACCAATTTTGTCGCTCATCTGAATCTGAAGTCAAAGTGGTATAAATTCGTCCATTTTAACTCTCGCGTGCCCAGCATTTATGAACGACTTTTATTCTAATTTAAATAAATATATTTGTAATTTAAATGTTATGTGAATACGTTTTGTTAAACATACATTTAGTATGTTTTTTTTATTTGACTTAGATATCTTTTAAAATATTCACATAAAATATCATTAAAATGTAATTGTGATATAATATTATGTAATAATATATTAAATAAGCAAATATAATATACAAAATAAAAATATTGTTCTCGATATAATTTACCTATTTAACAATAGAATCTAATATTACCTACGGGTCATTCTACCTATGTTTATTCTATGATAAAAAAAACAACCGCGCGAACATAGAGTAGCGCACATTTTTTGTTTGAGATAGCTGTTCTAGTACGTAAGTACATATTGCTTCAATGAATAAAAACTACGTTTTAACTTTCATACAAAATGATTAATTATCCTTATTACACTAATATTCATGAATTATCTATTAAATACATTTTATTACCTACTTATTTTATATTAATTATTTTATATTCATTATAATTTCATATTAATTTTATATTAATTATATTTTATTACCTATTTTATATTGTTTGATTTATTAGTACAATAAAAATAATTATAAAAATATGTTTTATTTCATCATTATGTTTACTTCTATTCATCTGATAAGCTTTGTATCCTTTTTTTTTTCTAAGGGGGCGCAATAAAGATTTTAAAATAAAATATAATTTTTAATATAAAATCAATTAATTGCAGCTTAAAAAAAACTCATTTTTATTGCGTATTTTAGGTAAAATATATAGTAAGCCACACCAACCCGCCATTGCATGTTTGTGTGTCTATCTTTATCTCATCTTAGCGATGATATTGTTTTCGCAACTTGTGTAAGTGAGATAGATATATGTTCATTTAAAATTGTTATTAGTTTCAAAGCTACGTCGTCGCATTTGGATAGTGGTTACACTTTTTTAGACGCTCAGTAATGTGGTTTGCACCTCTAGTGTTGTATAACTCAATGTAAGGAATATAAAGGGCAAACACACATTCTCTGCCAGTCAACCCTGGATAATTTAAGAAATTTTGGCAGGTGTAAACAATCACTACATATATTCAATAAATAGAATAGATATAGTTGGTAAAAATATACATACTTACTTTATATATATCATAAATAATAAAAATATAAACGTGTACTTTTATACAAATCCATATATTATAAAAAGATTATAAGACAAAAATAAAATAACATAATACGTATTAAAATACATTATACAACATACCACTTGTAAGGTGAAAGAGAGAAAAATAAACAATTGAAATTGCTAATAAATCTCCATCTTAGGAGATCAAGAACAATGATTTTTTTTAAATTAAGTTATTGGACTCAAAATTCAGAATTATCACGTGCTATGTCGAATATAAATAATGTATGATACCGCTTGTCGCGTGGTTGCGACGTAAGAATGCATCACCCTGTTTGGTCCCGAGAGTGCCCTAAAAGGCGACGATGTGATATGCCATATAACCCTGTGAAAAGGAAACAGGTTCGGAAGGATCAATTCAAACTGGAATCGACGTTCGATTAAGAAACAGAAGGGAGGAATCGAGGCTTCTCTCGATCCGGCCTCCTATAACGCCTACGTTGGGTTCGGGAACAACATATGTGATCTCCGCAACGGAGTAACACACAAGGGCGATAACCTCTTTCTTTTTCAGCAAGTAGGTTCAGACGGGGATTACGGGTCTTCCGAAGTCGTCCCGGTCCCGACGCCTTAATTCTTCGATGTGGACTGTATAACTTTAGGGATGAATTACTTGGGAATAAAACAGCAATTATCTTCAAACCGTTCCGTGAGAGAGTAATCACTTTTCCCTATCACTTCCCTACACCTTTTCTTCTTATTGACTGCTAGTTCTTCACTTTTCCCGAAGGATTTTCTTATTTTTCCGAACTAATTCCCCGAACGAATTGCAATAAAACCCGTTCACTAAGCTACCCCCAGAGTTATACGCGAAAGTGAGCCGCGCCATTCGCGTGCCTGCGCAACTTAATTACATGAATTTGTACTATTACTCTCTCACGTTTCACTTAATTTCTTTATTCACATAAGTCATACATAAATACAAGTTATCTATTTAGATAGCACAAAACAATATCTACACCATGATATACATTATATTTTCGTATCACAAAAATCCTTTAATTTATAAAACAAAATATGCCTATTTTAATCACAAATTCAAAGTCCAAACTTCTTAAATATTTAACACAGAAAGTTAAAACAATGTTTCCCACTTGAATTTATACATATGTTAACTAATTCAATAGTTTAATTTACATTTTCTCTATTTATTTCACTATTTAAAACACTTTTAAATTTCTTATACAAAACTATCATTATTTCACTTATACACAGAAATTTTCACGTGAAAATAACACAGAATTCACCTTTTTAGCACGTACAATCAACCTGAAATGTTTTACAAGTCATTTTTACATAAATTGCTGAAATTACAAACATTTTAAATTTTTACATATTCGGCCTCCTAAGGGCGTGGTCAGCGTGCTTCCGTGAACTCACACTATTTGAACAACTAACTTTGCACGGCTCTCGGCTATCAGAAAAAATGAAAGTCTGAAATACACTAATTTTAACAATATTAGGTAAATAAGTGCTTCTACATAATTTTCAAACTGTAGGAAACTATCTCTGATAAGATTCTTATCAGTTATCATGTTTCTTATCAGATAACAATACAAGTGAATGTTTTCATTAATCAATCATAACAAATAGGCATTTGTTTTCGTACAAACATATCAAACTTATACAAGACAATACTTATGCAATTAATTTCCGTTAATTCTGTTTGTGCACAGAGTGATCATCTCGACCGGGGAACAAATCCGATCTCTAACTTCACTTTAATATTCCTTGGAATTTACATCGTTGGAAAGATGATTTCAACCGGGGAACAAATCCGGTAACATAATTTATATCATAAAATTCCCTATATGAATTTTATTGAAAGATATTACTTAGAAAACAGTAAACTAGTCCGGCCTGGGAGTCGAACCCAAGACCTTCATACCATTAATTCGACATTTCTTTAAGATTTAACTAAGCATTTTCTTATCAGAACATCTCCATTGGACAATGAGTCTTTGAAAAGTTATTCGTCATCGGTTGACTTAATAAACTGAAATATTCTTATAGGCACGTCGCCAACAATCTCCCCCCCGTGCGTTAGCACCATCATTTGGGAGGCGTCGCGGGTACCAGGACTATTATTCTGGATGTAGGTCTCCTCAAGATACCTGTGCTAGTAATGACGTCAACCACTCTGGTGTGACCGCCTGGTCCCGGTAACGTTCTACTAATTTTGCCTTTCGGCCACGTATTTCGCGGCAACGAATGATCTATTATCAAAACAATATCGCCTTCTTTAGGTTCCATGAACTTTCCGTTATTACCTGTTCGCGGTATTAAGGTAGGCATGTATTCCTTCAGCCACCTTGTCCAGAAATGGTCGGCTAACCTCTGTGCAGCTTTCCAATTGAGTTGACCCGTCAGATGCTGCTCTAGAAATAATCCAGGTGGTCGATCACCACGTGAGCGTCCCAGAAGAAAATGATTGGGTGTCAAACCCTCTTCAGGACTATCCATACTGAATGTTACCAGAGGCCTGGAATTTACTGTGTGCTCTGCTTCTAAAAGTAGCGTATGTAGAATTTCCTCTCGTGGGCTCCTTTCTCTGAGCGTAGCGGTCAACGCAATTTTAATCGATCTTACTAACCTCTCCCAGGCGCCACCCATGTGCGGTGCTCCCGGAGGTATAAATTTCCATTTAATGTATTTCTTAAATGACTCATTTTCCATGCCCTCATGGCATTCTTCGCATGCTTTCAATAATTCTTTATTCGCAGCTTTGAAATTTGTCCTGTTATCGCTGTATATAACGGCTGGTTTTCCTCTTCTGGCGATAAATCGCCTCAACGCCATTATCATTGACGCTGGTGTCAACGAGGCTGCTAATTCCAGATGTACTGCTCTGGTAGTCAGACACGTGAATAAAACACCCCAACGTTTTTCGTGTCGCCTTCCTATAGTCACACTCATAGGACCGAAATAATCCACAGCTAAGCATGTAAAAAGTGGTTCACGATGAGCTATTCTCTCCAGAGGAATATTTCCTTGTGGCACGTTCTGCGGTTTTGACCTGTATGTCCTGCACCACTGACAATGATGTGACACACTTCGTACTACATTACGTAAGTTCAAGACATAAAATTTCTGGTTCACCTCATTCATCACCGTCTGGTGATTGGCATGTCCAAAATGATGATGAACTTCTCTAATCATCATTTTAACGATTTCGTGTTTACCGTCCAATATGACAGGTTTTCTACTTTCCTCGGTCAAATTAGACTTGAAAGGTAAACGTCCATTTAAACGGAGTAAATTATCTTCTCCTATTTCCATAGATAATTTACTTAAGCGTGAACTTCTTTCAACACTTTTGCCTGCTTTCAAGCATTTTATTTCCGAATAAAAACACTCGTCTTGAACGAACTTCCAAATTAATAATTCCGCTTTTTTCAAGAGCGCTATGTCCAACGCGCCATCGGGTCCTTTAACCGACTTTGCTAAAACTTTGTTGGAACACATAACCGACTTTTCGGCTGCGTCGTCGGGTCCTTTAACCGACTTTCTTAAACTCTTGAATTTTTCTACCGCTTGTAAGGTGCGTGTAGTGGCCCCAAGGAATCTCTTAAAGCTGCTAAATCGTCCGTAGTCGGGTAGACTTAACGGTTCTTGCTTTCTTAACGCATTTACGCCCTTTGGCGATTTTTCTTCACCTGTTTCTAAGCTTTTTATGGTGTCCACTTGTTTGGGCCATAAATCAGGACTTTTCCTGAGGAATTCAGGTCCTTGAAACCAGCGATGACTTACATCGAAGGTGGAAGGGAAATTTCTAGTGGCGTCGTCTGCCACATTTTGTGACGTTGGAACCCATCCCCATTCACATGGTTTACTGTGATCTTCGATCTCAGCCAATCGATGAGCAACGAATGGTTTAAAAGCGCGAGGATCTGACTTAATCCACGCTAACATTGTACGTGAGTCTGTCCAAAATACTCTCTCGGACATCTCGTACTTGCTCTCTTCACTAACCGATGCAGCCAGCCTGCTGCCCATAAGAGCTGCTTGCAATTCAAGCCTTGGAATCGAAATTGGTTTCAATGGCGCTACTCTTGCCTTTGCGGCGATCAGCGTAATCCGCCTTATTCCTAGCTCGTCCGTGGTGACGTAATACACCGCGGCAGCGTATGCTTTTTCACTAGCATCCGTGAAAGTGTGTAACTCTCCCTTGCCGACGCCTTCAGCAAAGGGTCTAGGTACCTCTAAATGACCTAATTTCTTCACTTCCGATATCCATTTACAAAATAACACGTGTAATTCGTGTGAAACTTCTTCATCCCAAGAGATGCCTGTCCTCCATACTTGCTGGATCAGCGACTTCCCTTGAATCGTTATGGGTGATGCGAGTCCCAAAGGATCGAAGACTGACATCACAGCGCTAGTTATCTCCCTCTTCGTAGGCGGTCGTAAACCTTCCATCACCTCTTCCGGTGTGTTACGAAGACTTGTGGAGAAACTACGCTAAACCTAACGTGCGCTCTGTGTGCTATTTGTCTCCCAACGAAGCACTGTCGCTCTTATATTTATTTTCCATTTTACTTAAAACTTCGGGTCGGTTGCTAGCCCATCCCCTCAGTTGGAAAGAAGCATGTTTATGTAATTCATACATATCGTTTACTATCCTTTCGGCCGTCGTCACGTCGGGAAATGCCTGTAGATAGTCATCCATATAAAAATTGCTTTCCGTAGCGGAAGCTGCTTCTGGATAGATATGTGCGTTGTCCTGCGCATTCCAATTCTTTACATATGTAGCGATGCATGGTGATGATGCCGCTCCAAATATGAGTGACGTCATTCTATACTCTTCCGGTGGCGCGTCACGAATGTGCCGCCATAAGAATCGAAGGCTATCCCTGTCTTCATCCCAGATTTCATGGTATGATTGACAATGGCAGACATTAAAGAAATGTTCCTGCTAGCAGGAACATTTCTTTAATGTCTGCCATTACTGCCACGCTTCCTTCTCTGAATCGTAGCAGAACTCCGAACAACGACTTCAATAAGTCTGGCCCGGTTAACAATGCATCATTGAGACAACGTCCGCCCGTCTTTGCGGCGGCGTCGAAAACTATCCTTATTTTCCTTTTTTGTGGGTGAGTCACTGCGAAGTGAGGAAGGTACCACGTACGTGGGGAAATGGGAATATGGTTCGCTTTCTCTGCGTAACCATTAACGATGAGATTTTCAATTTGCTTCTCATATTCCTTCTTCAACTCGCTATTTTTGTCGAGCCTTTTTTCAATATTCAACAGGCGACTTTCAACCTGCGCTCTATTCGACGGCATGCACTCATTGTCTGTGCGCCATAACAAAGCAGTCTCGTACCTATTATTAGGTATACGACGTACCGTTTTGTTCAAAATACTTAAAGCTCGTTCTTCTGGGTCGTTCGCGGGCTTTCTAGCCGACACTCCCAGAGATTCCAAACTAAAATAATCCTTGATCAATTTATCCATATCTTCCTCCTTCTTGGCGGAAATGTGGTTAACGATCTTGATCGGTTTAATACCACCCGATATGTGACCATGTAAAACCCATCCAAGTTTGGTGAGCGATGCTACAGGTAGGTTCTTACCTCCTGAAATTAATTCACGAGTAACTATGAGATACCAATTGTCCTGACCAATTAATATGGTAGGTTTGGACCTCTCATACACCAACTCATCCTTAATCGGTGTCAAATGAGAACACCGTTGCAATAATTCTCGGCTTACCGACTGAGGAGAAAGGTTAAGTGAGTTAATTGTTTGTACACTTATCTCTTCCAAGTCGCTCGAGTAAATGCCTTTTATCTTAACGTTTAAGCGATACGAACTGTCGTCGTTAATTCGCTTACCTCCCACGGCTTCGATACGTAATCCCTCTTTACGTCCGCGAGGCGCTAATTTCTGAGCCATCCACTCCTCTATGAGTGTCATGGTCGATCCCTCATCCAGAAGAGCTGTTGTCTTGACCTTTCCTCTAGGTCCATACAACTCGACCGGTATAATCTTTAAGTATGCACATGCCAGTGCATTCACTGTACTAACAGTTGTGATCTGAGCATCTTTACCCCCCTCGTCCCCTTGTGGCGAGGTTTTTTCATTGGGGTATCGGTGTAGCATTCGATGATGTGACATTCTACATCCCTCTACACCACATTTTTTCGCTTTGCACTCTAACCTCCTATGGTTAGGTGACAAACATTGGAAACATACTTTCGCTTTTTTGACCGCTTCCCATTTCTCGCGAATATTCATGTCCTTAAACTTGTAACAACTCACTAAAGAGTGCTCCTTGTTGCATATAACGCACTTATGTGTTACCCGACTTACAGGCTTGTCCTGGGTTGTCATAACCACTTGTCGGTTGTGCCCTTTATTATTTCGGCGTTCTAGACGCTCGCTCGAATTACTTCGGCGCATATAGCGCTCGCTCACGGCACAGCTGCGTACACCTCCCTTTGAAGTGTGTACAGTTTGCTTCCTGAATTCAGGACGCTTCCTTTTTTCAGGCGCATTTTCATTGCTTAAGGACGTTCCAAATTGTTCACTCAATAAATTTAAAAACTTGGCCATCTTCTGTAACTCTGGCTCCAAAGGATACTGAGCTCGATATTCAAACCATTTAAATTTAATCATAGTTCCGAGTTTCTCCACTATGCGGCTCACTAACTCCGGTGAGTACAAATACTGTGGTTGATTCAACGCTTGTATCGTGGCAACCACGTTCGTAATACAACTTGCAAAAGATCCTATATTCCGGCAATCTTCTGCCAATCTTGGCATACGCTTTACATTCTCGATTTCGGCTAGAATGAGCATCTCAACCCTACCGAATCTTCTTTCGAGAGCGTTCATTATTTCTTCCGGTTCACACAAAGTAAATGACAGCGACTTTACCGCCTCTTTAGCGGTGCCCTTTAATGCCCTCCTAAGGCGTGCAACATATTGCACCCCTGAAAATTGGCTTCTTGTGTCTTCAAACACCGTTTTGAAAATTATCCATTCACCCGGGTCTCCATCGAACACCGGTAATTCCTGGAGGAAATGAAGCTGGGAAGACTTATCTTTACCCGCTATTTTTATTGCACTCACAATCGCTTTGGTCAATTCTGACACCTCACTCGCGTGTGTTTTCTGTGCATTTCCTTGGTTGCGCTCGATCTCCGCCCCTTTGCGGCGTGATCCTTTACACGCTTCCTTATCAGTAATATCGGGTTGTGCTACACTAACCGGCGCGCTCATTATGGTCTGCTGAACCCAACTCCTTACGAAAGGTTCCACCTGAGTATTCCGCTCTTCATCATCCTCACTCGAGTCGATCTCCTCTTCTCGGTTGAGTCGTGCCAACTCCAATTGAGACTTGGCTAAGGCAGCAGCTGCCTGTGCTCGTTCGAGCTCTGAGCGTTCGAATTTAATCCGCGCCTCTAATTCGGCTTTCAGCCTCGCCGATCGCGATGACCTACTACCTCTCTGACCCTTTATCACTAGTGTGCCCGATTACTGTCCTTGACGATGCCGCTTCTTCGGTCCTTTGACCTACTTTTTCAACCACCGTTTCACTCCTGGATATAACGGATTGTTGTGCGGTGCTGGCCTGCGTACCACTGGTGTCCGTCCTGTTGCTTGTCGTTGCCATGGACGTCCCTGAGTCCCACGTGCATGTGGACGTGTCGGTGGTGGCTCCACTTGAAGGAGTTGCTCCTTTTGACGCAGTAGCTGTGGTCGCTCCAGATGGTTCCGCTTCTTTAGCTTTTCTTGAGAGCCCTGTCCTTGTCCTGCTCCCTTCGCTTCTCCCTGTCTGGTCTTGTGCCTTCTTCATCTTGCAGGAAGGCGATTGTTGGCCTACGGTCCCTAACTGTCCCTACGGTCCCTACAACCCCTTAACTACAACCCTTCTACACCCCAACCTAACACCACTACCCCTCCCCCCCTTATCTCCCAACCCTACAACCCTACTACCACCCTAACAGCCCTATCAGCCCTATCAATCCTGGACGGGGCCTATCGAGGTGAGCCGTCCAGGGATGGAGTCGTGCAGGAATGGAATGGAGGAAAGGTTTAAGAACTGTCCCGCCAAGGAATATGACGAAACAGTCGAGCGGTAGTGCAAGCGCAGTCTCGCTCGAGAGAACTGCTCCACCCAAAGGTGTTGTGCCAGAGCCCAACCGTTTGGCATCGTTAGGTGGTCGGGATGTATGCTGTGCTCGCCGCCCAGTTGCCGGTGACGCCTCGTCCGAGCGCCCTCCTCCGGCCGCGATGCAGTCAGGTGCCCGCGCGCACCCTCGCCTGGCAGCAGCAGCGGTGGATGCTTCTTCCTGCACCCTGATGACCCGACAGGAAAATGCCGGACACGGTCGTCCGACAGGAAATGACGAGCACGCTTGCCCGACAGTAAAAATGCCAAGCCCTGCTTGGCCACGATGAGTGCCTTCACAAGACACCAGCGCCCGGCTGCGATACGTGCCCCATGCGAGCACACGCCCCAGGCCGCAATCCCGGTTTTCTTTCTTCCGGTAGTTCCAGGTCCAGTCCTTCAGCGCTGACGTCCTGGTCTTCTGGCCTTTGGTCCTATTGCTTCAGCTCAAACCTCCGGCTTCCTTCGGTTGCTGATCTTCACTCGGCTCCGAAGGTCTTCTTTTTCCACAACCAGCAGTCCACAGCTGGTTCCTTGATCCAGCTGGCGGGATTCGGGTGGTCCTTTTAATCCGGCTCCGAAGGTCCAATTGAAAAGGAAACAGCGGGATGGCGTAAACTTTCGGGCTCTGAAACAGAAGGGAGAATCGAGGCTTCTCTCGATCCGGCCTCCTATAACGCCTACGTTGGGTTCGGGAACAACGTATGTGATCTCCGCAACGGAGTAACACACAAGGGCGATAACCTCTTTCTTTTTCAGCAAGTAGGTTCAGACGGGGATTACGGGTCTTCCGAAGTCGTCCCGGTCCCGACGCCTTAATTCTTCGATGTGGACTGTATAACTTTAGGGATGAATTACTTGGGAATAAAACAGCAATTATCTTCAAACCGTTCCGTGAGAGAGTAATCACTTTTCCCTATCACTTCCCTACACTTTTTCTTCTTATTGACTGCTGGTTCTTCACTTTTCCCGAAGGATTTTCTTATTTTTCCGAACTAATTCCCCGAACGAATTGCAATAAAACCCGTTCACTAAGCTACCCCCAGAGTTATACGCGAAAGTGAGCCGCGCCATTCGCGTGCCTGCGCAACTTAATTACATGAATTTGTACTATTACTCTCTCACGTTTCACTTAATTTCTTTATTCACATAAGTCATACATAAATACAAGTTATCTATTTAGATAGCACAAAACAATATCTACACCATGATATACATTATATTTTCGTATCACAAAAATCCTTTAATTTATAAAACAAAATATGCCTATTTTAATCACAAATTCAAAGTCCAAACTTCTTAAATATTTAACACAGAAAGTTAAAACAATGTTTCCCACTTGAATTTATACATATGTTAACTAACTCAATAGTTTAATTTACATTTTCTCTATTTATTTCACTATTTAAAACACTTTTAAATTTCTTATACAAAACTATCATTATTTCACTTATACACAGAAATTTTCACATGAAAATAACACAGAATTCACCTTTTTAGCACGTACAATCAACCTGAAATGTTTTACAAGTCATTTTTACATAAATTGCTGAAATTACAAACATTTTAAATTTTTACATATTCGGCCTCCTAAGGGCGTGGTCAGCGTGCTTCCGTGAACTCACACTATTTGAACAACTAACTTTGCACGGCTCTCGGCTATCAGAAAAAATGAAAGTCTGAAATACACTAATTTTAACAATATTAGGTAAATAAGTGCTTCTACATAATTTTCAAACTGTAGGAAACTATCTCTGATAAGATTCTTATCAGTTATCATGTTTCTTATCAGATAACAATACAAGTGAATGTTTTCATTAATCAATCATAACAAATAGGCATTTGTTTTCGTACAAACATATCAAACTTATACAAGACAATACTTATGCAATTAATTTCCGTTAATTCTGTTTGTGCACAGAGTGATCATCTCGACCGGGGAACAAATCCGATCTCTAGCTTCACTTTAATATTCCTTAGAATTTACATCGTTGGAAAGACGATTTAACCGGGGAACAAATCCGCTAACATAATTTATATCATAAAATTCCCTATATGAATTTAATTGAAAGATATTACTTAGAAAACAGTAAACTAGTCCAGCCTGGGAGTCGAACCCAAGACCTTCATACCATTAATTCGACATTTCTTTAAGATTTAACTAAGCATTTTCTTATCAGAACATCTCCATTGGACAATGAGTCTTTGAAAAGTTATTCGTCATCGGTTGACTTAATAAACTGAAATATTCTTATAGGCGCGTCGCCAACACCCTGTGTTTTCCGATAGACAGAGCAGTATAACCATCTTGTTAACGACATACGTAAATACTCTTACCGGCAATTGTTGAGGAAGAAGAATGTTTGGATATATTAATAAGAAAAAGGTGCTGAAAGACTTAAGAATTCAAGGCATTCCATCGTCTCCTCAGGGTTGACAACACATATGCATTTTGATTCTTCATGAAGGACAGATGTAGACGTATATGTTTTACAGCATCCATATACCATCACGTGGACTGTGGCCGAGATTTAACTGGCATGTTATTAGTAAACGTGTAGAATATAAAGTACATGCAAATTATTAATAAAAATTTAGTCAATTATTCAAACAGTAAATTTGAGAACAAAAAATATTAAGTATTAACTCCATAATTTCGTTCCAATTTCAAATAAAATCGTTTCACCTTTGATTCGAATTACTGTCGGATTCAAAATCACTGTAATTATGTTAGTTAAAAAAAACAGTTAACTTGAACAGGAAAAATTAAATGTTTCGAACGAAATTGTTTCTTCGAAAATCACGCTTTAATTTCACGGTTAGTTGAATTGGTTAAGCGTAGAGTAAAAACTTTGGGATGGAGGTCAAACGTTAAGCTTGGTTTGTGCACAAAAGCACTGAGGGAAATTTCCATCATTTGAATTACGTGTCAATATTGATATGTTGATTAAGTTATACAACAAAAAAATATTTTTATTAAATTAGAAAATATATTCTTTGCGAAACACTGGAAATATTGATGCTTTATGCGCATTAAATAATTAAATTGATTGAATTATTTGTTCACTTATAGCTTATCAGGGTCCACTGGTGATTATAGACCTCTCCATAAATTTCCTCATAAAGGGGTACATGCCATAGTTGGTAGGCGGGTTGTCAACCGAAGTTTTTTTTAAAAAAAATTATTTTGAATTGTTATTAGGTAGACGCTCTTTCCATTGTGGTTTGTTTGCCTCTGTCGTTTCCTACGACACCCACAAGATGTTATGGGTTGGTAGATATTCCTACACCACCACTACACCGTGGATTTGATTCGAATAATTCCTTTATTTGTTTACAAATTTAAGTAAAGTATAGTGGCGGCGCTGTCGTTGCGCCACAAGCAAAACACCCCGAAGCCTAAATGGCGCTATCAAAGTCCCGAATCATAACAGTATATATCGACCAGCTCCGAACTATCACACGGAGCGTTGGTCGCTCTCCGGGCAGAACACCTTGCCCGGTGGGAGATCTCCCCTTTTCCTTCTACGGTAACAGTATTTTTATCTTGTTCTCTTTTTTATCATCTTCATCGTTGATGCGACATTACGTTAAGTACCCACAGAAATGTCGCATCTGAACACATTAATTTTATAATCTATATTCCCTGACACGAGATGGCGTCTTAGGAATAATTTGTTTTATTATTAATACATAATACTTTTTATTGATTAAGTATCTTATTAACTGAAGCAAAGTAATTCCTTGGTTTTTACTGACATTTCTTGAATTATTTGTGCAATATCTAAGTACACACGGCGGCATATTTTTATCAAGTGATTTTTTTAAATCAACTCAACACGTGACAACTCTATAAGCGCCTAGCGAGTAACTGATTAAAGTGCGATGTATGCACCGCAGTTGAGTAGAACAGAGTAGCTGAATGCAGTGTCGCCTCTAGTACGTAGTACATAATAGCTCAATGTTTTTATTATAATTTCCAAAATATTTAAAATCATAAGAAACAAATTAACTTACTATTAATGTAGGATAATCACAAATGCGGAAAAGTGGCAACATTGAACCTAAATGGCAATGTTCGATACTTTTATTTAATTATTTGAGTTTTTTGACGTTTATATGAAAACAAGAACTAAAAATTATGTGCTGAAAATGCTTCTGCGTGATTTATTACGTTTTTGTGACCTTGAAATTCTTTCACTACGCATTTACCCATTTTGTCGCGGCTCAACTCTCTCGGCGTCAAATTGAACACTGAACTGACGTTAGCTAGGCATATGGCTATGGACAAATGTGCAGTGGCAACGCTTTGGCGCGATTATTATTGATCTAGTGTAATATATAAATCAATGATTCCTTAGTATAAGGTGTATAAAGTTAAATAAATAAGTCTTGTTATTTCAAAATGTCATAATATATAAAAGAGTTAAAGTCTACAACCGAACCAATACATTGCAAGTCTTGAAATTGATAAGAGAAAGAGGAAGAATTGGCATGAAGGTGCTACCTGACCAGACGGACTCCTAAGCAGAACATAATTATTTCTGCTACCTTAGTATTGCGATTTTGGTTTAAAAAAACTTGGTGAGAGATCCATGCCAAGCAGTGGACTTTGACCGAATTAATGGTACTGACATTTATGATTGTACAAAACAAAAATTATAAAATAACTTAAATTAAAATTTTATACAATAATTTAATTATTTTAATTTACGTGAATAAATTTTCCCAAGAAAAGAATTCCTACTTAATATTGCGATTTTGATAAATAACTCACACAACTCCACTCACACACACATACACACTCACCCATAATAAGTACACGCACGCTCCTTTTAATTAGAATCTGTTTATTATGTCTGTAATTTTTCAGAAATTTTAAGTCATTTTTGCTTTGCTCATTCATCATTTGTTTGACCCCCACGAGAGAGGCCATGCCATAAATAAGTTTATTACTATTATTAACTTAAACATGGCGAGAGATCGATCCCAAGCAGTGGCATGTTGTGGAGTTAATGGTGTTGATTATTAAGTCAATGAAACAAAAATTATTAATTAATTCAAATTTAAATTTTATTTAATTATTAAATTTTCGTGAATAAATTTTCCCAGCGCCCGTTACCCGTGGGCCCGTCTATCCATCAAAGTCGAGATCAAAGAGAGACTTAAATACGGTTCACTTATTATTTTCATTTTGTATTTGATTTACTGAAGTGACGCAAAATCGTTTATTATTTAGTTTCATTTGTAAAAAAACGAGCGACAACTCGAATTTCTGTTTCAATTCGAAAAATGGAACGCTGGGGTTTACATTTTATTTCTTAATCGAAAAACGTCGCGAGTGAAACGTTGCTAATAAAAAGCTTTATGAGATATTATTTTTAATTAACTTCCTCATGGTATTTACAACACAGTTATTGGATCATTATAACTACGTCGGTATCCTTTTGTAAATATAAAATTCTTGCCTCCTGCGTAAGAAACAAAGAGAGATTTTGGTTCATTTTTGTAATAGTTTTTTTTTGTTTTGCAACCATCTTATTTTTTACTAAACTAGCTGATCCGGCAGACGCTGTTCTGCCCTTTCCGGTAGGTGGTGCGATGAATGTCATTTTGTATTCACTCCGGGATGAGGGCTCCTAAAACAGCATATTTATATCTATACTACATACAAATAAATGTTGTTCTTAATATTAAATTAACTTGCTTCTATTAAACTCAGCGAGTTATTTGCTTAAAGACAATAAACAAACCAAATGCTTGGACTTATTTTTAATTTTATTAATTACGACATCCCAAATAGGTGGTAGTACCCAGGCTCCTTCTCTGTAATGGCGGGAGCCATCTACACCATATTTGATAAACCACAAGTAAAAGAATATTATCGATTACTACCAAGTATGATACGTGTGGTTAATGAAACTAAAAAAATTATAATTTAAATATAGCAGGTAATTTTCTGTTGTTATTACGAATTTTTGTTTCAAAAATGTGGATTTTTCTAAGGGTAAACCCACGCTGCTACTATAATGTCGCGTAACACGAATAGGTAGGCCAGACCGTGGTAGAACCACGCTCTCACAGAATACCAGTGTAAAATAGCAGCTTATTGTTGCTGTGTTTCGTATGGTGAGTGTAGAGAACCGGGCACGCTTTTAACTGGAAACGAGGCATTCCATCTTAGTCCTAAGGGGTGACAACGTATCCTAATTTTGATTCTTATTTGACGATAAATATACTCCTATATGTGTATGGGCTACAACGTCCACTTACCATCGGGTGGACCTTGTGCTCGTTGTCGTCCTTATTCTATTTAAACAAGTGGTAAAATTAAAAAAAATCAATCAACCTTCAACAAATCAATTATATGGGACCATAAGAGAAGCACCAGCTTTCAAATAAAAAAAAATCATCAAAATCAGTTCACCTAGAAAAAAGTTCTGATGTAACACGCATAAAAAATACAGACGTATTGAGTACCCCCTCCTATTTTTGAAGTTGGTAAAAAAAAGTTGTGCGAAACTTGACTACAGTGATAATTTCCATATCCTAGCATAGCTATGAACCATTTTCTGGATAAAACAAATATATTGTGTGTATATGACCCAAGTTATACTATCAATATCACCTAAGCTATATAATAAGTAATTATTACTATATATATATATATATATATATATATATATATATATATATATATATATATATATTATATACCACTACTGGCTAACTGACTTATCACGATATATCTAAAATTAAACACCCGATTGACTTAAAATCAAGTACAATTAATTATTTCGTAAAGTAGACGCTCACAAAGAATGGATTTTACGATAGTCCCAAAAATTATTTACGTTATTATCGTCTATTATCGTGCGTCCAGTGAAAGTAAGAAGCGAGCGTGTATCTGATAGTATTATATAATATTTATAAAGAACTAGATTACTTTAGTCATCATCATTATAACCTGTGAAAACTCCACTGCTAAACATAGGCCTCCCCGATAATGCCTCATGGGGGGATATTTGTCACGATTGCCAAGCGAGTCCGCAGTTTTTTCGTTATTAGGAAGACGGTGTCAAAAGATATTGACTTGTTTCCCTCTGTCGCCTCTTGCAACACCCACGGGGGTTAGTGGATATTCTTACACCGCCATTCCACTGTTTATTATTACTGTAATAGCTTTAAAGTAAATTAACGTTAAAGTCTATATACGTCCCACTGCTAGGTACAGGCCTGCCCTCATTTCTGAGAGGGTTTTAAGACGTGTTGTTTTATTGTCAGATATGCAGGTTTCCTCAATTAGTTATCATTCACCGCCGAACACGTGGTAAATCATCACTTCAAATTGTAATTAATAATTCCATTTATGTCGGTGTTATATCCAGGTTACTTGCGTACTGTGAAATTTAGAGAGAGCGCTTGGACCCTGGTTACAGCTATTAAGCAATCAGTAAAAATTTACCATCGCACGGAAAACCTCATATTGAAACCAACTTCCCAGCCGCGGTACCAGCCTATCGGTTAAGGATTAGGACAGTGAAACTCGGGAAATCGTAATATTCATCACAAGATTAAAGTTATTAAGTTGCAAACAGCGTTGATAGTAATTCATCAGGCGGTACCGCCCTCGGTAGGAAGATCCGGGGTTTTCCGAGTAGAATTTATCTTTGATCGGATTTTATCCATTAATTACTTATATATTTCATTCATATGAAATTTGAACATTCTATGTTTATGTAATAGATAATAAGTAGTTATGCATGCCAACCAGGCGAGAAAACAATAGAAATATACCACGTACTTTATACGTGATAGAGCCACGTTACAGCTATATCCCGCTTGTAGCGGGAAAGTCGGCTTCACTGGAGAACAACCACGCACTCACAGATACCAGCATAAAATAGCAGATCAATGCTGCTGTGTATCCTATTGTCAAATTAGAAATCCGGAGACACTTTTTACTTTAAACGAGACATTTCATAATATAGTTCTCGGGTAACAACGCATTCTGAATTTAGATTCTGAATAAGTGATAGATGTAGATGTCTTAAAGTCACAGCGGTCACTTACTATCAGATAGATTGTGTGTTCACTTTTCGTCTTTATTTTAATAAGTAAATATAATAATAAATTTAAGTTGAGATGAAAATTTCGCAATTTTCGAAACAGTTTCTCTTGACTGTGAGGTGTATTTGAATGGGGTGAAAAAGTAATTTAACCTTCGCCCATCAAATGATGTAATGGCCATTGTGATACTAACCTTTAAAAATATATTAATTTCTTAAACATATTGAATATTCTTACGTAAAATTTACCAGTTGCACCAGTACAGTTGCCATTACTAATATTTATTGGTGTTTAAAGAAATGAAATGGAGACATAAACATTGTTCGTACATCGCATATGTTTTGTAAGTGCTTCGGCGTTCTGAACACAAAACGGAACGAGAAACATGAAATAAGTATATTTATCACTTGCACGACCGCACGCGAAACACGGGCGCAAAACACTCGTGGACAAGAAATATGGGCACACGTTTATTTTGTATATTTTGAAATGGCTACTTTGAAATTAAACGTTTTCCTCGCCATTAATTTCGACTCTTTTAATTTTTTCTCAAAACAGATAGCCACGGAAAAGTGAGGTGTTTAAAATCCTAATATCGTATAGTTAACCCGGGTCTTTTTTTTCAGATAAATATAAATTTTTGGATGAAGATGAACGCAATGTTTGTTTTGTGTAGATTGGAATTAAGATTAAAAAACACATGCTCAGAAACTTCGACTCTATTTCATTTCAACATACTCATAATAAATCCCTGTGTTACTGAATATTCTTACTATATTTATTTTATAATAATAATAATTTAATAAGGATCTTGAGACTTCTTTTTTACGATTATAAGCCAGAGTCTCACTGCTATCCCACCTGACAGTAAGGTCGGACTTAGCTTATTAAAAGCATGTTCACTATTTTGCCTTGAATACATCCACATTATAATCAGATGGATTTTCATGGAGATTTAGCCTCACATCCTTTCTCCTAAAGATGATGGAGAGGATGATGTGTGAACGGGAGTTGAGAGGACGCTCAGCTTTGGAAAAATTTAGTAGACTGTAGACAAGCTAAGGAGACCCTGCCTGAAATAAACAGTCGTCTAACCAAGGTTCTAATGAGACTGAACAAGCTACAGATCAGGATAGTAACAAGTGCTATCACAGTACATGGCTCTTTTTAGAAACATTTGTTCACCATATGTGTTACTGATAGCCCCCTGTGCAGTTCATGCATGAGAGAGGAAGAAACGGCGGCTCACATGATGCTGACATGTCCAGAAGTCGCTTCATACAGGGCTAAACATCTTGGCATGGCTGGGGATCGCTCCCGCAGTTGCTTGCAACATCAAAGAACTGTTGAACATCTTCGGGAAGATATCGTGGCTCGAATAATCACATTATTCCTGATCACACGCAAAATACGCGCTTAGACGTGGAGTTGCGGAAAAAAGACCGTCGTAAACTAAACTATAACCAGATTTAAAGACAGATCCCAGCAAATCATTCTACTCCTTAGCAGTATAAATTTGAACGACAAAGCAAATTGCTTGTTTGCGTGGTATGTCGATAACAAAAGGGTGGAAATCAGGCGAGCGTCTGGTAGTCCGATGATGGAATGGGGAAGAATACAACATACATTACTCGTATGTATCGTAATATATATCTATCAATAAAGTATAAATGAAAAGAAATCTTCCCTCATATTTACTTATTTGTTCAATTTTTTTCCAAAAGCTAATGCTACCAGCACGAGTTGTGTCCTACTGATTGATGGATGAAGCTTCGATCGTAAGATGGCATAAGTTCCATCCGAAAATCCATTTGCCCAACAGTGGCCTTGAAAATGCTTATGTAAGACGTTTACGTGTAAATCCTAAAATTACAGATATAACACTTAGACATAATGTAAAATAAAAATTACACTTGGTATGGATAGACTAATAAATTTGCACTGAATTGTAAATTCATAAATAAGAAATTACACGTAATTTTTAAACGAATCTACAGATTTATGAGCTTCGCTAGCGCAAATGTCTACTAAATTAAATTTATTATGTAGACGCTGAAGGAATGAAATTAAATTCTCGAAAATATTGTAACTAAAATTCTTAGAGAGACTAACAGATTTGTTACACTGTTCTCAGATTATCTAATTATAAAATATGTACCGAAATGTATTGAAATTAAAAGTTTTTAGTTTTTGACGTAAGAAATTAAAATTTTTTGACTATAATTTTACGGTTTCTTTGTCTGAAGAAGAAATAGCAAAAGAAATTCCGCATGTATTTCATATTTTTAAAGCTAATAATATTATATTTTTAATCAAATACAAAAAGAAAATCTGAAATTACTTAAAAGGGAAGTTTCTTACACGTGGTAAAGTCTCACTGCAGCTATATTATGGTTGTAGCACGAATGGGTCGGCTCGACCGGGGAAGAACCACGCTCACACAGAATACCAGCGTAAAATAGCAGCCTAATACTGCTGTGCTTCGTATGGTGAGTGTAGAGATCCGGAGACCCTTTTTACTGGAAACGAGGCATTGCGTCTTAGTCCTCGGGGTGACAACGCATCTACGTTTTGATTCGTAATCAAAGATAGATGTAGATGTCTATGGGCCACAGCATCGACTTACCATCAGATGGACTGTGTGCTGGTTTGTCACCCTTTATCTATAAAAAAGGAATAAGGCCATGGGTAACCAAAGCGTGTTTTATTGTTAAATTACGTAACAAAATAAAAAAAATAAAAACTAATAAATATGTTGCTAACCCAAGCAGACATGTATGACGCCTGTGGCAGCCATCATCTTCCTAGGAAAAAAAAACATTAAAAAAAACATAAACACTCTCGCCTCCTTCACATTCATACACCTACGCATACTTGCTCGTCGGTTAAGGGTACTCCTGAGTTGGCCCGTTTTTAATAAATCGCCAATTTGGTCGATAAATTTTCGCCTAGGACGTCCCTTTCCGACTCTGCCATTCACTTCTGCAACATAAATTTTCTTTGTCAGTCTTTCCTCATCCATTCTTTCCACATGACCAAACCACCCAAGCATTCCTTTCTTAATCCTGGTCACAAAATCATCTTGCAAACCACATTCTTCTCTTATTACACAATTTCTTACCCTGTCATTCAGATTCAGCCCTAACATACTCCTTAATGACCGCATTTCTACTGCGTTCATTCTACTCTCGTGCTTCTTCTGCCACACCCAATTTACACTACCATACGTTAAAGTAGGGACCAACACAGCATTGTGAATTGCCATACGTGCCTTTTTCGACACATTTTGACTCTTCACAATAGAGTGTAGGGCCCCATTTACTCTATTTCCCGCATTCACTCGTCGTTCTATATCCTTATCATATCTCCCATCCCTGCTAAATACGCAGCCCAAATATACAAACTCGTCTACTTGCTCGATCAACTCCCCTTCTATTCTTATTTCACAAATCGTTTTACTTTCTTCTCTTTCAAAAACCATAATTTTTGTCTTACTTGCGTTAACTTTCATACCCTTTTCTTTTAATGATCTGTTCATTAATGTAACCATCATTTGCAACTCGGCCGCCGACGACGCAAGGATAACTTGATCATCGGCGTACAAAAAGCATTTGACGGTTAACTCACCCATTCTTAATCCGCATTCTTCAACTTTCAAATTTTGCAAACAACTGTCCATAAATAGGTTGAACAGCCACGGGTAAGCCACACAGCCCTGTCTGACACCTTTATAGATATCAAACCAGTCCGAGTAGACCCCGTTGATCCTAACACAAGCACTAGAGTCCCTATAAAGAGACTCCAATGCCTGTATCAAACCTGCGCTCAACCCAAATGATTTCAGTGTTTGCCATAGCACATCCCTATCAACTCTGTCATAGGCCTTTTCCAAGTCCATGAACGCACAAGAAACCTTTTGGTTTTTGGCCAAAAACTTCTCCGCGATTATGCGCATGGAAAAGACTTGATCTGTACATCCCATTCCCTTTCTAAATCCCGCTTCTACATCCCAAATTTTTCCATCAGTTTCTTTCATGACCCTTTCAATCAGTACTTTAGCATACAGTTTTCCCACAATGCTAAGAAGGTTGATGCCACGGTAGTTTTTACAGTCCTGCTGCGACCCTTTTCCTTTACATACTGGAACTATCATGGCTTTGCACCAGTCTACCGGTACCCGCTTCAGTTCCCAGCATAAATTTAACAAGGTGTGCAGCAGGCCTGCCACCACTTCCTCTCCAGCCCTTAGCATTTCGAGTGAAACTCTATCATATCCGGCAGACTTACCTGCTTTCATGCTTTTCACTGCTTTCATTATTTCATCTATACTTATCTCGCTACCTCTTTCCTCTTCTTTCGGTGTTTCTACTTCACTTAGTACACACGTTGTCTCCTCACTCGTAAACATATATTTAAAGAAGAAAACATATATTTAAAAACAGATATTTAAAAATATAAATATCTTCCTAGAGTATATTAATTAACGACAACCAAGCTCGCTCTATACTGGTCAACTGGAACTATGTAGGTACAAATACAAAAACAGTTAAAACATTTAAGAAAATAAAGCGCCCACTTAACAAATCGTAACAAAGACGTACGGGTACGGAATATATATAATCTTCTCTTATCCTATTTAAAAAAATTGTGCTACGTCAATTTTTTTTAAATAGGATAAGAGTATACTTACTTAATACTTGATTCCTGAGGTCCACAGCCTACGTCTCCCCTCGATTTCGAATAAAAATTTGTCGTCACTCCTAGTAAAGACTAAGATAGAATATCTCCTTTCCAGTGAAAAATGTCAGCTGTAGCATGGCTCTACCACGTACAAAATGTTAGCTTGTGCTTTGTGTATTAGCCGATTTTGAAAACCATTTAATTATATTGTATTGACATTAAATGTAGTCGCATTTAAGGCTACTGCACTGTACTTGAGTTATAATCAAAGTCGGAGCCAATACATGTGGATTAAGACATATATGTTCTTTGTTGTTTTGTTTCTGAATTTTTTATCATAAGATACTATTTAATATGTCACAGGACTTTTATAAATCATTAAAAGAAATCTTAAAGAAAAACGACAAAATATTTGTCATATCGCAGATATGACCTGGAAGAATGCAACGAGGAACTTCGTTACTCAATTACCCTGCTAAAATAGAGAAGACTGTGCCAATGTAGGAGATTTATATTTATAGGCTACAACCTTATTTTTTCACAGCACAATATGAGTTTATTCTTTAACTATATACTATATTATTTAACTATTCCGTTACTTTCGTATTGCAAAATGTAATTTCATTGACTGAAACTAATTAAACATACATGGTGCTGCATAAAATATGATAGTAAATAGTGTAAATATTACAATATTGTTAATGTTAGGTGAGGGAGTTCACCACTTCCCTGTATTTCACGAACACGTAAGAGGATTACAATATAGACGGCTGAAGACTAAGTCTGCACTGAATAACAAACTAAGTTGGAAATATTCATTATTTTACGTTTAATCCAGCTTAAAAATGCCATAGTACCCGTTCATACATCTTGAGAGCTTAAGAATAATGAGGCGGAATATAAGCCTGTATAATAGGAATGAATAGGTACGTGGTCGATTTAAAATATCATATTACCCTAGTAAACCAAGTATAACCTCCACTAAATGGAACGGTTAATTTATTCATTTCGAAATACTGATTTAGTACGTTCGCAGTGACGAAGGAATCTTAGACATGTCGACTGTCATGATATCTTTCATGTGTAAGAAACAAAAAAAGTCTGGATATTGATTCAATCCAACCAGTTCAAACCAGTAAAAATTTTTTCACTGAAGCAATACGATAGAATTTTGTGCCCAACCAACATCTCCTTCACAGCAAGTCACATTGCAAATCGGCACTTTAAATTTCAATGAATAATTTCAGTGTTGTCGGGGTGATGAGAACACACAGACAATTTTGTAAGGTTTTATGAAGTATTAAAAAATTTGATGCAAAAACTGGAGTTGATTAAATATAACGCTGTTGTTATAAGTCTGTTACAGTCCGTTATTGCCATACATCGCACATTATTTCGAAACCGTTACAAAACAAAAAAAAATTACAGTAGAGCTAATTTACGAATTTTTACGTTACTATTTACCTCTTAATAAGAAAGTAATGAACACATTATGAAATATTTCTGAGATTATTTATTAAATTATTGGTTTCTTTTTAAGGTTTTTAGTAATTTTGATTTAATATTTTCTATAATGAATTTTTATAACCTTTTTAATTTTTATAGTAACACTTTTCTATTAATTATTTTTTCAATTAGGATTGAATCAAGTAAAGTTAGTATAAAAACAATGTTACTATATTAAAAATCGAATTCTAGCTATTATATGAACCGTTAAAATACATTTCAAAAGCATTTTTATTAAGTCAATTAAAACGTAATAAATAAAATGAATATTTATTTAAAAAAATGACGTATATAAGCATTATTACACACGAATGATATAGCAATGGGATACTTTTGTTATTAGGTTTAGCATTACGTGATTCTTAGGTTTTCTTAATTTACAAATTACAATAAAATCATTACAGACTAGAACTATAAATAATGAGTCATCCTTAACAAAGTGCCTTATGACAGCATGTAATATTAAAAATATCTATAGAAACACAAATAAAAACTTATATTAAAGAAAAACAAATTAAGAACTCCTGTAATTCCTGTCAAATAACAATGAGTTATAGATTAATTATACTTAGTTTAACAAATTAATTAGACTTAAATGAGTCATGAAGTTACTCCTTGTTTGAAAGGTTATCGTAAAATGCATTATAGGCGCGATGCATAAATGGTTTTAAAGACTGGAGGCTATCGTATTTGGTTTTATAAATTTTTCGGGGTTGGTTGTACAGTTGAGTAACGGTAAGTGTTGGGTAGTAGGCGTGAAATCGCTGAGGTAGGATTTAGGGGATGTCATAATTTGTAGATTTTTTTTATAACATTCACACTGGTCTTTTCTCGGCTTTAAAAATAGAAATCCTTTCCTCTTCCAATATCTTATTAAATAGCTTACGACCAATATTTGGTTTTTGGTTATCCTTGCACCACTCGGTATAAACTCGAAATATGTGAGACTATGATTCAAATGTGTCTTTAATTTAAACTCTATTACTGCTAGAGCGACAATAATGACTTTGTATCTTAGTTACTAAGTTCAAATATTCGCTGACAAAATTTGATTTAAAAACTTTCGAAACAGGGTTTGATTGTCGTTTTTCGTGTTTAGATTTTAAATCCTTTCCTTTCTTTGTTTTATCCTGCAGCTTTTTAATCCATTCTGACAATGTGACATCGTTATTTATATTAAAGATGCTGACAAAAAAGCATTTGCACTCCCTTACAGTAACATTCTGTTCATAAAAAAAACAGTAGACATAGCCTTTGAGACATATTTTACAACTTACAAGTATTTTTACGTCTTCTTAATACCGGACGCAAACGAAGAAGGTTTATAAATAAGTTTTCTTAGTGCCCCATGTAGTTATGTACCAAAAATAATCAAATACTGCATTTCATTTTTGGTCACAAGTCAAACCGCATAAATAATTTCTGTCAGATTCGGAAATACAAGAATGAGTAAGTTTTTCTTCAAGATATTTTCTAGGTTTTGGTACTAATTCATATCTTAGTTTCCCGCCTTCTTCATAACATTTCCTCTTTCTGCCTGTATACTTTTGCCGCATATCCTCTGTAACTTATTGTACTCCCTTTTTTTTCTATTTACTTCATCGTCACTATTCAAAAACTCAGTGTCAGAGAGACTATCGTTGTCTTCGTATGTCCAAACCGTATTATTATTTTGCTCTGGTATCGTAATTCGTTTATATTCGATTATATTATAATTATAGCCTTTGCAAGTTCTAAACCTGTTACTTGTCGGTTCTATTATAAAATTTGGCTTACTGGTAGAAATTAGCCATCGAACACAATAATTCGTATATGAGAACTAGCCAAGTCAGACCTTAGGCTACAATCTATTATCCTAAGTTATAAGAAGAAATGATATTTTATGTTGTTATAAATAAATTTCAGGACTGACTATTGAACTTGCCACCCATTTAGATCTCACTTCCTTTGTCGTTAAAGTCAACAACCAAGGCATATATCATAATATTGAACTTGGCTCTCATTTCACATTTATCTTTTTGATGTTATCCTTTTTACTGGAAACGAGGCATCCCATCTTAGTTCTCACGGGTGACAACACATCTGCATTTTGATTAGTAATCGAGGATTTATGTAGATGTCTATGGGCCATAGCAACTACTTACCATCAGGTGGACTGTGTGCTCGTTTGTAACCCTATTATATAAAAAAAGCTTTGTGTTCTCTTTTGTGGTTTGTCACAAAAGGCATACATCTTAAAAGACAGGTTTAAGTTTCAGGGCATTTTTAATTCTCAGAAATGTACACAGAAAATGTAGCCTTCACAGGTTAACGTTGATTGCAAAGTCTAGAATCTGCTACTTACCATTAGGTGGTCGATACAAATTTCACAAAAAGACTAAGGGTCCTTTAAGTTTTTAATATATGTAGTACTGCAGATAATGATGCAAGTAATCATGGCCTTTGTAACTATGATAGAAATTCAATTTGACATCAATTATTGCTATTAGATTGAAGTTGACGACGCTAATATAATTAAAGTTGTGTTATTTGTTTATAAGAATTACGGCGGCGATGTATTTTAAACATGAAAACAGTGTATTAATCATTCGCACGACCACACGCCTAACACGCGCGCGAACACTCGCGGACAAAATAATCCCCTATGAAAAGAAAACATTTTTATAATTTTCCTAATCTTAACTTGTTTATGGCCAGTATTACATTATTTTAGTATAACGCACATTACACATAGCTTTTAAGTCAACAGCTGTAAAAACAATGGAGTCCACTGTAAACTGCCAGCTTATGAGGTAACTTGAGGATCACCAGCTGATTAGTAACCGCCAATACGGTTTTCTCCGTGGTCGGTCAGCTGGTGATCTTCTGGTCTACCTACCTCACAGATGGGCGGAGGCAGTAGAGTTCAAGGGGGAGCCATTGGCCGTTAGTTTGGACATTGCAAAGGCCTTCGATCGGGTTTGGTACAAAGCGCTTCTTTCGAAGCTCCCTTCCTATGGGCTTCCCGAGAAATTATGCGATTGGATCACCAGCTTTCTTGCAGATCGGAGCATCAAGGTCGTTGTAGATGGGGCAAGCTCCGATTGCAAGCCTATTAATGCTGGTGTTCCACAAGGCTGCGTGCTATCGCCAACGCTGTTTCTTCTGCATATCAATGATATGTTGCAAGCCCGTAACATTCATTGCTATGCAGATGAAAGCAATGGTGATGCTCTTTACACCGGCCGAGCCAATATTTCTCGGGAATACGTCTCCGAGTGCCAGGACAAACTTGTGTCTGAAGTCGAGTCTTTGCTGAACAGAGTCTCGGATTGGGGGCGACTAAATCTGGTCCAGTTTAACCCCCAGAAGACACAAGTTTGCGCGTTAACCGCTAAAAAGAACCACTTTGTCGTATCTCCTCAGTTTCAAGGCACTCCCCTTGTAGCCTCAGTCAGTATCGGAATCCTCAGCGTTGACATATCGAGTGACGTGTAGTTGTACTGTATTTTTTTATAATATCATACGCCATCTATTCATTTTCTAAAGTTAAAGTCATTATATTGAACAAAAGTCGATTCACTCTCAAGGTAGTACGAAAAATAAACTCTAGATGGCCTAAACACATTTAAATTAATATAACATTTTATCTCATTTTATCGCAGGGTAAATCCTATAGATGTATATGTTTGTCTCTTTTGTTTCAGCAGGTTTCAAGTCACAACGAAGTTTTCACTTCAATAATTATAACTTAAAGAATCAATGAAATAGTTTTTTTATTGCATGAAAGTAATTTATAAGTATTTCTAGCGCAAATGTCAACCAGTAGATATTTATTTCAAAAACATTCTAATTAAACTGCATAAAATGAAAACGATTTATTATAAGTTGACTTTTAAAAGAGAATTTCAAATTTTAAATGACTTTCGAGTGAACTTTTAACGATAAAACATTTGGAATAAATTACACTTTGAATGAATTTCTATATTGGATAATATTATTAATAAATTCATATTGAATAATGAAATAATAATAGAACTGCTTCAGAGTACCTTTGCCTCTGTCATCTGTCTAAATACAGGGTTGCATATCCAAAAGAGATTCCATAACCGCCTATAAAACTCAGGGGCTGAATAAAGGTTGAGGAAGGTAAAGGAACCACAGCAAAGTTATAATGCCTATTGTAAAATAAGCAATACCTATGTTTATTTATCAAATAATTTGAAGTCTTGCCAATTAATGCCGCAAAGAGGCAAATATATCGGGATAGTATTTGTATTAGAAAAGAACAGTAAAATATTAGCTATTTGTAATTGGCTAGATCAACCAATGAATAATTGTGGTTATGTAATTTTTTTGTTCTTTAAAATTGATGAGGTTTTAGTATGGATGTGTGAAAGTTATAAATAGATATCGTTTGCTATATAGGTACTTAACGCATACACACTACTCGTGTAACCACTTCAAGGGATAAGAGAGTCAGTATAATAACAGGCTATTATGAATCATAATTAGCGTTACGAGCTTGGGGTTCGTGATAGTAAAAACTGCTAATTGAATTACCAAAATTGACACTTTAATTACCGAATACCAATTACAACTTCAAACACACAAATAATAAAACACAATTCGTAGTTACATCGCTTCGAAGTATTCGCATAAATCGCCAATTCAATACTGACTCAGGTCACGGTCAATACCAGTCTTATAAAGGACCTTTTCTACTGATACATCTAGAATGTTCGAGCACATAAAAGTAGAAAGTTCTCTTCTAGTTCTGCCACTCGATACTAGATGGCGCCAGTGGGAAATTTCTAATATGAAATTTGCTAGAAAGCTCTACTAGTTCTGTTACTCGATACTAGATGGCGCTAGTGGTATTAATTATTGCGTGCAACATTAGTTACCTTTGAAGTTGACGTCCACTTGTTAAAGCGGTCACTCATATTCAAGTGGCTAGGGGCTTTTGCGTCGTTTACGCTTACTGTTTATCGAATGTTAACCACTGAACTTGCCCATACATTGCCTCATAGGGGAAGATATTTGCCACGCTGGGCAAGCGAATTGGCAACTTTAATTTCTCACCTTTCATTGTCATTAGGAATTCGCTGCTGTCCATCTCCTACTTTATTACCCACTTTCGTCTCTTACGATACCGACGGGATTATTCCTACATCTTAATAATACCAATAAATAAATACTTTATATTAATAAAATGATGTAAGGTTTAATGAAAAGTAAATATACTACTATTGAGGTAAATAATATCGCTACATATGATCGTTTTATCAACATATTTTTATTTTTTATCATTGACCTTTCATTTAAAAAACAGTCTAGTTTTTACTTAAGACTAACTTAAAAATACAATTCTAAGTGAAGCTAGCGACACGTTAGCACCGTACATGCAGGATAATCCAGTTAGGTGTGAGGAAAGAAAAATAAATGCTCCTAAACGCGGTTGAGTCTAAAGTTAAACGATGAAGAAATGCGAAAGTGAAGGACAAAAACTTACTATTTGTTTAAGAAAATCTGGTCAAATCCTGGTAGTGGAAAGCACACTTCTTATCATATAACTCCTCATCCCATTATTCAGAGATAAATTTTACTCTCATGCATCTTCTGCCTCGCTCAACTTTCACTACCATATATTAACGCAAGGACTAACATTATATTATATCCATGTTATGTCTATCATAATATTCTATATTATTTATCCTTTTTTATAAAAAAACGTCCGACGGTCGTAAGGTTTCTTTATATATACACCGTACCCTGATGAACTTGCAAATCCAAGATTACAGATTCTACTTCTACAAGCAACCTGTTCGTTGTCGTCATTACAGCCTTTCACAAATCCACTGTTGAACGTAGGGCTCCCCTAAGGTGTGATACAAAACTTGGTTTTGAGCCACCTGCATCCTTCACTTTCTTTACATTAGACAGTGTAGTATATAATAATTTATTATCCTTTCATTCAACAAGAAAGGCTAATAAAGAAGACGAAGAAAAAATAGTGAATATCTTTAAAATTCTACGGTAAGAAATTCCCTCTTAACAAAATGTTTATTAAACAATTTCGCGTTACAATTTTGCTTTGGCGCAGACTTAGTTGGCAGCCAAGCTCAATATTATAATCCTCTTATGTCTACGATATAGTACACAGTGAACCGCAAAGCTTTGGCCCGCATTTTATACTCCACATGCTATTGCAAGCCGTATTGTGTGATGCTAAGGAATACAGTAGCGTAAACGTTACCATCGATATGATAATGATTGTGCGGAGTGTTGTACTGGTATTGAAAGTTCTACGTGATGGGTGCATTTGATAGAACTATATGTATGTGTACTATGTAAGCCCACTCCAGGCAGCTTGAAGGTGCTTAATGGAATCCTCTTTCGATCTTGATGCAGTTGTTTGTATATTTTTCGGTGGTAACTGTCATTATATTTTAAGCAATTTAATGTAAGAATTTTAAGCAACGTACTCTTTATATCTCTATCAACTCTTTCACAGATACCCGCAGAAAGTGAGACGTCTAAGTTAAAACAAAATAGTCTGGGAACAACCGGTAAATAATCATCAATATTTTACTAGGTGGTACTCGACGCATATCATAGTACGCGGGAAATACAGGTTCGATCCCAAATCAAATTGTTAATTGTAGTTTAAGTGCTCGTCGTGAGGTGAAATACATTTAAAAGAATTTAAGAAAAAATTGAATGTGATCTCATGTGAAGTCCGCCAAGACGCATTGGGGCTGCGCGAGGAACATTTCCTTACCCTAAAACTCTCTCAGAAATGAGAACAGATCTATCTACAGCAGTGGTATACCAACAATTTACAATTTCAATGGTGTCGGCGGAGATCGAACGCGGGTAGTTCGCGTACTGTGAGGTTTACAGCGGCCGCCTAGCCCCTGAGGTACCACGATTCTTTATCGTTTTAATTTATCGTCATCATTATTAATATCCTATAAACTTGAGGCAGATTGAGAACTTAGTTTTTATTTTTTATTTTGAGTTATTATTATAAGATGCTATTGCTCATCTCCAGTTTCATTTCCTTCCGTCATGTCTTATACCTACGTATTGATATGGGTTTACTGTGTGTGGTTATGTGGGTTCTATTGAGCCGCCGTTATACGGCTGAACGTAATACTAAACGCGATAACTTCGATAATTCTGTTTTATTCAAGGTGGTATACTCGTACATCTGTTCTAATCAAAATTATATTTAATGAAAAAAATATTTTACTCGCGATCCCCTTCGTCTTCGCACGGGTGATTTTTGGATTTCGACAACATATTATGCATATATTATACATAAATAAACCTTCCCCTTGAATTATTCTGTCTTATTTTTTATGAAGACTAAGGGTGACAAACGAGCGCATAGTCCACCTGATGGTTAGTGGATGCTGTGACTCACAGACATCTGTATTTATCCACGATTAGAAATCAAAACGCAGATACGTTGTCACCCCTGAGGACTAAGATGGAATGCCTAGTTTCCAATAAAAAAGGGTCTCCGGATCTCTACACTCACCATACCAAAAAATACAGTAGTATTAAGCTGCTATTTTACGCTGGTTTTCTGCGAGAGCGTGGTCTTTCCCTGGTCGAGCCGACGCATTCGTACTACAACCATAATATAGCTATAGCGTGGTTCTACCACGTCGATTGTCGATATCTATTAATAAAAACCGAATTAAAATCCATTGCGTAATTTAAAAGATCTAAGCGTACAAACGGCGGGAAGCGACTTTGTATTTATAAATATGTAGAGATTATATTTTTTGTTGTATTAAGAAACTTTTTTTATAGACTAAGAGTTACTAGCGAGCACACAGTCCATCATATGCTGTGGCCGATAGACATCTACATCTATCTTCAATTAAGAATCTATATATAGAAATAAAAAGGTATTCGGTTCTCTACATTCACCATACGAAACACAGCATAATTCGGGTGATTCACGCTGAAATTCTGCGACAGTGTCTTCTAGTCCCTGTCGGCTCGGCTATAAAATAGTTGTGGTACGAATGGGTCGGTAGCTCAGCTAACTATGGAGAGGGTTATGGGCGGAGTTTTCTCAATAAGGAAATCTGCAGTAGAACTAGAGTAATCGGTATAATAAGTAAACGCCATAGATACATAAACTATAATGTAGAGAACTGGAGACCCTTTCTTACTGGAAACGATGCGTTCCATTTTGTCCTCAGGGGTGACAACGCTTCTGCATTTTATTCTTAATCGAGGATAATATGGATGTCTATGTCACAGCTTCCACTTACCTTTTGGTCTGTGTTCTCGTTTGTCATCCTAAAATATAAAAATATAAAAGAAGAGATATATATTACTAAATGTCTATTTTTATTTATTTAGGACGAGCTATATACTCAAAACTAAGGGATCTTCAATAAGAGAGCTTACTCATTTCTAAAAGGCAGGCAACGCACTGCAATTCCTCTGGTGTTGTAGTTGATCATGGGCGGCGGTAGTCACTTAACATCAGGTGAGCCACATGCTCGTTTGCCCCCTCTCCTATCAAAAAAAATCTTCCTTTACCGTCAGTTGTCGATTGTATGAAGTACGAACTATATATCCGGCTCACTCATTTCTATTTCAGCTTACTGATCCGTTGGGCTATGACTTCCACGCTGCGTATTGATGCGGTTCTTCAATTCGGTTACAAATTCAATCATTCAGGCTACACCTTACATGGTCAGTGTAAAAAAATATTTGTTTCTTATAAAATTAACAAAATTTATATTTATGCACAGTGAGAGTATATTTACAAGTTAAAATCCAAAACACGTAGAGCGTTACTCATTTCAGCGGACGTGCCATAACTTCACTCGTTTTTGTACCGTTTGTAACGAAACCCATTTAACGCAAACATTTGTGGTTAGCTGTATTTTGTTAAATGTAATTATACCTTATACATTGCAAGTTACTCGAAAGGAATGTCTGAAAAACTAATAGGTGTGATTATGTGTTATTTGATCAAAGATTTGCATACGTGTTTAGGCCAATTGGAATCTTTGTAATCGATTTGTTCAGTGGTCTTCATGGAACCCGAATTAATGGTGAAACGGTCAAGCGATAAAGGAACTTTTTCATTTTCCGCCAAAAATAATTCATGGGTTTGTGGATATGACGTTCATAAATTATTAAATTTTCTAATCAGAAGCACTAAAAGGCCATTATTTAGATGTATATTATACAGTTTGTTCAAGATCCATTCATAAATTACATCTCATATTACATACAAAAAACATAAACACTCACGCCTGTCACCCAGAGGGGTAGGCAGAGACTACAGACTTCCATGGCACGATCCTGACACACCTCTCTCGCCTCCTTCACATCCATACACCTCCGCATACATGCTCGTCGGTTAAGGGTACTCCTAATTTGGCCCGTTTTCAATAAATCGCCAATTTGGTCGATAATTTTTCGCCTAGGACGTCCCTTTCCGACTCTGCCATTCACTTCTGCAACATAAATTTTCTTTGTCACTATTTCCTCATTCATTCTTTCCACATGACCAAACCACCGAAGCATTCCTTTCTTAATCCTGGTCACAACATCATCTTGCAAAGCACACTCTTCTCTTATTAGTCCATATTAGTCCACTGCTAAATAAACCTACGCATAGGTTTCCTCACAGGGGAATTTTGCCATAGTTGCCACGCTTGTCGTGCGGGATGGCAACCGCAGTTTAAATAATTATGAGATTTTATAAAGAAGTTGCTCATTTTCTGTCTCAGTTTCCCTCAATCACCTTTCACGACATCCACGAAACGATAAGGGATAGTTGGTATTCTTACACCTTTTCCATTGCTCCTTGAGTGAATTTTCTAGGGTGGGATTGTTTACTATTTGTTACAGTTAATTTCTACATTTTTGTTATGCATAAAAGAACTACACTGTCGCATTAGGTTATTTATGATAGTTGTTAGTTTCAATAAAATAAATAAAAATAGAAACAGTCACTACACGCTTATTGTTTCAGCAGATAACTTGGAAATCTCACTCATGCCTGAAGTTGAGCCTTTGTCAAACAAATTCTCAGATTGGTATTGACTGAATGATGACTGAAAGCTAAGAATATCTCCCTTGCCGTATCAACTTAATTCAGGGCACTGCTCTTAATACCTTACGATTGCCTTCCGATATTGTTTGAAAATCTCGGCGTCATCATAGCGGGTGACGTTAAGTTACTGTTCACTGGAAGGGAATGCTAATTTGGCCACTCAAAAGCTCTGCGTGATCAGTAGAGTAGAGCGGTACTTTATGCCAGAGCGGCGCACCGCTCGCAACTTTACAAGATATATGTAGTTGTCTCACACAAATGTTTATCCCTGTGTAATTTTTGTTGTTTGTGTAATTTATATTGGTTGTAATTTATGTATTTATAGATATATGTCTTTGTGTTTTATGTTTGTAAACTACCTCCACGATACAGGAGGAAATGCTAGAGTCAGGGTAACGTTTAAAAAATTATATTAAAATAAAATATTGTTCCCATTTCTGGGCCGAGGCACCCCAGTACTTGTTTCTTCTACTTAACGGCATTCAACGCAGAATGGCCCAAATCGTCAAAAACATAGTTCTTTCTGATCGACTCGATTCGGGTGGTGCTGAGAGGTAATAACGTTGCATCAATTGTTTTGAAGTCATAGTTAACGTTGGCTATCCTCAACTTTTATCATCAGCCATATGATTTAACAAAAGAATAATTCTGCTATATTTCGTATTTTGCGTGCAGAGAACTATCCATTTTTACTAGAAATGAGGCATTCCATCTTTATCGTCGGAGGTGACAACGCAAAGCTGCATTTTGTTTCTTGATCGATGTTTTAGATGCTTATAAGCCGCAACACTCGCTGAAGATCAGGTGTACCCGTTTGTCACCATTATTTTCAAAACTGTGAAACCGTGATAGTATTGACTGTGAATAATACTTAAGTTATCGAAACTTATTTGTAAATTTCCGACGTTTCGGTTACTTTGAACCATGAAGCATCTATGGTCATGGAGGCACAGGAGTGCTTAACGCCCCAATGCGGACCCTGGCGGAATTCAGCTTGTTAGAATTTTTTCGGTTCTACTAATTAATAAATAAACGCGATAAACTTCTTAAAATCTAGTTTCATTCAAGGTTTGACTGCGCCGCCCCGTGCGAGTCCGAATTTCTTTTTTTTTTTTTTTTTTTTTTTTTATAGGATCGGGTGACAAACGAGCACACAGTCCACCTGATGGTAAGTGGTTGCTGCGGCCCATAGACATCTACATCTATCCTCGATTACAAATCAAAATGCAGATGCGTTGTCACCCGTGAGGACTAAGATGGAATGACTCGTTTCCAGTAAAAAGGGTCTCCGGTTCTCTACACTCACCATACGAAATACAGCAGCATTAAGCTACTATTTCACGCTGGTATTCTGTGAGAGCGTGGTCCTTCCCCGGTCGAGCCGACCCATTCGTGCTACAACTAAACTACTAATATAACTGCAGCATGGCTCTACCACGTATAAAATTTCACACCGAACAAGTAGTTGTATGCCCAATAAATAATTTTTCACCGTCTGTATATGTTTGTCCGTGTGATATTTATGTATTCGAACTACCTCCACCATAGAAGAATCCTGTGTAACGTTTTATTTTTAAATAATTAAAAAATATGGTGTAGTATTTTTACTACAGCGCCAGCGGAAATGCTGGTGCGTTGCGAACCTTTAAAAACGAGTAAGCTCGTTTCTTGAAAGTCTCTAAGTCCTTTAGGTCGGAAAAAATCTACTGAAGTAAACAATTCCACAAAGAAGTCGTGCGAGTAAGAGAACTTCTAATAAATCACACAGTAGTTGACCGGCAAGCATTTAAATGATATGAATTTTTGTTGCGATATGCGTTGGTGAAATTTGACGCGGAAACAATTCCTCAGAACACTCCTGGTGGTGAATTAGACTGACAATGCAATGCAACATGTATTCGCAAAGCCAGTGAATCTTGTCGATCAGAGAGAATTCCGTCGTCGAAATTTCGCTCTGCGCTGGATACGGTCGAGTGGAAGGAGATGGCACTGGGTAGCCCCGACTCAGAGATGAAAGGCGCAGAGAGAAAATAGTGCTCGCGTAATATATGACATCATAACCTTAATTTTAAAAGAGTGTTCATGATAATTTACGAAATCTTTACTAATTTTGTTACGTAATTTTTTCAGGTGTTTTCATGCTGAAATTTACTTTAAAACCAACAAAAGCTTCCTTAGCTGAAAGGTTATCCACAAGGCTTACATACGTAAATAGTTGGTGTAAAAAGTGTTAGCGTGACCGCCGAGTGCGATAAATAATAAATAAGCGCGGTCGCCAACCCTGCTACTTCGACTGTTAGTGACTTGAACTCAGGGTTGCCACTTTATCTATCTATTTGCATATTTTGTTTTTAATGTGTATTTTTTAAATTTCCAAAAATATTTTATTATAATAATATTTATGCAAGAAAACCGTAACGCGGGCGTCGCAGAAGGTGACAGTGGGAAATAAACCGGGAGATCGGCAGCAGCGTGCAAGTAGAGAATAAAAAAACTGCGGTTGCCAACCCTGGCACTTTAACTGCTTGCATTGAGGGTAGCTTGCTTATCTATAAAAGTCACAGTCACGACCTATATAAGTCACACTACTGGGCGCAGACCTTCCCTCATTACTGAGCGAGTTTCAGGCAAAGGAAGTGTCCGCCGCGCTGACTACTTTTTTTTATTTCTCAGACATACAGGTTTCCTCACGATGTTTTCCCTCACGACCCAGCACCTATTAAATTAACACTTAAAATTTTAATTAACAATTTCATTGGTGCCGGCAGGCATTTGAACCCGGTTTGCTTGCGTACTGTGAAATTTACAGCGAGCGCTAACCATCTGGGCTATGGCTCTTCTTATCTATGTTTCAAAAACAAATATTAATATTTCCAGAAAATCCAGAAAAAAACAAATATTAATATTCCAAAATTACATTATAACAAATACGCAAGAAAAGGTACCGCGGATTTCGTAGGAAGCGACTGCGGGAAACAAACCAGGAAATTGACAGCATCGTCTTGCTAATAACAACTATATACTTAATTGCCAACCAGCCTGCCAAGCGTGGAAACTAATATACCTCAACCGTTCAACCGTGGACTTTAGATAGTCTATAACAGTAACGCCAACGCAATAAAACGCAGCCATACATGTACATACATACATACACACACACACACATATATATATATATATATATATATATATATATATATATATATATATATATATATATATATATATACATAAAATATATGTAATATGTTACAGTTCGACTATAGTAAATTCTAAACGATAAGACGTTGAGTACAATATGTATTTTAATATTTTATACGTGGTAAAACCACTTTACAACACATTATGCAGCACGAATGGGTCGGCTCGAGCGGAGTAGGACCACGCTCTCACAGAATATCACTGCGTCAAATATCAAATCCTTTTTACTGATGGAAACGAGGCATTACATCTTAGCCTTCAGGGGAGACAACGCATCTGAATTTTGGTTCTTAATCATGGATAGATGTAGATGTTCACAACATCCACTGACCACTAAGTGAAACGTGTTCTAATTTTTTTTATAGAATAAGGGTGACAAACGATCACACAGCCCACCTGATGGTAAGTGAATGCTGTGGCTCATAGACACCTACATATATCCTCGATTAAAAATCAAAATGCAAATGCAAAGCTACCCCTGAGTACTGAGATGGATGGCGGATTCTCTACACTCACCATACAAAACACAGCAGCATTGAGTTGCTATTTTACACTGATATTCTATGAGAGCAAGATCCTTCCGCGGTTGAGCAGACCAATTGGTCATCTTCATTCTGAAAAGAAATACAATGATTACAATCCGGATTCCAATCTCTCTCTGAGCGAAGTACAGTTAAAAAGTTAAGGTTACGGTCTATATACGTCCCACTGCTGGGCACAGGCCTTCTCTTAATTCTGAGTGGGTTTTAGGGCAAGGAAATGTCCGCCGCGCTGCCTCAATGCGTGTTAGCGAATTTCACATGCCTACGAAATATTTTTTTTATATCTCAGACATGCAGGTTTCCTCACGAAGTTTTCCTTCACCGCCGAGCACGTGGTAAATCAGCATTTAAAATTGCAATTAACAATTTCATTGATGTCGGTGGGGATCGAACCCGGGTTACTGGCGCTAAGAGACTTTACAGCGAGCACTAACCATCTGAGCTAACACGGCTGGAGTTAAAATAGCTATCGTTTTATTTGTCATAAAACAGACGAAGTGTATACGTATTTTGTTAATATCTACATACTCGCAGTTATTTGAATGACGGAAATATTTGAATAAGTACAATAAATATTTTAATACACATTTTGCAAGCCCTGTAAGTAAACATATAAATTGGTTAAAAATAAGCTCGTATGCACGCCGACTTTGAGTAAATACCACAGGCTTTGTTTCGCAAACATGTGTACAAGTTTTTGTACTCGTATAAAGTAGGTAATCGAACGCAAAATAGTTGTGTGCTTACTGAATTATTAAAGTCAATAGAATATAGCCGGACTGTTTTAAAAGAGTCTATTTCAATTACCATATAATTTGTTGTAAATTTACGTGAGATCGCAGCAACAGTTCACAACATACTCTTTTGAATCACATACGCACATATATAATTGTTGTAGCACGAATGGGTCAGCTCGACCGGAATAAAACCACATTCTCATAGAATACCAGCGTAAAATACCAGCTTTATGCTGCTGTGTTTCTTCTGAATAGTGTAGAGAATCGGATACCCTTTTTACTTGAAAAGAGGCATTCCGTTTCGATTCTCAGGCTTGGCAGCACATCTACATATTGATTCTCAATGGAGAATAAATTCAGATGTCTATGGGTATATATGCCATTCACTTAGGACTAGGAAGACTGTTTGATCGTTTGCCACTCTTATTCTATATAATAAAAGAGTAAATTAACATCTTAGATAACCAGTATCATTGCATTAAAAATAACATACAGCCGAGTTGACAAACTCCTCTTTAAGTCTGCTAAAATGTGACTGATTAATTTTAAGTCCATCTTAACAAATATTTATCTCATGATTTCTTCTTCTTCATTACTCACCTGTAAATGCCAACTGCCGGACAATGTCCTTTCTCTCGTTACGCTTGGCACGTGGCGATATCTGTTCCAGAGGTTTCGAACTTCTCGTCACTCTTCGCCTGTGTAGGTAATTTACGTCTGACGTAAACGACATGGTCGTACTGACATCTTATCATGCTAGCATTTCTGAAGGTCGTCTCCCACAACACCCGTGAAATGAACCGACAGATGCCTTTAGACCACTAAGTACCATAAACCACATAGCGTTATGATTTATTATAATTTAAATTATTTGGTTAAAGCCCAAACTTTTTATTTATAAATATTTAAAAATTTATTGTATTTTAAATTATAACTGATATTAATACATATTATTACCTATTATTATAATTATTTTGATAGGAATTTCTGTTCATTTATACTTCATTAAATAGAGGTGCCTGTAAAAATAAAATAGCAAAACTATTGCAAATGTTTGTTGCTATTGTGTGCAGAACATAAACACTGTAATAAAAAGATTAAAAAATGGATGTAGATGTATTTCGCTTTGTCCATACTACCTTATATTGAATAACCAACTTTAGTGCGATTTTATAAATACTACAAATTTGATTTTAATGAAAACAAAAATAAAAGAGTTAAATAAAATTTTGGACACGATTCTTTTTTTATGTCAGACAAAAAATAGTTTGACTAAAATTTTTTTTTATAGGTTAAGGGTGACAAATGACTAAGCAGTCCACCATAGTAAGTGGATGCTGTGGCCCATAAAAATCTACATTTATCCTCGATTAACTCGAAATGCAGATACGTTGTCACCCTTGAGAACTAATGATGGAATGCCTCGTTTCAAGTAAAAAAGGGTGTCTGGATCTCTACACTCACCATACAAAACACAGCAGTATTAAGCTGCTATTATACGCTGGTATTCGGTGAGAACGTGGTCCTTCCCCGGTCGAGCCGACCCATTCGTGCTACAACTATACAATTAACATAGCTGCAGCATGGCTCTACCACGTATAAAAACTAAACCACCTATAGAAATAATCTCAAAACGTGGAGAAATTTTAATATTGATTTTTAATTGTCATTCAAGTAGTTTGCCTTCCATCCATCCATTATAGGTCTACTTATTAAAAGCCACACCTGAAAATAAGCCTTTCCCATACACTGTTTTATAGGGAGAGATGCCCCACTTGGCAAGCGGGTTAACAATCGCAATTTTTCTTACTATTTTGGGTTGTTATTAAGAAGAATATCAACTGCTTCACTTCTCACTTCCTGACTTCCTCTGCTTCAGTTTCCTTCGCTCGCCCGTCAAGACACCCAGACATGAGAACGACGTGGGTTATTGAATATTCTTACACCACCATCATGCGGTTTGATTCCGTTTGTAATAATGTAACGATTAACAATATCTCTTTTTCATATTTATGACAATCGAATTATTTTATTTTGATATTCCCGAAGGACACTTTTAAAGAAAATATTGCTCCTTATTCGAAGTAAGTTCGAAATAGTATGTCACGTATAAAATAATATCATCATTATCATCATCATAATTACATCCCTACACAAGTACACTGCAATACGTTTGCCTTCCCACAGGAATATAACAAAGTACGACCCTGAACCACATCCATCGAGTCCTGTTTAACATAAAGTAATATACTTAATTCATAGTATAACTTTAAATAGAAGAAAACAAAATTGCATAACATACCACTTTTCAATTTTAATTTAAATCTGCAATAATATATTTAAGCAAATACTAAATATTTAATAAAACCCCCCTACTCCCTCCTATGATCATTGTTGCTGCAAAGTATTAGTTTCTTCCAATCTAAACTTCAGTTTTGAACGTATTAGCCCTTAAAATCCATCAAAGTATGCATATCTGCTTCATTAAAATAAAATAAGTCAGCAGATTGGTAGCAAGCATGGAGCCATCGGCAATTTAAAATTGTTGCACCCTTGCTCCAAGCCATCGATTGTGCAGTGCAGCGTCTGCAAATGTATACGTCTTACGGCGGCTAGTCACTACCGTGTTGGATTTGTCAGTCGGCAGGTCGGCAGGCGAACGTTCGACGTGCTTCTCAATGTACCGCTAGCATAACAATTTATTTAAAAAAATAATTTAAAAAAAATAAAACAATATGATAACCGCGTGCACAAATTATCTAATAGTAAGTGGATGATCTAGCATGACTAAATAACTACATTCGCATCGATGAAGATTCAATTCGGATGCGTTGTCACTCCTGAGGGTCAAGAAGAAGCGCCTTGTTACTTAGACTATTCATGGTCTAAGCCTTGTTACCAGTAAAAACTGTCACTGTTTTGCAGAACTTAAAGTTA
Organism: Parnassius smintheus behrii; assembly: GCA_036936625.1. Lineage (NCBI taxonomy): Eukaryota > Metazoa > Arthropoda > Insecta > Lepidoptera > Papilionidae > Parnassius > Parnassius smintheus. The sequence continues at coordinate 46,696,015 of JAUPFT010000013.1, forward strand.
TACTTATATATATATATATATATATATATATATATATATATATATATATATATATATATATATATATATATATATATATATATATATATATATATATATATATATATATACACACATTATACAAAGTCATACAAAGACATTTAAATTTATTATTTGTTTTTATTTATAATTTATTTGTTTTCATATAATTTTATAATGTTTTCCCGTGCAGGAAAGGCAAAGGATCTTGACTCATACAGCCAAGAACGTGATTAAAATGTACGTGTAAATTGAATTGGTTAAAGTGTTTTGGATGTTAAAACCGTGTGTGTATTAACTTCATCCTAACTACATTAACAATAACATGTGTGTACATGGTTTTCTTTTTTATGCACATATATGAAACACTACCTTTAAAATGATTATTATCATTGTATGAAAAACGTGGGTATTTCAATTCTGAAGTGATATTATTTCGTGTATTCTATTTCGATCAGGCCTAAAGCCTGCAGTAATTTTTCAATTGTTGCATAGCTCTATCAAGTAAATGAGAAATATATGGTAATATAATATTGGTTATACAAATCTTACATGTCAATTGATCCCTTGTTATGTAAGAAGATGATAAACGAAATACAGCCTCAAGAATACCAAAAAGTCACTATGGTCCAACAAAGTTAAATATGTCCCCAATGAAGAATCAAAATGTAGGTTTTAGATTCCATCCATTTAACCACTGCAGTCTAGAAAATTCCACTGCTGAACATAGAACGCATAGATTGGATATACTCGTAACACGTTTGGGTGGCAGATTGGCAACTGCACTTTTATAATTTTGAGTTGTTACGAGTATCAGGAAGATGCAGCCCATTTTGTTTTTCAGTTTCCTCCAGTCGTCTTTTACGACATCTACATTTATATAGGGTAATAAATATTTTTAAGCGTCCACTACACGGTTAAGCGTGGTGAAGTTTTAGAACCTAACTCAGGTGAAATAAACCGGATCATAGTAATGTCACGTAGTAAGCCTACTTGATTCCACAAGCAAATTATGTAGAGAACCGGACTCCTTTTTACTGAAAACGAGGCAATCCATCAAAATCTCAGGGATGAAAACGTATCTGCATTCTCAAATGTGCCACTACTTTTTTCTATGAGCCATTTACCATCAGGTGGTCCGTGTGCTCGTTTATCACCCTTATTCTATAAAAAAAGTAAAACAATGGCAGGATTTACAATTTCAAACGAGAGCAGTCAAAATCAATAAGACTATTACACGTCTAGATGACTAAATATAAAAATATAAGATTTTATCCATGACTTTGCCAACGGTACTTTTAACTCAGTGGGAGGTAGAGAGATCCCCTTTCGGCCAGGAAATTGAGTGAATGTTTTCCAATTTAATCGCATCTTCTTTGATACTTTACGGCACCGAGTCTGTGTTTCCGAGACTTGTGGGTGCCCTACGTGCGTTGAATTTAATCCGGAGACGAGACACTGAACTGAGCAACTGTTTCCATTTAAATTCTTATCCAAATTCGAAATTCGAAATCCACTTGGAAAATATTTAGGGTCAGTGTGAAATCGAGCGTTATTTATTTTTTTACACTATTTGACAGTTTTCTGGTGGTGTAAAAATATCCACTACCCCATATCATCCCGAGGGTGCTCTAAGAGCCAACGGAGGGAAACAAATCGGGAGAAGGGCAGCAGCGTCTTCCTAATAATGACTTAAAATAGAAAACTGCTGTTGCCAACCCATTTGCCAAGCGTGGCAACTACGGCAAATATCCCACCTATAAGACAATCTACGGGGTAGGCCTATGTTTAGCAGTGGCCTTTAATATGCTAACGGTAACTATTTGACGAGCACGTACAAGTCATGTGGTGGTATATAGAAAAAACAATCAAACGCATTCTGTGGGTGTCGCATGAGGTGACATAGGCATAGGAATATAGCAACCTTGTAATTTTACCAGGGTTTTTGTGTAATTTTACTTTTAGAATTGAACGTCTAATTCTTAATTGTAAGTATAACATTGTAATGTGGTAGCGAAGTAGATTTATCCTAAATCTTCTTCCGTCATATGTGGCATAAGTTACTATGATAAAAGCCTTCCGCTGGATGATGTTATACCAGCTGATGATGATGTGATGAATGATTAGGCATCAAAGGTGCGAAACGTCGGGTTCTGTAATCCTGCTCGCTTGCCATACGTTGTTATTACGAATCTTTCTTACTCTTAAAGATGTCCATGTCTGCTTGCGAAGAGTTTAAGGAGAAGAACCGTTATGTAGTAGAAGAATATCCACTAATTCATATCGTTCCGTTGATGTCGTAAGATGTGACGGAGGGAATCAAACCGTGAGATGGGCAGCGGAGGGTTTCTAGTTTTAAAATAAAAAAAAACTAGAAAATAATAAAAACTGCAATGCCAACCCGCTTGTTAAACGTGGCAGCTATGCCAAATATACCCCTTATGATGGCATTAATGGACAGGCATATGTTTAGCAGTTGACTTTGATAAGCTATTACGTAATGTTATGTAAGAAGTAGGCGGCACAGCTCCGTAAAAATAGATAGTCCCTTCATAGAAAAAGTGACTACAGTGTCGCTATCCTGGATTAGGATTTAATGTCAGATCCAGTAGTAATCCCACCTCCCATTTCGAGTAGAAAGAGCCACTATGAAAAATCCAGATATGGCCTCCCATAGGTGGCGGTTTCTTACTGAACAGGAAGCAAATGTCTGATGTCATAGTAAAAAGTAAAATACAGAGTTGCCTGTCCTAGATAATGATATAATCAAAGCCCATTGTAATTCCAATTAAGAAAGGGCTATGAGAAAAGCTAGATGTGGCCTTTGACTGATGCCAGCTCCTTAACGAAGAAGAAGCGCATGTCTGTTTATGAACGGTTTAAGGTAGCGGGGGAGGGAAGGAAGAAGCACTGTGAAAATGGATCGAGACTTCATAGATAAAGTAAATACATAGTCGCATGTCATGAATAAGAATCACAGTCGAGTAAGTACTTTTCGGGAGCAGAAGCTTGTAATTTCTCACGTGCCTTCGATAATTTTGACCACAGTTCTAGTTTCATTGCTCAACTGTTACGTTTTTCCTGGACCAATACGTTTCATTTTTCATAAAATGGTGGTGACAAATAAGCACACAGTTTATCTGGTGGATTGGTTTCGGATGAGTCACAACATTCACTTACCGATGGTTAACTTCCGATACTCTGGACCCATAGACAATTTATCCTCGATTGAGAATCAAAATGTACATGTCCATTTGCGAACGGCATTATCACCTATGGGAACTAGGATGAAATGACTCGTTTCCAGTAAAAAGATTCTACGGTTCTTTACACCACACGAAACACAGAAGCATTACTCTCCTGTTTTACACTAGTGTTATATAAGCTTATGGTCCGTCCCCAGTCGAGCCAACTGATACATGCTACCACCATAATATAGCTGCAGCGTGTCTTTAACACGTCAAAATATTTGGGTAAATCTCATTTATCAAATGTTCCCCCAAACAGGAAATTTGCACGAAATTTAATTAACAAAAACAAATCTTTACCTAAACTGAAAATGATATAGAAATTCAGATGGTATTAATTTTAAATCAATACAAGTTACAATATGTATTGGTTTCAATAATTAAAACAATTTATACCGATTCGTTCTTGAAAAATATTTTCAATATCGGTGTTATCAATTTTCAGTGGAATCACGTAACATGGAACGTAATTGTATACATTTGTTTTATTATTATAGCCTAAAAGCACGATATCAAAAAACGCAATATAAAATTGAAACCAATTCGAATCAAGCGAGGGTTGATACAGAAATTGTATGAACATCGTATTCATTTTCCCACAATAACTAATAGCTTTTTATAGAAAAATTACAGTCTATAATAGTCTGTTGATCAAAGGTATCCTCCATAGATTGTCAGCCTCTTTGTTATATTTTCCACAGTTGCCAAGCGGGTTGGCAATCGCAGGTTTTTTTTATTTTTAGTTGTTATTAGAAAGCTGCTGCTGTCCATCTCCTATTTGTCTCCCTCTGTCGCCTCTTACAACACCCACGGGAAGATATGGGGTAGTGGATATTCTCAACCGCCACTACACGGTGAACGATCCCAATAATTAATTATCCTTAAATCCCATCCGTTGTTCTAGAACATTTTTATAAAACTGAAGAAACACACGAACTAACATTCCACCCGAAGGTAAGAGGCTGCTGCATTCCATGGACTACAGACAACTTCAACAAGGAGAGTTACAGATGTGAGCATTATCTAAGAGTAGTGTAATAAGATGAAGAAGATTAGAAGATGATACACTCTCTGTATATATACGAGATACTGTTATTTTTGTTTATCTATGTTATGGATGCGTTTTTTTTATAGAATAAGGGTAACAAACTAGCACACCGTCCACGTGATGGCAAGTGGATGCTGTGGGCCATAGACATCTACATTTATCCTCGATTAGAATCAAAACGCAGATGCGGTGCCAGCCCTAAGGGCTGAGATGGAATGCCTCGATTCCAGTAAAAGGCGTCTCCAATTCTTTACACTCACCATACGAGGCACAGCAGCAATAATCTGCTATTTTACGCTGGTATTCTATGAGAGAGTGGTCCTACCCCAGTCGTGCCGACCCATTCGTGCTGCAATCACAATATAGCTGCAGCATGGCTCTACTAATATCTAAAATATGAGGAAAATGAGAAAAAAAACAGTTTCTTATAACTTGAATAGAGAATATTAAGTCAGGTGAACTATGTGCTCGTTTGTCATTCTATTCTATAAAAAAATAATTGTTATATAAATGTTTATTAAATTTTTAATTGTAATAGTTGTTATATAAATGTATATTAATTTTTTAATTCTAATAATTGTTAGATAAATGCGCATGCATATTCCTTATCCCTTGTAATTTATATTTACATTTCTTAAATTGTGTGTAAAGTGTGATTATCAAATAAATGTTTTTTTCTTTCTTTCTTCTTATAGATGTGCCAAATAAATGTATAATATATCCCTGTTTTTTTCTTTTCAATTAAATGTTTAGTGAGATGGCTATTCATTACCCCATTTCGTCTAGTGAATGTCCGAGACGACTATGAGAAATATCAGAATTTTTTACGGCGTCTCGCAGCTGGCGGTATGTCGTTGAATACCAACGTAAAACAGTAACTTAATGCTGCTGTGCTTTATATGGGCTATGTAGAGAATCGCAGACCTTTTAACTGGAAAGGAGGTTCCCATTTTAGTCTTCATGGGTGATAGCAAATCAGCATTCTTAATCGAGGATCTGGAGGAATCGAGGATGTCTATGGGCAATAGAACCCAATTGTCATCAGTTGGACTGTCTGCCCGTTTGTCACCGTTAACCTATAAAAAACAGACCACAGCGGCGGTAGGGACAAAGGCGCGAGACTCGGCACTTCTATCGGCAATCCGTCTGCCAAGTGTGACGAAGGAAAATCCCCTCCACAACGGGAGAGATCCATCTTGAAGTGGACTTTTAGGGCCCAGCAAAGAAAATTAATAAATTAAATAATTAAAAAATGTTTTTGTATGTATTTGTGTTTATAGTGGTACAGCCACGCTACAGCTATATTATGGTTGTAGGCATTTTATTAAATGTGTGATTTTATACAACTAATTCTAAAGTGCTTTATTCATAACTATCAGAATATATTTAAATCTAGCCTCTATAATACTCGGTGCACGAATATATTGTATGTACAAGTAAAAATGCATTTTATTATATTTATGCGAATATTACACATTGAATGAAACAAGTTTTGTAGTATATTATAGCGTTTAATTTATTTATTTTACATTCCCGGAGCTTCGAATAATATGCAACACCCGTGGTCTTGGAGATAATAGGGAATACAAAATAAGTTAATTAAACACGATAAATCCGCAAAAACTAATGTCATTCAATTGACACCTTCTTTCTTTTTTGAAGTCGGTTAATATAACGATATAACGGTATGTGCTCTCTCGATGTTATATACATAGCGTACTATAAGCAGTGAGATTCGTATGAATAATTTAACAGAAATTGCAAAGTCACGTACGAAGCTAATTTGAACTAAAGCACGAGAAAATAGTGCAACTCTATAGAGTTCTTGTTACCTTGACTTTTAACGTATCTCTACAGTTTTAATTTTTTTATTTTTATTCAGGATTTTATTATATGCGTAGCAGAGCCACGCTACAGCTATATTATGGTTGTAGCACGAATAGGTCAGCTAGATCTGGGTAAGACCAAGCTCTCACAGAATACCAGCGTGAAATAGCAGCTAAATGCTCTTGTGTTTCGTATGGTGAGTGTAGAGAATCTTGGGCTCTTTTTACATAAAACGAGGTATTTCATCTTAGACCTCAGGAATGACAGCGCATCTGCATTTCGATTCTGAATCGATGATAAATGTAGATGTCTACGGGCCGCAGCACCCACTTACCATCAGATGGACTGTCTGCTCGTTTGTCACCCTTATTCATTAAATAAAATTGAGTTAAAAAAGAAATCAACGTCAAAAATCAACAAGCGCTTTTCACAGTGTAATGGCGGTTGAGGAATAATCACTACCCCATATCATTCCGTAGGTGTCTTAAAAGCCGACAAAGTGAAACAATCTAAGAACTGGCAGTAGCACCTTTGTTATAACAATTTAAAAAAAAACTGCGATTATCGCCCCGCCTCTCAAACGTGGTAGCTTAGGCTGACATGGAGGATATCAGTAGGTGAAGAAATAGTTTGTTAGCTAGTAAGGGTAATGGTACGAAACATACGCGCTTCGAACCGTACTCGTACTAGAAGTGGGTAAATGCAGATGACTCAGGTCTGTTTTGTGGGATTCCTTGGGTGGCCTCTGCTCAGCTGTGGACTTGTGAAAGGCAGTAATGATAATGATGGTAGAAAGTCATCGTTTATGTCATTTTTGATTGTATTTCAAACTTCTTGCTTCCAGTGTGCTTTTCCGAAATTAACATGCCCTAAAAATATCAATTTTTAACATACCCGTTTCCTGTCTATGTTTTTCTTCACTGTCGATTACGTGTTAAATTAGCACTTGTTATAGCATCAATTGTTGAAATTGCTTTTCAAAATTTCGTTAGCGTTGGTTTTAATCCGGTTCTAGGATTTAAACGCTATTTAAAATTTAAGGCAAAACAGCAATAGCAGAAATAGGAGACGACCGCTGTCTCTTCTTGATAACAGCTCAAAATAATTAGAAACTGCAGTTGTCAATCCGTATACCAAGCATGGTAACCTGTTTTATAGGTAGGAACGAAAAACGAGCACACAGTCCACCTGATGGTAAGTGGTTGCTGTGACCCATAGACATTTACATCTACGAGTATCCTCGATTACGAATCAAAATTGCGTTGTCACTCGTGAGGACTAAGGTGGAATGTCTCGTTTCCAGTTAAAAGGTTCACCAGTTCTCTACATTCACCATACGAAACACAGCAACATTAAGCTTACTACTTTACTCTGAAATTCTGTGAGAGCGTGGTCCTTCCCCGGTCGAGCCAACCCATTCGTGCTACAACTATACTACTTATAAAACCGCAGCATGGCTCTACCACGTATAACTACAACGAAACCTCCCGTATGAGGCAATCTATGCCGGAGGCTTATATTCATCAATGAATATGAGTGGATATATGAACAATTTACGTAACATGCTTTATATAACTGAAAGGTAAAGCTGCGGGTGGATAACTCTATATAAGATATAATAAAAATTTATAACGATGAAAGTATAAGGAAAGGAAGCGTGGTTGCAACGATGTATCAAGATGGCTATTCCAGTATTTCATAACTCGCTGGGTATTTCTCCACTGTTACTTCTCTATTTTGCTATTCGGAAAATTAATAGATGTTTGAAAATAAAAAACAAATTTCTACTGTTGGAATTTGAATCAGGGAAGATGATAAGATAGAGTTTCGTTTTAAAAATTATAATTTTGCTAGGACCTGCAGTCTGATTGCTGGTAAACATCACGGATAGCTTCGATTAGATGATCGACATATATTTTTCAGTTTTTAAAATTTTTGTAGTTTCACTTTCGAACATAGGCCTCTCCCAATTAATGCCAAAAAGTACGATCCTCGGCTACGTGTATCTGATGACTTACAACGTCACTTGCTAGGTCCCTCAATTAAATGCATGTATAAGGTTGTCACTGGGTAACCTTTTTTATTTTTCATCGGTTGTCGGTTCTGTGAGCTATATAACCGAACCAATGTCACTTCAGCTTACTACGGATACTCCGATCTACTTCATCCTCATTTTTATGTCTATTACAGAGAAACTCCGAGGATAGTCCTCTCCATAACTTGCTGAGCAAACTTTATCGTCTTTTACGACTAGCAGTAAAGGACCACGTCTCAGATCTATATGTAATTACTGAGAGCATTCATTGTCAGTTAACTCTTGTTTCCAAATTTTTGACTAGAGAAAATTTTCCGATTAGAATCCATCGATTAACGTCGCGTTCAAAGTTGATCGACGTCAATTTCGTATGGTAACAAAGTGTTATCATAATAAGAAAATTAATAGAACCCAGTTGCACTAAACCCAGAAACCGTTACTGCATTTCTCAATAGAGTTAATTGCATTGCTACTACCATCAAATAATAATATTTAAATATGAGACAATTAATAGAACAAGACGTTACTTTGCGAAAATTCATTACATTTTTGGACTATACAAATACTTATTCCGTGCGAAATTCTAACACGCGACTCTCAGCACCATAATTTGACTTAGTCACTACGCCACGAAACCGACTTAGATCTAAACACTAAAATTATCGTATACCCCTACTTCACGAGAGAGTGCCATTGAAAATATTATTTGACTAATTTAATCTCTATATGGTTCTAAAAATAACCACAGAAATTTAAATAAATAATCAATAATAATACAATTACGTTGTATGTTAACCGTGTCATCCTACTGAGACATCTGTCGCCAACTCAGCCGTAGCGTACATTTGAATGAATGACGAAGTCTTAATTTCACATTAGATTGCTACGCGCAGTTTAATGCTACAAATTTCAAAGAAGATTTCTGGATCTCGACAACGGTGCTACCTACCGGGTACACGCAAATTTCATCAAAATTGGTGCAGTCGTTTTTAACTTTAACGGAGACTAACGGACAGCAAGAGATTTATATATATATATATATATATATATATATATATATATATATATATATATATATATATATATATGATACTCGTATTATGCGAAATGATAAAATATGATATATGTCGCTGATGACTCACAAGTCGTTGATTCTGGCGAAATAGTCACTTATTACCCAATTATTTAGATGTCTGTAGAGTCCACAGTTTCTTATCAGGCAGATTAACAACATTCACTGACGCGTGATAATAATAACATAATAATTGATGTGTAGTGGCGGTTAAGAATATCCACTATCCCATATGTGGGTCTCGTAAAAGGCGACAGAGGGAAACAGGCAGGAGATGGGCAGCAGCATCTTCCTGATAACAGCAACTGTACGACAAAAAAACTGCGGTTGCCAACCCACTCGCCAAGCGTGACAACTATGGCAATATACCCCCATAAACAATTACACAAATAGACGGCCCCCAGTCCCCGGCGGCCCCGCTACCAACCATGGTAACGGCGGGGCAGGGGGTGCTAAGAATCTCCGGTGGAGGTTCGGTTGCCACCTACGACGACTCGACCTGGCAACATTTAACGCACGCACCCTGAGGACTGACGAGAAGATCCTGGAGCTGGAAGAAGAGATAGACAAGTTGCGCTGGAATATTATAGGCTTATCTGAGGTGCGAAGAGAGAGGGAGGACACGGTGATTCTCGAATTCGGCAACTTGTTCTATCACCGGGAGGGCGACCATCTGTCCCAAGGAGGTGTCGAATTTATCGTCCACAAGTCTCTCGTCAACAACGTTCTAAAGTTTGGGACTGTGTCGACGAGGGTTGCGTACCTGATACTCAGAATCACCAAACGGTATTCGCTGAAGGTTATACAGGTTTACGCACCAACCTCAGCACATCCCGATGACGAGGTGGAGGAAGTGTGTGAGGATATTTCCAAAGCCATGCATTCCTCCAAAACCCACTATACGATGTTGATGGGATACTTTAACGCAAAACTAGTCACAAGAGAAAGCGGTGAGCTGAAGTTAGGGCAATTTGGAGTAGGGTAACGGAACCGAAGGGGCCAGCAGCTGACCGACTTTATGGAGAAAGAGGGACTCTTTATGATGAACTCTTTGTTGCAGAAACGGCCCCACAGGAAGTGGATCTAGTCGAGCCCCGACGGTTCGACAAAAAATGAGATTGACTTCATTTTGACGACCAGACGCCAACTGTTCAGTGATGTCTCTGTGATCGCAAGGGTGAAAACTGGCAGCGATCACCGAATGGTTAGAGGCACACTGAACCTAAACGTTAAGTTGGAGAGATCTCGTCTAATGTAGTCAACGGTCCGTCCCCCTCGTGCTCTAATCAAGAATCCCGAAACCTTTCAGCTCGAGTTGCGTAACCGCTTTCAGTGCCTAGAAGATTGCAATGCAGAAGACAATATGAATGACAAGCTCGTGGAAAGTCTCCATACGGTCGGAGCTAAGTTCTGCAAGACCTGGCTGTTTGACGGGAGATGAGGCTGCAATCGTCAACAAATTTGACAGCATACAGGCAACTGAACAGACAGATCTCCAAATGCATGCGGCGAGACTTACGCAACTATAATACTGCTCATATTAAAGAAGCGATCGAGCGGAACCAGGGCTCAAAAGTCTTTGCAGAGATCTGTCTGCCAGTAAGAGTCAACTGTAAAGGCTGAAGACTGAGTGTGGCAGCATCGTTTCCATGACACCTGAGATTTTAAGTGAGATTGAGAGGTTCTATGGGCAGCTGTACACATCATCGTTGGAGCCACACGCAAGTGTGAGTAACGATCCAAGAGCAGGTCTTATCCGACACTATTCAATGATATCCCGGACGTCAGTCTAAGCGAGATCAGAATGGCTCTCCAGCACCTTAAAAATGGCAGGGCCTCAGGCGAGGGTGGAATTACAGCGGAGCTTCTGAAAGCGGGTGGAACACCGGTACTTAAAGTCCTTCAAAAGCTCTTCCATTCCGTCCTCCATGGTGGCACTACTCCAGAGGCGTGGAGCAGAAATGCGGTGGTCTTGTTGTTTAAGAAAGGCGACAACGCTCTCTTGAAGAACTACAGACCGATCTTTTTTTTTTATAGGATAGGGTGACAAACGAGCACACAGTCCACCTGATGGTAAGTGGTTGCTGTGGCCCATAGGCATCTACATCTATTCTCGATTACGAATCAAAATGCAGATGCGTTATCACCCGTGAGGACTAAGATGGAATGCCTCGTTTCCAGTAAAAAGAGTATCCGGTTTTCTACACTCACCATACGAAATACAGCAGCATTAAGCTACTATTTCACGCTGGTATTCTGTGAGAGGGCGGTCCTTCCCCGGTCGAGCCGACCCATTCGTGCTACAACTATACTACTAATATAACTGCAGCATGACTCTACCACGTATAAGAACCCTTCTGAGCCGTGTCTACGTGCTGTTTTCGAGAGTCATCACGAATCGTCTCGCACGCAGACTCGACGACTTCCAGCCTCCCGAACAAGCCGGTTTCCGACAAGGCTTCAGTACCATAGACCACATATTACATACCCATCGGCAGATTGTACGGAAGACCGAATAGTACAATCTGCCACTTTGCCTGGCGTATTTGGACTATGAGAAAGTCTTTGATTCCATCGAAATTAGGGCGATGCTACAGTCCCTTCAGCGGTGTCAAGTTTACTATCGGTGTATCGAAGTGCTTTAGTATTTATACAGTAGGGCTACGATAGCTATCTGAGTACAGAACTAGTCTATCCAACTGCAGAGAGGTGTAAAACAGGGTGACGTTATATCCCCGAAATTCTTCACCGCTGCATTGGAAGACGTTTTCAAGCTACAGGACTGGAAAGGATACGGTATTAATATCAATGGCGAGTAAATCACTCACCTTCGATTTTCCGACGATATAGTCCTTATGGCAGAATCGCTGGAGGACTTAAGCACTATGCTCAATGACCACAATAGTGCCTGCCAACGGATAGATCTTAAGATGAACATGGATAAAACAAAGATCACGTTTAATGTCCATGTCACACCTATGCCGGTAGTTGTTGGGAGCACTATGCTCGAAATTGTTGACGAGTACGTTTACCTGGGACAAATAGTCCAACTAGGTAAGTCCAACTTCGACCGAGAGGTCAATCGACGGATTCAACTTGGCTGGGCAGCGTTCGGGAAATTACGACATATCTTCTCGTCAGGTATACCTCAATCTCTAAAAACTAGATTTTACAACCAGTGCGTGTTTCCAGTGATGACTAACGGATCTGAGACATGGTCCTTCACTGCTGACCGTATGAGGATGCTCAAGGTCGCTCAGCGAGCTATGGAGAGGGCTATGCTCGGAGTTTCTCTACGTGATAGACTCAGAAATGAGGATATCTACAGTAAAACCAAAGTGACCGACATAGCCCAACGAATTAGTAACGGCCGGCAAGTGGCCGGCCATATAGCTCGAAGAACCCATAACCGGATAACCGGTGAATAAAGTTTCTCGAGTGGCAGCCTCGTACCGGTAGGCGTAGTGTAGGGCGACCCCCCACTAGATGGAGTGACGACCTGGTAAGATATGCAGTAAGTTGATGGATGCAAGTGGCTCAGAACCGTGCTTTGTGGCATACCTTGGGGAGGTATATGTTCAGCAGTGGACTTGTGAAGGGCTGTAATGATGATGATGATGATGATAATAATAATGTTCTCCAGACCGAATTTTGACATGGCTGCCAGTCTCAAGCTCTAGCCATCTGCGCAGGACAGGATTTTAGTGCTCAAGTGTACGTGAAGGCATATGCTTACTCTCTATTCCCTCACCCCCCGAATCCACGGGACAGTAAATCGACACGACCGGAGAGAGATCAGGCGCAGGACCAACGGCTTTACGTGCTTCCAAGGCACGGGGGTGAAACGCTGCTAACTTCCTGATGGGCTACTTCTGAGAATTTTTGACAGAAAATCCCACTGACTATGGCTTGACCTGGGATTCGAACCCGGGATATTATTATCAGCAAGCGCGTTTACGACCGCTTGAACGTAGAGGCGTGGTACTGGTACTAGCGATCGATGGTGATTTAGATTAACTACTGAAGTGGCAATGAACCGACCTGGTAGCCAATAGCTCCGATAGCCGATGAGGGTGTATGGTTCTCAAGTGACTGACTCTTATAAGTGAAGAAGTGATTAAGTATGCAGTTGTATTCATGGATTGTGCCAATATTTGGCAGAGGACTATGTTTAACTGTATACTACGTTGATATACTTCGATGATATTAAAACGCTACGATCAAATCGACCAAGATAAGATCATGAATTCTCATATCACTTACTACTATAACAAACATACAAATATATAATAATGCATTAGATGTTATTGTCTCCACCGTAGCTACTTCATCGCTAGATAGAAGGAACGGAGATATAAACTGTACGGGACCATAAATCGCGTCCTGCATGATTTAACTAGTGTTAGCACCTAGTTCTAACATTTTTATTTCTTTGCGCATTATGTAGTCTTCCGTACAATCGAGCGCAAAATATTTAGCATTTTTAATATAACGTAAATGTCTAAGATAACGTTTTTTTATTGAATTCGTTGCTTTTGTTTTCCAGTAAAAAGGGTATCTGGTTCTCTATACTCATGATACGAAACGCAGCAGTATTTAGTTGCTATTGTTACGAGTTTAGGGTTCGTGACAACTTTAATTACCAAACACCAATTACAACTTAAAACACACTAATAAGTAAATACAATTCGCAGTTGTATTCCAATGACAATTCAATACTGACTAGTTCGCGGTCATTATCGCTTTTATATAGGGCCTCTTCTACTGAAACATCTAGAATATTCGAGTACATACCAGTCACGACTGACTAGGTTTAGAAATTTATAGTATGGATTATTTTAGAAAGCTCTCCTAGTTCTGCTACACGATACTAGATGGCGCTAATGATAACCTGTCATGTACCAGGCATTAATTATGGCGCGCAACACCATTGTACACTGGTAACGTGAGAGGGCGTGGTAATATAGCTGTAGCGTGGTTCTACCACGTAGCTGCTGCATGACTCTATCACGTAAGTTCGTTTTCTGAACTTCATTGAAGATTTTAAATAAAATATTCTTTTCGCATCCAATTGTCTTGCCGACTGTCCTGCATATATTTGCCATATTTCGCGGTACGCTCTGGACATACATTACGCTCTCCCTGAACGTATAATACGACGATAACTAACGCTGTCCGAGCCATAATCTAAGATCAAATCTGAATAACTTGCCCGAAGAAATTCGGTAAGTATGGGGAAAATTGATTTACGAGCGGCGGTGTTTTTGTCTGAAACGCCACTTACATTTTCGTTATGAAATATGCATTGTTTTGGAATTAAGTCGCATATCCTCGCTACTTTTTTCTTAAAGAAACCTTTCCCCCTCATTTGGCGTCGTAAGAGCAGTTTACATTCATATATTTCATAAGGATAAACATAGGCCCACAAGTACTTGTTACGTGCGGCGTTCGAACTCGCGGCCCTCAACGCCGCAGATTCAATTGCTACGCCACTGCGCCGTAGACCCGTCAGTATCACAATACTGACTGAAAGTTCGTCGCCTGAGCAAATGCACAGTGCGGCAACAGGTTGATGGCGGTCATGCACCAAAACATGCTCAATTATCAATTAAAATGCACATGCGTTGTCACTCTTAAGGACTAGGATGGAATGCCTCGTATCCAATAAAAGGGTCTCCAGTTCTCTTCATACGAAACACAACAGTATGAAGATGTTATTTTACGCTGGTGTTTTATGAGGGCGTCGTCTTTCTCCGGTCGAGCCAACCCATTCGTGCTACACGTATTATGTAACATTAAGACTATATTAATGCTATATATACATTTTGCTTCGTAATAGGGGTGTCAACAGACCACGGTACCTACCAACAAGTGGACTGTGCTCTCGTATGTCATATATCTATTAAAGATAAAACGAGAAAAATAAATGAAAAACGAGAAACTCTAATACTTTTTAAGTATTCGAGTTTTTGTTATTTAAAAATATACGACGAAATAGTAATTCATTATGATTAAAAGTCACTAAATTAGTGTCCCACTTGAACAGGATTACGAGCTTAGCTGGCAATTTCATTATGAAACATAAAGCTGACACCCCCACGCTGATTAATGCGCGGACACAACGTAGTGTCGGCCAAATAAGGTGAACGGTAAAAATCTTTGGATACGTTGTGATTTTATACATTATTTAAGCATGATTGGCATAACGTTACACATGATACAAATTCAAATTTAAAACATTAATTATAGAACGTGTAGGACGTCCCCACACTAGACGGATGCAGGTGGCTCAGGACCGTGCCATGTGGTATTCGTTGCGGGAGGCCTATGTTCAGCAGTGGACTTGTGAAGGGCTGTTTGGTTTATGATGGTTTTAAATATGATTTAAGTTTGTATGTGAAGTTATAAGAGATAGATTAAACTATCAAACAGCGAATAAAATATAATTTCAACTACTTGAAAATGTATTTCTGATCTCATTAAAATGGTGGATTAATAGTGGATATATACATTTAAAAAAACTGCGCTTGCTTTTACTAGCCGTTTTGTAATTAACTAAGTGTATGAAAACCCCTTTTTTTAAACAAATTACCGATTGAAAATTATCGTTCATAAATAGTTTTATGAGCGGTTTAAAGTTTTTTTTTTTCATTTTAAGTCATCCTAAGCTGCTGAATGAGTAGTTTGTAATATAAATTGTTTTTATATTCACCACATATGTAATTAAACGGATCGTCGCGGAGAACGAAACGTTTCTTGAACATAAGAATTGAGCAAATATATAAAGTACTTATATTTTATATAGAAATTTCGTACATGGTAGAGCCACGATGTAGCTATATTATGAATGTAGCATGAATGGGTCGGCTCGACCGGGGAAGGATCACGCTCTCACAGAATACCAGCGTAAAATAGCAGCTTGATACTGTTGTGTTTCGTATGGTGAGTGTAAAGAACCGGAGACCCTTTTTACTGGAATCGAGGCATTCCATCTTAGTCCTTAAGGGTGACAACGCATCTGCATTTTGATTCTTAATCGAGGTTAAATGTAGATGTCTATGGGACACAGAATCCACATACCATCAGGTAGGCTATGCTCGTTTGTCACCCTATCCTATCAAAAAAATTTAAATGACAAACGAACGAACGAACAGTGCACATGACAGTAAGTGTCTACACAGTATGGCTCAAGGTGTTATAAGGTCAAGGTTGTATAGAAAAAAGACCCATACAGATAGATATTTAAACGGTGATTCTCACCACCATCCTTCACAGTTAGCTACCGTGGGTAAATCTTTGTTTCAGAGAGCACGAGGGATCTGTGACAGTAAACACCTGGCTGCCGAGCTCCAACACGTCAAGCAAGTTTTGCATGACAACAAGCTTCGGGTCCCGCGCCTACGTCACAGAGAACGAGTGAAGCCGGCCAGAGTCGAGCGCGTACCTGCTGTACTGCCATATGTTAGAGGAGTCACTGACAAGATTGGATACATCTTGAAGCGCGCTTCCATCAAAACATACTTCAATCCGCCGAAGAAGATTGGTCAGTTTTTACCATCAGTCAAGTGTAACGTCCCTCTGCAAGATGCAGGAGTGTACAAGCTTGATTGTGAATGTGGTCTCTCCTACATAGGACAAACTAAAAGATCAATTAAAACCCGCGTCAAAGAACATATAGCTGATGTGAAGAATCGACGCTCCGGGAAGTCTGCAGTCTGTGAACATGTACAGGATCGCCCCCGTCACTACATCAGATTTGATAGACCACAAATCCTCGCTAAAGAACACCGATTCTTTCCAAGGATGATTCGCGAGGCTATTGAAATCAAAATCATCCTAATTTCAATAGAGAAGATGGCTGGGTGCTACCATCTGCTTGGGATCCTATAATAAATAAAATTAAATTCCAACCCAAGCATACAACTGCAAGACTTCATGATACCATAAGTTCGTACTGTGTAGATCGGAACAAAAGTTAAATTTTAATCTATGGTAACCGCGGTTAACTATGACATCTGGACGTTAAACATCTCAGTCCTTCCCGTGACCATTGGTGCTGTAAAGCTCTCGAAACGTCGGGTAATTAAAAAGTTAAATATACGCGATAAATTCCGTAAAAACTAGTATTATTTCAATGTGTAGTGTTCGCGTAAATATAAGAAATCATTATGGGCAACCTCATGATAAAAAAAAATTGTTTTGCCACCGCATGCTAAGCGTGGCAACTATGGCTAATATGGTGGATAGTGTTGTAGTTTTACGAGTAAAATAAAGAAATTTAATTAGTATAAAATCTAGTATAATTTTCTGAGTAAAAAAAACTATGTATCATGTAAAAAATGTGAATATGTATATAATTGTGTGATAAATATGTATATAATATATAATTGCTCATTGAAGATTAAGGGCTTAGCAGCGATCACAATTTATCTGGTCGCAATATTACTTACTGCTTTTATGAAATCTGCATAGCTGTACTCACAAAAAACTGTTAACAATAACGTAGGTATATGTCTATTAAACTTAAAGGTCACACAGCCTAGGTCTCATTCCTAGGCTCGCTAAATATAACAAAAATGCCTAATTATGTATATGAAAATATATAATAAAATACCCACAGAATATAAATTATTGAGAAAAACATTATTAAGACACATTTGTATAATTAGTTAAAAGCTGAATACTTTTATGGCCTAAAAATGAATAATATCCTTCAGACCGAATTTCGATTGCGGCGGCCAGCCTCAACTGAGTCCAACCATCTCCACAGGACATGATTATATTACCTAAATGCGCAAACACAGGCGCTAATTATTCTTTTATTCTCAAAGTCTGAAGGGACAGTAAACGGACACGATCGGATAGATATCAAGCGAAGTCACAAGCTTTACGTTCTTTTTGAGCACGGGGTTGAAACACCGCCAATTTCCTGACTTCGGGCAGCTACTGAGAATTTACTCGACACAAAAACTCAAAAACTGACTTAGGCTCGACCCGGGATTCGAACATGGGACCTTATGATCAGCAGTAGCGTTTACAACTACTATACCAAAAAGGCCGTCATATTAGGCTATAATGAATAAATTGATGAAAATTAATATTTCCGAAACGTTTGAGGCTTTAATTTAGTTACAGCAAAGCTTTTGAGGCCTTTATCTTTTAGGTGAAATGTAGTATCTTAATTAGTCGAAAAGCAAATCTTAAACGCAATAAAGTTGATTCATTAACCTATTTTAATTTGCAGTAATTCATCGCTCCCGCTCGTTGCCCAAGCCTTTAATAAATTATTACTAGACGGCATCAGTGGGAGGTATTATTTGGAAGGCAAGGTAATTCACCTTTCTCCGTGAAATTTTTTTTCGTTATATATAAATCCGTGAAATTTTTATGTGTTATAAATTTTGTTATTACGTTTTGTGTCTATTAGTTTATTTTACGTTATGTTATATAAATAGCAATCGAAACAAGAAAAATGTGTTCGACATTATATTATACTCAATTTACCACTGGCTTTTTTGTAAATAGAACAAGAATGACGAACAAGCGCACAGTCCACTTCATGAAGAGTGTCACCAACGAAGACTCAGATGACATGCCTCGTTTCCAGTTATAATTATAAGGGTCTCCGGTATAAGAGTCTATAAACTGCAGCATTAAGCTGCTATCTTACGATGGTATTCCGTGAGAGCGCGGTCCGTCCCCGGTCAAGCCGATCCATTCAAGCTATAACCACGATGTAGCGGCAGCGTGGCTCTCTCACGTTCTTAAATAATTTGCCCTGAAAAGAACCAGTAAAAAGAAGTGTGAAGCTCAGTGGAGTTTTTTTATGAGTGTTTTTAATTACGTATTATTTTTTACCCTTAATTATACCAATTGGTATAATTAATGTTAAAAAAATATAGATAACGTAGGTTAAGTTTCTGAGATTTTTCAACTGTCATTTATGTCAGTTGCATATAAATCTGTAAAAAGCACAGTCATATAAACTACTAAGCTTAATCCTGAATGTGTGATGAATTTTACACAAATACAATAAACAAATTTTTTAAAGATTATTTATTCTTTGTTACTAGCTTGTGTCTGTTTCTAGTATTAATTGAATGGCATAGAATGTATTACATTTAAGTTGATGCTATACACAGGTAGTATATTACGTGTCGCCAAAGCCGCCCTTTTTGATTGTAACTAATCCATTCGGGATAGCAATTTTTAAGAATTTTGATCGAAAATATTTGAAAATAAATTAATAAAAGTAATGTATTATGTAATTCGAATAGTTTTTTTTTCATCTATACCTTAATACTGAAGATGTTCACAATTTTTCACTTTATAAAAATTGTGGGGGGGGGGGTGAAATTCTGCTCAAGACTAAACCCGCTCGAGGCAAACGGAGCACTAAGACAAAGGCACTCCCTGCCACGCCATCCGTGAATTTTTGCAACATCAGGGAAATTCAAACCTAAACGCCGTCCACTACCATCTGGAAAAACGATGAAGCCTTTCTAACCGAGACACAGGTGTCCTCTTTTGGTGATACTTTGTATCTGTTCTACACGGGATACAAATTAGAACACTCTTTTGGACTTACCCAAGTCGAAGTATTTGTCCAAGGTAAACGTATTCGTCAAAAACTTCGAGCTTTGTGCTTCCAACAACTACCGGCATAGGTGTGACATAGACAGTGCATATGATTTTTGTTTTGTCCATGTTCATCATAAGACCTAGCCATTGGGAGACACTATTGAGGTCATTGAGCATAGTGCTTAGGCCCTCCAGCGATTTTGTCATAAAGACTATATCGTCGGCAAAAAGAGGGTTTACTCGCAGGGAAACTTTACTCGCCATTAATGTTTCTTCCAATACCGTATCTTTTCAGTTCAGTAGCTTGAAAACGTTCGTGGTGAAGAGTTTCGGTGATATAACGTGGCCCTGTTTTACACCTCTCTGTAGTTGAATAGGTTTCATACTCTGGTTCTGTATTCGGATAACCATCGCAGCCCTACTGTACTACTGTACTGTAATACTTCAGCACTACGATATACCGATAGTCAATTCGGCATCGCTAAATTTCGAATTTTTGAAATTTCGACGAAATCAAAGGCTTTCTCATAGTCCACATACACAAGGAAAAGTGACAAAAAAGATTAGTTGGTACTCTTCAGTCTTCTGTACAATTTAACACAGGGTGTTCATGTGGTCTATGGTACTAAAGCCATTTCGGAAACCGACTTGTTCGGGAGGCTAGAAGTCGTCGAGTCTGCGTACGAGACGATTCGTAATGACTCTCGAAAACCGCACATAAATGCGGCTAAGAAGGGAAATTGGTCTGTAGTTCTTCAAGAAAGCGTTGTCACCTTTCTTGAAGGACTTCAAATACCGGTTTTTCACCATTATCACACCATTACCACTCATTAAGAAGCTCCTTTAAAATACATCCTCACCCGAGGACTTGCCGTTTTTAAGATGATGGAAAGCCGTTATAGTCGCTCTCCATTAGGTGATTACTGCCAGTTTTCAACCTTACAATCATTGATACATCACTGGACAGTTAAAGTTTAGTCGTTTTTTGTTAAACCGTCGGGGCTCGACCAGGTCCACTTCCTGTGGAGCCGCTTCAGGAAGAAAGAGTTTATCATAACGAGTCCTTTTTTCTCCATGAAATCGGCCAGCTGCTGGCCCCTTGGGTTCCGTTGCCCCATCCCAAATTTCCAAACATTCAGCTAACCGTTCTCTCTTGTGTCTAGTTTTGCGTTGAAGTCTCCCATTAACACCGTATAGTAGGTTTTAGAAGAATGCATGGCTCTAGATATATCCTCATACATTTCCTCCACCTCCTCATCGGGATGAGCTGGGGTTGGTGATACCGTTTAGTGGTTCTGAGTATATCCCTTTTAACTAGAAACAAGGCATTCCAACTTAGTCCTCAGCGGAGACAAGAAATCTGTATTTTGATTCTTGTGATGTCTATGGGCCTGGACTACTTGCTCGTTTGTCGCCCTTATTCAATAAAAATTAAAATAAATATAGACTTCCTACATGAATTGTGGGGATGATATTTACCATTGTTCGCTCTTGTCAAGCAAAGAGGAAATCACAGTTTGTTATTTTAGGATGTTATCAGGAAAATGCTGCTGCATGTCCCTTATTTCACTTCTCGCTGTCTCATCTTACACCTTTCAATATCCACAGGATATGGTGTAGTGGATTCTTATACGTCGCAAAATATTTCATTGATTTTAGGCAACCGAAGTTTGTTATTAATTTATTTTATTCCATTATCTATTATATTATTTTATCATTTACTATTACTTTATTTTTATTTTTGTCATTATTTTCATTATTTTCTTGTTATTTCCACACGCCCCGGGCTGACTAGGAGAAAATGCCAAAAGGCATTAAGTTTTTAATAAATCCTTAAATGACATTTTCGCTCCGCAGGAATATCCTTAAGTTAATACATTTAACAAATTCTGTCTTTATATTTTTACGTTGTTAAATAAAGTCAACTTCCTACGCTCCCCTCCATGACTTACGCCAGCATAATAGAGCTTTCTGTTACATCATTGGAATATTAATTTTTGCCTTTGGAAGCGTCCCGTGATGAATTTTATTACCTGCGAAAGTCCCCGCTGAATCCAAATTGAGGCATTAGTTTATAATTGATAACACATTCGGAGGGTAAAACGTGTTTCAGTTTAATTTTGCCCTCACTTCTTTTGTCGGTAATTTGGAGGAGTCGGATCTGTATGATTGCTACGGTTAGAGTTCTAAATTTCAATATAAATAAAATTATAAATTAAAATGAATTCTAATTATACAAATTAAAGTTATGATAAAAAGTTAATTTCAAAGAACTAAAAATTATTAAATATATTTCTGCATAACAACTATAGAAGTATAAAACATAGTAAGATACAGACTAAGACACAGTATACATAAGTATTAAAGCTCCAGCTTCAGAAAAAAAAATGTGGAAATCATTTGTTCTAGTTATTTCTTTAAAATCAGCCCTTACTTTTCATTTAGAATCTAATTTAATGACCCTTTTGTGCTTGAATGTCGTCTAAATTGTTACCTACATAAAAAAACATCGTCTCCTTTTTCCATACTTGAGCGTGGAATTTCTTCCTCAAATTACTATGGAACCATCCCTTTATTAGAACCTATTTCTGTCTATACATTACAGCCTATCAGTATTTCAATGCTGAACACAGGCCTCTTTTGATTCTCTTTGATTTTTGACCTCTTTGATTGTCACATTTGCCACGCCTTGTTAGTTCTTTTTATAAACTGTTATCAAGAAGATACTGCTGGTAAAAACTTAAAAATAAAAATAAAATATCAAGGTAACGGATTAGTTTGTCCCCACCACACAAACGTCATTGTTCAAATGTGTTCTAAATTCAAATTGGAATGTTAAATTTGATACACTCTGAAACCATATCACTTCTATATTATATATTCCCGTTTGTTAATATTAAGCGTATCTTCGATGTTAACGTCATTAGCTACATGAAACGTATCATAATCCGCAGGGCTTCAATTACCTCCTGTAATGGCTCATAATTTAGGTAAATGTTGCTGTCCGTAATTGATATGTCAGTCCTTATATACGTTCTGTTAGTGTGGACTGCTTATATATTTACAGTAGCGACATAATTGAAGGTAGCGACTAATTATTGTAGTACATCATTTTCGCGTCGCGTTTCACTATTTTAATAATAACTTATTGCATATATACATAGTACTGCTACGCTGCAGCTAGATTATAGCTGTAGCATGAATGGGTAGGCTCGACCGGGGAAGAACTACGATATTACAGAATAACAGCGTGAAATAGCAGCTTAATGCAGCTGTGCTTCGTATGATGAGTGTAGAAAACTGGAGACCATTATTGCTGGAAACGAGGCGTTCTGATTCTGAATCGAATACAGATTTATAATATAGTCGTATTCGCCTATGAGCCATAGCATCCACTTAACATCAGGTGGAATGTGTGCTTCTTTGTTATTTTTAGTCTACATAAAATATCAAATAAAATAAAAATGTGTGGAATAGAGAAATATTTATTCAGTACACTAATAATACTTAGCAAATTTCATTTATGTTTTTGGCCATTGTTTCGATAAAAAGCCTCCTGAGAAAAACTAGCTAGATGAGTAGCGGTACACGGTTTTCTAAAAAAAAAAACGATAATATTTATGTCCTACAAATGTATACATTTACAAATTAGCATGATACCGCTTATCTTTCTCCTAGGAGTTAGTTTAAATCATGTATTTCTTCAATATGAGTATGTTAGGGGTGACTCAACGGGTGAGAAATTGCCAGGCTTGAGAAAAGAATATTTCAAGGATTTAGACATGTAGAAAGAATAAACGAGGAAAGAGTGACAAACTGAATTTATGTTGCTGAAATGAGTGGAGTCGGCAAAGGACGTCCCAGATGGAATTTTTCAACCAAAGTGACGTTATGATATTAAAGATGGGCCTAATTTTAATTACTTAAGCCACCCTAAAAAGGTACAACTTAAAAGGTACTTTTAAGTACCTTTTAAGTTGCGTGGTAGAGCCACGCTACAGCTATATTATAGTTGCACGAATGGGTCGGCTCAGCCGAGGCAGGACCACACTCTTACAGAATACCAGCGTAAATTAGCAGCGCAATGCTGCTGTGTTTCGTATGGTGAGTGCTGAGAAGCAGTGACTCTCTTTACTGGAATCGAGGCACTCCATCTCAGTCCTCAGAGCTGACAACGCATTTGCATTGCGTCTATGGGCATTCAGATACAATCAGGTGGACTGTGTGCTCGTTTGTCACCTAATCCTATAAAAATAACCTTTAACGGACGAGCATGTAAGCGTAGGTACATGGATGTGTAGGAAGTGAGAAAGGTGTCTCAATATCGCGCCTATTCACCCCTTTGGGTTGCAGTCGTGAGTATTTATTATTTTTATTCTAACTTTTCTCTCCTTTCATTAACTTTATCCTTTGATTCTTACTTTTCTATATTATTAGTTTCTTCAAGTACACTATTTTCATTTATTAAATTATTTTCTCCGACAGTAACGTCATATGGAATATTATGCTAATCCGTTGCACGCGTTCTTCGTAATTGCATTCGCAAGAGACGCGCACTTCTTAACATTACAGTAATTGCTTGTTAGTAGAGCAATTCAGACGAATTTAGTTTCGACTTTTGACAAAAATTAAATTACGTCGCGGTATAATTTGCCTTTGAGAATTCAAAGTTTCATTCGTATTGAATAACGTTTTCAATGTCAAAGTGCTTTTTTTGGAAAACGTGGAGCGAAATGTTCAAACGTATTATGAATAAAGGCAAATAGTTTATTAAATTTATGATTTTTTTTTATTTATTCAATTATTTATTGGCTGCGTCAAATTTCTATCAACCCATTTCTTCTTATGTGTGACGTAGATAACTATGGTAAATGCTAGAATTATACGGGGTAGTGCCATGCTACCGCTATATTATGGTTATAGCACGATTAGGTCGACGAATAGCAGCATAATGCTGTTATTTTACCTTAAAATTCTGTGAAAATGCTATTTTACGTTAATTTTAAATTATGTTTGACAAACACAATTTTATTTCTTTGTGTCTAATATCATATAAAGATATTCCGTTTCTATGTTATTAGATTTATAAAACAATATTTGATTAACAAAACATTAATAAAATGTTTTTTTTTAAATATTTTTTACTATATAGACAATAACGTTCTGACACCGCTAAGCATGTACATATGTGTAGATATTTGGATGTAAAAGAAGCCAAAGTGGTAAATCAGGTAACAGGCGTGAGAATTTATGTATGTAATTAAAAGTCTCAAACTTTTGTGTGGACTAAACGATAACACAAACTTAAATTTGTGTGTTGGAAATAACACAACAGTGAGTGAGTGTGTTACCAAATAATCAAGGCTTAAAATGGAAAAATCGACGAAAGTTAGTAGTAGCAAAAGAATCATGAGAGTAATTACTTTACTCTCATGATTCTTCTATCACTACCAACTTTGCTCAAGGAATGCGGTCATCAAAAAGTGTGTTAATTCTGACTCTGAAATGATAGGGTTAGAAATTTGTGATGGGAGAAAATTGTAGTTTGCAAGGAGATGTAACGGGGATTACTAAGTGGTAAAATTAAAAATTTTGTGCAACCGCCCTCAATATAAATAAAAGGAGAACATCATCAATGTCTTGAAAGGCAATTAAATATGCATTATTTAAGATAACTCAAAAACTACTTTTAAATACTTTTAAATTTAAGTTATATGGGATCACTCAAGAAGCACTAGCTTTCAAATATAAAAAAGAATCATTAAAATAGGTTCACCAAGAAAAAATTCTGAGGTAACTCATATACAAAAAAACAGTCAAATTCAGTACCTCTCCCTTTGTGAAGTCGGTTAAAAATACTTTCCACGTAATTTCCACTTCTGAAGCCGAGGTTTTACCTCTTAAATAGCCTTTATCTTTTGCACTTTTTAGTATCATTAAGCCAAGATTTCTTTCGATGCACTTACTATTTGAAAGTTTAGATGAATAGGTTGTGAAACTAAACATTTACAAGTTCCACCTGATACATCGTCGACATACGTGACGCTGTATAGTGGAGACAGTTTTCAAACATAAATTGCACAAGTACTAACACCCAGACATACAGAGACATATTATATTGAACTCCACCATCGGAATCGCTTCGCCACGAAGACGTCATTGGTACACTCTATCACGCCCCGCCCGTGGCCTACTGGGTCTAATTCTAAATCTAAACTAATCAGCAAATCTCTCAAACACACACAAAAATTCATCACAATCGGTCGAGCCGTTTTCGAGTTTTGGTGAGACTAACTGATAGCAATTGATTTTTATATATAGAGATTTTGAATCTTATGACACTGTGAGTAATAAATACAAATTTCGTGCTTTCACACAAATGTGAGTTCCGGCTAGGTGATGGCGAACTTAATACACGTGATGTAGCCAGGTAATTCAACCGCACGCTATGTACTAAAATTTATAAATATCCTAAAAGTACGAAGGCATCATAACCAGGCAAAAGTAGATCACTATTTCCGCTATAGGAACCGGCTCTGACAGTCCTACATTTCCGCAAGCCCTCGCTGTGTTGTCGTTTAAATAAATAATAAAAGGAGACTCCCGATCGGGGCCCCTCAGGAAATTGGATCCGCGGTGCGATCTGGGAGCTTCCTCCCGCCGATATCAGTTTGAAAAGTCGCTTCAACACTGACGATAGCTCCGTAATTTATTGCAAATATAGTTAAGTTAAATTCAATCACGTTTCGCTTAATACATCAAATCAAATTTAAAAACCAACTATATAGCTGACATCCGTTCGTCATGGGCCAATTCTAACGCAAATAGTTTCAGTATGATTCGAGTGGTTTACTTTTAGAACGTGCATGCGAATGATGCGAATGTTTCCAAAAAGCCTTAAATTGAGTTAATTTTTAAAGGGATGGCGAAAATTTGTATAATATTATTTTGGCCGATTTGAACGCAAGGTTTTTTTTAAGACAAAATGATAACCAGCCAGTCACCGTCCACCCAATTTTAATTAGATTCCAAAGATCAAAGACACCTATTTTTATAAAATAAGGGTGACAAATGAGCACAGGGTCCACCTAATAGTAACTGCATGCTATGGCCCATAGAAATCTTCATTTATCATCATGACGAATGTGGAATACCTCGTTTCCAGTAAAAAGGGCCGCATTTTCTATACTCACCATACACAATTGAGCTGCTACATTGGTGTATTGCGGCGAACTTACTGTATAGCCTAGTACAGCCTATAGGCTACCTACCCTTACCCTTTCAGCTATGAAACGCAGCCTATATTTATATTTTATAGACTTCTCTCAGTATAATAATTTAACATTAAATGAAACAAAGTTATTGTCACCCACATAATATCCTTTATCATATCCTTATTAACCATCGTACGTGGCAGGGTGGTTTTGGTTCATTGTAATGGATAATTATTGTAAGTGAGGAGGCAAATTGAACGTGAGGACTGCGGTCCAAATGTAATATATTTTATAACTTGTTTTTACTTAAAATACTATAAATTTTAAACATATCTTTTCATTATATCAAACAAATAGTTTTAAAATGTACTCTCGCGTTCTTTACTATATCAGAAATGACGAGAAATATCTTTATATATTTAGCATAATAAATAGAAATTTGTTCTCTTAGCAGTCAGCCATCGCGGAGTCTACTTAACCTGAGGATCCTCTCTAATGTAGTGGTGTTGGGAGTAGTGGTGCTGGGATTAGTGGTGACGGGGATAGTGCACATAATTGAGGGATGGCGGGAGGTATTTTCAAACTAGGTAAGACCCAACATTTTATTTTATTACGCAGATCTGAGCTAATTTATTTTAACCTTTAATATAATGTATTTCCGCAAAGTAACGCCTGATTCTAATGATTTAATAAATAATGTTTTGTCAATATAAAATACAATAGAATGTATTTTTTATATTATAAAATCTTTACCAGCAGATGTTGTTCCTTTCCGGTAGGAGGCTCGAGGAACTTCATTTCGAATTCTATCCTCCACCTATCGGATTTGTTTAAGCAAATCCGCGGAAAAAATTGCGACTACATAATTTAACTAATTCAGTGTTCTATTAAATATAAAAATCTACGGAATGTAAATTAGGAAGTAAAAATTAAGTAGTATGCGGATGTATAAGTAAAATATAGTATGTCCAAGGACCGTTACTCACAGTGCGTGCTCTGCCGAAATTATTTAAAAGTGTTAATTTACCACGTTTGACACAATGAAAGGAAACATGACCAGAAAGAGAAGTAACTTATTTCGATGACAAGTAATACGAGATGGTGGCCTATGTTTTTTTATAGAATAAGGGTGACAAACGAGCAGACAGTCCATCTGATGGTAAGTGGATGCTGTGGCCCATAGATATCTACATTTATTATCAATTAAGAATCAAAGCGCAGGTGCGTTGTCACCCCTGAGGACTAAGATGGAATGTCGCGTTTCCAGTAAAAAATGGTTTCCGGATTTCCACACTCGCCATATGAAATACAACAGTATTAAGCTACTTTGAATTGGTTCTGTGATAGCGTGGTACTTCCCCGGTCTAGCCGACCCATTCGTGCTACAACCATAATATAGCTGAAGCGTGGCTCTACCACGATTTACCATTTTCCTGGTAGCAATTCTAAAACTAAAAAAAAACATACTTTTTACTTATCGTGACAACTTTTGCAAATATATCTCCTATGAGGCATTCTACGACGGAAACCTATTTTCAGGTAAGCTTTTGATGCGCTGTTATGAATAAACTAATGTAAAGTCCATCAACACAGCCTAAAGAAGCGCAGCGGAAGCTTTTATAGAAGATTCTAAAAATGATAAGCCTGTGCCCAAGTTAGAACGCTTAAATAATGTTGAATTTTGTATCAACAATGACGTCAGAAAAAATAATTTATGCTTTCGTAAATAAAAACACCAATAAATGAAGACAAACGAAAATAATTTTATCTTTCTAAAACAACCCACTGTAGTATACCAACGGTAGGAATTAAGTTTTTAGGAACTAATTTCGTAACATTGTGCAAATAGAATTGGAATAGAACAGTACAACAACATACAAACGCACGAGAGTAACTCGGTCTAACGATTGCAATTCAGTTATAGTTCCATTGCACGTAATAACTCCGCGGACGTACAAAGATATAATAGCACAGAATCTAATCTCTGGAGTAACTCAATTACTTTAACGGTGTTATTCCCCGCAAATATACAAATGTAACTACACTAACCTACCTACGAAACTAGTACACCTAGTATAGTACCTATATAACTGAATTGTAGTCAGTGACGATCGGGCCGACACTGTTGTTACACGCGAATAAAATGTAATTAAACGCTATCTCTTACAAGGACTTATTTCATTTCTCAACACACTACACAGACATTAGTTAAAGTGGTGACCCCGACGTGATCCAGTGCTGTGCTCTCCTATGCCTGTGTAGTTATAACGTCAAAAATGACGTCCAGGGAAGAGAAACCGGAAGCGGAGATATCTCAAATAACGGTTTCGTCGAGAATCCCGGAATTTTGGGAAGATCAGCCGCGCACGTGGTTCATACAGACCGAATCCGTACTATACAACCAGAAGCTCTCGGATGCTGCTAAATACCATCTGGTTATTGCAAAGCTGGGGAAGAATGTCGTACAGCAAGTCACAGATATCCTAGTGAATCCTCCAGCTGAGGGAAAGTACGACCTGCTGAAGTCAACGTTGCTCACCATCTTCGAGGAGTCCGAAACGCGCCAAATCACTAAACTCATTGGTGAGATGGACCTCGGAGACCAGCGCCCATCCCAGCTGCTGCGTAAAATGAAGGACCTGGCCAGGGATCGATTTAAGGATGAAACTCTGAGCGTTTTATGGCAAAACCACCTACCAGCCGCAGTTCGTGCCGTACTGGTGGTTACCGGTACCAAAGACCTCAAAACGCTAGCTTCTGTAGCAGACCAGGTTATGGAAACAATGCGACCCATCAGCGTGGTAGGGGTAGAAGCGACTTCGTCAGATAACGCTTCCATCATTGCTGAAATCGCGAAGATTAGCAAGCGACTGGATAAAATGGCCATGAGCAAATCGCGGTCCCAATCACGCGGACGTGACAGGATCCGAGCCCGTTCGCAGACTCAAGGTCGCCGCAGCCGTACTCCTGGACGCGCTGCTGCTCGGGACAAATGGCTGTGTTTCTACCATTATCGCTTCAAGGCTAGGGCGCAGAAATGTGTTCAGCCGTGCGCTTGGAAACCGGAAGAAACGGTAAACTAGATGCCATGCAGCTGGAGAAGGCGAGTAGTCGCATAGGCATCTCTAATCATCGCCTCAGCATAAGAGATAAGTCCAGCAACCTTATTTTCCTAATTGATACCGGTGCCAATATATCTGTTTTACCGCGAAATAAAGTGAATGTTAAATCGTGTGGTAATGGATGTTCTGAATATATTTTATATGCAGCAAATGGCAGCAAAATAAACACTTACGGTGTTAAAACTTTAAGTTTAGATTTAGGGTTGCGCAGAGTGTATCAGTGGACATTTGTTATCGCGGACGTGCGTCAGCCAATTTTAGGTGCAGATTTTTTAGCGCATTATAAGTTGTTGGTCGACGTAGCGTCTCGCAAACTAATTGACGAGGTAACAAATTTAAAGGTTTTAGCTCCTATTGTTTTCTGTCAAGAACAGTCAGTCCAGACCATAGATAAGTGTCATCCTTTTTATAATTTGTTAGCACAATATCCTGATATCACCAAGCCGGTTTCATTTAAAGAACCACCCAGATATTCGGTATACCACCATATAGAGACTAATGGCCCACCGGTCCACGCTAAAGTAAGACCGTTACCGCCGCATCGATACTTAAAGGTTAAGGAAGAGTTTAGGCTTATGCAAAAAAAAACGGCCAAATACGACCATGTGGCGACTATAGGGCTCTTAACGCGATAACCAAGCCCGATAGGTACCCTATACCGCGATGCATGATTTTAGATATTTATTGGAAGGTAAAAAAATATTCTCACGAATTGATATTAATCGCGCGTATCATGTTATAATGGTCAATCCTAACGATGTAGAGAAGACCGCCATTATAACACCTTTTGGTCTATTCGAATTCCCACGCATGACGTTCGGTTTGCGCAATGGAGCACAAACTTTTCAGCGGTTTATGAATCACACTGTTTTTGAATGCCTAAATTTCCTTTATACTTATATCGACGACGTTATAATTGCAAGCACGGATATGACGTCACATAGAGAGCATCTTAAGATCGTGTTCGAGCGACTAAATAAATGCGGTTTGACTATCAACCTGAATAAATGCTTATTTGGAAAGTCTAAAATAGATTTTTTGGGTGTCGAGGTATCCGAGGTATTTGTGCTTTTTCGAAACCAGTAACTATTGAAGAACTCAGGAGATTTTTGGGTATGGTCAACTTTTATCGTTTACATTTGCCCAATGCTGTAGAATATCAATTGGAGTTAAATAAGTTTTTAAAAAACTCTAAGAAAAAAAAAATAACTAAAATTAAATGGGATGATAAGTCAAATGAAGCATTTATTCAATGTAAAACTAAGTTGCAAAATGCCGCAAGCTTATCGTATCCGAAACCCGACACCCCGCTCGCACTTATGACGGACGCATCGGATTCAAGCGTGGGAGCGGTATTGCAACAGCAAGTAGGTAATGCATGGTCACCGCTAGGGTATTTTTCAAGAAAATTATCGCCTACTCAACAAAAATACAGCACTTACGATAAAGAACTTGTAGCTATTTATCTTGCAGTGAAATATTTTAGAAATATGGTTGAAGGTCAAGATTTAGTAATTTTTACGGACCATAAACCCTTAATTTTTGCGTTTTCAAAAATAAATAGTAAAGATGAGTTGCCTAGGCGCGTGAGACAACTACTTTTTATTAGCGAGTTCACTACGTACATTAAACACATTGAAGGTGATAAGAATGTAGTAGCGGACGCGTTATCAAGGATAGAGACCGTAACTTGTTCGACCGTATTAGATTATGCAGCAGTCAGCAGTGCACAAAATAACGACGAGCAGCTAGTTAGTCTACGCAATTCTAATAAGTGGAATTTTAAACAGATATGTATTCCTGGCAGCGACTTACCCGTTTGGTGTGAAATGTCTACCAATCGGGCGAAGCCATATTTACCGGAACAATTTAGACGCTTAGCTTTCGACTCTGTTCATAGTCTTAGCCACCCCGGAATCCGTACCTCGCGTAAGCTAATGAGTGACAGATTTTTCTGGGTTAATATGAACAAGGACGTAGGTAAATGGGCCAAGTCATGCGTTGCATGTCAACGTGCTAAAGTTTATAGGCATAATACATCGGAACTAGGGACCTTTCCTTTGGCTGAAAGATTTTCCCACATTCATGTCGATATAGTTGGCCCACTTAGTATTTCCTTACAAGACTATAGGTATCTGGTCACAATAATAGATCGACAGACAGGTTGGCCAGAGGCATTTCCAGTAAGAGATATATCTGCGGAAACGGTTTCTAAGGTAATTTTCGAGGGGTGGATTTCGCGTTTTGGCTGCCCCGTTCAGCTTACCAGCGACCAAGGCAGACAATTTGAAAGCAATGTTTTTCAAAATTTAATGAAATATTTAGGTGTTTATAAAACCAGGACTACCCCGTACCACCCACAGAGCAATGGGCTGGTTGAGAGGTGGCATAGATCCCTTAAGGCCGCGCTTATGGCCAGGTTGGATTCTAAGACTTTGGTTGAGGAACTGCCTATAGTTTTGTTAGGTCTGCGAGCAGCTCCGCGTTCAGACACATGCGTTAGTGCCGCCGAATTAACATACGGTCAGTCTCTAAGGCTGCCCGGAGATTTTTTTGGTGATAAATGTAATTCAAAAATTTTAAATCACAGCGAATATGTCGAACGTTTACGAAAAATGATAAGCGAGCTGAAACCTAAGCCTACGGCACATAAGGACTCTCGTACAGTATTTGTTCATAGGGATTTAAATAGCTGCACGCACGTTTTTGTTAGGAGTGACCTCATACGGAAATCATTACAACCTTCATACGAGGGGCCTTTCAAAATTTTGGAACGAAAAGGAAAAGTTTTCCTAATACAAATGCCCGGTAGAGATGTATTTATATCCGTAGATAGGCTTAAACCTGCTTATATTAGTGATAGCCAAAATATAAAAAACGTAGATAATAGTAGTGATAAGGAAATTTCTTTAAGAGATGGTAATATTAACATAAGCGGAGCGGATACAAGTGATCGCCCGCTCAGCTACACCACGCGTAGCGGCCGTATTTAAAGAAGCCCGTACGTTTCAATTTATAATTTACATAAGCTACTCAATAAATATTATTTAGCGTTATTAGAAAAAATAGTTCTTGTCGGCGCTGAATTTCGTGTAGTACATACGTACATTCTCCTAATAAATAAACTATTATTTTAATAATAAATAATGGGTAACACGGTGAACAAGGATGAGGTAGTTATGTTGCGATTTTGGTGATAACCGTTATGGTCCTGTATTTTTTCTGCCGTTACGAAACGGCTCAGGTTAAGAAGTGGGTGTGGAAGCAGGTGGGGTTCTTGCAGGAACAAGCCTTGCAAATGACTCAAGCTACCAGAGCCAGCTTCCGAAGAGCTCACGGCTCGCCCAAATCGCCGACTAAAATAGAAATATGTTAACGGGTTGTGTTAAATGGTGTTTGGCGATATCAGACGTACTGTTTCGTCTATCTAGCTTGTAAGTAGTGTTTAAGAGAATATGCCCTAACAATGTAAGCAGATTCAAAACTTGTATTATATACTGGTGGCAATTATTTTTTTTTACTGAAATGAATTAAAATGTGTAATATAATATACCTATGTTTTAACGTTTATCATTGCAACTCGCTGTTATTGTTAAATGCATGTAAGTCGAGTGTTGATAGCTACTGACGCATCAAATGTAAATCTCAGTATTAAGACATATGATACCAAGTGTTTGTGCATTACGAGTGATAAGCAGTACGTTGTCACCAGGCTCTGCCTATACCTTATTGTTTGTATATCCAAATTTAATTGTATCTTAAAATAATTTTCTTTTTTTTGGGGGGGAGTGATGTAACTACACTAACCTACCTATGTAACTAGTACACCTAGTATAGTACCTATATAACTGAATTGTAGTCAGTGACGATCGGGCCGGCACTGTTGTTACACGCGAATAAAATGCAATTAAACGCTATCTCTTACAAGGACTTATTTCATTTCTCAACACACTACACAGACATTAGTTAAACAAATGAAACCTGTATACTACTTTGAGTAAGCAACGACAGAGCTAAAGTTCTGAGTTCTGTACAAGTCTATTACAATCCATTTTCTCAGTTTTTCTGAAACAAGGACTTCGTTTTCGTATTTATCAACCCTTAAATTCTACTGCGTGACATAGGCGAGACCGTGTAGAGGCGGTAAAAGAACATCCATCAACCTATACCTATATATAAAAACAACGAAAATACCTGAAAAATTTGTCACGTTCCTAACATTGGTGCCTACAATCGGATAGCCGGGATAGCGTAATGTATTTAATATATTTATTTAAGAGTAAATTACAATTTATTTAAGAAGTTAGGTCACGTATATACAGCGGTATATATATATATATATATATATATATATATATATATATATATATATATAGCACACAATCCGCTTGATGGTAAGTGGTTGATACGGCTCATAGATATCAACATCAATCTGTGATCACGGATCCAAATTCAGATGCGTTGTCACCCGTGAGGACTTAGATGGATTGAATAATAATCTTTCGTTATTTAAAAAAAAAACGTTATCGTCATGAAAATGTTATCTTAATAGAAGCCATTTATTGATTTCAATTTACGTGGTAGGGTCATGCTATGTAGGGCTATGCTCGACCAGGAAATCACCACACTCTCACAGAATACCAGCGTAATTTGCAACTTAACGCTGTGCAGCTGTGTTTCGTATGGTAAGTGTAGAGAACTGGAGATCCTTTTTACTGGAAACGAGGCATTCCATCTTAGTCCTCACGGGTGACAACGCATCTGAATTTGGATTCGTGATCACAGATTGATGTTGATGTCTATGAGCCGCATCAACCACTTACCATCAAGCGAATTGTGTGCTCGTTTGTAACCCTTATCCTATAATAAAAAAATTAAATATATCAGGCAAATATTTTAATTTTATTTATATGTATAGATGTATAATATACTAATTACTAAACCCTGGGATGCAGGTAATTGCTACGAAGCAATTTTTTATTTGTTTAATGTTGTTAATTGTGTAACATAATCAATTTTATGATTGTAAACTGTTCTTTTTGAAAAAATATCCCGCTAGGTTTTTAGTCAGTTCTTTCCTTCAGAAGGAGGTATTTTCCGAACCTGTAAAACATAAGAATGACTTTTAATAAATTTTATTTATAATCTACATTTCAACAGACAGCTAAACGTTGACCAAGTTGTTAGTAATTTGTTTTAAATATTGTTAAATTTTTAATGAACAAGTAGTAAATTATACAACTTTATACAACCGACGTCAATACGATCGAATCAATGTATTTGAAGTCAATTAAATACGTCATCAAATAATCATTAAAGATAACTCAAAAACTACAGTTCAGATACTGGTCAGATCTTCTTTCAAATAAAAAAGTCATCAAAATTGGTTCACCCACAGAAAAGTTATGAGTTAACACACATAAAAATATACAGACGAATTGAATACCTCCTCCTTTTTAAAGTTGGTTAAAGGGCGAGATATGAGCACATACTTGACCTGATGGTAAGTGAATGCAGTATTCCATATACTCCTATGTATATTCACCATTAAGAAATAAAATGTGGAAACATTGTCACCTCTCAGGACTATGTGAATGCTTCATCACCAGTAAAATTTAAAACTATAAAGTTTAGCGTATAAAATGTTTATCGTGGGCACAGGCCCCCTCACATTTTTGGAAGTTTTATGGAGCAAATACTTAACCGCACTGCTCCAGTGCGTATTAGCAGATTTCACATGTTCTCAAAATATTTTATTTCTTATACGTGCAGGTTTTCCTACAATGTTTTTCTTCACCGCCGATCACGTGGTAAGCGTAAACTTAGCACTGAGCTTGGTAAGCCTAATCCGGATACGTGTTGGTAAAAGTATAGTAGTGGGGATATTCAAACTGCTCTACACTGCCAATGTTGAGTCCCGAGGGAAGAAAATAGGAAGAAAATAGAAACGTGTTATATGTGGTTTAAACTACTTGAAAGAACAGCGTAATTATAATCATTTTCAATCCAAAAATAACAATATAAATAATAAAAGCAATATTATGACTTGTTTATTGTAGAATCCCTTTTCACTTTCATAACCTTACCCGCTTTAGCTTTCTGTACGAAAGCGCCCGAGGCTTTTCAACAGTTGTTAATGTTAATAGAGAATTTGAATTCAACCGGTGATTGCTTTCCAGCTTACTGAATATCGATTGCACTTGAATTGGGGCGAGTATACATGCAATACGTTTTTACTTTTTAGGGCCAGTACAAATGCGACTCTGTTTATATATTTTTTTTATCTTTTAAAAAAAGTTTATTGTTTGACATGTGCCTTATTAGCACACATTTATTTTAGAGGATTTGTCGCTTTGACGCTTGGAAACCGAATTGGTGACGACACTACTAGACGTCTCGCATTTTCGACGCTACACTACGTCGCCGGCCTGTATACGAGGCGATTATACATAAGTCTATACGATGATAAAATATTAGTAAAAAATATTACCAAATTCGGCGAGAGTGGGAAGCGTGATCTTAAGCCAACCTCTACGCTTCGGTTTCGGTGTGTCCAAAATTGAAAAAATTTAAATATGCGACGATAAGAGGTAAAGCGATGCTCACCCGTACTACGTCTGCTTGTTGGTAAAACTGTTCTTTTTCATAGATTAAGGGTAACAAACGAGCACACAATCCACCTGATGCTAAGTAAACGCAGTGACCCATATACATCTACTATATATTATCCTCGATTAAGAATGAAAGTGCAATTTTTTTAAATGTGTTGTCACCCCGAGGACTAAGATGAAATCGCTCGTTTCCAGTAAAAAAGGGTATTCGTCTTTTTATTTGCGTTGATGCAAACTTAAATTGAAAATGGTTTTAAGTAATATTTGTATAATATTGACTTCCTACATCTCATCCGCCCTTTGTATTCTTTTGTTTAAGGATGCAATAAAGAATAAAATAAATAAATAAATAAAATAAATCTCTTACTGTGACGCCCCACACGCCCCACTAGATCCTCACGTGATCTAGTGGGACGGCATCTGCATACATCTACTTTACTATCTGCATCCATTGACTTATTCGTTTATGTCGATGGATGCAGATGGCTCAGGACCATGCTTTGTGGCATTCCTTGGGTGAGATCTAAGTACAGCAGTGGACTTGAAAGGGTTGTAATAATGATGATGATTTATAAAATTCGCGTATATACATGATTATTTTGGCATCTTAAGTCGATGGATGCAGGTGGCTCAGGACAATTCTTTGTGCCATTCCTTGAGAGATGTGAGGTAGGCCTATGTTCAGCAGTGGACTTGGAATAGTAATGATGATGATGATGTATAATATTCGCGTATACTTTCTTACACTTGTAAATATAGATGAGATGTAGGTAAGGGCTTTTTATTCCACTGACTCACGGCACGAAACTTCATCGTACAATTTATCATACACTACGATTTTTTTAAATATTTAAAAATACTGGGAAATAACAGTTAAACATCATGCTAAATAACTGCGTGTGTATTAACCTTTATAAAGATAAATACATCTGTAATTATATCATCGTGTTTCGTACATCCTGAATTGAGAGACATATGATATTCCGAAATCAATATGAAACGACGCAAGCTAAAGATGAAACCAGACGCAATTGTTACTAATAATGCGAAATTTGAGTTGGGATGGCGATAAGACTATCTATCAATGCATTTTTCATATTTATAATCGACTTCCTACATGTCTTAACGGGTTGTCACTCCATTTAATGGGGAGTCAACCTACACTTTGTCCACCGGTACAATGCAACTCAAGAGTCTTTCTTCCCCATCGATTGTCGGTTCTGTAAACTTCGAGCTGACCCATTTTTGCTACAACCATAATATAGTTGAATCGTCGACCTTGTATCAAAATTCTACTCCTTTGAGAGCTCTAGGTACCTTCTTGTTACCTCTTCTTTGCAACTGATTATGATGATGATGAATACACTTTTTAAGATTCTATAAAACAGTAAAGAAAATAACACTGAATTAGTTCAATTGTTGTATATGTAGTGATGACCTGTTGAAACACGTAAGTAGTTAATGGAGGCCTATGTAAAACAGTGTATTTTTTATTTATCGTGTTTTTTTTTTGAACTTACAAGATTTTTAATTCCCAACTTTTCAGGAGCTTTACACACCGTACCGTTTAGTGGCGCTGTAAGAATACACAACGCACCCGCAATTCCCCTGGTGTTGCGGTTGATCATGGGCGGTGGTAGTCACTTAACATCAGGTGAGCCGCATGCTCGTTTGCCCCTTCTTCTATAAAAAATACACTACCCCATATCGTTCCGTGAGTATCGTAAGAGGTGGCAAAGGAGAATTGAAACAGGAGATGGGCAGCTTCATCTTCACCCGCGGTTGCCAACCCGTCTTCCAGGCATTATAACTATGACAAAATTCTTCTTATGAGACAATCTATGGGAGAGCCCAGTGTTTAGCAGTAGACCTTACAAGCTGTATTTGATGGACGTACTTAATCCATAGTTACAGTGACTTGAAGTGTCAATGTTCTAATATCATAGTTAACCCTAATTATCTTCAGCTTTCAAATCTTATTTTTGGTCCTATCTACGCAAAACGAGCTTACAGTATCTTGAAGCCTTGGAGTGGTATTCTGGTGTTTGGATTTAATTTTACTAATAATAGCTTCTACGCTCTGACAGCGCGCGACATGTTACACTCCCGTTCACTCGGGACCTTTTTGGCGGGAAAATTTCTAGGTTAGGAAATTTTTTGCAATATTGCAAATTTTGCTATATTTTCACTTTGAGACAATATTTATGGATAAAACTTACAGGAAGTCTTGTTGAATGTATAAACTATCGAATAAAATTATTTTTGGTTGCTAGAAATTGTAATAAAGTATATAAATTACACTGTATAGCATAATAGTAGTATAAACTTCAATTTTAGTGACAAAATTACTACTAATTTGAATTCTACACCTTTGTTTTTGGAGAAATTTATATGAAATTGTTTGGAAATATGTATATTTTATGTTTTATGTGTTTCCATTCGTTACTCATATCAAAATATTAAAATATTAAAAAATTAAAAAAAAAAAATAAAATAATATTTTATCTGTGACATTTCGAACAATATTTCTAAAATATGTTCGTGTGAATTTGAAATAAATACAACGTCATGTTATTTCAAAATATGTAGGAAAACTATTTTTACTTACATTTTACACTAAAAATAAATGAGAATTTGAAAAATAACACATTTATAACCCGCCCGCCAAAACAGGCCTTTCGGAATTTGAAGTACTTTTGGCAATTTACTTTTCACTTTTTATACCACAAATTATATATCTACGTGTTGACTATATTACAAGAAATGTAAAAAGTATAATACTTTCGTTTTTAGTCCAGACACAAATATAAAATTCTATAAAAAAGACAGAGCAACTTCATCAAAGTGACACGTGGAACGCCGGAAGTTCAGAGTGATTTCTTTTTTTTTTTTTCTAAAAAACATTGCCAGGTTATGGTTTAAAATAAAAGAGCATATCTTTGTCTTTGATACTAATATCTATTGCATAGTGTCTTTGGTTTTGTTTAAAACGAAAAAATAGTTTTTTCATAGGTAGACATGTTTACATAATTCTGATCTAATTCGATCACTACTTGGCGGGCGTAAGGTTGGTATTGCGCGATCGAAAGTGAGCATGGCTTGGCGTACGAGATAGGATCTCAAGTTAATGGTCACATATCTTCTAAATGGAAATGAGGATGTTTTTTTTTTTAATTTTAATAACCTCACGAATTATCTTATTAGGATAAGGTGTTCTTTTGCGAGGTATAGTTCTGATATATTGGCGGGGCATCCTGAACATGTTTACAAACTAAAGATTTCCCGGAGCACCGGTATTCAACTTTACCTAAAGTTCTCTTACGTGAGTTTCTGCTAGTCGCTGTGATTTGGAAAACAAACTTATATTAAAGAATAAGAACCGAATTCATAGAAATAAAAAAAATTACCACATAATAGCTCTTGAAGTCGGTGATAAAACATTCATTAGTGTGTCGATAAATTCTACTCCGTCTTCAGAAGATAATATACAATATGTAACGTAATTAACGCACACCGTCAGACACCCCAATTAGTATATTATTATATGTTATAATCATAATACATACACTGAATTTTTAGTTAAACATTTTTATGCAATGATTATTTATCAAATTAGTTAAACTAATTCCGGAAGAATGTTGTGGTCACACTACAAATCCACGAACGCAAAGACTTTAACATGCTTCAAATACAGTTTATTTTTCTTTATTTTTATTGAATGACAGAATTAGTAACAATACAAATAAAACTGCACTCTTAAAAGTCTTATTGCCTTAAGTTACGGTCCATTTCAGTTTGTTTTGACTGTACAGATTTAGTGTCACTGTAATTTACGTAGTTTTATTTTTGTGATAAAAATTACCTATATTGAAAATGACAGGAATCGATCCAGTAAACGATTCTGAACAAACTACTTTCTCAAAGTGCGTTAATTATGTTACGTGTTGTATATATAGATTTATTCTTGTAATCAGTTTGTATGACTTTTTTGGTCAAGGTAACAACTATACTTAATGTCATCTTCACAGTTACATTAAAAATTTCATGATTTATTTTTAAACCCTTAGGTTATTAAAAAATTAAGGTTTGAATGAAAGTATTTTTTTATTTTAATGTTGAGGTAGTAAAGTCTTTTAAGAAAAAGCAATTAATAAAATTTATAGTGATGATATTTGGTACCATACATAAA
The DNA here is from genome assembly GCA_036936625.1 of Parnassius smintheus behrii. Classification (NCBI taxonomy): domain Eukaryota; kingdom Metazoa; phylum Arthropoda; class Insecta; order Lepidoptera; family Papilionidae; genus Parnassius; species Parnassius smintheus. Next base: position 46,736,980 of record JAUPFT010000013.1, read on the forward strand.
ACATACAGTCGAATTAAGACCCTCATTCACACCTTTTTCAGTCACTATCCAAAAAGGGACTAAACGAGTCGATTGTACGTTATTTTCAACTGACTTCGAAAAATGGAGGAGGTTCTCAATTCGACAGTTTTTTAGTGTGTGTTACCTCCGAACTTTTTTCTAGGTGAACCGATTTTGAAGATTCTTTTTTTTGTTTGATTGGTTTGTGGTCCCATATAAATTTGGTCAAGATCTGACTAGTAGTTTTTGTGCTATCCCTAATAATGCGTATTTAATCTTCGACTTCATTTATGATGTTTTAATTTTATTTGTATTGAAGTCGGTTGTACAAAATTTTTATTTTACCTCTTGTATTTTACGTTAGGCGTTAGTGTAATATGGAAGACATCACCTTAAATTATTAAACGACTTTGATGACTTGTTATATTAAATTGATATCTAAGAAGTAGTTTCAATAAATTTAGACAAAAAATTAAACCCTAAGAGATACCGCACCGCAAACTTTCTTTCGGGTGAGAGTTTAGTCGGTTTCTTAATAATAATAATAATAATAATAATTTCATTTATTCGCTTAAACATGGTACATTAGAGGTGACAAATATTGGATATTGTATATAGTCCACATGTTTACCACATCTGGCATGCGAAAATTATAAATTAAATGAAAAGACATAGTCATGTACCTACATTGATTAATTTAAAACAAATAAATATAAATTAAAAATGTTAAAACTACAATCATTACTACAAGCAAAGAATTTAAATATGCATTATTCATTTAAATCAAATAAAATTAAAATACAATCAACATGTCAATCATTATAAAAAGTAAAAATTAGAATGTCAAAAGAGTACATATACAAAATCTACAGATTACACAAAAAAATAGTCTAAAAGAATACAATAATGTCAAGTTCAGGCAGCAAGATTCTATTCATTTAAAAATTGTTTTACGTCATAAACGCACTTTAGTAGTAGCCAGCTTTTTAGTTTGGTTTTAAATTTACCAGTGTCTGTCTCTTCTTTAATGTTTACCGGAAGTTTATTATAAATTTTTACACTCATCGCGTAGCAGCCATTATGATAAAATGCAGTTTTAGGTATACGTTCTATAACTAGTCTATTAGAATTTCGATTGCTACGCAAGTATACCTCAGATGCTTTTTTGTACATATGTAAATGTTTTTTTACATGAACACTTGCTTCAAATATGTACATACCTGGTAAAGTTAGTATGTTAAGATCCCTAAACAAGGGCTTACAGGAATCATACCATTTGGCCCCAGTTAGGGCTCTCACACACTTTTTTTGAGCTATAAAAGCTCTTTTTGAATAAGAGCTATTACCCCAAATTAATAATCCGTATCTTAATATTGTTGCAACATATCCATGGTATGCAATGAGTGCGGTTTGACTTGACGATGTTCTTCTTAACCTATTTAAAACATATACAAATCTATTAATTTTATTACAAATTTCGTCAATATGAGCCATCCAATTACAATTACTATCTAATTTTATTCCCAGAAATTTCTTCTGTTCGTTTTCTTGCACTTTGTCATTATTATATCTTACGTCAAGATCTAGTTTCTTTCTACTATTACTATAAAATTGTAAATAACAGGTTTTTGCGATATTGACTTTCAAATTATTATTATGTAACCATGAAATGACATCATTTATTGCACATTTTATGTCGTTTTCATAATAATCGTTATTTCCATGATTATTTTTTATGATTAAAGATATGTCATCCGCAAACAAAATGCATGGGAATGAAGTTGAATCCGGTAAATCATTTACATAAATTACAAACAAAAAAGGTCCAAGAACACTGCCCTGAGGAACTCCAGCGTACTTAAGAACTAGTCGCGATCTGAATTTTGTCAAAATATTATTTTTATTAGGGCTTATAACTTCCACACACTGTTTTCTTGATGATAAGTATGACTTTATCCACTGCAATGTTAGTCCTCTTATTCCATACTTTTCTAGCTTACGTAATAAGGTGTCATGGCAAACAAAGTCAAATGCTTTTGACATATCGAAAAATACACTTGTTACATTTACCTTATCATCTATTGCATCGGTGATTCTTTTTAATAGATCAAAACACGCCATCGTGGTTGATTTGTTTTGCTGAAAGCCATACTGTTCTTTTTTCATAAACTTGTTTTCATTAAAATAATGACTAAGCCTACTATGCATAGCTTTTTCAAAAATTTTTGAAAAAACTGACAAAATTGTTATTGGACGATAGTTATTAATATCTTTTTTATCACCTTGCTTAAATAAGGGCTTGATCAAAGATAGTTTTAATGACTCTGGAAAAGCACCTACTTCGAATGATAAATTTATCAAATATGTAAGTATAAGCGATAGTTCATCCTTGCAATATTTAATTACTTTTGTATTTACGCCATCATAACCTTCACTTCTAGAATTTTTTAAATTAACTATTAATGACTTTGTCTCCTCCAGAGTAATTGGACGTAAAAACATACTTTTGCACGGGCTTTTAATGTTATACAGGTGTGTTTCTTTCGCTTGCTTAAGGTTAACTATCCTTGTCTGACTTTCATAATACTCACTAAAAGCATTAGCAATCTTCTGTGGAGATCTTAGACATTCATTATTCTTGTTTATCATGTTTAAATAGTTGTCGTTCTCTTTTAACACTGCCTCTGATTTTATCATATTCCATGAACATTTTCCTTTATTCTTACTGGTATTAATTCGTTTAAAATAATTTATTCTTTTAGACACGTCAATACATTTTTTTAGTAATTTGCTGTAAATTTTGTATTTTTGTTTATTCTCTTCAGTCTTTTCCTTATAATAACTAATTGTGAGTTTCCTTTTCATTAAGCAACTAAGTCTCAAACCTTTTGTAATCCAGTTATTTTTATATTTTATGTCTAGCTTTTTATCTTAATCGGTATTAAGATGTAAGCAAGAGCGGAAATTATAAAATAATATAGTTATCGGCCGATAATTAAGTTTGATGGGCTACAAGATTCCCTTCAAACTAATCCGTAGCGCAACTATTCATCATCATCATTCATCATTACAGCCTTTCACAAGTCCACTGCTGAACATAGGCCTCCCCCAAGTAATGCCACAAAGCACGGTCCTGAGCCACCTGCATCCATCGACTTCCTGCATGTCTTACCAGGTCGTCACTCCATCTAGTGGGGGGTCGCCCTACACTACGCCTACCGGTACGAGGCTGCCACTCGAGAACCTTTCTTCCCCATCGGTTATCGGTTCTTCGAGCTATATGGCCGGCCCATTGCCACTTCAGCTTACTAATCCGTTGGGCTATGTCGGTCACTCTGGTTTTACTGCGGATATCCTCATTTCTGAGTCTATCACGCAGAGAAACTCCGAGCATAGCCCTCTCCATAGCTCGCTGAGCGGCCTTAAGCGTCCTCATACGGCCAGCAGTGAAGGACCACGCGCAACTATTGGCCAACTGCTAAATCAGTAGGGCGTTATTAGACGCGCGCATACGTGCTGATTATAGCCGGCTGACTCGGTCAACAACGTCACTTTGCTCAGAAAATTTTCCGTGCAATTACCTGTTACTATATATATGCACCCAGTATTCTCGGTTTCTCTTCTTGATCCGTCTCCTTCGTTGCATAATAGCAATAATGATAATGTGGCCGTGGAAGGAAAAGGGGAGATCTCCCGCCGGGCAAGGTGTTATGCCCGGGGAGCGGCCAACGCTCCGCGTGATAGTTCGGAGATGTTCTGTATATACTGTTTATAATTCGGAATGTTGATAGCGTGATTAAGGCTTCGGTGTGTTTTGCTCGGTGCGACGACAGCGCCGCCACATCACCCCCCTGCTCAGACCGCAGGTTGATAGTGCAGTCCGATTGCCGGTGTGTCCTTTAATGCTGGTGGGGAATGCATGCTGTGTGCGTAAGGGCAAGTAACACCGGTGCGAATAATATGCCGATGTGTAATGCATGCCGTACTACGCACTGGCAAGTGATGCCGGTGAGAACGATGTGCCGGAGCAAGTGCCAGAAATTCTGCCTTATAAATCTGCGATGAGTCGAGACGAAGACAAGTGTGACTGGCTTGCAGGAACTGAAGACTGCAGAAGACGATTCTCAATAGTGAATGGTAGGAGTTCTTGAGGATAATACTGAAGACTTGAAATTGTAGTTTCCGAAGGTCCTTTGTCGTTGCGTGTTTAGATCACGTCGGGTAGTCACCAATGTGGCCGTAGAAGTAAAAGGGGAAATCTCCTGCCGGGCAAGGTGATCTGCCCAGGGAGCGGCCAACACTCCTCGTGATAGTTCGGAGATATTCTATATATACTGTTTATGATTCGGAATGTTGATAGCGTGATTTAGGCTTCGGTGTGTTTCGCTCGGTGCGACGACAGCGCCGCCACAATAACATTTCTGCACAATATTTAAGGTTTCATTACTCGACTACTCACTCCAAGAGCTGCTTTGAGTGAGTAGAGTAGAATTGAATAATGACGACTCCGTGGCGCAGTGGCTTAGCAATGAGTGGCTGTGCTGGGAGTCGCGGGTTTGAATCCCGCACGGAACAAGTATTTGTATGGCCTACAAATAGTTGTTCCGGGTCTGGATGTTTCTCCTTGTGCAATTTATGTTTGTAAACTGCCCCCACGATACAAGAGAAAATCTTAGTGTAGGGGGAACGTATTAAAAAAAAGAAAAAAAATTAATAAAAAAAATAAATTCAAGATACTATAAGTTCATACTGAGTAGATCGTAACAAAAATTAATAATTTTAATCTGGAGGTAGACGAGGTTAAGTATGACATTGGGACGTTGAACACCTCAGTCCCTCCATCCTCCGTAACCATGCTATAAAGTGCTCGAAACCTCGGTAATATAAAATAATTTATAAACGTGATAAAATTCGTAAAAACTAGTTTTATTTAAATAAGCAGTGTTCGCGTAAATCTAAGAAATCATTAGTTTTATTTAAATCAGATCGCATTTTTTATGTTAAAGAGTTTGTGTTGTATAAGTGTTGGATTTTTGGTTTTCATATATAAATAATAATAATAACGTTCTTCAGATCTAATCTGGTCATGGTGTTTAGTCTCAACAGAGGCTGGCCATCTGCACCGGATAGGATTATAGGGCACACGTTTGTGCGCAAGACTGAGTGCACTCTCTTTTCCCTCACTCCCATATTCTAATGATATGGCAATCCGTCACAACTGGATAGAGATCAGGCGCAGTACCAACCGTCCGAAACCTTAGGTTGAAACACCACCAACTACCGACTCTAGACTGCTACAAAAAAATTCTTGACAGAAAACGTTTTAACTGATTTTATGGCTCAACTGGGGATTCAACCCGAGACCTTATGATCAGCAGCCACTCTTACAACTACTAGACCAACGAGGTATTCAATGCAGGTATGAATATATCTTGTGATAGTCCACTGCTTTAGGCTGTTTACTTAAAAGTTGTTTCTATATGTCAACAGAAAGAAAATTATGGACACGTAAGAATAATTTTTAATGTTACTTGTTAAACATACAAGTAACAGTAAACAAAGCTACAGGAGACAAGCTAACACAAGCGCGGCGATGAAAGTTGGGAAACTAACGAGGCAACTTGGTGAACTCCCCAACTCCAGACTTTAACAAAGAAAAGTTTCTGTCTAAACGAAACTGTCAACGGCAGGTATTGGGAGACTATCTATTGCTCGGTACACGATTTTTTGAGTTTGTATATTTGTAGCTATGTAATATACTTGATAAGTTTTCTTACCGTTTGGAAAAAATACACACAACCTGTACGTAACCAGTAAACAGAATGGAAGCCTACGGCACCGAAATTTTACAATTTTTATTTTTATTTTACATTAACATATTATGAAATTGATCGGTTAATAAATACTACTAATTGGGTACGTATTATTTTAATTTCGATGTTTTTAATCGATTTATTTATTTAGTTCAAAATTTTTCTTGTTTTTTTTTTTTATTCCGAAAGTTTATTTCAAATTAGGAGTATATATTGATAGATCAATTGCATAATATGTTAATGTAAAATAAAAATAAATTGTAAAATATCAGTTCCATAGGCTTCTATGCCGTTCACCTGTTACACCCTACTTTTTCCAAACCAACTAGTCTAATTAGCCTTTCAGTTAACAGACTAGAAATTAAATGGCATGGTCACCCTATTACTTTCATTCAACGAGACGGTCACTGGTCTGTGTCTTGTTAACACTATGTACTATATTATATAAATGTACGCGGCTTTAAGATGGCCCAAGAGCCACCCCAGCCGCCCCTTAACGAAAAGACTTATCGGCTAAATATCATTCAGGCGACTTTTTGAACGGCGCCGTTGAATAAAAAGACTACACTTTTACCTGAAAAACTAATTTTTGTCAAAAGTCTCAAGAATCGATCTACAACGAGCTACGTGCTAGAAAGTAAAGTAAGGAAAATGGTGAAAATATCTTGAGGTGACATTCTATCAAATGCCCACTGCTGGACATAGGCCTCCTCATAGTTTACCTCATTGGGAGCTTTACCGCAGTTATTTATTTTTGGATTTTATAAGTTGTAGCGCTGTGGACCGCGTTTTCGAACCTGCACCGAAGACGTGTTTATTTATATGACCTACAAATATTTTTTCCGGGTCTTTGTGTTTGATCTTGTGCAATACGTGAGAAAATAAACTTATAAAACAACTTTTGAAAGAAACGTTTTCAAGGGGATTCAAATTTACATCGTACACGATGCGATGTCAAATGGTATTGAAAACTTATGTATGTCACAAAACTCAGTAATGTTGTAATTTCACGAATCTATTTGAAATGTATGATTTTTAAAACATAACACAAAAATGTATTCTCCTATAATTAAAACACAAACAAATTGCCTCGAGCTATTGTCATTGAGTGAAAATGAAATGAATTTTTAAATAGAATATAATAAATAACTCCGCTCGACTTTCGTCCACAACACGGACATAACAAGTTAATAAAATTAATATTGACTTGACTAATCTCGTAATGGTTATGAATTTGCAAATAATAAAATACTAATTACGCAATTGACATTATTAAGGCTAGTTCTATTACCAACGGGAATTAACCACTCAAGTAAGTTTAAAATGCTTACGTTACGTGTGACTCACTATAGTTCTAAAATGGCCTATTCGAATATACGACCTTTTTAGTTTACAGTCCGCACCCCACCATTAGACTACTATACTTCACATATCTTCCACACATACACCTTCCACCATACATTTTTGAACGCTTCTTACATTTAAGTAACGTTAGAATGAACCGAGTTATATTCAGTGGGAAACACCAAGTTCGGCTTAAGCTACCGATTTGCCAGTAACATTTCTTAGGTGCGAGCCTTGTTGTAAATTATTTCCTAACTAAAACAAATTTCTTCCAGTTTATTTTATCGGAAACAATTTCCAAGTTAAATATATATTCTTTAAGTCAAGGCGAATTTAACATTTGTTTAACAACTACTACATAAACTTCTTACATCTATTCTTTAGACTGGGACACAGCAGTGGAGCACAGCCATTTGGCGACAGAAATAGGCTTTTTTTATAGGATAAGTTGACAAACGAGCACCCAGTCCACCTGATGGTAAGTGTTTGCTGTGGCCCATCTACATCTATTATTGATTACGAATCAAAATGCAGATGCGTTGTCATCACTGAGGACTAAGATGGAATGCCTCGTTTCCAGTAAGAGGGTGATATTCATCCAGATGGATTTCTAGCCGGAAAATAAGTCGTACTGCTTAGTAACTAAAGGATGTGAGACATTCCATCTTAGTCTTCAGAGGCATTATAGCTCAGATGGTTGCCGCTCGCTGTAACTTTCAAAGTACACTAGCCACCCGGGTTCGTTAACGCCGGCACTAATGAAATTGTTAATTACAATTTTAGGTGCTGATTTACCACGTGTTCGACGGTGAAGGAAAACATCGCGAGGAAACCTGCATATCTGAGAAATAAGAACAAAAAATATTTCGAAGACATGTTAAGTTCGCCCATAGTGGCAGCGCGGCGGACACTTCCTTGCCCTAAAACCCTCTCAGGAATGAGTGAAGGTCTGTCCCAGAAGTGGGACATATATAGGCTGTAACTTTAACTTTATCCTCAGAGGTGTGAACGAATCTTCCGCCTTCTCCATTTGAAGTTATCATCATGTGGACTGTTAGTTAGTTTTTCATTCACTTTCGGTTTTTCGCTCAGTTTTCGTTTTTCACTCAGTTTTCGTATTTCACTCAGTTTTTAAAAATAAATCTCTGTACTTTGTTAAACTCCAATGTACTCTGTTAAATCTTTGTACTTTGTCAAGCTCCAACGACGAGTTCGAATACCGTATGTAATTGTTCCGGGTCTGGATGTTTGTAAAATTTATGTATATAAACCACCACGCCACAGGAAAAAATCCTAGTGTGGAGGTAACGGCTCAAACATAGATACAATAATAATAAAGTCAACAACAAATGTATAACACACATTACATTAAAATGTTAATGTGTAATTTTACGTGGTAGAGTCACGCTGCAGCTATATTATGGTTGTAGCATGAATGGGTCGGTTCGACCGAGGAAGGACCACGCTCTCAAATACCGGCGTAAAATAGCAGCCTAATACTGCTTTGTTTCGAATGGTGAGTGTAGAGATCCGGAGACCCTTTTTTACTGGAAACAAGGCATTCTATCTTAGGCCTCAGGTGTGACAACTGTAGATGTAGATGTCTATGGCATCCACTTACATCAGGTGGACTGTGTGCTCGTTTGTCACCCTTATTCTATAGAATAAATAGTGTAATGTGTGTTATATAGTACATTAAAACAGTGAACATCCAATATATAAAAAATCATGTTTGTTTGTTTGTATATTACGCTGCCATACCATTCATCAGATCACAGTACAACTTTGGCAACTTACTTGCATTTGCGCGAAGATTATAGGCATAGCACATTTAATTATACTAGGTGACGCGTGTGTCGTACCAACAAATTTGTTTAAAAATTATACATCATTCAATTTCAATGAATGTATTATCATTCCTAATTTAAAAAAAATATAACTCTTCCAAATTTAAAACATCGCAACGCAACACAGCAAGGCGCCGGGTACCAGCTACTATAATAAAATTAAATGGTGTTTATTTTGTAGAATTTTCTTGGTTTGAATTACGAACCCCAACCTCTCCAGTCCAATGACGCTAATTGCGATTTTAAGTGCAGCGGTGTCGTGCTAAGCGGAAAATGAATATGAAACATACAGTTACAGTTATTATTTCGGTTTGGTAGTGCAAGGGCTAAATGCACATAATTTTCACAGTATGAGAGCAGCCCCAGTTTGATACCCGCCGGTGACAATGAAAATTATTATCATGTAACGTCTGTCATTGTAAAGCTACGCTTCAGCTATAATTATAGGTTGTAGCACAAATGGGTTGGCCTTATAAAATACCAGCGTAAAATAGAAGCTTAATGCTGCTGTGTTTCGTATCGTAAGTGTAGAGAAACAAGACCCTTTTCACCGGAAACGAGAAACTCCATCTTAGTCTTCAGGGATGACAACGCATCTGCATTTTGATTTATAATCGAGGATAAATGCAGATGTCTATTGGCTGGTTCTATGTAGTAGTAGTAAATATAGATTACCATAGTACGTGAACTTCTTTATTCTGTTCTGAAGGGCTACATTTACTTTCTAAAGTGAAATTGTTTTGGAAGAGTGGAGCTTTCTATCACAAGCAAAGCATTAGCTTAAAAGGCAACTCCAACCACGATATACTGTATAAACTAGACAAAGTTATGGAATAATATTCCAAACGTGCTTGAGCCACGCTGTAGCTATATGATGGTTATAACACGAATGGGTCGACTCGACCACCCACTCACGGAATACCAATGTAAAATAGCAGCTTATTATTGTTTCGTATGCTGAGTGTAGAGAACCGGAAACCCTTGTTATTGGAAATAAGGTATTCCGTCATAGTACTCATGGTACATCGTATCTGCATTTGGATTCATAATCGAAAACAAATGTAGATGCCTCCATAGACTAGCCTAGCCTCTCCATGATCCATGCCACAGCATCATACCATCACGTGGACTTTGTGCTCGTTTTTCACGCTTTTTCTATAAAGAAATATTTTTTAAATTTAGATTAGTTTCAGACATTTCATCTGCATTCTGAAAGGTGAAAACGAGACTTTAGCCTTCTTCACCTGAAGTTTGGTTACAGGTGTCCATGTGCTGCTGTGGCCACCTATTGTCAGGTTAACTGTAAAATTGTTTGTCGTTTCAAATTAAAAAAAAACTATTTATAATACATAATTCAATTCAAAACAATACCCACAAAATACGTTCTGTAAATATTGCCTAAGGTAAAGTATATTCCCTCTCATTTATAAGTAAGTATACGTGGTAGAGTCCACTAAGTAGCCTGGCACTCAGGCGCGCTACACGATCCGCCGCTAAGCTCATTTTGTCCGCTTTGGTTTTATAAAACTGAGTAAATTCCTACACAAAATTCTGTGAATCACTTACATCAAATTTTTGGATATGGCAATTTGTAAAATGTTTTTTTTTAATACTTAACGTGTATCATCTTGGCATGCAGAGACTAAAGCACCAGCTGACTGTCTCATTGGTCTATTAGTTGTAAGTGCGACTACTGAGGTCCTGGGTTCGAATCACGGTTTGGACCCAAATCATTTATTGTGCTTACTTTCAATAAATTTACAGTAACAGTCAGGAAGATGGGGATGTTTCGCCTCAGTGCCTCAGTTCAACCCGTTTTCTGTGCATTTGATCTCTTTCAGATATTTCCAACAAAGAGGTCCGCTGTCACAGACGACCAGGTACTGAAGACTAAAATGCAATGCCTGTAGGTCTATAATAATACCGTGTAGTAGTAGTGAAAGAATATTCACGGGACCACATCATCGCATGAGTCTGGTAAGAGGAGACAGAGGGTAACAAATCAATATATGGCTGTTGTTGATTGATACACGAGTACACTGTCGCCGACATATTCATTGAAGACTTTGAGGAGTAAGCCCTGCTTACTTCTCCCATAAATCCAAGACTCTACAAATGGTACGTACACGACACTTTCACAATTCTACCTTTAGATAAACTAACTGCATTTTTAGACCATCTTAACTCTATAAATTCTAAAATTCAGTTCACAATGGAGTTAGAGGCAATCATTTCTTTAGCTTTTCTAGATGTGTGAAAAATTCGGATTTCTGATAACAGAGCCTTGAGCCATACTGTGTATAGTAAAAAGACCCAAACTGATAGATATTTAAACGGCGATTCCCACCAGCATCCTTCACAGTTAGCTACCGGGGGTAAATCTTTGTTGCAGAGAGCACGAGGGATCTGTAACAGTAAACATCTGGCTGCTGAGCTCCAACACGTCAAGCAAGTTTTACATGACAACAAGCTTCGGGTCCCGCGCCTACGTCACAGTGAACGAGTGAAGCTGGCCACAGTCGAACGTATACCTGCTGTACTGCCATATGTTAGAGGAGTCACTGACAAGATTGGCTACACCTTGAAGCGGGCTTCCATCAAAACATACTTCAAGCCGCCGAAGAATATTGGTCAGTTTTTAACATCAGTCATTTGTAACGTCCCTCTGCAAGACGCAGGAGTGTACAAGCTTGATTGTGAATGTGGTCTCTCCTACATAGGGCAAACTAAAAGATCAATTAAAACCCGCGTTAAAAACATATAGTTGATGTGAAGAATCGACGCTCCGGGTAGTCTGCAATTTGTGAACACCTACAAAATCGCCCCCGTCACTACATCAGATTTGATAGACCACAAATCCTCGCTAAAGGAAACCGATTCCTTCCAAGGATGACTCGTGAGGCTATTGAAATCAAAAAACATCCTAATTTCAATAGAGAAGATGGCTGTGTGCTACCATCTGCTTGGGATCCTATAATAAATAAAATTAAATCGCAACCCAAGCATACAACCGCAAGACTTCAAGATACCATAAGTTCATACTGTGTAGATCGGAACAAAAGTTAAATTTTAATCTATTGTGACTGCGGTTAACGATGACATCTGGACGTTGAACATCTCACCCCCCCCCCCCCCCCGTGACCATGGGTGCTGTAAAGCGCACGAAACGTCGGGTATTTAAAAAGTTAAATATACGCGATAAAATCCGTAAAACTATATATATATATATATATATATATATATATATATATATATATATATATATATATATATATATTTTATTATACACTGTACTACTTATAGGTTTATTCGATTTCAATTATCATAATATGTAGAAATTAAGATGTCGATACAAAAATATAATAGAAAGTACGGGAAGCGTTCGTTTTACGTCGGTGTTCAAAATTGAGTGTCGCCCCCGGAGCTCACGTGGATCTCGCCAGCGGTCCAGAGACCGTTAAAGGCATAGGACGTCTCAAATGCGCGAGCGCAGGCACGGTGCCAAGTCATCCTATGTTCTTATCGAGACGTCGCGAACAATGGGCAATAGCGTCTTCCTAATCACTACTAAAAATAAAAATAAACTGCGGTTGCCAAGCGTGGCAACTATGATAAATATCCCCCCTACGAGGAAATCTATGGGAAGACGTCTTCCGGCTGGATGGACTCCTAGATAGAAAGGCACCTAGTTCTGCCATCTCATAGGATTAAACTACTATAGTATAGATCATTTTTACGTCGTAGAGTCACGCTGCAACTATATTATAGTTGTAGCACAAATGGGTCGGCTCGACCGGTGTGCGTGGTCCCGCTCTCATAGAATACCACCGTAAAATAGCAGCTCAAAGCTCTGTGTTTGCAAAGTGTTGAGAACCGGAGACAATTTTCATCTAAGTCCTCACGGGTGACAACGCATCTGCATTTCATTCTTAATCGGAGATAAATGTAGGTGTCTATGGGCCATAACATCCAGTTACCGTCAGGAGACTCACTATGTTGATGCATTCTTATCTTTTTAATAATCGTTTAATTTATAATCCTTTCTTCATACGAATGATTTTGTATGCGCTTAGAATTTACGCCAATGCAAAATTAGAGATATAACTGAGAATCCTATAATAGGTAGTTGTACTTAAACCGCTACCGCTACTTTCATGGAGCCTGAACTTTGGGACAGCCTTTGATCGTCTACGCATCCGTCCATCCGTCGTATATCTCCGTCTTGTAGCGCAGACGTGTATCCTTACTAAATAATACGCGTCATGTGATACAAGATTGTGATTCCGTATCTAAAACGTCCCGTTCTGTGGCAAACCTCGTTTCTGATACTCTTCCTATCGCATATACATATCGTGTTCAGTATTAAATACGTATTTTGATACTGTATCACGTTACAACGATGCAACACGATACCTAATACGCTCGTCTTTGCGTTTGCGATTACAGCCGTCGGCAATCTGGGCGTCTTCAAGGCAAGAGTGAATAGGCTTTGTTACGCTAAGACAGTGCGATTTACCATCTAAGTCTGTACCACCACTTACCACCAGGTGGGATTGTGCTCAAACACTCGCTAATAATAAGAAAAAAGAATCTACCTAACACACCCCGTGGCATCTCTTGAGCGTTTTTACACGAAAGTCAAAATTTGGTCGGAGTAAAGATACGAAGTTTTTGTAGTAATAATTTTTATCTTTTTTTTTCTTCTCAATATCATGAAAATTATACAATTAGTATTAATTTTTGGGAAATTAATTCTTAGATCCAAAGATTTCGAAGACAGTAGCGTCCACTATATTTATAGAAAATAATGATATAATTGGTAAGTATTGACGCTTTAAGTTTTGATACCATACCGCTAGTGATACGACAAAACGGACATTCATACTTAAGGTACAGTTAATCGATACGATACACCTGATCAAGATATGTATCTCAAGATGATAAAATATTGACCCGGTCTTATGTTCTTCGCAGTGGTTTTGTTTGTTTAGTTAGTGGTATTAGGAAACTCTAGCAGTGAACGTAATCAATCTAATGAACACCGTTTTCGACTATCTACTAACCTAAACTACACATTCAGTAATGGACTCAAATAACCTCTACTCATTTTTAACTCTATTATGGTTATAGCATGAATGTGTTGACCAGGGAAGAAGAAAGAAGGAAAAAGAAGCTCTCATAGAGTACCAGAGTAAAATAGCAGCTTAATGGCCTGTGTTTCGTATGGTGACTGTATAGAACCGGAGACCCATTTTACTGGATACGAATCATTCGGTCTAACTCCTCAGGGTGACAACGTATCTGCATCGTCGCTCTTAATTGTGTACAATTGTTGATCTATGGGCCATAGTATCCACTTACCATCTTCTGTAAAAAAAGTTGTAGTAACAATTTACTACCCCTGCTTGCTTTTCAAAATGCAGTTTTTTCAAATATTTTCTTTCATCATGAAATATTTTATACAACAATTGTACTTACCCTTGAGTTCGCATATATTTTTAAGCTACTTTATTATTGATGCAGACTAGTTTCAGCCTAAGACTTATAAAGTTTTAGAAAGCCTTCTCCAAATAAAAATCTTATTGCATTACACCACATCTCCCTAAGAGTCCGCAAGCTGAATGAAATTTCAGTAATTTGGTAAAGAGAATGCAAGGTACGGGTCCCGAGCGGGATTTTCTTACAATCCGTGCTTTGTTTTGAAGTCTGTTTGAAGGCGAACGACTAAATTTCCATGACCTTCCCCGCTCCTCTCTTTCCTAGGATATTTGGAATATTTCGGTATGTAACTTAGCAAGTAAACGGGTCTATCGCACTGGTTGTAGTTAGTTAATAGTACACAATCTATGTGAAGCCTATTATTTGTATGATAAGGTTGATTGTTCTTTGTACGGGAAAGAGCTTACGTTGGTTCGTGAAAGCTTTTGAATATTATATCTGTTGGTGCAGATTAAGAAATGTTTTACTGTTTGATGTTTATTTCGTTATTTACTGTGTCAATGATAACATGATATTCGAAACTTCAATTTGGTAGTATTAAAACGTGGTAGAGCCAAGCTGCACGTATACCATGGTTGTAGCACGAATGGGTTGGTCCGACCGCGCTCTCACAGAATACCAGCGTAAAATAACAGCTTAATGCTCCTGTGTTTCGTATAGTGAGTGTGGAGAATCCGAAACCTTTTTTATAGCATTAAGTGACAAACGAGTGCACAGTTCATCTGATGGTAAGTGGATGCTGTGGCCCGTAGACATCTACATTTAAACTCGATTAAGAATCAAAATGCAGACGCGTTGTCACCCTTGAGGACTAAGATGGAATGCCCCGATTCCAGTAAAAAGGGTCTCCGATTCTCTATATTCACCATACGAAATACCTTGGTCCTACTCTGGTTGAGCCGACACGATGATTTTACTGCAAACAAGGCATTCCATATTAATCCTCCGGGTGAACAACGCATCTGCATTTCGATTCTTGATTGAAGTATATTGGCCAAATTCACTTACCATCAGGTGGACTTTGTGCTTGTTTGTCAACATTTTTCTACAAAAAATAAAAAAAATAAAAATCGCAACAGGTCACCATCCCATTTATTTTAGAATACTGAATAGTCAAATCTTGATTAAATTAAATTAAAATATTTTATTATATTTATTATATATATAATATATTAAAAATTAAATAATTAAATTATATGTAACCGCATGAGTAGCATCAGCTTATAACCAAAAAAGAGTAATTAAAATTGGTTCATCTAGAAAAAAAATTGTAAGATAACACACGTAAAAAATATACAGGTGAAACAAGAACCTCCTCCTTTTTTTGAAGTCGGTTCTAAAATATCCAGTTCTCTACACTCACCATACGAAACAAAGCAGCATTATACTGCTATTTCACGACGTTTTTTGTGTGAGCGTAGTCCTTACCCGGTTGAGCCGACCCATTCAGGCTACAACCATTGTGTAGCTGCAACGTGCCTCTACTTCGTGCACTACAAATATTTGAATAATTTTCATCTGTCGAAAACCATAATTTTTATAGCACTTCCCACAATCACTTCTACCTAAGGGTTGAAACCTTTTTACAACACCCACAGGCGGTATAGGATAACGAAATTATTCAGACCTACGACGGGCAGTTAGGCCCAGAGTGTGAGTAATCAATATGCGTTGATCCGCCTACCAAGGGTGATGAAGCGAATCCTCTTTAAAAATGAAAAAATTTGATGACCAGCTGTAGACCAGTTTTTTTTTTACGCTTAACATTTTTTATTGTTAATGTGGAATTTATCTTCCAGTATAAACATGTGATAAAGTTGACACGGTGAGCTTTATGCTCGTTTACTCCTCTTAATATATATCTATAAATGTAATATTAATTTATTTCAAAGGATCTTTGAGGGTTCACAGGATTATTTAAATTTAAATTAGTTATTATTAACTAGTTATAGTATTTTTTTAAATATAAACAAGTTTCAGCTAGTAGCTCTGAGAAGTAGGGTGTATTTTGTAAAGGTAATTTTTGTATTTTTCCCCATCCAGTCTTTCCCTGTCACATTTACTAGCGATGTTTTGCGAGAATATTGCTTCTCTAGTGATTATTTTTACCGAATACTGAGTTTTATGAAGTAAAAGCCAGGTAAAACTGATTCAAACAGGGCTAAGATCGCTGTAGGCGGAGATACGATGTTTCCCCGCGCGAGTCCTTGCGAAACCTTAATTGGGAGGCTCATATTAAGTCAGTGTGCGATAGACTAAATAAATTTGTATATGCTTTAAGGTATATTAGAAAAGTCACTAACATAAATATAGCCCTCTCGGTTTATCATGCTTATGTAGTTTCAATTCTGCGTTACATGTTAATTATCTGGGGAAATGGTTCTCAATTAAATAAAGCCTTTATCACTCAAAAAAAATGTCTACGAGCATTGACTCCTAAAGCGCCATTTGATTCACGTAAACCTTTATTCAAAAACCTTAAGTTATTGACATTGCCCTCGCTCTACATATATGAAATTTGTATGTTCGTTAAACAACACAACCATCTGTTTTCTAAAGCAAAAGGTATATCTTCTCGAAGCCATAGATACCCTGAAAAACTTGTAATCGACACACTTCCTAGATTATCTAAGTATAATAAAAGCTGTCTATATATGTGTGTCAAAATATATAACAAAATTCCTCAGCATATTAAAGCACTTTCTTTACCAAGATTTAAAAAAAGCCTCAATGATTTTCTTGCAGAAAGTACCTTTTATAGCGTCAAAGAGTTTCTGGATTGTAAATTTAACGAATGAACTGCTGTAATTTCAATGAGCATTGATATTTTATTCTATTTAAAAATAATTAATAATTATCCGACATCTTTCTTCTATTACGCCATTAGCTCTTGATAAAAAAAAAATTGAAGCCGAAACTTAATATATTTCATAATAAGTAAATTGCAATTTATTTAAATTTTTGCTAATATTTTGATACAGTTTATGACAATATAGTAACATGTTGTACTGTATATGTATTCATCCGAAAATAAAAATCATCTCCTATTTCAATAATGGTGAAATAAAAAAAAACTGATCTTTTGACATTAACATTTATTAATTTTTTAACAATTTTTTTGATTCTTTCATACATTTATATAAAATTTACCTACATTTAATATTTATTGTAATCTAAAAACTTGACGCTAAAATATTTTTGGATGGGTACATACCTAATTCATTTTCTTCAATAAGTTACTTAACTAAATTGTATTAATATTTTTTTGTTTACTGTAAAAGATTGCACGCCATTATCATGGTAGAATGTAAGGTCTCATAACTAATAACATCATATTATGTATTATGTACTACATTCTAGCAATAAATAAATTTGAATTTGAATTTGAAAAAAAAATTTGAATTTGAGTCAAGATCGGATCTTTCCTCGTTACAAATATAGCAGTGGTTGTCAAACTTTCATTTCTTTCATAGATTCAAGTGACTATAGGACTCAGTATTACTATCAAATTTATTGTGCCTAAATGTACCTAAGTGAGCTTAATTTTAGTATAGTATTACTACTTTTAAATACACATTAAAACATTTATAATTTTTCGCATTTCGCAGCAATATGGTAATAAGTGGCCTCTAAAATTATTAATATGCTGTTAACTTACGGTTTAATGAAATATTTCGCTTAGTTAGGGTTACCATCATAGCTGTTCATTAACTCAATGGATTTCAAGAACTGAAAATAACAAACCTTATTTAGAACTAAAATTCGGAACAAAATCAAAATCGCCACTTGCTTCGCCATATGCCACTTTACTAAAATATTTACATCTTCCTCTACTCCTTTATTGTCCCAGGGGCATTTCATCAGTACTTACTGTGACATTTTATTTAGAAATATAGGCTTTATAAAATAAAATTTTCTTTCCTAGTAAAATAATCAATCATCTTTCCTTTATAAAAAATTTAAAAAAATTTGAATTTGAGTCAAGATCGGATGAATTTTATCTGATCTTTCCTCGTTACAAATATGGCAGTGGTTGTCAAACTTTCATTTCTTTCATAGATTCAAGTGACTATAGGACTCAGTATTACTATCAAATTTATTGTGTCTAAATGAACCTAAGTGAGCTTAATTTTAGTATAGTATTACTACTTTTAAATACACATTAAAACATTTATAATTTTTCGCATTTCGCAGCAATATGGTAATAAGTGGCCTCTAAAATTATTAATATGCTGTTAACTTACGGTTTAATGAAATATTTCGCTTAGTTAGGGTTACCATCATAGCTGTTCATTAACTCAATGGATTTCAAGAACTGAAAATAACAAACCTTATTTAGAACTAAAATTCGGAACAAAATCAAAATCGCCACTTGCTTCGCCATATGCCACTTTACTAAAATATTTACATCTTCCTCTACTCTTTTATTGTCCCAGGGGCATTTCATCAGTACTTACTGTGACATTTTATTTAGAAATATAGGCTTTATAAAATGAAATTTTCTTTCCCAGTAAAATAATCAATCATCTTTCCTTTATATTGAGTAATTCTATCTTATGTCATAACAACGTTTGAGAAAGCTACAAAATTACAAGTTCTTTATATCAGTGATAAGATTGACACCAAAAAACAGAGAATCGTTTGGAACAATTTATGTATCTAGTAATTTACAGATAATAATTAAATGTGTTTTGAGCGGAAAAGATAGGACAAATCCCTTTTACGAACATTGTTCTCTAAGCAGTAGAAGTATCTTTAAATTTACGTCCGGTCTTACCCATTGATGGCCAATTTTTCATCATACATATAATAAATTATGTCTTACTTTCACACACGTTTTAAGCAGAAATCATTGAGTTTACAAAAGTAAAAGCTTCTGATAGCTAAACACCCATTAACCATTAACGATTTGCGCCATGTTCCAGAAATCCGACGTATATGGATGTCGAGAAAGTAGAGTGTTTGCCAGACTCTTTCAATTAATCGAAAATCGTATTATTCTAGCATACCTAACATATTACAAAAAAACACATTTTCGAGATTTCTTTCGAGTTCAGCAAGGCTTTTTCAGATGCCGAAAACCGCTTTTGGATCGGACACTCCGTTACAAAGTTATGAAATGTTTACATGTTTACACACACACACACACACACACACACACACACACACACACACACACACACACACACACACGCACAAACACAAGTTAAAAAATCCTCGTAATACCAGCTAGACATATGAAGGCGGCGTAATAGAATCCCCATTTAGCTCCATTTGTGTTGTATGTGGTGACTATGAGAAATATTATATATTAGAAGCCAATAGATGTTTCTATGTCTACGTCTCTAGTAGACATAGAAACATCTACGTCTCTAGTAGCTTAGTGAGCAAGCGGATTAATTAGTTCGCAGTAGAACCAGACTAACCAACATAGCCCAACGGATTAGTAAGCTTAAGTGGCCATGGGCCGGCCGTATAGCGCGAAGAACTGACAACCGATGGGGAAAAAAGTTCTCGAGTGGCAGCCTCGTACCGATAGGCGTAGTGTAGGGCGACCCCCACTAGATGGAGTGACGACCTGGTAAGACATGCAGGAAGACGATAGATGCAGGTGGCTCAGGACCGTGCTTTGTGGCATTACTTGGGGGAGGCCTATGTTCAGCAGTGGATATGTGAAGGGCTGTAACGATGATGGTGATTGATTTGCCGCAGCTATACTGTAGTTGTATGTCAAGTGTCAGTGTGTATGTCAATGGGTCGACTCGACCGGGTTCCTACCCCGTTCGAGCCCACCCATTCTTATTAGCATTAGTTATAGTGCTAATATTCTGTGAGGACCACGCTTTCACAGAATATCAGCGTCAAATAGCAGTTTCATGTTGCTACATTCTTGTATGGACCGTAGCACCCACTTACTATCAGGTGGGCTGAGTACTCGCCTATCACTCTAATTTAAAAAAAAAGAAATTTTTTCATTTTACAAAATAAAAAAATATTCTGTTCTGTTCTGTTCAACCGTTGGAGTGGCTTGTTTGGTAGTGGTTACCGAGAGTAGCCGAATTGTAAAAGAAAAAAGAAGAAAAAAAGAAAGCCCACCACTTCTTATGATGAATTTGCGATCCGCAACACCAATGGTGCATAAGTTACTGTTGCCTGAACTAAATTACACGCAGTAATAATTCACGGGTAATAATTTTTAAAGATCATTGTCATCATTACGGCCTATCTCAGTCTAAAGCTCGGGCAGGCGTTTTGGCAACCGTAGTTTTCTTATTTTTTCGAGTCGCATCCGGAAGATGCTGGTGGCCATCTCCTGTTTCATTTCTGTCATTCACCTCTTACGACACCCACGGGTTAATAATAAATAATAATATCCTTCAGAAGGAAGTTCGGTCTCAGCTGTCAGTCTTTTTTTGTTTTTAAAGCATTGGATGACCGAGCACACAGTCTACCCACGGTAAGTGGATGCTGTGGCCCATAGACATCCACATTTATCCTCAATGAAGAATCAAAATGTAGATACGTCGTCACCCCTGAGGACTAAGGTGGAATGCCTCGATTCCAGTCAAAAGGTTCTCCGATTCTGTACACTCACCATAAGAAATACAGAATTACATTGCTATTTTACGCTGGTATTCTGTGAGAGCGTAGTCCTGCCCGGGTCGAGCCGACCCATTCGTGCTACAAGCATAATATAGCTGCAGCGTGGCTCTGCCACGTAAAATGTAAAAAGTCTCAACAGAGATTGACAACTGCCCAGGAAGGGATTATATTACCCAAGTGTATGCGCACAGGTTCACTCTCTATTCTACTCCTTGCCTCTGGGATGCTACTTAGAATTTCTTGACAGAAAACCCAATGACTACCTTTGGCCCGACTCGGGATTAGAACCCGGGACCTAATAATCTGCAATCGCGTTTACAACCACTACATAGACCAACGACAGTCACGGGATAACATGGTGTAATGGGTGTTCTTACACTGCCATTACCCGGTCAGATCTGCAAAGCCATTGAAATAGAAATGAAGTTGCATATTTTACTACTTTTAAAAACTTATAGTAATCTGTAAATATATGAAAATGAAAATTAAGTTGCGCGCCTTTGTGTTGAATTTTCTATTTTAAATGTAGAAAAAAGCTTACAACGTTTTTCTACTATGGAATATCTGATGCACGCTGACATTTAATACCGCTATTGCATGAGCAAATGCGAGGCGCTCCTGAATATTTTATAACTTTGCTCTAACATTGGGCACAGTCCTTGCATAAAAAGGGCAAGGTCACTGCACCCCACTGCCCATACAGACCTACGCTGAGTACATAGAGTAAAATCAACAGAAGCGTCAATAGGCAAGAAACAATACACGGTAGTACGACTATGTTTTTCCGTGTAGCCAGCAATTAACCTCTTCGCTCTGACAGCGCGCGACATGTTATACTCCCGTTCCCTCGGGACCTTTTTGTCGGGAAAATTTGTAAGTTAGAAAATTTTTTGCTATATTGCAAATTTTGCTATATTTTCACTTTGAGACAATATTTATGGATAAAACTTACAGGAATTCTTGTTGAATGTATAAACTATCGAATAAAATTATTTTTGGTTGCTAGAAATTGTAATAAAATACGTAAATTACCCTGTATAGCATAGTAGTAGTATATACTTCAATTTTAGTGACAAAATTACTACTAATTTGAATTCTACACTTTTGTTTTTGGAGAAATGTATATCAAATTGTTTGGAAATATGTATATTTTTATGTTTTATGTATTTCCATTCGTTACTCATACCAAAATATTAAAATATTAAAAAATTAAAAAAAAAATAATATTTTATCTGTGACATTTCGAACAATATTTCTAAAATATGTTTGTGTGAATTTGAAATAAATACAACGTCATGTTATTTGAAATATATGCGAAAACTATTTTTACTTACATTTTACACTAAAAATAAATGAGAATTTGAAAAATAACACATTTATAACCCACCTGCCAAAACGGGCTTTCCGGAATTTGAAGTACTTTTGGCAATTTACTTCTCACTTTTTATACCACAAATTACATATCTACGTGTTTACTATATTACAAGGAATATAAAAAAGTATAATACCTTCGTTTTTAGTCCAGACACAAATATAAAATTCTATAAAAAAGACGGAGCACCTTCATCAAAGTGACACGTGGAACGCCGGAAGTTCAGAGTGATTTCTTTTTTTTTTTCTAAGAAACATTGCCAGGTTATGGTTTAAAATAAAAGAGCATATCTTTGTCTTTGATACTAATATCTATTGCATAGTGTCTTTGGTTTTGTTTAAAACGAAAAAATAGTTTTTTCATAGGTAGACATGTCTGATCGAATTAGATCACGGTTTGGCGGACGGAAGGTTGGTATTGCGCGATCCAAAGTGAGCATGGCTTGGTTTACGGGTATAAAAATCCCTAACTGATCTCATGGGTGTAGAAAGATGTAACAGAGGGAAATTTAAAAGAAGATAAGCAGCAGCATCTACCTGATAACAACTCGAAATAACCCGCTTGCCAAGAGTGGCAACAATCGCAAACATTCCCCTTACCGTTAAAGCCAGTCAAAGTCCTCCTTCATAAATTGCCTTATAAGGGAGGATGATGCTCCTGCCTTCTGTTACGACACCTAGGGTACGAAATTTGGCAGTGGATATTTTTACACCGCCACTACACGGATATAATATGAAGCAATCTATATGGATATATAGATGCCTGTGTTCAGCAGTGGACTGTGGATAAGATGTAAAGGATGAATGGAACTGTCGTGTTTAAACTATTGCTGAAATATATATGTGTGTCTAGTATCTAATATATATGATATGTCTAATAGAAGTCTATATAAAAGAATTCGATGATATTTATTTGAAAGCACTAATTGAAGTACATGGAGCTGCTAAAAAACTGCTGTTTTCCTATTAAATAATTTTATAATTCTTCTTGTAATTTCTCCCCCGTCGTAATTTAGCGTCTCCCTTCTCAAAAATTTTCTTTAAATTTTCTTGAACGACCTTGTGGTAGTTACTTTGAAATTTTACTGTTCGGTATGTTACTCTTTGTTTTCTGTTGAAAAAATCTTCGTATAGACTTTTAATCGAGTTTTTGATATAAAGCATCGGCTCGTTTAATATAAAGCTTGCCGGCCAGTTGTAAAATTTTTCGCACATAATTGTTTGTGCTTTGAATGATTTCTTACCGATCCGTTTGTTCAGTACAATATGGGTTTCGTATAAAAAGCATGTGTACAGGCCAAAAAATTTTTGTAAGTGTTCATGCATTATTATTTACAAAAATAGTGAAGGAGTAACAAGTTCGGCCCTTCAAAGATTTAATATCACATTCTCAGAAGCAGACTTCAGCCAAATTATTTCATTTTCGTTAATTTTATTTGAATGCTGTGGCACATAGGTACATTCAGCTTTCTTTGATTAATTTTAAGAATTATTAAGAATTAGTTACTGGCTAACATAGAGTGCCTCGTTACAAAGTAAAAAGGGCTCCTGATTCTCTAAAAGCGAAAAAACTAACAAGTTACAACCGGGCTCACTTGTGGCCTCACTTACAAGATTGTAAGTGAAACTCCATTGACAGCTGATCACGATCAAATTGGTATTTTGTTTCTCGTCAAAATACTCTCTTTATTTTGTGTCACAGATTTTATTCCGGCCAATTCGATCTGACTTCCGGCTACTACTGAGACCTTCATTATAGAAAAAGCCATTCACTGATTTCGGCCCGATCCGGGATTCGAACCCAGGACCTCATCAGCAACAGTCGCGAGGACCAGTAGACCAACAAGGCAGTCAGTAGCAAAATACATATTATCTGGTAAATGGTCTTTATTCTTTGACAAAAAATGCGATAAAATGAACGAGCGAAAACTGTAAGTGAGATTGCAAAAGCGACGACGTCGTGTATGGGAATATCCTTGTTCCATTTGTGAAGGCCAAGGTTTATGTAAGGATGATGCTATTACGTATTGATTGTTTTAAGGAATAAAAGGATTTAGTAGTCATCCCGCTGTTCTTTAAATGACGTTGTTACTTTCACCCAGCGGGAATAAAAATAAACAAACAATTTTTCTTTTAAATTCGCTGCAGAAAAATTAAATTTAAATCCAAGTAAATGTCTTTTTAAAGCTTCTTCAAAGCCGAGTTATTTATATTTAACGTTTTTCATGGAAGTCAATTTATGTTACTTTGCATTTTGCACTAAGTTCTACATTGTTTTTTAAATAACTATTTATTTGGATTTACTTTAACTGGCTACGACCACAGATTACATTCTGGCCACAATTTTCGCATTATACTATGTTTAGGAAAACGCAGAAGAATCCAGTTACAAAGTGTCTTCTTCTTCGTCACATTTCTACGTGGTAGAGCCACGCTGCAGCTTTATTATTGTTGTAACACGAATGGGTCGGCTCCACCGAGGATACACCACGCTCTCAGAGAATACCAGCGTAAAATAGCAAGTTATACGGCTTTGTTTCGTATGGTGAGTGTACAGATCTGGAGACCATTTTTTACTGGAAACGAGGCATTCCATCTTAGTCCTCAGGGGTGTCAACGCATCTGCGTTTTGATTCTTAATCGAGGATAAATGTAGACGTCTATGGACCACAGCATCCGTTCACCATCACGTTGACTGTGTGTTCGTTTGTCGCCCTTATTCTATATAAAAAAAACATAGTCACCAGTCGAGTAGATACAGCATTTTTACCAACACCACCCATTACAAGTCCATTGCTGAGCACTGACCTTCCCCAAGAAATGCCACAAAGCAAGGTCCTAAGCCGCCTGCATCAATCGACTTCCTGTATCTTTTACCAGCATGTCACTTCTTCTAGTAGCGGTGGCTTATCGGTATGAGATTGCTACTCGATAAACTTTCTTCCCCATCGGTTGTTGTTTCTTGGAGTTATATGTTCTGTCCAACGCCTCTTCAGCTTATTAATCGTTACTAATTGACCTCGAGTTGATCACGTACTATGGAATTTACGGCGAGCAATAAGCCACTCAGCTGAAATATTAGATAGGTACTATAAACGATAGTTACAAAAGTACGTTTTTGTCTAATACTGCAACCTTTAGTCTTAAATTGATGATTGAATGAAATTGACAATAGGTCTGAAGTATATGTTTCATTTCTGTACGTGGTAGAACCACTCTGCAGCTATACATATCATGGTTGTAGCACGAATAGGTCAGCTCGACCGGGGAAGGACCACGCTCTCACAGAATACCGGCGTTTAATAGCAGCTTAATGTTGCTGTGTTTCGTATGGTGAGTGTAGAGAACCAGAGACTAATTTACTGGTATCGAGGCATTCCATCTTAGTCCTCAGAGGTGACAACGCATCTGCATTTTGATTCTTAATCGAGGATAGATGTAGATGTATATGGGCCATCCACTTACTGTCACGTGGACTGTATGCTCGTTTGCCCCCCTTGTTCTATAAATAAAATATAAAATGTTTTAAAAAATAACCTTTTTTGTGTTTCCCGTACGTGAATGTTTTTATTATTTATTGTTATTTAAAACATCGTATACACACATGGTTTAAAGGCGAACTTAATGCCTAACGCATTCTCTACGGTGATATTTACAGTGATGCAGAAATTCTATGAAGTAGGTGTAGTTCAATATATATATATATATATATATATATATATATATATATACTTCTATACTCCAATGGTTTGGGCACGTTGAACGAATGAGTGAAGACCGAATGGTGAAGAAAATATATAGAGCGAAAGTAAATATTAAAAGGTGTCGAGGTAGACCGAGACTAACTTTCGAAGACCATGTGAGCAAATTGCTTGAAGAGGGGAGGGTCAAGAGTACTCGGATACCTAGACGTGCATGTATGAAGAAGTTAATGAACCTGAAAGAAGCGAAAGAGGTATGTAAGGATCGTGACACTTGGCGATCTGTTCTCTCTGGCTACCCCGTTAGGGATTGTGCGTGACGATAAGTAAGTAAGTAAGTAAGTAAGTATATATATATATATATATATATATATATATATATATATATAAGTTCCGAGCTATGAGAGGGACGTAGGAGAAGAAGTTTGTTCGTAGGGCGGAGTTTTCTCTCATGATTAGCGCTAAGCGACTGAAAGTAAGTTTAAGTAACGTTTTTATGTGCGCAGTTACGAATACTTCGTGAAAGGTTTTCGATTATAGAATATATAGGTTTCAACGTTTTAGTTCTGTTTAAATGGGTTCATTGAAAAAGAAACTTAATTAAGGACATGGCTGGATAAGCCCTTTCAAAATGTACCTTAGGAATGCAGTTATGAGTATTAAGAGTAAGCGGTCAATGTTTAATAGGATACCTTCTAGAGAGTATACCTAGGAAAAAAATAAAAAAAAAATAACATGAAATTATAATATAGAATTTCAGTCGATAAATATTAATTTCTTCTTTTAACCCTCACTATTCCCAAACTTGTTCCCCAATTTTCCTTTTGATTTAAAATATAATTATATGCCCATCCTAAGTCAAGCACACTCACACTCAAACACAGCACAATATAAACACGCAAAGTACACTCATAAACACACAATTTTACATACTCATCCTGCTTTGCATAGTACATATTATATCCACATAAGTGTGATCCGCAATCACCGTAGTTGATTTATTCACTTTCTTATTTTAATCTCCGTTTTTTTAATGTATTGCCCAGACTGTAGCTGTAGAACAATGCTAGAACTAAAACGTTTTACGTACTTATTTAGTTAGAACATCCATTTTATGCAATATAAATGTTGTTTTTTTTATTTTTGGTTAATATTAAAATAACATTGTATACATGTATTTTATAACTACATAATGTGTTTTTATGAATGATCATTACTTTTAAGATACTCAAAATGAGGCACATTTTCGTAAAAAGATTAATGAAGAATATGCCGCCTCATAAAATGCCATAAGTAAAGCTTCTTTCAAATGTTCGTACAAGCGTTAAAGAACTTAAAAAAGAGGGTTTCTATTTTTCTGGCGGTGAATATTTTTGACACAATATTTACCGCGCTCCACTCACCCGTTCGACCCTTGTTGTGTCAAAACAAATACCTTTTTTTTCTCTCATTTCGCGTGAAACCTCCATCTCATGTGCCCTCAGGTTTTACTTGAAGTACAAATTAAAAACGGCTGGGGTCCTATCTCACGTTTAGATTTTAATACCCAAGGTAAATCCTATTAAATTATTCAAATCTCTTGGTTTTAACAAACAGGATTTAGGAGTCTTGTAATTTTAAATTCTAAGACAGTACTGTGTTGTTTTCTATGTAGTCAGGATTTGTATTTATAATTTTATTTGTATTTTTTTATTTTACTTTTAAACATTTTGTTTTATAGAAGTCAGGGTGATACACAAACACAAGATCCTGATGGTAAATGGATACTGTGTCTATAAACATATCGTGCGTCTGTCACCTTTGAAGAGTGAAAAGAAACTTTTGCCTGTAAAACGAGTCTTCAATTTTCTACAATCATGCTGCTATTTTAAATGTTGTCTATTTTACTCTCCCTATTCGAGCAGATTAATTTGTGCTGTAACTATAATAGAGCCCATAAAAAGAGTGCCGGACTCTTTATATACCACCGTCCGCAGTCAGTTTCCACTATAGTGAGGATGACGTATTATCCTAAAACTCCCCACCTCACGAACTCACATCCTCAGTAGACTCGCTAAGCTATGAATTGCAGTAACCACTTACTATTGGAAATTCTAGATGGTGGTTTGTTAGTTCGATTGTATTAAATAAATGTTACCACAAGGTGGTGTTTTAATCAAGCACTGGCCTTTAAGAAGTAAAAAAGCTATACGGTTTGTAATCTCTTAAATGAGGAGATGGTGGTACCAAATCGGACAGACTACTTGGTAGGAATGAAAACCTTACAAATTGAGAAGATGAAGCAAAGTAATAGCTTAGTAAATGAGTTTCAAAATATGCAATTTCTGATTCAGTTGCACAAATGTCGAATGACTTACGGAATACGACTCCAGATAGAGTCCCCCGTGTAAGTTACACCCTTCACTAATGAACGGGAGATTCTTTTTCGATTTTCATTCAAAACAAACGGGGGATTATTTTTGGCAGACGGAAGGTATTCGCTCGAAATGACTGAGCGAGTGTTCGGATGTTGAATAAACTTTGCAAATAATGAAGGGTTGAACAGATTAAGAATGATCATTAATTTAAAATGAATGAATGCATTGTAAACATTTTCTTGAGCTGTTTACATACACAAATCACGTATAGAACTAATGAGAAAAAATCACGTATCTAATTTAATATATTACGCGGAAAATATGCACAAATTATGGCACATCATTTAAAAATGTTTAAAAAATTTTAAGCGAAAATTGTTTAATAATGATTTAAAATTTTTTAATAATGGTTTTAACTTATTGGAAATAACTCTTAAGAATAAAGTGATCACTACCATGATATTTCAAAATTTTTGCATATTTAATTGTATAAAATATTATATTGTAAATTAAAAAAAAGTCCTGCGGGGTTTCGTCCTGATTCTTCCCAGGACAGAGTGATAAAGCTTATATGATTTTCAATAAGTACTCTTGTAATTTATATTAACGTATTAATTTTAGTTTTTTTTTATTAGAGTTTTTATCTAAATTGAATAAAACAATTTATATTCTATTTTATTCATTATTATATAAATCAATAACAATCTAAGTAAATAGTCGTTTCTAAACAAAATTTAATAAAAATAAGGTAAAATAACCTTATTTTTACTAATTTTTTTTCTTATCTCTAATATCTATTACGTAGTTTCTTAACTGTAACATAATTACACAAAGATGTATCATAAGTATAGTAATTTCTTATGTAAACATAATTATATAACATTGTTATAATAAATATATCTTGACGTAAAGGCTGCCAATAAATAGTTTATAATAGATTATATGAAATTCTAAAATAATCATTCTCAAAAAATTTATAAGGACTTTCTCCTTAAAGTCATTCATGAATATATTAGCGAAAATGGAAGATACAGGTAAGCCTGTCGTAATACCGTCTACTTGCGCCTTAAACTGTTCCTTCCACAATAAAAAACCAAAAGTAAGCCAATGTCAGAGTAGTACTACATATTCTTTAGGCATAATACATAATATATGTCACAAGGGACGGACGTTTATCGATCAAATTGGAGATATATTGAAGACCGGCCAAATTAAGGGTATACTTAACCGACAGGCATGTTCGGTAAACATGGACGTGAAGAAAGTAAGAGAGGTGTGTTAGAATCGCGTCAAATGGAAGTACGTAGTCTCTGACTACCCCCTCCCCCTGGTGGTAATCCTTTTTTACATTATGTTACAATTGCTATAACATTACGCATCGTCTACCAAATAGTTTTCAACGTATAAGCGACACTGCAATTTAACTGCAACTGCACTGCGATGCAAACCAACATTTATTTTTAAGGATGGTGAACGTATGCCTTTATAGCATATCATATTTAACAACTTGTCATTCCCACAACATGTTAATATATTACAATAGAGCGTGGATTATCCGAACGTCGATTAACCGAACGACCGCTTAACCGAACTGTTACCTCGGCACCTCATTTGGATGCGACCACCTTCTCGCTTCTCCGCGCAGTGTCCCGTGTTGGCCTACGTTCGGTACCGATAGCGCTGTACGATTATGTGTTAATTTTGCACTATTAGTTCATGTCATGTTCATGTGTATTAGGTCATGCCTAAAAGTAAACGTGTTGCTCTTTCCATAAAAGATAAATACGAGATTAACAAACGATTAGAGAAAGGCGAATCTGCAACCAAGTTGTCTAAGAAGTACAAAGTGGTTAAGCCGACAATTACGGATATAAAAACCAAAAGATGACCATATCCAATTTTATATCCTAGCATGATTTTACCGATGGGTCGACAAGTCATAAAACTATGAAGCTCGCCACAAACACCGATGTCAATGACGCTGTTTACAAGTGATTTACGTAAAAAAAATCGCAAGGAGAACCTATATCTGGTGTCGTTCTATGTGAAAAGGCAAAACCTTAAATGGAAAACTTGGAGGGCCGTCGAACTTTCAAGCAAGTACGGGCTAGTTAAAACGGTTTAAGTCAAGACATGACATGCGTGAGCTTCAAATACAAGGGGAAAAACTGTCTGCTGGTTCTTCAGCAGCTGATTCTTTCAAAATCAAATTAAGCGACGTATTGAAACAAGAAAATAATGTTTTAGAAAACGTTTACAGTTCTGACGAAACTGGACTCAATTGGAAGGTTTTGCCACGAAAAACTCTTGCCTGGCGTCGTGAGTTAGCGGCACCTGGTCTAAAGTAAATAATCGTATCACTGCTGTAGCTTGTATTACAACTGTAATAAATTAAATTTATATTACATATTATTAATATTTTTTATTAGTATATTGGTACATACAATAAATACTGTTCGATTATCCGAGCAAACCGGTTTTCCGAACACCTATGTCCCCTAGTGAATTCGGATAATCGACGTTCTTCTGTATTTTGAATCCATACATATACCGAAACAGTATAATCAGTGTAAATAGGTATTTAAGATTTTTTTTCATGTAGACTTATGATATAGCCATGTGACAGTGATAGAGCAATGTTGCAGTTATATTGTAGCGCAATCGGATCAACTCTACCGGGCAAAGATCACGGTCCTACAGAATACCAGTGTAAAACAGCTAAAAGCTATTGTGTTTTGTATGGTGAGTGTAGAAACCGGAACCGGAGACCCATTTTTGCTGGAAATGAGGTATCCCATCTTAGTCCTCAAGAGTAACAATTCATCTGCATTTTGATTCTTAATCGAGAGCAAATGTAGATAATGATTTTTTATATTTACGCGAACACTACACATTGAAATAATACTAGTTTTTACGGAATTTATCGCGTATATTTAACTTTTTAATACCCGACGTTTCGAACGCTTTACAGCACTCATGGTCACGGGCGGGACCATGAGTGCTGTAAAGCGTTCGAAACGTCGGGTATTAAAAAGTTAAATATACGCGATAAATTCCGTAAAAACTAGTATTATTGCAAATGTAGATGTCCATGGACTACAACAATCACTTACCGTCAGGTGGATTGTGTACTCACTTGCCACCCTTAGTCTATTTAAAAAATTTTAGACGTTATTCCTTTTTTATTTTTATTGTTTTTTGTTTAGCTTATTCTTCTGTCGAAGTATATTCTATTCGTGGAGAACGGTGGTTATTATAATTTGTATGAAGCATTGTGTTACAGTTTGTTTTTCCAAATAATATTAAAAATAATGTTTCCTTTAAACTTCCTAATTACGATTGTGATGTATTGTTCTTCTTACATGCCAACCTAATAAGCATGTTAAAAGTGATTTAATATCAAAACTTACCAGTGTCATTGTTTAAAAAATGAAAATCTTGATCTCACTGACAAAATGGCATGAACCTTTTGTGTGCGCTCTAGTGTAAAAGCTAAAAGAATTTTTGTTGAGTGTTGAGTAAAAAGTATGTTGGTAAATCGATCTGGCTCACTATTGGATGTAGTGTAGCATTCGGTTTGTGTATTTAGGGTAACCCGTACAACTTTGGTGATTTGGTGCTTTGTGATGTTATCCAATTGACGTCTAGATTTAATTTCTCGAAGTGACTGAGATCGTTTGTTGTTTCAAATGTATAAAAACCTGTTTTTAATCTGCCAGTTGCGTAAGTTATAGAACGCAATAAAGTCACTATCCAAACAGTTACGAACATAATCAGTAAAAACACTTATGTTGGTTATTATAGAACGAACGCCCTTTGATTAACTGATGTTGTTCACTTGGTATTAACAAAGATAAGGAAGGACAAATACGCGAATGTACCACTCTTTTAAACATCTTGCTTTATACGTTAAGAATTAAAATAGGTCGGTAATTTTCAATAGATATTAGGAAACCCTTTTTATGTATTGAGACTTTATGATCTCTTTTAAAGATTTTCGGAAAATATCCATTTTGTAGACATCTATTAAAAATAACGAATCCTCACTTTTAGTAGTTATAGGTGAGATGCCATCACAACCATTATTACATTTTGTGACATCAAGACCATGGAAGGGTTTATTTATTTCATCGTTATCGACATTGGATACATTTAGTTTTAGCGTGGAACTAAATCAACACGTGGATATAGATCAAATACAAAAAATTAAGTAGTTAATTAATAAGTAATTCAAAGTATCTAAACTACGATGGCTCCGTGACACACTGACTTAGCAATAAGTTGCTGTGCTGAGGTCTGCGGGTTCAAATCCCGCACGGATTAAGTAAATGTTTGACCTACAAGTAATTGCTCCAGGTCTGGTTGTTTATTCTTGCGAAAAATATGTTTGTAAACTTCCTCCACGATACAGGAGAAAATCCTAGTGCTTTTAGAAAGATAAAAAAGATACTACTTTAGTTCAATCATCGCCCAATCGCTCAATCGCTCAAACAAGCTCACTGCTGAAAGACAGCTAGATCTCCAAGTAATGCCGCAAAGCATAGTACCAAGCATCTGCATCCATTGACTTCTTGCATGGCTATCTAGGTCGTCACTCCATCTAGTCGGGAAGCGTTTTACACTACGCTCCGATTGCCTGTATGAAGTTGGCACTCTATAAACTACTTAAGTTAAATTAATATACATTCTGACATTTTTTATAAGAGCAATATTTACAGAGAGCGTGAGTAAAGTACATTATGCTATGTTAAGAAGTAATTAAACACACTTTAGTATGAAGTTTACATACTTTCAACCTCCGCTCGTATTTAGAGTTATCTAAGCAATAGTGTATTTCCCAATGAATTTTAAAGTTTACCTTATGGGGCAAACAATTCACTATGGAGCCATGTTGCTATAACCACTTTTCTCCTCGTTATTAAAAACAATATTGTGCAGTTTTATCAGTGTACTGATTCCGTGATAAGGGATAATAAAGGATAATTTAATACCAGTGCAAAATCACTTGAACTTATTCTAGCTTTTGACGTCTCGTTAGTCTAAGGGTCAGTTCACACGGAGACGTGACTCAATGTGACGCGGTGGGCACTTTTTGAGACAGTAATACAAAATATATCTTTAATTACGACACAAAAAGATACACATTTTATTGAGATAATTCTAAAATGCCTCGCGGCAACGAGCCACGCCGCGATGCGCCTCGAGATGCCTCACGGCGTAGCGCGGCGTATCACGACGCAGCGTTTCTTCGTCGGTAGGTGCAGCGTGTAAGTGCGGTGCGCTGCCAGTGTTTTCACGATGCGCCTCGCGACGTCACGATACGTCTCGCGGCGGTGCGATGCGCGGTTCGAAACCACTGGCCTCTTCAAGCATCGTGGCATCTCATCGCGTCGCCTCTCAGTTTGTACTGACCCTAATGGTCATAAACATGACTGCTGATTATGAGGTCCCGGGTTTGAATCTCGAGTTGGACCAAAGTAATTATAAACAGACTCTGTGAAACTATTTAGAGTATTGAAGGGTGAGTATTTTTGTCCTTAGATTATAAAAAAGCATCGTTTTTATTTCATTATTAAAACATTGTTACGGATGTACTTGTAAGGGAAGGTCAGTGTTAAGCAGTGAGCTTTTAATAATGGCTGTAATGAATCAATGAAAAAAGTGCTCATAATATCACAAGTAACATATTAATATTCAGTAAGAAAGCGAAACTAGCTTTTAGTTTAAGATGTATGCACGAGTGTATTTAGGTAAATATGGTTGAATTAAAAGTAATACTGAAATAAGAACAAACATAATAATACAAAATAAACCATGCAACTAAAACTTACCTCTGTATTCAAATGCGCAAAATTTAAATGAGGTAAACTAACAAACGCTCGAATAAATTACAACTAACGAGGTACAAATGAAACCGGCGGTGACTGGAGTTACTGAAGTTAAAAAGTAATTCACAGACATGGTTATAAGTTTAAATAATACTATTTTACTATTTATTATTAATTCCACCCGCCAAATTTCATGAACGCACATCGCGACAAAACTCAAGATAACGTTCACATCGTCTGGATGCTTGGCTGTGCATTTTACCACCACTATGCGTTTTACTAGAAGTTTTCTTGCTTGTACGACCTCTTCGTGGAATCGTTTGCCACCGGCTATTATTTGTAATGATACGACTTAGAACCTTCAAGAAAAGAGCTTACTTCTTTCTAAAAGGTCGGCAATGCATATGCAATTTTCCTGGTGATGCAGATATTCATGGGCGGCGGTAGTCACCTACAATCAGGTGAGCTGCATCCTCGCTCGCCTCTCCTTCTATAAAAATAATTAAATACTAACAACGGGTAATTCACATCCGAATCATTCTGTTCAAGCGTGCTGCAAGATTTTTCATATAATATTGAAATGGCCACCTCGTACCGAACTGACAGTCCACCTAATGGTACTGGTAAGTGGGTAGTGCATTACATAGACACTAGCAGCCATTTTCAAGCAAAAGGCTACAGACGCTTTTTCATATCCGGGTAAGACGGAATTCCTCACAGCCTATAGTTATTCTGACTCTCACCATTCAAACCGAAACACAGTTTAATGCTGAAGTGTGAGTGTAGAGAACCGGAGCCCTTTTTTGCTGGAACGAGGCATTCTATCGCAGTCCTCAGTAGTGACAACGCATCTGATTTTGATTCTTAATTGAGGTGGACTGTGTGTTCATTTACAACATTATTTTGTAAAAAAATACAATTCAAATAATTTTCAACCTATTGGGTAGAAAGGTTCTCAAGAGGCAACATCGTACTGGCAAGCGAAGTTTATGGCGGCCCCCACTAGATGGGGTGAGGACCAAATATGCAAAAAGTCGGTGGACGTAGGTGGCTCAAGTTTATGTATCGTGGCATTCCTTGGGGAGGCCTACTCGTATGTTCAGCAGTGGACTGTGAAGGGATGTAATGATAATTCTAGCGCAGTCTTTATCTTTTTTTTTTTTTTTTTTTTTTTTTTATAGAAGAGGGGGCAAACGAGCATGCGGCTCACCTGATGTTAAGTGACTACCGCCGCCCATGATCAACCGCAACACCAGGAGAATTGCGGGTGCGTTGCCGGCCCTTTAGAAAGGAGTAAGCTCTTTTCTTGAAGGTCCCCAGGTCGTATCGGTCCGGAAAAATCGCCGATGATAAACTATTCCACAGAGAGGTTGTACGTGGAAGAAAACTCCTTGTGAAACGTACAGTGGTGGACCGCCAAGCATCCAGATGGTGTGGATGGTATCGGGACGTTTGCCGTGTCGTGCGTTCACGAAATTTGGCGGCTGGGATTAATCCGAACAATTCCTCAGAGCACTCCCCGTGATAGATGCGATAAAATACGCAAAGAGATGCAACATCTCTTCGCAACGCCAGTGAATCGAGCCGATCGGAAAGCACTCCGTCGTCGACGATTCGAGCCGCTCTGCGCTGGATGCGGTCAAGTGGAAGGAGCTGGTACTGGGGAGCCCCAGCCCAGAGATGGGAACAGTATTCCATGTGCGGCCGAACCTGCGCCTTGTAAAGTTGCAGGCGGTGTGCCGGCATGAAATACTGTCCCGCTCTGCTGAGCACGCCAAGCTTTTTAGAGGCCAATTTGGCCTTCCCTTCCAAGTGACCACGAAACTGCACGTCACTCGATATGTCGACGCCGAGGATTCCGATACTGGCTGAGGCAACAAGGGGAGTGCCTTGAAACTGAGGGGATACGACAAAGGGGTTCTTTTTAGCGGTTAACGCGCAAACTTGTGTCTTCTGGGGGTTAAACTGGACTAGATTTAGTCGTCCCCAATCCGAGACTCTGTTCAGCAAAGACTCGACTTCAGACACAAGTTTGTCCCGGCACTCGGAGACGTTTTCCCGAGAAATATTGGCTCGGCCGGTGTAAAGAGCATCACCAGTGCTGTCATCTGCATAGCAATGAATGTTACGGGTATGCAACATATCATTGATATGCAGAAGAAACAGCGTTGGCGATAGCACGCAGCCCTGTGGAACACCAGCATTAATAGGCTTGCAATCGGAGCTTGCACCGTCTACAACGACCTTGATGCTCCGATCTGCAAGAAAGCTGGTGATCCAATTGCACAATTTCTCGGGAAGCCCATAGGAAGGGAGCTTCGAAAGAAGCGCTTTGTGCCAAACCCGATCGAAGGCCTTCGCAATGTCCAAACTAACGGCCAATGCCTCCCCCTTGAACTCTACTGCCTCCGCCCATCTGTGAGTGAGGTAGACCAGAAGATCACCAGCTGACCGACCACGGCGAAAACCGTATTGGCGGTCACTAATCAGCTGGTGATCCTCAAGGTACCTCATGAGCTGGCAGTTTACAATGGACTCCATTGTTTTGGAGAACAAGGAGGTGATGGCGATTGGCCGGTAGTTGGACGGGTCTGAGCGGTCGCCTTTTTTAGGGATCGGGTGGACGAAAGCCGTCTTCCACGATTTTGGGACTACGCCTAGGGAGTAGGAGTACCGGAAAAGACGCGTTAAAACCGGTGCCAACTCTGGAGCACACGTCCTCAGCACAATTGGGGGGATTCCGTCAGGCCCACTCGACTTGTGGATGTCCAGGGAGAGGAGTGCTTTATCTATGTGGTTATTTTTATTTAATATTTTTTTAAACTATATTTTTAAAGCCAGTGTTTAGTTAGTATTCTAATGATGGTAAGTGGTGATGTAGCCTAAAATAGTAAAGTGCACAGATCATACTATAGATATTTACACTTGCATTGAAGATGTAAGTAACATTTTAAGGGAATGGACAGAGAGTAGTTGATAAATTATCCACACCATTGCTGTATGACTGTTTGGTATTTGTTTCCAAAAATTGGTTAAAGTAATGAAATTAAAATTCTCAAATCTAATCTGTTCCGGATATTTTATACTGTATATCTAAGCAACAGGAGCCACTTATTATTAGTTAAACGGTTCTCAGTTTGTCTGATGTTATTAAAAATATATTTAGTACCGAAAAATAAAACGTCAAAATTCGCAGGTATCCGAGTACATGTTGTTATACGTTCGTCATTTTACACATTGCTCAAAATAGAACCCTAGTTAACACGTGCTCGTTTGAAAGTGAACGAAAATAAGTCTCGTAATATCAGATTTACTGCCAGGACTTTACCGCTTGCGTGCTCCCTGCAAAATACTTTTAACTAAACACAGAAAAATATTTCATCGTGAGCGTAGTAAGTACGAGCATAAAACCTTCAGATATAATCGCGCACTGCGCTTCCACTGTGAAAATGACGCTTTAAAAATCCGCCGTGGATATTAAGCTTTATGAACCGAGGTCTGAAAATGCCGCGATAAAACCGCACCGTGTGCAGTTTTAAAAGCACCAATGTCGTTGAATTTCAGCTCGCAAATCTTAAATGAAGGTACGTTGGAAAGGTGCGGTCTAATGACTTTGTTACTTATTAGATCTGAATTTTATTTATACAATGTTTCAGTCATTCCTTCGTTTAATTGCTATATTATCATACGCATCTGTTTTGATAGTTAAGAATGTTTTTATATGTCTACATAATAATTTCTTATATTTACGCAAACACTACTCAATGAGCAAAACTAATTTTACGAATTTTATCGCGTTTAATTTAAATATTTAAATTTAACTTTTAAAGTTAGATTATAATTTTAAAAAATAAGTCAAATTCGACGCGATAAAATTCGTATAAATAGTTTTATTTAATATTTTTTTGTGTTTAATGATATCAGAAAGGCAAGGCATCGTAAGTATATTCAAAATAATGATTTCTTAAATTTACGCAAACACTACACATTAAATAAAACCACTTATACGTATTTAATCGCGTTTAATTTACTTATTTTAAATTATTTTTAATTCTCGACGTTTACGTTAACTTAGGTGCTGTAAGGCGCCCGAAATTTCGGGAATTCTGCTGTAAAGTGATCAAAACGTCGGGAATTAAAAATAAGTTAAAAATAGGTATATTAAGCGTGATAAAATCCGTATAAGTGATTTTATTCAATATATTTGAGTTATTAAAAAAATACTTTATATAAAAATTCTGATTAAGCTGATTAAAAAAAACTAAAAAGAATAAAATAATTTCCACGTAACTGTGAAGTCGTGGCTTAAGTTCGTTTTTACACCATATCTTATCAATTTGCTTATCAAAAAATTTTAGGAAAATTTCTAATAGTATTCAATATAGTATTTGCCGGGTAGGACTAATTCCAAACAGCAGTGCGATTGTGTAACTTAAATTTTGGTTAACTTCGTTTTGACGTTTGATTTGGTAGTATTTTGTAAATATATTAGTACCTTTTAAATCCGATGCCTTATTTAATAATATCATTTAGGTTACACAACATTATTTAATTGCAAAAAAAAAAAACATAATCGCGAAGTCATTTTTACCGATAAACGATTCCTACTAGATTTAATGGCTCCGTGGCTTTGGGTTGGCATTGAGTTGCGGAGATTAGAGGCGCGGGTTCAAATCCCATATAGCAGCTTAATGCTGAGTCCTCATAGCTGACAAGTACAACGAAAATTTTGATACTTAAATGAGGATGACGTAGGTGCCTTTTGGCTACATCGGTAGTCCATAACTATGTATATATATAAATTTTTTTTAAAGAATATTAACGATGCTATAAACATTACTAATATTCACCTTAACCACTCGTAGTAAGCTTAAATTGCTTGTGTTACGAGTGGTTTACGCCAGTATACCAGACCACGGAGTATAGATCAATTTCATAATATATTAATTTAGCAGAAAAAAAAACATAGATTATCAGCGCCGTAGATTTCTATTACGTTCACCTGATAAAGCCTATTTTTTCCAGACGGAAAAAAATCATTCAGTGTATATAACACATACCATGATGTGGATTGTGTGCTTTTTTCCCCTTTATTCTATAAAAACATTCTTAAACATTGAAATGTTAAAAGCATGTAAATGCAGGCACACGCCTCGGCTCATAGGTAATGTTACTCGTAACAAGAACAACCTGCCCTGTTACTCCCGGCACACGTCACATATCCTATTTTTTATTCTTGTAAGTTTTCCCACTATATTTCTTGTAAATATTCTTTATTAAGAAATACAGTGCAGACACGCTATCACCCATTAGAACTAGTATGTGCCTTGGTATTGGTAAAAAGGATATTAATCTTTTATTTAAAGAAAGGAAATTGCAGGAGCATGCCTAGCACGGTATGAGCAGGCTCTTTTCTTGAAGATTTCTGAGATATTGGTCCGGTCACTGATCATAGCAGATTCTTTATAATACTCAGTAATCTAAGGAAAAGGATACCCTGCAAGCAGTGTGCCAGCAAAAAACACTGTCCGCGCTAGGAAGCACGTCTTTTGGGGCTATTTGGCCTTTTCTTCTAAATCACATGACGACGCTGAGGATCCCGATGCTACTATTTTTAGGTAACTGTGTTTTTCTTTTGCCTAACGTTTATCCGGATAAGCACCACTCTTTAACGCTTTTCTACTGTCAAGCAGAATTGCCTGCATTGTTTTGTTCCGGTCTGAAGTCAAAGATCAGATGTCTATAAAATGCAAAAGCCACTTAACATCACTTCAGTAAAAAAAATTTTAATACCCTAATATTCTGTGCTGGTCATTATCTAGTTAAGTCGATCTAAACGTCTTATGACTAGTATTACTTACAATCTGTATTGGCTTAAAGTTACTTTAAATCCATATTCACTGCCTCGTTGGTTTAATGGTCGTAAATGCCATTGGTGATCATAAGGTCCCGGGTTCGAATCCCGAGTCGGACCTAAATCAGTTATTGGGTTTTTCTATAAGAAATCCTCAGTAGTCAGTTGATTGGCGGTGTTTTACTTCCCGTGCCTCAGAAAGCACGTATAGTTGGTTGGTCTTGCGCCTGATCTCTCTCCGGTTGTGTCGGATTACCATCTATCGGACTATGAGAGTGAGGGAATAGAGAGTGCACCTGTGCTTGCTTATACACTTGGTTTCTAAGTATAATCCTGTCCTGCGCAAATGGCTGGTTTCCGTTTAGACCCGACGCCGTAATCAAATTCGATCTGGTCTATTTTTATTTCTATTACTAATATTGATTATCTACGAAAACTCAACTCACTCTAATAACAAGTCCGCTTACTAAGTTTAGTCCCAATCAGAGTTTAAATACGCACACATGCAAAACATTCTCATTGAATAACGTCTACCATATCGAACTAAATAAATCTCGCAGGAGCCCTTAGCTGTTGCCAGTGTAAATGTGCGAACATAAAACCCTCAGATATACCGTAAGTTGGTAACCGTGGGGTGAATACCTAGGTGTTTGCAATACCTTATCGCTTAGGGCCAATTAAGCAGATTGCATTTATATGGATTCCACATAAATCAGGATCCGTTGCGTTCCGTGTCGAGGGAACGAATTCCCTCAGGTTGTGGCCACGAAAGTAGCTGTACTGAATGTTAAGTTTATATACAAAAAGTTTATTGTATGAGCTATTTATAGATTTAATCCATAACAGGTACCATTCATAAAAAAATTTTGAATTAATTTTATTTTGTGTCATTTAAATATTTTTTATTAACCGTGTAACGGTGGTGTAGGAATATCCACTACCCTATATCCCATATCATTCCGTGGGTATCGTAAGAGGCCACAGAAAGCAACTGTTTACCATCTAAGGCTTTATCACCACTTACCATCAGGTAATACTGAGGGCAAGCACTGGCTTATAAATAACAAAAAAACTGAAAGAATAGTGGACAACAGTATCGTTTTGATAGGAACTCAAAATTATCAAAACTGCATTTGCTAACCCGCCTACAAGCCAGGCAACTATTGGTAAATCCCGCCTATGAGCAATCTATATGAGAAACTCTTTGCCAGTAGTGAGAGAGAATTTTTTTTTATAAAATTGAGGTGGCAAACAAATTTACAGTCCATCTGATGGTAAGTGGCTGCTGCTGCCCTT
Organism: Parnassius smintheus behrii; assembly: GCA_036936625.1. Taxonomy (NCBI): domain Eukaryota; kingdom Metazoa; phylum Arthropoda; class Insecta; order Lepidoptera; family Papilionidae; genus Parnassius; species Parnassius smintheus. The sequence goes on from JAUPFT010000013.1 coordinate 46,778,493, forward strand.
AGGCATCTGATGCGTTGTCCACTCTGAGGTTCAAGATGGATGCCTCACAGCTGTAATTCTACTGGCTTTCTATACCCTTCAGATCAGAATTCAACAGTGCTAACTCCGCTATTTGGTGGCAGATATAAATCTCTAATTTACATTTTTAACTTTAATACTAAGAAATAATAAAAAGTATTATTAATATCATTTCATTATCACTGTGTTAATAAGCCATAGATAAAAAATATTTCCATCTAAATTATCTAGAGTATTCTTTTGAATTAAGAACGGCCATTAAGTAGTTTTTAGAAAAGGAAGCTGGCGATTATACAGCCCACCTGATGACAAGTGATCATCGCCGCCCATACACATCTGCAACACGAGACGGCGTGTATCAAAAATAATTTATAGATTTTTAATTTATAAACAACCGTTTAATCCAGGGAGACCCTTTAAGTTAAGCTGTAACAGATGGATGGAGTTCACGCAGCAGTTACAGCTGTAGCACGAATAAGTCAACTCGAGCTGAGAGCAATCATGCTCTCACATCATACCAACGTGACAAGAATGGGAGCCAATAAGCCTTTTTAATGGTTACATGGTATTTCCACTTAGTCCTCAGTGGTGAAAACAAATCTGCATTATACCTCAACCGAGGATAAATGTAAGCTACATCTAATGTTAGTTAACGGCGTTTGTCTTTCGGTTCGGACCACCAAGACAAACGTGAATAGACTTTTGTTGTGTTTAAAACTTGTGATTTACAATCTAGGGTTTCTTCACCACGAACTGACAGGTGTGATTGTAGTTAAGCTGTGGCTAATTACAAATGAAAAATCTACAACATCCATTTACCATCAGAGAGACTACGTGTTCGGTTTTTATCCTTACCTGTAAAAAAGTATAATACACAACAGTGTTTGAAGGACGACCGTAAACCAAACAATTGAATTTGGATGTGCGAGTGATGTCAAAGTGGTAGAGCTTGTCTAAACTGAAATGACGCGCCCCACTACTTAATTAGTTGATTTCGATGTGTGAGTGTAAATATTAATAACGAAGCTTCATCTGTGTTTGAGCGTCGACTGCTCCGCGAACTATGATCTGTATGCCTACGTGACGGTCGACTAGTCGCGTGATAAATCCGACAACGCTCTCCTTAGGGAGCAGCGTTGGGGCATTGTATGAAACAAAACGTCCGCTCTCTGCCACCTTCAGGCAATTATGACAAGTTGGACAAAAAATCCGAAACCGACGCGTGCTCCTACGCTTGAGTCTCACCGACAACCGAATGACCAATTACAATGGCATTTGTATATGTATTGCGTCCATATTTTAAATTTGCTTGTGTGCGTTAATGCGATAGTGGGGCGCGTCATTTCAGCTTAGACGATCTATAACTGAGTAATTAACCCTTCAAGCGCCATAAAAATCCCACGCAGTCGCATGCGCCCGGAAAATCCCGAGCGGCCGCATACGACCGCATCCACCCACAGCACTTTAAACCATTAAAACTTGTATTTAGAGACTACTTTTCTATGAAGAAGTTTAGCATTATAAATTCTATACAAAATTTTATATCCTGTGGTCTTAACAAAAGTCAGGTTTTACTACATTACAAAAAGATTTTATTGTATTTTGATAACAAAAAAAAAATACCAAGCGTATGTCGGCAGAATGAAAATCACAATTATTTCAATATATATTACTCGAAAATATTTACGTAAAAAGATAAATTATACTTACATAAAAATTTCAGTAAAATTTTATAATAAAACACTATACTAAAACACTAATAAAACACTAGAAAATCCAAAAATCAACAAAATAACATTCACGCGAAAATGGCGTACGAAATAAACGTAGATTATAAATAAATATTTATAGGATAACAGTTTTTATTGAACTAGAGGATAAAGTATTTCATATTGATTATATAATGCCAAACTTCTTAATAGAAAAGTAGTTTCTATATATAAGTTTTATATGTTAAAGTACTGTGAGTGGGTGTGACCTCATGCGACCGCTAGGGATTTGACGGAATATGGCCGCGGTATCATGAGACCGCTAGGGGGTTGAGAGGTTAAACTGTTTGTTTCCTCGTGATATTTATTAGCTAAAATTGCAATTAACTTTCTCTATGGTACTTTCACTGAACACTTAAAATCGAACTCGACATCTAAACTATTTTTATTATTCAGCACGTTTCGTGGCTCAACAATGTTCTTAGCGACATGTCTTTCCATAATTTAGTTTAGTTGGATAATTAACGCATTTCCTTCCTTACATTTTCGGGTTTCCTGGGATATATATTATTCGTTCATCTCGATAATACTTAAGATGTCTATCTGTAGATTTACATCGAGTGATCATTTCCCAATTTACTTAAGTGTTACTTCATGTATAGTTAAGTTTGTTACGGACATTCAAATGAACTTAAAATTTAGTCTTCCATTAGTTAAAATTCTAATAAAATTTTAACGAAGCATTCCGGCGCCTCTTGCTTCGAAATACCCTATTGATTTCTAAATAACCAATTACAATATCTGATAATTAAGCTGGGCTTATAGGTACGAGGTACTTCTATATAAAAAAGCTATAATAAAGGTAATAACTATTCAAAAAAAGTCAGCGAAAGTGCCAAAAGAGGCGACGGCATCGGTCGGGAAGTGGTCTCTAATTGGCGACACTCGAAACGGACCTATTATTATTGGTCGGGGCAGGCGTTCGAGGCGGCAATTTTTCCCATTTTTCGCAGCTAACAGTGGAAAAAGTTCCGCAGAATTCGTGCCGTTACCACGCTACTACTAATTTTATATTGCTGTACGAAAGAAAAATAATAGATTTTTTCCACTTTTGTTGGGTTTGCGTTTATGATGACGATTCAAATAGAAATTGGGTAGGTTCAGGTTTTTAACTTATCATCACTTTTATAAATTGGCAAAATATTTACATTTTTATTAAGTGACAATCGATATAACAGTCCACTTTATAGTAAGGGCTAATAGATCCCATGGACATATACACTATAACCTTCTTTAACCAGATAAGACAACAGATGCGTTTTCACCACTGGGAACTAAGATGAAATGCTCCTTACACCCTAAATTTAGAAAGAAAAGAGCTTACTCCTTTCTAAAGGGCCGGCAACGCACCTGCAATTCCCCTGGTGTTGCGGCTGATCATGGGCGGTGGTACCGTATGCTCGTTTGCCCCCTCTTCTATAAAAAATACTGGTTCTCCTTTACCTATCCTTTTCCTTTTCCTCCCTATAGCATTTTTGCTTGACGGTACAAATACCACTCCTAGGCGGAAAAAAAGTCCTACCACCAAATAACATTATTTAGATTATTCCGCCCAATTGCAATCTAGATGCCTTCAAAGCAAGATTGAATAGTGCATTTTTTTTAGAAAAGAGGAGAATCGAGAAAACGAGTTTGCGGCTCATCTTCAATAGTAAGTGTTGACTGCAACACCAGGGGAATTTCAGGTACCTTGCCGGCTTACTGCATTGATTAATCATCTTGTGCTTCAAAACCGCTTACCACCAGGTAGGATTGTAGGCAAGCATTGGATTAATATAATTACGTATGTAAAAGAAATGCCATTAACAATATATAATAGTAATGCATATTATATTAAATTAGATTTAAAACATAAAAGATTTTTAATATTGATATGGTTACTATACGATGTTGTTAGGTTAGCTAATTACGTAATAACTTAAAACAGAAGAAACCTTAAGTAAGGACTGAATAAGTTAACCGACTTGGTATTACATGGATCTCACAACTTTTTACGGTAGATGAACGAAGTTGCGAGACTTGGTTTTTTTACAAGTTATGTTTTTGATGGCATCTCATTTCTTTTTGTAGATAGTCCCACTTTTTTCATTTCCGATACCTTCTACTTCTTGAACACCTAAAACGATCATATCTACACCTATTATTCCATTATATTATACATATTCAAATACACTGATTCATTCATTGCAAATGTAACTTTGTAATCCTATACAATTATATGGGATTACAAAGTAACTCTTTTCTTAATAAATACACTAAACACTAATTGTATTCTAAATTTGAAGCTTATATGTCTGCTAGAATTGCCTTAGAGTTTTGATGATCAGTCAGTTAGTGAGTGAGTGACAAAATAAAGAAACTTTGATTAGTTATAATTCTTAAACTACTGATTCAAATTGAATTAAATTTAAAATATACCGTTTTTATATAATGCCTGCTTAGTTACTGTTAAATTCAGGTTTCTATGTTTATCCACAACGAAGTTATAGGGGGTCAAATATGGCCTGAACTGCTTCGAGAAAAGGTGCGGTTTATTTGCTTGACTTGGCGGGGGCACTTCCGTGCCCCAGATCTAGTATTAATGCTATCACTATACATTGAATAAAATAATTTTACGGCATTTGGAGTTTAATTTTGACTTACATTTTTCTTCAGATGTTACGATCGCTCGTAGCATCCATGATCGCGGGGGTCTAAGATCTTTGAAGTTCTGATGTTATGGTTAACCCGGGCAACTTTTCGCTTTTTATAATTAATTTTTATCTGATCTACACAGAATAAGCTTACTGTGTCTGAAACTTTAACTAGTTGACGTAGTATTGATTTAATTTTATCAATATAGTAGGGTTTAAAGCACCCGGTAGCTCCTACCTTCTTTGTTGAAATTAAAGATTATTTTAACTTTAATAGTCGTGCCAATCACCTTTGACTAACTAGCTAAGATTGATTATGTTGAAATTCATCCTTTCATCCGACGTTGAATTTATATTTTTTACTTTATTAAACCTCGCTGTAAATCTAATTAAAATGTAATTACATCGTTAAAACAAAATCATTTTATAAAAATTAAACATTCGGATCATTGTTGTTTGAAGACAGAAACTCGAGTGATAATAATTGGCTCGATAAAAATAAAATCATAAAAGTAACACTAGATTTATCTTTTAACGTGTAGTTTGCATTGATTGATGTATAACTTATATCAAATGATAAATCTTATTATTTTTTAGGTCACGGTGAAAACATATTTTACAAATTCGTCATCCCTGGAGTCTTAAGTAAGTCAGCAATACATCATCGACCCACCGCGATGCTATCAAGTAACACGTGGTGACGCGTTTCACACGCAGTTCTCCGTACCTCAATCCACATACCAGGCGGTCCCATAATGAACTGGCCTAATATAGTTCAACGCGACATGTCGCTACATGTGGTATTGCATTAAATAGTACGTTTATCGTGCACTTAATATAAGAAACATGAATCGACATGAAATGCTTAGTCTTAGTTTAACAGGCATTAGAATAACGAGAGTCGCGTATTTTTTCAAAATGTCGAAAACTGAGTATCGAAGTGTCATAAAGTTTCTGTTTAAAGAAGGTTTATCCCCTGCCCAAATAAGAGAACGATTGGATGGCGTGTATAAGGAGTCTGCCCCCTCCTATAGCACAGTGAAAAATTGGGTGAAAGAGTTTCGCCTCGGGAGAGAAACCGTCGAAGACTTTGGCCACGACGGTCGACCTGTGGAAGTGCTCACTCCCGAAACGATTGCTCTTATCGAAGAGGAGGTTCTGAGTGACCGCCGTTTGAAGATTAGAGAAATTGCAGCAAGGCTTGGGCTCTCTAAGAGTACCGTTCATCGCGCGATCCATGAACATCTTCACATGAAAAAAGTAAGTGCAAGATGGGTACCGAAACTTCTTTCAGCGGTACAGAGACAGGAAAGAGTGGGCTGCGCTTCGGAGTTTTTGAATCTTTGTAGCGAAAATCCAAAGACTGTGATCGAGCGGCTAGTGACTGGTAATGAAACTATGATCTTGTATTATGATCCACAAAGCAAGCGCGAGTCAATGGAATGGCGTTATAAGGGTGAAAAGCCCCCTAGAAAGGCAAAGGTGCAACAATCGACTAAAAAACTGATGTGCACAGTATTTTGGGATTTTCAAGGCATTTTGATGGTGGATTTTAAAGAACGTAATGCAGTCGTGAACGGCGAATATTATGGTTCTTTAATATATAAATTACGAGACAAGATAAAGGAAAAACGAAGAGGCAAGCTGTCTAAAGGTGTCCTGTTGCTCCATGACAACTCCCCTGTTCATACCGCTGGTGTTTCGAAGGATGCAGTTCGTCAATGCGGGTTCACAGAAGTTCAACATCTACCTTACAGTCCAGACATGGCCCCGTCCGACTATTATTTATTTCCAAATTTAAAGCGGGACTTAAGAGGAAGAAAATTTTCAAGCGATGAAGAGTTGCAGGCGGCCGTCTTCAGTCATTTTGAGGATAAAAAATGTGATTATTTTAATAAAGGTTTAGAGATGTTGATTCACAGATGTCAGAAGTGTGTTAGTATTCACGGTGATTATATTGAAAAATAAAATTGGTTTCGTTTCATTTCCTTCATTGGTTCATAGTTAGGCCAATTCATTATGGGACCGCCTACGTAATTTTAAGATACTCTTGTAACAAACATCGTACCGTTGTCATATATGGTAGTTAGTATTTTTTTAGTGAATAAAAAGTTAAATTATTTTTTTTTCATTCTACCTGGCGATCTAAAATATTAAAGAATTAAGTAGGGTCGCTATTTAATTCGTTAATATTTTTATCTCACGGAAAAAGTAAACAAAATCGACCAATACAAGAGTGGCGGCCCTAGTCCGTGGCCGCAGAGACATCTTTGCGGTTGGACGTACATGTTTTCTCTAATTTTTCCCGTTTTAGTACTAACTTGCTCAACAATACCTAGAGGAAGGTAAATTGTTTTATCCCTACACTATCCATCAAGTCTTAAATCACCGTCATCTAGTTACGTGTTAAGTTAAACAAGTTAGCTACCGTGTAAAAATCTATGTTTCAAAGAGCACAGGGAATATGTGACAACAAACACCTAGTCAAGTTTCAGGATAAAAAGCAAATTTTGCATAAGATGATTTTATCCTGCGTTTGTGCTAATGTGATTTATGTAAAATAAAATAAGTGTTTCGTAGGTACTGTATAGTTTTCAATTCCGTATGGAATTGATTAAGTGTTACACTCGACGAATAAAGTGAAGGTGACTTCTGACTTTGAAAAAAGGTTTAATGGGTCAGTCATCAAGCTGTAAGTCAATTTAATAAAAAAAAGTAAACGCTTAGCATATTGTATTATATTAACATAGAAATTAAATAATTAAAGGACAATGTCGAAAAAAATGTTGATGGAATTACAAGTATTAAGCGTCTACTTATATTACCGTATTGGATATTAACAATAAAATAATTTACTATGTATAATCAAATTAAGTTGATGGTCTATCGAGGTCTGGAAAAAAAATCATAAATACACGATAATTTATAACTAAATTGACTAGTTGTTGTAGTATAACGCAACAATTCACCAGTTAAAGCAGTCTTATACCATGCAGCCTTGTCTGATGTGTATTTTATTTAAAAAACTCTTCTCAATTTACTAATGCGTTATTTTAGGATTCCCTCTATGCTATTACTTACACTATATAAACATAATCGAAAATTATATTGACAAGTTGTTGTTGTTGTAACGATTTGCCAATTAAGGCCGGCAGATTTTTTATGCCTAGTCTAATGTGAATTTTGTTCAAACTGGAATATTTTTAATTTTTGAATTCCTGCAGTAGAATGACTGAAGAAAATTGTTCAGGGTTTCAAATACTACATTTTTACATAATTTTTATGTGTCATAATTTTATGTGTATATTTTTATGTTAAATTTGTTTGCAAGATTGTCATTGTCTTGTACACGCTAGAGTTATGCTGCAACTAAACAACTATATATTGTGGTTGTAGCAGGGTTGGATCATGACTCATAAAATACCAGCCTAAAATATTATATAGTTATAGATCCTTTGTACTGTAAATGAGGTACTGATTCTTAACCAAGGATATAATATGATACACTTGCAATCAGGTGGACTGTGTGCTCGTTTGTAACCTTTATTCTATGACGAAACAGATAAATATTTTAGTTCTAAAGTACTCTACTACAGCCTACAAGGCCAAAATAGCGAAACGCAGATACAAAAAATCGTTGGACTTGTTCCTGTGTAAGAGAGAAGCACGTTACAAGCACAGCAAAGGAGCCGAATCATTTTATCACCATCTCTCCATCCATACGATTAGAATATGAGTGTATTTAAAGTCAAGAGTAAACGAGTTTTTGTTAAGTCACCTACCCACTTACGATCAGGTCAAACATTGGCTTATAGTAGTATAAAAAGAAATAGTTTGTTGCTGAACATTGGATATCCAATGGAAAGATACTCTTTTTTATACTTTTTTTGTATTTTTAAAGTTACCTCTACACTGGGAGTTTCTCCTGTAACGTGGGGTTAGTTTACATACTTAAATCTCCCAAGGACGAACATCCAGATCCGGAACAATTATTTGTAGGCCATACAAATACGTGTTCCGTGTGGGATTTGAATCTGCGGCCACTGAAGCTTATTGCTAAGCCACTGCGCCATGTGACTTTCAAAAGCCGTTTTTAAATTCCTTGAATAAGAAACGCTCCAGCGTGCTCCACGAGTATTACATGAATAGTCGTAAAGCTGTACCAACGCCGCAAACATATAAATAACATAATAATTGCCATATTTTAAATTCACATAGAAATTTATATCCGCTTAGAAATAGGGTAATTATGTTGGCACACGGTGCCCTTAAGGACATAATTAAGGACCTGCGTCGCTGAAGGGCGATAGAACGAGACAGGAAATACATTAATTACGTGCAAAAGCGAGATACGATGTATGTTAAATAAATGTTTTATTTTTAATGAACTGTCGGCTAATTATGTAAGTGCCTTGCGATTTCCAGTTTTTGCAAATGACGCCATTAACTTCGTGTTTCTTTTAATGAAAACTTTCAAAAATATTATGCTGGAGCACGGAAACTAATTAAACCGTGTAATTACAGAAATAGTACTTTCAAACGTAAATATGACGTTCTACATTCCTTTGACTACAGTGATAACTGAAGATACAGCTAAATATGATTAGAGAATATATAAAAAATACTTTTTTATTAAATATGTAGGAAGATGTTTACAATATAATGTAGGGTTATTACATAAAATGCTTCAAGAATAAAATAGAATAATTTTTATTCAATATAGTTACTATGACCACTGTTTCATAATAATTAATTAGTTTATACGAATTAATAATCCGAAGAGTCGAGGATGAGCTAGTAACGGAACACAACAAGTGCAGCGTGCCACGTCAGAGCCAAGACTCACTAAACGGCTTTTTTTGCGCCCAGAAGCATAGTAAGGACTACCCTCCAGGAAGCAGGGAAGGGAGGTGGTGAAAGCTCTAAGGATACCACGCAGCCGGCTGCGTGGTTATGTGGGACTCACTGTAGACCTAAGTGCCTACCCACTAAACATCACCTGATACTGACTTTGGCCTGAAGGGCTTTTTGCCATATCGGTAACAACCCCCTCTTGGGAAAAAGGAGGCGCAGGCACTTAGCGGCGAGTGCTCCATCCGTTTTATACAAGTAAAACTAGTAGCCACACGAGCGCCAATGGTAGTGCAACGCGCAGGTATGCGGTGCACGTATTGCTTACAATAATTCTGACAGTAGCTACAGGGGCGCTGCTGAACTGGCATGCGTGCGTCTTCGCACACGCTCCATCACAATCTTAGTTATCTGTAGACATAAAAAGATCGTTCGATTATCCTGACAAAACTGCATCTGGTCTGGTCTATATTGACCCTTCATAATGGTGGTAATCAGGTGTGGTCTAACAGTAACCTTTACAAAACTATAATCATCTTTATGCTAGACCGGAATGATTATTCCCTGAAGCTATATAATTGGAAAGCCTGCAATGATAGTAAAAACCTATTTTTTATTATTCTATTTTTTTGATTAAGTCTAGAGCAATACAGCCTGACCACACCGCATCACTTCCCCGTACAACATGAGGGACGCAATAATACATTAACAGCAAAGTGTGAAACAGCAACACCACAAATACTCTCCTGCACTATAAGAACCACTATAACGGCGGAACCATAATACTTACATTCTACGAGTCCCAGCGCTCGTTGAATAACCTTGTCGGAATCCCTTGCGCAGGACACCCACAGTGAACTCCACACTGTACAAACGAGTGGGTTCCCTATATACCCTCAATTCTATAATACCACCATGAATGTGGCCACCTCTCTGGACTTCTCTCACCTCTCTGTTTTTTTTATAGGATAGGATGACAAACGAGCACGCAGTCCACCTGATGGTAAGTGGTTGCTTTGGCCCATAGATATCTACATCTATCCTCGATTACAAATCAAAATGCAGTTGCGTTGTCATCCGTGAGGACTTAGGTGGAATGCCTCGTTTCCAGTAAAAAGGGTCTCTGGTGTAGAGACACTCACCATACGAAACACAGCAGAATTAAGCTACTATTTGACGCCGGTATTCTTTGAGAGCGTGGTCCTTCCCCGGTCGAGCAGACCCATTCGTACTACAACTATACTACTAATATAACTGCAGCATGGCTCTATCACGTAAATTGTACTTTATGGACTATCGCACGTCCTCGTACGATAGTCAGAGGTGGTTGCGGTTGGCAGTAAACTGTTAATATACGTTCTATAAGTTATCACCACCCACAAGCAGATATTGTCACTTGTTAAATATGCTCAACCATCTCTGACTTCAATTACGTCGTAGACAGCAGACTGATCCGGGCGCACAGGGCCTTTCCAATCGGTAGTTGTTGTAGCGACTTCTACCAATCCCTAGATGTCAAACCCCAATTTTAATATAATTCAAACAAAAGGATTTAACTTTTGGCTTAAAACTTTTCACTTTAAAGTTTTACTCCACACTTTAATGATAAGTCAATATCGTAAACAGGATCGCGAATTTCATGAAACATATAAATGTTAACATTAAAACAAAATCTTTCACAAAAGTAAATAACCTTTTTACTATTTAAAAATCAAATGTGGGCAATAACGGGGGCTTTATCCCACTGCCGATGTAGGAAGATAATTAAAATGAAAGGGTCATTATGGAAAGCATTCATCCCACTTTTGATGTAGGAAGATAATTATAATTATAGTGTAAAGTTATTACTTATTACATAAAAGGCTTTTATAATAGAATAGAATCATTTTTATTCAATATAGTACTATGACCACTGGTTCGGGGAAAACCTCTGCCCTGAGAAGAACCAACAAGAAACCCAGCAGCACATTTCTTTTAAACACAATTAATTTACAAGATATTATTTCATAAGATCATGAAATACACGGACTACGTTGATAAGAATAGAACTAATCTACTATAAATTGTACCGCGACTAACTTAATAGCTGAAAAAATATATATAATAAGTAATTCGTTTCCACGAATTAACAATACAACAACTAATTAAAAGCTGTTGTGGAAGCGAATTCATCACAAATCACTTGAGATAGCTGCAGGCTTCGGGGTAAGTGATAAAGCTGTATTAATCCACTTGAACCTAATCGGGAAAGTAAAGAAAACATGAACGATGGGTACCTCATGAATTGAGTAAATCGAACTTGCAAACACGCGTCGACAGCTGTGTTACTTTGCTCAATTGCTCAAACGACACAAAAATGAAGGGATTTTAAATCGAATCATTACTTATGATGAAAAGTGGATACTGTATAACAATCGGAAGCGATCGTCGTAAGGGTTGAACCCTGGAGACCCAGCCAAATCCTGCCCTAAATGAAAATTAACTCAGAAAAAGTTACTTGGGAGTATTTGGTGGACTAGCACTGGTGTCGTTCACTACAGCTTTCTAAACGATTACGGCAGATATCTGTTCTCAGCAACTGCAAACCATAAAGGAAGAACTAGCTGCTAAACAACCTAGATTGGTCAATCGTTCTAGGCCACTGCTGCTTCACGACAACGCAAGACCACACACTGCACAACAAACAACCACTGAGTTAGTTAAGCTACAATTGGAATGTCTGCGACATTCACCATACTCCCTGGACCATGCTCATACAGATTACCATTTTTCCGGAATTTGGATAACTTCTTACAAGGAAAAAAAATTCAACTCCGATGTGGCAGTCAAAACCGCCTTCAAAGAGTTTATTCATTCTCGCCCCCATGGTTTTTTTGATGGATCAATGAACTACGTATGAGATGGCAAAAGTGCTCAGATAACAACGGTGCATACTTTGAAAAAAAAAATCACTTTTTATTCCTCCCGTGCAAAACGCCAATTTCATATGTAAGGACCTATTATTACCACGCCTTTTTAATTTAAATAATAAGAACTGAATATTTGAGATTTTTATTAATTAATTTTTCGTCACAATTTGCCTTTATTACTCATTCTGACCCTTCTCTGCAAGTTTGGCAATTAATTGCAAAATAACCCTGTATAGTATACATTAATAACTTTATCTCCTATTTGCCTACCCTTAGGGAGAATTTTTTTATTTGTAAAAACGAATGATAATAATCGAGATATAACGTAACATAGATACTATACAAAAACCTACAGTCAACTGATCAATAACAACACCAGTGGATATTGTATTAAATCCGGTCTTTGAAGCTCTTTCGTATGATAGAATCAAATCTAAATTAAAGAAACACAGAAGAACAGGCAAATCATTCCGCTTATTTGGTATTCGCATTACGAACGACAAAGTAAACCATTTAGTTCGAATGTGCGGTATCTTGACGACAAAGGATAGATAAACAGCTGAACGTTTAGTGGTACGGTGATGGAACGTAGAGGGAGGAATTATGTCATGTGATTCATGTGCACATTATCCGAAAAGTTTTGGTTAGTGTATAATGTGGCCTGTAGATACATACATTTATCCACGTTTAGAAATCAATATGTAGATGCGTTGTCACCACTGCGGACTAAGATGGAATGCTTCGCATCCATACAAAAGGGTCTCCGGTTCTCTACACTCATTATATGAAACACAACAGCATTAAGCTGCTATTTTACGCTAGTTATTCTATTATGTAACAGCATGGTTCCCCGGTCGAGCTGACTTATTCGTGCGACAACCATAATATAGCTGCAGCATGGCTCTACCACGTAATTACCTCACAGCATATAACTTAACTGAACTCTCTCATTAAGTGTTGCTCACCCACAGAAATAGATTACTCCAATAGTATTCTGATTTTTTTTCATTCTATAGACCGCAACACAGCAGCACAAGCACTGGTGTTTTGCGGTAGATGTAGGTAAGAAAGTAGTTCCTGCCCAAACGGACTCCTATGCAAAAAATAAACGCTACCATCTATTAGTAGAGATTCCCTTATGCCGTGGAAAATTATCAGATATAACCTCCGAAGAAAACCAGATCTATAACACCTACAGTAACTTCAAAATCACTCATATAATTAAACGCTTAAGCACTAAAATTCACTGTGATATATTGATTTAATTCAGATTCAGAAGATATTCGCATTAGATTAAGCAAAACGGATAAGCCATTTCCCGTGTAATGAGATTTCACAGTGTCCAACTAATTGTTCATGGCATACGCACGTACATTCTGGTTGAATATATCAACCAGTATCAATTTCAATTTATATCAATATCAATTTGGATAAGGTAATTTCCAACGAACACGTTAATAAACTTACTGGTAAAGGTGCAATCTCTGATGATAGAAGTAAACGTGGTGCTTCCTCTATCGAGTTGTCTTGACAGGCACCACATTCTGTCAGAACCAATTTAGATAAGCAGATACTGTTGTGATTTGTATGGCAAGTGACTGGAGATTCCTTTTTAGCCGACTTCAACAAAAGGGGAAGATTCGATATCTCTGCCAATAATTTTGAAACTATTTTGATATTATCTTTTTATTAAATAAAATAATAATCAACAAACTGCTGAAAACCCCTTAAGGTTGGAAAATAGGGGATGTGGGGATGGAATCTTGTGGTAAATTAGGACTTAAAATTACAATTAACAGTTTTATTGATATCATCTGGGTTCGAACCAGGTGTCTTTATTAATCCATGGCCATTAAATACTGTGAAATTAACGATGAACACTTATAGTCTGAGCGGCCTTGACCTTTTTATTCACTAAAGTGTAATCATATCTATAAATTTAGTTCGTCTGAGTACACAATACACCTTAACTTTCATTTATATTTGTTAAACATCCTTGGATCGAGTTCCTTTCAATTTGTTATTAATTGCATTGTACTATCTTTATTCCTTTTTCACAACAAAACAGAATAAAAACAGAGTATTTTGCAGAGTTTCTTTGAGTAATCCTTCTTTTGTTAGAGAAACCTTATTTGATCGCAGTTGTGAATTAAAGAATAACTCTCAGGAAGACTTACATTCAGAATCGAAATTAATTAAATTAATTAGAATTAATTGTGATCCAATTAATTCCAATAAATTTTACACTCGTTAATATGTTCATTACAACGTTCTGCAGTTTTGACTACACTTCTAGATTTAGTTTAGTCAAAGTTGCACAACGTAGGTCTCTTCTATAAATTGTCTCATACATTTTCCATAGTTGATAGTTGCACATCTTGGCAGGTGGGTAGCCAACCGTATTTTTTTATTATTTTGAGCAGTTAGCAGGAACATGCTGGAATATATTATGTCACATGTAATTTTCCTCTGTCTCTTACGACATTCTCGGGGTGATAATAATACATCTCACCCCGTGGATTGATATGATTAGTGTCACTCTACACGGCAACTGAATTTAAAGATGGTTTATATTTTAATCCAATACCAATTATTGTCAGAATCTAAATTTATATTGAAACACTGTGTAAGTTTAACCGATTCTTTATTTACCGAAATAGGTGAACAAAACTCCGGTATTAAATTAGCTAATGAGCCTCGTGGAAATCTAGTTAAAAAAACCGGCCAAGAGCGTGTCGGGCCACGCTCAGTGTAGGGTTCCGTAGTTTCCCGTCCACCACAGTAAGTGTTCCCACTTATGAGTTTAAAGGTGAGTATCCATTATGTTCGCGCTCCAGCAGCGCTCCGCGCTCCTGCAACTGCTCCCGGTAGTGGGTACTGTTGTTTCCATCCAAGTTCAAAATGATTTTCCTAGAAAGTCCTTATAAAGTTCTACTTTTCAGATTTTTTTCATATTTTCTAAACTTATGGTTCAAAAGTTAAAGGGGGGGGGGGACACATGGTTTTTTAATTTTGAAGCGATTATTTCCGAAATTATTGACATTATCAAAAAATGATTTTTGGTAAACCCCTATTCATTTTTAAATACCTTTCCAACAATATATCACACGTTAGGGTTGAAATTAAAAAAAATCACTTCCCACTTTACATATAGGGGGGCTACCCTAATAAAACATTTTTTTCCAATTTTATTTTACCACTTTGTCGGCGTGATTGATACACATATTGGTACCAAATGTTGAAACCAATTTCAGCTTTCTAGTACTAACGGTCACAGAGATTAAACGAGGACGGACAGACAGACAGACAGACATGGCGAAACTATAAGGGTTCCTAGTTGACTACGGAACCCTAAAAACGTTAAGAAGAAAATCCAGTCAAATTAAAAAGCTTCTGTAACTAAAGCCATTTAAAAATAAAGAATATCACTTATTGATAAGTTATTTAAGGATATAATAGAACACAAAAAATTAAAATTACACTCGTATAAAAAATCATCACCACCTATTAATAATCCACTGTTGAAAGTGGGCCTATCCAATGGATTACTTTACCTACCTGGAGGGACATATTTTCGATAGTCACAACACTTAGCAGGCAGGAACGCAACCGCAGTTTTTTATTATTTTAATGCCAGGTATATGTCGCTGCCCATATTCCGCATTTTCCTCTGTTATCTCTTACGAAATCTACGGGATGATTATGAGTATACGATTTGCTCATACCGCCACCACATTATTATATGTATAAATTAGTTAAACTGTAACAATTTTAAATTCAATCAGGTTCGATTGATAACTTTTATTTGACCAATGTAAGGTCAACCCATAGTTAATTAATGTTATTGGTGTGATATTAATACTATCATAATGATCATCACTATCTTGCAATATAATCTAAAAAATATAATCATTATCATTCAATTGATAAATTTTATTTGATAATGAAAAATCAGTCCTTAGATAGTTAGTGTCCGTGCAGTTTTATATTCTTTGAAATATTAGTATATTCGACAAATAACTTTTATTTAATGATTGAGAATCAGTTCTTAGATTTATGGTTTGTGCTTTCAGCCTAAATTTTTAGATTGTTCATATTAAATAAGTCGTAGTAGCTCACGTGTAAAATACTTTGACCAACGACTGGCAGCCAGTGAGAATTCTTGTACTACTATCGTTAAGGCGCCTGCCAACTCTTCAAACAATGGGTAAAGCCTATTATAAAACAAAACCATGTTGGAAAGCACCCAGAGGTGGGACGTAACTTTACTTTTTTTACTTCTTCATAACAAGTAATCCGTTGGCAGAATAGTTCTAAGCCATTCTACACCTACTCGACGGTGTTCATAATTTTGATGTTTTTAAGGACTCCCTTTGAGGGATTTGTTCCTATAAGAGATAATATTTTTCTCACCAAAAATATATTTAAAAAGCGAAAAATAGAGGTTTTCTGAATTATTGTATCTGTGCCTTCTTATCTACTGCAATGACGGTGACATACTAGTGCACAATCCACCTGATGGTAAGTGGATGCTGTGACCCATAGAGATCTACATTTATCCGCGATTAAGAATCAAAATGCAGATGCGTATTCACCCCTAAGGAATAAAATAAAATGCCATACCATGATGATACAAAGGGTCTCCGGTCTCTACACTCATCAAATAAAACTCTTAGACAGAGAAATAATAGCATTAAGCTGTTATTTATCTATTTAAGAGTCGTTTCTATGAGATAAAAATTCAATAAAGTAAAGACATAAAACAAATTGAATATACATTTGTAATTATATCTATTTATCATTTTTTTCTGATCGTTCGGATTTCACGGTGAGGTATGGTAAGAAAGAATACTCGAAGCACATCGCACATCAGCACTTAAAATTGCAAGTAACGATTTCATTAGTACCGGCGGGGATTGAACCCGGGTTGCTCGCGTGCTGTGAAATTTACAGCGAACACTTAGGTACGAACCTTTCGGTAAAGACTAATAGTATTTTATAATACGTACGTAAGTACCAAGGGAGTATCTTTTTTACATACATCTGCCTCGAGTGGACAAGGTCGAGTTACGTCGGACGCGCACTGACTAAAACCCCATGGTATACCCCCCATCCGCAGCCCCACCAGCGCCAGCCACCCCATGGCGGCTTCTCCTCGGGAGAGGACTACTCCTTCCCCATTACCTTCTCGGGTACGGTGCGCCAGAACACATGCCGCGCCTTCCTCAGCGGCCTCCTGCTTGACCTGCGTACTGAACGCTCCCATGTGCGATGCGCGAAGGCCATGGGGCCAGGAAAAACAAACACTCAGAAGCATTAGCCTTCCTGACCCTAGGATCTGGTCTATGGTCTCCGTCATCAACCAAGATTTGGCTGCGGTGGGTAAAGAGAGCGATGCCTCGCAATACCGACACTCCTATCCCCACGCAGCCTCACCATCACCGCATCAACGGTGCAGTCCTTTATTTAAATATTCAACAATAAAAAAACACAGGAAAAAATAATATATACCTCTTTTAAATTGTACTTTAAAGCTTTAGACAAGTCATCCTAAATTTAAACCGAAACATGATTATATTCTAGATATAAAATACCATCTCAGAAGGGAATTCAAACCAAAGACTCCTATGACGAAGCTGCGTCGTCTCCAAATATTATATTACTCTAAAAGCATCAACTACAATTATATTTTTAAGTGCGCATGTAGTATTAGACAAGCAATTTATCTCATAATATGTCCGACAAAGCCAATGGGCTCCAGACGCATCTATCTTAATTAATGTTGAAGCTGCGTTATAATCAATTCCAGGGATACTAACTAATCGCGTTTCACGTAATTGTCCTTATGTTGTCTTAAGTATAAATTAATTTTATATAATATAACATATTATGAAGCTATATGATCGAGTTTTCTGATGTAAAGCTATTTGTATACGTTTGATTAGTGATTCTATTAACGCACTTAACGGAAACCATAGGTTTCTAACATGTTGTACGAGTATAGTAAAGTAAAGTAAAGTTACAGCTTATATACGTCCCACTGCTTAGCACCGGCCTCTCTTCATTTCTGAGAGGGTTTTAGGGCAAGGAAGTGTTCGCCGCGCTGCCCCAATGCGTGAAAAAATATTTCGAAGAATTGTGAAGTTCACCAAAACTTCACAATTCTTCGAAATATTTTTTTTCTTATTCCTCAAACATACAGGTTTCCTCACGATGTTTTCCTTCACCGCCGAGCACGTGGTAAATCAGCAATTAAAATTGCAACTAACAATTTCATTGGTGCCGGCGGGAATTGAACCCGGGTTACTCGTGTTCTGTTATATTTATAGCGAGCGTTAACCATCTGAGCTACCACGGCTCCTAACATGTTGTATACCATCCATAAATATAATAAGGAGACGCCTCGTAATTTCCTAAGTATCTTTCTCTTATATTATTTTCAAAAAGGAAACGTTTCAAATCGTCATTTACATACGTCCTTGCACTGCGTGTTACTAAGCCCTCTGACAAAATCGAATGTCACCCCCAAGACGCATGTACAATATGGTGAAACGAAAAGAGTTGGAGCTATGATTTCGAGCGCTTAAAATATTACTTCGATTTTGTGTTATCTGTTTCGTGCAAAAAGTGAGAGATAGCGATTTAAAAAAAAATTGAATATAAACTCACCACTCCATTTTCACGTCATATAATTTTAGTGTTCCGTATTCGTAGGGTAACAAATCCTATTAATAGGTCTGCAATATCCGTCCGTCCGTCCATCCATCCGTCCGTCCTGACTCTCAGCGGGCTGTATCTCAATTGATGTAATATGAAACGTTTTTCCTGGGTGTCTATGAGCCCATCTGGGTACCCGCTTACATTCCAGCCACGAAACGGCTGTATGCACAGATTTGTTCAGGGAGTTAGTAAAATTACAGGTTGTAAGTCATTCTACCTGGATCTATATAGGTATAATAGGTGGATAGTTGAAATTTTCACAGAAAGTGTATTTCTGTTGCCGCTATAACAACAAGTAATAAAAGTAAAAATAAATTATTGATTAAAAGGAAATGCCACTGAAAACGTGTTTTTTTGGATATATTTGCTCGATCTTAATAATAGCAACAAGTAGGCGCTTGAAATGCTCACAAAGTTTGTATTCCTTTATTCTACCTACATAGTATTAAATCTTGTACAATTGTACGAAACCCTTCAAGCGTCTCGTCTCGTCCGTCTCACACTTGACTGTTTTTTGGTGATTAAGTAATTTGTATGTATTTGTATATGTTTGTATATGTATTGCAAATGAAAAGGGAATCTTATCACTTGTTGATATTATATTTATCGTTATTGCTATTATTATTGTTAAGTCCGTGTTCAATATTTATTTATAAAAATGGATGAAATGTAAAAAACAAAAATACCATATGCCATCCACTTCATTATAACTTACCACTAGGTAATGTAATGTCCACTTCGTTACCTTTCAACCAATCGCAAAATGAGAATTGGTATATATGGGCGTAACGAGGCAGAGCCCCGCCGAAACTACATACTTCCAGCACGATTGACTCGACCGGGGAAGGACCACAATCTCACAGAATACAAGCGTAAAATAGCAGAATGATGAGCATCATTTAGTTAATGTTTCGTATGGTGGGTGTAGAGTTTTTTTTTTGTATCGTGTAGGCAGTTTACACACATGCATTTCACAAGAACAAGCATCCAGATCCGGAATAACCACACACAAATACTTGCTCCGTGCTCGAACCCGCGGCCCTAAGTACCGCAACTCATTGCTAAGTCGCGGTTTCAGATTGCCTTAAGAGAGGGATTTTTGCTATAACTGTCGTTTGGCAGGCAGGTTGGCAACCACGGTTTTTAATTTCAGTTATTATCAGGAAGATGTTGCTGCTCACCTTTTTCCCCCCTGTAGCCTATTACGACACCCATGGAACCAATATTGGATTGTGGATATTCTTTGACCACCACTACAAGGTTTCTGTTTGTATCAATCATCAAGCGTACAGTCGCAAAAAATTATTGCTTATTCCGTTTTCGACTCATTTCTTGTAACTTAAACAGTTCGTAGCATCACATATGAGCCGTCCTCCAGGGAAATCTTTTCAACGCCGACGAGGGTAGCTGGATTAACTTACGTTTAATACGTCAATGTGATGGCCCGGCTCCCGTACATACATTTTACATAATCGTCCATCGTTCTCAGATTTATTTGCGGCAAGTGTATTAAATTAAGGCATTCGTTTTTTCGCATTACGCATTCAATTGGCAATCGATCGCAAATAACTACACTCATAAACATAAACATTTTTAGAAAATGCGAGTAAATTAAATTGGGTTATATATATATATATATATATATATATATATATATATATATATATATATATATATATATATATATATATATATATATATATATAAATATAGTTTGATAAAAATATATATAAATAATAATATAATAATTTTTTTTTAAAAAAGAATATTAGCACTTCTATAAACATTACTAACATTCCCCTTAACCACTAGTAGTAAGCTTAAATTGCTTGTGTTACGAGTGGTTCACGCCAGTAGTCGAATGGCGGATTCGAACCCACGACCTTTTTGAGTTCGCAGTCCGCATCCTGACATTAGGCTACTGTCGCTGTCGGCGGTTGACCGATTTTCAGCAAAAATGCTTGTATTTTTATTGTTTTAATGTATATTATCGTAAAAACTATTACATATCATCTCTTTTTTAAAAACGTTACCTCCATACTAGGATTTTCTCCTGTGTCGTGGGGCAGTTTACAAACACAAATTTCACAAGGACAAACATCCAGACCCGGAACAATTACTTGTATGTAGGCCATACAAATACTTGTTCCATGCGGGATTCGAACCCGCAGCCCCCAGCGCAGCGCACTTATTGCTAAGCCACTGCGCTACGGAGCCGTCAAACATATGATTAAACTATTCAGCTTTTGAAAAAAAAAATAGAAAGTTCCATCAATTTTGACGTAGTGCAGAAACTTCGTTTTATATGTAGAACACGAAATACTAGTCAACCTACCCCATGCCAGGGGTTGGTTAACTTTTCGCTTGGGGTAAGTTGAACTATGAGATAATTAGTACATATTATAGGAATGAATAGGATAAATAATACAAAAAGTATTTGTAATTATCATTTATTATTAAAACGAATTTTTCAATCCTGAAAATTTAAATAAACATAAAAATGTAAAATATATACATAAAAAGGCGTGTGGCACTCGGGGACTGCCGCGGTAAAGCTATTGCATAGCATTTTGTATCAACTTATGCAATTATAATTATTTATTTATTTTATTTATGCAGTATTTCTTTTTCTTTGATATTAATTCAAGTTACACTTGTTGAGCGTAGTGACCGATAAGAAAAAAATTTTTTTTCTTTTATTAAATAAATAAATAATAAATGCACTTTGTTCATTCATATTCAAAACACTTTATACACAAATTTTACAAGTACAGCTATTCACTGTTGTACATAAATACCTATACACCTATATACTTCCTCATAAACAGCTGCTTCTGTATTTGTCCGATTTCGGAGCAGCTCGTCTCGATTCGTGCGTGCTTCGTAGTCGTACAATACGTCTAGTTGCACGCACGCAAACACCGTGTCGAAGACTGCCGAAAAGAAACGACGTTAGACAATGCACGGCCTTCAAGCCACACCTCCGTGCCCGTCGGAGCGGGGAGCGTTACGGAATTTCTGGATTCGGTCCCCGCGCTTAAGGCCCGCGATAGAAGATGATAAACAATCATACATTTTAACATTTGTCAACTAAATACTTAAAACTCAACTTGCGCGTAAGTACACTGAATCCATTTCAAACTATAAAATTTACTGCACTCTAAACAAAATTTATCCTGCTAAAGAGACAAAGGTGATGCTTTGTCTCTTTTGTCATTATTCCTATTATTACGCTCATGAACAGCTTTTTTGCCTTTTCGATTTCTATTATCCCTTTAAATTTTCCTTCAATTATCTTTGAATTATTTGTTTTATTGTTTAGCGTCTTACTGTATTTACATTTTATTTTTCAGATGTATCTGTATAAATAGCAAACTTTCGTGTTTCATAGGGAGCGTGAATTCGTAATAAATATGTGTTACCTTCTTATGGTATTTTTCTGATGCAAATTATTACTCTTCAATAAATATTTTTCTTTTTTCAGTGTACGATTCAAATTTAAAGTAAAATTTGGATCTCGTCATTTCCGAATTACTTTCTAACATTTTTTTTTTTCATTTTTACCACGTTGCGTTGGAGTGTTTTATAATATATCAAATTCTTTTTTTGTAGAAACAATGCTCTATCGAAGGCATCTTTGGGTGTGCTTCCTTGATAAGTCTTTCTTTTTTTTCCTTCGCATGATTCTGTTACAACATGCATTTGATAAACTAAGGAAAAAAAAAAACTGTTTTTATTCCATGTTAAGTATATCCAGACTACTATGGAGTAGGTTGACTAGGTGATGAATTAGCCCCGAAATAGGTTGGTCTACCAGCCCCGGGTCGACTTTTAGTTCTTAGCCACATCTTATAGGTTCAAAACTGGGGCTATTTAAAAAAGAATTATACCTAAGAAAAGATTGGAAATCAAACTTTTATTTTAAATGACTTGAAGGTATATAACAATGAGTATTTAAGCGTTAATACAAAAAATCTAATGAGGAAAATAATTACTCACATGATCTGTTTTTCGATAATATGCTTCTTCTCCCGAACGACATGCCTTCATAATACCACGCTCCCGGTAGCTGAGCGGTGGAATAAAATGATTTCTCGCACCTAGTTGGATGAGGCAAAACTTTCGAATAGATCGGGTTATTGATAGTAAGTCAACCTGCCCCTATAGTCAACCATCCCCGGTCTCCCCTACCCCACATCTTTCCGTGGATGTCGCAAGAGGCGAAAGGGAAACAAACCAGAATATGGACATCAGCGCCTTCCTAATAACGACATAAAATAAAGTACTGGTGCTAATCAACCCGCTTGCCAAGCGTGGTAAGTATGGAAAATATACCCCTATGAGGCAATATATGGGGGAGGCCTTTGTTTAGCAGTGGACTTTAATATGCTGAAACGGTAAATTTATCGGCGACACGAAAATAAAGGAAGTATGCAAATCAACAGCAACATCGCCGATAACGATGCGACAAAGTACAGATTCGCTGCAACTTATTTTCTAGTACTGAAAGAACTGTCGCGACGGACAATGACGACAATGATTAACATGACCAAAGCTAACTATCTACTTTAATATCGCTCGAACGAGCGGGGGAGTTTTGACGCTTATTAGTTATCTACCCTCACTCCGAACAAATTTTTATTGAAACAAGTGGTAAAATTAAAAATGTTGTACAACCGAATTCAATATAAATAAATGAGAACATCATTAATGTATTTGAAGTCAATTAAAGATACATTATTAATGATAACTCTAAACTACTAATCAAATCTTGATCAATTTTATACGGGACCACACAAAAAGCACCAGATTTCAATAAAAAAGCATCATCAAAATCGGTTCACATAAAGTTCTAAGGTAACACACATAAAAAACATACAGTCGAATTGAGTATTTTATTCGTTCTTTGTATTTTTCTAAGTTTATTAGAAGATCCTCCACTAGATTAGATAATGGATAGATGCAGGTAACTCAGGACCGTACTTTTTGGCAATTTATGGGGGAGGTCTCTATTCAGCTGTAAACTGAACTGCAGTGATAGTAACGAACGTAATAGTGAACTTTATTCCATGAATCTGCAATAGTGCTAAAATAGGGTTGTATGGATATTTTGTTTCTTAAAATAAGTTATATCTTTAAAGAAATTTAAAAATGAAGGTTCTCAGCTTCCTCAGTACGTCTAGATGTCTGTTACACTAGGGTAATCTAGTGTCTAGTTCTAGTGTTTAAAATAGTACCTGGATAACCGAGCTTTGCTCGGTATTTTTTTTTTTGAAAATCGTGTGTTTCGAAAATTATATTCCAATACAAATTACATACTGATGAAATATGAGGAATATTTTTTTATGTTACCGGCATAATAGAAAAAACGGAACTGGTTATTTGAATAAAAAATCTTGCGTGCAATTAGTTTAATTAAAATAATCGTGTTTCTAGAAAAGGACTAAAAATTGGACTAAAGTAGTATACTGCTCTTGGAAAGGAATATAATATTTGGTCCACAATTTACAGCTGAAAACAAAAGATATATTTATTAAATACAAGTATTATCAAAGTTGGTCGAGTGGTTGACAAACCAATAATTTAATAAAAACATTAATTACCTTGCAACCTTCCGCTAACTAAATACAATGATGTGTCTTACCTGGATTGAAGAGCACCTCCCGCCCTCCCTCAATTGCGTGCACTGATCCCGTCACCACTAGTCCCAGCAGCACTACTCCCAACACCACTACTCCCAGCAGCACTACTTCCAACACCACTATTCTAGGTAAGACACACCATCGACGATAATACGACACGTGTTTCGTCTCTACACGAGGCATCCTCAGGTGATGTAGACTCTACGACGGCTGACTGCTAAAACACTTAGCGGTCAGCCGCCGTATTATGAAAAATATATACTCATATAGATATTTTGGCGCTACCAGAAAAAAATATAATTTTCTACTCATTGAAAATCAAAACAAAAAGAAAACATTTAACAATAAAATTCAGCCCCCGTAGGTATTTCATTCTGTCTATACAGAGTTGACCGGGCCTGCACTGTACTCAATACTGCTCGAATGAGTAGGTTTTTAGTTTTATCCTCACTTATTTGTCTGTATATTTCTACCCTTATTTACATTATAGATACTTATACAAGAATTTCTCGTTTATAGTATGCGGCATAAAAATATTTGTATGCAGAAAAATTTCCTTTTCAATTCATGATATTTTCGGCTTCAAAATTGCTGAGTAAGTACATCATAACCGAAACTACAAACGAATCTGAGTAGCTTTGCCGTGCAACTCATTACTTTAAACTCGAAAGATTAAAGGCGTCTAAATGAATGTTTTATTTGTGCAAAAACCTGTGGATGACGTGGTACAATTGTTTTCGCCGTATGAATATGAAATGAAATGAACACTCTCTATTTTTCGACGTAAGAAATTAATATTTCGCCTGTCAAACGTCAACATGTTTTATAATTTACTACCGCTTCAAAATGACTTTCTCTGTAGAGAAGAAACTTTAAACTTTGAAACTTTATTTTACCTTACTTTTAAATTTACTATCAATGAGATATAAAATAATATGCTGAATTCACGCGAAAAACGTGACCTTGTCAAGTCGACAGTAAATTCCATCCTACCCCGCATTCGAGGTGAGCAATATATCCAGTAGTGAAATCACAAATCGTAAATCATTTAACCACAAATCATTCATATCAACATTTTTGTATAAAAAGTGCTTACCGATTATTATTTTTGGATTACGGAAAGGTTATTTTTATACGGGAAAACGTTAAGTAAGCACTTCAATATAAGTGATGTAGACTTTGCCTAAGGTACAACGTTTTTTTTTTAATAGAATAAGGTTGAAAAACGAGCACACAGTCCACTTGATCGTAAGTGGATGGTGTGGGCCATATACAAATTTAACCACTGAGTTGACGTTCGCTGTAAATTTAACAGAACGCGAGTAACACGGGTTCGATCCCCGCCGGCAATGACCCAATGAAATTGTTAATTGCAATTTTAAGTGCTCATTTACCACTTGCTCGGCTGTGAAGGAAAACCATAGTGAGGCAACCTGCATGTCTCAGGAATAAGAAAAAAATATATTTCTAAGACATGTAAAGTTCATTAACATTCATTGGGGCAGCGCGGCGAACACTTCCTTGCCCTAAAACCCTCTCAGAAATTAGGGGAGTCCTTTGCCCAGCTGTGGAACGTATATAGGCTGTAACTTTACTTTTTTTTACTTTACTTTAAGAATCAAAATACAGATGCGTTTTCACCAATTTAGACTAAGATGGAATGCCTCGATTCCAGTAAAACGGATCTCCGATTCTCTACACTCACCATGCAAAACACAGCAGCATTTTACGCTGGTTTACCATTTTTACTAGTATCTAGGCGTTCCATATTATTCCCGGTTCGTTTCGATTATCGATGAATACTAAGCGTGTGTCTTTGAGTTATAGCATTCCCTTATAATAAGTTTAAACTGTGTGCGAGTGAAGCGCTTTATATTAGTTGGTGTTATATTATTATCATCATCAGTTTATCAAAGCCCACTACTAAACAAAGCGTCCCCCCTGCCAAAAGATAACCTCATAGGGGGGCATCTACTATAGCATCCACACTTGGCAGATGGGTTAGCAACGATAGTTTTTTTTATTATTGTAAGTTTTAGAAAGATGTTACTACCTATCTCATGTTTATTAGTACTTCTTTTATATATATATATATATATATATATATATATATATATATATATATATATATATATATATATATATATATATATATATATATATATATATATATATATATATATATATATATATATATATATATATATATATATATATATATATATATATATATATATATATATGTAATATATACTTTTAAATAATTTTATTGTCATATTGATATTTATTGTCATTTCAATTTCATGCTGATTTTAAATTAATTTTTTTTATTTTAATTTTTAAATTTGATTTTTTTCAATGTATTTTTAATTTTTTATTTGAATTTGTTTTAATATTAACTTTATTTTATTTTCAATTTAAATTTTATTTTATATTTAATTTTAATTTAAATATTAATTTTTGTATTTATATTAATTTTTATTTCAATTTTATTTTTAGTTTTAAGTATTCTAATTTTTATTCCTTTTATTCCCTCTGTCGCCTCTTAAGACGCCCACGGGTTGAAATGGCTTAGTGGACTTTCTTACACTGCTACTACATGTCGTTATTGCGATTTTATCTATAATTGTTTGTATATACGCTTTTAATACGTAGTAGAGTCATGCAGTAGTTATATTATAGATCTAGCATGAATGGGTCAGCTTTTCCCGGGAAAGATCTCACAGAATACCAATGTAAAAATAAACTATGTGCTGTTTCTTTTTTCGTATTGTGAGTGCAGAGAACTGGACAGTCTTTTTACTGGTGACGAGTCATTTCGTCTTAGTCCTTAGCGGTGACAACTTGTCTGCATTTTAATTCTTAATTGAGGATGGATGTAGGTGTCTGTTGGCCACAATATTCACATACACAACTACTAACTAATTCTATAAAAGAAACGTAGATGCAGAGATTATGGAAACACCTTCTTGACATCTTTTTAATTTAGAACCTCGA
This sequence comes from Parnassius smintheus behrii, assembly GCA_036936625.1. Taxonomy (NCBI): domain Eukaryota; kingdom Metazoa; phylum Arthropoda; class Insecta; order Lepidoptera; family Papilionidae; genus Parnassius; species Parnassius smintheus. Next base: position 46,806,032 of record JAUPFT010000013.1, read on the forward strand.
ACCCTTTGAATATGGAGCAATGAAATGAGAGCGCCATATCTTAGGAGTCTTTCACAAATAAACCTCGTGGATGTCCCCTTTCACCGCGCGCTTCGGGTAATGAGCCGCCGGCGGAGGGCGAGCTTCCGGTTATGTGGAGCTTGTTTCAAAACGTGTATTCTTTGTTTGCACGTTGGCTCAGAAATAATCGTGAATTAGAGGTGCAGTTTGATTAAAATATATATATATATATATATATATATATATATATATATATATATATATATATATATATATATATATATATATATGAGATTCCTCGCTTTAATAAAAGTATATAAATTGGGGATTGATTATCTGTTGTTGTTAAAGTCACAGCCTATGTATTCTCGTTTCTAAGAGGGTTGTAGGGCAAGGAAATGTTCGCCGCGATGCCCCAATATATGTTGGCAAACTTCATATGCCTTCGAAATACTTTTTTCTTTTTTCTCAGACATACAAATCTCCTAAAAATTCTTTCACCGACAAGCACGTGGTAAATGAATCCTTAAAATTTTAGTAACGCCGGCCGGGATCAAATCCGAGTTGTTCGTGTACTATAAAATTTTCAGCGAGCACTTAGTCCCTGACTTACCACGGCTCCCTACACTACCACGGCTCGAACGAAGGCCTATATTTAGCAGTGGAAATGAATAAGTCAGAGACTAAGACTGAATAAGTTATAGACTTAAGAATTAGGTCCTCAAATAGATGGAGTGCCAAATTCATAAAACATTGTAACAACAACTACAACATGTAGGTAATTGAAAAATGATTTTGGTTTAAGGCTATGATAAATCTGTGGTGGAATCTATGTTCAGGAAAGCACTTGAAAACAACTGCGTTGATGATCATAAGAAAGATGTGACTTATGAAATAAATACACTTTGTGATTTTTCATTCATCATTAATTACAGCCCTTCATAAATCCACTTCTGAACATAGGGCCTCACCCAAGGTGTGCCACAAAGCACGGTCCTGAGCCACCTGCATCCATTGACTTCCTGCACATCTTACCAGGTCGTCACTCCATCTAGTGGGGGTTCGCCCTACACTTGCCTACCAGTAGGAGGCTGCCACTCGAGAACAGGTTCATCGAACTATATGGACGGTCCATTGCCACTGCAGCTTACTAATCTGTTGGGCTAAGTCGTTCACTCTGGTTCTACTGCGGATATCCCCATTTATAAGTTTATCACGCAGAGAAACCTCGTGCATAGCCCTCTCCATAGCTCGCTGAGCGACTTCGAGCGTCCTCATACGGCCAATAGTGAAGGACCACGTCTCAGTTCCATATGTCATCACTGGCAACACGCACTGGTTGTACAATTTCGTTTCAGGTTTTGAGGTATACCTGACGACGTTGACGCGTTGTGATACTATCATGAAAATCCGAAATGGTATGATGACTCTACCATATCCCTCCATCTCCCCCCATCCATTGTAGCCTATAATAGTATACAGCTAAACACAGGGCTCCTACATAGATTGCTTAATAGGAAAGATCTTGCCATAGGTGCCATGCTTGGCAGACGGGTTGTTAACCGCAGTTTAAATCATTTTGAATTATTATTCCTTATGACACTCGTGTAACGATATTCGGTAGTAGATTTAGTTACACCACAACAGCACGGTTACAAAATATTAAACAAAATTTGTGGAGAATAACATTATGATAATAATTTCAAACAAAATTTCTAATTTTGTTTGAAACGTACGAGTTGTGCCAATTACTAGATATGAAAGCCACGACACTTGCCCTGGGCAATGAAATGTTAAATAAGATAATGTATGTCACGCAAAATAACATATCCGGCAATATTTATATACGACTTCCACCCTTGTCTGAATAAAATTTTTATATTTTTACCCAAAAAAAGTGAAGCACGGACTGTAAACGTAATTAAGAGTTCATCCATTACCAATGATCATAGGCCTCTCCCATTTATTACTTAATTATACGAAAATGACCTCAAGCTACCACGCTTAGTGGGGGGTTGGTACCTGACCGTAGTTTTGTATTTATTAAATTTATCTGTTTCTTTGCCATGCCTCTACGATACCAGCACTACACGGAACCAATAATGGAATTGTTAATTGAAATTTTGACCTGTTAGCTCGCAAGGTCACGTAATTTGATCCTCATGTTTGCAAATTTTTGCTAACTTGCAAATTTTGCTATATTTTTTACTTTGGGACAATATTTATGGATAAAACTTACAGGAATTCTTGTTGAATTTATAAACATCAAATAAAATTATTTTTAGTTGCTAGAAATAGTAATAAAATTCATAAATTACCCTTTAAAGCATAGTAGTAGTAGATACATCACTTTTAGTCACAAAAGTACTAATAATTTAAATTTTACACGTTTGTTTTTTGAGAAATCTATATGAAAATGTTTGGAAATATATATACTTTTATCTTTTATGTGTTTCTATTCACTACTCATACCAAAATATTAAAAAATTAAAAAGAAATCCGAAAATTCACTGTTATTTGTATGAATTTTCAAACAATATTTTTTTCAAATATATTTTTGTGTGAATTTGAAATAAATACAATGTCAAGTTATTCGAAATATGTTATAAAACTATTTTTTATTTACACTAAAAATGAATAAGAATTGGAAAAATAACACATTTTTGACCCAACCGCTAAAATAGGCCTTCTCGATTTCGAACCTATTTTTGCGCTTACTTTTCACCTCTTATGCCCCAAATTTTATATCTACGTGTTTGTTTACAATGAATAGACAAAAGTATAAAACTCACCTTTTTATTCCAAAAACACACAGAAAAAGGAAAAAATTACTAAGCACCAGCTACACGCTACCACGCACTGCTGGTGTAAAAACCCGTTACGTCGGAATGACTTTTTATGTTTATTTTTTACTTGGCGCTGACAGATTGTGGTACCAAATTAAAGAGTATGTCTTTGTCTATGTCTGTATTATACTTTTTAGTATTTCTTTGTTATAGTTTATAATGACAAACCTTTTCTTGTCGGGTTGGCCCTCATAAATTCTTAAGGTACCTTATACCGAGCGAGCGTCGGCGCGTCGTGTAGGAGACACATGAGTACCATTGACGACGCCACAGTAGTACCGATTAACCACGTGCTAGGTAGTGAAGGAAAGCATCGTGAATGTCTGGGGAATCAAAATACTCACTCCATCTTTTACCAGACCGCCATTACCAGAAATAGAATGCCACTAGAGGAATTCCTTCTCCAACTTTTGTTGGTTTTCAACCACATGACCGCCCCATTGCCACTACAGTTTATCGTATGATTCATCGGGCTTTGTAGGTTAGGTTGGTACGCTAGGTCTACTATGAATATTCTGGTTACAGATTCTATCATGCAGAGAAGCTCACAGCAAAACCCCTCTAAATTATATGTAGGCACTCAAAAATTAAACCCTCTCCCAATTGTATCTCTGTAGTCAAAACTTTATGTTTATATTGAAAAAAAAAATCTTATGCACACTGCAAATACTGAAAGAATGTGCGGTATGTATGGCTTGGAGTTAATAAAAAATATAATATTATTCATTTATTCATAATTTATATATATTATTTATATAATTTTTACTTTTGGTTAACACATATATTTTACAAAACAAATACAATGTAAATAAAAACAACAAAAAAAAAACAAAAAGAAATAATAGCAACTACTACTACTTACTACTCTCAGACATCGTTGTTGTGTTGAATAAACTTCCCAATAGAGAAAATTTCAATTTCGCCATTTTTCTTTGAATGTGTGTCATTACCAAAAAACATCGTACTCGTTATCATTGTTTACATTGTTAGTAAATAAATTGAAATTGAAAAGTTTTCTGTTGAACAAAGACCCTATATTGATCGACACAATCCTGTTATATTTTAGTAAAGCTTTGTTCGTTTGAAATATTTTTGTCCTTTTTTTCTTTTAAATTTTCGTATTCTATTTATTATAGAAGTCTAAGAGAGTTCACACTTTTAGAATAATTAATCACGGGCCACATGTCCAGAAAAGGATTATAGTACACCAGTGTACGCGCAAGCACACGTGCACTCTCTATTGCCTCAATCTCATATTCTCTGATAGGACGGCAAACCAATACGGGTTTGCCGTTCTATCAGACAGAGAGGTCAGGGGCAGGATCAACAGCTTTACGCGCCTTCCGAGGCACCATGATGATACACCACCAACTTACTAACTCCAGGGTTCTGCTGAGAATTTCTCTACAAAAAACATAATAACTAATTTTTGTTGTCCCGACCCGAGATTTGAGTCCGGAACCTCATGATCAGCAGTAGGGTTTACGACCACTAGACCACCGCCGAGGTCAGTGCCCTTATCACTAACACTGATCTTACCTCTTCGCTAGGTAACGTCTTTTTTCTGTATTTTCTTCATCAGCCCAAAAGAGAAAACATGGGTCTCTTACTTCGATGGAACGATTTGCCTTAACCGTCACGCAGATAGACTATCACATTATCAGAAGTCTTGCTCATTTAACGCCTCTGCCCACATCAGATTGTGAATATATATATATATATATATATATATATATATATATATATATATATATATATATATATTAACAATTATATCGGTAGATGGCAGTCGGACTCGGTAGATGGCAGCGGGTCCAGAATTCACCCATGCGAAGCTGGAGCGGACTACTACACTCAGGTCACTACATTTAACATACGAAACACAGCATAAAGCCGCTATTTTCCACGCTATTTTTTCGGTATTCTTTGGCAGCGTGAATCTTCTCCAGTGGAGTCGACCCATTCGTGCTATAACTAATAGCTGCATGGCTCTAAAACGTATAAAATTTCCAATTTTTTATTTCTAGTTCCACTTTAATGTTACGCCATCCAATACATCACCTTTAGGCGGGATGTTAAATTTGAACTCTTTTAATGAAAGGCATACGGCCTACATACCTAGCTACATTACTCTGAGCGCGATGAAAGGGGACATCCATGCGGTTTGTTTGTTAGCTACCCCTGAGCCCTGAGACGTGGCGCTTTTTTCACGGTCTGAAGCACACGGGGCTACAGCGCCGTTAATAATACTCGTGTGTGCTGCATTATTTTTATGGGAGCTGTTTGCCGTTGGTTTTAATTCTTTCTATTATAAAAAAAATTGGCCGCTGTGTGTTGGGACACAGGTAAGATATGCATTCGGTGTAGGCTATATATTAGATATCAACCTATTTTTTTTTAAAGTCTAAATGCCTAAGTCTAATACAGTTACAGCCCATCAAAAGTCCATTGCTTAATATAAGCCTCCCCATGCCTTATATTTAGGGGGTTTTTCCATAGATACCACGTTTGGGTGGCAGGTTGGCTGCCACAGTTTTTTTTATGTAATTGGGAAGAGGCTACTGCAAGACCCACGGTTTTACACCGTCACTACAAGAATTAGTGTAAATAAGTATAATATATTGATCAACTTTAGCTTATGATAAAATATTCGTTATAGTATAATTAGTTACATTTATATCTTTTTCTCAAAATGTCTTTACTGTTTCATAATTTGTTTATGGTTGTTAGGAGAAAAAAGAATGTGTTGTGTACCTGCGTAGCTATTTAGAAAAGCGTACAATGTACATAAATGATACATTACACCTAATCAGTAACCATATGATACATTCACACTTACTTGGAGCAGAAGTGATTTAATAATCTGCTGTTTGCGCTACTTTAACGGTTGTATTGTGATTGTGTCCGTACTTATAACCGACTTCAAAAAGGAGAAGGTACTCAATGCGATTTTTAATGTGTGTTACCCCAGAACTTTTTATAGGTAAACTGATTTTAATGATTCTGTTTTTATTTTAAAGTTTGTGTTTTTCACGTGGTTCCATATAAACTTGTGTTTAAAAATAATTAATTCGCATATAATTAAGTTAGTAAATAAACATTTTAGGTTATATGCTGGGACGTCTCGTTTAAGAGTGAAATATTAAGATAACCTGATATTTACACACAGTCTTAAGTAGTAGGATATGTTTACACATTATTTTAATTATAACAACATATTTGTCAAACACAATCTATAAAAATAAATGCATTTGAATTTCAATTTGGATTTTTTCACTTCAAATGTTATTAAATTTGTTTTAATACTTTTACTACGTACTAGCAGTAGGCCTTGGTAATGCTTTTCATCTTAGAAGTCCCGAGTTGGATTTTTTACAGAATAGGGGTGACAAATGTGCGCACAGTCACTTGATGATAAATGGATTCTGTGACCCATAAGCACATTTATGCTCGATAAACAATCAAAAAGCAGATGCGTTGTCACCACTGAGGACTAAGATGAAATGCCTCGTTTTAAGTAAAAGGGGTCTCCGGTTCCCCATACTCACCATACGAAACACAGCAGCATCAACAGTTTTGAATATATATTAATTGAGGGAAAAAATGTACTCGTTTTTTCCCTATATTATAAAAAGTAGACTGTAAGTTCATTTGTCAGTTTTTTATTAAAAAAGTTACTTTTACTGGAACGTATTACTATTACCCAACACGTCCATGACTTACATATACAACAATGTTGCCAACGTTGCTTTCTTTTTAATTCTAAAAACAGAAATAAAATATCACAATTATTCAAAAGCAACATTGAATACAATATATGCCGTGACGGCACAAACCTGTGGTTTAGGAATTTGATAACCACTAAAATATAATTTACCGTTGGCAGCGGACTTTGCGCGGTGTGACGGTAATTACTAGTAATATCACCAATTATGGATCGAAAACAAAGTACTTTTTTTAGATCGAAATTGAAAATATTACTTATTCATTACACCTTAGAGTTTAGAAAGGTTGAACTGAAAATAAATTGCAGTTAATTGAGATCCAAATCAGTCGCGTAGCAGTGGCGGAGGGAGCGTGGCTGCATGCGACAGAATTTGGGAGACGAAAAGCAAGGAAAAGTCAGACAAAGTACTGACTATATTTTAATTCATTCATTACAGCCTATGCAGGAAGTCGATGGATGCGGGTGGCTCAGGACCGTGCTTTGGGGGAGGCCTATATTCAGCAGTCGACTTGTGAAGGGCTATAATGATGATGATGGTGATGATGATGATAATGATAGCGACTAACTTTAAATCTTTATACGTGGTAGAGCCATGCTGCAGTTATATTAGTAGTTTAGTTGTAGCACGAATGGGTCGGCTCGACCGGGGAAGGACCACGCTCTCACAGAATACCAGCGTGAAATAGTAGCCTAATGCTGCTGTATTTCGTATGGTGAGTGTAGAGAACCGGAGACCCTTTTTACTGGAAACGAGGCATTCCATCTTAGTCCTCACGGGTGACAACGCATCTGCATTTTGATTTGTAATCGAGGATAGATGTAGATGTCTATGGGCCGCAGCAACCACTTACCATCAGGTGGACTGTGTGCTCGTTTGTATAAAATCGAATCGTTTGTATAAGTCGATCCTATAAAAAAAAAATCAAATGAAAAAGTAAAAGTTGACTTCAAAGCCACTAAAAATCATCAAACAATTTATACATAATACGCTTCGTATGTTTCAAAAGTTGGTGCAAATATAGTGTCAAAAAGAATGAACCCCGAGTTCGTAAGCTATTGTGTGGAAACAATGATGTTAAAAATGAATTGGCTAAGATTTCTCTCCCCTCTCTAAACCACTATTCTGAACACCACTGCTTCCAGCACCACTACACTAGGAAAGACACCCGTCCACCGTCGATAATACGACACGTGTGTCACCTCTAAACGAAGCATCATCATGCAAATTATTCAAAATAATAAATAACCTATTGCGAAAACACACCCCACCACCCGGTGTTAGGAAGTTGGCGGTGCGCCCCCTCCCAACCGTGTCTTGGAAAGCACGTGAACGGCACGTTCTATCGGATAGAGGGTGCACCTGTGCTGCGCACAGACTCATGAACTCCCTGCGCAAATGGCTGGTCTCCTTTGAGGCTTAATAAGCTGCATAACAAAAACAACGGTAACTCATTGTTTGGGTGGCCAAATTTCCCAATGTTCCAACGTTTATTAATTGAAAAAAATTATATATAAATATCCACTGCCCCATACCATCCCATAGGAGTCATAACATGCGACAAATGGAAACCAATAAATTGACAGCAGCGTCTTTCTTATAGCAACTAAATAATAAAAAAGGGGACCTCTCTTTAAGAATGGTAACTATGGCAAATATTCTATGACGCAAAATATGGCTACCCATATTGGCCTACGTTCAGCTACAGACTTTTAATGGACAATAACGGTAACATTATTATAATTTATAAACGTACCATGTAAAAATATTTCACGCAGTATAAGTTTTACTGCAACCATGCAACAGTTATCGCCTTAAGGTTGTATAGAGCTCTTCTGAGCGAGTCTCTCGAGGCACTAGAACAAGTCCCCGGGCATTGGAGTGCTTTGTGCTCGAAGAACCGCTTTTGAAAGGATGAGAGGAAATGCATACCTTTAAGCCCCTCATTATAACGAGGATTTAATATTTCGCTTCCAGCGCCATACAAACGAACATTCTTAGCGGAATAAAAATAAATCTTTTAAATAGAGTGTTTCTGTTTAAGTAACTTTTCTTAATTTTCATTTAATGACAATCCACTTTGAAAGAACTTTTTGAATCATTTTTTTATATTCATTGGATTTTTATATTATTGCTGCTTGTGTAATAAGTGAGATAACTAGGAGTAAGTCTCTTGGTCACGATGACTTCAGCATTAAGGACTTACAACATGCGGGTGTGAATTTGCTAAAGTTGTGTGGGGTAGATGTGTCTACTGACAATCCACTTTGAAAGAACTTTTTGAATCATTTTTTTATATTCATTGGATTTTTATATTATTGCTGCTTGTGTAATAAGTGAGATAACTAGGAGTAAGTCTCTTGGTCACGATGACTTCAGCATTAAGGACTTACAACATGCGGGTGTGAATTTGCTAAAGTTGTGTGGGGTAGATGTGTCTACTGTTTAACCTATGTCTAGGATATACGTACTTACCAGGAGAGCTTATGAAAACCATCCTCATTAAGACCACTATTAAAAACCAAAGAAACCAATATTAAGAAATAAGACTTGTGATTTTGAAGACGTTGGGTCCAATTATCGGCCCAATATATTTGGCTAATGTAGTTGCAAAGGTTTTCGATGGTTTGCTTGATCAGCAACTCAGCCAACACATTCACCTACATGAGGCTCAGTTTGGTTTTAGGCCGGAGCTTTCAACTGAAACTGTATTTTTTTGTTTGTTTTGTTTTATTTAAGCATACTATCCAGTATTACACTACGCGAAAAACTTCAGTTTACGTGTGTTTCTTGGACCTGTCGAAGGCATTTGATCTGCTTTCGTACAACGTTTTATGGGATTAACTTAACCAGGAAACTAGGATACCCAAGAAAGTAATTAACCTCTTCAAATATTAGTATCACAACCAAACTAACTGTGCAAAGTGGACTGGCTCATATCGTCGGAGTACAGGTTGGAGTGCGGGGTGGGGCAGGGTGGCCTAAGCTCCCCTCAACTTTCATCCTGTACATCAACGGTCTGATTGATGAGGTCAGTGATGCAGTAGTCTACTGCTCAATTGAAGGTCATTTTGTTAATAATATAAGCTATGCCGATGACATGTTGTTGCTGAGTCCTACGATCAGGGCCCTCGAAACGCTAGTGGGTATCTGTGAAAGGTACGCGGCGGCTCATAGTCTAATACGAGGGAACTACTCGTGTTTAAGGCTGGGAATAGAATACTTAAGTCTGTTCTTCATATTAGACTTGGAGGAGTTTCACTGTGTAGAGTCACTAAATTCGGATATCTGGGACACTGGGTCGCCGAGGACCTCTCTGACAATCTAGATGTTGAACAGGAACGTAGAGCGTTGGCAGTGAGGTGTAATATGCTTGCCCGCAGGTTTGCTAGGTGTACGAATTATGTTAGGATAATATTATTCAAAGCTCATTTATGCAACCTGAGTCTTTCTTCAGGTTGCTTCCCTGATGCCCTCAAGAAAGCCCTAGTTCACCCCATTTACAAGAGTGGAGATCGAAGCCAGCCCAATAATTACCGCCCCATTTCGGTCTTACCCGCCCTGTCTAAGATCCTGGAGAGGCTGATCAACAACCAGTTAATCCAATTCCTAGAGAAAATGAACTTACTGTCCCCTGAGCAATTTGGTTTTAGATCTGGCAGATCTACAGCAGATGCGGTTCACTCTCTCACAGATCATGTGATTAGAAACTTAGACAAGGGTAATAAATGTTTATCGGTCTTCCTGGACTTGGCCAAGGCCTTCGACACGGTTTCGATTCCCATCCTCTTGTCTAAACTGGAGGCAATTGGTGTCAGAGGTGCCCAACTATCCCTCTTCCAGAGTTATTTTTCAAACCGAAACCAGGCTGTCACTATCAATGGAAAAGTGAGTTCCGAACTATCCATGAGTTACGGTGTTCCCCAGGGAAGTATTCTTGGCCCGACGCTCTTCTTGGTCTATATCAATGACCTCTGCTCTCTCAAAATTCCTAGTTGTAAGATTGTCTCATTTGCAGACGATACCGCCCTAATTTTCCCGGCCTGCTCCTGGAAAGATACCTTCCAACTTGCCCAATCTGGTCTGAACTTAGTCTCTCTCTGGCTCCGTACTAATCTACTCACTCTCAATTCCAAAAAAACCCAGTATATCACCTTCTCCCTCCGCAGTATTCCACCCAAAGCATTAGAAAATTATCGATTAATTGATCATTCCCATTCCGACCACCCCCTCTTCCCATGTAACTGTGAACCTCTTACCTCGACCGATTCCACAAAATATTTAGGTACTATTATAGACAATAAACTGACCTTCCAGCCTCACATCAACCTCACCGCTTGTAGACTCCGTAAACTTATGTTCGTTTTTAAAAATCTTCGCCAAGTCGCAGATCCTTGTCTAGTTAGATCAGTCTATTTAGCACTTTGTCAGTCACTTATAGTCTACTGTTTAACAACCTGGGGTGGTGCGAGTAAGTCAATACTAATTAAGCTGGAAAGAGCCCAAAGAGCGGTCCTCAAAGTCTGTACGTTCAAACCCCTGCTATCACCAACCTTCGATCTTTATCAGTATTGTGAGGTTCTTTCAGTTCGCCAACTCTTTATTTTATTAACTGTCCTCAAACAACATAGTAGTTGCAGCTATGTTCCCTCTTTAACGTTTTCCCAGCGAAATCACCTTGTAGTACGTTCAACCCCGTTTAAAACTCTAACCTCACAACGCTTTTTCTGTTTCTTGGGCCCCTTCCTCTATAATAGACTACATCGTGTGCTCAACATCTTTCCTCTTACAAAACTGTCCTGCAAATCCAAAGTCTCTAATTATTTGCAGACTATGAACTATGAGGAGACTGAATCTCTCCTCCTTCCTATCAGGTAGGTATTAATATACTAACGCCCACACCCACTCTGACACACGCACTCACACACACACACACACACACACACACACACACACACACACACACATACACACACACACATACACACACACACACACACACACCATTTCTCTCTCTTTTCTCTCTTTTTTTGATTACTTTGCAATCACTAACTGTACCTTAATGATCCACATCCTGTGAGGAGAGTGCTGGTGCTCTGAAACACAGGCTCTTAGCCTAGCTCGGACGCCAGTCTCTCACAATCTAAATATGTTTTTTCCCTGGTAAAAACCTCTGTTCATTACTATACTAATATTTTAGATTGTGGAGAAAATAAAGAATTTTTATTATTATTATTATTATTATTATAATTTACTAACCCTATATTTTATTTTAGTTTTTAAGTGTAACGTAAACATAAAAAAATAAACACTCACGCCTGTCACCCAGAGGGGTAGGCAGAGACTACAGACTTCCATTTAGCACGATCATGACATACCTCTCTCGCCTCTTTCACATCCATATACCTATGCATACATGCTCGTCGGTTAAGGGTACTCTTAATTTGGCCCATTTTTAGTATATCACCAATTTGGTTGACAAACTTCTGCATAGGACGTCCCTTTCCGACTCTTACATTCACTTCTGCAACATATATTTGCTTTGTCAGTCTTTCCGCATTCATTCTTTCTACATGACAAAACCACCGATGCATTCCTTTCTTAATCCTGGTCACCGCATCATCTTGCAAACCACACTCTTCTTTTATCACACAGTTTCTCACCCTGTCACTCAGATTCAGCCCTAGCATACAGCATTGTGAATTAACATAACAGCGAAAACATTTCTACTGCATTTATTCTACTCTCGTGCTTCTTCTGCCACACCCAACTTTCACTACCATACGTTAAAGTAGGGACTAATACAGCATTGTGAATTGCCATACGTGCCTTTTTTGACACATTCTTACTTTTGACAATAGAGTGTAGAGCCCCATTTACTTTATTTCCTACACTCACTCGTCGTTCAATATCCTTATCATATCTCCCATCCCTGCTGAATACACATCCGAAATATAGGAACTCATCCACTTGCTCAATTAACTCTCTTTCTATTCTTATTTCAGATACCGTTTTGCTTTCTTCTCTTTCAAAAACCATCACTTTCGTCTTACTTGCGTTCACTTTCATTCCCCTTTCTTTTAATGACCTGTTCAATAATGTAACCATCATTTGCAACTCGGCCGCAGACGACGCTAGTATGACTTGATCATCGGCGTACAAAAGGCATTTGATGAAATCTAATCAAATGCCTTTTTAAGTGTAAATAATAATAATAATAAAATAATTTATATTTATCTCGTTTAAACAAATTTTTAGCCTACATTTACTTTTGTTCTAGGAGGTAATTCTCCTATTCCGTTTGGATTATCTCCTCGTCCTCCTGTTAACCTAATTCTTTAACCTATCTCTGTTGCCAAATATCAGTGCATGCGCTGCTGTATACCGTCCCGCTCAGGGTAGAGAAAGGCATTGTAAGCTTTCCATTTTCACCTTCAGTTTAATAACTCTGCAATGAACACTTATGGACAGCCTTTGGTAGTTCACTATTCGATATCGTGAATCGTGACTGCCTCGTTGGTCTAGTGGTTGTAGTAGTGCGACTGCCGATCATGGTCCTAGTTTTGAATCCCGGGTCGGGCCAAAAAATCAATAATGAGTATTTCTATCAAGAAATTCTCAGTAGCTGCCCGGAGTTAGGAAGTGGGCGGTGTCTCACCCCCGTGGCTCGGAAAGCACGTAAAGCCGTTGGTCCTGCGCCTGATCTCTCTCCCGGTCGTGTCGCTTTACCGTCCCATCGGATTACGAGAGTGAGGAAATAGAGAGTGCACCTGTGCTTACGCATACACTTGGGCACTATAATCCTGTCCTGCGCCGATGGCTAGCCTCCGTTGAGGTAGGCCGCCGTGACCGAAATTCGGTCTGGAGGACATTATTATTATTATTCGATATCGACTTTGGTTCATTTTGAAACAGCCAAACCATCGGCTTGTGTTTTTTTTGTCTGTAATGATATCATAAACACGCCGAAACGAGTCTGCTTCAAATTTAGTAATCATATCGCGATAATACTCCATGCGGGCCTATTTCAGAGCATCGATAGGGTTGTGCGACAACCAGTGAAACTAATCTTCTCAAGAAGGTGTGATCCAATTTTCCATCCACGTTTCCTTCCATAACAACAGTAGAAAGGTGAACAACAAAAAGTCAAAATGTCTTCATCTTTCGAAGTTAGTCGACTATGATGAAATTTGTATTAACGTTGCATGTCTGTCATGTCATGTCATTTATCTCCTCGTCATTAAATGCCGTAGATATTTGAAGCATATCAAAAGTTTCGGCTTCGTATTTTAAATCGTAAAAATTCAACGCATGAAACTATTCATGATGCCATTGAGTTATAAGTACTTCGTACGAACGTGCGTTGTATATGTATATCGAATATCGATGCCCGAATTTTTTTTTATTAATTAAGGTCGTAAAAAATGTGAGAGAAAAATTTGAAATTGGAACATCAGTATCTTTACTCGTTTTATTTTCAAAGTAAAATATCTTATTTAAAAAAAATACTTCTTTGCAGAAACACGAAACACAGCATAAAGCCGCTATTTTCCACGCAATTTTTTCGGTATTCTTTGGCAGCGTGAATCTTCTCCAGTGGAGTCGACCCATTCGTACTATAACTAATAGCTGCATGGCTCTAAAACGTATAAAATTTCCAATTTTTTATTTCTAGTTCCACTTTAGTATTACGCCATCCAATACATCACCTCTAGGCGGGATGTTAAATTTGAACTCTTTTAATGAAAGGCATACGGCCTACATACCTAGCTGGCTGCATTTTGCAGGCGACTCATTACTCTGAGCGCGATGAAAGGGGACATCCATGCGGTTTGTTTGTTAGCTACCCCTGAGCCCTGAGACGTGGCGCTTTTTTCACAGTCTGAAGCACACGGGGCTACAGCGCCGTTAATAATACTCGTGTGTGCTGCATTATTTTTATGGGAGCTGTTTGCTATTGGTTTTAATTTTTCTATGTTAAAATATAAAAAATGGCCGCTGTGTTTTGGGGACACAGGTAAGATATGCATTCGGTGTAGGCTATATATTAGATATCCCCCTATTTTTTTAAAAGTCTAAAGTCTAAATGCCTAAGTCTAATACAGTTACAGCCTATCAAAAGTCCACTGGTTAATATAAGCCTCCCCCATGCCTTATATTTAGGGGGTTTTGCCATAGATACCACGTTTGACTGGTAGGTTGGCAGCCATAGTTTTTTTTAAGTAATATGGAAGAGGCTACTGCAAGGCCCACGGTTTTACACCGTCACTACAAGAGTTAATGTAAATAAGTATAATATATTGATCAACTTTAGCTTATGATAAAATATTCGTTATTGTATAAGTAGTTACATTTATATCTTTTTCTCAAAATGTCTTTACTAATTCATAATTTGTTTATGGTTGTTAGGAGAAAAAAATGTGTTGTGTACTTGCGTAGCTATTTAGAAAAGCGTACAATGTACACAAATGATACATTACAACAAATCAATAAACATATGATACATTCATAATTACTTGGAGCAGAAGTGATTTAATAATCTGCTGTTTGCGCTACTTTAATGGTGGTATTGTGATTGTATCCGTACTTATAACCGACTTCAAAAAGGAGAAGGTACTCAATGCGATTTTTTAATGTGTGTTACCTCAGAACTTTTTATAGGTAAACTGATTTTAATGATTCTGTTTTTATTTTAAAGTTTGTGTTTTTCATGTGGTTCCATATACACTTGTGTTTAAAAATAATTAATTCGCATATTATTTAGTAAATAAACATTTTAGGTCATATGCTGGGACGTCTCGTTTAAGAGTGAAATATTAAGAAAACCTGATATTTACACACAGTCTTAAGTAGTAGGATATGTTTACACATTATTTTAATTATAACAACATATTTGTCAAACACAATCTATAAAAATAAATGCATTTGAATTTGAATTTGGATTTTTTCACTTCAAATGTTATTAAATTTGTTTTAATACTTTTACTACGTACTAGCAGTAGGCTTTGGTAATGCTTTTCATCTTAGAAGTCCCGAGTTGGATTTTTTACAGAATAAGGGTGACAAATGTGCGCACAGTCACTTGATGGTAAATGGATTCTGTGACCCATAAGCACATTTATGCTCGACAAAGAATCAAAAAGCAGATGCGTTGTCACCACTGAGGACTAAGATGAAATGCCTCGTTTTAAGTAAAAGGGGTCTCCGGTTCCCTATACTCACCATACGAAACACAGCAGCATCAACAGTTTTGAATATATATTAATTGATGGAAAAAATGTACTCGTTTTTTCCCTATATTATAAAAAGTAGACTGTAAGTTCATTTGTCAATTTTTTATTAAAAAAAAAGTTACTTTTACTGGAACGTATTGCTATTACTCAACACGTCCATGACTTACATACACAACAATGTTGCCAACGTTGCTTTCTTTTTAATTCTAAAAACAGAAATGAAATATCACAATTTTTCAAATGCAACATTGAATACAATACATGCCGTGACTGCATAAACCTGTGGTTTAGGAATCTGATAACCACCAAAATATAATTTACCGTTGGCAGCGGACTTTGCGCAGTTTGACGGTAATTACTAGTAATATCACCAATTATGGATTGAAAACAAAGTACTTTTCTTTAGATCGAAATTGAAAATATTACTTTTTAATTACACCTTAGAGTTTAGAAAGGTTGAACTGAAAATAAATTGCAGTTAATTGAGATCCAAATCAGTCGCGTAGCAGTGGCGGAGGGAGCGTGGCTTCATGCGACAGAATTTGTTAGACGAAAAGCAAGTAAAAGTCAGACAAAGTACTGACTATATTTTAATTCATTCATTACAGCCTATGCAGGAAGTCGATGGCTGCGGGTGGCTCAGGACCGTGCTTTGGGGAAGGCCTATGTTCAGCAGTGGACTTGTGAAGGGCTATAATGATGATGATGGTGGTAATGATGATAATGATAGTGACTACCTTTAAATCAAATGAAAAAGTAAAAGTTGACTTCATAGCCACTAAAAATCATCAAACAATTTATACATAATACGCTTCGTATGTTTCAAAAGTTGGTGCAAATATAGTGTCAAAAAGAATGAACCCCGAGTTCGTAAGCTATTGTGTGGAAACAATGATGTTAAAAATGAATTGGCTAAGATTTCTCTCCCCTCTCTAAACCACTATTCCGAACACCACTGCTTGCAGCACCACTACATTAGGAAAGACACCCGTCCACCGTCGTTAATACGACACGTGTGTCACCTCTAAACGAAGCATCATCATGCAAATTATTCAAAATAATAAATAACCTATTGCGAAAACACACCCCACCACCCGGTGTTAGGAAATTAGGCGGTGCACCCCCTCCCAACCGTGTCTTGTAAAGCACGTGAACGGCACGTCCTATCGGATAGAGGGTGCACCTGTGCTGCGCACAGACTCATGAACTCCCTGCGCAAATGGCTAGTCTCCTTTGAGGCTGGCTTCCTAGACCGAAATAGAATCTGGACGATATTACTATAATAAGCTGCATAACAAAAACAACGGTAACTCAGGGTTTGGGTGGCCAAATTTCCCAATGTTCCAACGTTTATTTATTGAAAAAAATTATATATAAATATCCACTGCCCCATACCATCCCATAGGAGTCATAACATGCGACAAATGGAAACCAATAAATGGACAGCAGCGTATTTCTTATAGCAACTAAATAATAGAAAAGGGGACCTCTCTTTAAAAGTAGTAACTATGGCAAATATTCTATGACGCAAAATATGGCTACCCATATTGGCCTATGTTCGGCTACAGACTTTTAATGGACAGTAACGGTAACATTATTATAATTTATAAACGTACCATGTAAAAATATTTCACGCAGTATAAGTTTTACTGCAACCATGCAACAGTTATCGCCTTAAGGTTGTATAGAGCTCTTCTGAGCGAGTCTCTCGAGGCACTAGAACAAGTCCCCGGGCATTGGAGTGCTTTGTGCTCGAAGAACCGCTTTTGAAAGGATGACTAAAAGAGGAAATGCATACCTTTAAGCCCCTCATTATAACGAGGATTTAATATTTCGCTTCCAGCGCCATACAAACGAACATTCTTAGCGGAATAAAAATAAATCTTTTAAATAGAGTTTTTCTGTTTAAGTAACTTTTCTTAATTTTCATTTAATGACAATCCACTTTGAAAGAACTTTTTGAATCATTTTTTTTATATTCATTGGATTTTTATATTATTGCTGCTTGTGTAATAAGTGAGATAACTAGGAGTAAGTCTCTTGGTCACGATGACTTCAGCATTAAGGACTTGCAACATGCGGGTGTGCATTTGCTAAAGGTGTGTGGGGTGGATGTGTCTACTGTTTAACCTATGTCTAGGATATACGTACTTACCAGGAGAGCTTATGAAAACCATCCTCATTAAGACCACTATTAAGAACCAAAGAAACCAATATTAGGAAATAAGACTTGTGATTTTGAAGACGTTGGGTCCAATTATCGGCCCAATATATTTGGCTAATGTAGTTGCAAAGGTTTTCGACGGTTTGCTTGATCAGCAACTCAGCCCACACATTCACCTACATGAGGCTCAGTTTGGTTTCAGGCCGGAGCTTTCAACTGAAACTGTATTTTTTTGTTTGTTTTGTTTTATTTAAGCATACTATCCAGTATTACACTACGCGAAAAACTTCAGTTTACGCGTGTTTCTTGCACCTGTCGAAGGCATTTGATCTGCTTTCGTACAACGTTTTATGGGATTAACTTAACCAGGAAACTAGGACACCCAAGAAAGTAATTAACCTCTTCAAATATTGGTATCACAACCAAACTAACTGTGCGAAGTGGACTGGCTCATATCGTTGGAGTACAGGTTGGAGTGCGGGGTGGGGCAGGGTGGCCTAAGCTCCCCTCAACTTTCATCCTGTACGTCAACGGTCTGATCGATGAGGTCAGTGATGCAGTAGTCTACTGCTCAGTTGAAGGTCATTTTGTTAATAATATAAGCTATGCCGATGACATGTTGTTGCTGAGTCCTTCGATCAGGGCCCTCGAAACGCTAGTGGGTATCTGTGAAAGGTACGCGGCGGCTCATAGTCTCAGATATAATTCTAACACGAGGGAACTACTCGTGTTTAAGGCTGGGAATAGAATACTTAAGTCTGTTCTTCATATTAGACTTGGAGGAGTTTCACTGTGTAGAGTCACTAAACGGATATCTGGGACACTGGGTCGCCGAGGATCTCGCTGACAATCTAGATGTTGAACAGGAACGTAGAGCGTTGGCAGTGAGGTGTAATATGCTTGCCCGCAGGTTTGCTAGGTGTACGAATTATGTTAGGATAACATTATTCAAAGCTTACTTTCAGACATTCTACACCTGCAGCCTGCGGACGAAGTGTACTCGCCGAACTTTCAATGCGCTACGTGTTCAGTACAACAAATGATTTAAGATGTTGTTGGGGTTGCCACGCGTGGACAATTATGTAATATAATAATTTACTAACCCTATATTTTGTTTTAGTTTTTAAGTGTAACGTAAACATAAAAACATAAACACTCACGCCTGTCACCCAGAGGGGTAGGCAGACACTATAGACTTCCATTTAGCACGATCCTGACATACCTCTCTCGCCTCTTTCGTATCCATATACCTACGCATACATGCTCGTCGGTTAAGGGTACTCTTAATTTGGCCCATTTTTAGTATATCGCCAATTTGGTTGACAAACTTCTGCATAGGACGTCCCTTTCCGACTCTTACATTCACTTCTGCAACATATATTTGCTTTGTCAGTCTTTCCGCATTCATTCTTTCTACATGACCAAACCACCGATGCATTCCTTTCTTAATCCTGGTCACCGCATCATCTTGCAAACCACACTCTTCTTTTATCACACAGTTTCTCACCCAGTCACTCAGATTCAGCCCTAACATACTCCTTAGCGACAACATTTCTACTGCATTTATTCTACTCTCGTGCTTCTTCTGCCACACCCAACTTTCACTACCATGCGTTAAAGTAGGGACTAATACAGCATTGTGAATTGCCATACGTGCCTTTTTTGACACATTCTTACTTTTCACAATAGAGTGTAGAGCCCCATTTACTTTATTTCCTACATTCACTCTTCGTTCAATATCCTTATCATATCTCCCATCCCTGCTGAATACACATCCCAAATATACGAACTCATCCACTTGCTCAATTAACTCTCCTTCTATTCTTATTTCAGATACCGTTTTGCTTTCTTCTCTTTCAAAAACCATCACTTTCGTCTTACTTGCGTTCACTTTCATTCCTCTTTCTTTTAATGACCTGTTTTTTAATGTAACCATCATTTGCAACTCGGCCGCCGATGACGCTATTATGACTTGATCATCGGCGTACAAAAGGCATTTGATGAAATCTAATCAAATGCCTTTTTAAGTGTAAATAATAATAATAATAAAATAATTTGTATTTATCTTGTTTAAACAAATTTTTAGCCTACATTTACTTTTGTTCTAGGATGTAATTCTCCTATTCCGTTTAGATTATCTCCTCGTCCTCCTGTTAACCTAATTCTTCAACCAATCTCTGTCGCCAAATGTCAGTGCATGCGCTGTTGTATACCGTTCTGCTCAGGGTAGAGAAAGGCATTGTAAGCTTTCCATTTTCACCTTCAGTTTAATAACTCTGCAATGAACACTTATGGACAGCCTTTGGTAGTTCACTATTCGCTATCGTGAATCGTGACTGCCTCGTTGGTCTAGTGGTTGTAGTAGTGCAACTGCTGATCACGGTCCTAGTTTCGAATCCCAGGTCGGGCCAAAAAATCAATAATGAGTATTTCTATCAAGAAATTCTCAGTAGCTGCCCGGAGTCAGGAAGTGGGCGGTGTGTCACCACCGTGCCTCGGAAAGCACGTAAAGCCGTTGGTCCTGCGCCTGATCTCTCTCCCGGTCGTGTCGCTTTACCGTCCCATCGGATTACGAGAGCCCGATTTTTTTTTATTAATTAAGGTCGTAAAAAATGTGAGAGAAAAATTTGAAATTGGAACATCAGCATCTTTACTTGTTTTATTTTCAAAATAAAATATCTTATTTAAAAAAAATACTTCTTTGCAGAAATTTCAGGGGTCTGTCGTATTGAAATAATACTAGTTTTTACGGAATTTATCGCGTATATTTAACTTTTTAAATACCCGACGTTTCGAACGCTTTACAGCACTCATGGTCACGGGCGGGACTGAGATGTTCAACGTCCATATGTCATAGTTAACCGCGGTTACCATAGATTAAAATTTTACTTTTGTTCCGATCTATGCAGTATGAACTTATGGTATCTTGAAGTCTTGCAGTTGTATGCTTGGGTTGGGATTTAATTTTATTTATTATAGGATCCCAAGCAGATGGTAGCACCCAGCCATCTTCTCTATTGAAATTAGTATGTTTTTTGATTTCAATAGCCTCGCGAATCATCCTTGGAAGGAATCGGTGTTCTTTAGCGAGGATCTGCGGTCTATTAAATAGTGTGTGTAGTGACGGGGGCGATCCTGTGCGAGTTCGCAGACTGCAGACTTCCCGGAGCGTCGATTCTTCACATCAGCTATATGTTCTTTAACGCGGGTTTTATTGATCTTTTAGTTTGTCCTATGTAGGAGAGACCACATTCACAATCAAGCTTGTACACTCCTGCATCTTGCAGAGGGACATTACACTTGACCGATGGTAAAAACCGACCAATCTTCTTCAGCGGCTTGAAGTGTGTTTTGATGGAAGCACGCTTCAAGATGTAGCCAATCTTGTCAGTGACTCCTCTAACATATGGCAGTACAGCAGGTACACGCTCGACTGTGGCCGGCTTCACTCGTTCACTGTGATGTAGGCGCGGGACTCGAAGCTTGTTGTCATGCAAAACTTGCTTGACATGGTGGAGCTCTGCAGCCAGGTGTTTACTGTCACAGCTCCCTCGTGCTCTCCGAAACAAAGATTTACCCACGGTAGCTAACTGTGAAGGATGGTGGTGAGAATCACCGTTTAAATATCTATCTGTATGGGTCTTTTTTCTATACACAGTATGGCTCAAGGTGTTATCAGGATTCTGAATTACTAACACATCTAGAAAAGCTAAGGAATTGTTTGCCTCTAACTCCATTGTGAACTGAATTTTAGAATTTATAGAGTTAAGATGGTCTAAAAATGCAGTTACTTTATCTAAAGGTAGAATTGTGAAAATGTCGTCTACGTACCGCTTGTAGAACCTTGGATTTATGGGAGAACTAAGCAGGGCTTTCTCCTCAAAGTCTTCCATGAATATGTCGGCGACGATGGGAGATACAGGTGAGCCCATCGCCACACCATCTACTTGCTTGTAGAACTCCTCCTTCCACAATAGGTAGCCAGATGTAAGGCAGTGTCTGAGTAATACTGCATATTCTACGGGCATGTTGTTTTCTTCTAGCCTTCTAGTTACAATTGAGATGCAGTCTTCAACAGGTAAGCATGTAAACAATGACTGCACATCAAAACTGACCATAGTTTCATTGTCTGCCAGATGTAGGTCTTTAATCTCGCTGACAAAATGGTAGGAATCCTTTATGTGTGCTCTTGTGTGTCCCCTGAGTGGTGAGAGTATTTTCGCTAAGTGTTGAGCCAATCTGTAAGTTGGTGAATCGATTTGGCTCACTATGGGACGTAATGGAGCATTGGCCTTGTGTATTTTTGGTAACCCATACAATTTTGGTGATTTGGCGCACGTAGGTATTATCCATTTTACGTCCAGATTTAATTCTGTCTGTCGTATTTTATCCGCGCGGTCAAATCGTTCTTATTTATTAATATTCGTTCTTTTTCTCTATTTATTCAGGTATTTTTGTTTGTGAACATGTCAATCCCATATATATTTCCCATGCACATACTTAATGCAATACCGTAATAAACAGTTATCTTGTATATGCTAAGAAACATGCTGTTTGTGCAAAAGTTGGCTTGCACTTAACGAATTATTTATTTTCTATGACAACAGCCTTTACATAGCTTACAACATATTCCGAAATTTTTGCTCAACGTTAGCTTTTTCCAGTACCTACTTGAGACGATCAAAAACAACCAAAGTAACTCAAGAGTAGAAACGCGCACCGGACAAAAATAGACTAGGTAAGTTCTTTAATGTAAAAATTCGTCTACAATACATACATAGAGGTATATATTTATTTGAGTATCGATTTACACTGCTGTGTTCCGATCGGAATTCGTTCAGAGAGGCACTACACCTACAAGCTCTAAAGTATTCCACCTCAGAGGCGACACCGCATCTGTAGCCTTCTTTGTTTCAAGTTCGCTGCAGGTTTCGATAAGCTGCTGGAGCCATTTATCATCAGGAGAACTTTAAATATGTTTGTCACTTTAGCCTTATAAAAGAAACGTCGAAATTCTTTCAATCTTCTCGATCGTGGCTTTTAAAGAATTTAACAAAAAATCCACTTCAAATACTCCCCACTACGCGACTTGTTTAAATAAGTAATGAAACCTAGACTGTGTCCTTTTCACTGCTCGACACAATGATTATGAAAGCATAAGCCACTCCATCATCATCGTTACAACCTTTCACAGGTAAACAGCTAATCTAGCCACAAAGTACGTTGGTTCATGCCACCTGCATGCGTCCACTTCCTGCACCACTTACTAGATTGTCACTCCATCAAGTGAGAGCCACCAAACAGATCAGTAAGCTGAATTGACAAACAGCCGGCCATATTGCTCGAAGAACCAACAAATGAGCGGTCTCGTAACAGTAAGCGTGAAATAACAATTTAATGCTGCTTTGTCTTCTATGGTGAGTAGCTAGAATCGGAGACTCTTTTTAGTAGTAACGAGACATTCCATCTGAGCCCTCTCGAGTGAAAACGGACGGTCTGTATTTTTGTTTATATATTACGCATAAAATATTAAACTGGCGTTGAATAATTGAAGTGACAATGGCCTGACCATATTGAAAGAAAGAACATATTTATTTATTGCCGCAACTGGCTTTTTCAAAACAATAATATTACAAACAAAAGAAATGGATATCGGCAACAAAAACTCACCGACTCAGTCTGATGCAACAGTAACAGAGTACCCGCAACGCTCATATTGTGGCTCGGCCACATAAGTAGACTCACGAGCAATCGCTGCATCTTATAACTTATAACAACTAAGTAACTAAGCAAAGTTAGCGCTAAACGTAATACATATATATATATATATATATATATATATATATATATATATATATATATATATATATATATATATATATATATATATATATATATATATTAAACTATAGTCAACCAAATCTAAGAAATACCTTTTGACGTTTCACATTAATCATTCAGCAATTATAACTTTGCACAAGCGTACTCACACGATTTAAAATAAGCTTTTACGTAAACGCGAAGAATTATAAAGTTATCTACATTTCTTTACAACGTGTATAGTTTTTATTACTGCTTTAAATTTGAATCTTTAAATCAAAGCAAAATATTAAAAAATAACCAGTATCAACTTTTTTTACTTTTTTAGAAGTAAACGAATCACTAATTTTTTTAATGTATTATTTTTAAATTTAATTTTTATATTTAAAATTCCTTAAATAACATGAATCATGAATAAAACAAGTTTATTTTTTAAATTTGTTAATGTCAATTGTGTAGGCAAAAAAACTCATATACAAGCCCGCGCTGAAAAAACCACTACGTAATCTCAATATTCAGCCATTTCGGGAGCTTACTGTGCGTAATTTTGTGATATTTTATTGTTTGTCTTCTTATTTAGTTCCTGGGCTTTAACTTTTTGCACTGTTTCACAAAGGATCATTGGGAAAAGTGGTAGATAAAACAAAAAAAATAATGGAAGACTTTGAAAGAGACATTAATTTTGACCGCATTATTGAAAATCAAATAATAATTAATCTAAACAACGACAGCTCAAGTAGTTGTACTGAAAGTGATTGAATAAATTTGTTTTTAATCTAGTTTTAAATTTTTATAACGGTGCTTCTGGAAATAAGCAGTAACAACAAATACGTATAAACTGATAAATCTTGTGTTTTATATTATCCGTTTTAATTTATTCTGGTATTATTCAAACCAAACTATAAATGATTACCGACTCTAAATAATCGATATCGATTTTTTTTAAGGATCGAATATTGTACCTACGTTCCCATTTTTTTGGTTGGCATGCCTGGTGCAATAAGTCTGATAGCTGTCAAAATGTATTTCTTAGATTTGGTCGACTATAGCTTGTCAGGCAAACGTTGTTCTGCCTTTTTTGATGACCCTTTTTCATGTCCTATTAAAAATCCTTAAATTTGCAAAAAAAAATTGGGTAACTCATGGACAAATAAACTATCTTATCTTTCAAGTTGGACCAAACTGCACACGGTGTGCAAATTTGTGACAAACAACGTGACATGTAATTTATATATATTACGATATAATGTAGTCGACTTAATCAACATCTCATCATATAGCTCTAAGAATCGACGACATATTATGTAGAAGAAATAGCAAATTAGTACAATAAATACTGACTAATAGGTTTCCTTTAAAATCTTTAATTTTAAAACAACTAGTGTAAAAATAAAGACCTGATTTTTTTAACAAAATGAAATCCACTCGATTATGCATGAGAGCGTAAGTAACCGAAGTTCTTCAGACTGTGATTTTGTACAGTCAACGACTTCAACATGTCTTGAGCGCCGTGTCTGTGCAATGAAACGCGATGCTCCCCTTTATCGAACGCCAAACTTGTTGCCATGCTGAATTTGAATAAAAGCGGTTATTAGCGAATTAAAAACTTAAGGAGGTTTCAAATTAACTTCACAATACAATTGCACGAGATGCTGGAAATAAAATTGTACACATAATTTATAAATCATGCCGTCATCGTGTCAAGATTATTTATGGCAACTGTTAGGGGAGCCGAAAAAAGGGCAAGATTAATTTATCGTATTTTGTAATTAAATATTAATTTTTTCACGAGATTTATTTTATAGAAGATGCGCCTTTGCTAGGTACCTATGCAATTTTTTGAAACACAAAGCATCATAGAAGACAAAGCAAACCTTTTGGTTTTAATGTGTGGTATGTAGAAAACAAAGGGGTGAAGACTTGCAAGTATCTGATTTTCCTAAGGTGGACTATTTTTTCGCACTAGTATAGTAATATCAAAAAAAAAAATCAAATCAAATAGTTTCTATGCACACTGATATCCCCACCCATCTTTTGGCGTTAATAAAGGAAAATTTGACTTGAATTTAACTTTTAGTAAAAAATAAAAGCCGACTACAAAGTACCTAAAAATTATTTCACACTGTGAAATCGGCACTAAGACAGTGAAGAGCGAAATTAATGCCGCCCATTTTGAATGTGAAGTTATTTCTTTTCGTTTTTAGTTCTTGGAAGGTGGCTTTTACTTTTATTCAAAAGTAGTTTTCACCCTTTTGTAGTAACAGAATCTTAATGAAAAAAAATCTCAAAAGGTTACATTAAAAGTTCATCCCTTATTTCGCCCCCCCCCCCCCCGTAATGGATGAATTTTATCTTCAAATAATAGGTTTTTATCTCTAAAATTGCGGTTCCGCAGTACTGGCCAAATGAAAATGTTTTGCTAAGAATTCTAATTTCAAACTAATTTTATTTTTTAAAACATGGAATTTTTGTTTCAAAATTAGTCAAGCGTTATGTATTCGTACACGTATACGTAAAGTATTCGAGTAATTAGATAATATAATTTCCTTCCTGTCCACCTTCTGTTATTGGTTTGCACGCTTTCGTTCTAAAAATTTCGACATATAAAAGGAACCCCGTGGTCATCCGAAAACTTTAGTCGACAACGTAAGTACATATTACTACAATGGTCGACAAAGACGAATTAAAATTGATTGTAGAAGCTACTGATATTCAATCTACAACTGAATTAGCGGCAGCTTTCAAGATTAGCGTCACAGCAATATTGGTTCATTAGCATCAAATTGCCAAGGTAAAAAGCTTGAAAAATGTCCCCCACGAACTCAATGATCGCAGGCGCGAAGTACGCGTCAAGACGTAGCTTGCACTTCTCAACCCACACACCTGTTACCGGCGACGGAAAATGGATTCCGTTTGCCAGTCGCAAGCGCTTAGCAAGTTGTTTAGATCCTGGTTCAGCATCTAAACAATGTCTGAAACGAAAACTTAACTATAGAAAAGTGATGGTCACTGTTTGGTGGTCTAGCGCTGGTGTAATTCATCACAGCAAATTACCAAACGGGATGAACATTGCACTGCAGATGCGTACTGACAACAACTGAACACAATGATAGAGAAGCTCGCACAGCTCCAATCATCTTTGGTCAATCGCTCATCCCCGTTGCTCCTGCACGACAACGCGCGACCAGATACTGCACATCAGATGGTATCCAAGTTATAAAAGCTGCAGTTAGAAGCTCACCATCATCTGCCGTATTTACCAAACCTTGCGCCTACAGACTTCTACTTTTCCAGAATTTGGATAACTTATTGTCGGGAAAAAAATTGAATACCCGAGGGTCAGTATAAAATGCATTTGAAGATTTTGTTGCCTCCTATCCAGCTGATTTCTTCACGAAGGACATAAATAAACTACCACTGCGCTGACAAAGATGCATCGATTGCATGGGTTTTTACAATAGGATTGCCTTGGTTAATATAAAAAAAATATGTTAAAAAATACGTACACGTATTTCATAAAAACTGCAAATGCAGATAAAGATCTAATACACAACCTAATACACAACATCTTTAGCGACCCCGAACGTGTATTTTAAAGAAAATGTAAAGACGTACTGTGTTACCTGCCTTGCCAGATTAATGATTCAAAATTATCATTTATTGTAATTATTAGTGGATAAAAGCACCAGCGTTTACTTTGATTGATTAGTTTAATTTCTTTTTGTTTTAGAGCTTATATGTTGTTCAGTTTTTCTTTTTCTCTTATACTGATTTATACGCCTGTAAAGACATATCATTTATCTAAAAATGTAGTATTTTCATTGTAACAATGTTTACTGATATTGTGGATGGTGTATCTATTTAAATAAATAAATAATTTAAATATATATGGTGCCACTCAGTTGTGTTATATCCGTTCACAATTAACAAAGATATTGTATACAAAGCCTATAGTCGACTTATAAATTTTGAAATTGGATAAGAGGCGTTTTTACCATTATTTACCAGGACTTCCAATTTTAAAAGGACACACGAGTGTTCAAGGGTGCTGACCTGGGAACGGATCATTATCTAGTAATTACTAGATTTACGGGTTTGTTCGCGGGTTGGCGCTACCGGACGACAGTAACAGAACCACAGTCGGTCTGTCGCATCCGAAGCTGGAAGCTTCAGGAAGCGGATACTAGGGACAAATATCACACGAGGATAGCCGAAAAGCTTGACACCATCGATGGCAGGAAAGAATGTGTGGAGAGAACATGGCAGAACCTTAGGGATGGAATGGTAAGTGCAGCGGAAGAAGTATGTGGAAAGACAAAAAGAGGTAGTAGTAAAAGAAGAGATGCATGGTGGAATGATGAAGTGAGAGAAGCTGTAAAAAAGAAGAAAAAAGCATGGTTAGACTACTTGGCCTCTAGTAACGATGAGCATATGAGAGAGAAGATGAAAGAAAGATATAAGCTGCATGCAGAAAGTTCATGCGAAAACATTGATTGAGGGAGTACGTGAAAGGTGTAGAATAGAAGCGGACGAGAGGTTGTCGCACAACTTTAGGGAAAACTCCAAACTCTTCTGGAAAGAGGTTGGAGGGTCCCGGAGTGGTGTGACAGCCTTAAGAATGAACAAAGTGCTTTCGAGAACCAATGACGTCCTCTCAGAAAAATCGGATGATTGGCGATCCGCGGTCATTGTGCCTTTATATAAAGGTAAAGGTTCACATTTTGGCTGCGGGTGCTATCGGGCGATTGGCTTGACCAGTTTAGCAAGTAAAGTTTACTCGAAGGTTTTGACACGTAGGATGCAAGAGAAATCGGAAAGATTCTTATGGGAGGCACAATGCGGATTTAGACCTGGAAGAGGATGCACGGATCAAATGTTTTCTCTCCGCATGATCACGGAGAAGCTTCTGAGTGTTAACCAGAGGATTTTCTGTGCTTTTGTGGATCTGGAGAAAGCATTTGATAAGGTTATAAGGAAGAAAATGTGGGAACTGTTGCCGGGATATGGTGTGGATGGTCGATTGTTAAGGGCTGTACAGTCACTTTACTATGACTGTAAAGCCTGTGTGCGGGTAGGGCATGACCTGTCACCCATGTTTAGCGTCCAAGCGGGCGTAAAACAGGGTTGTGTCATGTCTTCCTGGCTTTTCATACTGTATCTCGACAGCTGTTTACAGAAGCTGAAAAATAGCTGTTTGGGTGTGAAATTGGGTGACATAAAAGTTAATTGTCTGCTGTATGCTAATAATGCAGTGCTTATTGCACCATCAGAAGCAGAACTGCAGGCATTAGTCACGTGTATGAAAGAGGAATGTGAAATTAAAGGTCTCCGTTTGAATGCTAATAAAACTAAGGTTCTGGTATTTGAAAAGGACGAAGAGGGAACGAAATGTGAAATATGGGTAAATCAGGAATGTCTAGAACAGGTAAATGAAATTGTATACTTGGGGAGTGCTTTCAGCCGGGATGGAAGATGTGATTTAGATGTGGATAGGCGTGTCGCTGCCGGAAACAAAGTCAATGGTGCCCTGAATGCATTAGTAAAAAGGCAAGGCGTGGTGAAGAGTGCACGCCTTGCAATACATAACGCAGTGTTGGTACCGACTTTGTTATATGGCAGCGAAACCTGGGTATGCCAGAAGAAGCATAAAAGCAAGTTGAATGCAGTGGAGATGTGATCTCTTCGTAAAATGTGTGGCGTTAGCATAGCCGACCGAAAGCGAAACGAAGAGATTCGCAATATGGCAGGATTGAAAGATGACCTTATCACAAAAATTGATAGGGGCGTACTCCAATGGTTTGAGCACGTTGAACGAATGAGTGAAGACCGACTGGTGAAGAAAATATATAGAGCGAAAGTAAATATTAAAAGGTGTCGAGGTAGACCGAGACTAACTTTCGAAGACCATGTGAGCAAATTGCTCGAGGAGGGGAGGGTCAAGAGTACTCGGATACCTAGACGTGCATGTATGAAGAAGTTAATGAACCTGAAAGAAGCGAAAGAGGTATGTAAGGATCGTGACACTTGGCGATCTGTTCTCTCTGGCTACCCCGTTAGGGATTGTGCGTGAAGATAAGTAAGTAAGTAAGTAAATTTTATGTGGTTTTATTACCTTTCTATTGACCAGAGTAAAAGTATTGTTAAGGATCCCCCTTTACCGACTCGCGTGTCAGAGAAAAGATCTACTTATGTGGCGTTTTTTAGAATTATGATAACGAAAGGTCATTTATTTCGTTAAATTTTGAATTCTCAAAAAATAGTCTTCAAGTTGTTCGGATAAGATATAGCCTAGATCTTTCCTGGCATAGCTCTCCATACGTTCGTAAAGTTTTATCACACAGGCAAACATTTTGAAAATGTTATATATGATAGTTATATATGAGGCAGTTAATTTGATGTTACAGACAGACACTTTTATTTTATTTATATGTATATTACAAATGAGTACTAACTACAAAGAGGTAGTGTTTCGTACCTCTGCAAATATTATAGGGCTTAGAGACTATGCTCTTCAAACATCTGGAACTGCCGGTTGCTTGTACCAAAGTTGTTGCATATAATATTATGCATATATATGTTTAATAAGATGTTTCTGAGTTATTAGGTTGTTGGGAGTAAGTTAAGCGTGATATTTACCCAAATAAGCTCTACGTACATATTTATTTAGCTATTTACACCAAGGCAACCTTACATTATGTAAGACAACTAGCAAGACATACTTATTAGTGCGGCGTTATTTAGACCTAACACCATCAAAGGCCATTTTTATCCAGTTAAAAGAGGAGCAGATTCTCAATTCGACTATATTTTTATGTGTGTTACTTCGGAAATTCTTTCTAGGTGAACCGAACCGAAAATGTTGATAATTCCTTTTTATTTCTAAGCTGGTGTTTTTCATTTAGTCTCATATAAATTTTATCAAGATCCGTCATTAGCTTTTGAGTTATCCTTAATAATGCGTATTTAATTGACTTCGACTAAATTAATGATGCTCACATTTTATGTATGTATTCAATTCGACTGTATGTTTTTTTACGTGTGCTACCTTAGAACTTTTTTCTAGGTGAACCGATTTTGATGATGATTTTTTATTTGAAAGCTGGTGCTTCTCATGTGATCCCATACAAATTTGAT
This sequence comes from Parnassius smintheus behrii, assembly GCA_036936625.1. Classification (NCBI taxonomy): domain Eukaryota; kingdom Metazoa; phylum Arthropoda; class Insecta; order Lepidoptera; family Papilionidae; genus Parnassius; species Parnassius smintheus. The sequence continues at coordinate 46,836,954 of JAUPFT010000013.1, forward strand.
CGAGTTCTGACTAATAGTTTTGAGTTATCCTTAAATGATGAATTTTTAATTGATTTCGACTACATTGATGATATTATCATTTTATTCATATTGAAATTGGTTGAACAAAATTTTAAATTTTACCACTAATATTTTAACAATTTTTCTGATCTCTCAAAAGATCCAAGATTTTCGAATAAATCTCTATCAATTCGTAAAGTTGCATTGCGATCGGTTAAGTCATTTCAAAGCTTAGCCCGGACAAACATACGTACAGAAGGAGCACGCTCTCACAGAATACCAGCGTGAAATAGCAGAGAATAGAAAGTGTAATGAACCGGAGACCCCCTTTTTACTGGATACGAGGCATTCCATTTAAGTTGACAACGCGTCTGCATTTTGATTCTTATTCCACGATACGTGATGATGATGATAGATGCCTTGGCTGCAGTATCCACTGTCACCAGGTGGACTATGTGCTATTTTTTTCACGCTTATTCTATAAAAATAAAACACAGAAAGCATAAATAAGAAAAGTTAATTCAGGCGTCAACATACGAGTACCTACTAAGACTAGTAGTAAGTAACATTGTAATTACATTTTTGAAGCGAGTACCTTCACTCACATTATGTTCATTAAAGGTGTAATTTCCAAAGCTACTTCTTAACACCTTTTCTGTCGCTCAGCTAGTTCTCCTAGCGCTCAAGGCACTGAGAAGTACACTTTAAGTCTTTACTTCGTCACTTCAAACATATAAAACATGCAAAACCGTAGTTAAACTAAGCAGTAAATTCACACAAATGCAGTAACTGCGATACATTTTCCTTTACGTTATAACTTACTACTGCCCGCGGCTTTGCTCACTTTAAAGTTGAAATTCGACATAAATTCAAGAAATTACATTCACTGTGTTAACCCAAGACCTAAAACAGTTTATAGAGGTAATTACAGAATTTAGCTCCCGATTTATCCCACTAGAATAGTGCATTTATCCTGGATAAAGTGTAGAGAACCGGAGACCCTCTTTGCTGGAAACGAGGCATACCGTTTTAGTCCTCGTCGGGGATGACAACGCATCTAATGAAAGTATTTATGGGACGCGGCATATATTACCGTCAGCTAAACTGTGACCTCATTTGTCACACTTATACTATAAAAAAGGAGCACTCTTCAGGTACTGTCTCTATGTAAGGTCATTATCCGTTGCCCCGTCGATGCATGACAGAAAGACGAACAGACAAACATACTGCGACATTTTTAAAATTAGGAGGAAAGTATTTATTCATTACAGCCTATCAAAAACTGACAGACAAGAATACCTTGTGAGGTATTCAGGCTGTGTCTTGTAATTGTACTGGTGCTCTACACCCCTTAAACCTGAACACATCAGTGCAGGCATTGCTAGTCGTTAGCAGGATTAGGCAAGATTGTGCCTGTTTTTAAGACTTTTCCTTCTCTTGTCTATCTTTTTTTATATAAATAAGGTTGACTAACAAGCGCATAGTGCAGCCGATGGTAAATGGATGCGGTTGCCCACAGACATCTACATTTATCTTCGATTAAGAATAAATGTAGATGTCTGTTGTCAACCGTCAGGACTAAGATGTAATGCCTCGTTTCCGGTAAAAAAAAGTCTCCGGATCTTTACAATCACCGTACGAAACACAGCAGTATTAAGCAGTTATTTTACGATGGTATTCTGTGAGAGCGTGGTCCTTCCCCGTTCCAGCCGACCCATTCGTGCTACAACCATAATATAGCTGCAGCGTGGCTTTACCACGTATGAGTAGCATGGCTCTGCCACGTATGAGTAGCGTGGCTTTACCATCTGGGTGGGCTCCACACTCTTATCTATATCTGCCATCCAATAGCAGGGCTTGCCTTGCTAGGTTACGATCTGAAGGGCTTAGAGAGCCAGTGTAATTATTACAGGTCGTGATGAATTCTATATTTTTTTTGAAGATACAAGAAGTCCAGACAGAAAGGAGTCCTAATATAATAATTTACTTAATTGTGTTTTTAAATGACCAAGTGACTGTATACTAACAACTTCAATTTGATATATATAATTATTTATGTACTTATTAGAAGAAAATTGATGATATATAAAATACATAACATTAAATGTACCTTAGCAAATCGTGGCAGTCTCTATTAATGTATCAATTACCAAGTCCTAATTAAGCTAGTGTTTCAGCAAGCAAACTTTAATCAAGGTAAGAAAAATAAATCTGTTCGTGATTTGGTTACATACACTTGTTAACATTTTTGTAATGATCCCAAAAGTAATGGAGCTTATAATTATTTATATCCTTCTATATTTATCATTATTTTAGTTTTATTTAGGTAGACACAAATTTAGAAACCACAACTTTTTTATTCAATATAGATTATGAATAATATTTATTGAACAGCCTTATGTGAATTTATGACTTGTTCTGAAAGTACCTATGCCCTAGAAAGAAACAGTAGGAAACCCAGCGTGACTTTTTTAATGAATTATTTACAATGATATGATGCAATGTTATACAAATATCAACAAAAAATATATTAGAAATAGCTTGGTAGCGATCACCTCATTCCTAGGGGTTATTATGATCCATAAATTCCTTAATATAAAAATAACCCTTTTGATTCTTTTCATCATCATCATCATTACAGCCCTTCACAAGTCCACTGCTGAACATAGGCCTCCCCCAAGTAATGCCACAAAGCACGGTTCTGAGCCACCTGCATCCATCGACTTCCTGCATATCTTACCAGGTCGTCACTCCATCTAGTGGGGGGTCGCCCTACACTACGCCTACCGGTACGAGGCTGCCACTCGAGAACCTTTCGTCCCCATCGGTTATCGGTTCTTCGAGCTATATGGCTAGCCCATTGCCACTTCAGCTTACTAATCCGTTGGGCTATGTCGGTTACTCTGGTTTTACTGCGGATATCCTCATTTCTGAGTCTATCACGCAGAGAAACTCCGAGCATAGCCCTCTCCATAGCTCGCTGAGCGACCTTGAGCGTCCTCATACGGCCAGCAGTTAAGGACCACGTCTCAGATCTTTAAGTCATCACTGGCAATACGCACTGGTTGTACAATCTAGTTTTTAGAGATTGAGGTATACCTGACGAGAAGATATGTCGTAATTTTCCGAACGCTACCCAGCCGAGTTGAATCCGTCGATTGACCTTTCCTTCGAAGTTGGACTTACCTAGTCGGACTATTTGTCCCAGGTAAACGTACTCGTCAACAACTTCGAGCATAGTGCTCCCAACAACTACCGGCATAGGTGTGACATGGACATTAAACATGATCTTTGTTTTGTCCATGTTCATCTTAAGACCTATCCGTTGGGAGGCACTATTGAGTTCATTGAGCATAGTGCTTAAGTCCTCCAGCGATTCTGCCATAAGGACTATATCGTCGGCAAATCGAAGGTGAGTGATGTACTCGCCATTGATGTTAATACCGTATCCTTTCCAGTCCAGTAGCTTTAAAACTTCTTCCAATGCAGCTGTGAAGGGTTTCGGGGATATAACGTCACCCTGTCTTACACCTCTCTGCAGTTGGATAGGTTTCGAGCTCTGGTTCTGTACTCGGATAGCCATCGTAGCCCTACTGTACAAACACTTCAGCACTTCGATATACCGACAGTCAACTTGGCACCGCTGAAGGGACTGTAGCACCGCCCAAATTTCGACGGAATCAAAGGCTTTCTCATAGTCCACATACGCCAGGCAAAGTGGCAGATAAAAAATACTAAAAAAAAGGGCTCGAAAAAATAGATTTTCTCAAAAAAAGTCGGTCGGCCGGTCTGGGCTCGAACCATATATATATATATATATATATATATATATATATATATATATATATATATATATATTAAAATGACTTGACATATACTGTTAATATATATAATATACATGGAGAAAAATAATAAAAATGATCAAATATTTAATATATTTTATTATTTTTCTATATTAAAATATACGCAAACGTATTACGTATGCATATATATTTATTTACAATATAATATGTCCAGTCATTTTAATACTTTTAGCACGTAACTACTTTTACACGTCTGATTCTCCCAGGGTTGACGCGTAGAGAATGTCATAAGGCATTAAGTTCACCCATTGTAACCCTTACATTAAGGTGTAACACAATAAACATTAAATAAATAAAAACTTGACTTGAACCCGGGGCAATCACTCACTGTGTACCTGACTTGTGTTTATGTTATGTTGAGCTGGTTTTAAATATACGAGTATGTTCTATATCTGCCCTATAATTTATTCGACATTAAAGCTTCACAAAGTCCTACACCTAATTTCTGTCCAGTCGTTTCTGATTAACGTCTCATCCCACTATAAGAGTGATGGAATAGAGACCGCACCTATGTGCTCAAGTGTACAGGCAAGACACTTGGGCAATATAATCCTATCCTGCACAGATGGCCATTGAAACTGGTCGTCGTGACCAAAATTCGGTCTGGATTATTATTATCATTATTTTTTATATCCGAGGTAAAAAAGAATAAAAGAAAAGGATAAGTTCATTTTTGGATTAAGCATGATGTATATAATACTACTTTCTTGTCCTAATTCTACGCTTAACCAGCAAATTGTTATAGGTGTATTCTTGGCTGCAGTGAAAACTCCTAACACAAGCATTTTAAGCTTACTGTTAGTGGTTGGGAGTATTGGTAACATTAAAATCGTTACTAGAACCCTTTATTTAAAAAGAAACATTTTGTATTTGTGAATTAAAACTGGCCTACATGGAAAAATATATTGGAAAAGAAATAGGAAACATTTTTGCAAAATGCATTCAACGAATACAATCCAATTGTATAGTAGCAACCGTGAATATACCTAATCTGCCGGTTTTACAGAGATTCAATTTGGTCCAATTTGAAAAGCGTTAGTGAATTAGAGACTGGATAGATGCAATGCTACGGGTGCATCATCAATACACTTCCCTGCAGACTCTGCGATATATATTTAGTCGGAAGCTTTTTCTTTTAGTTCCATCAATATTCTAAGCTAGTACGAGTACGTTACTACGTAAGAAATTTATAGATATGCAATAAATTTTATTTTGTCACCATTTTTTTAATTTGTTCGAATTGATCGAGCAAGTAGATGAGTTTGTATACTTGGGTTGCGTATTTAGCAGTGATGGGAGATGATAAGGATATACAACGACGAGTGAACACAGGAAATAGAGTAAATGGGGCCCTACACTCTATTGCGAAGAGTCAAAATAAATGCTGTGTTGGTCCCTACTTTAACGTATATTATGAAAGTTGGGTGTGGCAGAAAAAGCACGAGAGTAGAATAAACGCAGTAGAAATGCGGTAGTTAAGGAGTATGTTAGGGCTGAATCTGAATGACAGGGTGAGAAATTGTGTGATAAGAAAAGAGTGTGGTTTGCAAGATGATGTTATGACCAGGATTAAGAAAGGAATGCTTCGGTGGTTTGGTCATGTGGAAAGAATGAATGAGGAAAGTGTGACAAAGAAAATTTATATTGCAGAAGTGAATGGCAGAGTCAGAAAGGGCCGTCCTAATCAAAAATTTATCGACTAAATTAGCGATTTATTGAAAACGTGCCAAATTAGGAGAACCCTTAACCGACGAGCATGTATTCGTAGGTACATGGATGTGAAGGAGGCGAGAGAGGTGTGTCAGGATCATGCCAAATGGACGTCTGTAGTCTTTGCCTACCCCTCTGGGTGATAGGCGTAAGTGTTTATGTATTTTATGTTTATTTTTTCATTCATTGCAGCTGGTGTAATCCAATGGATCAATAAGCTAGTATTAGTAGAAGTCGATGAATGCAGGTAGCAGAGGACCGAGATTTGTGGCATTCCTTGGGGGAGGCCTAGGTTTAGCAGCGGAGTAGTGGTGACTTGTTATGATAATGACGAAGATGACAGACTATCAAAACGCCACCACTACATATAGGTTTTTGCCACAGACTGCCTTTCTACGTCACCACGGGGATTTTTGCATAGTTACCACGTCTGACAGGCGGATTGACAAACACACTTTCTTTTTGAATATTTTTATTGAATTTTATCACAAAGATACTGCCGCTCACTTCCTATTTATTTCAGTTTTTTCCTGAATTGATTAGTGGCATTTGAATCTCTTACGTCGCTACGAGTATTACACCGAGCAAAGTTAAAAAGCATGAAAGTTTTTTTTTTAAATAGAATAGGGGACATACGAATATGCAGCTCACCTGATAGTAAGTGACTACCGCCACCCATGAACAACTGCAAAACCAGGGGAATTGCAGGTTTTTTAGTTATCTATAACGTACTAGTTGGAAGTCTGATAGTCCCATATTATAGTTATGGTTTCACGACCATGTGGTGCTTATTCCATCATCATCGTCATTATCGCCTATCGAAAGTTCCGAACTGACCGAAGTACTGAACATATGCCTCCCCTACAGATTGCCTCATAAAGGGTGATAGTTGCCATAGTAGTCGCAATTAACAGTCCACATTTTTAAGGTTCCTTCTGCCACCTCTTACGATACACATGATGATTCTGTAAGTAGATTCTTTTACGCCTGAAATAAACGTTAAACTATTCTATTTCGAAACTATTCCAACAAAAACTATTCCATTCTATTTACTATAATACATTTTAGAGTTTAATAGTTTAAAACTCATAGGGTATTGCTTATAATCGTTGATTATATCGGTTTCTTAAATTAAGTATTAATTATCTCTATCTCTTTCAATCGTCATTTAGTGTAACGTCGATTTTTATAAGTAAAGTCAATAATCGTTGTTATTTTTTATAGAATAAGGGTGACAAACGAGCAGATATTCTACCTGATGGTAAGTGGATAATTTGGCCCATAGTCATAGATTAGAGACAAAATATATTTCACTTACAACGTTGTTCTCAGGGGTGACAAAAATGTTTAACATTTTTGTCACCCCTGAGAACAACGTTGGAGTACCTCGTTTCCAGTAAAAAAGGTCTCCGATTTTCTACACTCACCGTAAGAAACACTGCTGTATTAGCGTTAAGCTGCTCTTTTAGGCCGGTATTCTGAGATAGCGTGGTCCTACCCGGTCAAACCGACCCTTTCATGCTGCAAACGTATAAAGCTGCAGCTCACTACGTAGAGCTGTATTTATAATTGTTATTTTGATGCTTAGTTTTATCCATACAAAAGCAACGTTCTAACTCGCCGGTCGCAATAAAAGATAATTGACAAGTGTTCCTAGTTGATTTATCGTCGCAGACTCGGTGCCGACGCGGATTATTTCATAGCTACAGTGCAATTATAACCCCTTGTAGCTGCTAGGAAACTTGTAACAGTCAACAGTATCGGTACAAATAATGGAACTTTATTGTTTCTGGCTTAATAAGAAACGAACGAAGGTAGCACGGTAGGTGAAGTGTGAGGTAGCCCCCCACTAGACAAAGTGACGACCTGGTAAATCATGCAGGAATTCGATGGATGCAGGAGGCTCAGGACCGTGCTTTGTGATATTCCTTGGGGGAGGCCTATGTTCAGTAGTATACTTGTGAAGGGCTGTAATGATGATGACGTTCACTGAATGAAGTAGCTGACTATGAAACGTGCTCAAGTGACAAAGTTGTACCGGCAAGCAAATGGTAAGGTACACCCTTACTAGATAGAGTGACGACCTGATAAGACATGCAGGAAGTTGATGCATGCTCAGGCTAAGGACCGTGATATAGGAATGCCTTGGAGGAAGTCCACGTTAGGGAGTGACTTGTCTGCAATAATGATAATGGTTCATTCTATAAATTGTAAATGCTGGTTGACAACTTTCCTCAAAAAAATAACTAAAACAAAAATTTGCGATTGCAAAATTATTTAGGATGTATAATATGTAAGCCATATTATATTTCAGATTTAACATTAGTTGATGTCGTTTTAAGTGACAAATGAACTAACAGTCCACCTGATGGTAAATTATACTGGCTCCATATCTTTTAGACTGGAACTTCTATTCACAAAAGAAACTATAGCTAACGCCTAGTTACGTACATTAACTAGCGGTTCGTTTATCTTTCTTTGAAAGTCTGACAGCTTAGTATAATAAGAAATTATATTTCCATCATCTATACAGTAATCCATGCACACAGCAGGTTGCTTTGTGCAAGGCCTTTTGTGATGTAAGCACTGCTTATAGTACTACAGTGAATCTCTGAGAGACTTCACTTCAGTGTTACGTCACAAAGTACTGAAGAAGCTACTTCAAACGGAAGCTCGGCTGTTGTACTTTTATTTTTATATTTCCTAGATAGATAGATAGAATGAATACAGAATGTTCTATAATGCATACGCCAAAACACTCAAAGTATAAATAAAAAATAAAACAAAATGTTAAAAAGCAAAATGGACAATCTTATCCCTAAAAGCGGTTTCTTTTAGACAAACTTTGGAAAGCAGAATTGTTGAACGTCAGAAATTGAGTATGCGCAGAAATCGTTTAACTTAAAATTTTCCTTTCCCTCTCACCATCGGATAATCAGACGCTCAGCCAGTCTAGCTTCGTTGTCGATTTACCACGCACTTTGAAAACGGTTTTCTTTGTCGTTTATCATTAGCATAAAGAATGAGGAAAATAATCAGCCAGCATCTGCCTTTGAATGAATTAATTAATAAATGAATCTGCCATTCTTTCCCATTATACATAATTTATGAGTCTTCAAGGCAAGAGTCAAGTCAAATTTTTAGTGCGTCAGTTCTGTTTATTTTTTATAGAACAAAAGTGACAACAAAGCACACAGTCCTCCTGATGGTAAGTGGATGCTGTAGCTCATAGACATCTACATATATCCTCAACTAAGAATCAAAATGTAAATGCGTTGCCACTCCTGAGGACTAAGATGGAAAGCCCGTTTCCAGTAAATAGGTTCTCCGGTTCTCTGCACTTACCGTACGTAACACTGCTGGTATTCTGTGAGAGCGTGGTCCTACTCCAGGCGACCCATTCGTGCTAAAAATATAATATAAATGCAGCATGGCTCTACCACGTAAAAGTTGTGACTACGGTAGATTATTGTTACTCGTATTTAAGTAATATAAGAGTTTAAAAGAAATAAACAACACGCATTGGTCGTGAGCTGTGATGAACCTGATAATTATATTATTTTATCCTGGTGATACTGATCAGTGTAGCAAGGTAAAATTTTAAATTATAGTTTTGTAATCGGTCTTTGATACGGCCTTTTTAAGTCAGTTATATGACTACATGTTGATGGAAATCACATTATAAACTCCGTTACACAGATACAAATGAAGTTAAAAAAAACTTGTTTCTCAGCACTCATGCGTTTCGGTGCAGCTTATTTTTTAATTCCAAATACCTACATTAAAAATAAACACTATAGTAAGGAACATAATATAAAGGTTAGAGACAAAATACATACTTCAATATAATCGTTTAAATTATACCACATCTTAATATATATATATATATATATATATATATATATATATATATATATATATATATATATATATATATATATATATATATATATATATATATATATATATATATATAAACCGTGTCACTATGTTCGTTCATGCTAATTTCCCCGCTCAACCGATTATAATGAAATAATGTAAACGTTACGTGTCTTGATTGCTCCAACTTGAGTAATAGGATAGTGGTCATCCCGATACATTTTATTGCAAATTTAAGGAGTTTTTTTTTTAAGAAAAAGGTCGCACATCATCTGCCTGATTGGCTAGTAATATATAAAATGTGCTTTTTATGCGTTACTAATTTATTTCTTAATATCATGGAGATAACTGATCGCGAAAAATAAAAAAAATCTCGTGGCTTAAAAAGTAGGTGAAATTACATGTGTACACATACCTATTACTACAGTATATCGATCATATGTGCAAAAATGGCTGTAAATTAAAAAAAAAGTTCCACTGGGTTTCTTGGTGGTTCTTCCCAGGACAGAGGTTTTTTTTCCGAACCGGTGGTAGTTAAACAGAAGAGGGAGGGTCAATAAATTTTATTTATAATTTATATTGAATAAAAAAGTTTCTATTTCTGTTATCCTTTTGTTTAAGGTGGACGGTGGAATTCACTGCACAAAGGACAGTAACAAATTAATCATTACCAAAAAATGTTGTATACTTTGTATTTGGGGTCAGATACTAGCTGGAACAAGTGAAAGTTTCACTGAAAATTATAAGTGCTTAGGCCTGGAAGTCTTTCTATGTAACACTCTTACCTATTTCTACGATCAAATAGCCGCCAGTATAGTTGCTAGCTGCAAGGTATTTCTTTTTAATCCTCAGAGTTGACAACATATCTGTGGTCTTATTTATTTAAATTGGATTCAGGTGTCCACGAGACCCCCCGCTCATATGGCCTAGGGCTTTTAGTGGCGGACATCATGGCGTTTTCGTCGGTGCGAGTCTGACATAAGGATATATTCATGGACCGCAGATGCTACTTGTCTTCAGGTGAACTTAAAGTTATATTATTGACAAGTGCTAATTTCGTGAGATTCTAAAATATAAATGAAATTATTTTATAAAAAATAAAATAAAGTATTTTAAATTCACAATTCATATTTATACCAAACATTGAATGAAACAATTCGATATCAGCTGCCGTGAATGAACTTAATCTGACAGTTTTACTGGGATTCAATTTGTTCCGACTTGAAAGCGCTAGAGGATTATGGACGGGACAGAAACAGTGCCGAGGAAGCTTCATCAATGTATAATGTACCCTGAAGCGAATTACCTCAATTTGCGTTTTAGTCTCAATACCTTTTTAAAATTTAAAAAGTACTGACGAATAAACTTTTTTTTATTTTTAGACGAATCTGTATGGATAGTAACCAGCTTTTTTAGAGCACACTGTCCACCTGATGGTAAGTGGATGCTGTGGTCCATAGACACCGACATCTTTCTTCTAATAAAGATCATAATGCAGATGTGTTGTCTCCCGCTAGCTATGAGATGATCGCTACGAAGCTACTTCAATTTTTTGTGTTGATAATTGTACAACATACTCGTATATGCATTATATCATTGTAAACTGTTCATTTACAAAAAAATCCGACTTGGTTTCTTGCTGTTTCTTCCTAGTGTACGGGTATTTTTAAAACAAGACGTAAGGCTGTTCAATAAATACTATTCATTATCTATATTGAATAAAAAAGTTTTTGTTCTTAATTCTGTTTCTACCCAAATAAAACTAAAATATTGATAAATATATCTCAAAGAATAAAAAGAATTAAAAGCCTAATTTCTTTTGGGATCATTACAAAAATGTAAACTTAATGAGTGTATGTAACCGAATCACGAACAGATTTATTTTTCTTATCTTGATTAATGCTTGCTTGCTGAAACATTAGCTTAATTAGGACTTGGTAATTGATACATTAATAGAGACTGCCAACATTTGCTGAGATTTTTGTACATTTAATTTTATGTATTTTATATAAGATCAATTTTATTCTATTTATACATAAATAATCTATACATATAATATCTGTAGAAAATTCGTGTCTGTAATTTAAACATTTACTGGAAATAACAGGTCCAGGAGACTAAATACGGGGCACTGAAGCCAAATTAGTGGTTTTTAGAGTTTTTGTCTATCTGTCTGTCCGACTGTCTGTCTGTCTGTCTGTGTATTCAAGATTCACGCGAAAACTATTAAACAGATTTCCATAAACTTTTGTGGGTAGATAGCTAGGGACTCGTGGCCACTTATACGCTACTTTTTATCCGGATTACGGAACTTCAGAAAAGGAGGGTTAAGTATTTTCCTTCCTTTAGATGTTAATTTCTATTTTATACGATTAATGTGTTTCATTAAAATAAATAAAAGATTTATAAATAAAGCTCAAAGTTAGTTTTAACCGTTGTGTAATAAATTGAACTACACCGATAATCTACGATATTATTGTTGTATTCACTTTTTCAAGACCATGGCATCTAACGTAAAATACAAAAAGTAGTGATATTTTGCCCTCAGTTACTAATAAAGTTATTTATTTAAATTCATAATTAATTGTAAATTCTTATGTACGTTATTCAGTTTTTGTTATTTAATTTAGTAGGTATAAATAACTTTTATAGTAACTAATTACTGCTTAAAAAGATAATAGTGACATCAATTGAAAATCATATCATTAAGTATGTTTCTAAGTTTAATTTCTAATAAATAAAAAGTTTAATTAGGTATTAGTTTTTTATTTTTAAATACAATAGTAAAAATTGCAATTAGTACAAAGCTCTTATAATCCTTATACTTTAAATAAAATTATTTTTATGTGTATTAGTCAGATTGAAAATAAAATGGCGGGTACCATCTTACACAACCCTGCTGCAATGTCTGCTCTGCTGTGTTCAGGTCTAAGGGGTGTAGAGCACCAGTACAATTACAGGCCACAGCCTGAATGCCTCACAAGGTATCCTTCTCTGTCAGTTTTTGATAGGCTGTAATGAATAAGTACATCGCTCCTAATTTACAAATTCGAAAGTGTATTTGTCTGTTTGTCTTTCTATCATGCAGCGATGGGGCAACGGATCGAAATCATCTTATAAAGCAATAGTAAAGCTGTGGAGAGACATGGGCTTTTTTACAGAATAAGGTTGACAAATGAGCTCACAGTTCACCTGACGATAATAGATGCTGCGGCCCATAAATACTTTCATCAGATTCGTTGTCATCCCCGAGGGCTAAGATAGTATGCCCCGTTTCCAGCAAAGAGCGTCTCCGGTTGTCTACACTTACTTTATCCATTAATAATGACGGATAAATCTGGAATGTAATTCTGTAATTACCTCTATAAGCTGTCTTAGGCCTTGGGTTAACACAATGAATAACATTTTTCGAAACTATGTCGAATTTCAACTTTAACGCGCGTAAAGCCACGGGCAATAGTAAGTTATAATGTAAAGGAAAATATATCGTAGTTACTGCATTTGTGTGAATTTACTGCTTAGTTTAACTATGGGTATGCATATTTTATATGTTTGAAGTGACGAAGTAAAGACCTAAAGTGTACTTCTCAGTGCCTTGAGCGCTAGGAGAACTAGCTGAGCGACAGAAAAGGTGTTAAGAAGTAGCTTTGGAAATTACACGTATAATGAACATAATGTGAGTGAATGCACTCGCTTCAAAAATATAATTACAACGTTACTTAGTACACTGGTCTTAGTAGGTACTCGTATGTTAATGTCCGAATTAACTTTTCTTATTTATGCCCTTTGTGTTTTCTTTTTATAAAATAAGGGTGAGAACATAGCACCTGATGATAAGTGGGTGCTGTGACCGAGGAATCTAGACCTATCTTTAAATAAGACACAAAACAATGTGACAATGCGTCAGCAGCATTGTCTCGTATGGATATCTAAATCGTCCAGTAAAAAGGGGACTCTTGTTGACTACACTTACCATACGAAACACAACAACATTAAGCTCTGCTATTTCACGCTGGTATTCTGTGAGAGCGTGCTCCTTCTGTATGTCTGTTTGTCCAGGCTAAACTTTGAAATGACTTAATCTATCCCAATGCAACTTTACAAATTGATAGAGATTTGTTCGAACAAGTTGGTCCTTTTGAGAAATCGTAAAATTGTTAAAATATGAGTGGTAAAATATTATTTTTTCAACCAACTTCAATATAAATAAAATTATAACATCATCGATGTGGTCGAAGTCAATTAAATACGCGTTATTAAGGATAACTCAAAACTATTAGTTAGAACCTGATTAATTTATAGGGAATCACATTAGAAGAACTAGATTTCAAATAAAATAGAATCACCAAAATCGATCCACCTACAAAAAAGTTCTAAAATAACACACAATAAAAAACATACAGTCGAATATAATACCTCCTCTTTTTGAAGTGGGTAACAAAATGAGAACATCATCAATGTAGTGGAAGTCTAGGCATATCTTAATTAATTTTATATGGCACTGTATGAGAAGTACCGGCTTTCAAATAAAAAAGAATCGTCAAACTTAGTTCACCTAGAAAAAGATCTGAGGTAAAAACACATAAAAAATACAATCGAACTGACAACCTCCTTCTTTTATTGAAGTAGGTTGAAAATGGCCTTTGATGGTCTTAACTTTAAATAACGCCATATTAATAAATATGTGTTGCTAGTTATCTTATATAATGTAAGATTGCCGCGATATAAATATCTAAATAAATATGTACGTCGAGCTTACAAGTCTAGATGTCTAGAGTCAAAACGAACTTACTCCTAACAATTTAATAACTCACAAACGTCTTGTTAAATCATCTTCACTTTATTGTTAGTGGTCGCAAACAAGTATTTCAAAGAGCTACTTGAGATTTAATTGCATAATATATGCAACAACTCCGCAACAAGCAACCGATAGCTCTAGATGTTTGAAGAGCATAGTCTCTAAGCCCTATAAAATTTCTAGAGGTACGAAACACTACCTCTTTGTAGTTAGTACTCATTCGTAATATACATATAAATAAAATAAAAGTGTCTGTCTGTATCATCAAATTAACTGCCTCATATATAACTGACGGTATTATTAGCATGTTTACCATTTTCAAAATGTTTGTCTGTGTGTCTGTCTGTCAGAGTTTGAAATAGCTGAACCGATTGTGATGATACTTTACGAACATGCATACAGCAATGCCAGGAAAGATCTAGGCTATAGCTTATCCGGAAAGCTTGAGGACTTTTTTTGAAAAAATCTAAATTTAACAAAATAAACGACCTTTCGTTAACATAATTTTAAATAACGCCACATAAATAGATCTTTTTTCTAACCGACATGCGAATCCATAAAGCGGAATCTTCATCAACACTGTTAGTCTGGCCAATGCAGAGGTAATAAAACCAAATAAAAGGAGACAATCGTTTTTGGGTTCACTCTTTAATTATAAACTTTCAGACAAGTGTATATATATATATATATATATATATATATATATATATATATATATATATATATATATATATATATATGTATATATACTTGTCTGTATAAATACTTGTCTGAAAGTTTATATAATCAAAGAGCCTACTATACTTTTTAACGTTAAAGTTAGAGCCTATATACGTCCCACTCCTTGGCACAGGCCTCCTCTCATTTCTGAGAGCGTTTGAGGGCAAGGAATAGTCCGCCGCGCTGCCCCAATGCGTTTTGGCGAAATTTACTTTTCTTCGAAATATTTTTTCTCTTATTTCTCAGACATGCAGGTTTCCTCACTATTTTTTGTTCACCGCCGAGCACGTGGTAAATCAGCACTTAAAATTGCAATTAACAATTTCATTGATGCCGGCGGGGGTCGAACCCAGTTTGCTCGCGTATTATGATATTGACCATCTGAACTACCACTGCTCTTTAAGGCCGAATACGAAGAGAACTGGCGAAATTTAATGTATTTCTCTTTACTACAACTTTGACCTGAAGTAATTCTAAGCGTTACACATTTTTTGTAGGTTTGTTCGGTTCCTTCACAAGGTGCTCGCAGTTTTATAAAATATTAAAATAAATGAATATACCAATAAATAAAAAAATGTTAAGAAATGATATTTAAAAATGATTGTTCTTCCAAAACTCTGTAAATTTTAATTTAGGAAAAATTCTTTTACCTTAAAAATGTTTGTATTGTGATTCCGAAGGTGCCTGCCGTCTTTATTTTCGATACAAAATATTATTTATTAACATAATTTGTTTTAATTCAAAACACCTAATAATAATATCGTATACTGGCAGATTAAAGTTTGCCGTAATAAATTACCAGGCGCTTCGACGTGTGACGTAAGGTGACAACAATCGTTGTGTCTGTAACGAAAATCGTTAATTTAGTATTTTATACGCATTTAAGTGATTATAAATGTGAATATGGGTAGGAAAAGAAATAAATGTTACGTAAGTGGTAAAACAAAGAGAGTTTATCGCATGAACGCTGCTCGAATGTTGTATTTTGAGGTTACTTATATTTTTTGTAAGGTAATTTTTTGTTTGAGGCTGCCTAATAGGCTGCATTTTTACTAATTTTCATTAGCCAAACTGATCATTTATACTTTTCTAGTTTCAAGTGAAAAAGACTAAAAATGTAAATATCAAGACCGAGTCGGAAAAGAATGTACAAAGTAGTGCAAGCACAGAGACCGCAAATAATGTCATAGTCAATGTATTGTCCGAAAGCCCCCATGCTTTCGGAGTAGTAAGTAAAGTACATAGTGGGGGCAATCGCCGACTTTTTAGTATTTCTTCTTTATTATTTGTGCAATTCGCATTACGTCATCTTGTAAGACTCACAAGAACAAACACTTCCAGTTATATGAGGTTCTTTACGTACGATGCACCAATTAAGAAAAAAAATCGATATCAATTCAATAACTTTTCGAACAATTTTTATAAGGAATAAAGTACAGAATTTATGATCTATAGGAACGAATATTATAAATAAGAAAGATTTATTTAAGAAGTAAGCAATGCTCTCTGTGTTGTTCATTACTCTGCATACTGAGCTAGCTCAGTTAAATATAATATAATCAAATCCCATACGGCTTTGATTATATTATACATGTCTATATAAACAAAGCGTACGGGTAACACACGTGATGTTTGATACTTCGGTAGACGGCGCGTGGTTTGCTGCGAAACGAGCAGGGTCAATCGCATCGTATTCGGCCTTACCGTAACTTTAAAGGCTCTTTAACGACTTTTTAACGTAATTTCATGGTTTTGACACATAAAAAATATAGCAATTTACCATAGTAAATTGTCTATATATTTTATGAAAGTCTATTCGGAACCATGACATCCGAAAAAAATTAGTTGTTTTGATATTCGTGTTCTAGTTAATGTATTATGAAAAGCCCGTGTAATGAAGCGTTTTGCTAATTGTATAAAATATATTAAATTGTTTTCACAAAGATATCACTTATTACATACATATATGTATTTTTTATTATATATTTATTACTAAAAAGAGACACCACTGAAGACGTTGTGTTTATTTTTATTTCTATTAAAAGTTTGAGCTAATATTTTATAACATGGTTTAAAGTGACCGTGGAACGAAACGTACAAAGCCCCCATTTTATCATTGACTTCCGGGCAATATTACTTTATGTATTGACGTTCGTTACGTTGATGCTTTCTTTATTTATTTGCAATTTTAATTAAATGGTTTCTGCAAGAACTGATTAGTGATTTAATTGTTCAATAAAATTTCAACGTAATGTACTAAGACAATTACTATCCGAGATAACTGACAATTTGCGCCAACTTTTATGTGTTTGGATTTCTCACGAGGTGTATATTTACCTAATCTTATTAAGGCTCACCTGTATAAAACCTAGAATCGATTTATATGTTCAAACATTTATTAGGAATATATCTTAATTTTCGTTTTTGATGTATTACATTCATTTTTTTACTTATTAAGAGTAGTAAATAACTAGAAACGATAAATAGACTTACTAGAAACACAGATAACGATCTATACATGTTTAAGTAATTATGTTAAGTTTGTATTAATACAAATATTGAAAACCCTCTATATTACTAGCAAATTCACACCTTCTATAGTTAAAATTCTAATCATGATTATATTATGCTGATAAAATATTTAAAACTTAACAAACTAATGATTTCTTATATTTACGCTAATACTACACATTTAAATAAAACTAGTTTTTTATGAGTTTTGTCGCGTTTATTAATTTCTTTTATATTCCCGTCGTTTAGAACACTTTACACCACCCATGGTCACGGGAGGACTGAAGCGTGCGACGTCCCGATGTCATAGTTAACCGCATTTATTTTATTAAAATAATTTATTTTTTGTTCCAATCTACACAGTATGAACTTATATCTGTGTTTCAATGATCATAGATTAATCGCGTTCTATAATCTGTCAAAACAAACACTGGATGATGCAACAATAAAGGTTTTATCCAAAGGACTAAACTACGAACATGCATACAGCAATGCCAGGAAAGATCTAGGCTATAGCTTATCCGGAAAGCTTGAGGACTTTTTTTGAAAAAATCTAAATTTAACAAAATAAACGACCTTTCGTTAACATAATTTTAAATAACGCCACATAAATAGATCTTTTTTCTAACCGACATGCGAATCCATAAAGCGGAATCTTCATCAACACTGTTAGTCTGGCCAATGCAGAGGTAATAAAACCAAATAAAAGGAGACAATCGTTTTTGGGTTCACTCTTTAATTATAAACTTTCAGACAAGTGTATATATATATATATATATATATATATATATATATATATATATATATATATATATATATATGTATATATACTTGTCTGTATAAATACTTGTCTGAAAGTTTATATAATCAAAGAGCCTACTATACTTTTTAACGTTAAAGTTAGAGCCTATATACGTCCCACTCCTTGGCACAGGCCTCCTCTCATTTCTGAGAGCGTTTGAGGGCAAGGAATAGTCCGCCGCGCTGCCCCAATGCGTTTTGGCGAAATTTACTTTTCTTCGAAATATTTTTTCTCTTATTTCTCAGACATGCAGGTTTCCTCACTATTTTTTGTTCACCGCCGAGCACGTGGTAAATCAGCACTTAAAATTGCAATTAACAATTTCATTGATGCCGGCGGGGGTCGAACCCAGTTTGCTCGCGTATTATGATATTGACCATCTGAACTACCACTGCTCTTTAAGGCCGAATACGAAGAGAACTGGCGAAATTTAATGTATTTCTCTTTACTACAACTTTGACCTGAAGTAATTCTAAGCGTTACACATTTTTTGTAGGTTTGTTCGGTTCCTTCACAAGGTGCTCGCAGTTTTATAAAATATTAAAATAAATGAATATACCAATAAATAAAAAAATGTTAAGAAATGATATTTAAAAATGATTGTTCTTCCAAAACTCTGTAAATTTTAATTTAGGAAAAATTCTTTTACCTTAAAAATGTTTGTATTGTGATTCCGAAGGTGCCTGCCGTCTTTATTTTCGATACAAAATATTATTTATTAACATAATTTGTTTTAATTCAAAACACCTAATAATAATATCGTATACTGGCAGATTAAAGTTTGCCGTAATAAATTACCAGGCGCTTCGACGTGTGACGTAAGGTGACAACAATCGTTGTGTCTGTAACGAAAATCGTTAATTTAGTATTTTATACGCATTTAAGTGATTATAAATGTGAATATGGGTAGGAAAAGAAATAAATGTTACGTAAGTGGTAAAACAAAGAGAGTTTATCGCATGAACGCTGCTCGAATGTTGTATTTTGAGGTTACTTATATTTTTTGTAAGGTAATTTTTTGTTTGAGGCTGCCTAATAGGCTGCATTTTTACTAATTTTCATTAGCCAAACTGATCATTTATACTTTTCTAGTTTCAAGTGAAAAAGACTAAAAATGTAAATATCAAGACCGAGTCGGAAAAGAATGTACAAAGTAGTGCAAGCACAGAGACCGCAAATAATGTCATAGTCAATGTATTGTCCGAAAGCCCCCATGCTTTCGGAGTAGTAAGTAAAGTACATAGTGGGGGCAATCGCCGACTTTTTAGTATTTCTTCTTTATTATTTGTGCAATTCGCATTACGTCATCTTGTAAGACTCACAAGAACAAACACTTCCAGTTATATGAGGTTCTTTACGTACGATGCACCAATTAAGAAAAAAAATCGATATCAATTCAATAACTTTTCGAACAATTTTATAAGGAATAAAGTACAGAATTTATGATCTATAGGAACGAATATTATAAATAAGAAAGATTTATTTAAGAAGTAAGCAATGCTCTCTGTGTTGTTCATTACTCTGCATACTGAGCTAGCTCAGTTAAATATAATATAATCAAAGCCCATACGGCTTTGATTATATTATACATGTCTATATAAACAAAGCGTACGGGTAACACACGTGATGTTTGATACTTCGGTAGACGGCGCGTGGTTTGCTGCGAAACGAGCAGGGTCAATCGCATCGTATTCGGCCTTACCGTAACTTTAAAGGCTTTTTAACGACTTTTTAACGTAATTTCATGGTTTTGACACATAAAAAATATAGCAATTTACCATAGTAAATTGTCTATATATTTTATGAAAGTCTATTCGGAACCATGACATCCGAAAAAAATTAGTTGTTTTGATATTCGTGTTCTAGTTAATGTATTATGAAAAGCCCGTGTAATGAAGCGTTTTGCTAATTGTATAAAATATATTAAATTGTTTTCACAAAGATATCACTTATTACATACATATGTGTATTTTTTATTATATATTTATTACTAAAAAGAGACACCACTGAAGACGTTGTGTTTATTTTTATTTCTATTAAAAGTTTGAGCTAATATTTTATAACATGGTTTAAAGTGACCGTGGAACGAAACGTACAAAGCCCCCATTTTATCATTGACTTCCGGGCAATATTACTTTATGTATTGACGTTCGTTACGTTGATGCTTTCTTTATTTATTTGCAATTTTAATTAAATGGTTTCTGCAAGAACTGATTAGTGATTTAATTGTCCAATAAAATTTCAACGTAATGTACGAAGACAATTACTATCCGAGATAACTGACAATTTGCGCCAACTTTTATGTGTTTGGATTTCTCACGAGGTGTATATTTACCTAATCTTATTAAGGCTCACCTGTATAAAACCTAGAATCGATTTATATGTTCAAACATTTATTAGGAATATATCTTAATTTTCGTTTTTGATGTATTACATTCATTTTTTTACTTATTAAGAGTAGTAAATAACTAGAAACGATAAATAGACTTACTAGAAACACAGATAACGATCTATACATGTTTAAGTAATTATGTTAAGTTTGTATTAATACAAATATTGAAAACCCTCTATATTACTAGCAAATTCACACCTTCTATAGTTAAAATTCTAATCATGATTATATTATGCTGATAAAATATTTAAAACTTAACAAACTAATGATTTCTTATATTTACGCTAATACTACACATTTAAATAAAACTAGTTTTTTATGAGTTTTGTCGCGTTTATTAATTTCTTTTATATTCCCGTCGTTTAGAACACTTTACACCACCCATGGTCACGGGAGGACTGAAGCGTGCGACGTCCCGATGTCATAGTTAACCGCATTTATTTTATTAAAATAATTTATTTTTTGTTCCAATCTACACAGTATGAACTTATATCTGTGTTTCAATGATCATAGATTAATCGCGTTCTATAATCTGTCAAAACAAACACTGGATGATGCAACAATAAAGGTTTTATCCAAAGGACTAAACTACGCTATAACTCCTAGCAGATTACCGTACGAAGAAATTATCTGTAGTGTCGAGGACTATTTATTTAAAAACAATATGCGGAAAGAAGATTTGGAGGCGATACGTCAAGACATTTCGTCTATGTTACGTCGATGTTCAGTGCCTAAACCGAATCTTCCCAGAGACGAATTTATAGCGTTAAAGAACCTACGCAATAAACCAGAACTTACGATTCTCCGCGCAGATAAGGGAAACGCCACGGTGGTCATGGATACGTCAGATTATAATTCTAAAATACAAGAACTTTTGTCGGATGTAAGTACTTATAAAAAGGTTAAAAACGACCCAACAAATAGCACACTAAAAACAACTAGTGACCTCATAAAGAAACACTCCGAAAAATTAAATCTGGACGTAAAATGGATAATACCTACGTGCGCCAAATCACCAAAGTTGTATGGGTTACCAAAAATACACAAGCCCAATACTCCATTACGCCCCATAGTGAGCCAAATCGATTCACCAACTTACAGATTGGCTCAACACTTAGCGAAAATACTCTCACCGCTCAGGGGACATACAAGAGCACACATAAAGGATTCCTACTATTTTGTCAGCGAGATTAAAGACCTACGTCTGGCAGACAATGAAACTATGGTCAGTTTTGATGTGCAGTCATTGTTTACATGCTTACCTGTTGAAGACTGCATCTCAATTGTAACTAGAAGGCTGGAAGAAAACAACATGCCCGCAGAATATGCAGTATTACTCAGACACTGCCTTACATCTGGCTACCTATTGTGGAAGGAGGAGTTCTACAAGCAAGTAGATGGTGTGGCGATGGGCTCACCTGTATCTCCCATTGTCGCCGATAAATTCATGGAAGACTTTGAGGAGAAAGCCCTGCTTACTTTTCCCATAAATCCAAGATTCTACAAGCGGTACGTAGACGACACTTTCACAATTCTACCTTTAGATAAAGTAACTGCATTTTTAGACCATCTTAACTCTATAAATTCTAAAATTCAGTTCACAATGGAGTTAGAGGCAAACAATTCCTTAGCTTTTCTAGATGTGTTAGTAATTCGGAATCCTGATAACACCTTGAGCCATACTGTGTATAGAAAAAAGACCCATACAGATAGATATTTAAACGGTGATTCTCACCACCATCCTTCACAGTTAGCTACCGTGGGTAAATCTTTGTTTCAGAGAGCACGAGGGATCTGTGACAGTAAACACCTGGCTGCCGAGCTCCAACATGTCAAGCAAGTTTTGCATGACAACAAGCTTTGGGTCTTACGTCTACGTCACAGAGAACGAGTGAAGCCGGCCACAGTCGAGCGTGTACCTGCTGTACTGCCATATGTTAGAGGAGTCACTGACAAGATTGGCTACATCTTGAAGCGCGCTTCCATCAAAACATACTTCAAGCCGCCGAAGAAGATTGGTCAGTTTTTACCATCAGTCAAGTGTAACGTCCCTCTGCAAGATGCAGGAGTGTACAAGCTTGATTGTGAATGTGGTCTCTCCTACATAGGACAAACTAAAAGATCAATTAAAACCCGCGTCAAAGAACATATAGCTGATGTGAAGAATCGACGCTCCGGGAAGTCTGCAGTCTGTGAACATGTACAAGATCGCCCCCGTCACTACATCAGATTTGATAGACCACAAATCCTCGCTAAAGAACACCGATTCCTTCCAAGGATGATTCGCGAGGCTATTGAAATCAAAAAACATCCTAATTTCAATAGAGAAGATGGCTGGGTGCTACCATCTGCTTGGGATCCTATAATAAATAAAATTAAATCCCAACCCAAGCATACAACTGCAAGACTCCATGATACCATAAGCTCATACTGTGTAGATCGGAACAAAAGTTAAAATTTTAATCTATGGTAACCGCGGTTAACTATGACAGCTGGACGTTGAACATCTCAGTCCTTCCCGTGACCATGGGTGCTGTAAAGCTCTCGAAACGTCGGGTAAAAAAGTTAAATATACGCGATAAATTCCGTTAAAACTAGTATTATTTCAATTATAGTAACCCTTTTTATACAAACTTAGTTTAATAACATTTTTGAACTTTGTGTCTGATAAATTTTGTATATTTTCTGGGATTTTATTATAAAAGCGTGTACATCGCCCCAAGAACGAATTACTGACTCGGTGGAGTCGAGTAACTGGTACCACTAGCTTGTGTCTGTTCCTAGTATTTACAGAATGAATATCACCTATTTTCGCAAAACTACTTTTATTTTTGTCTACGTACATTACATTTTCATAAATGTATTGAGAGGCCGGAGTTAAAATATTAATTTCCTTAAATTTTTGTCTCAGTGACTCTTTTGGTTTTAAATTATATATTGCTCTAAGGGCCCTCTTCTGTAAAATAAATATAATTTCAATGTCAGTCGCGTGTCCCCGTAGCAAAATACCATACGACATAATGCTATGAAAATAAGTAAAGTAGTCTCTAACTAAGTCTGCTAGCTAGTTTTGATATATGGGGGAGCCATTGAAGCTTTGCGTCCAGTGTGATTCCAAGAAAAATGGTGGTATCAACAAGACTCAGTTCCTCCCCATTTAAAATTACATTAGTATTGACATGTTTAACATTAGGAGTTACAAATTTCATACATTTAGTTTTAGTTCCATTCAAATGCAAATTATTAACATTAAACCAATTAAGTAACTTAGCTATAGCATTATTTACTTCGTCGTAATTTAACATAACTGTCGTTTTAATTTGAAAATTAATAAAGTATCATCAGCAAATAATACAATATATATATATATATATATATATATATATATATATATATATATATATATATATATATATATATATATATATATATATATATATATATATATATAAGCTATGTAGACATAACTAAAGACCAGCTAACTAAACTTGAGAGACTTCAAAATACTAGTATTCGGTTCATATTTGGACTGCGCAAATTTGACCACATTTCCCAATTTCGCTCACGTCTCAAGTGGTTACCTATCCAATTTCGCCGGAAAATGCATATTCTTTCTATTCAGTACTGTGTCTTATTTCACCCTTCTACTCCTCCTTATCTTAAGGAGAAGTTTAGTTTTGTTGGGCTTCCAGGGGAACCTTTACGCTCTTCAAGAAAACTCATTTTAAGGGTACCAACTCACAATACATCTTTCTTTAATAAATCTTTTACTGTACCGTCTATTAAGTTCTGGAATGCCCTACCTTTGTATATACGCGAAGCTCAGACTATTGTAGTCTTTAAGCGACTTCTTAAAGAGCATTAGGATAAATTATGTGATTATGTAGTTTTGTATTTATTTGTTTATGTTATTGTTATTGGTAAATATTTGAGGATATATGTATGTATATGTATATGTATATGTATATGTATATGTATATGTATATGTATATGTATGTGTGTGTATATATATATATATATATATATATATATATATATTTATGTATATATGTATATATTTGAGTATATATGTGTGTGTATGTTTATGTATATACGTATTTATATGTGTATCATATTTTTTAATGTATTAGTTATTTATATGTTATTTTATTGCATGTATTGATATTATATTAGGTATATTTATATTGCACCACCTACCTAGTATTCACTGTTTTATTCCTTTACACCTTTGGTTGCCTGGAAGAGATCGCTATGTAGATAAGGCCGCCAAATTGTACATGCAATCTGCTCTATGTTATGTTCTTTGTAAATTTGTTTGTGGTGTACAATAAAGTATATTCATTCATATATTCATTCATTCATTCATTCATTCTTTCATTCACTCTATCATGGTTATCCCCTACTATGTAAGGTAAGTCATTAATATATACAAGAAACAGAAAGGGGCCGAGAATTGAGCCCTGAGGCACGCCCATTTGTACAATCGACCCAGAAGAACTCATACTATTAATGACAACTTTTTGCGTTCTGTCACTTAAATATGAAATAATTAATTTAAGAGCATCGCTTCTTACACCGTAGTGTTGAAGTTTCCTGATTAATGTTTCATGGTGAACACAATCGAAGGCTTTGGATAGGTCACAGAACACGAATTTTATTATAATTAGTGAATTCTTCCATGCATTAAATACATATTTAATCAGCTCAACACCAGCATCAGTTGTCGAGCGACCCCTTGTGAAACCAAATTGATTTTAATGGAGTAAATTATTTACATTAAAAAAATTTAACATTTGATCAAAAATAATTTCTTCAAAAATTTTACTAAGTGCTGGCAGTACATAAATAAGTCTAAAATTAGCGGGGTTTAATGTACTACCAGATTTAAATAAAGGTATTACTTTACTATGCTTCATTAAATCAGGAAACACACCAGATTCGATACTAGTATTAAAAATAATAGATAGTTGAGATGCGATTGTATCTATTATAGACGCAATAACTTTAACAGAAATCCCCCACAGATCGGCGGTTCTCTTAATATCAATAGTCTTAAAATATTTTACAATATCTTTTGATGACACTTTATGAAATGTAAAATTCTTTGTACACACATTTACATTTTGTTGAAGTAATGATTCGGCGACGGCAGGAGAAGAATTCAATGACTTAGTGGTTAAGATCGGAATATCAGTAAAATATTTCTCAAAAACGATTGCAACGTCCTGATCTGATTTAGTTAATTTATTGTTAAAAATTAACTGGTAGTTTGAATTGCGAGAGTTGACCTTACCAGTTTCACTATTAATTATGCTCCATGTCATTTTAATTTTATTAGAAGCAGTCTTTATTTTGTTGCTCAAATACATTGATTTGGCTAAGGAGTACACTCTTTTAAATATTTTGGAATATTTTTTTACATATTCCCTAAATTCGACGCTAGGATTATATGACCTTTCATTGTAAAGTTCATATAACCTTTGTCTACTCTTATGGACTCCTACTGTCGCCCATTCATTAAATGCCTTGCCATTGTTCAAGGAGAATGTTTTAAAAGTAAAAGTATTATTGAATTCGTTGCAAATGAGCTTAAATAATGTTCCATACAAAAAATTTGGATTATTTTGGTATGAAAGTAATGGAAGTTTTTTTAACTATGTTACTTCTAAACTTCTCCAAGCGATGTGCATTTACTAGAACAAACACTACTTTTTTTATCTACTTGCTTTTTGTGAACATAAGGTAATGAAACTAACTAACTAACAGTGATCAGAGCTCAATTTTTGAATTATACATTTATTGAATGGCTTAACATTTGTAAAAATGTTATCTATGCATGTTGCACTAGATTCAGCAATACGTGTTGGTTCCAAAAATAAATAAAAAAGACCATAAGATTTAAACAATGATCTAAATTTAATATTGATGGAGGAAGCTTCTAGGAGATTTATATTAAAGTCTCCACATATTACAACAGATTTATTCTGTTTATTAAGCTTAGTGAAAACTTCCTCCATAATTTTTTCAAAAGTATCATATAAAGAACATGGGAGTCTGTAAACTTTACAACAATGAGGTGCTCAAACTCAACACATGCCATTTCTACAGTTCGCTCAACAGAGAAGCTCACAATATCTTTACGTTCTTTACATGATAATAATTTACTAGCTAAAATTAAGGAGCCACCTCTTAAAATTGTTTCTTTATTGAAAGAACTGACTACCTGGTGATTACTGACAGGCCTGTTGGTCTAGTGGTTAGTGACCCTGACTACGACGCCGGAGGTCGTGGGTTCGATTCCCACCCAGGACAAATGTTTGTATGATGAGCACGATCATTTGTTGTGTGTCTGGGTGTAATTTATCTATAATATTTATGTATTTAGAAATATATAAGTATGTTTATCAGTTGTCTAGTACCCATAACACAAGCTCTGCTTAGCTTGGGACTAGATGGCGTTGTGTGATAGTTGTGGAATATTATAATTATTTGGGGTATCTATATAGTTTTCTCATCTGGTTGGGCTATATAAATATATAATTATAAATTAAAATGAAACGATAAATATACATAAATATTAATAACATAAAATAAATACAAAAATACATAAATAAATAAAAGCCCAACCAGATGGAAGCCCTCGGCAGGGGAGACCAAACGGCCGAGGGTTAGGAGGAAAGGGAAAGAAACCGGCGGACGATGCGGGCGGTATCGAGGAGCACCGCCTTCTGCATTTGAGCCTGGAGCGGTCCGTCACGGAGTCCCAGTCGCCTCAGATGGCCCGAGAGGCTGACTGGGATTAGCCCATTTGCAGAGACGACTACAGGAATAATTTCGGCCGGCAGACCACCCCACATATCGGTCACCTCGTGAGCCAGGTCCAGATATTTTGTTCGTTTATCTGTTTCGGCTTTCACGAGGTTCTCGTCATATGGAATGGTAATGTCGACCAAAAATATCCTTGACTGTGCCCGGTCCATCAGCACAATATCAGGCTTATTCGCAAGAATAGTCCTGTCTGTGATGATGGCCCGGTCCCAGTAGAGCCTGGCGCGGTCATTTTCGAGCACGGCTTCCGGCAAGTACTTGTAATACGGCACTTTCCGGCCCACGAGACCGTATTTCAGAGCGAGCTCCTGGTGTAGAATTCTGGCTACTAGGTTGTGCCTGTGCAAGTACTCAGAGTTAGAAAGCGCCGAACAACCGGAGATGACATGCCTAAGTGACTCACCGGGATGGCGACAAGCTCGACAGACGTCGACGGTGCCATCCTTTAGGATGTATCTCCGATAGTTGTTGGTCTTAATAACCTGATCCTGTATTGCACAGACAAAACCCTCGGTTTCCCCGAAGAGGTCACCGAAACACACAGTTGAGGGAGGCAACTGTATCTACGAAGGGCTCATGTAGAACCCTGTAGTACCTCCCGTGGAGCTCCTTCTTCTTCCATACGGTCTCCCGGTCGGAAATGCTTAGTACTGCCGGGTCCTGCCATTGCTCATTGACTAAGGATAGAGGGGTAAGTCCTTTATCACTAGAAATGACGTCATTATAGAATGGATCATCCGATCTCACCAGGAAGTAATTACGGAGGCTGCACACTTCGCGATTATGCATGGTGAGCGCGCTCAGGAAGCCACGCCCACCATGCTTTCGCGGCAAGTACAGCCTCATTACCGACGATCTCGGATGATGCATCCTATGGGACGTCATGGTAGTGCGGACTTTTCTATCCAGGGCGTTAAGTTCGGTCTGAGTCCACCTGAGTATGCCAAAGGTATACATGAGGACAGGCATGACCCAGCCGTTATATGCGTGTGCCTTATTCACACCGGACAAAAGGCTGTTAAGCACTTTGGTCAAGCGTGCATAAAACGTGTCGCAAACTGACTGTTTCATACCAGCCTCATCGATACCCATGTTCTGTGACATACCCAGATATCGGTATGTTTCAGCCTCGGAAAGGGTCCTTAAGTTGACGGGCATAGATAAGTCTATGCCCTCAGAGTTAGCAACCCTACCCCTCTCAACATGAAGGACCGCGCACTTATCCGTCCCCAGCTCCATTCCAATAGAATTGCTAAATTCACAAGTGATGTTTAGCAATTCCATAAGATGGGAGCGACTGGAGGCGAATAATTTGAGGTCATCCATATAGAAGAGGTGGGTCACTTTTGTACCTCCTTTCCGAAGCTGAAATCCCCTCCCGGAACCCTCCAATAAAGTACTGAGAGGGTTCAAAGAGAGGCAGAACCAGATTGGACTCAGACAGTCGCCCTGGAATATACCCCTTCTTATCCTTATGCGGCTTTCCGCATCCGTCATCCGCTCGCCTAGATGACAGAGGATCGTACTCCACTGCCCCATACACCGCTCGAGGAAGTCTCGAACTGTACGGTCAATCTTGTACAGCTCGAGGATCCTCTTTAGCCATGTATGGGGCACCGAGTCAAATGCCTTTCTGTAGTCTATCCAGGCGGCGGAGAAGTTCCGACGGTTGCGTTTCACCACTTTGCCAATGACCGCGTCAATGAGGAGTGGTTCCTTGGTTCCGCGACCGCCGCCCCGACATCCATTTTGAGCGCGCGACATCACCTGATTTGATTCCAGGTGACGAGTGATTCTCGCGCTCAAAATGGATGTTAGTGTCTTGTATATGGTCGGCAGACACGTGATGGGGCGGTATTTGCTCGGGTCTGTGGTAACCTGGTCTTTAGGAACCAAATGAGTGATCCCAGTAGTGAAGAGGCTCGGGAGCGACTTCTGGTTGAGAGCCTCTTGGAACTGTTGGGCGAGCACAGTGTGACACACCACAAACCCCTTCAGCCAGTAGTGATGCAGCGCGTCGAGTCCCGGACTTTTCCAGTTCGGGGTCCTACGGACCGCCTCAGCTACGTCATCCGGCGTTATAATGACGGGGTCCATGGGCGTTATACTCGCACACTGACTCGCCACAACTTCCGTCCAAGGGCCCTCGCTGTGGTTTATGGGCTCTGACCACAGGCCGCGCCAGAATGCTACAGTGTCGGCCTGATTCGGTGCTGGGCCCGTTCCACTTACCATTGGTCGCTCCAACGATTTATAGAGCCTCTTCTGATCACTCTGGAAGAGACGATTCTGGTTAAACCGTGTCGACCTCTCGGTATATCGCCGAATCCGCTTGTGGCGGCTTGGGAATTAAGTTTAGATTATGTAGTGGACTGTATTGATTCAATATCCCCTGAAACGTTCAGTTACCGCAATCACAAAATTACACCAAGAAAACAATAAAAACTACTCACGGTCTTACTAGCCAGCTTCCCAAGATCGGCAAACGTTGGCAGCTCCTGGTGGCTTCTTCTACACGGTAGAATACACTAGTAATTAGATTGTACACGGTACACTCTAGAGTAGTCCTTATTTGAGAGTTTTTGAAGAGATATGTTCACTCCACGTTAACACAAAGAGATATAGGTTAATAGTGATCTTCTTACGCGTCGTACCCTCCTTTTTATTCCTTTCTTGTCCGCACAGATTATAACAGCGCGTTATGCGTCACAACGTTGCTACAGGTTATCACCGGCCCTCAGATCGTTGTAGATCATTGTGCCTTGGTATAAAATCTGCGAGTTGCGGTTTATTACTGAACACACCCCCCACCGAAACAATCTTGATGGTTTCTCCAAAAAATAAGATAAAATTATAACTTAATCTAACTTAATCTCTATCAAGATAACGCTGAGACACAGAATGGTCTCAACGAGAAGGTTATTAATACACGTAAGCTAATTTGCGTAAGGAAGAGGACTCAGTTTATTAACTGGTCTCTGTAAAGTACTCTTTTGGGTACGAAGCGTTACACAACGAACAATCCCATCTGGGCCGGGGTGAAGAGCCTCTATTCTACCCAAAGGCCAATTGCACGGCGGTATGTTATCAGTTTTTATAATTACAAGATCACCTATTTTAATGTTAGATCTATCCGAATACCACTTTGCTTTCTGTTGTAGCGTATTTAAATATTCACGACTCCATCTACGCCAAAACATTTGTGAACATTTTTGAATATATTGCCAACGTGACAATCGATTCATCGTTATGTCTTCTACATTATACTCAGGTACCGCCGTTAACGCTTTTACTATTAGAAAGTGTCCCGCTGTCAGTACATTAAATTCATCCGGGTTATCACTAGCTGGTAACGGGCAGAGCGGCCGCGAGTTGAGAATTGCTTCTACTTTACAAAACACTGTGGTGAGTTCCTCGAACGTCAAACCTTTTTCTCCGACGGCTCGCGCTAAGAGGTGCTTGGCGGATTTAATTCAGACTTCCCAGAGCCCACCCATATGTGGTGCGCTGGGGGATTAAATTTCCATATAATTTGTCGCTTTGAGCAACCCTCTAATATATTACCTTTTTGCTCGAACATAAACCTTTGTATTTCGGTTAAATGCTTACTAGCCGCGATAAAATTAGTACCGCAATCCGAGTAAAGAAAAGAGCACACACCTCGTCGCGCTACAAATCTGTCTAAACACGCGAGGAAACACTCCGATGACAACGACGATAAGACCTCGAGGTGTACAGCTTTTGTCGAGTAACAAATAAATAATGCTAAATATGACCGTTTAATCCCAGCGTTTCGTCGTAAACTTTCTTTTGTAAAGAACGGACCACCGAGGTCTACCCCTACATGCTCAAAAACTTTATTAGGTATCAATCGAGCTGCTGGCAAAGGTGCCATCGCAGGCTGCACGAGCACGGGATTGTGTTTAAAACAAGTTTTGCATTTGGACAAAACTGACCGAATAATGCGACGGGATGCTAAAATCCAAAAGTTTTGATTAATAATGTTTTGTAAGGTGCGTGGGCCTACGTGTAAATATTTTTTATGTAAATATTCAATAAGTAGTTGTGTAAATCTACTATTTTTAGGTAATAAACGGGGATGTTTCGCGTTATAAGGTAAAACTGAATAATTTATTCGACCCCCCACCCTGAGGTATCCGCGATCGTCAATAAACGGAGATAATTTTCTCAACGACGGAATGTACTTTGTGCCCTTTGACAAATTATTTATTTCATTTGCAAAGTATGAACGCTGTACTAGTTTAATTAAGACGTCTTGAGCGGTATTCAATTCGTCAGTCGTCAGTATGGATTGCTTAGAGTGATCGGATTTAAATCGGAACTATCTCAATATTCGAGCAAACGTACGTTGCAGTTTATAATAAGAAGAGAAATGGGAAAAAATTCGGTCACAGAACTCTAACTTAGATTCCTCTATTAAATTATTTTCATTAGTGATTAAATTGACAGAACCTAATGAATAATTTGATTTTATTTCAGGTGTATTACTTTCATCTTGGTTGATAAATGTTCTAATTGGCCACTGCGAGTAGTCATCATACAACCAAGATGGGCCATTTAGCCACTGCTCTTTGCATTCCAAGAGCTGTGACGGAGACGCTCCGCGCGAGCAGATGTCTGCCATATTGCACTCGCTACTAACGTGACGCCAAAAGTGCGGAGGTAACACTTCGCATACCTGAGTAACACGGTTACTAACAAACGGCTTTAATTTGTAAGCTTCTGTCTGAAGCCACGCCAATACGATAGTCGAATCGGTTAACGCAGTGATACGATTAATTTTTACACGAGTTAAAATGTCACGGACATATTTAATTAATCTGCTTAACAAAACTGACGCCATCAATTCCAACCTCGGGATAGTTAAGGGTTTGACGGGGGCTACTTTAGATTTTGCTATCACCAATCGTACTTTAGTCTGACCTCTGTCATTACGACTGATCACATATACACAACTAGCGTAACCGCGAGAACTTGCATCGCAAAAGGCGACTAGTTCACAATCAGACTGTTCTGGTAACAGCATGTGTCTATCTATCTTAATTTCCGTCAGTCGCGGGAGATCATCAACGTAATTAAGCCAGCGCTTAGTTACGTCAGTTGGCAGTTGCTCATCCCATCCTATGCCCAGCTTCCATAAATCTTGCATTATTTCTTTCGCGATGAAAATGCACGGCGAAATAAAACCTACGGGGTCATAAATAGAAGCTAATAATTTCAAAACAGAACGTTTAGTTGTTACTTTGTCAGTCTTATCTACTGCGAAATAAAAACAGTCAGTCAAAGGGAACCACTTCAGACCTAGCACTTTGACTGAATATTCGTTACCATCTTTCAGGAATGTTACAGGACACTCTCGGTTTTCTAACGGAACACGTTCTAAGACCTTTCCGCTATTACTCGCCCATCTCTTAAGTATAAAGCCGCCGGAATTAAACATCGCTATAAGTTCATCTTGTAACTGAGATATCTGTGACAAGGAACTATAAGAATATAGGATATCATCCATGTACACGCCCTCGCGCACAACCGTTGCAGCGAGCGGATAGTGTTCTCCCTCATCATGGGCTAATTGTAAAAGTGTGCGGATAGCTAAAAACGGCGAGCAACTTAAGCCGTAAGTTACTGTCTTTAATTCATATACGTTGATGGTATCATTAGGCGAATGACGATATAAAATATGTTGATAACATCTATCCGACGGATTCAGTTTGATTGCACGATACATTTTGCATACGTCACAAATCAAATAATATTCAAACAACCTAAAATTCAATATTATAGCCCCAATATCTCGATACAGATTAGGCCCGGTTAGTAAAATATCATTAAGCGAAACATTCGTGGACGTTTTTGCCGAGGCATCGAACACCACTCGCACAGGAGTGCTGGAACTACTGGGCTTAAGTACACTATGATGTGGTATCACATATTTACTCGGAGTGTCACCCGTATAAAGCTCCATATGCCCTAGATGTTCATATTCGCACATGAACTCTGAATAGGCCTGCCGTAATAAAGGTAAACGATTCAACTTGCGCTCTGTGAACAAGAGTCGTCGCTCGGCTGCAGCCCTTGAAACGCCCAACGGAGGCGGGTCTGGTATGAATGGTAACGGCACTGAATAGCTACCGTCCTCAGTGCGGCTAGAACGAGCCACGAAAATATCTTCTGCTAATTGTTCTAAAGGATTTATCGAAGGCTTGCTGGGCAATTCTTCGACTTCCCAAAACTTACGCAACGTTTGATCTAAAGACTCTTGTTCATCAAACGAGACTGATAAATTATAGTTTCTTAAATTGTCCTTTTCATTGCAATAAAGTTTACCACTTACAACAAACCCGAAAGCGGTATCGATCACGCTTGGTATATCCGATGAAATAATATAAGGTTTATCATAAATAAGTTCTGAAACTATATCATTGCCCAACAATATATCAATACGTGAGCGCTTATAAAACATCGGATCAGCTAAATTAAAATTCTTATATTTATTAATAACGTCCGAGGGGAATCGAACGTTAGGCATATCGGCAGATACCTTAGTCACTATGACCATGTTCACTCTAAAACTAGGCAAGTCAGTGTGTAGGGACCTTAATGTGCATGAAATCTTACTTACTTACTTACTTACTTATCGTCACGCACAATCCCTAACGGGGTAGCCAGAGAGAACAGATCGCCAAGTGTCACGATCCTTACATACCTCTTTCGCTTCTTTCAGGTTCATTAACTTCTTCATACATGCACGTCTAGGTATCCGAGTACTCTTGATCCTCCCCTCTTCGAGCAATTTGCTCACATGGTCTTGGAAAGTTAGTCTCGGTCTACCTCGACACCTTTTAATATTTACTTTCGCTCTATATATTTTCTTCACCATTCGGTCTTCACTCATTCGTTCAACGTGTCCAAACCATTGGAGTACGCCCCTATCAATTTTTGTGATAAGGTCATCTTTCAATCCTGCCATATTGCGAATCTCTTCGTTTCGCTTTCGGTCGGCTATGGTAACGCCACACATTTTACGAAGAGATCGCATCTCCACTGCATTCAACTTGCTTTTATGCTTCTTCTGGCATACCCAGGTTTCGCTGCCATATAACAAAGTCGGTACCAACACTGCGTTATGTATTGCAAGGCGTGCACTCTTCACCACGCCTTGCCTTTTTATTAATGCATTCAGGGCACCATTGACTTTGTTTCCGGCAGCGACACGCCTATCCACATCTAAATCACATCTTCCATCCCGGCTGAAAGCACTCCCCAAGTATACAATTTCATTTACCTGTTCTAGACATTCCTGATTTACCCATATTTCACATTTCGTTCTCTCTTCGTCCTTTTCAAATACCAGAACCTTAGTTTTATTAGCATTCAAACGGAGACCTTTAATTTCACATTCCTCTTTCATACACGTGACTAATGCCTGCAGTTCTGCTTCTGATGGTGCAATAAGCACTGCATCATCAGCACACAGCAGACAATTAACTTTTATGTCACCCAATTTCACACCCAAACATCTATCTTTCAGCTTCTGTAAACAGCTGTCGAGATACAGTATGAACAGCCAGGAAGACATGACACAACCCTGTTTTACGCCCGCTTGGACGCTAAACATGGGTGACAGGTCATGCCCTACCCGCACACAGGCTTTACAGTCATAGTAGAGTGACTGCACAGCCCTTAACACTCGACCATCCACACCATATCCCGGCAACAGTTCCCACATTTTCTTCCTTATAACCTTATCAAATGCTTTCTCCAGATCCACAAAAGCACAGAAAATCCTCTGGTTAACACTCAGAAGCTTCTCCGTGATCATGCGGAGAGAAAACATTTGATCCGTGCATCCTCTTCCAGGTCTAAATCCGCATTGTGCCTCCCATAAGAATCTTTCCGATTTCTCTTGCATCCTGCGTGTCAAAACCTTCGAATAAACTTTACTTGCTAAACTGGTCAAGCTGATCGCCCGATAGCTCCCGCAGTCAAAATGTGAACCTTTACCTTTATATAAAGGCACAATGACCGCTGATCGCCAATCATCCGGGACATCTCCCGTCCGCCAGCACAAATTGCACAGCAGATGAAAGCTGTCCCAGACGCGAGGCCCACCGTACTTGACCATTTCAGCAGTAACTCTGTCTAGTCCCGCAGCCTTACCACATTTCAAACTTCGAATCGCACGTTCAATCTCTTTCATGCTGATGACCTCAGTGTCATCGAGGTCCGTGTCTGGCGTGCCAGTCACGGCGTCACCCCCGGATCCTTCACTAAGATCATGACACGCATACAATTCTCTATAAAATTCACTCCATCGCTGCATGACGTCCGATTTTCTGAGAGGACGTCATTGGTTCTCGAAAGCACTTTGTTCATTCTTAAAGCTGTCGCACCACTCCGGGACCTTCCAACCTCTTTCCAGAAGAGTTTGGAGTTTTCCCTAAAGTTGTGCGACAACCTCTCGTCCGCTTCTATTCTACACCTTTCACGTACTTCCTCAATCAATGTTTTCGCATGAACTTTCTGCAGCTTATATCTTTCTTTCATCTTCTCTCTCATATGCTCATCGTTACTAGAGGCTAAGTAGTCTAACCACGCTTTTTTCTTCTTTTTTACAGCTTCTTTCACTTCGTCATTCCACCATGCATCTCTTCTTTTACTACTACCTCTTTTTGTCGTACCACATACTTCTTCCGCTGCACTTACCATTCCATCCCTAAGGTTCTGCCATATTCTCTCCACACATTCTTTCCTGCCATCGATGGTGTCAAGCTTTTCGGCTACCCTCGTGTGATATTTGTCCCTAGTATCCGCTTCCTGAAGCTTCCAGCTTCGGATGCGACAGACCGACTGTGGTTCTGTTACTGCCGTCCGGTGGCGCCAACCCGCGAACAAACCCCTAAATCTAGTAATTACTAGATAATGATCCGTTCCCAGGTCAGCACCCCTGAACACTCGTGTATCCATCACCTGTTTTCGCAGTCGGTCATCCACCAGGAACAAATCAATCATACTTCTCTCATTCTTTCTTTCTCTAGTGTACATATGGATCTTCCTGTGATTAAACATAGTGTTTGTCACAAGAAGACCCTTTTCCTTGCATACAGCCAGTATAAGCTTGCCAGCATCATTAACCCTTTTATCTCCAAACTTTCCAAGCACCGACTCGTATCCTGGTCGAGCGATGCCTACCCATCCATTCAAATCACCACATACAACAGTTCTTTCGTTTCCCTTAACCAAATCTAGAACTTCTCTTACATTCTCCCAAAACTCCTCCAGCTCAGCCCTGGACGACGAAGCTACCGGCGCATAAACAGCCAAAAGGAATAACTTCGTCAGTCCCATTTTGAAGCGAACCCAGAGAAGTCTTGAGTTCACAACCTTGTATTCAGTCATAAGATCGACCAACCGGGACGACAACAGCACTCCCACTCCTTGGCAGGCGTTCTCGCTTTCCGGGACTCCGGACCATATAGCTAACGTCCCGCCAGGGAGCTCTTCAATACCACTGCCTTTCCGTTTGGTCTCCGACATACACACGACATCTAATTCTCTTTCTTTCATTATTTCGATCAACTCATTCGTCTTATCTCTCATGCCTCCTCTAACATTCCACGTGCCAACTCTGCACTCCGTCCTCCACCTTCCGCCGTGTCGGGCTGTGCGTGACGGGTGGCGGTCCCCATCGCCGCTTTGCGCGCTGCATTCCACACCAACGGGGACGAGCTGGTGTGCGTCGCCTTGGGGGGACGCCCTAACCCTCGTTCGCATGGGTGCGCAGCTGTGTAGAATTGCAGCCCTGAAAAGGGCTGGCAGGGGTCGCGACGAGCACGCTTCTACAATGACCCCATGAATCATTCCATGATTTTTTACTGCCTCTCCACCAAGGCCATAAATGTTAAACGAACATTTTTTCCGAGGTAAGCCCAAACGTTGAGCGCACTCAGTTGTAATAAATGAGCTCTGAGCTCCAGAGTCAATAACTGCACGGCAGTATTGATACTGACCGCTACTATCATTTGCTAATACACGCGCCGTTCCTAATACGACACCGTAATTCGAGTGAACGTCGTTGTAATGAAGCGTATCTAACGTATAATGCTCCGAGTCGCTCGTAGTCTGAGACGAAACGAGTACTTGTTGCGCTTGCGAGTCAGCGCTCATTAAACTAGTGGATGTTGGCAAGACCGCGTCGCGCACAGGCTCCCTATGCAATAGATAATGATGTGATGACGCACATACACCACAAGACATCTCACTTTTACAAGTTGAAGTATCATGATTTCCTTTTAGGCAATTATGACACAATTTTAAAGTATTGACACGGTCAATCCTTTTATCTACGGTCAATTTACGAAATTGATCGCACCTGTAAATCATATGATTTTGATTGCAATGCGCACAAATAAATTTATTTTTATTATAATTTGACACATTAATATTTAAAACTGTTTTTGATATACTTTTATTGTAGTTATTATTGTTGCTTTTGTAATTGTTACATGTAGGCTTATTTCTTGATTGTAACGAAATCGCACTTGTATTAGATGAATGTTCGAGAACTTTAACTTGTTTATTTACAAAACTAATTAATTCCGAAAACGATGGAAGTGCGTTTTGATCTCGATTTTGTTCAAAAAGTCTCCTAGTATGCGCATCCAACCCACGTAAGGCTAAATGACAAAATAAATAGTCATGCAAATTTTTTATTTTTAACGCCTCGATGGCTTTAAAATAGTGATCGAATGTTTCAATAAATAAGGTAAGATTTGCGGTAGTATCCTTATTTAACGGAGTAAAGTTTATCATTTTGTCGATGTACCTACCCACGAGTATTCGATCATCTTGATATTTATTACATAAACTTTGCCATACGAGAATATAATTAGCGGATGTTATAGGCAGTTTTTTAACAATGTTTAACGCCGAACCTTTAACACATGAGAGTAAATAGTGAAACTTGTCTATTTCGTCGAAATCTCGATTGTGAACAAGTGATAAAAATGTATCGTAGAATGTGGACCACTTCTCAATATCGCCATCGAATTCGAATAATCGCAATTTAGGTAACGACGGCCTTACATCAATCCTATCTTTCCCACTGATGGGTGCCTGATCGCTCGGTTTTAATCGTAAATATTGCAATCTACATGCCTTATAAAGTTCATCAAATGTATCTAATTCACGGGTTGACAATCTTGTCTCCGGTTTTAATGATATATCTATTTCAATAATATTTAACACTGTTTCTTCAAACTTTGAGCGGACACTTTCTAATTCGGAATAATCCGCTAAGAAATTCTGGATTTGTGCGGAATCATTCATTTGGGTTTCCGCAAGATCGAAAACCTTTTGTAATTTAGCAAATAGGTATTCCTTTTTAAAAATAAGTGTTTGCCTTTTTATCTGCAATTTGTCCGACATTTTGAACAAAACAACAAGGTGAATTTAGATACTTTATAACGTACCGCAAGCAATGAAAATTTAGGTAGAAAAAGGCGAATTAAATAAGTGTTAAACAATAAAATAAAATAAAAAACGCTTAATTCAAGTATATGACACGTCCACGGGACGTTAATTAAGGGTAGAAATCTTATATATGAAAATCACTAATTTAAATAAATGCGGCTCGAAGGCCAGAAATGTGGCGGCTTGGGAATTAAGTTTAGATTATGTAGTGGACTGTATTGATTCAATATCCCCTGAAACGTTCAGTTACCGCAATCACAAAATTACACCAAGAAAACAATAAAAACTACTCACGGTCTTACTAGCCAGCTTCCCAAGATCGGCAAACGTTGGCAGCTCCTGGTGGCTTCTTCTACACGGTAGAATACACTAGTAATTAGATTGTACACGGTACACTCTAGAGTAGTCCTTATTTGAGAGTTTTTGAAGAGATATGTTCACTCCACGTTAACACAAAGAGATATAGGTTAATAGTGATCTTCTTACGCGTCGTACCCTCCTTTTTATTCCTTTCTTGTCCGCACAGATTATAACAGCGCGTTATGCGTCACAACGTTGCTACAGGTTATCACCGGCCCTCAGATCGTTGTAGATCATTGTGCCTTGGTATAAAATCTGCGAGTTGCGGTTTATTACTGAACACCGCTTTCCCCAAGCAGCGATTCTCTGCTTCAGGTCGTCTATGCGCTCCGTCAGTTTTTGCATTATATTCGGCTGGGACAATCTAACATTTGTCCCAGCAAATGCCATCCTGACGGTGCGCACAATCCTTGGCCTGTTGTTGCCTGACCTGAAGCATATCAGTCTGCCGATGAGGGCCCTAGCCTTTGCGATACGTTCTTCAATTCTTATTCTCCAGGCTGGGATAGCGCTACTTTGTCCAGTAGCGCGTCCAGCCGTGGAAAGTTTGGCGCTTATTATACGGCACACTGCCAGTGCGGCGCCAAAAAGAATTGAGTCCGTCTCGCAAAGGTCCCGGCTGGCTTCCAAATAGGTCACCAGCATTGGGTTCAGAGCCCTCACGACAGCCCGATTCCGCTTGCTTAGGGCTATGCGGGGAAGTCGCGGTCGATTTTCGAGAGGCGTACTGCGCGTTTCCACAATCGCCTCTTCCAATGTACTCCTCATATGCTCTAATTCCAGTTCCTGGGCGACTGTTCCATCATCGTTTGAATCAACCACAACTGGGGTATTCACGGCGGCATTCACATTTGCGGGTTGCTCTGCAATTTGTGGCGCCGCATCCTCAGCCGTAGCATTTTCATCCGATGACGGAACAGCCTCACGTCGTAGTCGTTCGAGTTCGGCGACATCAAATATATTTGAGCGCAAGATGTACCGAACCCGGTCTGCCAGGTTTGCTCTGAGACGGTTAAAGATGGCTCCAGCTCAGCAAAAAGACGATGCATCCTAGCCCGATACGCCAAACCTCCAACTTCTCCCCCTTTCGCCCTAAAATACGCCCGCAATGCGTTAGTATTCATTTCGGTTGTCCATCGCATGCGGCGTACTCCACCAGTGGCGGGTGCCGATTGCTGGGCCTGCGAAGACCCTGCCGACACCAAGCCAGTTGGTGGGGATGATGGATGGATTATTATTATTATTATTATTATTATTATTATTATTATTATTATGGGGTATCTATATAGTTTTCTCATCTGGTTGGGATGTATAAATATATAATTATAAATGAAAATGAAAATGAAAAGATAAATATACATAAATATCAATAAAATAAAATAAATACAAAAATACATAAATAAATAAAAGCCCAACCAGATGGAAGCCCTCGGCAGGGGAGACCAAACGGCCAAGGGTTAGGGGGAAAGGGAAAGAAACCGGCGGACGATGCGGGCAGTATCAAGGAGCACCGCCTTCTGCATTTGAGCCCGGAGCGGTCCGTGACGGAGTCCCAGTCGCCTCAGATGACCAGAGAGGCTAACTGGGATTAGCCCGTTTGCAGAGACGACTACAGGAATAATTTCGGTCGGCAGACCACCCCACATGTCGGTCACCTCGTGAGCCAGGTCCAGATATTTTGATCGCTTATCTGTTTCGGCTTTCACGAGGTTCTCGTCATACGGGATGGTAATATCGACCAAAAATATCCTTGACTGTGCCCGGTCCATCAGCACAATATCAGGCTTATTCGCAAGAATAGTCCTGTCTGTGATGATGGCCCGGTCCCAGTAGAGTCTGGCGCGGTCATTTTCAAGCACGGCTTCCGGCAAGTACTTGTAATACGGCAATTTCCGGTCCACGAGACCGTATTTCAGAGCGAGCTCCTGGTGTAGAATTCTGGCTACTAGGTTGTGCCTGTGCAAGTACTCAGAGTTAGAAAGCGTCGAACAACCGGAGATGACATGCCTAAGTGACTCACCGGGATGGCGACAAGCTCGACAGACGTCGACGGTGCCATCCTTTAGGATGTATCTCCGATAGTTGTTGGTCTTAATAACCTGATCCTGTATTGCACAGACAAAACCCTCGGTTTCCCCGAAGAGGTCACCGAAACGTAGCCAGTTGAGGGAGGCGACTGTATCTACGAAGGGCTCATGAAGAGCCCTGTAGTACCTCCCGTGGAGCTCTTTCTCCTTCCATACGGTCTCCCGATCGGAAATGCTAAGCACTGCTGGGTCCTGCCATTGCTCGTGGGCTAAGGATAGAGGGGTAAGCCCTTTATCACTAGAAATGACGTCATTATAGAATGGATCATCCGATCTCGTCAGGAAGTAATTACGGAAGCTGCACACTTCGCGATTATGCATGGTGAGCGCGCTCAAGAAGCCACGCCCACCATGCTTTCGCGGCAAGTACAGCCTCATTACCGACGATCTCGGATGATGCATCCTGTGGGACGTCATGGTAGTGCGGACTTTTCTATCCAGGGCGTTAAGTTCAGTCTGAGTCCAACTGAGTATGCCAAAGGTATACATGAGGACAGGCATGACCCAGCCGTTATATGCGTGTGTCTTATTCACACCGGACAAAAGGCTGTTAAGCACTTTGGTCAAGCGTGCATAAAACACGTCGCAAACTGACTGTTTCATACCAGCCTCATCGATACCGATGTTCTGTGACATACCCAGGTATCGGTATGTTTCAGCCTCGGAAAGGGTCCTTAAGTTAA
Source organism: Parnassius smintheus behrii (assembly GCA_036936625.1). Taxonomy (NCBI): domain Eukaryota; kingdom Metazoa; phylum Arthropoda; class Insecta; order Lepidoptera; family Papilionidae; genus Parnassius; species Parnassius smintheus. The sequence continues at coordinate 46,879,080 of JAUPFT010000013.1, forward strand.
CGGGCATAGAGAAGTCTATGCCCTCAGAGTTAGCAACCCTCCCCCCTTCAACATGGAGGACCGCACACTTATCCGTTCCCAGCTCCATTCCAATAGAACTGCTAAATTCACAAGTGATGTTTAGCAGTTCCATAAGATGGGAGCGACTGGAGGCGAATAACTTGAGGTCATCCATATAGAAAAGGTGGGTCACTTTTGTACCTCCTTTCCTAAGCTGAAATCCCCTCCCGGAGCCCTCCAGTAAGGTACTGAGAGGGTTCAGAGAGAGGCAGAACCAGATTGGACTCAGACAATCGCCCTGGAAGATACCCCTTCTTATCCTTATGTGGTGCTCCGCAGCCATCATCCGCTCGCCCAGATGACAAAGGATCGTACTCCACTGCCCCATACACTGCTCGAGGAAGTCTCTAACTGTACAGTCAATCTTGTACAGCTCGAGGACCCTCTTTAGCCATGTATGGGGCACCGAGTCGAACGCCTTTCTGTAGTCTATCCAGGCGGCAGAGAAGTTCCGACGGTTGCGTTTCACCACTTTGCCTATGACCGCGTCAATGAGGAGTGGTTCCTTGGTTCCACGACCACCGCCCCGACATCCATTTTGAGCGCGTGACATCACCTGGTTTAGCTCCAGGTGCCGAGTGATTCTCGCGCTCAAAATGGATGTCAGTGTCTTATATATGGTGGGTAGACACGTGATGGGGCGGTATTTGCTCGAGTCTGTGGTATCCTGATCTTTAGGAACCAAGTGAGTGATCCCAGTAGTGAAGAGGCTCGGGAGCGACTTCTGGTCGAGAGCCTCTTGAAACTGTCGGGCGAGCACAGCGTGACACACTATGAACCCCTTCAGCCAGTAATGATGCAACCCGTCGAGCCCCGGACATTTCCAGTTCGGGGCCCTACGGACCGCCTCAGCCACGTCTTCCGGCGTTATGGTGATGGGGTCCATAGGCGTAACACTCGCACCCTGGCTCGCCACAACTTCCATCCAAGGGCCCTCGCTGTGGTTTACGGGCTCTGACCACAGGCCACGCCAGAATGCGATAATGTCAGCCTGATCCGGTCCTTGGCCCGCTCCACATACCTTTGGTCGCTCCAATGATTTATAGAGCCTCTTCTGATCACTCTGGAAGAGACGATTCTGGTTGAACCGCCTTGACCTCTCGGTAAATCGTCGAATCCGCTTCCCCCAAGCAGCGATCTTTTGCTTCAGGTCGTCTATGCGCTCCGTTAGTTTCTGCATGATATCCGGCTGGGACAAACTGATATTTGTCCCAGCAAACGCCATCCTAACGGTGCGCATAATTCTCGGTCTATTATTACCCGACCTGAAGCTTGTCAGTCTGCCGATAAGGGCCCTAGCCTTTGCGATACGGTCCTCGATTCTTTTTCTCCAGGCTGGGATGGCGCTACTTTGTGTAGTAGCGCGTCCAGCCATGGGAAGTTTGGCGCCAATAATACGGCAAACTGCCACTGCGGCGCCAAAGAGAATTGAGTCCGTCTCGCAAAGGTCCTGGCTGGCTTCCAAATAGGTCACCAGCATTGGGTTAAGAGCCCTCACGACAGCCCGATTTCGCTTGCTTAGGGGTATGCGGGGAAGTCGCGGTCGATTTTCGAGAGGGGTGCTGCGCGTTTCCAAAATCGCCTCTTCCAATATACTCCTCATTTTCTCTAGTTCGTGGGAGACTATTTCATCGTCGTTCGAATCAACCACAACTGGAAGATCCATGGCGGCTTCCACGTGTGGATGCTGGTCTGTCGAATGTGGAGCTGCATCTCCAGCCATAGCCGATTCATTCGACGACGGAATAGCCTCACGTCGTAGTCGTTCGAGTTCGGCATCATCAAATATTTTCGAGCGCATGATGTACCGAACTCGGTCTGCCAGGTTTTGTTCCGTGACGGGGATAGAAGGCTCCAGCTCAGCAAAAAAGCTATGCATCCGAGACCTGTACGCTATTCCCCCAGTTTCTTCCCCTTTCGCCCTATAGTACGCCCGCAATGCGTTTTCGTTCATAGATTTTGTCCAACGCATGCGACGTGCTCCACCAGCGGCGGGTGCCGCTTGCTGAGTCCGAGAAGACCCAGCCGACACCAAGCCTTCTGGTGGGGATGATGGATGCGAGGGGCTGCTAGGTGATCGTGCAGCTCCTCGCGCTCGGCTGGCGGCCCGCATGCTGCCGCGTCCAGCGCCAGCTCCAGACGCGCCCCGGCGACCCCCAGGCAGCGGCCCTATGCGCGTTCCTCTTTGTGCCATCATCCATTTTATGGGCGCCAAATAACGGGAGACGCCCAAACCCGGCACCGTTTCGTGGTTGGGTCATATGCACAAACGGACCTTTGCACCTACAATTTTGCCTAGGCACGGCGCTCACACCTCTTGGCAGGATGCTGACTGACTGCGCCGACGTAGCAGTTTTGTCACATGACTGTTACGTCAGCGGGCGATGGGGTCGTCACTTCCCTACGCCATTTTATTATTATTATTATTATTATTATTATTATTATTACTGAAGTTAAACATTAAATTATAAGCTTTTAACCAATGTTCAGTAATACATAAAATATGAATATTGTTGCTATTTAAGAACAATTCAATTTCTAGCTCTTTGCCTATCATGCTTTGTATATTCTGATGCACCAGGTTTAAACAATTTTTATTATCATTTTGTGGATTTATACAATTGCAACTATTAAGGATTTGTAAGCAACATTCTAAATTATTTACATTATTATAACTGCTAGAGATTACCTCTATTGTCTCATTTTCTAATTTAAATTACTTGGAACGGATTCCAAATTGCATGTCAAATCATTATGCTGCTCAATAGGAGCAGATGTCTGGGTAGCCAAGTCCTTGACTGAGTTAATATATAAATAATAAGATAGCACATTTGCTATCTGTCTTAAATTATATTTGGATAGGTAGTACCTATCTGTAGTCAAAAATTTCTTACTTACTTACTTACTTATCGTCCTAACGGGGTAGCCAGAGAGAACAGATCGCCAAGTGTCACGATCCTTACGTACCTCTTTTGCTTCTTTCAGGTTCATTAACTTCTTCATACATGCACGTCTAGGTATCCGAGTACTCTTGACCCTCCCCTCTTCGAGCAATTTGCTCACATGGTCTTCGAAAGTTAGTCTCGGTCTACCTCGACACCTTTTAATACTTACTTTCGCTCTATATATTTTCTTCACCATTCGGTCTTCACTCATTCGTTCAACGTGCCCAAACCATTGGAGTACGCCCCTATCAATTTTTGTGATAAGGTCATCTTTCAATCCTGCCATATTGCGAATCTCTTCGTTTTGCTTTCGGTCGGCTATGGTAACACCACACATTTTACGAAGAGATCGCATCTCCACTGCATTCAACTTGCTTTTATGCTTCTTCTGGCATACCCAGGTTTCGCTGCCATATAACAAAGTCGGTACCAACACTGCGTTATGTATTGCAAGGCGTGCACTCTACACCACGCCTTGCCTTTTTACTAATGCATTCAGGGCACCATTGACTTTGTTTCCGGCAGCGACACGCCTATCCACATCTAAATCACATCTTCCATCCCGGCTGAAAGCACTCCCCAAGTATACAATTTCATTTACCTGTTCTAGACATTCCTGATTTACCCATATTTCACATTTCGTTCTCTCTTCGTCCTTTTCAAATACCAGAACCTTAGTTTTATTAGCATTCAAACGGAGACCTTTAATTTCACATTCCTCTTTCATACACGTGACTAATGCCTGCAGTTCTGCTTCTGATGGTGCAATAAGCACTGCATCATCAGCATACAGCAGACAATTAACTTTTATGTCACCCAATTTCACACCCAAACAGCTATCTTTCAGCTTCTGTAAACAGCTGTCGAGATACAGTATGAACAGCCAGGAAGACATGACACAACCATGTTTTACGCCCGCTTGGACGCTAAACATGGGTGGCAGGTCATGCCCTAGCCGCACACAAAAAATTTCTTAATTAAATTATTAATATCTATTAAATTAATTCTATTGGTATAATTGTCACAATTAAATGTCAAATTTAAATTATTATTACATGATAAATTATTTATTAATAAATTTAAATCATATCTTATTTTATTCTCCTGTGGCCAACCCTGTATGTAATTTTATGTACATTTAATGTATTGAGGTAATCAATATATTTGAATAATTGATTTTTGTTTACATTGCCTCTTCTCCCAACGAGAATTATTAACGTGCTATTAGGACAAAACTTACTAGTTAAAACTTTTTTTATTATATGACTAAAGGATGCTCCAGGCATACAATAATTACGAGTACTAATCAATTGTCCTTTTAAATGGTTATTTAACATCATGCCCAAATTTTTACCTATGTCATCACAATACATAATAACTTTATGTTTTTTAATATTTAAACTATTTTTTAAGGTTTTATTCTTTGTTATGGCACCGTTATAGAGTATTGGTGAAAGTAAGGAGTCATTGCTATTTACACATATTGTCCCCGATGACATGGTAAGAAGCGTTGATTCTCACTCTGATGTTTTATTAAGGAGTCAAAGCGCTCCTCATTGTATTTACATGACTTTACCAGATCATTCATGGCCAATACGTGTTCTTTTATCTCAACCTTAACCGATGCATATTTATTTGAGATAATTTGTAAGGAGTTTTTAAGCGACAAAACTTCTGAATTGAGACACTCTATTTCAGTCTCATAACAGTTTTTCATATTTTCAACCTCAATTGAATATAATTTAAGTTTATTAATTAATTCATGCTTTTCCTTACATATATTTATATAATTTTTTGTATTAATTTTTGTTTTAATTAACTTTGTACTTTCCTAACATATTTATTAATTTTTATGTATTTCTTTAATTTTCTTCTGCTGCATGTAATCCTTTCTGCTGTTCTTGATGTGACAAAATCATCACCAGTCAAATCGATTGCTGTGGGGGGTTGCAATATTTTTGAAGATTTACATACTATGAGCTCATTGAACAGACTTTGAGTTTGGAACACTTTCAATTCATCCAAGTATTGTTTTAATTGCACAATCTGCTCATTAGCCTCACTTAATTTCAACTGCAATGCAGCAATTAATCTTAGGGATTCCTCATATTCTTTGCTGCATCGGTCAAACTCATCGACTGTTCCCTGAAGCTGATCCCTTTCTTGTAAAACACTTGTATAGTCTTTATGCATCTTAACCATATCACTTTTTAGTTGACTATTTTTGGCAATTATATTTACTATTTCCTTTTCGTAGTCATCCCTTTCTTTAAACAACAGATCACACTGCTCCTTTGACGCCTTAAGTTCTAGAAGCGCCATTTGAAGTTGGTTCTCCATTTGGCGCGTTTTGGCGTTGCGTGTATTCATTTTACTATTATGTGTAAATAGCAAAAGAAAACAAAGAAAGAAAACCGAAGAAACAGAGTAAGCTAATATCTAGATCTATGAGTCTACTTACAGATCTCAAATTAAATTATCAGGTAAATAATTCAAATTGAAATCCGAAACAGCACTAATTTAAAAGGTAAATCTTAAAATATTAAAGGGATAACAAGAATTACAATCACTTACAGAAAGTTTAAATGATGTTCGTTACAGCTGTTACTTTTAGTTGAAGCACAAAACACTATTTAATTAAAACACTTATGACTTTTACTTATTTTACAAATACAATTAAGTCTTATTTAACAACTATAACTAGAAATTGAGGTGGATATTATCAATTTACAATATTTAATTTTGCTAAATATTTGGGAGCCATTATTTTACAACTTGTCACTGGGGTTGCCTCAGAGTAATCATCAATCAAAAAAACAATCAACTTGGAATGCAGCAACATGGGACGTAGTGGATCATTGGGCTTGTGTATTTTTGCTAACTTTGGTGAATTGGCACACGTTGGTCCTATCTATTTTACGTTCATTTAATTTTTCGGAGTGTTACTTTAGTTGTTTTAAGTGTGCTATTTATTAGGTCGTTTTTAACTTTTTCGTAAGTGCTATTACGCTATAAATTCGTCTTTGGGTAGATTCGGTTTCGGCACTGAACTTCAATGTAACAGAGACGAAATGCCTTGATGTATCGCCTACACATCTTTTTTTCGCATATTGATTTTAAATAAACAGTCCTCGACATTCCAATTAATGGTAATATTGTGCAAAGAGCGTTTAGGTATAAATATCTTGGCCATGTTCTGACTCCTCGTCTCAGGGATGATGATGACATTGAGAGGGAACGGAGGGTAAGTAAGAGCGAACATGACAGCTCGCACGTTTGCACGCTGTTCCAGGGAAGTTAAAATAGCCCTACTTAGAGCTTACTGCACGTCATTTTTCACGTGCAGCCTGTGGACTAGATATACTCAAAAGGCTTACAACGTCCTCCAAGTACAATACAACAACGCATTTAGGGTGCTGCTGGGACTGCCTCGCTTCTGTAGTGCATCAGGGATGTTCGCGGAAGCGCGAGTAGACTGCTTTTACGTGACTATGCGCAAAAGATGCGTGTCTCTGGTGCGCAAGGTGCGGGGGAACAAGTATAGTATCTTGAAAGTGATTGCTAGCAGACTGGACTGCCTATACATATGCCATTGTAGTGCCACGTCGGGTGGATTGGTGGAAAAATGGCACATATAAATATAAATGTATTTTTTGTACTTCACAAATAATATTATGCCCACTAACATAGTTATAAGTTTAGTTATAAGTAATATTTACAAAATATGAGCCATGGTTGCTTAAATAAATGAAATGAAAAACTACAGCTAATTTCTTCATACGGTGTTCTGGGCTTTGTTATTGCAAAGTATATTCCTCTTGATAAAAAAAATAATAATTTGACCGTGGGTAACCGCGGTTAACTATGACATCGGGACGTCAAACACCTCAGTCCCTCCTGTGACCATGGGTGCTGTAAAGTGCTCAAAATGTCGGTAATATAAAAAGTTTAATACGCCATAGAATACGTAAAAACTAGTTTTATTTAGACAAACCATCATACGTTTTTAATAATAAATAATTATGTGGTTATATACATTTTTGTAGCAAAATTAAAAAGTGTGGATAGTATTTAGTAGATTAATAAAAGTAATTTTATATATTATTATATGACCTGTGGTTGTGTTAAAGTTTGAAGTTCTCGTATCTTTCACGTAAAGGATTTTTTCTAACAAGTCGGTACGTCAATGTCCAATGCAACAAAAGATGCAACACGGCATTATGTTATACAGGATAGCCAAATATTAATACTCCAGTTTATGAATTTCTTGTAAAATTCGCTAATGATAATAGAAATTTTATGAAATCTGATGAATATAATTAAAATATGGGTATGATAATAGAAGTGTTTACTTTGTCGACAATAATTTTGGGAAATCAATAATCAAAAAAATTGGGTTAAATTACCTAAAACACATAACAAATATGGGTTTTAGAACCTTATTAGTATGTTTAAATAGTCAAAGTATTAAAGTTTTATGTTATTAGTGAAATGTCTAAGGATATTGCAAGAAAGTACTGCAACTGATCATTCCATTAGAAGATTTGGGTATAGGAATATTTGTATTCCATGTGAATCTTCAATTTTAAGAGCTTATTTTAGCGATATACACAGACTGTGCCTATTAAATCTGAAGAAAGAGAAATTGTATTGCAGTGGATACCATCACACCGGGTACTTACTTTGTCTTAACAGTGTGTAAATGATCCTCTTCTTGAAATAGGCCAACCAGAAGGTAGTGCCATAATCGCCTTAGCACACAGATTGACATTTAGAGTATTAGGCACTTACCATCTTACATGCTGTCCACCATAGGTCTGCTTAATTTTGGTCTGATATTTATGGCGATACAATATAGCTGTTCACCACCAGGCTATCGTTAATTTTATAGCCTATTAAAAGTCTACTGCTGAACATAACTGCCAGCTCATGAGGTACCTTGAGGATCACCAGCCGATTAGTGACCGCCAATACGGTTTTCGCCGTGGTCGGTCAGCTGGTGATCTTCTGGTCTACCTCACTCACAGATGGGCGGAGGCAGTAGAGTTCAAGGGGGAGGCATTGGCCGTTAGTTTGGACATTGCGAAGGCCTTCGATCGGGTTTGGCACAAAGCGCTTCTTTCGAAGCTCCCTTCCTATGGGCTTCCCGAGAAATTGTGCAATTGGATCACCAGCTTTCTTGCAGATCGGAGCATCAAGGTCGTTGTAGACGGTGCAAGCTCCGATTGCAAGCCTATTAATGCTGGTGTTCCACAGGGCTGCGTGCTATCGCCAACGCTGTTTCTTCTGCATATCAATGATATGTTGCATACCCGTAACATTCATTGCTATGCAGATGACAGCACTGGTGATGCTCTTTACACCGGCCGAGCCAATATTTCTCGGGAAAACGTCTCCGAGTGCCGGGACAAACTTGTGTCTGAAGTCGAGTCTTTGCTGAACAGAGTCTCGGATTGGGGACGACTAAATCTAGTCCAGTTTAACCCCCAGAAGACACAAGTTTGCGCGTTAACCGCTAAAAAGAACCCCTTTGTCGTATCCCCTCAGTTTCAAGGCACTACCCTTGTTGCCTCAGCCAGTATCGGAATCCTCGGCGTCGACATATCGAGTGACGTGCAGTTTCGTGGTCACTTGGAAGGGAAGGCCAAATTGGCCTCTAAAAATCTTGGCGTGCTCAGCAGAGCGGGACAGTATTTCATGCCGGCACACCGCCTGCAACTTTACAAGGCGCAGGTTCGGCCGCACATGGAATACTGTTCCCATCTCTGGGTTGGGGCTCCCCAGTACCAGCTCCTTCCACTTGACCGCATCCAGCGCAGAGCGGCTCGAATCGTCGACGACCGAGTGCTTTCCGATCGGCTCGATTCACTGGCGTTGCGAAGAGATGTTGCATCTCTTTGCGTATTTTATCGCATCTATCACGGGGAGTGCTCTGAGGAATTGTTCGGATTAATCCCAGCCGCCAAATTTCTTGAACGCACGACACGGCAAACGTCCCGATACCAACCACACCATCTGGATGCTTGGCGGTCCACCACTGTACGTTTCACAAGGAGTTTTCTTCCACGTACAACCTCTCTGTGGAATAGTTTATCACCGGCGATTTTTCCGGACCGATACGACCTGGGGACCTTCAAGAAAAGAGCTTACTCCTTTCTAAAGGGCCGGCAACGCACCCGCAATTCTCCTGGTGTTGCGGTTGATCATGGGCGGCGGTAGTCACTTTACATCAGGTGAGCTGCATGCTCGTTTGCCCCCTCTTCTATAAAAAAAAAAAAAAAAAAAAAAAAAAAAAAAAAACATATACCTCCCCCATAAATTGCCTTAAAGGCAGGCAAGTATTTGTTACTGTTAATAACTACAGTCTTATGTATTATTAAAATGTTATATTTATGCTTGTTATTATATTTCATCGACTATTGAATACAGTCGATGAAATATAATAATAAAACTTGATTTTTTTATATATATCTTATTTAAAATTTGATTCCCTTGTCGTCTTTTATTGATTCTCCTATCCAAAATATTTAAAATGCTATATTTTGGGAACCATCCGGCCAAAAGTGATGTTAAACTGATCGTTAAATGTGTTTATAATTAAGTTAATTTTTATTTCATATTGTTACTTATAAAAAATCTGTATAAATAAATTTCGCCAAGGGAATCAACTGAATTTGCCGAATCTCAGGATTCATCCATAGATCTCTACGTGTCAGAGCATCCACTTACCATAAGGTGTAATGTGTGTTTGTTTGTAAACCTTATTCTACAAAAGAATCTCGTGAGTCAAAAATAAGGAAGAAAAAATTAACATATAATAAATAAAATAAAATAAAATAAAAATGTTTTATTTTTCAGGCATCGTAGGCCCAGAACAGTAGTTACGTTGTACCAGTTCTGGCTCACTAAGTCAGAAGTGGTACAAGTACGACGTCCGTCGACTCGCGATTTTAAAAAAAAATAAAAGGTTTTGGCATGCTCTGATCACGAATCTGCGGTCCATTTTTGCGTAGGATGCACGGTTCCGGAGATGTGAAGATCAATTAACTCTTATCTAATTGATATCCGGTGAAGGCCTCCACCGTCATTAGCGCTCCATTGTTCTTATCTACTTATCTATTTTTCATTGAATACCGTCATTATCTCTTCTTCCTCAGCGTGATGCTATTGTATTATACTCCTTTGTTCCTATCTATACTAATTTGACTCATCAATAAAACACATTACCTAATTTTGTTAAAATTTTTATTTACGAAATACAAAATCTTATTTCTTATTATCTATAAAATAGGAGGTTTTATTTTTCAGGCATCGTAGGCCCAGAACAGTAGTTACGTTGTACCAGTTCTGGCTCACTGTCAGAAGTGGTACAAGTACGACGTCCGTCGACTCGCGATCTTAAAAAAAATAAAAGGTTTTGGCATGCTCTGATCACGAATCTGCGGTCCATTTTTGCGTAGGATGCACGGTTCCGGAGATGTGAAGATCAATTAACTCTTATCTAATTGATATCCGGTGAAGTCCTCCACCGTCATTAGCGCTCCATTGTTCTTATCTACTTATCTATTTTTCATTGAATACCGTCATTATCTCTTCTTCCTCAGCGTGATGCTATTGTATTATACTCCTTTGTTCCTATCTATACTAATTTGACTCATCAATAAAACACATTACCTAATTTTGTTAAAATGTTTATTTACGAAATACAAAATCTTATTTCTTATTATCTATAAAATAGGAGCGAAACATCTCATCCACTAAAATATCGTTGAACAATGTGTTTCCTGTAAATATACTCGTAAAACTATGCATTGAACATCCCTGAAACTTATATAGCAAATACATTAAGCAATATTCGCCACAAACTGAAGTCCACTCATTCTGAATCCTATCAACATTCCAGTTCCATCTTTTACAATTTATTTTTAAAAACTCTAGATGATATCGTACAGGTGCCCGTCCTAATGAATCAAAATATTGACCGACGTCATTCGTATCGATATATAAAGCTACCCAATGTGACCCTGGTTTATCATCTGTATCCAAATTGCATATTATATACGTTGGTACGTGGGTATACATGGGCAGTTTATTGGCAGCATAAACATTATTTTCTAGAGTGGGGTGAATCTTTTTCAGATGTTGTTGTACATCTAGTGTATCCATGATATTACTGCTATTAGTAGATTATTACAGTACCAATCTACTCAATGACTAACATAGGAATGATCAATTATAGTGATTTCTAAATATTAAATTGCATTCTTTGTGTTATCCAAAACGTATTTGAGTCATCAATACACTGAACAAGACACGACACGAAGGACGAAGGAATGTTGAGATAAGCAACAGAATGTGAGATAAGCTTGTTGACGCATAAATTTACTAACAATTCTACTGCAGAAATTCTTTAGATTAGAATTATTACTCACTGGTACTATATAAGACCAAGCAACTGCAGTCATGGAGTTAGTGTATGGTCGTTTGACCGCAGTGGATCTATCAATACTACGTTTGTGTTACTTCAACGCATCAAAGGCCATGGATGTAAGTGTTTATTCTATTGACAAACTTACTTTTCTTTCTGTTATTTTCTTACGTGTGTACGATTTAGTGTTAACAAATTATATTTAAATATTATATGTGTATATGATTAAGCCGTGGTAGCTCAGATGGTTAGCGCAAATTGTAAAGTACACAGTACGCGACCCGGGTTCGATCCCCGCCGGCACCAATTAAATTGTTAATTGCAATTTTAAGTGCTGATTTACCACGTGCTCAGCGGTGAAGGAAAACATCGTGAGGAAACCTTCATGTCTGAGAAAATTTCGAAGGCATGTGAAGTTTGCCAACACGCATTGAGGTAGCGCAGCGAACATTTCCTAGCCCTAAAACCCTCTCAGAAATGAGAGGAGGCCTATGTTCAGCAGTGGACTTTAATAGGCTGTAACTTTAACTTTTTTAACTTTTATGATTAAGTGTTAACAAATTGATATTAACATGATAACTGTGTTGTTGCCGAAATCATTGAGCTTCGATGAAAATACCTATAAACAGTATTACTACTCGCCACTCTCCCCTCAAGAAGAGAGTGATGACGTCGTCATTATTAATAACACATGCGATGGTGGAAAAAGAAAGTCGCAATCGATTGATCATTTTTTGAAGCTGAATCAAAAATAAAAAAGAGGAAGCTGTTATCATCAACCGTAACACGAGCCGCTAGAGATGGTGTATTATACATTTCTACTAATTCTGACGACGGAGACCAAGCGACGCATCTCATCAAAATTGAAATGTACGATATGAAGAAGCTATCCAAGATTCCAACTACTGATCATTGGAAACATGCTTCCACTAGGATTAAATATTACGTAAAGACTAATAAGGATAGCATTTACGACAACACAAACGCCCTCGTATACAATATTACAAAGACAATAGCAGTAAGTGAAAAAGTTATAAAATACTTTTTTAACAATGACAGTCATTAGCTGATCATTAGTGAATGTGATTCCGTTTACTTAAATTACAGGAAGACAAGAGCAGAAGGAAGAGATGAGTGTGGCATACATGTACAGAACACATCATTGAATAACAAAACTACAACACTGAGTGGAGAAGAAAACGAGAAGAATATGCAGTACTCAAGAGCTGAATATCCATTCTTCAGTTCAAAATCTAGCCGGTTGCTCAGTTTCGAAAACTGGCCTCTCGTTATGCGACAGAAACCTGAAGATCTTGCAAGAAGCCGGTTTCTTTTATACTGGCCATGAAGACAGGACCAAGTGTTTCCATTGTGGTGGTGGTTTAAAAGATTGGTAAGATGATGATGATCCTTGGCAGCAGCATGTTCAGTGGTTTAGTCAGTGTGCTTATGTAAAATTTAAACTCGGACAGAGTTTGGTATTAGATTAAATAGAATATTCATAAAGAAATAGAAAATAATATATTGCATACAATTTGTTTTATTTAATTTTATAACGTTTCACATTGTTACATACACACAAAATGCATTACACATACCTCATAAAATCTAACACGCAACACATATTATAACCTTAACTACTATAGTCTACAGTAACATTTCTGTTTTTATCTATCTCAATAATATTATCAAACTCAGCATAAACTATACATAATGATTTCTTATATTTACGCGAACACTACACATGATTAAAACTACTTTTACGGATTTTATCGCGTTTATTTTTACTTTTTATTTTTAATTCCCGACGTTTCGGGCGTTTTCCAGCACCCATGGTCACGGGGGACTGAGATGACTGACGTCCCGATGTCATTGTTAAACCCGGAGTACCTTCAGCTTTTTTAATTATTGTTTATGGTCCGATCTATGCAAAATGAACTAACTCTGTCTTGAGGTCTTGCAGTGGTATGCTTGGGTTTAGTTTTAATTTTATTGATTATAGGATCCCAAGCAGGTGGTAGTACCCAGTCTCCTTCTCTATTGAAATTAGGATGTTTTTTAATTTCAATAGCCTCACGTATCATCCTTGGTAGGAATCGGTGTTCTTTCGCGAGGATTTGTGGTCTATCAAATCTGATGTAATGGTTGGGGCCGTCTAGGATATATAGGCAGTTTGTGAACATATCCTAGACGGCCCCAACCATTACATCAGATTTGATAGACCACAAATCCTCGCGAAAGAACACCGATTCCTACCAAGGATGATACGTGAGGCTATTGAAATTAAAAAACATCCTAATTTCAATAGAGAAGGAGGCTGGGTACTACCACCTGCTTGGGATCCTATAATCAATAAAATTAAAACTAAACCCAAGCACACCACTGCAAGACCTCAAGACAGAGTTAGTTCATTTTGCATAGATCGGACCATAAACAATAATTTAAAAAGCTGAAGGTACTCCGGGTTTAACAATGACATCGGGACGTCAGTCATCTCAGTCCCCCGTGACCATGGGTGCTGGAAAGCGCCCGAAACGTCGGGAATTAAAAATAAAAAGTAAAAATAAACGCGATAAAATCCGTAAAAGTAGTTTTAATCATAACTATACAGTTAATTGTTTGTATTAGTGAGGATTCAAATCGTACTTCTAATCTTACACTACCATGCTTTATGAGATTCCAATAAGCTGATGAGTTGGCTGATAAGTCAGGAGTTAAGTAAAATGCTAATACACAATAACCTTTTACATACTTTTCACAAGTTCCATTTCCTTCATTAAGAAAGTAAATACCAGTTCCCGAGAATAGAGTATGATATGCTGATGTAAATATGCTATCATTAAAAGATGGTTGCAAAGCTTTTGAAGGTATTTGTTGACCATCAATATATAAGCTGAAAGAATTAATACCATAGTTTTCAAAGTTAAATGGATTTTTAGTAAGGGAACCATTAAATGCAGAATTGTTCACAAATCCAATTATACATCTTTTGGGTACCTGTCCTAAAAATATATTATTAAGAGTTTTTCCTTGAACACCCGATGGAATTGTTAAGACTTTTACTTCAGCTCGACTAATAGGATATTTAGCAGTGGTAGAAGCTAAAACTTTTTGATGTGCGAGTAATACACTTGGATTAATTCGTGCTCGTTGAACAATAAGAGTTGCGTCCGTAACGCAAACTTTAAACTTTACGTCGTTTGACCCAGCAATTAAATTAAAGCTCTCTCTTGATCGAACCAATTTAACACTCATTTCAACACCATTAATTAAAAATTTATCTTGGTTGAAAATGTCACCGTGAAGATGACCAATCATTTCTATTTCCTTACTTTCACTAATCAATTCCTGTCTTTTAACAAATCCTATGTTTTTACCATCCGTAGAATCCATTTTTCCTGTTGTTTCATGATACCAAAGACCACAAGTAAGATGAGATTGTTTAGCAGCAGGAGCATAGTTTAAAAGGGTTTCCATGTATGCTCGATATGCATAGGTATTATTAGGTGGTGATACAAGTTTTTGGTTTAAATAAACATCAAGTTGACTTAAAAGTCAATGCAGCCAATTATTTACAGGTGCTTCTGTTGTAGTAGATATCAAGTTAGTTGAATCTTGATTTAATACTTTTGCCTTTATGTGGAGTAATGTATGAGACAAATCATCGCCTGTCGCAGGAACTTGAAACTCTATAGGTCCATCATCACCAAGAGATAAAATTGGTTTATAATGAATCCACAATCCATTTTCAATGCTAGTTTGTGTAGACGGTAGAGCAAACAAATCCAATTCTGACTTAACGCACTCGAAAGAATGATTATGAAGGAAAGACATATTTAATTTGAAAATATATCTTTGATATTTTTTGGTTTTAGACCAAGTTTTTTTTTGGCAGCTTTCACTTTAGCAGTTAATGGTGGAGTGAACGAGGTCAATCGTTTTCTTTTAGTTTTATATCCAGATTCTGTCATGTTAAATTGATCAATTTTCTCATCAGCCTTTCGTTTTAAATTCTTACTAACTTGCTTTAGACGATCTTTTATTGAGGCTTCCATAGGACGCGCTGAAACCATTTCCGATAAAAGTCCTACTCCAGCGCTTAATGCCTTCTTACCAATCACTCGAGCACCACTTGAAAGTAAAGGTAAAACTGATCTAAATAACCCCCCTAAGAAGCTCCCAATACCATGACCGCGTTGGTATGGTGCACCGTTATAAATTATTCCAACTCCTGACCCAGCTTGATGTGTATAATAATTTTCATATGGACATTTATGATGATTACGAAGAGAATTCATTATTATAATTTTCGGAAATATAGTTTAATACACACGGTTCCAAACTGGAATGGTATTTTTTGTCCTGTGCTCGATCTTATAACTATTTCCAGCGTATCGAACTCTCTTCGCATAACAGGTAAGTAGTGAGGTTGAGAGAAAACGTGCATTTTATTTGCACCATAAATATATTTTGTAGGATCTAATGAAATGACTCTTAGTAAAGGAGTCATAACATCACCTACAATCTGAGGATCGATAATGTCGCAATATAGAAGGAGTTGAGATGGTAACTCTAAGTGCAAATTAGCAGGACACTTTCGAAAATTCTCTCTAGGAGATTTTTATTTGGTTCATAACCTATATTTAACTTAATATGAGTGATAATATTACGGTTGTTATATTTTTATCCAAAACAGAAATAGACACAAATTTTGTTATTTCTTCATAGCGAAATTTCAAGTTCTCTCCGATACCATTTAACACTCTTAAAATATGCTCAACTTTATAAAAGTTGGTAGCTGGAATATGTTTTTTGTAGTACACTATGGATGGTTTGTCTTCATTAGGCATTAACATGGATTTTGTGATGTATATAACATTTTCATGATCTTGAACAATAAACATGGATACATGGATATTGAAACTCGACAACTCCAACCGACCATTCGCCTTCTAATTTAATAGCTTTCAGTAATTTCGTTGAAAAATTCATTGAACTATTGCTGAGCAAAGTTAAGTAAAAACTTTATTTATTCATATTTCTTTTAAACTAGAAGCTAAAATCCAACTGTTAAATTTATCTGGATAACCTTTCCACTTCACTAATACTTCTTTTCTGTTACCTGAGTAACGAGTGTCAATTATTTTATCTATTTTATATTGTGAGGTGGGGTTGTAAGTAATTTTCTGTAATTCTCTTTCATAAAACGTACCAACTATTGGTTCATTTTGTAAATCTGTTATTGTATGAACAACCCATGGAGATCTATCAATTGTTGAAGATATAATAAATATTTCATCACTCCAAATTGATTCATATCCTTTTTGGAAAACATGTTTATATTTAGTTATTCGAACATAATCACCCACATTGAAATTTGGTTTAGGATTTTCTAAAGAAACTTTGTTTGACCGTCTATCATAATGATTAGTCCAAACTGTCATAATATTGTTGGAATTTACATCACATGGGCACATCTTAATACTAGAGTGAAAGCTGTGATTATAAGAGTATATTAAATCTTGTAAAACATCTATATATCTATAAGTATTATTATGAGTGAAATAACGCCACATTTTAATTTTTAGTGTTCTTTGAAATCGTTCAACAATACTGGCCTTAATGTCAGGATTGTTAGTGGTATAGTAATTAATCTTTTTGGATTTAAAGTATTTTTGTACATCTTTTGAAACAAATTCTGTACCTTTATCAGATTGTATGTGAGTAGGTGTTAAATTACTTTCAGTAAATATACTTTCAAATTATTCTTTAGTTGTTTCTGAGTTTTTCTTTTTCATTTGTCTTGCAAAAGCATATTTACTAAATACATCAGTAACACAAAGTATATACTTGAAACCATCATTATATTGAGAATAAGTTCGCATATCACTTAAATCAGCTTGCCACAGTTCATTAATATTTAATAGAATGTACCTATTACGCGGGAATTTTTTTCGAATGGGTTTATGTAATGTGTATGTTTCTTGTGATTTTAACCATTCCTTTACTTGCTTTTTATTCATTTTACCCTTCATGGCTTTTGATAATTTATCAATACTACCAAAACCAGCGGAATTTGATGGATCATAATAAATCCTGTTAATTTCTTCTAGTGCGGGGTCCATTTTTCCCACTCAAGCCTTTTACGTATTTTAGTTGCAGACTTTTTATCTCTACTGCTCGGTGTAGAAAACTCTTGAAATTCAATCACAGAGGGTTTTTTCAGATTTTTTGCTTGAAGGGTGTTAATAAACTCACATCTCTTTGGATTTCCAATATAACTGTAATAGTGGAGATGAACGGTCCACTATTAACAGACTCCGAGTGGTTTCAAGGTGGAGAAATGAAACGACTGTTTATGTACGTTTCGTTTCCCGGCGTGAGACTTGTGTGTTGTTCACGAAGCTACGTCGCTGGACCGGGCTATAAAAGACATGCAGATCGGTGCGCGCGCGTAGTCGGCGAGCGGCGGCGGCGTGGAATACAGCTCCGGAACAGCAAGAAGAAGCGAGCTGCGGCGTTGAAGAAACGGCTCCCCATTGGTCGACGGATACGTGACGATAGCGGCGTGTGAAGTCGATGTGGCGCTGAATGATATTTGCGGCTGCTTCTTGTTTCTTTATAAGAACGTCAAATTATCTATATGCAGTCCGCAGTATCTCAGTAGCCAGGGATAGTTAGGAAAATGTTTTTTATCTTCGCCTTCCGCGTTATGGTAGCAGCAGAGTATATATTATTTATTCCCGTTTAGGGCTGATTAGTCTGGCTGCTACATAACTAAGTGGTACTTTAATATCTTTTAATGCTTCAGCAAATCTATCCCACCCTACTGGATCACTTCTTTTTAAGGGTCTTAGTGAATCATTTATTAAATCAACAATATTACTTCCAGGAATTTTTTCACTATCAATTATGACTGTACCTTCATTATCCCAATGTATTTTACTTTTACTTGTTTCAACTAAGTTTAATAATAAATGTCCTTTTTTATTATAAGTTATTGGTATTAAACTGAGTATTTGAGCTGGTGTGTAAAGTGGATTTTCAACATTTTCTTTACTTTTAATGGATCGATTCTCCTCCAACAAAGATTCAGCATCAACTGAAGTTTTTAGATCTCTATCTTTATTTTTAAAACCAATTTTAGACTCATTTGAATTTTCGTTAGATTTATCAGAATAAATTGGTTGGTTGACGATTCTCTTCGGTAAAATGATACCTTCATTTTTTTGCAGTGTTTGTAAGTATAACATCCATTTCTTTTGGTTTTCCGTCTTACTATTCATAATATTTTGCATTTCAATATCTAATCGAGATAAACTACTATTAACCTTATTTTCTTGTTTTAATTTTTCAATCAACCCAGGTTCGATAAGTATCATTTTCTTTGCATTTTCCATGTTAACTGGCTAGTTCACTCACTAATCCACTCAATATTGCACCTAATATTATTGGTAAGAAAGCCCCTCCTTTTTGTATAATTATATTTTTTCTTAGTTTACGTTTACACTTACGCACTAGTTGACGGAGTATATTTTTGTGTTTATTAAATTTTTGTTTATCTTGATCTTTTAGAGGTACTTTTCCTTGTAAAACGTTATGAATACACTCACAAATACAGTTAATTTCTTCTTCATCACACGTTTTAAGTAATGCTCTTTGATATTTTGGTTTAAGCGTATGCAAATCGTTTAGCAAATGTTAATGCGTTGTGAGTCGACGATGCATCATTTAGCAATGATTTGAAATGTTTGATTCTTGGTGTATTTGAACTCTTTTGTGGGGATGTAGACTGTACAGAAACCATTAAATGGGAAGACATTTGTCTTGATACGACAAAAATCATTGGTATTCTGTTTTAAATCTACCATTAAATATCCATGCGCCTCTAGAGTTGCATCCCTGTAGGCAAATCATTGAATTTTGGGTTATCTGGTGATACTTGTCGCCCTAAATATCTTATTTGAGTTTTATCTCGAGGGTTTTTAAAATATATTATATAACTTGAGTTTAAGGATATGTCTCTTTGCCCTTTACCCTGATGAAATAAATTTTGTGTTAAATAAAATACACTAAGATTCCTGTGATGACTACCGTTTGTAAATATATCCACAATTCTTCCATCGGACTTGATGGTAGTTAACATTTGATAAATTATATAAACGTTGCATTTCATCAAAGCACCATGTGATCTGATTAAAATCATAATTACATATTTCTGTAACTTATTTTATGAAAATTGTTACAAAATTGACTTCCCACATCCACTTGGTCGTAAACGGATGGATAAAGTGAAACATTACACAGGTCTAAAGTTCTAAGGGGTGAAATAAAAAATGAAAGTGTTGGTATAAACAATTAATATATATTGCAAAAATTATATAAAAGAGATTGATCTGTATACTATTTCTAACACAATTCGTACATCATAATTTTATAATCAACTCAACCTCAAATAAATACACACACGCAAATATAAACAACAATTAACTTAAATTATTTACAATCAAACAAAGATTAAATATGTAATAAACTCTATGTCATATTATACTATTATCATTATTTTACAATCAATACAAATTTTATTTACATGCAGACATAAAATTAAAAACTATCAACACTTAACGCAGTTTATAATGACCATGAAATGTTTCAATATTATTATCTAAAATATGCCTCTTTGTGCCATTATATGATAAACCAATCTTATTTAATTTTTGTGTAAAAATTGTGTGTTTAATCGATTTAAATCTAAACATACCATAATATTGCACTTTTTTATTAAATAGAGAAGTTTTATAACTATCCATGGTCATCTTTTTAGTGATACATTTATTTACCCCTTTTGCCCTGGCTATAGTCTTATTCTCTAAGTTAAAAGCGTACATTTTGGATCGTAAACCCACAAATTCTTTCATGATTTTACCATTATTTTCGTCTTTAAAAAACCTAATTTCTTTTTATTTAATTTTGGATATTCAAAAATATTATTTGTATCATAAGCTGAGGTATCAAAGTATGATGAAAGGTCAGGTTTTATATCAGAGTAAAAATCATCTGTAAATGTATGATATATTAAACTATCCGTATCTGTATATAATAATTTGATTTTACTAAGCTTTTTAACCATATAGTTATAATGAAAATAATACATTAATGTTTTTGAAATATCTAAAATGCAAAACCCTAAATAAATAGGTTTGTTATATATTAACTTCGTTTTTCGCAACTGAACCGCCACTAGGTTTTCCGAAAATACTGAAAGACTATGAAATTGTGGTTTAGCGATGAGATCTTGAGCACTATACTAACCTAAAGCTTTCCCCTGGTTCTCCCAGTGTGTAACTAATTTTATGTTAACCCTTTTTTCAATATTCTCCATAGTATTACCGAAGACTGAATTATTCATTAATTTATAAAAATCTTTTTCGAAATCTGATTTTGCTAACGTTCTTAATTTTGTGTTTAGATCTATTTACATCTTCAACCAGCGAGACTGTTTAAATTTTAAAACTCTATGAATTTTAGTTAATTTAACCCCCATTTCTATGCACTTGTAGCAGCCAGACTAATCAACCCTAAACGGGAATAAATAATATATACTCTGCTGCTACCATAACGCGGAAGGCGAAGATAAAAAAACACATTTATTTCCTAACTATCCCTGGCTACTGAGATACTGCGGACTGCATGTAGATAATTTGACGTTCTTATAAAGAAACACGAAGCAGCCGCAAATATCATTCAGCGCCTCATTGCCTTCACGCACCGTTATCGTCACGTATCCGTCGACCAATTGTGAGCCGTTTCTTCAACGCCACAGCTCGTTTCTTCTTGCTATTCCGGAGCTGTATTCCATGCCGCCGCCGCTCACCGACTACGCGCGCGCCGATCTGCATGTCTTTTATAGCCCGGTGCAGCGACGTAGCTTAGTGAACAACACACGAGTCTCACGCCGGGAAACGAAACGTAGATAATAGTTGTATATTTTGAATAATTTTAATTGTTCATAATATAAGCACTATAATTGGCTAGGTAAAATAAAAATTGTTACCATTGGTAAACTAAAAACGATGATGCAAATATATTCCATTCCACATTCCATTCCATATTCATACTCCAATCGGCTTTACATAAACAGTAGTTTCATTTCTCTACCTTAAAACCACTCGGAGTCTGTTAATAGTGGACCGTTCATCTCCACTATTACAGTGGTGACCCGTACGAACACCGCGAAGGAAACCCGTGGCGAACACTGAGAAGGAAGACTTCAGTATATATAAAAGCAGTGTAATCAAGCCGTCATTATGGAATAAGAGGCGAACACATATACATCAATAGTCGAAGAAATTCGGAAGTTATCACACGAAGTCACTGCACTCAAAGCTTCCCAGCATCACACCTTTTACCAGCAACAGTACAACCAGCGCAATCAGCAACACCGAAGATCACCTTTTCGTCACAACCGCTCTGTGCAAGTAGAAGTCGAATAAGCTCAACATCAAGATCCCGTTACTGCTACTATTATCGACGTTTCGGATTCGAGGCAAGAAAATGCACAGAACCGTGTACATTCAAAAATGAAAATACGAAGGCGCTCGAACTAACTAATACGCTCAATGCGATGGGATCCAGCGTAACAGCAAAGTCCTACCGTCTTTTCGTCACCGATAAAAAAAGCAAGCTTACTTTCCTTATCGACACCCGAGCAAATATTTCAGTGTTACCGCCGAAGCGAGGACTGAAGTTGAAGCCACTGGATTTTCAACTCTATGTAGCAAACAATACGGTGATTCCTACATATGGAGAAAAAATAATGGAACTTGATTTAAACCTACGCCAACCATTCAAATGGAGATTTATCGTCGCTAAAGTCAGCAAACCAATCATCGGTGCTGATTTCCTTCAACATCACCAGTTGATCGTCGACATCAAAAATAGAAGAATTATCGACGGGAAAACTAATCTTGCATCTCAGTCTTTTGTTCAAGCAACCAATCTGCCCACAATAAGAAGCATAGATGTTCAACAACCGTATCACAAGATCCTCGAAGAATACCCTGGTATCACAAGAATAACTTCCATGAAATTAACACCGAAGAACGACGTTGAGCATTTCATCGAAACCAATGGACCACCACTTTATTGCCGTGCACGTCCAATCGCACCACACCTATACGAGCAAGTTCGAAAGGAATTCGAAAACATGATTGAGCAAGGAATATGCCGTCCAAGCAAAAGCCCTTGGTCATCACCACTTCACATTGTGCAATCATCGATTATGCGAAACCTAAAACTATCGAAGAGCTAAGGCGTTTTCTTGGGATGATAAATTTTTACAGAGAACACATACCTAAAGCCGCTGAAATCCAAGCACCACTTCACGCCTACCTTCACAACACGAAGAAAAAAGATAAAACGTCAATCGAATGGAACGATGAAGCCACGAAGGCATTTGAAGCTTGTAAAGTTGCGATCCAAAATGCAGCTTTACTCGCTCACCCATCACACGAAGCAACCCCTGCTATCTTCAGCGACGCATCCGATCTCTCAGCAGGAGCCGTTCTCCAACAATACAGCAATGGGAAATGGCAACCACTTGGCTATTTTTCGAAGAAGTTCTCCGATACTCAACGTAACTACACTACATTCGACCGAGAGCTACTCGCTATTTACATGGCTATCAAGCACTTCCGAAAAACGTTCGAGGGTCGAAACCTGATCGTTTTTACCGACCACAAGCCATTAACATATGTACTTCCAAAGAAACCATCACTATCGGAAACACCACGAAGAGCAAGACAACTTATTTTCATAAGTGAATTCACGACCAACATCACATCAGTGGAAAGGACAACATAGTCGCCGACGCACTCAGTCGCGTACCAATCGACAGTGTAACGTGCTCTACATCAATCGACTATCATAAGATCGCCGCAGCACAAGACAGAGATAGTGACAACATAAAACATCTATCGAAGCAAGGTAACTTGTCCATCAAGCAAGTTATAATGCCAATGACGCATCTACCTATATACTGTGAAGCCTCAACGACAACCATGCGACCATACCTACCAGAAGAATGTCGTCGCAAAGTCTTCAATGCACTACACAACATCGGTCATCCAGGTGTTAGAACAACAAGAAAACTCATTACTCCAGTAGTTTCATTTCTCCACATTAAAACCACTCGGAGTCTGTTAATAGTGGACCGTTCATCTCCACTATTACACACTGCGTTAAATTTCTGTAATGAATTACATATTTATCTTTATTATTTAAATTTGGGACTAGTTTATTTCCATTAATATTGCTTGCAGGAAAGTCCGAATGTAAATCATGAATTTCATCTGGATATTCCAAATCAACTTTCAAAATAAAACCGAAGTCTCAGACACATTAAATTCTGTATTCGGATTTACCCATTCGAATCCACCAGTAGGATATTGGACATTGAGACATAGCGCAACCATATAAATTGTTGGTATCAAAATATGTGATATATGAATTTGGTTTCCCTGCATCATAATCTCCCAAGTATTTTTTATTAGCTCTAGCATAACGATTACTACATTGAGATACACCGCCCCTGATACCTGATCTAATAAATGCAATTTTCTCATAATCTGTTAAAAGTTCTAATTCTATTTTTGTATATTTTAACATTGCATCCCAACTTAAACTGTGTGCTGTGTAATAATGGCCAGGGTCTAAATCATAAGTATTAATACATAACTTTCCAAAGTTTTCAAATACATCGGATAAAAGTAAAACGTCTGTTTTTAAATACAGGTTTGAATAATCTAGCATATTACAACACCCAAAGTGTTCCCAAACATCTTTAGCATGATTGTAATCATCATTTGAAATATGGGAATCTGTGAGCGAGCTATAAAAAAATTTTTGTTCGGGGAGCGATGTTAGGCTTAAACTATCATAATTAGTCACACGTTCATATGGATAAACGCCTTTCCATTTTAAACGAAAGAAATCTTCATCATTAGGCAATTTCTACGTAATTCTTGGAATTGATCATTACTGAGATTTTTGGCCAATTCTTCTAATTTACATGATAAAAACTTAAATGAATCTATGAATCTTAATATAATTTCGTGGTTATTCAATCTTAATTTTTTGGAAAAGGATATATATTTTTCTTTATTTTAAGGGATAACTTCGACTTCACCATCACAAAAGTTTAACGCGTGAACAATAAAATGAGCATCATAGTGACTAAGGTTGTGTAAAAATATTAGTATATAACGAGGTTTTCTGAACTTCAAGATACATAATTCGTGAGCAACATCTATAAAACTACCGGTGTACCAATCAAAATCATAAAAATGTTCTGCTAACTCTGTTTCACAAATATGACAAATGGTTGCATTTGAAATTTGGTTTTTGTCTTCATTTGTTAGCGGAAGTGGAGGATATTTTTGAAGTCTATTTATTTCTTTGAGATCGTTAGATAAACTTTCCATAAACACTTCTGCACAGTTGGGTCCGCAATATGTTACATATTTTGATAATCTATCATCATATGAACATTTTATATAATAACCAAAACTATGTACTTCATGTTTCTGAATATTGTGTTTGAAAGGTTTGGAAGGATCGTTAGAACATGATTCTATTGGTTTTAAAAATCCTTCAAAATCAGCATAAACTACGAATGGTATCTTTAACTTTTTTTCATAACTATCAAATTTAATTTTATCATTTGAAATAAGTTGACCAAACCAATTCTTTTTTTTTAAAGTTTCACTGTTTGGTAATTCTGTACAAATGTGGGCACAATCGTATTGTTCATGGTTATTTAAACTTTCCTGAGATGGAAAGTGAAGTAGACATGCTTCGCAAATGTACATGATGTGACCGTCTTTTGAAATTTGTTTACTTACTAATCGCGATAATTTTTTTATGTAACAATAATGATTTTTTGTATCCTTGCAAAAAAATAATAAATTGATATGTCTATCTTTACGACACTTTGTTAAAAATAATGGACCTACTATAGAATTACATCGTTTTTCTGTATTATATTCTAACCCAAAAACATTAATACTAATACAATACAATACAATACTCTTTATTATACATCAACAAAACATTAATAAATAATGAAAAAATAATGAGGGATAAACAAAAGGCGGTCTTGTTGCTACATAGCAATCTCTTCCAGACAACCCAGAAGAGGAAATTAATAAAAATAAAAATAAGATTAATGGGAAGGGTGCACTAAATTAGACAAAAAAAATACAACTTATATACTATAAAATGACAACATACTTAAGGTATATTAGTGACCATAACGAAGAGGAGAAAGAGAGAGGAGTTAAAGAGACAAATAGTGTTCCTTAATTTGTTTCTTGAAAACATTTAAAGATTGAGCACTTTTAATGGACTGGGGTAAGGAGTTCCAGAGTCTTACTCCAAGGACAGCAAAAGATTTATCATAAAAAGTCGAGGAGTGTATAGGACATTGGAGCGAAAGGTTATCTTTGGACCGTAAGGAAAAATCGTGACAAGAGCTAAGAAATTTAAAACGTTCTTTCAGATAGGGAGGACTTGATACATTAAATAAGACGCAGTAGAGCGCAGAAAGTATATGAGTATTCCGACGAAGACGGATTGGGAGCCACTTGAGTTTAGTGCGGTATTCCGAGACATGGTCATATTTACGAAGCCCAAATATGAACCGTATACAGAGATTTTGGAGTCGCTCAAGTTTATTAAGTTGCTCCTCGGTAATATCAAGGTAACAAATGTCAGCATAGTCGAGGATAGGAAGTAGCAAAGATTGTGCAAGCGTAATTTTGATGGAAATGGGTAAAAAGTAGTTAAGCCTTCGGAGTGAAGCATAAGCCGCAAACATTTTTCGGCTCACTGCATTAATTTGGGGTGTTCAAGACAGACTGGAATCCAAAAGGATACCTAAATTTTTAACTACTTCATTATATGGAATAAGAATACCATTAAATACAACGGGTTGAATTTGACATTTTTTAATTTTGAAAATAGTTCTTGGACTCCCAATAATTATAGCTTGCGATTTTGAAAGGTTAACCGTCAACCCATAAGATCGTGTCCAGTCGAGAATAAAAGCCAGATCCTTGTTGATACATACAGATTTGGCAAGATCTTCGATGGTTGTTTGTAAATATAGTTGAAGGTCATCTGCATACAAGTGACCACCTTGTGGAACGCCACCACAAGACACCACCTTGTGGAACGCCAGCTACCGTATCAAGCCACGAAGAAAGTCTATCTTGGACACGAATACGTTGCCGGCACCTGTGCAAATAATTATGAAACCAGGAAATTGCAGTTGGAGATATGTTAAGAGAACGCAGAATCCCTAACAGGATATCATGATCAACAGTATTGAAGGCATTGCTGAAATCCAGCAACACCAATACTGTGACTTGATGATTCTTCATACCGTGACGAATGTCGTCGGTGATTTTTAATAACGCCGTAGTCGTACTATGACCAGATCTAAAGCCAGATTGAAGAGGACTAAGGATGCTATTTCTTAAACAAAAGGAATTAATTTGTTGTTGGACAAGGCGTTCTAAAACTTTGGAAAGGAAAGGAAGAATTGAAATAAGACGATATTCAGAAAAACTTGAAGGATTTATTTTTTTAGGTAAAGGTATGATTTGAGCGTCCTTCCATTGGGAAGGGAAAGAAGATGAGGATATGGAAAAGTTTAAGATATGGGTTATAATAGGTGTTAAAAAGTCCAACAAGGGAATGATCATTTTACGACTGACGTCATCACTTCCGACAGCGTCGGAATGGATAGAGAGTATGTGTTTCCTAACATCACAATCCGCAAATTGCCTAAACACAAATGGAGAAAAGTCAGGAGTGGGAAACGATGAACGTTGAGTAAGTGTTGCTGATTTTGCCATATTGTTCAGGCAAGAAACGGAAGAAAAATGCTGATTAAGCAAATTTAAATCAACGTTATTTGGAATAGGACATGAACGAGTTTTCCCAACTCCAATAGACTTTAAGAAGTTCCAAATACGACATGGATCTTCGTTTTGTACCGATTTATGGATGTGGCGGCGTCGTAAATCTCTACACGTCTTGTTGCATTGATTTCGCAGGAGTCTGTACTTCTCCCGAATCCTGTCATTCTTAGGATCTGACTTGTAACTCGACTTTGCATTATTCTTCCTGCAGATTAATCTTTTAAAATCTTCGGTCAACCACGGAGCTGGAGGATGACGTATTCGAACTGGGCGGACAAGAGCATGAGCATCATAAAGTTGAACAAGAAGTGAATTAAACAATGCTACCTGTTCGTCAACATCACAAGCCTTCATTATAACGCTCCAGTCCATATTAGCAGCGTCGTTTTGAAGCTTATCCAAATCCATTTTCTCAAATTTACGCTGCAGAAGTATCCTTGATTTGGCTTTGAGTGGTCTTATTTTATAAGATAGAAACAGGAGATCATGATACGAAAAAGCATTTGCAGCACATTGACCATAGCTATCAACATGGTCAAGAGAAGAAACGATAACCAAATCAAGGAGGGATGGGATACAGTTAGGCAAAAAATTAGTTTCAGAGAGAGGAAGGATATTTAAATTGGCTGCTTCTATAAGGGACTTAAGCCGGAGAGATCGGGCATCATTCTTGAGAAGGCAAGTATTAAAGTCGCCCATTAGCACTGTATGTGTATATAATGGAGTTAACTCTTCAAGGAGGTTATCCAAAGTAGTAAAATAGTCCACTGTGGAAGAAGGACTATAAAAAACTCCGAGAAGTAATTTGTTGTACGAAAGAAGTACTTCAACAAATAAGTATTCTGCTTCATTCTCAGCTTGACAAACAATAGAAAAAGGAATATGAGCACAAATGTAAATGGCAACACCACCACCACCTCGCGTAGTTCGGTCGTTGCGTATTAACTGGAATCCTGGAATGGAATAGGATATAGAAGGAAGACATGGCTTTAACCATGACTCTGAAACGAGAATCGCGTGAACATTATCACTTTCGAAACTAGCTAACATATCGGGATAATGAGCCGGAATACTCTGTGCATTTATGTGGACTATATTGAAGTTTTTGATAGCTTGAGAAAAGTGGGAGTCAAGGGTCTCTTATAATGGAGGAATGCTCTCAAAACTGTCGTCATCACTTAATACATCAGATACTGAAAAGAAAGAGGAGGAGCTTTGAATATGATCACTTTCACCAAAAGTCATTTACCTTATACCTTACAAAAATATTTAAAAAAATTCAAACAACTGTAAATTATTAAAAAAAATACTAATAACTATAAAAATTATAAACTAAACCTTTTAGTTAAATTTACTACCTACCAGCATTTACAGAATAGAAAATAATGCAAATATTAAAAAAAAAAAAAACAAAAAAAAAGGTACTACACATTGCCATTCAGATTATATTTGACTGAACAAAAAAAATAAAAAAAACACAAGGTGCTTATGAGAAATAACTGAAACCACAGACACTGATATTAAATAGAATTATGTACTGTGAGTAGTACGTTAGGAGTCATTTGTGAGTATATATTAAACATTAAGTCAAAACCACTTTTATGCTTGCAATAATGTAAACAAAGTACATGTCCGACAAGGCCGCATAAGCATGGATGCCTTTGCATAAAAAAATACAAGTAAACAAATCTCCATGTTAGTACACCAAGAGCATTTAATACTCTGTAATGAGAGGATATTTCTCTAAGGTAAATAACATAGTGTTTATATACTCTTTGCATAATTGTAAAAACAAAAATTTATTAATCTGTGGTCGAAACCTAAGATAACAGTTAATTATCAGTATCAATATCAAATACCTACATTGTTAAAATAACGTAACATAGATCAACAAAATCAGAACAATAGACAAAGTCTAAGTTTCAAAGTGATGTAGATAGATAATACTTCGTATATAATAGGGATCTATATCGACTAATTTGCTAATTAACTCACATCTTATTTAACATTCCACATTAGACTGGTATAAAAGAATTAAGGTTATCGAAAGTACAATGCAGAGACTAATTAACTTTTATACGAGTATATATAAAACTACTAGACTAATTATATATATGGAATAATTAACTCATATCTTATTTAACACTTAACACAAGACTGGTAAAAAAAAAGAAATAAGGTTAGCAAAAAGCACAATGCAGAGACACAGAAATATTGACAGAAATCATAATGTGATAAAAGACAATACATACAGTTTATTGAAAAGGTCCACATAACTATCATTTCTTCACTATCCTCTTGGAGCGCTGAACTACTTTGTCAGTAGATCTATTACTTCCAGCAACTGCCTTCTGTGCTTGGGTAGCAGCAGCTGGTGCCACTGGGACGACTTCGAGCTCAGCGAGGGATTCAACTTGATGGCGCGAACCGTCATAAGCGATAATATGAATGTAACCATCCCTAGTCCAGCAATTACTTATGCCAAACTTCTGCCTGGCCACCATGAACATCTTGTGACGTTCTTTCGTTAAAAACTCGGACATAGTTACACCCATGTCTTTCAATTTTGTTTTTGAAAACCAAACTTGATCACGGAGTCGGACATCCCGGAACTTTACAAGAACTGGTCTTGGCTTCTTTTCTATCGGACGTCCAAGGCGATGGCAGCGGCTAAAAGAATCGTTAGACACATTGGGAATCTTGAGCTTGTCCATAATAAGGTTAGAAGCCATTGAAAATGTAGCCTCGGACTTGTCCTCGGGAATCCCATGAAGCAGCAGAATCTTACGACGCCGTCTTATCTCCAAGCGGTCGATCTCTCTCCCAAGAAATTCAACCTGTTTTTGAACAGTTTCAAGAGCGGACAAGATAAACTTTCTGAATGTTGCGAACTCCGTTGAGAGTACAGATATAATTGAGGTCACAGTTGGACTAGTCTTATTTAAGTCCTGCTGAAACTCATTCATACGAGTATTGAAGAGTTCTGACATGGCTGACAGTGATCCTTTGAGGGCTTCCATGGTTTCGTGTAGTGTTAGCAAATTAAGGAAAAAATATATCAAGGAATCAAGGCTGGTAAACAGATGATTATTACATATGGAGACGCCAGTAACTTAAGGTATCTTCGATAAAGATTTAGTGGACTGTAATTTTGGTGCATACGGCAAAGGGGAAAATAAAAAGGTGGGATAGCACGCACTGACCTGATGAGGGCTGCCGCGCCTTCCTCCTGGAGTGTCTGCTATATAGCGAGCTCGCCACGTGGTTCGGCGCACACGCACTCTCGGAACAGTCTCGTGAAGTCCCACACTCTCCACCTTTGCCCTTACGGGGGCGTCTCACACTTTTATGAGTTACAAAGACACAATGTCTGATGCGGTGAATATTAAACATAAACAGGAGAACTCAATGTTCGTCCTGCGCGGTTTGCAGTTAATGTACATAAGACGCGACGGGTGGCCGTGCGTTGCGGATGGCGTAATATCACTTAGTATAATGACGTGCGCCGAGATCCTCTTTTTCACCTCGGCGGCAGCGCGTGCGGTAGGAAAGGGAAGGAAGGAAGGAAACAAAAAATATGCACTAGTCATGTTGATAAAGTAGATATAACTTAGGACGAACTCAGTGCGATATGTAATGTAATGTTGATAAAGTAGATTGTTAACTGGCGTTACCATTTCCTCCCGCCCTTAAAGGGTCACCTTTAAAAGACAACCGTAATATAAAAGGTAAAAGGAAAACAAATAAATAAGCGGTATATAAAGTGAGAGGATGCGCTCAATGCGCATGTCTCATCTACTAACCTTACTTGGTAAGCGAGAAAATGTATACATAAATATAATATTGCGGTTTAATACTTTTTTAATATATATAAATATAAACTTAATTCCTAATTTAGATAAATAATTATAATCAAATAATCGTGATTTATTGTCTTGGGAGAGGGCAAATACGAGCAACAGGACGGAGATATGTTCCCTTAGTAGTTCTCACGGTCACTACTCGAACTACGCCATCCTTCGAAGGATGAACAGACTCGACAATCGCTAATGGCCAAGCAAGGGGCGGTTCATTATCATTTATCACAATTACAACCATGCCTGGTACGATAGCCGTAGACGGGGTGTTCCACTTCTGACGAACTAGTAATCCGTGAAGGTATTCCGTCCTCCACTGGTCCCAAAACGACTGAACTAATTTATCCAGTAAAGAATGCCTGTGTAACAGACTGGTAGAGTCAGATTTGACTTTGGGTGCGGGTAATGACAATAAAGGTGCGGTATTCAAAAAATGACTCGGAGTAAGAGCTAAAGGCTCTGCAGGATCAGAACTCCATACTGTCAAGGGCCGCGAGTTTAGCAAGCACTCAATTTGCGCAAGAACAGTATTAAGCTCTTCGTATGAAAGTAACTGATGTCCGATAACTCGGAACAGATGCGTTTTTACGACTTTGATCATACTCTCCCAGGCGCCTCCAAAATGAGGAGAGTTGGAACAGATGAACTTCCATGTTATACGATTCTCAGCACACTCTTGCTCAAGCTTTGGGCGGTATTCAACGTTTAGAAATTTATAGAGATCGCGAAGATACAAAGCGGCACCTTTAAAATTCATTCCATTATCCGAATATAAAAACCGAATCGGCCCTCGTCTAGAGAGGAAACGTTTAAGCGCAGCGAGGAAACTAGAACTACTAAGATCTGTAGCGATTTCTATATGTACAGCTCGAGTCGTGAGGCATGTGAAAACACATAAGTACGCCTTCTCGCTGCGTACACCACGACGACGTACAGGAGTGTATGCGATAGGACCGGCATAATCGCAGCCCGTGTGTGTAAATGCCTTAATAGCTTGTCTTACACGACTATGGGGAAGATCAGCCATCAAAGGGTAAGTTGGACGGGGTCTAAGCCGGAAACATATATTACACTTGTAGACTCTGCTTCTCACAGTGCGGCGTGCGGAAAGAATCCAAAATTTTTGACGGAGCAATGACAATAACAATTCAGGCCCAGCGTGTAAATTTTTAATATGATAATAGTCAATGATCATGTTCACTACATGATCACTGCGCGGGAGTATAATTGGATATTTTTGTGTGTAATCTAATGCGGAGTTCGAAAGACGACCACCAATGCGGATTAAACCATTCTCAATAAAAGGCCTTAAACGATTGAAAGCGGGCGAGCAAGGTTTGTTACCTTCAATATTTAAATATTCCACTGCAAAATGCTGTTTTTGCAGGGCTCGGAGGATTATAACCTCAGAGAAACTGAGATCATGAGATCATCAGCAGTCACTACAGTAGTGCTGCGGCGGGGCAATAATTTAGCAAACTTACACACGTACGCAATTATACGTAGAAGTTTACTCCAAGAAGAGATGCGGAGTGCGAGCTCATAAATCGCAGAATTACAGACGGATGTGCACACAGTGTGCGACAAAATCTTCTTCTCAGGCATATTTGCAATAACCTCATTGTCTAAAGTACGAAGAGGCCATTGAGATGGATCTAACGAAGTCCACTGAGGCCCATGGAGCCACAGGGGGTTTGAAACTAATTTATTTGGCGTAACGCCACGTGAAAGTATGTCAGCGGGATTCTCAGTACCTGCGACATGATAAAAGTTATCAGGGCGAATATTGTCGGTAATCTGAACAAAGCGGTTTGCAACAAAGGTCTGCCACTTGTGTGGTGAACTCTTTATCCAGTTCAGAGCTACTTTTGAATCTACAAAGGCATAGACTGATATTGCAAGGTCAAGAGAATAATTGTCGAGTACTCTGCGAAGCAATTTTGAGAGTAAAACCGCTCCACAAAGCTCAAGGCGTGCAATAGATAGTGGTTTCGTCGGTGCGACTTTAGTCTTTGCACAAATCAACTGGACGGTGTTACCATTGACGCTCTTTACATGTATGTAGACTACGGCACCGTATGCGTGCTCGCTGGCGTCGGAAAACCCCAGGAGTGACGCAGTACAGTTTTTGGATACACCAACATGTCGCGGGATACGTAAATCATTAAGAGCTGGTAATTCAGCACAGAATTGCCTCCACATCTTAATAATTGGCGGTGGTGGTATGTCGTCCCAATCTAAATTAAGTTGCCAAAGCTGCTTTATTAACAATTTGGCGTACGCGACTGTGGAAGCAACGAAACCCATTATGTCCCACAGGCGAGCGACAGTAGATAAGATGGCGCGCTTAGTGCACGTCACATCAGCGGGAACAGATATCTTAAAATAAAAGGCGTCACTATCGGTATACCAATGCAAGCCTAGTATTTTATGTGGCATTGATTTATCGAACTCTACTTCTCCTGTAATTTTATAGGAAGTAGGGAGGTCATCTAAAACAGATCGACGGTTGCTATGCCATTTTATCAGGTCCCATTGGGCACCCTTGAATAAGTCTATCAGCTGCCGAGAGGTCTCACTGGCCTCGGATTCACTGGGCATAGAGAACGCGATGTCATCCATATATAGCGAAGTAAATGCGATACGACTCGCAAGCGGATACTTTGCGCCGTCGTCATCAATGAGCTGTCTTACCGTGCGCAATGCATGGTATGGACTCGAAGTTAAACCGAAGCACACGCGATTGAAGTGGTATAACACAAGTGGGTCTTGTGGACGGAAGCGGTATAGGAAGCATTGGTAACGACGATCAGAATCGCGAACAACTATTTGCAGAAATTGTTGGCGACAGTCGGCTGTCATAGCGATTGGATGTAAGCGGAAAGTTAAAATTATATTAAACAAGTCGCCTTGCAAATTTGGTCCTGAATGCAGAATATCATTTAATGATCGCTCAGTGCTAGTCTTACTGCTAGCGTCCAGGACGATGCGCAGATGCGTTGACTTCTTATCTTCGCGTAAGACTCCATGATGCGGTATGACATATATTGGAGCGGGTTCATGAGAGTCATACGGCGGTGCTGGGGATATATAATTTTTAGCTAAGTATTCCTTTATGATGTCATCATATGCTAACCTTAATGTAGGCGAGGCTTGAAGTTTCCTCTCCAAGCACATGAATCGTCGTCGAGAGGTTTCATAAGAATCTCCGAGAGAGTAAACGTCATCTTTAAATGGCAGGCCAACAATATATCTACCAGTAAAAGGATCGCGGGATGTCGTAAATTTATAAAACTTTTCACATTCAATGTCTGAAGGACACTGAATGGGCGGTGCGGAGGGTGGCTGTTCAAGCTCCCAAAATCGTTGCACTGATTTGTCAACGATAGGAGACTCTAGAACTGAGCAGCACGTTAAAGAATGATTTACCTGAAGTGTCGGCACTGAGCCCATAATAACGTAACCAAATACCGTACTCAAAGCTGAGGGCCCGGACAAGTCGTTAGACGAATAAATTACGTCTGGACACAGTAAGTGCGGGAAAAGGGATGCGCCTATCAAAACATCAATTTTATTAGGCATGCTATAACATTCATCAGCGAGTCTTACGCCATGGAAGTGTGATAAGACAGATGTGTCTACCACAGCGGTGGGCAAAAGGTCGGTGATTTGATCAACAACTAGCGTTGAAATATTGAAGTTAATATTCGAGTCGAATCGTGAGAAAATTTTAATATCAATCGATTTCGATTTTACAATTTTTTCAACTCCACCGAATCCCTTTACTACAGTACATTCGGTATCGTGTTGTTGAGCGCCTAAACGATGACAGCACTCTTTAGTCATAAAATGGCTTTGAGCCGCGGAGTCTAATAATATACGAATAATTTGTTTCTCTCCCTTAGCATCGTAAGCAAATACTTGAGCGGTTGATAATAAAACAGTTCTCTGCGAACGACTTGCGCGCGCGGGAGGCGGTGAACGTTGAGAAACATTCTTGAACGAAGTACACAGCGCGACGTCTGAACGCGCACCTGCGGTGAGGGGTGGCGAGTGTGCGGGCGCGGGGGTTGTAGACTTCAGTGTAACTGGCTGAAGCGGTGGAGAACGCGCCAGCGCAGGGGAAGCATTATCGCTTCTGCGGTGGAAGTGCAACAATGTGTGATGTTTAAATTTACAAACTCGACAACTATAATTTGAAGAGCAACTAGACACTCGATGACTTAAACTGAGACAATTCACACATGCATTGTTACTCTTTACGCATTTAAATCGTTCCTGCGGCGTCATTTTATTAAAGTCTGCACACTTAAATAGGTGTTGATGCACAATATTATCGCACAGACACTTTGAGCAACTAGTCGTCGTGTTTACGTACGCCTGATACTTCGGCGACGAAGTATTATTACAGCGACGATTATTACCGTTACCTCGTCGATTGTTTGGTGCGCTATTAGAATTTGTACTAGAATCGGTGCGTTGCAAAACTTTGGAGCGGGTCTTAATAAAATTTACTAAATCATCAAAGGTAGGTACCATCGAGTTATGACTATATTCGAAAGAGCGAATGGTATCCGGGTCCAGCTTCTTAAGCGCGATATGAAGAACAATTAAGTCCGCGAGATTATCTAACTTTAAGTTTTGTAAAGCGCGCACTGCACTTATAAAGTTATCAGTAAATAAATCAAAATTATTTGCGGTGGCCGATTGCAATGGCTTAAATTCGAACATCTGATTAATATATGTAGATGCTAGCATACGCCGGTCTTCATATTTGTCAACGAGTGCTTGCAATAAAATTTTATAATTTTCAGCGCAAGGAGTTATACCTGAGCATACAGATAGGGCTTTGCCCGTTAGTTTACCTAGCAAATAGTATAACTTTTCAGCGTCGGTAAGCGATGTGTTGTCATGGACGGTTGATTTAAAGCTAGCATAAAATAAAGGCCATGAGCGAATGTCACCCGAAAATGGCATAAGTTCGATAGGCGGAAGTGTGAATCTGGCTTTAGATGGTGTACTAGTACTTTGTGAATTAGATTGCAAATATTGTAAATAAAGCCTATTTATTCTACCGCAAAGAGACTCAAACGCAATGAGGCTGTTATAATCAGGTTTAGCAATAGGGTTTATTTTTAATAAATGTGAATTATAATTATCTAAGACCTGTTTAAACTCAATACGTAAAGCATTAATATTAGAACTTCCATCAAGAAAACGCTCCATCGTGGAAGTGTTTGTGAGGATGTCCGAGGACATATCATATATTTTTTGCACTATTTCAAATAAAGCATCTCGTTTAGCTAACAATAAAACCAACTCAGCATCAGGTGTGCCCTCATTATCCGAGGAATCGCTATTATTCGATGCTATTTGTTTTTTAGGCGGCATTACAACTTAAGTTATGCGGCAAAAATAATATAATTATAAGCGGGTAGTCTGTAAGCGACCTCGCTACGCGGTTGAATTATTAAATATTAGTTTCGTTAACGATGAACTTTAATTGTTAACTTTTATAATAATTATGAAGTTATTTATAACGAATATAATGCTTAAATATATGTGCAAATAATAAATGTAATTTAACAGTATAATCTATAGATGTAGTTAAAAGTTGATGACGTGATGTGAACATACAACAAATAATTTATATAGATAATTATATGCTTATTCATTCTATGAATATAGTTTTAAAATTACTATGAATGTCACCTATTAGGACCTATTCTAGTGTTCTAATAAGGGCGGGGTTAATCCGAAGTCGGATTAAAATATAAATAATTAATTATATAAACGCTTATTACGATAACGATCTAATAAGGGCGGAAAGTCAAGGTCAATCCAGCGAGAAGTGACCATTAAAAATGGAGACGCCAGTAACTTAAGGTATCTTCGATAAAGATTTAGTGGACTGTAATTTTGGTGCATACGGCAAAGGGGAAAATAAATAGGTGGGATAGCACGCACTGACCTGATGAGGGCTGCCGCGCCTTCCTCCTGGAGTGTCTGCTATATAGCGAGCTCGCCACGTGGTTCGGCGCACACGCACTCTCGGAACAGTCTCGTGAAGTCCCACACTCTCCACCTTTGCCCTTACGGGGGCGTCTCACACTTTTATGAGTTACAAAGACACAATGTCTGATGCGATGAATATTAAACATAAACAGGAGAACTCAATGTTCGTCCTGCGCGGTTTGCAGTTAATGTACATAAGACGCGACGGGTGGCCGTGCGTTGCGGATGGCGTAATATCACTTAGTATAATGACGCGCGCCGAGATCCTCTTTTTCACCTCGGCGGCAGCGCGTGCGGTAGGAAAGGGAAGGAAGGAAGGAAACAAAAAATATGCACTAGTCATGTTGATAAAGTAGATATAACTTAGGACGAACTCAATGCGATATGTAATGTAATGTTGATAAAGTAGATTGTTAACTGGCGTTACCAACATATATATATATATATATATATATATATATATATATATATATATATATATACAATTTAATTTCTCTACTTTTGCTATGTCAGAAATTTTAACTGGAAAGGAAATACCATCAAATTTAAGTTTATTTGCATGTTTAACGTACGATGATACACGATCCGCGTTTTTGTTTACGGGATAAAACGCCGAGAGTAACGCCCATATAAAATAAAAATAATCCTTGCTTTTTACATTTATAACAGCCTTTTTTAATTTTATGTCAGGAGGAAGATCTATGTATGAAGTACCGCGTAGGGGGTTAAATTTATTAACATTGTTATTTATTAACATGTTTTTTAGACTCCATCTACTATCTTTTTTTTTAAATGCACTAATTTTAGTAGTAATTGTATCATTTAAAGATGAAAAAAAATATTTAAGTCATCTCCTTGACAAATAATATAGTTAAGCGTTTGAAAATCCAACGTATCATGAATATCTTTAGTTTGTTGAACAAAATCAGCATGCAATATGAAGTTTACTTTAAAAATTATGTGTTGATGAATACACTCTTGTATTAAAAATAAAATATCATCTTTAATAGAGTTTCAAAATTTACCAATGTCGAACTCTACTCTTGATTTTATAAGTTAAAATCCTATTTCCAAAAGCAGATTTAATAACACTAAGGTTTGATAAAGAATTATGTGAATTTAAAAGATTATTTTTGTGAACATTACTTTTAAAATGATTAGCTAAATACCGTTTCTTGATAAATATATGACACGTTAGACATTCCACTTGATCATCGTTACTGTTGTTGTTGTTGTTGGTTTTTTGATGATCTTGGGTTCTTTGCTGCTCGTTCGCTTCGTTCCTCTTCCAAGTTGTAGTGGTTGACTACTAAAATGTTTAAATTTATTAAAAACTGTACAAGACATTGTGTAAATTATGATCGAAATGAATGTTTATTTTACTTACTTAAACTGTGTTTCAACCATCACACAGTGATTATACAACTCATCATCATACGATGAATCGAACAGTTGATCCTTCTCCATTTCATCACAAACTTTAGACAACTCCTGATTTAATTCGCTGTTGAATAGTTCCGTATTCTCTTCCATGGTTGTGGAGAAGAAAGCACTGGTGCACACTTCACTGAAGTTTGCCATCCTTATAGTAAAGAAGAAAATAGGTAGCAGAGTAAGTAACAGTTCAGTGTTGGTAGACCAACTG
The DNA here is from genome assembly GCA_036936625.1 of Parnassius smintheus behrii. Classification (NCBI taxonomy): domain Eukaryota; kingdom Metazoa; phylum Arthropoda; class Insecta; order Lepidoptera; family Papilionidae; genus Parnassius; species Parnassius smintheus. The sequence continues at coordinate 46,918,013 of JAUPFT010000013.1, forward strand.
ATACCCAAATTTCAAATAATGTCCGATATTTAAGTCTAACAAAGGATTAGAAATAGAATATAATGAGTACACAGAAGTAATTTAAGTAAACAAAATCACATTCACTAATGATCAGCTAATGACTGTTATTTTTAAAAAAGTATTTTTTAACTTTTTCACTTTCTGCTTTTGTCTTTGTAATATTGTATACGAGGGCGTTTGTGTTGTCGTAGATGCTATCCTTATTAGTCTTTACGTAATATTTAATCCTCGTGGAAGCATGTTCCAGTGATCAGTAGTTGAAATCTTGGATAGCTTCTTTATATCGTACATTTCAATTTTGATGAGATGCGTCGCTTGGTCTCCGTCGTCAGAATTAGTAGAAATGTATGATACACATTATACACATATATCTAGCGGCTCGTGCTACGGTTGATGATAACAGCTTCCTCTTTTTTATTTTTGATTCAGCTTCAAAAAAATGATCAATCGATTGCGATTTTCTTTTTCCACCATCGCATGTGTTATTAATAATGACGACGTCAACACTCTCTTCTTGAGGGGAGAGTGGCGAGTAGTAATACTGTTTATAGGTATTTTCATCGAAGCTCAATGATTTCGGCAACAACACAGTTATCATGTTAATATCAATTTGTTAACACTTAATCATAAAAGTTAAAAAAGTTAAAGTTACAGCCTATTAAAGTCCACTGCTGAACATAGGCCTCCTCTCATTTCTGAGAGGGTTTTAGGGCTAGGAAATGTTCGCTGCGCTACCTCAATGCGTGTTGGCGAACTTCACATGCCTTCGAAATTTTCTCAGACATGCAGGTTTCCTCACGATGTTTTCCTTCACCGCTGAGCACGTGGTAAATCAGTACTTAAAATTGCAATTAACAATTTAATTGGTGCCGGCGGGGATCGAACCCGGGTCGCGTACTGTGAAATTTACAATTTGCGCTAATCATCTGAGCTACCACGGCTTAATCATATACACACATAATATTTAAATATAATTTGTTAACACTAAATCATACACACGTAAGAAAATGACAGGAAGAAAAGTAAGTTTGTCAATAGAATAAACACTTACATCCATGGCCTTTGATGCGTTGAAGTAACACAAATGTAGTATTGATAGATCCACTGCAGTCAAACGACAATACACTAACTCCATGACTGCAGTTGCTTGGTCTTATATAGTACCAGTGAGTAATAATTCTAATCTAAAGAATTTCTGCAGTAGAATTGTTAGTAACTTTATGCGTCAATAAGCTTATCTCACATTCTGTTGCTTATCTCAACATTCTTTCGTCCTTCGTGTCGTGTCTTGTTCAGTGTATTGATGACTCAAGTACGTTTTGTATAACACAAAGAATGCAATTTAATATTTAGAAATCACTATAATTGATCATTCCTATGTTAGTCATTGAGTAGATTGGTACTGTGATAATCTACTAATAGCAGTAATATCATGGATACACTAGATGTACAACAACATCTGAAACAGATTCACCCCACTCTAGAAAATAATGTTTATGCTACCAATAAACTGCCCATGTACACCCACGTACCAACATATATAATATGCAATTTGGATACAGATGATAAACCAGGGTCACATTGGGTAGCTTTATATATCGATACGAATGACGTCGGTCAATATTTTGATTCATTCTGACGGGCACCTGTACGATATCATCTAGAGTTTTTAAAAAGAAATTGTAAAAGATGGAACTGGAATGTTGATAGGATTCAGAATGAATGGACTTCAGTTTGTGGCGAATATTGCTTAATGTATTTGCTATATAAGTTTCAGGGATGTTCAATGCATAGTTTTACGAGTATATTTATAGGGAACACATTGTATAACGATATTTTAGTGGATGAGTGTTTCGCTCATATTTTATAGATAATAAGTAATAAGATTTTGTGTTTCGTAAACAAAAATTTTAACAAAATTAGGTAATGTGTTTTATTGATGAGTCAGATTAGTGTAGATAGGAACAAAGGAGTATACTACAATAGTACCACGCTGAGGAACAATAGATAATGACGGTATTCAATGAACAATAGATAAGTAGATAAGAACAATGGAGCGCTAATGACGGTGAAGGCCTTCACCGGATATCAATTAGATAAGAGTTAATTGATCTGCACATCTCCGGAACCGTGCATCCTACGCAAAAATGGACCGCAGATTCGTGATCAGAGCATCCAAAACCTTTTTATTTTAGAACCGTGAGTCGACGAACGTCGTACTTGTACCACTTCTGACTCAGTGAGCCAGAACTGGTACAACGTAACTACTCAGAACATGTCAGTAATACAAATAAAACTTAAGAACTAATGTTAATACACGAAACAATTAAATAAAAACACAATAGAAATAAAACAAAATAAAAGTTCACACAATGCATACAAATTTGATAGATATATCAAACTCACTTTAGTACATGTAGCTTAACAAACCTATCTGGTGTCGGGCCATCGAGCCTCTCCGCAAAGACCCTCAGGATACTATTCGAGCTCCCTCTCACTCACTCACTAACATGCGTGATGCACTATAATGAGGTAGAAGCCCCAACAATAACCTGAAGGCATTGTTATATCGGATACGCAGGGTATTGCTTGCCTTTTGGATATGATTGGCCCAAAGGCTGGTATAAAATGATTGGCAGTAAGCCTTGAACAGTGTAATTTTAACTTAATTACAAAACAAATTAATCTTGCCCTTTTTGGCATCCTCAACAGTTGCCATAGGTGTAATAAACGACCGTAACACGATGACAGCATGATTTTCAACAATAGATGTGCAATTTGATTTCCAGCATCTCGTGTAACTATATTGTGAAGTTAATTTGAAACCTCCTAAAGCTTTTCATTCGCTAACAACCGCTTTCATTTAAATTTAGCATGGTAACAATTTTAGCGTTCGATAAATTCGTTTCACTCCACAATCACGGCGCTCGAGACATGTTGCCTTCGTTAACTGTACAAAAGTACAGTCTGAAGAACTCTGGTTACTTAAGCTCTCATGCATAATCGAGTGGGTTTCATTTTATTAAAAAAATCGAGTCTTTATTTTCGCACAAGTGTTTTTAAAATCGAAGATTTTTAAAGGAAACCTATCTGTCAGTAAGTATCTACTAATTTGCTATTTCTTCCTCCCTCCAGCCCTCTAGAAAGAGAACGCTCTTTCTAGAGAGCTTAGATGGAATGTCTCGTTACCACTAAATCTAGGGTCTCCGATTCTAGTTGCTCACCATATAAGACACAGCAACATTAAACCGCTATTTAACGCATACCGGTACGAGGCCACTCGAGAACCTTTCATTTGTTGATTCTTCGAGCAATACGGCCGGCCTATTGTTACTTCAGCTTACTGATCTGTTTGGTGGCCCTCACCTCTCTGGAGTGACAATCTGGTAAATGATGCAGAAAGTGGATGCATGAAAGTGGCTCATGCCGTCCTTTGAGGCATTCCTTGGTGATGGTGTGGCTTATGTTTTCATAATCATTGTGTCAATCAGCTAAAAGGACACTGTATAGGGTGTCATTACTCATTATCTTAATAAGTGACAAAGTGGGGAATATTTAAGGTGGCTATTGTTTGTCTAAGTCTTTAAAAGCCACAGGATTACGAAGAATGAAATAATATCATACGTTTTTTTATATAACTAAAGTGAAAAATGTATTTAAAGTTCTCCAGATGATAAGTGGCTCCTGCAGCTTATGGAAACCTGCAGCGAACTTGAAACAAAGAAGGCTACAGATGCGTTGTCTTCTCTGAGGTCTTACATGGAATGCTTTAGAGCTTGTAGGTGTACTGGCTCTGAGTACGAATTCGAATCGGAACACAGCAGTGCAATTACTACTATTAGGAACAGAAACAGTTAAAAGGGAGTTACCTAAGGAGACGGACTCATAACCAGAAAAGAATAACCTAGTTTACGCTGTAACCACACATCATCAATTATATACAATATTTTTATTGTTAAACGAACATTTTTTTTGACACCTATCACATTTATCAATTTTTACGTGGTAGAGCCATGCTGCAGCTATATTATGATTGCATCACGAATGGGTTGGCTCAACCGGGGAAGGACCACACTCTAACAGAATACCAGCGTAAAATAGCAGCTTAACGCTGCTGTGTTTCGTATGGTGGGTGTAGAAAACCTGAGACCCTTTTTAATGAAAACGAAGCATTCCATCTCAGTTCTCAGGGCTGGCAACGCATCTGCATTTTTATTCTTAATTAACCCTTAACCATTCTAGGACAAACACTAATTAATGAAACACTATTGCTACCCAGGGGTTTTAAGGACCCCAGTATATAAAAATTCATACTTATAAAATAAAAAACAATTTAATTACAATTATTATTTATTATAATAATCTGCTTATTAGACAATACAAAAAAATTGTTAATGGTTTTTGGTAACACATTCTTGGCACATAGCCTCAGTATGTTCACCGCAAAGAGGTTTTTGGCACATGCCACAGGCGACCTTGGTTTTTCGATCCTTACCCCTTGGGCACATTGCACGTCTTTTTTTAGCAGTGGGAGCAGAACTTGGTTCTTGCAATGGCCGCTTCTTTTGCAAGATTCCACCTAAGAGAACTTGAAGATTCATGGGCAAAGAGGGCCATGTTAATCGTTCTTCCATTTGAGGGGTGATCAGATCTATGGCAAGTTTTTTCAAGACATGACGTCTTTTTGTAACTTTTTGTGGCCATTTTAGCAGGACATATGAATTAACACCGACTATATTCAGAAGGCCAAAAAAAATTGCCATTGGCCACCTTTTTGATCTCCTAAATACGCTGTACTTGTGGCATGGCTGATCCATCAAATCGACTCCGCATTTAGTCTTGTTATAAAACTCTATCATCTCTGGTACTTGAATCGTTGCATCAGGATCTGCTATTGCATGCATAGTTGACAACATGGGGACAATTTTTTTTTGTTTGGATTTTGGGAGGCAGTAAGACAAAAGCGTAAGTTCTCCTGTAAAGGCAAACTTTGCCGTATTGCGATCGCGATCTTTTAGCTCAAGAAAAGAAGCTGCAATTTCTCTCTTGTTTCTACGTAGTGTACCTACAAGGGTCACCTGCTTTTGCAATAATTCTTTTGCTGCCGGTATTGACGTGAACCAATTATCACAAGTGAGGTTGCGGTTTGTGCCACGAATTGTTTCAGTCAATTTCAAAGTAAAGAAATGAGCAGCTGGTACATTTGTAGGGCACGAGCCTTTGCTCAAATATACAAAAGCATCTAACATATAGGCAGTTTTAGAATCGCAAGTCATGAAAATTTTTATACCATATTTATCTGGTTTACTCGGAATGTACATTTTGAAGATACATCTACCTCTAAAGCCCAATAAAAAATAAATAAAAATAAAAATGTTTATTTCAATTACATAAAGCTTTAAGAGACAGGGTTTGGAGATCACCTTTTAAGCAAAGAGATGCTTGTGTTAGGTGACTCCGCTCTTCCACTTAACATTATACAGTGTATGTAATTGGTAACAAAATAAAAGAAAAGAAAGTACAAATACAAAATGGATAAAGGAACGCACTTATGTGGTGTAAGTGAGTGGGGTTTTGAGTGTACGCGCACACACGTGTGTGTGTGTGTGTGTGTGTATGTGTGTGTGTGTGTGTGTATATGTGTGTGTGTGTGTGTGTGTGTGTGTGTATGTGTGTTTGTTCGTTTTTTCTTGTGTTTATGGGTTAATATTGTTGACGTTGAGGTTTAGGTTAGCCCTACGACAATGTCTTGGGATCGGAAGAAGCCAGGCAAAGCTTCCTCCACTAACGATTGCGTTAGTGTGGTCCTATTGGTTAATAGGCAGATTATGGTAACGATGATACCATAGCCTCAATGTCATCGTAGGTTTTAGTCTTAAGCCAATTAGTCACAGCTAGTTTACAGTCACGGAGTGTTAGAGGATAGATGTTTAGCTCTTTATTCAATAGGTTGTATAAGTGGGAAGATTGCCTTTCATACTGCCGCTTGGCAAAAGTAGATCTAACTGGGACAGTTGGAGCGACCAAGTAGCTTCTTCTGCTACTCAAAATCGGCTTTTTGGGGTCAAACGGGAGGGATTTATGTTTGCTCAGAATAAGGTGGAGTAGGTAAAGTTTTCTTACTGACAGTAGGTTAGAGGTTAGGTAAAGGTTTTGGGTTGAAAATCTATAGGGTTTAAAAAGCATAACTTTAAGCAGAGATCGCTGCGCCCTCTCAAGTTCTAAAAATTTAGCTTTTGTTGTTCCACCCCAGCATGGCAGACAGTATGTAAGGATAGATTGGGCTAATGATACGTAGACTTTCTGCAAAAGAATCTTTGAGGCAACGTGTCGCAATGTTTTAAAAGTCCATATTAATTTCCTAATCCTATTCATGATCAGTTCAGTATGCATATGCCAGGACAGACGTTGGTCAATCATGATACCAAGGTACTTAGTATACTGTAACCTGTCAATTTTTGTACAAGAGCAGTCAGGAATTGGGGGGTTAGCACAGGAGTGGATCTTTATTTGGAATTCGAGTGGTGGTTGAGTGTGTGTATACTTGGTGAAGCATACGTAATTGGACTTGGAGGCATTTAGTGTGAGGAGGTTACGCTTAAGCCAAGCTGCAATCTTAGACAGGCCGATTTCGGCTGACCTTTTAACCTTTGTCCAAGTGTTATCAGCAAAGACTATGGCAGTATCATCCGCATATGAGAAAATATGACCACTGTCAATAGTCATATTGCATAGGTTATTAATATATATAAGAAACAATGTCGGACCAAGGACACTTCCCTGCCCGACACCGTATGAAATTGTTTCTTCTGAGCTAGTAAACTCCCCTATTTTGACTATTTGTTTGCGACTACTTAGGTAGGATTTGAACAGATCGAGAGGGGTTCCCCTTATGCCTATGTTTTCGAGCCTGTCTAGAAGTATGGGGACAGATACTGTGTCAAAGGCCTTTTTGAGGTCGAGGAAAACTGCCAGGCATTTGCTACCTTTATCCACTTTGTCAACTATAGTAGATGTTAAAGACAGGACCGCTTCCTCAGTAGACCTTCCCTGCCTAAACCCAAACTGAGAAGGTGACAGAATGTTATACTTAGTAAGGTATTTAGTTAAACGTGAATTTAATAGTCTTTCTAAGATTTTAGAGATGGATGGCAGAACTGAAATTGGCCTATAGTTTGACGGGTTTGACCTGTCTCCACTCTTGTACACAGGCGTTATTAGGGCTACTTTTAAAGCATCCGGGAAAAGTCCCTGCTCAAAGCAAAGGTTTGTTAAATAAGTTAGGATTGGCACAATTTGTTCGTGTGCAGCTTTAAGGAATTTAACTGGAATGTGGTCCCATCCTGGAGCACTATCTGGTTTATAACATATAAACCAGATAGTGTAGTGCCAATAACATTTCGTCTAATGTACAGCAATCTAAAGGGCTATATACTTCACTCGAAACTTTGACAATGTGATCAAAAATGTTTCTAATTGGTGCTAATCTATCATTTTGCTGTCGTTCTTCTCTGGTAGACCGGTCGTCAAAACGCAGACAGTTTGTCAGAAACTCAAATCTGGCTTGGCTCATGGTGGCACGAAAATAGCCAACACCTGAGTTCTTGTCAAACAATACCTTGGTGGTGACGTGATTCATGTTGAGTACCCCTGCTAAGTAGTAAAGGCTAGATAAAGCCATCATTTCCACCACACTTGCATCCTTAGCAAAAGAAGGACGTATTTTTGTGGAACTCGATGCGTCCGCGTTTTCGTTTTCCGTATTCTGTACAGGTCTGTCTCGATTATATTTTTCTCTCTGTTTACCAATTTTAGTATTTATATTTCTTACAATTTCTTCAAGCTTTTCATCAGAAAAAAAATACTCCATGCTTCTAGCTCTGTTTTTATTTCACGAGCTGCAGCTTTAGGTCCAGGAGGATGAAACAAAATATTTCTTCGTGGGACTCTAGACTTTGCTGGTTTTTCACCTGTTCACCTAAACCCGTCCTTGCCCTTCAGATTGTTAGGGACAGGTAAGACACTAAGAAAATTACCTGAACTGTAATTACTCAGAGGAGTGTCATCTTCCGATGAAGAATTTTCTGTATCATCATCTGGATTTTCTACTCGAAAGTCTTCAATAATCCCGTCTTCGTCAACATCATTTTCAAGGTCAGGAACAGCGACTTCACATGCCTCTTCATCTTCTGATTGATCTTCAGGCAACCACTGAGTGATCTGTAGGTCCATCTTATGCAATTTTGATCGTTAAAACTAAAACAATGACATAAAACACAATATTGAATAAACTGTTAAAACGAAACAACAAAATTGCTAGATTTGTTCATATACGTTCCTAAAGAAAGAAACACTATTGTTATTGTAATAAATACATCAAATATTAAACTTACCCTTTAAAATATTTTATCAAAAATAACTGCATTCACCAATGTATCGACAAAACGAAATGACAAAATACTACGTTATTACTACCCTGGGGTCTCACAGACCCATAAATAGCTATAATTCCCTCTAAACTGTGTAAGCGTTGACGCTAGAGTAGTGAAAAGATGGCCGACGACGTAATTAAAGATTAGATCGAGTGACACAATAGTGCATTTCGTTATTGCAAAAATATCTACAAATATTCAACCTCTGGGGTTTGCTGGACCCCCGGCTAGGGTTTAAGGGTAGATAAATGTAGATGTCTATGGGCTATAGCATCCAATTACCATCAGGTGGTCTGTGTGTTCGTTTGTCACCCTTATTCTATAAAAAAAAAAAACAATTATCTACAAGTACAAGAGAATATCTAGCGGCTATAGTCCGCCCTTTGTTTGTCTTTTTTAAGGTGTTTTATATTCCAAAGTGTAAATCGATACCTAAATAAATATGAGTATGTGTTTGTGTTTAGACGAAGTTTTTGCATTAAAGAACTTATTTAATAATCTTAATATTTATGTCTAGCGCGCGTTGCTACTTTTGAGTAACTTCGGTTGTTTTTGATCGTCTCAAGTGTACGTGTAAAAATAAACATGTAGCAAAAATTTCATAGTAAAGTAATAAAATATGTAAAGACAATTATTGTCATACAAAATAAATATTTCGTTAAGTAAAAATAAAGTAAAGTTACAGCCTATATACGTCCCACTGCTGGGCACAGGTCTCCCCTCATTTCTAAGAGGGTTATTAGAGCTAGGAAGTGTCCACCGCGCTGCCTGTATATATGTTGGCGAACTTCACATGTACTTCGAATTTTTTTTTCGTATTTCTCAGACATGCAGGCTTCCTCACGAAATTTTCTTCACCGCCGAGCACATGGTAAATCAGCACTTAAAATTGCAATAAACGATTTTATTGGAGCGCTTACTATCTGAGCTACCACGGCTCTGCACACTTCGGGGGAAGCCAGTTAACCAAGCTGGCCAAAACAAGTTGGTTCCTGTCAGCACGTCCCGAGCGCGACACTGCATTCATGATAACGATTTCGTTAAGTGCAAGCTAACATTTCATAAATAGCATTTTAATAAGGACATACAGGACAGATATTTATTATTACGTACTCTATGTACAGATTAATGGTAAACATGTATAGATTTGAATTTAGTTAGCTATATGAGACTGACATGTTCACAAACAAAAATCCCTGAATTAATAAAAAGAAAAAAGAAAAAGAAAGCATTCCTCTGCATCAGCTCCCAGGACATTTTTTTATTTAAAGGTTTATAAAAAATTGATAAATAAGAACGATTTGACCGTGCGGATAAAATATGACAGATCACGCAGATATTTCTGCAAAAAATATTTTTTTGTACGAGGCACTAGTGACTGTATGTAATCTAAATATACATAAAGAAATTTTTGATATGGTAAATGGAAGAATGATAGGTTATTTTAAGGTCTTTAATAAAAAATAAAAAACGTTTGGTAATTTTTTGTTTTTACTAAAAATGTACAATATTAATATAATAAAAAACTTAATTTCTTCTTCTTTCATGAAAGCCGCCGACCGCGACTGCCAAGTCACAGTGCTGGAACACGTAGCGGTCTTCGAGTATGAAAACAAACTTCACGTTACCTCCTTCGCCCGGATTGGTCGCTTACCAGCAGCTGGTGGTCCTTCTGAAGCCCTTGTAGCAGTTGCATCGCTGTGATATTCGGTTGTCTTCTGGCGGTCATTTGAGAAATTGGTCCTATCTCTGCGTAGTAATGTGATATCCATGTGCCGTTCATCCACATCCCCAGTACTTCAATAAAGTAACCACAACATGATATCACGTTTTGGCTGGTGTCTAGGGCTACAGCAACGACACGTTGAATAGCACCATTTTCTAACATGCTCACGGCTCATAACATTTCATCTCGACTCAGATGACGACGTGACATGACTCTCAAAGCCCACATGGCACATTAAATTAAAAAGAAAAACGATCTCATCTCTTATTATTAATTAATACCAGTAGAACAATTTAAAATTTCCTTGACGTAATATTCTACTAAAAATTTTGCCGCCGTATTTTGTTTTTTCTTTTGTTTTATTTTTATTTACATTTTAAAATTTGGAAAATAGAATAAAAGAGGTTTCAATATGTATATAAACTTTTTATGAGAACTAATAAGATTTGAAACTATAAAGTCGTAAAAAAATAGTAAAAAAGAAATAAGCCCGCGTGGAATAATGTCGTGATATGATAACTAAATTTGAAGCAGGCTCGTTTCGGTATGTGTATGACATCATTACAGGAAAAACAAAGCGCCAGCCAATGATTTGGCTGTTTCAAAATGAACCAAAGTCGATATCAAACAGAAACTACCAAAGGCTGTCTATAAGTGTTCACCGAAGAGTTATCAATCTGAAGGCGAAAATGGAAGCCTTAGGCTTACACTGGCTTTCTGTACCCTGAACAGAACAGTATACAGGAGTGAATGCCCTAACATTTGGCGACAGAGGTAGGTAACGGGACGAGGACTCAGACAAACTCTTGAACAGAAAAGGAGAATAGCCTCCTAGAACAGAAATACATGTAGAGTAACATTTTTTTTTAAACAAAATTAATACAAATGAATTCAAAAAGTTGTTTCGTAGTGAATTGTCACTGAATTAAAAGTAAGAAACTTTACTTAAACAGAAAAACTCGTATTTAAAAGATATATTTTTATTCCTCAAAGAATGTTCGTTTGTATGGCGCTGGGAGCGAAATATTAAATCCTCCTTATAATGAGGGGCTTAAAGGTATGCATTTCCCCTTTTAGTCATCCTTTCAAAAGCGGTTCTTCGAGCACAAAGCACTCCAATGCCTTATTCTAGTGCCTCGAGAGACTCGCTCAGAAGAACTCTATACAGCCTTAAGGCGATAACTGTTGCATGGTTGCAGTAGAACTTACACTGCTTGAAATGTTTTTACAAGTTACGTTTATAAATCATAATAATATCACCGTTACTGTCTGTTAAAAGTCCTTAGCTGATCATAGGCCTCCCCGTATTTTGCGTCATAGAATATTTGCCGTAGTTGCCACTCTCAGAGGGGGGTTAGCCACCCAGTTTTTTTTTATTATTTAGTTGTTATTAAGAAGACGCTGCTGCCCGTTTATTGGTTTGTTTCCCTCTGCCACCTGCTACGACATCCTTGGGACGATATGGGGATACTTATATATGATTTTTTTTTTCAATTAATAAAAGTCGGAACATTAGGAAATTTGGCCGACAAGACATTGAGTTACCGTTGTTTTTGCTTTGCAGCTTATTATAGCAATATCCTCCAGATTCTAATACGGTCTGGGTAACCAGTCTCAAACACAGCAGCACGCAAGCATCGTTTCCTATTGAGCAGCCTTCTGCGCAGGACGGGGATATAGTACACGGGTGTGTGCGCAACAATAGTAAAAACAGAATAGTAGGCTATTTTCTAAGAAATGTACCGAACTACGCTAATATGTGCACAACACGCACACTACGACACTTGCTAAGTCGCGAAGATCGGGCCGAGTTGGGAACGCCCGCCGCCGCGCTACGCAATCACGTTTGTTTGAGACTTCGTTGTCTTAATAAAATTTTACTAGCAGTCTTTTTTCGTTTTATTTTCTCTTTTTGTAAAATAAATTAATATATGCGTTTGTTTAAGTAAATTAGCTTTTTATTAATAGGTTATATTACTATATCTATACATAGATACATACTTTATAAGTACATTAGTTATCATATCACATCGAATCAAATTAATTTTAAACATTAAATCTGAGCTGACACCTTATATCAGTGTTAATTTCCTCGTATCTTAGTTATTTGGCATTTGCTATAATGTAAAGCTGGAATTTTTTTGACAAACGTTGATTCCTTGTGAGGAAACTAAAGAAATAATTAACAAATATGATGCATAGATACGAACGACTATGTTTTTAAATATTAAACTACTTATAAAACTAAATGAGACTTAGCAGTAAACAAAAAACAGTGACATCCCTGCAGCAGTAGGCATTTAAGTCTCGCGCAGCACGGGAGTTATCATACTATTCTGTTTTTTACTATGGCTCAGCACAAATACACTCTCATAGTCCGGTGGGAGGCAATCCGATAAGACGTTTCGTTTACATGCTTTCCAAGATACGGGAGGAGGCACCACCAATTTTCTAACTCCGGATGGAAGGCGTTTCTAATAGGTTATTTATTATTTCGGGTAGTTTACCTAATTAAGCTTCGTTAAGAGGTGAAACACATGTCGTATTATCGATGACGCTATATCTTTTCTATATGTATTGGGAGTGGTAATATACGGAATTGTGGTTTAGAGAGGGAAGAGAAATCTTAGCCAATTCATTTTTAACATCATAGTTTCCCCGCAATAGCTTCTGAACCAGGGTTCATTCTTTTTAAACTATATCTTAGCATCAACTTTTGAAACATACAAAGCGTATTGTGTAGAAATTGTTTGATGGTTTTGAGTTGTTTAAAGTAGTAGGATGTAATCACCAACATCAACATTACAGCCCTTCACAAGTTCACTGCTGAACTGAATTGAACTGCAAGGAATGCCACTAAGCACAGTCTTTATCCACCCGCATCCATCGACTTCCTTTGTAGGCTGTGAATGAAAATGAATGGAACAAAATATAATCAGTACTTTTTGTACTTTCTTTGCTTTTCGTCCCTTAAATTCTGTCGCATGAAGCCTTGCTCCCTCCGCCCCTGTAAGCCACTGATTTGGATCTCAATTAACTGCAATTTATTTTCAGTTCAAGCTTTCTAAACTCTAAGGTGTAATTAATAAGTAATATTTTCGATTGCGATCTAAAGCAAAGTACTTTGTTTTCAAGCCATAATTGGTGATATTACTAGTAATTACAGGCGAAGCGGCGCAAACTCCGCTGCTAACGGTAAATTATATAATTAGTGGTTATCAGATTCCTGAACCACAGCTTTGTCCAGTTGTGGCAAGTATTATATTCAATGTTGCATTTGAGTTATTGTGATATTTTATTACAGTTTTTAGAATTAAAAGCAAAGCAACATTGGCAACACTGTTGTGTATGTAAAAGCCATGGACGTATTGGGTAATAGTAATACGACCATGATGATCGAAATGAAGTTGACAAATGAACTTACAGTCTAAGGACTTTTTTACATAGTAAGGATAACAAATGAGCACACAGGCCACGTGATAGGAAGCGTTTACTGTGGCCCAAAAGCTTCTACATTTTTCGTCATTTAATAGTCGAAACTCTTGATACTGCTGTGTTTCTTATGGTGAATGTGAACCGGAGACTCCTTTTACTGGAAACGAGGCATTTCATCTTAGTTCTCAGGGGTGACAACGCATCTCCATTTTGATTCTTTATCGAGGATAAATGTGCCTAAGGGTCACAGCATCCATTTACCATCAAATAACTGTGTGCACTATTGTGACCTTTATTCTGTAAAAAAAAATTCTACCCGAGACTAGGATGAAAATCATTATAAAGGCCTAATGCTAGTGCGTAGTAAAAGTATTAACAACGAATTTAATGAAATTTGAAGTTAAAACAATCCAAATTTAAATTCAAAAGCATTTATTTTTTACAGATTGTGTTAAATATAATATGTCATCAATGTAGTCGAAGTCAATTAAATAGCCATTATTGAGGATAACTCAAAAACTACTGGTCAAATCTTGATCAAATTTATATGGGACCACATGAAAAGCACCAATTTTAAAATCAGTATCATCAAAATCAGTTCACATACAAAAGTCGCATTGAGTACATCCTCCTTTTTAAAGTCGGTTGTAAATACGAATATAATCACAATACAACCATTGAAGTAGAAAAAGTAGCAGATTATTTAATCACTTCTGTTCCAAGTTGTTGTGAATGTTTCATATATTTACTGATAAGGTGTAATGTATTATTTTTGTGTTGTGAAAAAGCTACTGAAGTACAAAACACATTCTTTTTGCTCCTAACAACCATAAACAAACTATGAAATATTAAAGACATAATGAGGAAAATGAACTAACTATACTAAAACTAACTATACTAAAACTAACATTTAGTCATAAGCTAAAGTTGATCAATATATTATACTTATCTATATTAACTCCTGTAGTGAAGGTGTAAAAATATTCACTGGGTCATGTCGTCCCGGGGGTCTTATAAGAGACGATAGAAGAACACAAACCAGGATATGGAGAGCACCCTCTTCCCAATTAAATAAATAAATAAATAGCCTTTTATTTCCAAAATCAAAAATGACAACAATTTTATATAAATTATCCTTACTCAATTAGTGATATTCATAACATTATCAATTAGAAATAGAAGAAATATTATTAACATATTATAACACATTGACATTTAAAAATTAATATTAATGAATAAATCTTTCATTGCATCTTATATAAATTAATCAAACAATGACATTTATTTAATTTATTATTATTAAATATTTAAATTAATTAAAACAAGACTTAGCATAAGGAACTATTTGCATAACTATATTAAATATTTATTTTATTATTATTTACCATATAAAGTCCCTGATTTCGGAATGTCTATTGACAAAGGCCTCCTCCAGACTTTTCCATTGTTTCCGGTCGAGTGTTAATCGTCTCCAGTAAGGTCCAGCCGTGTATTTTAAATCATCTTCCCACCTTCTACGCTGCCCACCTCTGCTTCTTTTGCCATCTCTTGGATACCAATTTGTGACAATTTGGCTCCATTTTTCTTGACGGTTCCTGAGCATATGTCCAGTCCATCTCCACTTTTGTAAGTCTATTCTTTGTAATATATCAGGTACCTGGGTTTTGTTCCGAGTGTCTTCATTCCTGATCCGGTCGGTTTTCTTTATACCAATCATGCTCCTCTCCATTGCTCGTTGGCATGTTAACAATTTATTTCTGTGTGAACCTGTGAGGGCCCAAGATTCGCATCCGTATGTTAAGCAGGGAAGAATACACATTTCGAACACTTTTCGTTTTCCTGCCATTCCCAACTCTTTGCTCTTCATTATTTCTTTTAGTGACCAATACTTTTTCCACCCATTCGCTATTCTTTTATTTATTTCCTTGGATGTTAGGTCTTTTGGTGATATGATTTGGCCTAAGTAAGTGTATTCTTCCACGTATTTTAGTACTTCACCGTCGACAACTATTGGTATCTGTTCCCTATTGGACATTATTTTGGTTTTCTCGGTGTTCATTTCCAAACCAGCTTTTTTACTTTCATTTGATAGATCTTGTATCATTCTTTCAAGTGTTTTGGGATTCTCTTCGAATAAAACGATGTCATCGGCGAATCTGAGGTGGTGAAGTCTTCTTCCATTTATGTTCAAGCCCGTTACATCCCAGTTTATTTGTCGGAATATATGTTCTAGAGCCGAGGAAAACAGCTTTGGAGAAATAGGGTCACCTTGTCTGACTCCTCTTCTTATAGGGAACTCGTCTCCTAGTGTTTCGAGGTATACTCTTGCTGAGCATTCATCATAGACTTGTTTCAGAATATTTATGTAGGTTTTGTGAATGCCTTGCCTTTCTAGACTCTCCCAGATAATTTCTTGGTATAAACTGTCAAATGCTTTTTTATAATCTACAAAGGCTAAGTAGAGTGGTTTATTATATTCATTGTACCTTTCGAGAACCTGTCTAACCGTGTGGATATGGTCAATGGTTGAAAAGTTACGTCTAAAACCCGCCTGTTCTATTGGTTGATTTTCGTCTAATTGAAGAGTGATTCTGTCGAGAATTATTTTAGCGAATATTTTGTAAATGTTCGACATTAAGCTGATTGGTCTGTAATTGCCTATCTCATCTTTTGTTCCGCTCTTGTGTATCAATATGATGTGTGATTTTGACCATTGATACGGTATTTGACCACTATATAATAATTCCGTAAACATTCTTGCAAGTATTGGACATAACTCCTTAGATGTTCCTTGTAGAGCCTCATTCGTAATCTTGTCTGGACCGGGTGCTTTATTTAGTTTTTGTGAGCTTAAAGCTTTCTCTACTTCGCTACATAATATAGATAGGGGCTTGTCATGTGTTGTAATAATCGTTTTAAACTTTTTATGCAACGATACTTCTCTACTGTAGAGACGTCGGTAGAAATCAGTGGCACACTCTATGATGTCCTTACGTTTAGTATATGCTTTATTCTGTTTTCTGATTTCGGGGATCCATTCCTTGGTAACTTCCCGTAGCTCTTTAAGTGCCTTCTTTACTCCGCCTGATTTTATGATGTGCTTATTGATAACTTCCAGTCTGTGTTTCTTCCGGTCATTTTTAATGGCTTTATGAATAGTTTTACTTAATGCGGCAAGCTCTCTTTCTTTGAGTTTTCTGTCTTTCCAATTTTTTGACATTAATTTTTTTCTCTCCTCTATAAGTTCGATTGTTTCTGTACTCAATTTACGTTTTTTGTCTTTTGAGGAAGTAGATGTGCCACTCAGTTGGTTTTCTATTAAGTTGTACCTTGTCTGTAGATCTAGCTTTTTCCGGCTCTCCCTTAGAGGTGTGCTATGCTTTGAAAGAGGAGAATAAGGCACTTTTATTTCTTTCACTTTGTTACTTATTTTGAGATTTTCCGTGATTATTTTGCGTGACTTCTTTGCAGGTATCAACAGAAGAGATGAACGAACCATACGATGGTTAGTGTTAAAGTTTAGTGTTTGGATTACTTCAGTGTTTGTGAAAGCTCTATGATTATTAGTTGTAATATAATCTATTTCGTTCCTATATTTTCCATCCGGTGATTTCCAAGTCCATTTGGTTTTGTATTTCTTTCTGTAGAGGCTGTTTAGTATAGTTAAATTAGTTTCTAGCATGAAATCAATCATTTTTTGCCCATTCTTGCTTCTCTTTCCGTGACCAAATCTACCAAGAACATTCTCTTCACCACTGCATCTTACTCCAACCTGTGCGTTAAAGTCACCCATTACAACGATATGGTTATTTTTTACTTTAATTATTGTTTCACTGAGGGCTTGATAGAACTGGTCTAAGTCGCAAGGGTTAGCTTGCTCTGTTGGGGCATAAATTTGTATGATTACCCAATCCTTGCTATAACCAGGTAATGTCATATTGACATAGGCTATACGGTCAGATATGCCTCTGAACTCCTTTATTTGATTCTTCAGCGAGGCTTTAATAAGGAATCCGACTCCCCTTTGTCCCGGAATTACACCTTTATAGTAAAGTATATACTGTTTACGGTCTTCGATTGATTCTCCAAGTCTGCGCATTTCGCTGATCCCCAATATGTCCCATCGTAGTTCCGATAGCGCGATTTCAAGCTCCTGAAGGTTTGCTTCTGTTCTAAGAGTTCTTGTGTTAAGAGTTAATATTTCGATTGTACCTCTTCTTTTAGAACCTGTTTTTGTTATTAGAGTTTGTTTTTTATTCGATAAACTATCGCTGGAGGGTTCTGGTCTAAAGCTCTCGCGGCGACCACCCGAATTGAGAGCTGTGTTTAATGTTTTTGTAGAGTTTTTTTCCTGTTGCTTTAATAGATGTGGAGGGGGCACTATTTGTTGCTATTCCGTAGACCCCATGGTTTCCTTAACCTTCTTTGTCGTATTTTCCTTTACTTTTGTTGTTGCCATAAATGCTTTAATAGTCCTATTCCTTTTAGACGTCTGAGTAATGTTATTGGTAAATGGAGAGTTGGGTGTTCCAGAGTTTTCTGGTGATACCGATAAATTTCTCTTGTTATTTTGCTGCGGTAATTTTTTGTCCTTAAGAATTATAATTTTATCATACCTGATGACTGCATTGTTTCCTTGCTCTATTTCTTTTGCCAGGTCTTCCTTTAACTGTTTTCGTTTTTCTAAGATTTTCTTAGGATAATCTTCCATAATATAGTAAGGAGAGTTTTTTAGAGCTTTTTTGTTACTTAAAACCTCTATTTTTCGGCCCATTGTTGTAAATGATATTATAACGGGTCTTGCTTTCTCACCAATTTTTCCTATTCTTCGAACAGACTCTATTTCCTGTTTTTCGCAGGTTATTTTCATAAACTCTTTTATTATTTCCAAAACGGTATCTACCAGATCAAAATATGAACCCTTTTTTTCCTCAACTCCGAACAACACCAAATTTTTCTTACGCAGCTGTCTCTCAATTTTTTCCAGGGTCATTTCTTGTTCCGCGAGTTTTTCCTGCAGTTGTTTAGTTTTTGTTTCAATTTTTTTAAATTTTTCGTTTATATTGTTATTGATGTTTGTTGTGATATTTTTTTCCATACCTTTTATTTCTTCTTTTTGGGACATCATATCAGCCTGAATTTTAAGAAGCATATCTTTAATTTCCTCCATATTTCTTTGGAACAACAATAAGCTTATCCCGAATAAATGCCCTCTTTTATTTAGTAGTGATAACCTTGCTGTGATAAGCCGTGAAGTATTGTTGTAAATTTTCGTATTCACCGATAGATGGCGGTGGAGTGACCTTAGATCGATAGATTAATATTGCTTAGTCATTTTAAATTCTTAGGTTATTAATACACTTATTTAACCGTTTTGGGTTTTTAGTCCGACACTTAATATTGATTTTGGTATTCAAATAATCAAAACGTTCCACAGTAAGAGTTTTAAGATATTTCACTGTATTTACTTTATAAAAGTCTATGACCGTTACGATCCTTTTTAACACTTTTTATACTTCAATTGTTAATAATATTCGTGATTTTACACTATTTCACTATAAGACACTGTTAAATCCACCTAACTTCTATATTTTTCTTACAATTAGCTCACTTAACTTGATAAATTACCATTAAAACAACGGAGCAGTAATATTTATGTACGTTACAGCTTACAGCGCCCTCTCACTCATCCTCTTCCCAATTACTAAAAAATAAAAAACTGTGGCTGCCGACCTGCCACACAAACGGGGCATT
The DNA here is from genome assembly GCA_036936625.1 of Parnassius smintheus behrii. Classification (NCBI taxonomy): domain Eukaryota; kingdom Metazoa; phylum Arthropoda; class Insecta; order Lepidoptera; family Papilionidae; genus Parnassius; species Parnassius smintheus. The sequence continues at coordinate 46,937,381 of JAUPFT010000013.1, forward strand.
TATGGCAAAATCCCCTAAATATGAGGCATGGGGTAGCCTTATATTAATCAAAAAAAGAAATAAAGTCTAATATATAATAGTCTAATAGACTTAGGCATTTAGACTTTAGACTTTTAAAAAAATTTGGGGGGTATCTAATATATAGCGTACACCGAATGCATATCTTACCTATGTCCCTACACACAGCGGCCATTTTTTATATTTTAAAATAGAAAAATTAAAAACCAAAAACAAACAGCTCCCATAAAAATAATGCAGCACACACGAGTATTATTAACGGAGCTGTAGCCTCGTGTGCTTCAGACCGTGAAAAAAGCGCCACGTCTCAGGGCTCAGGGGTAGCTAACAAACAAACCGCATGGATGTCCCCTTTCAGCGCGCTAAGAGTAATGAGTCGCCTGCAAAATGCAGCCAGCTAGGTTATGTGGTCGTACGTCTTTCATTAAAAGAGTTCAAATTTATAATCCTGTATAGAAGATTATGTATTGGATAGCGTAGTATTAAAGTGGAACTAAAAATAATATATATATATATATATATATATATATATATATATATATATATATATATATATATATATATATATATATATATATATATATATGTTACCGGAAGTGTATGTAATCCGTTATTGTATACAATTCCTAGGAAATGTATGTAATTCCTAAAATCGCACGGAAATGTGTAAAATAAATTATATTAGACACATTTCCTAGGAAATCTATACATTGTCTAAATAGCAGTCAGAAATGTAAATATTTGAGATATCAATGGGTATGCGGGGATAGCGGGGCAAGGGGAGGGTATTGTTTTGTCTGATCAGGCGATCTCGCTAGTGCCGCGTTAACTGTCAGTGTGTACGCACGTCGCTGTTGTTCAAAATGGCTGCCGAATCACGCATCGCGCTTATGAAAGAGCGATTTTATAGTACTTTAGCGTCATTAAGAACGTTAACAAACGCTAAGAACACTGCTTATATTGAAGATGAACGTTATAAAGAGTTAATTGAAGAAGTTTCCACGGCAAAAATAACAGCCAGAAAGACTTCTCGTGATTATTGGTTATTGCAGGGATACGATGTGCTTACCATTGACCAGAAAAGTAAGCTTATTTTTCCTAATAAAGACACTACAAGCACTATTATTTACTACGCATGTGATAGCGAGTTATTTGACATATTACACGAGGCACATATTCAAATTGGTCACGGCGGAAGAGATCGTATGATGAAAGAGATAGGGAGTCACTACAAAAACATAACACGTAAGGATATAGAAACTTATCTTGAACTTTGTGAACCCTGTCAACAAAAGCAAGAAAACATCAAAAAAGGCTTTGTTGTAAAGCCTATTATATCGTCAGAGTTTAACTCTAGATGCCAAGTGGATCTGATAGATTTTCAGTCCCAGCCCGACGGTGATAACAAATTTGTAATGGTGTATCAAGATCATTTAACAAAATTTGTTGTTTTAAAACCACTTAAAACAAAACGAGCTGAGGAAGTGGCTCACACTTTATTGGACATATTTACTCTACTTGGTGCTCCTGCAATACTTCAGTCTGATAACGGCAGAGAATTTTCCAACCGAATTATTGAGAATTTAAAATCATATTGGCCTACTTTAAAAATTATTCATGGTAAACCCAGGCATTCGCAAAGTCAGGGGAGTGTGGAAAGAGCAAATCAAGATATTGAAAATATGTTGACCACGTGGATGCAAGACAATAAAAATTCACATTGGAGTGAGGGTTTGAGATTTGTGCAACTCATGAAAAACAGAGTTTTTCACGCTGGTATTAAGCAATCTCCTTATGAGGCACTTTTTGGGTGTAAAGTAAAAGTTGGTTTACAGTTACCCAATGATTTCACGCAAAATGTAGAAACTGAAGAAGATTTGGAGAAAATTATACAGGACCTTACCAAAAAAGAAGAAGATCCCGAAGTCACTGCATGTGAATTCTCTAAGGTGAACACGGAGGCAAGTCAAGTTTCTAACAACGATTCAGATCAACGCGAAACAAATACGCAACCTCCAGCTTGCACCCTCCCATGCAGCGTCTGTTCACAAGAAACTACAGAGGCTCATACATGTAGAGAATGTGGATGTGCAATCCACGCTATTTGCGCTGTTGCTGAAGAATCATCTGATGAAGGATTTGGATCTAAAGTTTTGTGTCTATTATGTTCAAAAAAATATAAAGTACAAGATAACCGTCAAAGTGCTAAGAAAAACCTACAACATCAAGCTGAAAAAATGCTGAAATCGAGTGAAAAGAAGTTTGCTCCTGTACCTATTGGCACTTCTGTACGAATTGCAGTTCCAGAGGTTGACAGAGGACGTGTTGATGCCCGAAATATTATAGGTGTAGTTTTGGCTAAAACCGATGATGAGCTTTATCAAATTGGTACCAAGAATGGAATCTTAAAACAATTATATTCTCGATCTCAGATTAATGTGTGTCCAAGAGCTCTTCTTGATGCAGAGGATGTACCGAGTACGGAGATAGCACTACGGTCAGTTGCTAACCTACAATCCACTGGAACCGGCCAGGGATTTAAAAAGTGCCATTGCAAGAAAAACTGTACTACAGCAAGATGTCTGTGCTATAAAAATAAATTATTGTGTACTTTCAAGTGCCATTCCGGCTTACCCTGCAAAAATAAATAGCCATATGGACTGACTATATAATATAACGTCTTACTTTAATATTGTGACATTTATAATTACTTAAATAACAGACTAATTACTTACCCAATGAAAGTTTGACTTTATGAGAATAATATAAGTCGATTTTGTGATAAATACATTTTAAAAGTTCCTAGATACTTGATTTTCGAAGCTTTAATTAGTAAGATAATATGAAGATTATTATATTTTACGAAATGACTGTTACCTGAACGCTGTTGTCTCAACGAGTGCTTTAATAAAAATTATTATTCTCATTTTAACAACGTGTTTTATTACAGAAATCATTATTTTTATACATTTCCTAATACGATATTGGAATTATATACAATTCCTAATCCTATTCCTAAATAACTTCGGAATTATATAAATTTCCTAGGATTTGTATACAATTCCTAGATTTCATACATTTCCGGTAACATATATATATATATATATATATATATATATATATATATATATATATATATATATATATATATATATATATATATATATATATATATATATATATCGCGATCCGCCCCAGCTTCGCATGGGTGAATTCTGGACCCGTCGCCACCCACCGAGTCCGATTGTGAATCACACACACCCACTCAAACATGCACAAAAAATTTCATCAAAATCGATCCAACCGTTTAATATTTAAGTGAAAAACACACGTACAGAATGATTATATAATATATAAAGATGATGTCATATTACATAAAACACCAAACCGCATGTGGGCAGCAGCGTTAAACGAGCGAGATCTCTGATTATGTGATAATCAAGCTGCCTTCAAAGCGTGATGACCCATGTTATCTCTTTCGAGCTGATGAAGAAGATACAGAAAAAGACGTTACCTAGTGTAGAGGTAAGACTAGTGTTAGTGATAAGGGCACTCACCTCGGCGTTGGTCTAGTGGTCGTAAACGCGACTGCTGTTCATGAGGTTCCGGGTTCAAATCTCGGGTTGGGACAACAAAAACTTGTTCTTAAATTTTTTGTCGAGAAATTCTCAACAGCACCCTGGAGTCAGTAAGTTGGCGGTGTATCATCATGGTACCTCCGAAAGCACGTAAAGACTGATCCTGCCCCTGATCTCTCTGTCCGATAGAACGGCTAATAACCAACACGACCGCGTTTCGGTTTGCCGCCCTATCAGACTATGACCGTGAGAGAATAGAGAGTTCACCTGTGCTTGTGCGAACACTATAACCTGCGTGTACTATAATCCTGTTCTGCAGAGGTGGCTGGTCTCCCTTGAGATTGGCCACCTTGAGTAATTATTTTAATAGTATAAACTTCTATAGACTCCTATAATTAATATCATATTCTTTTATATACTCCACGAAATACAGAACACACATTCTTTCAGTATATTCATTGTCCATAAATATTTTATTTTTTATTTTTCAGATTTAACAGAAACAATAATTTTTGATTGCATAGATACAATTTGGAGACGGTTTAACTTTTGCATGCCTATAGAAGAACTGTTTGCTGGGAGTTTCTCTGCACTATATAGTCTGTAACCAGAATATTCACAGAAGGACCAGCGTAACCTACAAAGTCGACGAATCTTACGATAGACTGTAGTAGCAATGGGGTGGTCATGTGGATTGAAAACCAGCTTAAGTTGAGGAAGAAATTCCTTGAGTGGCAACCAACCACTCAACCCAGACAGGGTATTTTGATTCCTCAGACATTGAGGTTTCCTCGCGGTGCTTTCTTTCACTACCTATCACGTGGTCAATCAGTACTTTAAATTGCAATTAAAATTTTTATTGGTGGTGCCGTGTAGTGCTGGCATCGTAAATAGGTTACAGACAGAAAATAATCAGATAAAAAATTAAATTAGTACAAAACTGCGGTTATCAACCCCCACTAAGCGTGGTAACTTAAAGTAATTTACGTAGGTACTATTAAGGTTAATATTTTGGTAATGAATGAATTCTTGATCACGCATGATATAGTCCGTGCTTGACTTTTTTGGGTAAAAATACAAAAAAAAAAAATAATTCAGACAAGGGCGGAAGTCATATGGAAATATTGCCGGGTATATTATTTTGCGTGACATACATTTTTTTTTTTTTTATATAGAATAGGCTGACAAACGAGCACACAGTCCACCTGACGGTAAGTGGTTGCTGCGGCCCATAGACATCTACATCTATCTTCCATTACAAATCAAAATGCAGATGCGTTGTCACCCGTGAGGACTGAGATGGAATGCCTCATTTCCAGTAAAAAGGGTCTCCGGTTCTCTACACTCACCATACGAAATACAGCAGCATTAAGATCATTATCTAACATTTCATTGCCCAGGGCAAGTGTCGTGGCTTTCATATCTAGTAATTGGCACAAATCGTACGCGAAATTAGAAATTTTGTATGAAATTATTACCATAATGTTATTTTCCACAAATTTTGTTTAATATTTTTTAACCGTGTTGTTGTAGTGTACGTATATCTACTACCGCATAGATCGTTACGTGAGTGTTGTAAGAAGCGACAGAGAGAAACTGCAACGGGAAATGAGCAGCGACAACAGCAACAACCCGCCTGCCAAGCATGGCAATTATGGCAAAATCTTCCCTATAAAGCAATTTATGCAGGAGCCCTGTGTTTAGCTGTAAGGCTGCTATGGATGTGGGAGGAACGTGGTAGGGTCATCATACCATTTCGTGTTTTATGATATTATCACAACGAGTACTTACAGTATAAGTCAAATCTTCGGTTAAAAACCTTTATTTCTCAATTAGACAATCTTCACTTACATGAGAACAATAACTATATAAACTTAGTAATAACAATTTGTAGTGCGGGTATAAATAAGACTTTGTTTGAGGTTGCTTTTAAGAAGCGAATATCTTTGTTGATTATTCAAATTATAAGGTGGTGGTCTAAGTTAAATAATGTTTTTTAACTTTTATTTAATAATGATTTTGGTTAGGTATTTAGCTGTTGTGAGTACAGGTAGGCAATTAACTTCTGTTTAAAAGCATTCAAAGATTTCGCCTCCTTTACAAATTTAGGAAGTTTGTTGTATAACTGTTCCTTTATACGTTATATTATTTTTACCATAGTTTGTTCTTACAGGCGGCAATATAAGGTGACAAGCTCGGCGTGTTATATATTTGTTTGTTTGCTTCTTGTTAAAAACGTGCGTTGTGAGTGGAATAATTTGTTTTATTTTGTATATTAGTATGCATGTGCTATAAGTATAAAGTTGAGTAACATTCAACGGTTTAGTTTCTTTATATATCGTTTTAGATGGTGATAAAAAGTCATAGTTATACAAAAAATTTATGATACGGTTTTGTAGCACTTGGAGAGGTTTAAGATTGGTTTTGGCTGCATTACTCCATACCTCTACAAAGTAAATTAAGTGTAAGTAGTGTAGTTATCTTTCTATTCAATATCGTTGCTGTTATTTTTAAGTCCTTTTCTCAACAAAGATTCCACCACATATTTATTAATAAATAGCCTTGAAACAATATCATCTTTCGATTACCTACGTGTCTTATGAGTTTGGTGTTCCATCTATTTTAGGAATAAATTCATAACCCTCTAGTTCATTCATTTACATTGTTGAATATAGGCCTTCGTTCGAGCCGTGATAGCTTAGGGAGCCGTGGTAGCTCGGACACTAAGCGCTCGCTGTAGATTTAATAGTACGCGAGCAACCCGAGTTCGATCCGCGCCAGGAGCAAAAAAATTATAAGTACTGATTTACCACGTGCTTGGCGATGAAGGAAAACGTTGTTAGGAAACCTGCGTGTCTGAGAAATAAGAAAACAAAAGTATTTCGACGACAAAAAAAGAAGTTTGCCGACATGTTTTGGGTACAGCGCGGCGGATATTTCCTTGCCCTAAAAACCTCTCAGTAATGACCCCTCATTACTGTCACAGGCCTATATGTGCCCAGCAGTGCGACGTATATAGGTACTTATACTTATATACTTCAAGAACAACGGACAATTAATCCTCTAAATCATTTTTTTACTATATCTAGCGGGGTATCTAATACATGTTTTAATCAAACTGCACCACTAATTCACGATTATTTCTGAGTCGACGTGCAAACAAAGAACACACGTTTTGCAAACAAACTCAACATAACCGGAAGCTCGCTCTCCGCCGGCAGCTCATTACCCGAAGCGCGCGGTGAAAGGGGACATCCACGAGGTTTATTTGTGAACGACTCCTGAGATATGGCGCTTTCATTTCATTATATATATTCAAATGGTTCGAGGTTCTAAATTATAAAGATGTCAGGAAGGTGTTACGGCTACGTTTCTTACCCCTCATGTACCCGGCGATTTTATTTTTTTCGCACGAAATGTCAGGGGCCGTACGGGAAGTCGTTCGATACTAGCAGGCGCTAATGTAAACAATGCTATCTTTTTAATTTTAGAGAATCAGTAAAAAGAAGGCTCAAGTTTCTGCTAAATGTTTTTTCAAATTAGTAGATAATGGTAAGTAAATATTTTTTTTTAAATGCAACTAAAAATAAAAATGATGACGCTCTTGTAGAATAAACTTAAGCGTCATAATCGTGAGGGCATCTGTTCAGGAAAACTGAAGATTCAGGATTTTTCTTTGTATTTTTTCTAGCTTCCTTAGACTCCAAGAAATCTCTCAATTATTTTTTTAAATACTTGTAACTGTTTTTCTTCTGGTGTAAATGGATAAATTTTCTAATATAAAGTTTTGAAGTCGCGGAGATAGCTTTATTTAAATTTATAGAAGTTAATATGACAACAAGCACACAGTTCACCTTACTATAAGGGAATGCTATAATTCAAAGACACACATTTAGTATCCATCGAGAATCCATCCGGTAAAAAAGGTTAGTTTCCCTTGCATTCTGGGCCAGCGATATCCATTTGTAGGCCGATGGACATCGATATAACGCGGATGATAAAACAAATATTTACTTAAATTACTTTTATATTTTACACGTGATAGAGTAACACTGCAGCTATACTATGATTGTAGCACGAATGGGTCGGCTCGACCGGGGAGTACCTTTAGTTTTCACAGAATAGCAGCTTAATTCAGCTGTGTTTTGTGTGGTGAGTGTAGAGAAACGGAGATCCATTTTACTGGAATCGGGGCATTCCATTTTAGTCCTCAGGGTTGACAACGCATCAGCATTTTGACCTTGACCACAGCATCCCTTACAAACAGGTGGACTGTGTGCTCATTTGTCACACTTATTCAATAAAAAAAATGTTGTAACTTAGGCAAAGTCTACATAACTTATATTGAAGTGCTTACCAAACGTTTTCCCCTATAAAAATAGCCTTTTCGTAATCCGAAAAAATAATAAATGGTGAGCACTTTTTGTACAAATCTTTATAAAAATGATTTGTTGTTAATTGATTTGTGATTTCACTGCTAGATATGTTGCACTCCTCGAAAGCGGGGCGGGTTGTAATTTACTGTCGACTTTACAAGGTACACGCTTCTCGCGGAAATTCAGTATATTACTTTTATACCGTATTAATAGTAAATTAAAAAGTAAAGTAACAGTATATACATGTCCCACAGCTGACCAAAGGCCTCTTTTCATTTCTGAGAGCCTTTTAGACCAAGGAAATGTCCGCCGCGTTGCACCAATGTTGTTGACGAACTTCACATGTCTTCGAAATATTTTTTCTTATTTCTCAGACATGCAGGTTTCCTCATAATATTTTCATTTACCGCTGAGTACGCGGTAAGTCAGTGCTCAAAATTGCAATTAACAATTTCATTGGTGCCAGCGGTGATCGAACCCGGGTTGCTCGCATATTGAGAAATTTACAGCGATCGCTTAGCCCCTGAGCTATCACGGCTCTACCGCACTAATACATGAAGAAAACACGATAGGAAGGATAATGAATAAAACTAATGCTTTTATCTAGGTATTCGTTTTAATGTATACTAATTAAAAGCACAATCGTCAGTCTCTAAACGTTAGTTACACTATACATTGACCGCACAGTCGCTTTCGGGGCTTACCACCTGTACTCGTGGAAGTTGCGGTTATACTGTCTGATAGTTAACATGAGTTTATTAATGATATTAATATAGAAGTAACTTCTTTTTATTTCGGAAAACTCGACTGCAAAATAAAATTAAAGAAAATTATTTGCACATACTAGGCTGCACTAAAAGTATCGGGAATGGAATATTTCCACTGTTCCTGTCATATTAAAATCTTTTTAGTTGAAAACTCCTTGGTTTTAAAAATCGAATACTATTTATTTGTTTAAAAAAGATTCTCGGTCTTGTCACAAGGTTAGTCGTTGAGAAAATGGAATTGACTCGAGAAAATTCAAGAGCGATGTTTTAATGACTTTAGAAGTGGTTTAACACAAAAACAGTGTGTTGACCGGATGATTTCTGCATTTGGTGACGAAGCCCCATCCAAAACCACAATTTATCGCTGGTTTGCTGAATTTCAACGTGAACGTGTCAAGCTCCGTGATGATCCTCGTCAAGGTCGTTCAAAAACAGCAGTCACCCAAGAAAACGTTGATGATGTGCGTAAGCTGATTGAGGAAGATCGACATGTGACATACCGCAAAATTTAGGCAACTTTAGACATTAGCATGAGTCAAATACAAATAATATTGCATGAACAATTAGTTGTAAAAAAGTTGTTTTCCCGATGGATACCGCATTCGCTCTGTGAAGAGCAAAAAGCGGCTCGCGTTACTTGGTGCGTCAGAACTCTCGAAATATTCCACGCAGGATCCTCAAATGCTGTATACAACATCGTATTAGGTGACGAATCCTGGATATATGCGTACGAACCCGAATCAAAAAACCAGTCACGAGTTTGGGTGTTCGAAAATGAGTTGAGGCCAACAAAAATTGTTCATTCACGGAGTGTTGCAAAAAAAATGGTGGCCACGTTTGTCTCCAAAACCGGCCATGTTACGACTATTCCTCTCGAGGGACAAAGAACAATTAATGCAGAATGGTATGCTAGCATTTGTTTGCCACAGATCGTTTCTGAACTCCGTAAATAGAACTGCAACCGCCGCATCGTCCTCCATCACGACAATGCGAGTTCTCACACCGCACACAGAACAAAAGAGTTTTTAGAGCAAGAAAACATAGAATTATTAGACCATCCGCCGTACAGTCCCGACCTAAGCCCTAATGATTTCTATACTTACCCTAAAATAAAGAATAAATTGCGTGGACAGAGATTTTCATCACCTGAAGAAGCTGTGGACGCCTACAAAACGGCCATTTTGGAGACCCCAACTTCCGAATTGAATGGTTGCTTCAATGATTTCTTTACGTGGTGGAGCCATGCTGCAGTTATATTAGTAGTATAGTTGTAGCACGAATGGGTCGGCTCGACCGGGGAAGGACCACGCTCTCACAGAATACCAGCGTGAAATAGTAGCTTAATGCTGCTGTATTTCGTATGGTGAGTGTAGAGAACCGGAGACCCTTTTTACTGGAAATGAGGCATTCCATCTCAGTCCTCACGGATGACAACGCATCTGCATTTTGATTTGTAATGGAAGATAGACGTAGATGTCTATGGGCCGCAGCAACCACTTACCATCAGGTGGACTGTGTGCTCGTTTGTCATCCTATTCTATATTGTTTATTACTATTTCAATTTCTCAACACTGGCTGCCAAAGGCTTAAAGATTTTATATCACCAATATTGTATTATTATTTAATTTATATTTTGAAATTTTAATTATTAATTTATAAGTACTATTTATTATTTATTATTTTGTTTTGAATAATTGGATGCAATTTTTTTTAAATACTTTTGCATGTAAAATTTAACCTTGTGTGCGTGTTGGATAAAACCTTTACACGACAGTAAATTAAGAATGTATGGTACAGTAGAAATAAGATTTAAAGTAACAAAAATATAGATATTTATATTCAGGCATCTACTACTCTGGGTATTGGCGCAAATTAAATAATAGTACTACGTGGTATTGGCAGCAGAGGAGAATCCATTATTGCTTACCATGAAGGGCAACAGAGGAAAATACAAAAGGAGGTGGGTAGCAGCATCTTCTGAAGAACAACTCAAAATAACAAATAAAACTGCCAAATTGCCAGAGTAACCGCCAAGCGGGACAGCTGTTTCAAATACCTCTTCAATGAGATAATTTGTAGGGAACGTCTACGTTCAACAAAGGACTTTTGATAGGATTTGATGAATACTACTACTTGTTTTTATAATTGATACAAACTTTAGCTTCTGTTTGTTTGGGAATCATTATAGAAAAGAATAAAGTATAGCAGAGTAGAGTAGAAAAGAGTATATCAGAGTAGAGCGGAGTAGAGTAGTGTAGACTAAAATAGAGTAAATAAGAATTGAGAAGAGTAAATTATAGTAAAATTGAAGAAAGAGACAAAAATAGGTGATAAGGTAAAAAAAGAGAAGAGAAAAGAGGAGAAAAGTGAAGAGAGAGGTTTTGGTTATACGTAAAGTGAAGATAATAATTTTTATTTAATATGGATACGAAACGTCGGGTATTAAAAATAAAATAAATAAAACGCGATAAAATCCGTAAAAGTAGTTTTAATCAATGGATTATATTATGCAAATTAGACCAGAGATTTTTCCGAACCGATACGACTTAGGGACCTTTAAGAAAAGAGCCTATTCCTTTTTAAAAGGCCGGCAACGAATCTGCAATCCCCTGGTGTTGCAGTTGTTGTTGGGTGGCGGTAATCACTTACTATCAGGTGCGCCGTATGCTCGTTTGCCGCCTCTCCTATAAAAAAAAACTTATTGAAAGTCATTTATACTTATACTCGTATTTCAGAAAATACCACAGTCCCGAAAAGAACTAGCGGGAATTTAAATATCAATTTACAAAAATATATCTATGGTTGTACAATTTTAAATATGCAGGAAAAGCATGGTAGAAATAACTTGATTCCCAGGGGTTATTGTTAACCACGTTATAATATAATATTATACCTGTATTAAACGATTTTTTTTCAATAAATATTTTAAGCTTTTTCATATATACTATAACTCCTGCATATATTATGTGAATTTGTTGTAAGAACGCAATAACTTCATGGGGCAATGAAGGAATTGTTTGTTCCTGACATTTACAGAATGTGTATCGATATTTTTAATAAAACTTATTTTTGTTTTTATGTGCATACAATAAACCTTTATAAATATATTGAAATGACTTATGTATATATTATACTTATTTCTTCATTTTTTAAACTATCATCATCATCATTATAGCTCATCAAAAGTCTATTGCTGCACCTAGATCTCCAAAAAAGGCCACAAAGCACGGTCCTGAGTCACGTGCATCTATCTTCTTCCTGCATTCCTTATTAAGTCTTCACTCCATTCAGTGGAAGGCCACTTAACACTTCGTTTACCGGTACGAGGCTGCCTCTCAAGAACTTTTCTTCCGCGTTTCTTTGCATCAATTAAACCAATATTACCAGGAAGAACTTAAAATCTGGAGTTAGAAAAGTTTAGCTACGACGTCACGACATCAAAGATCTAAGTCTCCTTGTGAATAAATATTCTACTACATTTATATTTGCATGTTTGTCAAAATAGATAGCGTTCTCCATCTCAAGTCAAGATATTCATTCAGACATAGCACTTTTCCGAGATAATTTTTCAGATCGCTACCACGCATCATTATCATTTTCCTTGCTCTTCTGGTCACTTATATTTATATTAAGCATTTTCATTGCTTTATTTATGAATAATAATTTGCTCATTAATAGATTCTATTGCATGTTTTTTTTTCTTGCGTTAGATTATGCATATTACATAATTTATTCAAGCTAACGTCTTAAACCGTTCAAGAAAGCTGTTTAGATTTTCTTTTATCAAACCATGCAAAAGTTTAATACATATGTATTTAGGAAATTATAATCTTGTTACATATTCAGTATAGACAAACATTGAGCTTGTAAGTATTAATTATAGTTCATATCTACTACAGTTTATAAGCAGAATATATAGCATATCTTAATATATATAAATTACGTGTCACGTTGTTTGTCCGCGATGGACTCTTATACTTGACTACTACTTGACCGATTTTAATCAAATTTGCACAATGTGTGCAATTTAGCTCAACTTGAGAGATAGGATAGTTTTTTAACCAAGAGTGACTCACAAGTTTTTTTAAAATTTAAGGATTTTTAATAGGTCATGATAAAGGGGTGTCTAAAAGGGCAGAACAACGTCTGCCTGGCAAACTAGTATTTTAAAAATTACACTAGCAATATATGAATACAGTCCGAGTGTGGGGGTCGGAACACTGTAACACGGGGTATCCTAGTACAGTTTCCGCTCTCTCACAATGGTCAGTGTTGCAATTATTTATATCATAAAAATAAAAAAATAATCTAAGTATGATTTTATTTTATGTATCATTGTGATTAGAAAAAAAGGTTATTATTATTATTATTATATAAACCTAAGAATATAAACTTTACTCACAGTACCTTCATTCTTGTAAAGTATGTAAACAAGATGATAGAGATGGGTGATATGGAAGGAATGAGTGTGAATGAGTGCTGGAAGGAAATGGCTGATTGTATCCGAAGTGTGGCAAGGAAGGTGTTAGGAGAAACAAAAGGGAAGCGTATGATAGATAAGGATGGGTGGTGGTGGAGTGAAAGTATTAGAGAAGTTTTGAGAGAAAAGAAAAATGCATTTAAAGAATGGCAGAGCGTAGAAGACCAGAATGAATCCATAAAAGAAAGTAAGAGAGGGGCGTATAAAGAATGTAAGAAGAGAGCGAAGAAGGAAGTTGCTATTTGTAGGGCAGAGGCGCAAGATAAATTATATCGATCCCTTGAAAGCCCCGAAGGTCAAAAACGACTTTTTCAAATTGCAAGAGCGAGAGAAAGGAATGGAAGAGATGTTTCACATGTAAAATGTATAAAAGATGATTCTGGAAGGATTTTGACTGACGATGAAAGTATAAAGAAGCGATGGAAGGAGTATTTTGAGAAATTGATGAATGAGGAGAATGAATGGAATGGTATGCTTGAAAACCCACCAGTGAATATGGGCTTAGTGAGAGAAATTAGTGTGGAAGAAGTAAAAATGGCTGTTAGGAATATGAAGAATGGGAAGGCAGTCGGTCCAGATGGAATACCAGTAGAAGTGTGGAAGTTGCTGAGTGCGGATGGATGGAAATGGTTGAGTTTATTTTTCGGTAAATTGTTGCAGGAAGAACTAATACCTGAGGAATGGTGCAGTAGTATACTGGTCCCCATTTTTAAAAACAAAGGAGACATTCAAAACTGCAGCAGTTACCGGGGAATAAAACTCATGTCACATACGATGAAAGTCTGGGAAAGAATAATAGAGAGAAGAATGAGAGAAGAGTGTGAGATAACACAAAACCAGTTCGGATTCATGCCCGGTCGAGGTACGACAGATGCCATTTTCGCATTACGCCAATTGTGCGAAAAGTACAAGCGGGTGCATAAAAATCTGCACATGGTTTTTGTCGACCTTGAAAAGGCGTACGATCGGGTTCCCCGTGAGGTTTTGTGGTGGGCGTTAAAGATGAAAGGTATGCCTGGGAAGTATGTGAGGTTAGTCCGTGCTATGTACAGAGCATCCCGTACATGTGTACGATCTGCCGCGGGAACTACGGGCAGTATCGATGTGGCGGTAGGGCTGCACCAAGGGTCGGCATTGAGCCCTTACCTCTTCCTACTGATTATGGACGCTTTGACGTCGGACCTGCAGGATGAGGCACCCTGGTGCATGCTCTTTGCCGATGACATCGTGCTTGTCGGGGAAGAAGGCATCGAGGTACAGAGCAGACTGACGGGGTGGCAACAGAGGCTGGAAAGTGTTGGCTTGAAGATCAGCAGATCCAAAACCGAATATCTGTGCTGTGATTTCGGCGGTCTTTCCAGTCCTGTACCCATGTCGTTGGATGGCGCTATACTGCCTACCTGCTCAGATTTCAAGTACCTCGGTTCCCTCATTCAAGGCGACGGCGGAATAGATAGAGCTGTGCAGCATAGGATTAACGCAGGGTGGATGAAATGGCGACAGGTCACAGCCACAACGTGCGATCCCCGAATGCCAATAAGGCTGAAGGGGAAAATTTACAAATCGATCGTCCGACCTGTCGTCATGTATGGAAGTGAATGCTGGGCCGTCAAGAAGAAGGATGAAAATAGACTGCATGCGAATGAAATGAGAATGCTACGATGGATGTGTGGTGTGACAAGGATGGATAAGATAAGGAATGAGTATATAAGAGGAAGCCTGAAAGTAGCGCCAGTGGTAGAAAAGGTGAGAGGAAGCAGATTGGCATGGTTTGGGCATGTGATGCGGAGGGATGGAAGTCATGTCACAAAACGAGTGTTGAATATGAATGTGGAGGGACACACGGGCAGAGGAAGGCCGAATAAAAGATGGATCGATTGTGTGAAGAGTGATATGAGAATGAAAGGAGTAAGTATGGAAATGACGGCTGATAGAGAGGAATGGAACAAGAAGGTTTACTGCGCCGACCCCAGATAATGGGAAATGGTTTAGAGAATGATGATGATGACCTTCATTCTTGTAAAGTGATACATTTCAATTTTTATGCAGGACACGATATTTCCGCCCGTATTTTTTGTAAATTTTAGTGATAATAAACCTATTATATTTATACATTCAGTCCATATGATAATAAGTGACTACTCCAGGCCTGCAGTGACTGCTCACCTCTGTGGACAAAAAGAATAAATGCGTCACAGGCCGAAACACAGGAACGCACGCACTGCTGTTTAGCAGCGCCAACCGGTTAGACGGCGGTACTTACTTTGACAGACTTCGAGACAGACAAGGAGAACTTAATCGGTCCTACCACCTAGCAAAATTATTTTACATCTTTTTGCTGAAACATTGTGGCAAATTTGATATAACCGTAATTAGAACTAATTTCATTGTGATTAAAAATTCTTAATATTGTATCATCATATCATCATAATCATGCTCATAAACATTACAGTTTACCACAAATCCACTGTTGAAGATAGGCCTCCCCATAAATTCTTACAAAGTACGGTCCTGAAGCACCTGTGTTCATCGACTGCATGTATGT
Organism: Parnassius smintheus behrii; assembly: GCA_036936625.1. Lineage (NCBI taxonomy): Eukaryota > Metazoa > Arthropoda > Insecta > Lepidoptera > Papilionidae > Parnassius > Parnassius smintheus. The sequence continues at coordinate 46,953,145 of JAUPFT010000013.1, forward strand.
TCATCAGGTCGTCACTCCATCTAGCTTTGGTTGTCCATCATTGTGCTTACCAGTACGTGACTGCAACCTTTCTTCCCCGTCGGTCATTGGTTATTCGAGCTATATGGCTGGCACATTGCCAAAATATTTAACTTATTCTCAATAATAGTTCTGTAGGATCTGCAGGTGCGTCTTATTATTTTTTTATATTAGCCATGCAGCGGCGGTGTAAGAAAATCCGCTACCCCAAATGGAGTTAAAGTTAATAAAATTTATGGTAAGAGACGAAAGAGTGAAAATTAAATAAGATATAAACAGCAGCATCTTCCTTTCATCTTCATCTTTTTTTTTTTTGTAGAAGAGGGGGCAAACGAGCATGCGGCTCACCTGATGTTAAGTGACTACCGCCGCCCATGATCAACCGCAACACCAGGAGAATTGCGGGTGCGTTGCCGGCCCTTTAGAAAGGAGTAAGCTCTTTTCTTGAAGGTCCCCAGGTCGTATCGGTCCGGAAAAATCGCCGGTGATAAACTATTCCACAGAGAGGTTGTACGTGGAAGAAAACTCCTTGTGAAACGTACAGTGGTGGACCGCCAAGCATCCAGATGGTGTGGATGGTATCGGGACGTTTGCCGTGTCGTGCGTTCACGAAATTTGGCGGCTGGGATTAATCCGAACAATTCCTCAGAGCACTCCCCGTGATAGATGCGATAAAATACGCAAAGAGATGCAACATCTCTTCGCAACGCCAGTGAATCGAGCCGATCGGAAAGCACTCGGTCGTCGACGATTCGAGCCGCTCTGCGCTGGATGCGGTCAAGTGGAAGGAGCTGGTACTGGGGAGCCCCAGCCCAGAGATGGGAACAGTATTCCATGTGCGGCCGAACCTGCGCCTTGTAAAGTTGCAGGCGGTGTGCCGGCATGAAATACTGTCCCGCTCTGCTGAGCACGCCAAGCTTTTTAGAGGCCAATTTGGCCTTCCCTTCCAAGTGACCACGAAACTGCACGTCACTCGATATGTCGACGCCGAGGATTCCGATACTGGCTGAGGCAACAAGGGGAGTGCCTTGAAACTGAGGGGATACGACAAAGGGGTTCTTTTTAGCGGTTAACGCGCAAACTTGTGTCTTCTGGGGGTTAAACTGGACTAGATTTAGTCGTCCCCAATCCGAGACTCTGTTCAGCAAAGACTCGACTTCAGACACAAGTTTGTTCCGGCACTCGGAGACGTTTTCCCGAGAAATATTGGCTCGGCCGGTGTAAAGAGCATCACCAGTGCTGTCATCTGCATAGCAATGAATGTTACGGGTATGCAACATATCATTGATATGCAGAAGAAACAGCGTTGGCGATAGCACGCAGCCCTGTGGAACACCAGCATTAATAGGCTTGCAATCGGAGCTTGCACCGTCTACAACAACCTTGATGCTCCGATCTGCAAGAAAGCTGGTGATCCATTCGCACAATTTCTCGGGAAGCCCATAGGAAGGGAGCTTCGAAAGAAGCGCTTTGTGCCAAACCCGATCGAAGGCCTTCGCAATGTCCAAACTAACGGCCAATGCCTCCCCCATGAACTCTACTGCCTCCGCCCATCTGTGAGTGAGGTAGACCAGAAGATCACCAGCTGACCGACCACGGCGAAAACCGTATTGGCGGTCACTAATCAGCTGGTGATCCTCAAGGTACCTCATGAGCTGGCAGTTTACAATGGATTCCATTGTTTTGGAGAACAAGGAGGTGATGGCGATTGGCCGGTAGTTGGACGGGTCTGAGCGGTCGCCTTTTTTAGGGATCGGGTGGACGAAAGCCGTCTTCCATGATTTTGGGACTACGCCTAGGGAGTAGGAGTACCGGAAAAGACGCGTTAAAACCGGTGCCAACTCTGGAGCACACGTCCTCAGCACAATTGGGGGGATTCCGTCAGGCCCACTCGACGTGTGGATGTCCAGGGAGAGGAGTGCTTTGCGAACCGAGCGCTCATAAATTAACATAAACACTCACGAATGTCACCCAGAGGGGTAGACAGAGACAACAGACTTCCATTTAGCACGATCCTGACATATCTCTCTCGCCTCTTCCACATCCATATACCTACGCATACATGCTCATCAGTTAAGGGTACTCTTAATTTGGCCCATTTTTAGTATATCGCCAATTTGGTCGACAAATTTCCAGCTAGGACGTCCCTTTACGACTCTTCCATTCACTTCTGCAACATATATTTGCTTTGTCAGTCTTTCCGCGTTCATTCTTTCTACATGACTAAACCACCGAAGCATTCCTTTCTTAATCCTGGTCACTGCATCATCTTGCAAACTACACTCTTCTTTTATCACACAATTTCTCACCCTGTCACTCAGATTCAGCCCTAACATACTCCTTAGCGACCGCATTTCTACTGCGTTTATTCTACTCTCGTGCTTCTTCTGCCACACCCAACTTTCACTACCATAATATGTTAAAGTAGGGACTAATACAGCATTGTGAATCATCTCATTTATAACAAATAAAAAAAACTACCAACCCTGCTAAGCACGGCAACAATGGAAAATATCGTGCCTCTGCAATCTTTTAATCTTTTGGTAAGCTGTAATGAGTAAAAAATTTAATATATTATATTATGTGGTAGAGCCATGTATTATAGTTGTAGCACTAATGGCTCAAACGGAGCAGGACCACGCCCTTCAGGCTACCATGGTGATGGTATAGTAAGTATACAGATCGAGAAACCCTTTTTACCAAAAACGAGGCATTTTTAGTCCTCACAGGTAGCAATGTATCTTCAGTTTGATTTTTAATCGAGGATAGATGTAGAAGTCTATTGGCCACAGCATTTACTTACTATCAGGTGGCCTGTGTGCTCGTTTGTTACCCTTACTCTAAAAAAAATATTATTAGTATTACCTTTATTTGTCAAATTCCTGCCTCGTTGGTCTAGTGGTTGTAGTAGCGCGACTTCTGATCACGAGGTCCCGGGTTTGAATCCCGGGTTGGGCCAAAAAAATCAGTTATTGAGTTTTTTCGTTACACAATTCTCAGTAGCTTTCCGGAGTCAGGAAGTTGGCGGAGTCTCACCCACGTGCTTCGGAAAGCAAGTAAAGCCGTTGGTCCTGAGCCTGATCTCTCTTTTATTGTGGTTTACCGTTCCATCGGACCATAAGAGTAACAAGAATATGGAGTGCACTTGTGCTTGCGTAAACACTTGGGCACTATATTCCTTTTCTGTGCCGACGGCTAAGTTTCCTTTGGATGTCGTGACCGAAATTCGGTCTGGAGGACAATATTATTTGTCAAATAGCCTAATGAACAACAAGCGAATGAACATTCACGACTGCGTTTGATACATCTTTTTAGACACTTGGGCTGCTACTGAGAATTTTTTGCCAGTAAACCCTAATTATTAACTATTGATATTGATTTTGGCTTAACTCGGGATTCAAACCTAAAACCACGTGGTCAGCAGTAGCTTACGAGCACTAAACCAACAAGGCAGTCACTACTGTAAGATAACACGTGTTCCTACCGAGCTCAACGTATATAACCTAGCTAAATTAAAATGAAAACTAAAGCATCTTTAATAATAAGAAATTCCGTAAATCTTTAACCATATTTTAAATAAAAACTATAAATTTACCAAATGTTTAATAATAAAGCATGCAAAGCAAAGTTATATATGTTATAGAAAAATTCAATTCATTTCAATATTGAATTCCAGGTTTGGAATGACAGTGTAGTGAGACCATTATCAATACACTTCCCTCCAGACCCAAGGAACTCTCAGTTTGTCAGAAAATTTTAAGCTACTTCGTGTACTCACGTAAGAATTTTATGGATATTACCATTTTCATTTCTCCAATGAAATTAATACAATGATATATTTCGAAGATATCTGAAGTCTACTCTGGAGTGCAACGGAATAATTGCTCCATATTCAGAATTAAAAGACATTTGCCCAGCTAGGAGACATATTATGTCCGCTGTAAATTTACTTTCCTTATCATATTAAAATATAGGTAAAGTAATAAAGTGTAACATGCAGTGGTATCGTAAGAGAGTCCACTAACACATATCCCATGGGGGTCATAAGATGGGTTGAAGCATATTCCTATTCACAACTTAACAAAACTTCATTCGTAAAACTGCCTTGACAAGCGTGACAACTATACAAAATATCCCTGCTATTTTCTGCAGTGGAGTTTTTGTAGGCTATTATAAATTATTAAAAAATTTAAACCTGAAATAATAAATAATTGGAAACATCGTATCCACAAAAATCACACGTTTACGTCTGCTTCCCGCAATCTGTACTTGCAACAAATGGTAATTGACACGTGTTCACTGTGGATTTATTGCTAATGTGCTCAGATAGAGCAGTCTAACCATTTATTTCATAATATATAATAATAATAATATATAATATAATATTGATTTATTTGCATAGAATGTAGGTAATTTACAAAAAGGGTGTTGACAGAGTACATAAAAGACCCGTACATTCTACCATTTTGGCATGCAAATATTAAATTAAAATTTAATATGATAATTATGATTATAAATAGTTATTACATCATTATTATTAAAAGTATTGCATTATTATAACGATTACATTATATTGATTTTTGAATTAATATTGCAGGTAGCTTATTACATTTTAAATTATTAATACTAACAGATTATACAAAACAATTAATTTACTGAACGTTATTTTATATGGGTATCATCTAAAAAGTCCGTTACTGAGTAATAGCACCTTTCCAATAACAAAGAAGTAAGACTCTTTTTAAATATTCTTATCGGTTGATTTTTTACAAAATTAGGAATTTTATTATAAATGACTGGTGCCATCCCCATAACACTTATTTTTAATAAAGCTGTTTGAGATTTTCCTGTGTACAATAAGTCTTTATATTGCGTTCTCGTAGGTACAGTTCGTACTCTAGTTTCATTTAAGGTAGGAAATAAATGATGATTAATTTTGACAAATAACGCTACCTCAAGAATTGACGTCTCAAGAAGACACGGAAAAGTTAATAATTTATGAGCTTTAAAAATGGAGACACAACTATCGGTAGTCTTTAAATTAAAGATTGCTCTTATACAGCGCTTTTGGGCTTTGAAAATGATTTCTCTATCGCCACAGTTGCCCCAAAATATAATACCATATCTTAAAATGGAAACCACCAGACCATGGTAAGCGACTAATACCGTTTTGATACTGACCTTTTTTTGTCAGGTTATAGAGTGCATAAGCAGACACACTTAGTTTCTTACAGACATCATCTGCTTGGGCCTTCCATGTCAATTGGCTATCTATTAAAATACCTAAAAATTTTGCGACATCTACTCTTTCTATTGTTTGACTATTATAATTTACATTTAGATCTTCAGTGCGAAGTTTCTGGTAAAAGTGCATTATTTTAGTTTTTTGAATATTTATAAGTAAATTATTATAATTCAGCCAGTTAATTATAGTTTCAATCGTAGTGTTTATATCATTTTCATAAAAATCTTTATTTAGACAATTTATTAGAGCTGTACTGTCGTCGGCAAATAATACCATTGGATGATGAATTTGACGTGGGAGGTCGTTTATATAAAGTAAAAATAACAATGGCCCAAGGACGCTTCCCTGCGGTACGCCGAATTTTATTTCTCTATAGGAAGACACATATTTGCATTCACGTTTAGATTTAATGCATATTCTGGTAATCTCTGTACATTGTTTACGGCCAATCAGATATGATTTTATTAAGTTGAGAATGTTACCTCGAATGCCGTATGCGTTAAGTTTCTGTAATAGTATTTCATGGTTTACATAATCAAAGGCTTTCGACATATCTGTATATATAGCACATATGGGGGTTCGGGTATCTAAATTAGTAATTACCATCTTTAATAAGTTAAAAACAGCCATATTTATGCTTCTGTTTTTTCGGAACCCATTTTGTTCATTGCAGAGTATGTTAAATTTAGCCAAAAATGCGTAAATGGATTCGTAAATAACTTTTTCCATTATTTTAGAAAACACGGGTAGCAAAGCAATTGGTCGGTAGTTAGACACATCTTCTTTATTGTCCTTTTTATAAAGTGGTTTTACTATAACCGTTTTCAGCTTTTCGGGAAATATTCCCACTAATATGCTTACATTAACAATATGGCTAAGAGGTCCAGATATGCTATTGCAAACAGATTTAATAACTTGCGTTGAAATGCCATCATAACCAAAACTTTTTTATTTTTTAAAGATTTTATTACTCGTATTATATCTTGTGGTACAATCGGTGATATAAATATCGAGTGTGGGTTATATTTAATTTTTCTGATGTCATCTGATACGTTTTTTGGTATATCTGTGATCTGGTCAATAAAAAAATTGTTGAATGATTCAGCTATTTCTTTAGGGTTCGTTATTAATAAATCATCTTTTTTAACCTGAGAAATAGGTTCCGTAATTGTTTTTCTATTATTTATTATTTGCCACGATGTCTTGGATTTATTTCTGGAGTTTTGAATGAGATTGTTATTTTGAGCTTTCTGAGTCTGTTTAATTATTTTTTTGAATCTTCGAGAATATGTATAAAAATTGTTTTTATTTTCACATGTCGGTTTTAATCTCTTTTGCCACAATAAATGGCGCTGCCTTTTGCTACAAATCCGAATACCACGTGACACCCATTTAATTGATTTTTCAAAGCGTACTATAATCGACTTGAAAGGAAAGCATAAATTATATAATAAAGGGAATAAGTCGATAAAATTATCATAGGCATTATTAGGGTCGACAGAATTGTAAACGTCTGAAAATGATAATTGTTGGAGATATTTATTGAATTTATTTATATTATCGTTGGACGTATCTCTTATTGATTTCCGCCAAGATTTTATTTGTCTTAATTTATTAGCTTTTATTTTTAGAATCTGAGCTGTATGGTCTGATAAGGCTAAGTCTATTATTTGGCATTTGCACTTTTGTTTAAGGTTATGAGCAAAATTGTCTAAGCAGGTATTACTGTCTAATCTTGTAGGTTGGTTAATTTCCAATTTAAGGTTGTAGCTCAAAAGAAAGCATTCAAATTCTGTTGCTAATCTGTTCCTTTTCAGAATGTCTATATTAAAATCACCACACATTATTATATGACTTTTTTTGTTATTACATAATTTCTTTAAAATAGAGTCTAAATTTTCGTAAAATTTGTCTATATTACATATTTTTGGAGGTCTATAAATACATAAAATTATCATGTTTTGTTTTATTAATTTTGTAGCACAACATTCATCTTATATTGTTACGATAATATTATTATTGACATGGCGAATAAAAGCAACTCATAATCAGCAACTTACGCATTTATTCCAAACAACATATACCAGCAAATGCTGATAATTTGTTTTTTAAACAATAACTTACATACACACATACATAAACGCTCACGCCTGTCACCCAGAAGGGTAGGCAGAGACTACAGACTTCCATTTGGCACGATCCTGATACACCTCTCTTGCCTCCTTCACATCCATACACCTACGCATACATGCTCGTCGGTTAAGGGTACTCCTAATTTGGCCCGTTTTAAATAAATCGCGAATTTGGTCGATAAATTTTCGCCTAGGACGTCCCTTTCCGACTCTGCCATTCACATCTGCACCATAAATTTTCTTTGTCACTCTTTCCTCGTTCATTCTTTCCACATGACCAAACCACCGAAGCATTCCTTTCTTAATCCTGGTCAACACATCATCTTGCAAACCACACTCTTCTCTTATTACACAATTTCTTACCCTGTCATTCAGATTCAACCCTAACATACTCCTTAACGAGCGCATTTCTACTGCGTTTATTCTACTCTCGTGTTTCTTCTGCCACACCCAACTTTCACTACCATACGTTAACCTGTACGCCAAGCCATGCTCACTTTCGATCGCGCAATACCAACCTTACGCCCGCCAAGTAGTGATCGAATTAGATCAGAATTATGTAAACATGTCTACCTATGAAAAAACTATTTTTTCGTTTTAAACAAAACCAAAGACACTATGCAATAGATATTAGTATCAAAGACAAAGATATGCTCTTTTATTTTAAACCATAACCTGGCAATGTTTCTTAGAAAAAAAAAAAAAGAAATCACTCTGAACTTCCGGCGTTCCACGTGTCACTTTGATGAAGGTCCGTCCGTCTTTTTTATAGAATTTTATATTTGTGTCTGGACTAAAAACGAAAGTATTATACTTTTTTATATTCCTTGTAATATAGTCAACACGTAGATATGTAATTTGTGGTATAAAAAGTGAAAAGTAAATTGCCAAAAGTACTTCAAATTCCGAAAGGCCTGTTTTGGCGGGCGGGTTATAAATGTGTTATTTTTCAAATTCTCATTTATTTTTAGTGTAAAATGTAAGTAAAAATAGTTTTCCTACATATTTTGAAATAACATGACGTTGTATTTATTTCAAATTCACACGAACATATTTTAGAAATATTGTTCGAAATGTCACAGATAAAATATTATTTTATTTTTTTTTTTTAATTTTTTAATATTTTAATATTTTGGTATGAGTAACGAATGGAAACACATAAAACATAAAATATACATATTTCCAAACAATTTCATATAAATTTCTCCAAAAACAAAGGTGTAGAATTCAAATTAGTAGTAATTTTGTCACTAAAATTGAAGTTTATACTACTATTATGCTATACAGTGTAATTTATATACTTTATTACAATTTCTAGCAACCAAAAATAATTTTATTCGATAGTTTATACATTCAACAAGACTTCCTGTAAGTTTTATCCATAAATATTGTCTCAAAGTGAAAATATAGCAAAATTTGCAATATTGCAAAAAATTTCCTAACCTAGAAATTTTCCCGCCAAAAAGGTCCCGAGTGAACGGGAGTGTAACATGGCGCGCGCTCGCTTGGCGTACAGGTTAAAGTAGGGACCAACACAGCATTGTGAATTGCCACACGTGCCTTTTTCGACACATTTTGACTCTTCACAATAGAGTGCAAGGCCCCATTTACTCTATTTCCCGCATTCACTCGTCGTTCTATATCCTTATCATATCTCCCATCTCTGCAAAATACGCAGCCCAAATATACAAACTCATCTACTTGCTCGATCAACTCCCCTTCTATTCTTATTTCACAAATCGTTTTACTTTCTTCTCTTTCAAAAATAACCTTCGTCTTTCTTGCGTTCACTTTCATACCCCTTTCTTTTAATGATCCGTTCATTAATGTAACCATCATTTGCAACTCGGCCGCCGACGACGCAAGAATAACTTGATCATCGGCGTACAAAAGGCATTTGACGGTTAACTCACCCATTCTTAATCCGCATTCTTCAACTTTCAAATTTTGCAAACAACTGTCCATAAATAGGTTGAACAGCCACGGGGAAGCCACACATCCCTGTCTGACACCTTTATGGATGTCAAACCAGTCCGAGTAGACTCCGTTGATCCTAACATAAGCACTAGAGTCCCCATAAAGATACTCCAATGCCTGTATCAAGCCAGCGCTCAACCCAAATGAGTTCAGTGTTTGCCATAGCAAATCCCTATCCACTCTATCATAGGCTTTTTCCAAGTCCATGAACGCACAAAAAACCTTTTGGTTTTTGGCCAGAAACTTCTCCGCAATCTTGCGCATGGAAAAGACTTGATCTGTACATCCCATTCCCTGTCTAAATCCCGCTTGCACATCCCAATTTTTTCTATCAGTTTCTTTCATGACCCTTTCAATCAGTACCTTAGCATACAGTTTTCCCACAATGCTAAGAAGGCTGATACCACGGTAGATTTTACAGTCCTGCTGCGACCCTCTTCCTTTATATACTGGGAAAATCACGGCTTTGCATCAGTCTGCCGGTACCCGCTTCAGTTCCCAGCATAAATTAAACAAGGTGTGCAGCAGGCCTGCCACCACTTCCTCTCCAGCCCTTAGCATTTCGAGTGAAACTCTATCATATCCGGTAGCCTTACCTGCTTTCATGCTTTTCATTGCTTTCATTATTTCATCTATACTTATCTCGCTACCTCTTTCCTCTTCATTCGGTGTTTCTACTTCACTTAGTACACACGTTGTCTCCTCACTCATAAACATGCTTTCAAAATATTCCTTCCATCTCTTTAAACTCAAAACTTCATCATTCAGAATATAGCCATTCTCGTCTCTTATAGCATTCATCATAGGCTCTTTTGAATGTCCCCTGGCAGTTCTTACAAGTTTTCAGAACATTTTAATATTTGCCTGGAAGTTATCTGATATTCTTCTATCATTTTTATCCGTTCTTTCTTGCTTTTTTCTTTCAACTACTTCTTTTACTCTCTTATTAAGATGTCTGAAGACTGCCTTTTTTATTTCAATATCACCGTTCGTACCGCTAGAATTACCAGCCTTTGTTGCTAGTAAATCTAGCCATGCTCTCTTCTTTGCTTCAACTTCCATACGTATCTCATCATCCCACCATAACGTATTATTTTTCTTTCATTCTTTCTCTTACTAACACCACATACTTCGGTAGCTGCATCCACTAAATCTTTCTTTACATTTTGCCATATATTATCCAAGTCTAACTCCTTCATACATAATTCATCCAAACTACTTATATTTTCTTTCAGTCTATATTTGAACTTGTTTTTATCACTTTCATCTTGTAACCTTTCTGTTCTAATACGCTGTAACGCAGTGGTAGACACAGACGATCGATGGCGCCAACGCCTGAGTAGACCATTAATTCGGCATAAAACTAAATAATGATCCGTTCCTACGTTGGAACCCCGGTAAACCCTCGTATCTACCACTGCGCCCCTCAATCTTTCATCCACAATTATGAAATCTATCATGCTTCTAGCGTCACCTCTTTCCCAAGTATACATGTGAATCCTCTTGTGGCGAAAGCAAGTGTTCGTCACAAAAGGATTGTTTTCTATACATACGGTGAGGATACTTTCACCATTCTCGTTTATACTTTCATCACCAAACGTTCCGAATATAATTTCATAACCAAGCCTCCTCACCCCAACCCTTCCATTAAAATCTCCTAGCATAATAATATTTTCATTTCCCTTACACTTCATTAACACCATTCTTACCATTTCCCAAAACTGCTCTCGGATATAAGTGGGCTTAGACATGTCTGGGGCGTAGATCCCTAAGACAAACAACTTCTTAAAGCCCACTTTCATTCGTATCCATAGCAGTCTTGGGCTTAGACATTCATACTCTTTCACACATTGGCCCATTCTTTCTGAAAGGATGATACCTACTCCCTGGCATGCCCGCTCGATCTCGTCTACACCAGACCAGTATGCGGTATACATGCCATGTGTAGTGACATTCTTCCCCTTCCTTTTCGTCTCATTTACGCATAACACCTCTATTCCTCTATTATACATCATATCGCATACTTCATCCATTTTATCATTCATTGCCTCACATACATTCAACGTAGCCAGACGGGCCTCTGCAATCCACTTTTCGCCTCACCGGGAGACAGAACGTGACGGGTGGCGAGCCTCGTCTCCGGTTTTCCTCCCGGAGATTCTTCGCACCCCTGCCCCATTAAAGGGGCGCCGGGAACTCGGGGCCATTTCTTTAACTCGATTCCTCATGGTGCGAAATGGGGTGGTATATTTAACGCCGCTACCACGGCGTAGAGCCGAGTCTGTGGTATCGGCTTGTCGCTCATTTAGCACCACCCGGGGGACACGTGTAGGGTGGGCCTAGGAACAGGTGGTCAAAGCCTACGGACGCGAGCGACTTATACAATAATTTAATAAGTACCTAATCTTTAGTCTATAATGAAATTGTTTTGGGAGAGCGGAGCTTTCTACCACAAGCAAAGCATTTTCTTAAAAAATCTCTAAGCACGAAATACTATAAAAACTAGAACTTTAAATTTGATAATGATTTCTTATATTTACGCGAACACTACACATTGAAATAATACTAGTTTTTACGGAATTTATCGCATATATTTAACTTTTTAAATACCCACCTTTTTAAATAATAATAATATGGGAAGTCTGCAGTCTGTGAACACGTACAGGATCGCCCCCGTCACTACATCAGATTTGATAGACCGCAGATCCTCGCTAAAGAACACCGATTCCTTCCAAGGATGATTCGAGAGGCTATTGAAATCAAAAAACATCCTAATTTCAATAGAGAAGATGGCTGGGTGCTACCATCTGCTTGGGATCCTATAATAAATAAAATTAAATCCCAACCCAAGCATACAACTGCAAGACTTCAAGATACCATAAGTTCATACTGCATAGATCGGAACAAAAGTTAAATTTTAATCTATGGTAACCGCGTTTAACTATGACATATGGACGTTGAACATCTCAGTTCCGCCCGTGACCATGAGTGCTGTAAAGCGTTCGAAACGTCGGGTATTTAAAAAGTTAAATATACGCGATAAATTCCGTAAAAACTAGTAGTACTTTAAATTTGAGTTTGAATTGTATAATCTTTCGTCACTTGCTGACGGACAGATAGTTCGAGAAAAAGAACTTTAGGAATCGAAACCCGCTTATTAGATTATATAAAAAAATAGTATTTAGGAAAATCCGGAATGATAGGTCTCGATGGGTCTCTACTTCGCTAAAAAAACATTGACTAGAAAACAGTATGAATATTCTAAGTTCTAGACCACTCAATTTATGTTTACTACTAAGCAATCTTTCTGAGGTGGTCTGCAATATTACGTACTACGTAAGGTATAACAAAACAATTTATCTTTATCTCCGAGCAAACCAAACCCCTCAAAAATCGCGTATCACTGTGTACTACTGAGTACCGACTTCCTTACAAAGTTACGAAATTACGTAGATACGAGTATAGCCGATATATAGATACAGAAATATATGGATTCAATTTCTGATATTCAAATGCAATACATAGATACGATTTGATATAGGGTAAAACTAGTATTATCCATGTCTTATGCTAAGTCTATTTGTTCATTTAAGTGCAATAAAATGAATAATCTATTGTCTCTTGCAGACGTACGTCGCTCGTCTCTCGGATCCACTGAATATCAACGACGTGGTGCATACTGCTCACCGCAGCTTGCGGTCCGTATATCTAGTGCGCCGCAACACATGGGACATTAATTAACAGTAGCACAAATGTTATGCCGCTTACGGATTTTACGCAACGTAACATGAAACCTAACATAAAATGAAAGAATTTCCGGTTCACATTAGTGCAATGTATCATGCAATGTAATAACACTTTGTAACAAATTTTCATAGTCTGGACGACTTGCGCGCGCGAGTTGTGCATTTCATGCGCACGCTACGAGCATTTCAAGTTGCGCGCGGAGCGATCCGTGGTTTTATGAACGAACACAAATTTTGGGCATGCAGTGTGCCTCGTCCTCAGAGCTCTAGTACGGACAGATTGTGTTGAGACGCGAGCGAATACGAACTGAACACGTGCTGAAATCTCATGTCTGTCATTAATTCTGCACCAGCTCTCCGTCTTTACAACTCTATACGCCACCAAATTCGAGGCCTTCGGTGGTTTTTTTAAGACTTTAGCCCTCACAACCAGAAATTCATCATCACACTCCATTATCTTCGCGTGTTCTCAGCAGACTGACGTTATGACTATGTTCGCACCTCGCACGCACGCCGGCTATCGATGTGAGTAGGTACGAGCACATGTTCGGTTCGTGCACGCGCTGCGCCCATACGAATGAAATGCTCCTTTCACGTTACATCGCATTTTACCTTTCATCTCTGTAATACTAAACGTAATTACATATTTTATTAATTATTTTATTTTTATAGGTTTCTTTTACTGCTAGGAATCCATTTAAGTAGGTATCACCTTCCAAGCTGCTCCTGCTGCCAAATTGCAAGTTCAAGTTCCGGTTGGAAGGGTAGGTATAGAGATCAAAAAATGTAATTATAAAATATGGAGGATAAGGAGGCATTCCTTCTTGATCCTCAAAAGTAGCTTCCTTGTTTATAGCTAGCTGCATTTGTTCATGGACAGCAGTAGACGCACTTATTATGCGATTCAAATGAGAATGCCACTGACATAACGATATTGTGGTTTCAAAGCTGTCAATTCAAACCATACCATAGAGTGCGCAAAACACATATTTTTAAAATAATATTTATATATAAATACACATAAAAGAACCATGAAAGAACAACTATAATCGGAATCTAGCACTTCAATTTGACTGTCTGAGTATCATAGTAGTCATCATCGTCATCATCGTCACTGCTACTTTACTCTATAAATATAGAACATGTACGTATGTAGTTACTTAAAATATTCCACCGATTGTTATTTTAAAAAATAGGCATTTTATTACCGGTGTTTGTAATAAAACTAATGTTATATATTAACGTGTCCGTGGCGCAGTGGCTTAGCACTAAGTAGCAGCGCCTAGGGCCACGGGTTCGAATCTCCCTTGGAAATAGTATTTGTATGGCCTACAAATAATTATTCCGTGTATGGAAGTTAGTCCTTGTGAAATTTATGTACGTAAACTAATTGCCATACCACGTTAGAGTAGATAATCCTGAAGTGGAGGTAACTTTTTTTAAAAAATAAAAAAGAGTACATTTTCGATTCGTTTGACGTCGTTTATTTTTCTAACGGTCATTGTAATTGAGGCAATTGCTTCTAGGCTTTCTAGGCATTCAATATGGCTTTCTGTCTGCCGCCCTACGCTTAATCAAGTGCAGGTTATATTCAATAGGATTTAAATCGCATTTGTGGTATGGTGGCCTCAAAACTTCGAAACCTTGGAAGGTAAAAAATGGTAAAATTAAAAAGTTTGTACAATCGACTACAATATGAATAAAATGAGAACATCACCAATGTATTCGAAGTCAATTAAATACGCATTATTAAGGTTAACTAAAAACCTACCGGTCAAATCTTGATCAATTTTATATGGGACCACATGAGAAGTACCAGCTTCCAAATAAAAAGTCATCAAAATTAGTTCGCCAATAAAAAAATTTGAGGCAACACATTAAAAAATACATTCAAAATGAGAACCTCCTCCTTTTTTTGAAGTCAGTTGAAAATACGGTCTATGGCATAGTTTTTTTGGCGATTTTTGCCTTTTATTAACGAGTTATGTTTTCATAAAATAACCTGGAAGAGGATGCACGGATCAAATGTTTTCTCTCCGCATGATCACGGAGAAGCTTCTGAGTGTTAACCAGAGGATTTTCTGTGCTTTTGTGGATCTGGAGAAAGCATTTGATAAGGTTATAAGGAGGAAAATGTGGGAACTGTTGCCGGGATATGTTGTGGATGGTCGATTGTTAAGGGCTGTGCAGTCACTTTACTATGACTGTAAAGCCTGTGTGCGGGTAGGGCATGACCTGTCACCCATGTTTAGCGTACAAGCGGGCGTAAAACAGGGTTGTGTCATGTCTTCCTGGCTGTTCATACTGTATCTCGACAGCTGTTTACAGAAGCTGAAAAATAGCTGTTTGGGTGTGAAATTGGGTGACATAAAAGTTAATTGTCTGCTGTATGCTGATGATGCAGTGCTTATTGCACCATCAGAACTGCAGGCATTAGTCACGTGTATGAAAGAGGAATGTGAAATTAAAGGTCTCCGTTTGAATGCTAATAAAACTAAGGTTCTGGTATTTGAAAAGGACGAAGAGAGAACGAAATGTGAAATATGGGTAAATCAGGAATGTCTAGAACAGGTAAATGAAATTGTATACTTGGGGAGTGCTTTCAGCCGGGATGGAGGATGTAATTTAGATGTAGATAGGCGTATTGCTGCCGGAAACAAAGTCAATGGTGCCCTGAATGCATTAGTAAAAGGCAAGGCGTGGTGAAGAGTGCACGCCTTGCAATACATAACGCAGTGTTGGTACCGACTTTGTTATATGGCAGCGAAACCTGGGTATGCCAGAAGAAGCATAAAAGCAAGTTGAATGCAGTGGAGATGCGATCTCTTCGTAAAATGTGTGGCGTTAGCATAGCCGACCGAAAGCGAAACGAAGAGATTCGCAATATGGCAGGATTGAAAGATGACCTTATGACAAAAATTGATAGGGGCGTACTCCAATGGTTTGGGCACGTTGAACGAATGAGTGAAGATCGAATGGTGAAGAAAATATATAGAGCGAAAGTAAATATTAAAAGGTGTCGAGGTAGACCGAGACTAACTTTCGAAGACCATGTGAGCAAATTGCTCAAAGAGGGGAGGGTCAAGAGTACTCGGATACCTAGACGTGCATGTATGAAGAAGTTAATGAACCTGAAAGAAGCGAAAGAGGTATGTAAGGATCGTGACACTTGGCGATCTGTTCTCTCTGGCTACCCCGTTAGGGATTGTGCGTGAAGATAAGTAAGTAAGTAATAAAATATTCCTGATATTCAATTTTTCTCTCTCTAAGCCATGACTGCGTCTCTGCTTTTTACGTGTTTCTATTTGGGGGCTTAGAGGCTTCCATGCTACATATGATTAGGCGCATTGTGCATTAAATTTATTACGTTTTTCGGAAGACTTGTTATTAAGTCTTTATTTATGCATTTAGTAAAATTTGCACCAATTTCGTCATGTTAATCATCCGCTTTTATTTTGATTTAAACATAAGAAGTACCTTTTTTATGAAACCATATTCATCATCAGCGTTAGTGATTATCCACAGACGCCATTTTTTGTACGCCAGATATTGTGTTTGTCTGCCAACACTTTTTCACTATGTAGTGAGCATGGATTCACGTCTGAAATAATAATGGGAATAAATTTTATTAATAAACAGCACCCAGACGAAGCCAGGACAGGTTACTAGTGCTAAATATTTATAGAAAAGATCACGTTATGAGGAAAGATTACGTTATGAGGGGCTCACTGTCCTACCGGGGACCCTAAGTGATACCCTCTAAAAACCGCCTTTGGGGACAGGCAACTGGCTGATTAAGCTGTATTGTGCCTTATCGTGAGCGACCCTCTTTTGGGAAAAGAGGGCGCAGGCGGCTACGAGCCGCTGAGGGAGTGCCTACGAAGGCAAATTAATATTAGTTAATATAATAATTTAATTTAATTAGAGTTGGCCTGAGCCGCCAGGAGGCAGTTCAGGTCGTTTGTTAGTTTATTAGACGGGTCCGAGAGAGAGTTTCTCGGCCTGCGGACTCGATAGCGAGAGGGTGGGGCTGCATAAGTAGCTGCCTCACGAATTAAATGATTTGGGTGCGACTCTGAGGCTTTGAAGAAGTTCTCAGAGAGTTTTGGAGAAATTATTGGATTGTGGGGAGCTCTAGGTCCCGATGAAGGTCAGCATTACGGACGTACCAAGGTGCGTTCGCAGCTCGACGACAGAAGAGGTTTTGAACTATTTGGAGTTCATTAATGATTTTAGGGTTGGCGTGGGCAAAAACGGGGCCTGCGTATAACATGACTGGTCGTATACAGACCTTATAAAGGGTACGCTTGTTTCTAAGGGACATTTTACTGTGTCGGCCCAACATACTGTTGAGCCTACTCAGATAGAACCGTGCGTGACGGGTTACTCTTTTGACGTGGGGCCTAAAAGTGAGCCCTGTGTCTAGAGTGACACCTAAATATTCGGCGGTCGTATGCCAGGGGACAGGGGTCCCTAGCATACGTATTGGTTGGGTGTTTTTAAGACGGCGTCGTTTATAGTCGAAGTGAACGGCGGAGCTCTTCTCCGGGTTCACATCGATGCGCCATTTTTTGAACCAAGCTCCTAGGTCATCGACTGACTTTTGGATCTTGTTCCGTATGAAGGGTAGTGAGATGCCTTTACAGTATATAGCAGTGTCATCTGCGAAGAGGGAGAGCTGAACACCTTTCGACGGGATGGGAATGTTGTTGGTGAACAGGATGTACAGCAGAGGAGCAAGTACTGAGCCCTGAGGGACACCAGCCTTGATAGTTCGCTGTGAAGATAGCGTGCCTTCGTGTCTAAAACGAAAGGTACGATGCTTTAAGTAGGAGGCCACGAGACGTACTAGACGATCGGGGAGACCTATTTTGTAAAGCTTGTAGATAAGGCCTGTATGCCAGACTCTATCGAAAGCTTTAGCTATGTCGAAAAAGACCGCGATGGTCTTATGACGACGAGGATAGAAACCGCTGAGGATGTATTCCACAATGCGGTGAACTTGTTGGGGACATGAGTGTTGGGCTCGGAAGCCGAATTGATGGGGAATGATAAGAGGGTCACCGTCTGTGGGAAACAGATAGCGCCTCATACGTGTTTGGATGACTCTTTCGAAGAGCTTGCCCATTGCCTTGAGGAGGCTAATGGGGCGATGACTGGAGGGGAGGTTGAGAGGCTTGCCTGGCTTGGGAATTCCAATCACAGTTGCCTCTTTCCACGTAGTGGGAAAGTAACTAAGGTTGAAGCAGGCGTTGAAGATAATAGATAAAAAGGTTAACACCTGCTCAGGAAAGTGTTTTAGGGCTTGGTTAGAGATGCCATCCGCGCCCGGAGCCTTTTTAGGCTTAAGTCCTTTGATGAGGGATGAAATCTCATCGTTGGACACAGAGATAGGTTCGGAGGTCATGGGGGGTGAGTTCCGGCGGCGGACCTCATCCTCCACTGCCTGGACGTGTGAGAGGTCGACGGGTTGAGAGCTAGGAGAGCATTGAGCGGCTATGCTATCTGCAAAGCACTCAGCCTTTTCCTCGTCGTCGAAGGCAACCGTGCCGTCGGGACGGGAGAGAGGGGGAGTGTGGGTGATAGCGTCTATGCGGAGGGCTCTGGCCATCTGATAGTACGCTGTATGAGATGGAGAGATATTCTCCATGAGTTTACTCTTTTCGAGGTCTCAAAATTCAGAAAGGCGGAAACGGAGTTCTCATTGAAGACGATTGGCCGCGCGTCTATATTCGGGGGTGGGATATTTTGCTGCTCTCCGGAAAGCAGCTTTTTTGGCTTTTAATAGGTTGCTAATAGGTAGGGGTAGCCCACTATTGTTAGCAACCGGGACGACCCTTTCGTTCTCCTTAAGGGAGGATTTAATAAGGGTGGAGAGTGAATCGACCGCGGTGTCGATTTTTCGAGACTATCTAAGTCCGACGGTAGGGAGATGGTAGAGTCCTGTGAGTCCAGAGCTTTAGCTAGGGACTCCTTGAATCCCTTCCAGTTAGTGAAGGTTTTCGTGTGTGTTGTAGGAGGTGGCTGATGGCCAAGAATGAATTTCAACTGTTGTTCATTAAGTTTTTAAGTGTGTAAATATTAGAAAAAAGAAAAAAAGAAACATTTTTTACAATACGCCAAAATATTATTAAGTATTTAAATTTGAACATTTGCAGATACACCAATTAATAAAAGTATAACAAAATTAAAAAGAACATGCGTGCAGCCACACGCGACAGAAGTGAAACCTTCAAATGAAATGAAATATAAAATACAAATAATACTTTGCTGCAAATGATTTATTTAGTATCCTATACCTTTAAACGATCAATTCTTGTATATATATAATCGGAATCTCGGAAACGGCTCCAACGATTTTCATAAAATTTAGTGTTCAGAGCGTTTCGGGGGCAATAAATCGATCTAGCTAGGATTTATTCTTAGAAAATGCCCCTTTGTCCGTGTTCTCAGGCAATAAAAAACTGCTACAATATAAGAAGTTAAATTTTGACAGGTTACTAACGATCGTAATAGCTCAGATGGGATATTGTTCGGGCGTGATATCGGTGTTCCGTGGTTCGTGTCCCGTTTTGAGTCTGACTTTTTTTCCTTTTTTTTTTTTCAAGTTCCCTTCTTTTGTGAGAAAATCTATTATTTTGAGCCCTTTTTTTAGTATTTTTTAAAAATACGAAAATTTTAATTAATCTAATTGCACTCATGATTTTTTATTCAAATAACCAGTTCAGTTTTTTCTATTATCTCAATAAGATCAAAAACTATTATTCATGTAATTTGTATATAAATGTAACTTAAAAAAACCGAGCAAAGCTCGGTCATCCGGGTACTTATAATTTAAACTACAAGTTTAGGATAAAATGTAAGACAATTATAAATTTTATTTATGTAAATAAATGCGACACTATGTGTATGTAGTTGGTGGGTTTGGCTTTCAACCACCAAACTGCTGGTTCAAATGTATTAAACGTGCGGCTATTAATTTAAATATAATAGTGGACTGTATATGTGCGCGGTGCGGGCGGTGAATGGAATTAATTTATTCGTGATACTGCAAATCCCCTAAATTCGGGATATAGGAAGGACGTGAAGGAATGCATGTGCACCCACCTGGACTTCCGCTGATCTGCCTCGTGTCTCGATGGCTTCCGGCTCTCTTCACACTTATCAACTTCACAGATAATCACGAAATATAGCGTTATTGCAAATGTCTATACTTTTTAATATATGCTTGTATAATTAATATCCAAATTACACAAGGGCGGGAGCGATGATGCGAGATATAAGCGGTGCGGTTGATTGCGTGTCTTCTCAACTTGTGTGAGCCCGTAACAAGAATGCACATGCTGGGCATAAAGCGGTAGATAGGAAACCGGAAATGGGCTTTGCAGTAATCTTATTGGATAATAATTAATGAATCCCTTATAAGCGTTAAGCGATAGTGCAAAGTGGCGCGAACAGTAGTATTCACAAATTATAGGAAGATTTATATAAATTTTACCTGTTACGAAGTTGAGGTTTGAGCGTTCGTCACTGCTTGTTTATTCCATAGGCCCACGACACCTTCCTACCTCTTTGACCGAAACGCGTAGGCGACGCCGTTTCGGCGGCGTTTACGACTTTTTTCTCGCGAGCATTGAGCTATAATGCTTCCTATTTCATTTTTTCCCATGTTAAATCTTATTAATTTATGTGTCTGTCTCTTTTTCAAATGTGTCTCTGTTTCAAAAAAAATGTGTTTAAATAAATATTCAGTATAGTATTGCTACATTTCGCTAGAGGGTGTAATACATGCGCGTGGTCACAACTTTTGTATGAAAATGTTCCCAATGTCCGCTGTATATATATATATATATATATATATATATATATATATATATATATAAATCTCTTTGGTAAACGGTCTATATCTCTATTTATATATCTTTAAGCAAACTTTATTTCACTTTCAACTGCATATTAAAACACAGATATCTCTAATATACAATACATAAAACATTTGAAAAAGGCACATTTGAAATCACACAAAATTAAGTATTGATTATATGTTAGCAAATTTAAAAATTCTTTGGTTACAATCTTCACTCTATGTGATTGTTTGACGACAGATTAATGTGTTTGACATTAGCAGTACGAACGTAAAGAAACGGCAGATATATATGTATTTGACATTAGTAATACGCCAGTATTTTATTTTATTTTATTTTATTTTATGTATTTGCAATACATATTTTATATATTTTAGCACTCATTCTCCATATAAACTTTAACTATGCACACGAATCTCAAACACATCCGTGTGTGCAATATGCTTAAAATAGGGTACAAAGTTTTCTCTTTCAAGTAATAATATGTGGATTAAATTGCGGAAAATGCAGTAACGGTAAGGAATCTAGACAAAATTCTACGAATGAATACAGCTGTTCCAGTTTTTACAACATAGCATCTAGCACTAAGAGCTCATCCATTTTCAAAACAAGCTGTAAATCAATGTTCTCACTTCTAGCCGTGGCAGCAAAACACACAATATACTAGTTTAAAGTCAGTAAGGAAAAGTTAAAGCTTATTTATTACTTAGAATTTTCTAGGTCGTACGGAAGACGTTGTTCAATATTTCCCGGTAGATGGCGCGTTGAGTTTTATTGCGAATTCACTCATTACCTTTTGCAGTTGATGTCACCGTTGCAGCCTATCAAAGTCTATCGCTGAACATAGTCTTTCCCCACAGATTGTCTCATCGGGGTGATGTTTACCATATTTTGCCACACTTGGAAGGCGTTTTGGCAATCATACTCTGTTTATTGTTAATAGGCAGAAAGTGCTCCCCATACCCTCGTTTGTTACCTTCTGTCGCCTCTTACAACAGCCATGGGATGATATGGGGTAGTGGATATTCTACACCGCCACTACACACACGATAATTCTTACAGTGTAAATATATGATTTACTAATAACTTGACCACAGCACTGGGTCAACATAAATTAAGATAATGATTCATTTTAGTCCAAATACCTATGGATTTGTTAATAATTTAACTACAGCGCCATCTATGGTATCATAGCATAGCTATGTACCACATCCTACGTATAAACTAATTCCTGTGAATCTGAACGCCATCGGTCAAGTCGTTCACAATGTACACGATCACTAAGACGAACCAACGATTATTTACTGAAAGAATTTAGGAATTGATTGTGGTATTTGACGTCATACAGTATTTGATTTATACATGCTTTGAAATCCTTGCATCGAACCTTCTTTAACCTTCAAGCGGGCGCGCGGTCATTTGTAACGGGAGCGGGCGCGCGTAACCGAAAAGACCTATGGGATGAATAAGAGAAATAAAGCACTAATTATTCAATATTTATTTATTTATTTGTACTCAGATATATTATCATTACCTTTAAAGTCTGATTTGTCAAAAAAAGTAATGTAATTAAAATTATGAAAAAGAAACAATTATTAAATTAATTAACATAACTCAAATATGCTTTGAATGAAAACAAAAATTAGGAACACAAAACCCTTTTACATATCTCAGACTAGTTTATATACTAGTCTAATAATAAAAATTACAAAATAAAAATAAAAATTAATTATCTTTGGCTTAGTTTTCATCACAATCAGTTCCTTCGTCCATATAACATTGATTGCAAATAAATGTTGTATGACTTCTGCAAATATTTTTCATACATAATTTACATTGCGTTTTTGATTGCCTCCTTTTTTTGGCTGGACATATTTTACAGGTTCCTCTGCATGTGCCAGAACTACCTGCTTCTGTATCAGCAGCACTATCCTCCATATTCAAATGCTCCATTATGTTTCTTTTTAGTTTTCTTGGAAGGCCTAACATCGTTGATCTTCTTTGGACATACTCTTTTGTCAATTCAGTGCCTAATGCCCGTAAATACATTCGCCTTTTCCGTAGAGTCACATTATTTGCCCTCAATATCACCATACTATTTATTCCTGCAATATCCAGAAGACGAAAGAAGAGTGTCAATGGCCATCTATTATTCTTCCTGGAAACCGAATACATTTTTGCTTTTTTATCGACTTCATCTACACCCCCCTTTGTTTTATTGTAAAAAGTAACGATGCTGGGTTTGCGCTTTTCATTTGTACTTTCATCAATTTCTGCAGCACAATGAAGTGATGATATAAGAACTACAGATCTTTTCTTTTTAGGCACGTAAGATACGAGTGTAGCTATATCTGAAAATCCAAATTGACTTGAATATTCAGGTTGGTTTTTATCTATAAAGCAAGGAGGTATTTCTTTCTTGTTTATACGCATGGTACCCACAACGGAAATCTTATAATCCTTGGCCAAATCGTTCATCAGCGGCACACTGGTATACCAATTGTCGATGGTAAGGTTTCTTCCAGTGCCAGAAATTGGTGTAATTAGCCTCTTCACGACGTCTGCCGCAGCATTACTCAACTGATATGGGCCTTCAGGCTGCTTGCCAGCATAAAGTTCAATATTTAGGACGTAAAACGTAGCAGCATCTACTAGTGGATAAAGTTTGATTCCGTATTTGTCGGGTTTTGATTTCATGTACTGTCGGAAAGGACATTTTCCTCGAAAGCCAACCATCATTTCATCGATTACGACGTTCTCTCCCACTGAATATGGCAAAAGACAGTTTTGTGTAAACATATCTAAAACTTCTCTTATTGGCGCAGCTTTGTCTAGAGTACGACGAGCTTGTCGCGTAGTAGCATCATCAAACCGCAATGAATTCAGTAGAAATTTTACTCTTTTTACTGACATAGTAGTAGGAAAAATAGGAATACCTGTCCCATCACTTGCATAAAAATCTTCTAAATTGGCGTGTGATATCTTCAAGGATCCCGCTACGTACAACAATCCGAAAAGTGCTCGAATTTCCACCGCATCTGTCGGTTTGCAGTCACGTATTCTGTTATACGAAGGCGCTTTTTTTTGAATAAATTCGTTGGTATATCTAACAATTTTTTCAATAATATTCTCTGAAATAAATAAACTCCAGGCTTGCGTAAATGTTGTCACTCCCACACCATTCCTACGAGTGCCCGCATCTTCCGTGAGAATATTTTGAACTTGACGCCTCCTCACTCTGTTATTGTTAGATTTTTGCCACTTCGTTACTTTATCGCGCCCTGTAAAACAGCTACTTATTTCTGAAAGTGGCAAATCATACTCTTCTGAGTCCGAGCAGTTTGATTCCTCAGCAGATCGAGGTTCCTCCGCAACGATGTGGTCGGAAGTTTCAGAGCCTTGGTCGCTGAGCTCTGATTCACTCTCTTCTTCGTCTTCTCTTAGTAATTCCTCGAGTATTGCACTTTGTGGTAACCGTCTAAGACTCATTTTTTATAAAAAAATCCAAGCTTAATTCAATAATATTGAATGATGGCTGTGCCGGACGGGCGAAACTCTCCGGAGTAAATGTTGTCGAAGATACTTCGCGAGTCGCTCCCGTCCTACACCTATAGGTTCCGGTGGGTACTTTCACCGCCGTCTTTGTGGGTGCCGCTGTATTGTGGACTGTAGTTCAAATCAAAATGCACGATTAACAAATACAAATAGCAAGGTAGTGGCCAGCGGTTCGACTGATTGATTAATCGCGAAAATTTAAACTATTATTTATTGAGCACGGTTGTTGAACTACGGTTGTTCACTATTGGTTGGTCACTGTATATTTCGAAAGATTTCTTTAAATTGTACGGTGGTATCAAAGATCTATTGGTAGTAGCTGGTTTTCTAACACTACTGACTAGCAGCTATTATCAACTAAACTAGTTGATTTTATCACTTGTGTAACTGCGGATATCAGTTACCACTTTCACTATAATATGTAACTGCGAATATCAGTTACGACCTTTTTCGGCTAGCTAACACTTTCACGATATGTAACTGCGAATGTCAGTTACGACCTTTTTCGGCTAGCTAACACTTTCACTATTCACTATATACTGCTACTAGTCACTTCAGCTACCACCGGATACCACTCACTTCACTTCACTGTCACTGGTAGTTCTTCACACTACTACTGGTACTGGGTCCCGAGCCCCTAAGGTAGACTTGGGCAATACTTTGCAGTGAGCCGCTTGCCATTTTCCGTTTGCCTCTTTATTGCATAAACTTTTCACTATACAAATGGCATAAATTGCAATATTTTCTATACAAAACTAATTGCTACACTAACATGCTATACATCAATAAATCGGTAGTCTGGTACTTTATAAGTATATCATAAAGGTTACTCAAAATATTAACAATGTAAAAAGTTATTAAACGAAATATCCAAAATTTTCATAATATTTGGGTACATTAATTCTTTGTTTTTTCTATAACTACGAAATGCGTTTAATTATACAAAAATATCCCTATACTTCTTTAATCTATAAGCCATATGCTAATTGAATGTCATATTTATAACTCTTTTAGAACATAAAATTATTTTCCTTATTTTAGTATGAACTATTACGCAGTTAATTAAAAACTTTTCCACGATAAGACGCGCTGTGATTGGTCGATTTTTTGGTATATAATAAAAGTTGTTTATATCACTTGTTATCAAAACGACACTCTATACAAATATACTAAGAGTTATAAACATGCTAAATAACTATATTAATACACGTTTTCACTCAGTTTTCTCGGTTATTTCACTATTAATACAAAAAACAATATTCTTTATTACTTCGTTTCTTAATGTTGTTAGGCCGTCGCGAACATCTCTCCCGCCGTGCAGCGTCGCGACGATTTTCTCACAGCGGCGCTGCATCCATTTCGGTGAGCGACGTTGCTTCTACTTCGGCAGCGGCACGAGTTTCCTGGTTGGCCTCTTGATTAGGCCGTTTGCTGTGCGTAACTCCACAGTGCGGATCTGTCCGTCCGCTTCGGGGTCAGCTTCCACCCTCGCTCGTGGCCAGGTGTTACGAGGTAACTGGCCGTCAGCTATGAGGACTGGATCGCCCACCTGGAGATTGGGACCTCGCCCATGGGCCTCCCGCCGGTTTTGAAGTTCCGGTAAATACTCTCGGACCCAACGCTGCCAGAACATGTCAGCGAGTATCTGGGAGCGTCGCCAGTGTCTTTTGCTATTCATATCCTTTTCATCAAATACTCCAGGTGTCGGCAGTCTCGCAGATCCTCCTAAAAGGAAGTGATTTGGAGTGATGGATTCGTCGTCGTCACTGCCTACAGAGATGTGAGTCAATGGTCTGCTATTTACTGTGTACTCCACCTCGCAGATCAGCGTGGCTAATACTTCCTCATGCGGAAGTCTCTCATGAAGGACGGTGTATAGTGCCGTCTTCACGCACCGTATGAGACGTTCCCTCTTGGTCGGTGTTTTATGCAGCAAATTGATTGGAAGTCGAGCGAGCTTTAGGTTGAAGCTCAGCTGATCGGTACCTGGTTTCCAGATTAATCCGAGTATCTTTTCCTCGGTTCCTTTGTTTCCCAGATCGACTGACTCAGATGCTTCATGGTCAGGTTCTAATTCTTTTACAACTTCTGGTGCGTTGGAAACCCATTTTCTTAAGTTGAAGTGCGCGTTTTTGTGTATGTCGCGTACTTCCTTCGATATTCGCTTTGCCTCTTCCAGAGACTGGAAACTATCGAGATAGTCATCCATATAGTGGTTTTGGATGATAGCTTCTACGGCTTCTGGATACTTGTCTTTGTATTTTTTAGCGTTCCAGTTCTTCGCGAATATGGCTGTGCAGGGCGAACTGGCTGCACCGAAAATGATCGACGTCATTCTATATTCCTGTGGAGCTTCATTACGTCGATCCCCTCTCCAGAGATATCTTAAGGCATCTCTGTCTTCGGGTCTAACTTTAACCTGCATGAACATTTCGGCTATGTCCGCGGAGACAGCGATTTTATGGCGGCGAAAACGCATCATGACCCCTGGTAGTGATTGCAGTAGGTCTGGACCCGTGAGCAGGAAGTCGTTCAACGACACCCCCTTTGTTTTGGCTGCGGCATCGTGTACTATTCGAAACTTCTCTGGCTTCATTGGGTTATGGACGTCGAAATGGGGTAGGTACCATGTTCTTCCCGGTGTGCTAGTTTTCGGTGCTATCTCGGCGTATCCTTTTTGTACAAGGGAATTCATTTGTTCATCATACTTCCTTTTTAGATCTTCGTCTCGATCTAATTTTCTTTCAATGGAAACGAGCCGTTTTATTGCTGTTTCATAATTACCAGGCATCTCGATATCCTTTTCCTTCCAGAGAAGCGCTGTTTCTATGTACCCGTCTTGTAACTGACGGGTGCTGCTATTTAGTATATCTTCAGTTTTCTTCTCTGGGTCGGAGTCTGGTCTTCTCGGATTGATAATGAGAGATTCCAGCGCGAAATATTCGCGGAGTTGGTCATCTATAGTTTCCTCGCTCTTGTGCAGCTCATTGGCCGCGTGGACGCGCTGATACGGGGCTTTAGTGTGTGCTCCGTGTAGCACCCATCCTAATTCTGTGAGCGAGGCGATTGGCTGGTGCGGTGGACCTCTACGGATTTGAGTGGCTATCAGAAGTCTCCAATTGTCCTGTCCTATTAAGATCCTTGGGTTGCCGGAGTCATATATTAGCTGCTCCTTTAGGTCTTTCAAGTGGTTGCACTTGGCTATGTCTGTTGCACGCACAGTCTGTGGCCCCAAGTTTAGGCTTGCAACCGTGCGTGCTCTGAATGGCACCCTTTTGCTGTGGAGACTCTTCAGCGATACTTTAATTCTTCGGGATTCCGGTGAATCGAGGGTAGTGTTCCCGATAGCGGTGATCTTAAACGGGTCGAACCGCCCTTTAGCTCCAATTTGTTTGGCGATCTCTTCATCCATTAGTGAAACTGTTGACCCATCATCCAGCAGGGCGTGTGTGTCTACAGCTCCCGCCGGTCCAATTACTCGCACTGGAATTATTTTTAAATACGCTTGATGCTTTGACACACCGAATGAGTTAGCAACAGTTTCTTGAGGTTCTTTTTGTTTGACCTCGGTCTTCTCCTTTGTATTGTTATGGAGAAGTCGATTGTGTGTCGCAGTGCATCCTTCTATTCCACACTTATTGGTTTTGCATTTGTGTGTCTGATTTCTATAACGCAAACAGCGGAAACATAAATTATTTTGCTTTGCGATTTCCCATCTTTTGTTGATATCTGTTTCCTTGAATGTTTTACATTCGGATCCGTAGTGACCCTCTTTTTCGCACACTCTGCATTTCGGAGATGGCTTAGTAGTAGCCGCGTGTGCTCTATGTACTGTACGATTGCTTTGTGCTTCGTTGATAATTTCTGGAGGCGCAAATGCACTGCAGAAGCGAGCTTGCTCGGTAATAAAATCGCTGAAGCAGCCGAGGTCTGGTCTAGAGTCATATTTTTCAGTGTAGATTCTATACCACTGGGCACGTATAGAGTTTGGCAGTTTGTCGGTGAGGTGTCGTAGCAGCTCTGCGTTGACGAGGTAATGATCTCGCTTTAGGGCTCGAAGAGTGACGACGCTTCCCCTCACTTTACTCGCGAATGTGCAAATGTCTCTGGGCGCTTCTGTACAGCGTGCTAATCCTCGTAACTTCTCGGTTTCTGCTTGCGCAATTGAATCTGGACGCCCAAATTGTAGCTCCAGTTCTCGCATAATCTCATCTGGCTTAGCATGCCCGATGAGTTCTGAACTGACTGTTTCCAAGGCTCTTCCTTGTAGACTTCGTCTTAGTCTAGCTGTATTTTCAATGTCATTGAAGTAGCCTCGGGTTGTTTCGTAAATGGCACGGAATGAAAGCCACTCGGTATGTGCTCCGCTAAAGCTTGGCAGTGTCATTATAGCTTTCGACGCTGCGAAAGTATGCGACGATAGTGGCGCACTCTCTAATTTTGATTTGTCAGCGAGTGCGGCTATAGCGGATGTGAGCTCCGATATAAATGGACGGAGCCCCCTGTCTTCACTTATGACAGGTTCCTGGCTAGCTTTATTTGGCTTGGGATCCTTTTGTACATCTTCTGGATAGGAATCCTGGTATGCGAGCTCTGATACAATCGGTAGGAGCCCCCTGTCTTCATTAACGGTGGGTTCCTGGCTGAGCTTCTGTGGCATGGGATCCATTTGTACGTCTTCTGGATAGGAATCCTGGTTCGTGAGCTCCTTTTGGGGCTCACTGAGGTCGACAACGTCCGGGGTTGGCTTTGTGACAGTTTTATTAAATGGGGCCTTCCCTCCGGTGGTTGCGCCTTGATTTGACTTTTGTTTGGCTACAGAGTTTTCGAGCCAAGATCGAACGTACTCACTTTTGGAGTGACCATCTTCATCATAGTCGTCTGATTCGTCTGCTTCTTCAGCCATCTGTAAAGAGATCTGCGCAAGTTCTAGTTTGATCTTCAATACTTCTTCACGAGCCTTCAAAATTCTTCTATTGGGCCGAACAGTCTTCTTTGACTTCTTACTGCAATCGGTGTGGCCCCTTGGTGGCTCTTCGGTGTGGGTGTCTTCCCGGGCTGTTGGCGATGATGCACGGCTAAAGTCATCGTTGCCTTCTAAATGTTCCCTCTGCTTCATTGTGCGGGCCGTAGTGGTCGGCGCGGGCAGGGGTATCCCCCCCTCGGGGGGGCAGCATGGCGCCTCAGCGCCCTCCACCGTTGACGGTGAGCGTGGTGGCATCTGGTGGTGGACGGCGGCGTTACTGGCCGACGAACCTCCTTCCAGACCGACGGTCCACGCCTTGGCTTCCCTTCCTTGCGAACGGGTGATCGGCATCTTGAATCTGAAAATTCTGCGGTTTTAATACGGTGGTGACTATTTACCCGGTTCCGAAATACAAACGGATATATCCGGCTCGAAGGACCAACGAATGTGCCGGACGGGCGAAACTCTCCGGAGTAAATGTTGTCGAAGATACTTCGCGAGTCGCTCACGTCCTACACCTATAGGTTCCGGTGGGTACTTTCACCGCCGTCTTTGTGGGTGCCGCTGAGGTATTGTGGACTGTGGTTCAAATCAAAATGCACGATTAACAAATACAAATAGCAAGGTAGTGGCCAGCGGTTCGACTGATTGATTAATCGCGAAAATTTAAACTATTATTTATTGAGCACGGTTGTTGAACTACGGTTGTTCACTATTGGTTGGTCACTGTATATTTCGAAAGATTTCTTTAAATTGTACGGTGGTATCAAAGATCTATTGGTAGTAGCTGGTTTTCTAACACTACTGACTAGCAGCTATTATCAACTAAACTAGTTGATTTTATCACTTGTGTAACTGCGGATATCAGTTACCACTTTCACTATAATATGTAACTGCGAATATCAGTTACGACCTTTTTCGGCTAGCTAACACTTTCACGATATGTAACTGCGAATGTCAGTTACGACCTTTTTCGGCTAGCTAACACTTTCACTATTCACTATATACTGCTACTAGTCACTTCAGCTACCACCGGATACCACTCACTTCACTTCACTGTCACTGGTAGTTCTTCACACTACTACTGGTACTGGGTCCCGAGCCCCTAAGGTAGACTTGGGCAATACTTTGCAGTGAGCCGCTTGCCATTTTCCGTTTGCCTCTTTATTGCATAAACTTTTCACTATACAAATGGCATAAATTGCAATATTTTCTATACAAAACTAATTGCTACACTAACATGCTATACATCAATAAATCGGTAGTCTGGTACTTTATAAGTATATCATAAAGGTTACTCAAAATATTAACAATGTAAAAAGTTATTAAACGAAATATCCAAAATTTTCATAATATTTGGGTACATTAATTCTTTGTTTTTTCTATAACTACGAAATGCGTTTAATTATACAAAAATATCCCTATACTTCTTTAATCTATAAGCCATATGCTAATTGAATGTCATATTTATAACTCTTTTAGAACATAAAATTATTTTCCTTATTTTAGTATGAACTATTACGCAGTTAATTAAAAACTTTTCCACGATAAGACGCGCTGTGATTGGTCGATTTTTTGGTATATAATAAAAGTTGTTTATATCACTTGTTATCAAAACGACACTCTATACAAATATACTAAGAGTTATAAACATGCTAAATAACTATATTAATACACGTTTTCACTCAGTTTTCTCGGTTATTTCACTATTAATACAAAAAACAATATTCTTTATTACTTCGTTTCTTAATGTTGTTAGGCCGTCGCGAACAATGGCCGAAGAACTACCACGAGCGTGAACGAG
The DNA here is from genome assembly GCA_036936625.1 of Parnassius smintheus behrii. Classification (NCBI taxonomy): domain Eukaryota; kingdom Metazoa; phylum Arthropoda; class Insecta; order Lepidoptera; family Papilionidae; genus Parnassius; species Parnassius smintheus. Next base: position 46,984,453 of record JAUPFT010000013.1, read on the forward strand.
GGTATGTCGCGTTGAGCGTCGCGCGTAACCTTTTCGACGACAGGCGCGTGTAGTCTTTTCGACGACTGCACCGGGACTAAAACAATTGCGATCTGTGGAGTGGGGGGAGCGCCCCGAGCGACGGTTTATTCTTTATTTTACTCCCAATGACATAGCGACAAGCTACTAGAAATGAGAAATAAATGTGATGGGTAATAATAATAATATGAACGAAAATGTACTAAGCGCGGTCGATTCGACTACGCGCGCCCGCTTGAAGGTTAAAATGAGTTTCCCAGTCAACACTAAGCACATTAATGGGTCGAATTAGGCTTAAATATTTTTACGTATTTTTACGTTAAATATTCGTACGTTACGTACTAATGTTTACCGAAAGGTGGTGCTGATAAATCTATTTAAAAAATTTAATTCAATATAAATTCGCCCATGTTAGCGCATTTTCCTTTTAAATTGCAATTTAAACTGGCATTGTGTGAGGTGCAAACAAATAGCAGTCGCTACTCACCGCAGTCTATAATCGCAACAAATGATAATTGACAGGCTCGCGTTGCGGATTTATCGTCGAGTTTGTTGTCGGAGCACTCTTCAGGTGAAATTTATAGATATTTACAGATAGCAGAAAAATTGCAACTTGGGGAAACACGTAATGGAATAAGATTTATTATGTAGAGATTTCTGTGTGTTAGAACCACACTCCAACTGTAAAGAGAATTTTATATATATATATATATATATATATATATATATATATATATATATATATATATATATATATATATATATATATTTAATTCTTAGATATTAACTAGCGTTGTACTTATATTTATTTTATGACTGGTGCAACAGCTGGTCATGAGATTTGAATCCGGGGTCGGACCAAAAAATAATTATTGAGCTTTCCCGTCAAGAAATTTTTAGTATATGCCAGGAGTCAGGAAGTTGGCAGTGTCTCACCCGATGCATCGAGAAACACGTAAAGCCATTGGTTCTGCGCCTGATCTAACACCGGTCGTGTCGGTTTACCGTCCCATCGGATTATGAGAGTGAGGTAACAGAGAATACACCTGTGCTTGCGCATACACTTGGGCACTATAATCCTGTCCTACGCTGATGGCTAGTCTCCGTTGAGGCAGGCCGCTGTGGCCGTGAAGTGGCCGGAAATTCAGTCTGCAGGATATTATTTATTATTTATAATCAACCAAATCTAAGAAATATACTTTGCAAGCTGTCAGACTTATTGCACCAAGCATGCCAACCAAAAAATAGGAACGTACAATATTCGATTCTTAAAAAAATCGATATGGATTATTTAAGATTTTGGTAATCATTTATAGTTAGGTTTGATTAATACCAGAATAAATTAGAAACAGATAATTTATAACACAAGATTTATCAGTTTTTTCGTATTTTTTGTTACCGCTTATGTCTAGATGCAAAGTTATAAAAATTTAAAATTGAAACTAGATTAAAAATAAATTTATTCTATCTTTTTCACTGCAAGTAGTTGAGATGTCATTGTTTAGATTATTTACTATTTGATTTTCAATAATGCAGTCAAAATTAATGCCTCTTTTAAAGTTATGGATAACTTCATGACTTTGAAAGAGACAATCAATTTTTTTTTGTCTTTTCTACCACTTTTGCCCAATGATCCTTTTTGATATGGGCACATGCTTCCTTGAGCAAACCTTTCATCTACTTCGCCGTGAAAGGTGGATTGGGGTAGTGTCGTAGTTACGCAGCCTGTAAAATAGCATATTTTAATTTTGTGAGTGTTTAAGTAGAGTTAATATATTTGCACCTAGAACTTTTCATATTAGAACTAGCCTTAGATTTGGGCCCGAACCAACTTAATAACATTATATTGGCAGTGATATGGTGGTAATCTTATAACTTTATGCCCGTGCTCTTCTGCTAATTTATCAATAACATGTAAAGGTTTACGTGTTTTATTTCACGTTACTAATTGTATTAGCTCAGCTTTCAGTAATTTCATGTCCGCTTCCACTCCTTTGTATTGCAGCCATACTACTAAATCTGCTTTCTTATTCGCTTGGGTTGGGGCTTTGTCGATTTGGACAGAATGGTTTTGTCCATTATTATGGTGCTATTCGCAGGAATGTTTTGTAAAAGGGTTATAAACTACTTTTTGTATTTTTCTGCAAGGGATATAATCCATTTTCTCATGGTATTCTTTTGTACTCTTTGATTGGAAGACTCATAAACAGTTTTGTACAAGTCCTCCTCCGACGGATCCCGCATGGCAAATTATGAAGCGCCCACCTTTTCCCACGGGCACCTTCGAGCAAGATGCTGTAGTGTCATCTATCCATATTTACGCCATAATGTGGTTGGCGTTTAACCACGTTTCAATCATCGTTCGTTCGTTTCGTCAAGGAATACGGCGTTGTCCCAATCGCTTATATTTTTCATTTCTGTTAAAAATGTTATATTTTGCATGATTATACCATCTCTCTCCATAATTATTTTGCGTTTTTCAATTTTTTTGTATCGAAAACTCATACGTTTTAAACTGGTCCTCAAAGACTCTACACTAATATTGTACAAACCGGCATCTACTAAACTTACTTGCAACTTCGCAGTAGGATATTCGCCCCTTGTAAAATAGCCGTAGGCTTGTTTTTCAATTGCATCTGCGTCGAATTGATCGATATCTGTTACTGGTTTGTTCTTTTATTGTTTTCTTGCCGTGTGAAGTAAATTATTATCACTACCTGAAGGCCCGTACACTTCAGTGACGATCTTTGCAACGGTGCGTTTGCTACACTTGTACAAAGAGCCCTTTATCAGTGACACAAAGAGCCTTTTTGTGACTCACGTTCAAAATATTCGTGTAATTTCACCACCAATGCACGAACCTGACTGTTTCAATTACGACTACCACAACTGAGTCCTCTTTTCGACATTATGTTCACTTGCTTAATCAGAGTCCAGTATATAACTTGCCAAGGTCAACGAATGTAGAAGAAACAGTCCAAAAAGTTAAAGGCCAGTCACAAAATAAGAAGACAAACGCAAAATCAAAAAATTACGCAAAGTAAGCTCCCGAAATTGCGGGAGATTGAAAATTACGTAGTTTTTTTGCCCACACAAATTTATGTTTACAAAGTAAACAAATAAACTTGTTATATTCATGATTCATGTAATTTAAGGAATTTTAAGAACAAAATTTTAATTAAACAAGTAATAAATTTAAAAAATTTGTGTTTTGATTGTTTGAATATTTTTATCGATTATTTGAATATTTTTGGCGATTATTCGCATAACAATGAATTTTAATCATCCAAACACTACGGTAAAGTACATACATAAGGAACATAGCGACATAACATTAAAACTATGTGAAGTAAAAAAGTTGATACTGGTAATTTTATATTATTAATATTTTGCTTTTTTTGAACGAATCAAATTTAAGTTAGTGATAAAAAAACTACACACGTTGTAATGAAATATAGACAACTTCATAATTCTTCGGATTTACGTAAAAGGTTATTTCAAATCGTGTGAGTACGATTGTGCAAAGATATTGCGGAATGATTATTGGGAAACATCAGAAGGTATATAAATATATAGGTAAATAAATAAATAAATAGCCAACCAAATCTAAGCAAGATTTGGTTGGCTAATTATTTATTTATTCTTTATTACAAACACCTTCAACTAAGGGTTACAAATTGCGGATTTAATGCCTTATAACATTCTTTACCAATCGTACCATAATTCTGATAGGGACAAATTAAATCATATATTATATGTTGTCATTCGACAAGTTTTTCAGTGCGTTCTGAAATCACGTCTGTAGTTTGTAGCGTTTAATAAAATATTTCTCTGCCTATCTACTCGTACGGGTAAGTACGTAAATTGTAATTGTAGCAATGTAAGGTAGTGGCGGTGTTGGAATATCCACTACCTCCCATCATCCCGAGGATGTCGTTAGAAGCGGCAAAGGGATACTAAAATACAGGAAATGGTTAGTAGCATCTTCGCGATTACGACTCAAAATAATAAAAAAACTGAGGTGGCCAACCCGCTTGCAAACGTGACACTATGTCAAAATCTCACCATGATACAATCTCTGAGAAAGGCCTACGTTCAGCATTGGACTTTTATAGGCTATAATTGACGTATGGATGCAAACATTGGTGTTACTTAAAAAAATGACGACACGAATAGGCTGAGTCTTACTGAATATCTGTATAAAAAGCAACAAAATTCTACTGAGATGGAGTGGTAAGAACTAGAACTGGACACAGACAATCTAAGTTCTCAAAGTTGAATACACATCTGCATTTTGAATTCTATTGTCCACTATCCATCATGTGAACTATGTGCTCGTGAGCCAAAAAACTATTACGCAGTGTAATAGAAACGAGAGCAGACACAGTGTCACGTCAAATCACGAAAATCAACTATATCGGAGTTCAGCCTCCATATAGTCTGCATTACTTAACCGATGATGCCTCGTTTTGAGGCGAAACACGTGTTATTTTATCGATTGATCGCCATTTATTTATTTACTTACATTGTATGCTCAAAAACGTACACTTCACAAAAACACATTTACTGCTACCTACGTATTTTAAATTATTTCTCTTTCTTCAACAATTTTCTAAAAGAGAACTCTTATTAGGTATAAGCTAACTTCTTAAATTTTATTTGCATGTTTAATTGTTCTCATCTTCTAATGTTAACAATAAGGACTGAAGAATAACCAATTTATCAATATAAAAAAATATATTTTTACCTATGTCCTTTGGAGACTTTGAAACCATTGAACCGATTTGATGATGGTTTATATTCATGTTGTCGAGATCCAGAAATCACCCCTGCGAAGTCGGGGCGCTCGGATGAAAATAGTACATTTAGCGACCTTAATACCTAAAGGCGTTCTCTCCCAGTCAATTGGACTAAGCAGAGATGAAAAAGTTACAAGTAACGTAATTAAATCTAAAAATAAAAAGTAAGTAAAATATTAAATAAAAGAAGAAAGTCCGAAGTCCCATGGTCCCATTCATTCCTTGTAGCACGAATCGTTAAGCAGTATGTTAGGGCTGAAACTTAATGCCAGTGTGGTTTCCAAGATGATGTTGGTACTAGGATTAGAAAGAAAATGCTACAGTGGTTTGGTCATCTAGAAACAATATGAAATATATTGTTTCTAGATGACCACAATATGAAATATATTGTTTCTAGATGACCAAACCACTGAAGCATTTTCTTTTTTCTATATTTTTCTACATGACCAAACGAAAGAGTGAAAAAACAAATTTATGTTGCAGAAGTGAACGCCAGAGCTGGTAAAGATGCTCTAGAGGGAAGTTGATCATCTGAATTGGTGACAAATTTAGGAGATTTAATAGTAATCTTTAACGGCTGAGCATATATGCGTAGGTATATGGATATAAATAAGGCGAGAGATGTGTATCAGGATCGTGCCAAATGTAAGTCCGTAGTCTCAACCTACCCCTCTGGACTACCAGCGTGAGTGTTTATGTTTTTATATGTGATAATATAAACGATAAACGTGAAATTAATTTTGATTTAAAATCGGCTATTTACCATTGCATGTTGGAATTTAATATAGAAGGTTTAACATTTTTGTTTACGAATATCTTTCGAATATGGCATGTTTTCCACATTAAACAAACACGAATATCATAAATTTCAATAAAACCGGCCAAGAGCGTGTCGGGCCACGCTCAGTGTAGGGTTCCGTAGTTTCCGGTCCGTCACAATAAGTGTTCCCACTTATGAGTTTAAAGGTTCCAAGGATCCATTATGTTCGCGCTCCTGCAACTGCTCCCGGTAGTGAGTACTGTTGTTTCCATCCAAGTTCGAAATGATTTTCCTAGAAAGTCCTTATAAAGTTCTACTTTTCAGATTTTTTTCATATTTTCTAAACTTATGGTTCAAAAGTTAGAGGGGGGGGACACATTGTTTTTTACTTTTGGAGCGATTATTTTCGAAATTATTGACATTATCAAAAAATGATTTTAGTAAACCCCTATTCATTTTTAAATACCTTTCCAACAATATATCACACGTTGGGGTTGAAATTAAAAAAAAAAATCACTTCCCACTTTACATATAGGGGGCTACCCTAATAAAACATTTTTTTCCAATTTTTATTATATCACTTTGTCGGCGTGATTGATACACATATTGGTACCAAATTTCAGCTTTCTAGTGCTAACGGTCACAGAGATTAAGCGAGGACGGACAGACGGACAGACAGACATGGTGAAACTATAAGGGTTCCTAGTTGACTACGGAACCCTAAAAACGAACCGATGAATTTCCGGAGGTGTCATTAATGTTTTGTATCAAATGTAAACAAAGAAAACACGGGGTTGCACCGCTTTTGCAAATGTTTGTGTATTATGTACACATATGGTTGGTGCATTATGATTTATAATATTATATTTCGTAGTAGCGACCTGCCCCATCATCGTTTAAAAATGTTATCAAATATTCATTAAAAAACATATGAGTGTTTTAAAGAACCCTCCTGGCAGTGCTCTCTGTATGTTCGTAATTTTTCATCACAATCGGGTTAACCATTCTGAAGGTTAACACAGACAAAAAAACAAACAGACAGACAAAATTTTTGAAAATTATTTTCTATAACTTAACCTTAATAGTACAAGCTCAGGGAGTTTATTGAATATTACCGACAGAGGCTTCAATTTCATTTATATGTATAGATGTGTATATATTTAAGCTTTCCGAGTTTATTTCCGCCGAGTTAGTTTTATTCTAGTAATCTCTTACGAGAGTGGTTGCAAACCAAGTATTCACGGTAAACACAGGACGCAAACAGCCTGTTTTCAATCCCCACTGTCATTAATTTACCACGTACTCGGCGATGAAGGACAACATTTTCATGATTCCTATGCCGCTGTCTCTACACTTATAATACGAAACATGGCAACATTAAGGTGTCTTTTTACGCTGTTCTTTTGTGAGACCGCGGTCCTTCTCCGGTCGTGCCGACTCATTAGTTGATACAACTATATCTCAGCCGCAGTAACCACGTATAAAAATGTTGACGTATGACAAATGAAACTTTATTTCTTACTTCGAAAAATAGTTTTCATTCAAATATTATAAACATTGTTATGTAGAGTATCATTCTCTATTCTAACCCTAATATAACCCCAGCCACGGGTTAATGACTCTCCTTCGTCAGGTTTCATTAAAGCAGTCAAGAACAGGGGTGCTTCAGACGGTAAAAAATAACCACGAGACGTCTCAGGGGTCATTCAAACATCATCGCAAATAATCGTCTAAAAGTCTTGCTTATTAAAAAAACTTTACCAATTTTTAAAGTAACATATATCAGTTTATTTATGCATATTTCTATTCTATTCTATTTTTTATATTAGATAAAGTATTATTTTTTAATTACATTGATTGACGAACTATCAGTTGACCCTCTGTGTATTACAGCAACTCAGGACCACCATTTTATACGTGGTAGAGCCATGCTGCAGATATATTAAGAAAGATCAAAATGCAGATATATTGTCACCCGTGACAAAGAATATATACACTACGCGAACCCGTGAGGAATAAGATGTCTCGTTTCCAGTGAAAAGGGTATCCGGTTCTCTACGCTCACCATACGAAACAAAGCTGCATTAAGCTACTATTTTACGCTGGTATTCTGTGAGTGTGAGGTCTTTTCGCACTGCCGTCAGTTGCAGAGTGGCTTTATTATTTTTTTAAATACTGGAAATTTCAATGGTCATCATGTCATCACCTCACGTGATGCGTTGACCCGTGGCAGCAGAAATAGGTGGTAAAAATCTTGACGGATCCCTAAGGAGTATAATATTTGCTACAAAACATCATCATTATAAAATCTAAAAATTTTACTTTTTATAAAGGTAAAACTAACTTCAAAGAACTAAAAACCTTTCTTAGTTGTTTCGTTTTTGTATCACGTAATGTTTTTGGTATTCTTTTGAGTAGCCGCTACGAATTTCGCAAATTGAAGGGTCATTTAAACAATTACATTAAAAACAAAACCCCATAGAAGAAAATTCTGAGTCAACATACAATAAAAATACAGTCAAATTGCTAAACTACCCCTTTTTTGAAGTCGGTTGTAAATAAAAATACGGTCTATGACATAGTTTTTTTTTTGCGGTTTTTGCCTTTTATTAACGAGTTCCGCTTTCGTAATATATTCCCGTAGTGGGTGGTGAGCTGAGTGGACTGTATTTTTAATATTTATTTTTGTACTTTATTTCTTTGGGTCGATGCAGTGTAAGGTCTGCGGGGTTACGAGCAGTGACTCTTTTCGCCGTCAGTAACATTTCCTAATATTCAATTTTTTTCTCTAACCCATGACTGCTTTTTTGCTTTTCTCGTGTTCAAATTTGGGGGCTTAGAATCTTCATGCTATGATTAGGGGCATTGTCCATTAAATTTATTACGATTTTTCGGGATTTTGGATATTAACTATTTATTTATTCATTTAGTAAAATTTACACCATTCATTTCGTCATCATAATCACCTGTTTTTACTTTTACTTAAAGATAAGAAGCGCCTTTTCTATGAAACCATTTTCACCTACAGCGGGAGTGATAATCTAATGACTCTAATAAAAAAAAATCTAATGATCTTTTTCTTACGCCATTGCTAGTCTAACCAAAATTTTTCACTATGTCGTGAACGTGGATCCACGTCTGTAATAATAATGGAAATAAATGTTATTAATGAACACCACCCACACGAAGCCAGTACAGGTAACTAGTCCTAAATCTTTAATTTAAAAGTTCAATAATTTAAAAAGCAATAAATAACATTTGTGTTTAGTTGCTTTCCTTTTTTGGAATATAAGGTATTACTCTAAAAGCTCATCCATTTTAAAAACAAACAGTAAATCAATCTTCCCAATTCAACACACGATGCCAAAAACACCTGACTTAACATCACAAGGTTTAAAATGGATGGTTGCAAAAGAGAAATGTGTTATTTGGAATTCCTTTTACACTATAATATGTACAAGAAGTAGCCTAGTGGTTGAATTTTAACCGTGATTCGTTAAGGTTTTAATTGGGTAAATATTAGAAAGAAGAAAGAAAGAAAAATTTGTTACCATACGCCATTAATATCATTAAACACTTAAATTTAAACATTTGTAGACACATCAATTAATAAAAGTATGACAAAAATTAAAGAAAACAACAATTTGACGGATATAAAATTTAAAAAAGTATATATAATTATAAATTAAAGTAAAAAATGCGATCATCATGTTGTGTGTTGTGCCTCATTAAGCAAACAGACCTCACTCAACCTATGCTGTCGACAGTTTCTAAATTTCTATTTATATATCTATAACCAAGCTTTATTACACTTTCAACCGCATATTAAAACACAGCTATCTGATATACAAAATATAAAATATTTAAAAAAGGAACATTTGAAATCACACAAAATTAAGTATCGATTACAAGTTAGCAAAATTCTTTGGTTACAATCTTCCCTCCGTGCGACTGTTTGACGACAGACTATTATGTGTTACATTGGCAGTAGCGTAAACAAACGGCAGACATATTATGTGTTTGACATTTATAATATGTAAGTGTTTTATTTTATTTTATGTAATGTATGTAATACATATATCATAAAAATTTTAGCTTTCTGCACTCATAAACTTTAACTATGCACACGAATCTCACACACCTCCGTGCGTGCAATATGCTTAAAATTTTCTCTTCGCGTAATAATATATCCATTAAAATTGCGGAAAATGCAGTAACGTTAAGGAATTTAGACAAAAGTCTACGAATGAATACAGCTGTTTCAGTTTTTACAACATAGCGTCTAGCACTAAGAGCTCACCCATTTTCAAAACAAGCAGTAAATCAATGTTCTCACTTCTAGCCGTGGCAGCAAAACACACAGCATACTAGTTTAAAGTCAGTAAGGATAAGTTAAAGCTACAAATAGAATATGTTCTATAAAGGGAGCTATTTATTACTTACTTAGGAATATCTAGCTCGTACGGAAGACGTTGTTCAATACGTCCCGGTAGACGGCGCGATGAGTTTTATTGCGAATTTACTCCTTACCTTTTTACAGTTGACGTCACCGTTACAGCCGTTGCACCGTTGCACTTTCCATCGCTGAACATAGTCTTTCCCCATAGATTATCTCATAGGGGGAATGTTTACCATATTTTGCCACACTTGCAAGGCGTTTTGGCAATAATACTTTTTATTGTTAATAGACAGAAAGTGCTGCCCATGCCCAGGCATAGCGGATATTCTACACCGCCACACACACGATAATTCTTACAGTGTAAATATATGATTTACTAATAACGTGACCACAGCACTGGGTCAACACAAATTAAGATAATGCTTCATTTTAGTCCAAATACCTATGGATTTGTTAATAATTTAACTACAGCGCCATCTATGGTATCATAGCATAGCTATGTACCGCATCCTACGTATAAACTAATTTGTGTGAATCTGACCGCCATCGTGATTTCTTATATTTACGCGAACACTACACATTGAAATAATACTAGTTTTAACGGAATTTATCGCGTATATTTAACTTTTTTACCCGACGTTTCGAGAGCTTTACAGCACCCATGGTCACGGGAAGGACTGAGATGTTCAACGTCCAGCTGTCATAGTTAACCGCGGTTACCATAGATTAAAATTTTAACTTTTGTTCCGATCTACACAGTATGAGCTTATGGTATCATGGAGTCTTGCAGTTGTATGCTTGGGTTGGGATTTAATTTTATTTATTATAGGATCCCAAGCAGATGGTAGCACCCAGCCATCTTCTCTATTGAAATTAGGATGTTTTTTGATTTCAATAGCCTCGCGAATCATCCTTGGAAGGAATCGGTGTTCTTTAGCGAGGATTTGTGGTCTATCAAATCTGATGTAATGACGGGGGCGATCTTGTACATGTTCACAGACTGCAGACTTCCCGGAGCGTCGATTCTTCACATCAGCTATATGTTCTTTGACGCGGGTTTTAATTGATCTTTTAGTTTGTCCTATGTAGGAGAGACCACATTCACAATCAAGCTTGTACACTCCTGCATCTTGCAGAGGGACGTTACACTTGACTGATGGTAAAAACTGACCAATCTTCTTCGGCGGCTTGAAGTATGTTTTGATGGAAGCGCGCTTCAAGATGTAGCCAATCTTGTCAGTGACTCCTCTAACATATGGCAGTACAGCAGGTACACGCTCGACTGTGGCCGGCTTCACTCGTTCTCTGTGACGTAGGCATGGGACCCGAAGCTTGTTGTCATGCAAAACTTGCTTGACATGTTGGAGCTCGGCAGCCAGGTGTTTACTGTCACAGATCCCTCGTGCTCTCTGAAACAAAGATTTACCCACGGTAGCTAACTGTGAAACGGTGATTCTTACCACCATCCTTCACAGTTAGCTACCGTGGGTAAATCTTTGTTTCAGAGAGCACGAGGGATCTGTGACAGTAAACACCTGGCTGCCGAGCTCCAACATGTCAAGCAAGTTTTGCATGACAACAGGCTTCGGGTCCCATGCCTACGTCACAGAGAACGAGTGAAGCCGGCCACAGTCGAGCGTGTACCTGCTGTACTGCCATATGTTAGAGGAGTCACTGACAAGATTGGCTACATCTTGAAGCGCGCTTCCATCAAAACATACTTCAAGCCGCCGAAGAAGATTGGTCAGTTTTTACCATCAGTCAAGTGTAACGTCCCTCTGCAAGATGCAGGAGTGTACAAGCTTGATTGTGAATGTGGTCTCTCCTACATAGGACAAACTAAAAGATCAATTAAAACCCGCGTCAAAGAACATATAGCTGATGTGAAGAATCGACGCTCCGGGAAGTCTGCAGTCTGTGAACATGTACAAGATCGCCCCCGTCATTACATCAGATTTGATAGACCACAAATCCTCGCTAAAGAACACCGATTCCTTCCAAGGATGATTCGCGAGGCTATTGAAATCAAAAAACATCCTAATTTCAATAGAGAAGATGGCTGGGTGCTACCATCTGCTTGGGATCCTATAATAAATAAAATTAAATCCCAACCCAAGCATACAACTGCAAGACTCCATGATACCATAAGCTCATACTGTGTAGATCGGAACAAAAGTTAAAATTTTAATCTATGGTAACCGCGGTTAACTATGACAGCTGGACATTGAACATCTCAGTCCTTCCCGTGACCATGGGTGCTGTAAAGCTCTCGAAACGTCGGGTAAAAAAGTTAAATATACGCGATAAATTCCGTTAAAACTAGTATTATTTCACTGACCGCCATCGGTCAAGTCGTTCACAATGTACACGATCATTAAAAGACGAACCAACGATTATTTACAAAAAGAATTTAGGGACTGATTGTGGTATTTGACGTCATACAGTATTTGATTTATACATGCCTTTGAATCCTTGAATCGAACCTTCTTAAAAATGAGTTTCCCAGTCAACACTTAGCACATTAATGGAACGAATTAGGTTTAAACATTTTTACGTGTGTACTGGTGTTTACCGAAAGGTGGTGATGATAGATCTATTTAAAACATTTAATTTAATATAAATTCGCCCATGTTAGCGCATTTTCCTTTTAAATTGCAATTTAAACTGGCATTTTGTGATGTGCAAATAAATAGCAGTCGCTACTCACCGCAGTCTATAATCGCATCAAATGATAATTGACAGGCTCGCGTTGCGGATTTATCGTCGAGTTTGTTGTCGAAGCACTCTTCAGGTGAAATTTATAGATATTTACGGATAGCGGAAAAATTGCAACTTGCGGAAACACGTAATAGAATAAGATTTATTACGTAAAGATCTCTGTGTGGTACAACCACACTGCAACTGTATAATATCTTTAAAAACTGTAAATAAAATTACATATAGGTATTTGGATTTTAGTTATTAACTAGCGTTGTACTTGATTTATTTTATGACTGCCTCATTAGTCTAGTGGTTGAAGTAGTGCAACAGCTGGTCAAGAGATATGAATCCGGGGTCGGGCCAAAAAATCATTCATAGTTTTTACGTCAAGAAATTCTTAGTATCTGCCAGGAGTCAGGAAGTTGGCGGTGCCGTGTATCGGAAAACACGTAAATCCGTTGGTTTTGCGCCTGATCTCACTTCAGTCATGTTGGTTTACCGTCGCATCCGATTATGAGAGTGAGGGAATAGAAAGTGTACTTGTACTTGCGCGTACACTTGGGCACTGTAATCCTGTCCTGCGCCGATAGTTAGTTTCCCTTGAGGCTGGCCGCCGTGACCAAAATTCGGTTGGGATAATTTTTTTAACATACGCTGTAAAAAAAGAAAGAATAAATTCATTGTTGGATCAAGCGAGTTACATTTGAAAATACTTTTCAGGTTCTAATTACTATTATTGATATTTATTTATTTATTCCTTTTTGTAAACACCTTCAACTAAGAGTTACAAAGTACGGATTTAATGCCTTATAACATTATTTACCAGTCAACCCTGGGAGAAATAGAATAAAACGATAATTCTGGTACACGTTCTCCAGTGCATACTGTAATCACCTTTGTAGTTTGTAGCGTTTAAAGAAATACCCCTCTCCTTATCTACGAGTAAGTACGTAAACCATAATTGTAGCAATGTAAGGTAGTGGCGGTGTTAGAATTTATTTATTTATTTGCTTTTTCAGGGAAACATACAGTAAAATAAAAAAATACATTATAAAACATATAAAAGTAATCCTAAAACCAATGAAGTTTCCACAGATATCTAAAACATATTAAAAGCTTGCAACCACAATATGTTTAAAGATTGAAAAAAAAAGTAACTAAATGGATTTATAATTAAACATTAAGTTCTAAGCATAAAATAAAAGTAATACAATACACACGACCTATAGTGAAGCTACCAATTATAAATTAAGTTTTACAATATTTTTTTATAACTATTATATTTAAGGTGAAAAATATCTAGTTCACAATATTTTAAGTTAAAATTTTTACATGTACGAGATACAAAATTATTAGAAGCGTACTTCGTTTTTACTTTACGTAATGCAAAAAGAGGCTTTTTTTCGTGCACCTAACCGGTGACTCGCAAGATTCACTTTGCTTAAACGTAGGGGTGAGTCGATGATATTATGTAGCAATTTGTGCAACGACATTTGATCTCTTATATCACGGTGTTTTTCGAGTGTATAACTGTGTAAACTATCAATAAAGGAGTCCACGGAAGAATCATATCTCTATAAGTGACGCAGAAACTTATTATTGATTGTTTCAATCATTTTAACATAAACTTTGTATTGAGGATTCCAACATAAAGAGCAATATATAAGAATAGATCGCACCGGAGTATTAAATAGAATAATTAATGTTGTAGAGTTTTTAAAATCTTTTGAGATACACATCACAAAACCTAGCATTTTATAAGCTCTTTGAGTTTGGTTGCGCGGAAAAAACCATTGGATTATTATATTTGACGGTAGGAGTGTCAAGTCGCTTGCTCCTTTCCGAAAAAACGATATCATTCGTACCCTCCTATCGACACATCGGGGTGGTGGGGTGGGAGGGGCAAGAAGATGATTCTAGAATGTCACGTAATCATCGGAGCCGAGGACATATAAGGCACGCGCGACCGTTGCGCGTCCTCTTTTCCACTGCAGTCATCGCTGAAACCACACCGCTAGTAGAAACCGCTTTAGCCTGGAAGCAGTCGAGCTCCAGGAGACCCGCCTCACATCGTGTGAGATATAGTCACGCATCACCTCTCTCCGGAGTGTTCCAGAAGAAGTTCCAGAAGTTGCAGCTATAGTGCTCAACAGGATAGAAGAAACCCCGGTGAGTCAATTCCTTTAATTAGCTCCTCCCTTACATAGTTTAACCCGCTCCATTTTTGTTGTTCTCCTAATAAGGCAGGATTCCTTTTCAGCGATTTGGCACAATAATAGTTTAGTTTTAGGGAAGAGCGAGTGCATTATACCGCATGCTATAGTAGTCGCCTTTACGTAAGCGTAGAAGCAACCGCATATACAGTCCACTCTAGTTAATATCTCGCGTAATAGGTTTAAGGTTCGACCGGGGAATTAGACTTCGGCAGCCTTAAACACGTGGCTCCACCATTTTATGGTCACTTCGAGCAGGATTTTGGTCGAATTGTTGAATTAATTAATTAGATAATGCACTCTAATTTATAGAATAGACTTAAATAGTGTTCGTTTAAATTTAAATTTTGATTAGGTACTCGCAAACAGAATTATTCGTTTTATAGCGCTCGTATTTGATTAAATTTAAAGCCTATTAAATAATTGAAACAGTGTAATAGGAACCGTTTGATACGCTTACCCACAATCTTGATAAAATTATTGAGTGCAAATGACGCGTCACCTCGACTCGCTGCGCAGGTGTTCGATTTAATTACGTAATACGGCATACCGAGTGTCCATCCTTCATTGTTTGTGCGTTGTGAGATTAATTGTGATTGATATAACTTTATTATAATAGTTTAAAATGGCAGTTAGTGGAAGTGAAATCAAAATTAAAACGCTTTATGCCAAGAGGGACATACTCTTTTCGCGTATGCTGAATATAAGTGATTATATAAAGAACATTCATATAGAAACAGTGCGGGAAACCTTTTTGACTGAAGTCGAAACGATAGATTCTTTATGAATGGATTACGAAAAAATATTAGACCAAATTAATCATTTGGAATTACAACTCGACCCGAAATACATAGTGAACTACCAACCGCTGCTGGCATTCGAAGATATGTTGTGTCGCGTGAAAAGAATTGCGAGATCCCTACTATCTCAAAACGAAGCAAAGCCGGAAAAACAGGTACGTCCAAGCGATTCGATTAGGTTGCCGCCAATAGATATTCCGGTATTCAATGGTGATATTAAGACGTGGCCCTTCTTCTTCAGTAGTTTTCAAAACAATATACACAATAACCCATCGTTATCGGACGCCGAAAAATTATATTACTTAATCAGTAAACTTAGTGGCAGGGCACAGTCGATCTGCTCTGGTTTTACACCTACAGCAAACAATTACTTATTAATATTCGAAACGCTTAAAACTAAATATGAAGATAGGAGAATGTTAGCTTCCGAATATTTGAACCAGATATTCGATCTTAAACCTATATCATCCGCGAACATCAACGGCTTAGAGCAATTTCTAGATAAATTTGTGGCATCGGTGGCTGCACTTAAGAATTTGAAATTTAATGATCTTATGGACGTGGTGTTTCTCCATATTGCACTGAAGAAGTTGGACCCCGACACCGTGCGTGCGTTTGAAATGGAGCATCGTAGCTCGGAGATGCCTTCCTTTCATTCATTAGCATCGTTCGTGCGAGATCAAATAAAGGTGATGCAGCGCTCTCCGAACGTTAAACAGGAGATTAAAAGGTGCGTCGACCGTAGACAGACTCAACCATCTAAAATAGCAGGGTCGTTAACTTACGTAACCGCTACGCCAACATCACTCCAGCATACTTGTTTAGTATGTAAAGATAGACAAGGTAATTTATATAATTGTGCGACTTTTCGTAAATATTCACCAAGCGAGCGTTATAAATTAGTAAAGACAAACAACCTATGTTTGAACTGCTTAAGCGATAAGCATTTAGTTGCAAAATGCAATTCGAGTTCCGTATGTAGCAAGTGCGCCAGAAACATCACACGCTATTACATTTTGAAAATAGCAACATAGCGGCGTCAAGTAAAGCGGATAAGGAATTCGCCCCTACTAAGGTCAACGATTCTAGCGGTCGACCTGGTAATGTCGCTCTGTGCTCATTGGCAAATATGGGAGCACAACCTCCTTCAACCGTGTTACTGGGTACGGCACGTATTTTGGTTAGGGATTCGCGTGGAAACGAACAAAGCGTCCGTGCACTGCTGGACAGCGGAGCCCAAAATAGCTTTATAACGCGACAATGTTGTCAGCGCTTAGGCTTAGTAATAAATAGGTCACTTTCATGTCCTGTAATTAAAGGCATCGGAGGCACTAGTAAATCGACACAGGGATATATAAATTTAAAAATTTATTCTCGGATAGATCGTAATGTTAACTTTGATGTAAATGCACTAGTAGTAGATAGGGTCACTGAACGGTTGCCAACCGTTTCGGTTGACACCTCGGCAATGATTGAATTTAAGAATTTGACTCTGGCGGACGACACTTACGCCGTTCCTGGAAACATAGACATGCTCATTGGAGCATCGCTTTTCCCTCATCTTTTGTTAAACAATAAGGTCAGGGGCAACTCTTCGCATACCGCGCCTTACGCACTGGAAACCGTATTGGGCTATGTGATCCTTGGCTCCGCCCCCATCATAGATAGTATTTCGGCAACCTCTTATTGTGGTATGGCTGTCGAACCGCTCGAGTCGTTAGTCCGCAAATTTTGGGAGATGGAGGAGGTGAACGTCCCACCCATAGCTAGCTCAGATGACAGGTTATGCGAGGAAATTTACGTCCGCACGACCACTCGTGATCGCGACGGTAGATATAGTGTAGCGCTACCCTTTAAAGGAGATGTTTTATCTCTCGGCGATTCGCGTCAAATGGCGGAAAAACGTTTCTACAGCTTGGAGCGTAGGATGCTCGCTTCACCCCAGTTAAAGGAAGCTTACAACGGCGTCATTAACGAATATATAAGAGAAGGTTACATATCACTTGTGGCTTCGAAATTAGATAACTACGAAGACACACCGTCGTATTTCATACCACACCACGGAGTCATTAGAGAGGACAAACTTACATCTAAGTTACGTGTAGTGCTCGACGCTAGTGCTAAAACTAGCACTCACCTGTCGCTTAACGATATCCTCTATAGTGGGCAAAATTTACAGGGCAGTTTATTTAATATAATAGCCAATTTTCGTTTGTTTAGTATAGCACTATCCGCCGATATTCGTCAAATGTTTCTTTGCATAGGGGTCCGTGAATGCGACCGTAGATTCCAACGCATTTTATATCGTTTCAACCCAAAGGAACCTCTAATGGTGTTTGAATTTAACCGCGTTTGTTTTGGTTTAAAGTCGAGCCCATTTCATGCGTTACGCACGGTGAGACAGCTCGCTCACGATGAAGGTCCCTCTTATCCTAAAGCTAAGAGGGCAATTGAGAGCGGATTATATATGGATGATTTTGTGTACTCGGTCGATAGCGTGGAGGAGGCAACCCTAACCACCCCCGAGGTCATAAGGCTCATGAAATCGGGTCAATTCGATCTTGTGAAGTGGACTAGTAATTCGCGTCCGGTTTTGGATACAATCCCACTATCACACCGTCTTTCGGCGATAAAGGAATTCGACGATTCTGATACGCACAAGGTGCTCGGTCTGTGTTGGTCACCAGAGTCCGACGTGTTTAGCCTTAAGGTAAATCCGCCCGTAGAGAAATGCACAAAGCGCACAATACTGTCATACGTTGCTAGATTATGGGACGTCATGGGTTTCGTAGCTCCAGTGGTATTATACGCTAAGCTTTTAATTAAACAACTTTGGTTATTGGAATGCGACTGGGATGACTCGCCGCCTGACAGCATTGTTCGGTTGTGGCAGCGCTTTAGAGAGGAACTTCCTTTATTAAGAGAAATTAAAATACCGCGTCATATAAACGTAGATAGAAGTAGCGCCATGACAGTCGTTGGTTTGCAGACGCCAGCGAGAAGGCTTACGGGGGTGTTGTATATTTCCACGTCCAGAATAATGGTAGAAATTCGATTAGCCTCATTAGTTCTAAGTCGAGAGTCTCCCCCCGTAAGGTTGTCTCTCTGGCGCGCTTAGAGCTTTGCGCAATATTAGTACTCACCAAGCTTATTACCGCAGTTATCAGCGCATGTAGGGATAGAGTTCACATAGAAAGGATATTTGCCTTTTCCGACTCCACCGTCGCCTTATGCTGGGTTCATTCTTCACCCCACCGTTGGGATACGTTTGTTGCGAACCGAGTGGCCAAGATACAAGACGAGTTAGACACGCGGAACTTTTATCACGTGTCCGGTACGGAAAACCCCGCCGATTGTCTATCCCGTGGACTCACCCCGATGCAAATAATGGACCACCCGCTTTGGTTCCACGGACCTGCTTGGGTTCACTTGGATCCCTCGCAATGGCCAATAACCGATTTCGAACCTTCGTCAGTGTCACAACCGCCGGAAGAAAGGAGACACGCTCTAGTGGCGAACGTTTCGAGCGAGGTTTCTCCAATCATTGCTTTGGCGAACCGCTTGTCCTCTTGGTCGAAATTATTGCGTAGCGTAATTTACGTTTGTCGATTCGCGAAGCTGTTACCGCGACGTTCGTATGTCTTAGCATCCGATTACAACTATGCTAAGTCGCTAGTATTACGTGAACTTCAACGTGCGCACTTCTCTGAAGAAATTAGAAGATTACAATCGAATAGAGCTTGTAGTCGCGCCTTTCAACGCCTTAAGCCATTTTTACAGGATGGGATTGTAAGGGTAGGTGGACGCTTGTCCAACTCGCAATTGAGTTTCGACCAACGGCACCCTATTGTTTTACCGCGTAAAGACCATATCATGAACTTATTAGTCGATTACCATCATAAATTGAACTCGCACGCTGGCCCCGACTTGTTGATGTCGATTTTGCGTCAGAATTATTGGATTCTTTCTGCACGTAGTTTAATACGCAATCGGGTGCACAGATGTATAGCTTGCTTTCGGGCACGCCCCAAGCCGTCATTTCCGGAAATGGCGGAACTTAGATCTTGTAGAGTAATACAATCAGTAAAGCCCTTCACGCACACCGGGTCTGATTTCGCTGGTCCGTTTAAGGTCACGCTCACTCGCGGGCGTGGTATAAGATCCACAAAGGCTTACGTCTGCATTTTCGTGTGTCTAACTACTCGAGCGGTGCATATAGAACTCGTTGGTGATCTAAGCACAGCAGGCTTTATGGGTGCATTTAAAAGATTTCTTTCCCGCCGTGGCCCTGTAAGTAAATTGTATTCGGATAACGGTACGAACTACGTCGGTGCAAAACGTATTCTATCGGAACTACATGAGCTCTTAGCTAGCAAGTATTATAATTCGGAGTTCGCTCACATTCTAGCCGAGAACCGCATTAAGTGGTCTCTGAACGTCCCAGCCGCGAGTCATTTTGGGGGCAATTGGGAGACTAATATCAAGAGTCTAAAGAGTCATTTATACCGAGTAATAGGAGATCAAATTTTGTCCTTCGAAGAGCTAAGTACGGTGCTCGCTCAAATTGAATGCGTAATGAATAGTCGCCCACTTTGTCGTACGTTGTCTAGTGACCCCTCGGAACCGCTGGCTCTAACTCCAGCACATTTTTTGAATTTAACGCCTTTAAAGTATTTGCCAGCCGCAGATATGGATGAGAACAGACTTAGCATTTCCGCACGCCACAAATTATTAGATCGGTTAGTGCAATCGTTTTGGAAACGATGGAGGATGGAATACTTGCATACTTTGCAGTCTCGGCAAAAATGGAACACAGCAACTGAGCCTTTAGCTGTAGGAACTGTAGTTGTGCTCACCAAAGAGAATACGCCGCCTCTCCACTGGCCGTTAGGAATTGTCGAAGAGGTCTTTCCCGGTTCCGACGGAGTAGTTAGGATAGCTCGCGTTAAGACCACGGTTGGGTCTTACTTGCGTCCGGTTGTCCGTTTGTGCCCCCTGCCTCTTCCATAATTTAAATTAGCTTTTTAGATTAAATTGTAGTTGAATTTAGGTAATCTTAGCGTTAGTTAGTTATTTTGTTAGTTGATCTTAGCTCTAATTGTATTAGTTAATTTTGAAGGAAATCCTTCAAGGGCGGGGGAGATGGTTGCGCGGAAAAAACCATTGGATTATTATATTTGACGGTAGGAGTGTCAAGTCGCTTGCTCCTTTCCGAAAAAACGATATCATTCGTACCCTCCTATCGACACATCGGGGTGGTGGGGTGGGAGGGGCAAGAAGATGATTCTAGAATGTCACGTAATCATCGGAGCCGAGGACATATAAGGCACGCGCGACCGTTGCGCGTCCTCTTTTCCACTGCAGTCGTCGCTGAAACCACACCGCTAGTAGAAACCGCTTTAGCCTGGAAGCAGTCGAGCTCCAGGAGACCCGCCTCACATCGTGTGAGATATAGTCGCGCATCGCCTCTCTCCGGAGTGTTCCAGAAGAAGTTCCAGAAGTTGCAGCTATAGTGCTCAACAGGATAGAAGAAACCCCGGTGAGTCAATTCCTTTAATTAGCTCCTGCCTTACATAGTTTAACCCGCTCCAATTTTGTTGTTCTCCTAATAAGGCAGGATTCCTTTTCAGCGATTTGGCACAATAATAGTTTAGTTTTAGGGAAGAGCGAGTGCATTATACCGCATGCTATAGTAGTCGCCTTTACGTAAGCGTTGAAGCAACCGCATATACAGTCCACCCTAGTTAATATCTCGCGTAATAGGTTTAAGGTTCGACCGGGGAATTAGACTTCGGCAGCCTTAAACACGTGGCTCCACCAGAGTTATTATATTAATATGTGATCTCAGTAACAACTTACTATCCAACTGAACACCAAGATCACGCAGTTCACTTACTCTCTTTAGTAAATTATCGTCGAGCTTATAGTTAAAGAGGATTGGATTCTTTTTCCTAGTAAATGAGATAATATTACATTTCTTGATGTTCAAGTAAATATGATTTGCTTGGCAATATGAGCTAAGCCTACACAGATCCTCTTGAAGTAGATTGCAGTCTTCTATAGATTTAATAGATCTGAAAATTTTCATGTCATCTGCAAAAAGAAGAATTTCGGAATTATGGAAGCAGGATATTACATCATTTATAAATATTATAAACAGTAGTGGACCAAGATGCGAACCCTGAGGAACACCTGAACAAACTGGGAGAAATGATGAAAAGGACACTGCTTTTATTGCAACTGCCTGACTACGATTTCTAAGATAAGAAGATATCCATCGAAGTAAATCACCATGTACACCGATTTGATCTAATTTGTGTATCAGAATACTATGTGAAATTTTGTCAAATGCTTTTGTAAAATCGGTGTACACTGCATCTACCTGCAGTCCACTATCCATTGCAATATAGAGGTGATCAAGAAACTCGCAAAGATTACTTTCTGTAGACTTTCGACCTATAAAACCATGTTGTTCAAGAATTATAATTGGTCGAGCTATTTAGGGGAGTGTGTCATAAATAATTTTCTCAAATAGTTTTGGAATCGAGTTTAATTTTGAAATTGGACGGTAATTTGAAATATCGTGCTTATTACCACTTTTAAGTATGGGAGATATGAACGATTTTTTCCATTCTAAAGGAATTTCACCCAACTTCGTGGAAGTTCTAAACAAAATTGCTAATGGTTTAGCTAATTGACGATAACATCTTTGTAAAAACAAGGGTGGAATGCCATCAGGTCCTGGTCCCTTACTGACATCTAAGAGTTTTAAATACATTGAAACTTGAGGGACTGTAAAAGTTACCGAATTTATACTAATCGAGTGCGCGGGGTTAGAAATCTGAGTATTATGATTTGGAGTATTAACACTAAAAGCTGAGCTAAAATGAGTATTGAATAAATCACATATTTTCACAGGATCTGAAGTCGTATTATCATCTAGAAACATTATGTCAGGAAGATCATTACATTTTCGTTTTGATTTTACAAAAGACCAAAAGAATTTACTATTAATACCAATCTTATATTCAGCATTATTGATAAACTTGTTATAACAGTCGTCCTCCATTAATTTTTGTCTCTCTCTTAGTATGGCAAAAGACTTGTAATCACTATCCTGTTTATACACCTTCCACTTGCAATGAAATTTTAATTTTACATTTACAATTTTAATCAATGCGCTATTATACCAAATTGGGTACTTAGTGTTAAATTTAATAGTTTTAGTAGGTACGTGTTTTTCTATTATATTATTTAAAATGTTATAAAAATTCGACACAGAGACATCGATATTACCGTCACTCAAATTAGATTCCCAGTCTATTTGCGAAAGATTTATATTTATTTCCTCATAATCGGCATCTCTATATAACTTGACTGTGTGAGCCCGAGCCTCGAGTAGTTTCTCATGTGATTTTAAAATTGTAAACTCAAAAGCTGGATGGTGCGAATCCTCTAAAACTATTGGAGTAGTTACTAAACTGACTTTGCAATTAATGTTGGCTATTAAGAGATCCAAAATACGATCATTAAAATTTTTAAATATATTATAATGACTAAAATTATTAAAAGAAAGAAAATTTGCTAGTTCATTAACTGTATCCGATGAAAAATCTCCATGTAAGGTCACATCAGCATTACTATTTTTCGACCAGATTGCGTTAGGTATGTTAAAATCTCCTAATATAATGAAGTAGTCATCAGGGTAAGAGAGAACTTCATCAGAGATATGTTCATAAAAGTTTGACAACACATCTTTATGAATTCGACTTTGTGGAAAATAACAACAGTATATGTTGCATCGTGTATGTCGTTCAAATGAAATAGAAACACGAATCACGTCAGCAGCTGAATCCATTAACGGGATGCATTCAACGTTAGTGACCTTTAGCTTACGTCTCATTGCAATCAGAACTCCTCCACCCATTGTATCACCTCTGACTTTGTAGTTACGATCACTTCTATATACGTAATACCGTGCGTCAAATAGTTCTAAGTCGAATATACCCGAATGTAACCAAGTTTCAGTGAAACAGATTATATCGTATTCATGACATAAGACCTTTCTGAAAAGCAAGTCAGTCTTAGTACGTAGACCCCTTACGTTTTGAGAGTATATTTTTAAATTAGAACCGATTTTATACTGATGTAAATATTATATATATTTACATCAGTGTCGTACATACTTTAGAAAGAAGTGTATAAACAAAAATGTATTTAAATGTTGTAGTAACTGTATAAATTAAATAATATGAAATTAAAACTTTCACCGAATGTGTCAAGGTCTCGTGCACAATGAAAATAAGCCTATCATACATTACGTTTAAAATGAAAAAGAGAGCAACCATAAAAATAAAAATAAGTTTATCATATATAACATTTAAAACAAATTGGACAACTACCAACAGTAATGCAAATAACATATCATAAGCCATAGTATAGTTAAAATAACAATTAATTACAGTAATTAATGTAATAATTCCTATTTTATTTTGAATAAATCCGTCATATTATTTATGTGTAAAATAGGACTAGATTCAGATTTTCTAACCATAATACTACAGTTTTTAACCCATACAAATCTATAGTTTTTATCCTTAGCCTTAATTTTCACCTGGCGCAATAAAGATTTATGTAAACTGGTCAAGTGGTCGTTGAAAAATATCGAAGATTGAGTACCAGAAAAACCGAGATCACATGCTTTTAAGCTTTTAAGTATCTTTGCCTTACACAGAAAGTCATCTTTATTATACCTCGATATAAATCGCACTATAATTGGTTTAGGTTTTTTGGATTCCTTGGTAGATGGTGCAACGCGGGTTACAAAATCAATATCCGATTTGGTAAAAGAAAAATTAACGTACTTCGATATATTCTCAATAATTTCGAAAAGATTTTCGTTCTTCTTCTCGGGAATGCCACAAATTTCAATATTGGAACGCCGTGCCCATTGGTCTCTAACATTATTTTCATGCTCCAACTTTTCCAGTGAAGATTTTAGTTTACCTATGTCATTACTCATACTATTTACCGACGTTAGGCTTTTATCATATATTTCATATTTTTCTTTCATCTCATCATACTTATTATTAATGAAAGTTAAGGACATTTTTATTTCCTGTACCTCTTCCTTAATGCTTTTAAGCTCGGAGTTTATAAAGTTCTTAAAACTAAATTCAAGATCTCTTTTTAGCCCTGAAATCTCTTGCCTTATAAAACCCCGTAGGTCACAAGAAGAGTCAGCAGATTTTTCTATCACTGACACTGGCGAAGTAGTGGGGGACTTATTCTTCGAATGTTTATTTCGCAATGTAACATTAAGACTGTCGGTGTCGCATTGCTTATGCGCTGGAATGCGGACAGGTGTACTATCCCTTTTAACTGTTTTAGGTTGCTTTGACAAACACGCTGGGCAGGTCCAATCTGACCCATTGCGAAGTGTTGGGTCTTTTTTGGATGATGCAGACACACATTGCAGATGGTAGTAGCCACTACAACTAATACATATTATAGGCACATCAGTATTTGCTACAGCAACACGACAGCAAGCATACAACAAAGCCATTTTGATTAACTATTTAAATGTAAGTCCGTAGTCTCTGCCTACCCCTCCGGACTACGAGTGTGAATGTTTTTACATATGACAATAAACGTGAAATGAATTTTGATTTAAAATCGGCTATTAACCATTACAAGTCGAAATTTAATATCGAAGGTTCAACATTTTTGTTTACGAATATCTTTCGAATATAGCATGTTTTCCACATTAAACAAACACGAATATCATAAATTTGAAAAACGAACCGATGAATTTCCGGAGGCGTCATTAACGTTTGTATCAAATGCAAACAAAGAAAACACGGGGTTGCAACGCTTTTGCAAATGTTTGTGTATTATGTACACATATGGTTGGTGCAATATGATTTATAATATTTTATTTCCTACTAGCCACCTTCCCCAGCGTCATCGATTAAAAATGTTATCAAATCTGCATTAGAAAAAATATGAGTGTTTTAAAGAACCCTCCAGGCAGTGCTCTCTGTCTGTTCCTAATGTTTCATCGCAATCGGGTTAGCCATTCTAAAGATTAACACGGACGAACAGACAGCGTATTTTCTATAACTACCTGAGCTTTCGTCTTTCGTCTTTGTTAAAATGTTACCATCACACTAGGATTATCTCCTGTATCGTGGGGGCGGAGTTTACAAACATAAATTGCACAAGAACAAACATCCAAACCCGGAACAATTACTTGTAGGCCATACAAATACTTGCTCCGTGCGGGATTCGAACCCGCGGCCCCTAGCGCTGTAACTACTGTAGCTACTGTAGCTGTCAAATGGAGCTTACTACTATTAAGCTCAAGGAGTTTTTTGAATATTACCGACGGACGCTTTAATTTAATTTATATGTATAGATGTGTATACATTAAAACTTTCCGAGTTTATTTCCGCCGAGTTAGTTTTATTCTAGTAATCTCTTACGAGAGTGGTTGCAAACCAAGTATTCACGGTAAACACAGGACGCGAACAGCCTGTTTTCAATCCCCACCGTCATTAATTTATCACGTGCTCGGCGATGAAGGAAAACATTTTCAGGATTCCTATGCTGCTATCTTTAAACATATCACACGAAACATGACAACATTAAGTTGTCTTTTTACGCTGTTATTTTGTGAGAGCGCGGCCCTTCTCCGTTCGTGCCGACTCATTATTTGATACAACTATAACACAGCCGCAGTAACGTAACGTAATGTAAAAATATAAACAAATGAAACTTAATTTCTTACATCAGAAAATACTTTTAATTTAAATATTATTTTAACATAAACTCCTCAAAATAGCAAATTTATAATGCCATTGTTATGTAGAATATCATTCTCTATTCTAACCCTAATATAACGTAGATTCGTTGAACCCCTACTAAGATAAAATACCTCGTCACCCATAAAAAGAATCTCCGGTTCTTTACGGTCACCATATAAAACACAACAGCGTTAACCTGCTATTTTACGCTGGTATTCTGTGAGTGAGAGGTCTTTCCTCGGTCATATAATCCATTCTTATTGCAACCACAACACAGTTGCAGTGTGGCTTTATTATTTCATAAATAATGGATATTTCAATGGTCATTATGTTATCACCTCCACTCTTTAAACTGATACACATTACGTGATGCGTTGACCACGGCAGCAGAAATAGGTGGTACAAATCTCGACGGACCCCTAAGGAGTACAATATTTGCTACATATTAGTAATACGAGTAACAAAATCTAAAATTTTTACTTTTAATAAAAGTGAAAACCAACTTCAAAGAACTAAAAATTTTTTTTAGTTGTTTCGTTTCGCGTCGTTTTTTTTTTTTTTTTTGATTATTTTGAGTAGTACGAACTTCGCAAGTTGAAGGTTATAACTGTCATTTAAACAATTACATTAAAACACAGTTCCCGATTTCCTGTTTAGCGTGGAACTTTTTTTTTTATATTTAAATATGGTTGACTTATGAACTATTTATTCATTAACATCGTCTTTGTTATAAATCCACTACTAAACGTTGGTTTTAGAAATTGCCGCAAAACACAGTCCAGAGCCACCTGCATCTATCGACTTGCTGCATTTTTGATCAGGTTGTGGCGTCCAGTATTCAGTTTTCTTGTACAAGAATTTGTGGTTTTTCAACGGAGATGATCTTAAACGTGTTTAAAGGCTGCCCACTTTCCGGAGCGTCGGTGCTTCACGTAAGCCATAAATCTCAATATATGTGCCAAATTTGAAACGTTTATGTGAAATAGTTTTTGAGTTATGAGGGGGTCAAAAGTGGCTCCAAATGGTTCATGTAATATTACACACGGTGCGGCGAGCCGTTCTGCTTGAACTTGGCTTGACACGCTACCGCGTGTCTAGATGTTCTTTTTCGCGGGTTTTAATCGATGTTTTTTTTATAGGATAAGATGACAAACGAGCACACAGTCCACCTGATGGTAAGTGGTTGCTGTGGCCCATAGACATCTACATCTATCCTCGATCCTCCTGTTTGTCTTTAAATACTCAGTAAAGTTGTATCCAAATCCCACTGCCCCAGCAGGAAATCTCTTAACGCAGCTTAAATGCATGTTGATGAATTTTACAGATTTTTTTATTTTCCAGACAAGCAGTTCCCTCAGCAGTTTCCTCGCGGTATTTTCCTTCACCGCCGAGTATTTGGTAAATGAGCACTGAAAGTTTGACTTAGCATTTAACCATTTTGTACCTGTGTTGAACCAAAGCTACTGGTGTACTTTAAAATTTACTAAGAGCGCTTAGTTTAATATCTTCCAAGGCTTAGTATAAAATAGGCTTTTACAGAACTTAATGAAAACCCTTAATATGGGTTAATTTATGGTGAACGTTAAATCTCGTAATAAACATGCGTGCAGAGTGTAAGTGAAGGTATCAGAGCTACGGGCCCAATGTAGGTAATTAGTCACACTTCGCGCAGCATTAGTTAAAATGAATCAATGTGCGCGCGTTTATTACATTTAAAACTAAAAATTACGCTATAAGTAAATTATAGATACTATCAACTAGTGCTTTATTATGCAATAATTAATGCTCTTTACAAATTTCTTTAGTATTCTGAAATTAAAACCGTACCCAACTAAATTATGAGTAGCAGTAAATAATTATAAACTCATACAGTACGGTGTACATTAATACGAGGGTGGATTGAAAAGTACTCGGCCTAACCAAGAAAATAAAGACATACTAAATCAGTTATATTTTTATTTTTCTACATAATCACCATCAAGTTCAATACACTTTTGCCACCTCCCCTTCCAAGCATTTAGACCGTTGAAAAAAAATGATTCTTCCTTAGAGTCAAAATATGCGTCTACAGCTGCTTTGACCTCGTCGTTTGTCGAAAATCTTTGACCTCCCAAGTGCTTTTTTAGGTTAGGGACATTGAGTTATAATGTACTACGTACTAGAGAAGCTATTCCAAACAAAAATTGTGCACTACTCGTATGTCTTCGCGCATGCGCGGTAATAGTAGAGTCGCGCATGCGCAGTTGGTATAAACGCGCATTGCGCTTGCGCGGTCAGTTTTTGTTATTATAGATTATACGTAAGTAGAATGGTCAGTATGTAATAATTGTTTATTTATATTGTATTGTTAATTATATCGAGTACAATTTTTTAAATTGTTTTTTATTTTGTATATGTGCTAATTTAATATAATATTACATAATATTATGTCAGAATTACATTTTAATGATATTTTTATCTGAATATTTTAAAAGGTATCTATGTCAAATATAAAAAAACGTACTAAATGTATGTTTAACAAAACTTATTAACATAAAATTTAAATTACAAATATATTTATTTAAATTAGAATCATAAATGTTGTAAATAATCGTTCATAAATGCTGGGCACGCGAGAGTTAAAAATGGACGAATTTATTCCACTTTGACTTTGATGTGGAAACTTAAAAATAAAATAAAAGAATAATAAGCGGATTTAAACATGGAAATTTTTGCCAAATCATAATAACTTATATATGTTTCTATAAAAAAAATGTGTATAATAATATATTCGTCCTATACTTAAGTACCCACGGAAATGTCGCATCTGAACATATTAATTTCATAATCTATATTCAGTGACACGAGATGGCGTCTTAGGAATAATTTGTTTTATTATTAATTTATAATACTTTTTTATTGAATAAGTATCTTATTAACCGATGAAAAGTAATTCCTTGGTTTTTACTGACATTTCTTGAATTATTTGTGCAATATCTAAGTACACAAGACGGCATATTTTTATCAAGAGATTTTTTTTAAATCAACACAACACGTGACAACTCTACAAGCGCCTAGCGAGTGACTGATTAAAGTGCAGTGCATGAACCGCAGTTGAGTGGAACAGAGTAGCTGAATGCGGTGTCTCCTCTAGTACGTAGTACATAATAGCTCAATGGTTAGGGAACAGAAAGAAGTCTGATGGTGCCAGATCAGGTGAATACGGCGGATGCGGTAACAGTTCAAAGCCACAGTTGTGAATTTCAGCCATTGACTGTACTGACGTGTGAACACGGGCGTTATCTTGATGAAACAGGACTTTTCTTCTGAGCATTCCTCGACGTTTTTCTTTTATTTCCTCTCGTAAACGACGTAGTAAGGTGCAGTAGTAATCAGAGTTTATAGTCTGACCCCTTTCAAGATAATCAATCATAATCACACCTTTTGAGTCCCAGAATACTGAAGCCGTCACCTTATTTGCCGACAAAATCGACTTAGCCTTTTTAGGGGGTGGTGAACCAGGTCTTCTCCACTGTTTTGATTGTTGTTTTGTTTCCGGTGTACAGTAATGAACCCATGTTTCGTCCATAGTAACAAAACGATTCAAAAAATCATCTGCATCGGCTTCAAGTAACTCCAAACAGTCGCGTGAAATAGTCAATCGCGTCCTTTTTTGTTCAACTGAAAGCAGTCGCGGAACCCACCTCGCAGACACCTTGTGGAAACCCAACTCGTTGACAATGATGTTTTGAGTTCGTTCATAAGAGATGCCTATAATCTCGGCTATCTCTCTAATTTTTAATCTGCGGTCTCCCATTATTAAATCAAGTACTTTTTTAATATTTTCGTCAGTAGTTGACGTCGAAGGCCTTCCAGAGCGGGGTTCATCTTTCACACTCTCTCTACCACGCTTAAATTCTGCTATCCATTTTTTGACGGATGAATATGACAGAGCACAATCGATTAATGTACTGACCATGTCATCATGGATGGCTTTTGATGATAGCCCCTTCTTATGGAGGCACTTAATGACGGCACGCTGCTCGATTTGCTCCATTCGCGGAAATTATGTCCGATTACTTTGTTAATAAATTTATAAAATCACAACTAATTATCGCACACGTTTCGAACTTCACATAATGAACTAGTCTGAACTGAACTAAATAATGTGGGTAGATTTGATTTTTAGAATTGAATGGATGCGTGTTAGGCCGAGTACTTTTCAATCCACCTAGTACATACGTGAAGCCAGACAATAAAGAAAAACTTAACAAAAAGCAACAGTAACAACCGCATCGATTTTACAACCGCATTGTTAAAATCTAAAATGGTGAACAAAATATAAACAGTTTATAAGAAAATATGTTACTTGATATTTTCTTCAATCTATAACCAATTTTTATTATACTTTTTTAATCGACAGATTAAGGGGAAGTCACATCTAAATTTAGAGAAAAATTCCTTACCTAATAATGAAGAAATAGGGGTTGAATCAATCAATGTAACTATTTACACGACATACTAGTTTTCACGCTTTCATGCATAATATATAATGTAATATATATTTATAATAATAAATGTTACCTTGAACCTTAGAATACTATAATACAAAATAGAATGGCTGTCAACCTTATTTTATACGAGGGTAGGCGTCACCGGGAGCACACATACAACAATTACGTCGTATTATCAGTTAATCACTACTCCACTCCACTCACTACTACATACCCGATTCGCTGTGTTGACAGACCGATTATAATACATATTTATTTGTAAATAGCGCGCAATTTGGCATTTTCTAAATAATTTGCATGCGAAATTTGGAAACGATTGTAACGTCAAAACGCATCTCGCGCTGACATTTTTATACGTGTGAATTGACGTGTTAGTAGCATTTTAGTGGCTACACGAGCTCCGCTCACTGCCCCGTTCTATTATGTATGTATTATAGTATTCTATCCCATGAACACCTGTCCAGTCCAATCAAAAGGGTCAACTTTATCAAAAAGAAGATACCGACCTAAAAGAACCAAAAAATAATAATTCTTGTTCTTGTGAAAAATATTTTTTTGTTATATAAGGTTGGCTTTTGCTGTTTATTAAAATTTTATTAATTATTTTAAATACGACTTAACTGGAAAAAGTACAATAAATAGAACTACTTTATTTTTACTCGATTTTCATTATGTATTCAAGAATACGTAGCTATTCTTCGTATTGGTCAGTGCAATTCATTGATCATTTCCTTCCTTTGCTTGTACTGACCGCAGAATTAAAAAAGAAGTATAATGCTAATTTTAATATTGGGTCTTTACATATGAAATTAACTTTTTGTCGTTTTGTTAAGAATTCCAAATTCAAATTTATAAATTCATTTAGACATCAGAGTTTTGAAAACAGTCATTCATTGGTTTTTTCCTCATTATTTTTTTCTTTGGCGTCGCCTATAACCGCGCAATGGGAAACATGAAATATCGGTATATTTAAGAGTAAGAGAGAGTGGCTCCGGTGCTGCAGAAACAGTTCGAAGGATTAATGAAATGTACGGTGCTGGTGTCGCATAAGAAAGCACGGTACGTTTTTGGTTTCAACGTTTTGTGCTGGAAATTTCGACATTCAGAACCAACCCCGTGGACGGCCATCCATGCCGGCGATCCATCAAAAAGCACTTCAAACATAGCTGCAGGCTTCGGGGTAAGTGATAAAACTGTATTAATCCACTTGAAGCAAATCGGGAAAATAAAAAAAACTTTAACGATGGGTACCTCAAGAATTGAGTAAATCGAACTTGCAAACACGTGTCGACTGCTGTGTTACTTTGATCAACCGACACAAAAATGAAGGGATTTTAAATCAAATCATTACTTATGATGAAAATTAGATACTGTATGATAATCGGAAACGCTCATCGCAATGGCTGAACCATGAAGACCCAGCCAAATCCTGCCCTAAACGAAATTTGACTCAGAAAAAGTTACTTGTAAGTGTTTGGTGGACTAGCGCCGGTTTCGTTCACTAGAGTCTTCTTAAATCTGGCTAAACGATTACGGTAGATATCTATTGTCAGCAACTGCAAATGAATGAAGGAAGAACTAGCTGCTAAACAACCGAGCTTGATCAATCGCTCTAGGCCACTGCTGCTTCACGACAACGCAAGACCAAACACTGCACAACAAACAACCACTAAGTTAGGGGAGATACAATTGGAAAATTTGCGACATCCACCGTACTCCCCGGAATTTGTTCCAACAGATTACCACTTTTTCCGGAATTCGGACAACTTCTTGCAAGGAAAAAAATTCAACTCCGATGCGGCAGTCCAAACCGCCTTCAAAGAGATTATTGATTCTCGCCCCCATGATTTTTTTTTAGTAAAGGGATCAATGAACTACCTATGAGACGGCAAAAGTGCATAGATAACAATGGATGCATTCTTTGATAAATTAAAAATATTTTACAAAAAAATTGACTTTATATTCCTCCCGTACAAAACGCCAATTTCATATGTAAGGAAGTGATATTAAAGTATTAATTTTAGCCTTCATGTTTTTCTATGCGTATATATTTCCCTGTTGAACTTATAAAATGAAAACAAAACTGAAAATACAATATTTCAGTCTCCAGAGTAATTTCATAATTTATTAACGCACGCCAAGACGTCATTCTTGTCGTGTGTACAGATTTCACTTCCAACGACTTCGTATAAACTCGTTTACAATATAATTAAGGCCGTAAATATCGGTTAATCTAGCTGTTACCTAAATCAGGCGGGATACATGCGTGTTCAATGTAAGTTAATGCGTAAGGGGATCCGAGAATAATGTTGTTAATTAGTTATATGTAAGCGAGAGTACTTAAGATATGCCTCTCCCAGGGCAGATCCAGAATTTCAATATGGTTGGGGGGGGGGGGGTGTCTCGGGCCTCTGCTAGGTTTCGGAGAAGTTTAAAGTAGGTGTAGTATAGGCAATGTTTCTCCCTCTTGCAAGCTAAAAAACTGGTTTTAAAAATGTTTTTTTTTATTCGTTTTTAATTTTCGACGTTCCGACTGCATTGCAGTAGCAATGGTGATGGAGCCTGCCATTACATGAGATTTGATATGCCACAAGTCGTCACGAAAGAACATTGGTTCCTACCGTAGATGATATACATGAGGCTATTAAAATGGAAAAAATCTTATATTAATATAGAAACCGACAGGATCCCCACCAGGTGGTAGTATCCTTGCGGGAATCCTGTAATTAAAACTAAACCCAAATATACCAATGCAAAACTTCAAGATACATTAAGCTTATTCTGTGTATATCGGACCAAAATTAATAATTAAAGTGGCACCCGAAACGTCTGGAATTAAAAGCAAACAAAAGTAAACGCCATTAAATCTGTAAACCATTAAAAGAAATCATTATTTATAATTAATAATTTATTTTCCATTGATCGATCAAATCCTTAAAAGATAATACTTATCGAATCATTTATAAAAGAGAAATATTAAAGAAGAATAAGATTAAAATTGGCACAGCTGTAAAGAGTAGAACATTATATATATTCAAAGTCAAAAAGAACACAATACCAATTTGCGAGATTGAGCAACTCAATAAGTTAGTAGCGCCGAGTTTTTTCGGCTACAAGAATCATCCCGGCAAAGCCACTCCAATAAATAAATATGTTATAGCCTTTGCAAGCGCTTGGACATCCCCACAATGGGCGTTCGTAAAAAGGGTAGTTCGCGAAAATACATGGACTGCTTTTGATAAAAGGGCTATTGTGTTTTTCTTATATTGCTACTCGGTACAGATATTACGTAATATGTTATTACATATTTACAATAATATTTTATTAAACGTATGTGACAAGAGAATTTACTGCACACCTAATGGTTAGTAGCTTCTGCAGTACAGTTGGATACCTGCAGCCATCTTAAACAAGTGGTAAAATGAAAAATTTTGTAGGTACAAACGTTTTTAATTTTATTCAACTTTTTAATTTTGACTTCAATATAAATAATATGAGAATATCACCAATGTAGTCGAAGTAAATTAAATACATATTATTAAGGATAATTAAAAAACTACTAGTTAAATCTTGATTAAATTTATATGAGACTATATGAAAAGTACCAGCTTTCAAATAAAAAAAGAACCATCAAACTCGATTCACCTAAAAAAATTCTAAGTCCCACTGCTGGGCACAGGCCCGCTTTTATTTCTGAGAGGGTTTTAGGGCAAGGAAGTGTCCGCCGCACTTTCCCAATGCATGTTTCTTTTTCTTATAGCTTATATATTTCATAGGACATAATAAATGCTGCAAAGCACTATAATCATGTCACTGCTTCAATCAATATCACAAGTATGAATCTGAAGCATTCAAATTATCAGAATTTTAGTTATAGTTTGCAAAATTACTGTAACTGAACTGAAACTTCACATGTTAGAGCCACGCTGCAACTATGGTAGCTATACAAAGCTGCAGCATGAATAGCTCAGCTCGGCCGAGGTATGATCACGTTCTTTGTAAAATACCAGTCAAATGCTGCTGAGTTTCGTATAGTGAGTTATGAAGAAACGGAGACCCATTTACTCGTACCGGGGTTTAAATGAAATTAGTTATTAGGGATTATATCACGTATATTTTATATTTCCGACGTTTCGAGCACTTTACAGCACCGAGGGTCACTTATGGGTGACTGAAGTATTCGATGTCTCAATTTCATAGTTAACCACGGCTACTTCAAGATAAAAATTATTAATTTTTGTTCCGATCTACGCAGTGTGGACTTGAAGTAGTATCTTGAAGTCTTACAGTTGTATGCTTGGGTTGGGATTTAATCCTATACTATTAAACGAGCAATTCTTGTATATATGTATATATATATATAATCGGGATCTCGGAAACGGCTCCAACGATTTTCATAAAATTTAGTGTCCAGGGAGTTTCGGGGATAATAAATCGATCTAGCTAAGATTTATTTTTAGAAAATGTCTTTTTGTCCGTGTTTTTAGGCAATTAAAAACTGCTACAATATAGTTAGAATAAGAAGGTAAATTTTGACAGTTTGGTAATGATTATAAATAGCTTATTGGTATAATGGGCGGTCACAAAATCGTAAAACCCCGGTTCGAGCCCAGACCGACCGACCGACTTTTTTATTTTTTTTTTCAAGTTTCTTTCTTTTTTGAGAAAATATATTTTTTTCGAGCCCTTTTTTTAGTATTTTTTAAAAACACGAAAATTTAAATAAAAATAATTGCACTCATGATTTTTTATTCAAATAACCAGTTCAGTTTTTTCTGTTATGTCGCTAAGATCAAAAAATATTATTTATAATTCATCAGTATGTAATTTGTATCTAAATATAATTTCCAAAACATACGAATTAAAAAAATCGAGCGAAAAATACCGAGCAAAGCTCGGTCAACCGGGTACTCTTATTAATTATAGAATTAGAATCCCGAGAAAATGGTAGCACGCAGTCATCTCTCTATTGAAGTTATGATGTTTTTTTTTTTATTTCAATAGCCTCACGAATCATTCTTGGAAGGAATCGGTGGGATTTGTGGTCTATTAAATCTGGTGTAGTGATGAGGGTGATCTTGTACGTTTTCAAAGACTGCAGAATTCCCGGAGCGTCGACTCTTCACATCAGCTACGTGTTCTTCAACGCGAGTTTTTACTGATCGTTTTTTGGCCTATGTAAGAGAGACCACTATCAAGCCTGTACACTCCTGCATCTTGCAGAGAAACATTACACCTGACTGATAGTAAAAACTGCCTAATCTTCTTTGGTGACTTGAAGTATGTTTTAATGGAAGCACGCACAAGATGTAGCCAATTTTATCAGTGACACCTCTGGCATTGGCGGTACAGCAGGCACACGCTCGACTGTGGTCAGCTTCACTCGTTCACAGTGACGTAAACGCGGAACCCGAAGCTTGTTGTCTTGCAAAACTTTCTTGGCCAGATGTTTACTGTCATACATTCCTTGTGCTTTCTGAAACAAAGATATACCCACGGAAGGATGGTATTGAGAGTTACCGATTAAATATCTATCGGTTTGGGTCTTTTTTCTATACACAGTGTGGCTCAAGGTGTTATCAGTATTCCGAATTACAAACACATCTAGAAAATCTAAAGAATTGTTACACAATTGAAATATAAGAAGAAAAATGATTATGGTACCAAGATTCTTAATCCTCAGGAGAGGCAAAGCATCTGCACTTTGGTTCTTAATCGATAAAAATATATAAGATCTATAGCATCCACTTACTGTCAGGTGAACTATGTGCACGGTGTCACCCTTATTCTACAAAATCTGTTTTGTTAATAACTGTTTGATTAATTTTTATAGCATATTTGTGCATTCACATTCACACAAAACCTAAATTTTTGAACCGTGTCACAATGGCTGCGGTTGAATCGTAAGCGATGACGCGTTAAGGGAGAATGGTGCTTTTGGCTTGAATTGAGAATTGAATTATATTGTATTGAATGATTTTGACTCTCGTTCCACTCACCGGGCCATTGTTATTATTTGTAATAACGTTCCCTATTTTATTATTTTCGTGTTTTCGGAACAACTTTTACCTATTCCGTAATTTATTGCTTTTATTCTCTTGAAAATAAGGAGGTACGTACTACATAAAATGAAATTAAGGTGATAGGTCCCAATATTTCTAAAGTTACTATAAGCCCCCTGATAGTAAGTGGTGATTTAGCCTATGTTGACCATGCTGCAGTGCACTGACCACTGACTGAACTTAAGAAATACCTTTAGACTCTTGCCTTGACACACACACACACACACACACACACACACACACACACACACACACACACACACACACACACATACACAAACACCCCCCACCACACACACACGCGTGCGCGCGCATGCGTGTGTATGTATTATTATCATAATAATAACTTACAAAAGGCGCTCAAAGATTATCAATTTGAGGCACCTTTGACTTGGTTTCTTTTTGTTTTGGGGATTTTCACCTGTATTGTGGATGCAGTTTACAAACATAAATTGCACAAGGACGGGTTCCGTGCAGGCTTCGAACTCACGACCCTCAGCGCCGCAACTCCGACTAACTTGAGCCCAAATCTATTGCACTAACTAGGTAACATTAAATAGTTTTACGTAATTTTCCCTCAAATAATATAATTATATGTTATATTCCGTGGTAGCTCAGATGGTTAACGCTCGCTGTAAATATAACAGAACGCGAATAACCCGGGTTCGATCCCCACCGGCACCAATGAAATTGTTAATTGCAATTTTAAGTGCTGATTAACCACGTGCTCGGTGGTGAAGGAAAACATCGTGAGGAAACCTGCAACTTCCTTGCCCTAAAACCCTCTCAGAAATGAGGGGAGGCCTGAACCCAGGCCTGTGGTACGCATACAGGCTGTAACTTAACTTTACTTTACTTTATGTTATATTCGCAAATATATTAAAAACTTATTTACATACGTATTTTTTTTAATATTCTACACAATAGAATTCTCTCCTATATCGTCACAAATCATCCAGACCCAGGACAGTTATTTGTAGGCCATAATTGTTCCGTGTGGGATTCAAACACGCGGTTCTAAGCCGAAACTACCGAAACTGAATCCTAAGCCACTATCCTACGCAGCCATCTGAGATGTGCGAATAATTCTATTTAGTCTATACTTATAAGTAAAGTTGAATTGTCCAGCTCGGGGATTATTTGCATGCTGTTGTAAACATAAATAACCATTTTTGAAATTATTGTCTTTGTGTCTGTACGGGCTGGTCTTCGGCAACGGCAGGTGATGAAACTTTACCTAGTCTTCG
Organism: Parnassius smintheus behrii; assembly: GCA_036936625.1. Lineage (NCBI taxonomy): Eukaryota > Metazoa > Arthropoda > Insecta > Lepidoptera > Papilionidae > Parnassius > Parnassius smintheus. The sequence continues at coordinate 47,022,749 of JAUPFT010000013.1, forward strand.
GGACGGTTTAAACAATGGTGATGAAACTCTACGAGCAGATGGATAGCAATACCAGGAAGGATTTGGGTTATATTTTATTCATAAAATTTATTTTTTAATAAAAAAAAACAATTAAATTGCAAAAAAATTTGATCACCTTAAATCTAAAAAGCGCCACGTGAATAGATCAGTCCAGGCATTGATATACTAAATATTTTTGTATTTCAATGATTCTATGCGACTCCGGGGTGGATCACGAGTACTTCAAATATATTCTATTATAAATTATACGTGAATCTATTTTCAAAATGAACCATAAATATACACGATACCAACAACATATCGCAAGCTACTTTTTTACGCCTCCGTAGGCAAACTCGTTAGCAAGCAAACACCCCATACGTTTTATATGGATATGGCGGGCGTTATTCAAACAACAGGGGGTTCCACTTTCTATAAACTACCCTAGAAAATCATGTTTGGGGGTCTAAGAGTCATGAGATTTAGGCCAGTAAGTGTTAAATCTATTTTCTCTTTTACATATATTTATTAAAGGCATTATCACCGTATATCAGCACAACTCAGAGAGCTTTGGAGAGGGATATGCTCGGGGTGTGATAAACTTAGAAATGAGAATATCCACAGTAGAACCAGAGTAACTGATATAACCCAACGGATTAGTAAGCTAAAGTGGCAATAGACCGGCCATATAGCTCGAAGAACCGACAACCGATAGGGAAAAAAAGGTTCTCAAGTGGCAACCTGGTATCGGTAAGTGTAGTGTAGGGCGACGCCCCACTAGATGGAGTAAAGACCTGGTAAGACATGCAGGAAGTCGATGGATGCAGGTGGCTCTGGACCGTGCTTTGTGGCATTCCTTGTGGGAAGCCTATGTTCAGCAGTTGACTTGTGAAGGACTGTAATGATGATGTTTTCGAAATATTTTTTTCTTATTTCTCAGACATGCAGGTTTTCTCACGATGTTTTCCTTCACCGCCGAGCACGTGGTAAATCAGCACTTAAAATTGCAATTTACAATTTCATTGGTGCCGGCGGGGATCGAACCCGGGCTACTCGTGTTCGAAGATGCTGCTACTAATCTCCTGTTTCAGTCTCCCTAGAGTCAGAGTGATTCTTTTCAATGTGGATGCCAAACTGTACATATCGTCTAATTACTAAATTATTTTTAGTTGTTTAAACATAGAGTACAGTTGGGAAGCAATAGTCTGCCTATGAATCCTTCCGGGCAGCTACCACTTAACTATGTCTGCCACCAAATAGAAGTGGTATATATATACAAAGTTATTGCATACAAATGAATACAATTATTTAACAATATCGTTATTCTAATGATTCCTCAGTTAATGCTCGCGAAACTTTTTAAAAGAGTATTTTTAGCGCTTTTCTGATATTATCAGTCAAGAAATTCCAAAAAAGTAAGATGAGTAGAAATACAAACCTTGTTGTTAGAGGAAGATCAAAGAACCCTATTATGTTCCGAACTGAACATTATAGTTCAATTCAATTCAATTTATTTGCTATTTTTGTTGTAAACATTTGGCCTTAATTATGAAAAATAGTTCGAAACAAGAACCCTGCTGCTGATTGCTGAACAAATATTGGCAATCATAATAATAATAATAATTTATTATTATGATTGCCAATAAAATAATAATTTTATGGATGATGGAATATGCAAAAACGCGCAAAGGGCCGCTGCCTGGAGGTCGCCAGGGCGCGTCTGGAGCTGGCGCTGGACGCGACGGCATGCGAACCGCCAGCCGAGCGAGAGGTGCTGCACGACCACCCATCAGCCCCTCGCATCCATCATCCCCACCAGCTGGCTTGGTGTCGGCAGGGTCTTCGCAGGCCCAGCAATCGGCACCCGCCACTGGTGGAGTACGCCGCATGCGATGGACAACCGAAATGAATACTAACGCATTGCGGGCGTATTTTAGGGCGAAAGGGGGAGAAGTTGGAGGTTTGGCGTATCGGGCTAGGATGCATCGTCTTTTTGCTGAGCTGGAGCCATCTTTAACCGTCTCAGAGCAAAACCTAGCAGACCGGGTTCGGTATATCTTGCGCTCAAATATATTTGATGTCGCCGAACTCGAACGACTACGACGTGAGGCTGTTCCCTCATCTGATGAAAATGCTACCGCTGAGGATGCGGCGCCACAAATTGCAGAGCAACCCGCAAATGTGAATGCCGCCGGGAATACCCCAGTTGTGGTTGATTCAAACGATGATGGAACAGTCGCCCAGGAACTGGAATTAGAGCATATGAGGAGTACATTGGAAGAGGCGATTGTGGAAACGCGCAGTACGCCTCTCGAAAATCGACCGCGACTACCCGCATAGCCCTAAGCAAGCGGAATCGGGCTGTCGTGAGGGCTCTGAACCCAATGCTGGTGACCTATTTGGAAGCCAGCCGGGACCTTTGCGAGACGGACTCAATTCTTTTTGGCGCCGCACTGGCAGTGTGCCGTATTATAGGCGCCAAACTTTCCACGGCTGGACGCGCTACTGGACAAAGTAGCGCTATCCCAGCCTGGAGAATAAGAATTGAAGAACGTATTGCAAAGGCTAGGGCCCTCATCGGCAGACTGATATGCTTCAGGTCAGGCAACAACAGGCCAAGGATTGTGCGCACCGTCGGGATGGCATTTGCTGGGACAAATGTTAGTTTGTCCCAACCGGATATAATGCAAAAACTGACGGAGCGCATAGACGACCTGAAGCAGAGAATCGCTGCTTGGGGAAAGCGGATTCGGCGATATACCGAGAGGTCGACACGGTTTAACCAGAATCGTCTCTTCCAGAGTGATCAGAAGAGGCTCTATAAATCGTTGGAGCGACCAATGGTAAGTGGAACGGGCCCAGCACCGAATCAGGCCGACACTGTAGCATTCTGGCGCGGCCTGTGGTCAGAGCCCATAAACCACAGCGAGGGCCCTTGGACGGAAGTTGTGGCGAGTCAGTGTGCGAGTATAACGCCCATGGACCCCGTCATTATAACGCCGGATGACGTAGCTGAGGCGGTCCGTAGGGCCCCGAACTGGAAAAGTCCGGGACTCGACGGGCTGCATCACTACTGGCTGAAGGGGTTTGTGGTGTGTCACACTGTGCTCGCCCGACAGTTCCAAGAGGCTCTCAACCAGAAGTCGCTCCCGAGCCTCTTCACTGCTGGGATCACTCATTTGGTTCCTAAAGACCAGGCTACCACAGACCCGAGCAAATACCGCCCCATCACGTGTCTGCCGACCATATACAAGACACTAACATCCATTTTGAGCGCGAGAATCACTCGTCACCTGGAATCAAATCAGGTGCTGTCGCGCGCTCAAAATGCATGTCGGGGCGGCGGTCGTGGAACCAAGGAACCACTCCTCATTGACGCGGTCATTGGCAAAGTGGTGAAACGCAACCGTCGGAACTTCTCCGCCGCCTGGATAGACTACAGAAAGGCATTTGACTCGGTGCCCCATACATGGCTAAAGAGGATCCTCGAGCTGTACAAGATTGACTGTACAGTTCGAGACTTCCTCGAGCGGTGTATGGGGCAGTGGAGTACGATCCTCTGTCATCTAGGCGAGCGGATGACGGCTGCGGAAAGCCGCATAAGGATAAGAAGGGGTATATTCCAGGGCGACTGTCTGAGTCCAATCTGGTTCTGCCTCTCTTTGAACCCTCTCAGTACTTTACTGGAGGGTTCCGGGAGGGGATTTCAGCTTCGGAAAGGAGGTACAAAAGTGACCCACCTCTTCTATATGGATGACCTCAAGTTATTCGCCTCCAGTCGCTCCCATCTTATGGAATTGCTAAACATCACTTGTGAATTTAGCAATTCTATTGGAATGGAGCTGGGGACGGATAAGTGTGCGGTCCTCCATGTTGAGAGGGGTAGGGTTGCTAACTCTGAGGGCATAGACTTATCTATGCCCGTCAACTTAAGGACCCTTTCCGAGGCTGAAACATACCGATACCTGGGTATGTCACAGAACATCGGTATCGATGAGGCTGGTATGAAACAGTCAGTTTGCGACACGTTTTATGCACGCTTGACCAAAGTGCTTAACAGCCTTTTGTCCGGTGTGAATAAGGCACACGCATATAACGGCTGGGTCATGCCTGTCCTCATGTATACCTTTGGCATACTCAGGTGGACTCAGACCGAACTTAACGCCCTGGATAGAAAAGTCCGCACTACCATGACGTCCCATAGGATGCATCATCCGAGATCGTCGGTAATGAGGCTGTACTTGCCGCGAAAGCATGGTGGGCGTGGCTTCCTGAGCGCGCTTACCATGCATAATCGCGAAGTGTGCAGCCTCCGTAATTACTTCCTGGTGAGATCGGATGATCCATTCTATAATGACGTCATTTCTAGTGATAAAGGACTTACCCCTCTATCCTTAGCCAACGAGCAATGGCAGGACCCGGCAGTACTAAGCATTTCCGACCGGGAGACCGTATGGAAGGAGAAGGAGCTCCACGGGAGGTACTACAGGGTTCTACATGAGCCCTTCGTAGATACAGTCGCCTCCCTCAACTGGCTACGTTTCGGTGACCTCTTCGGGGAAACCGAGGGTTTTGTCTGTGCAATACAGGATCAGGTTATTAAGACCAACAACTATCGGAGATACATCCTAAAGGATGGCACCGTCGACGTCTGTCGAGCTTGTCGCCATCCCGGTGAGTCACTTAGGCATGTCATCTCCGGTTGTTCGGCGCTTTCTAACTCTGAGTACTTGCACAGGCACAACCTAGTAGCCAAAATTCTTCACCAGGAGCTCGCTCTGAAATACGGTGTTGTGGGCCGGAAAGTGCCGTATTACAAGTACTTGCCGGAAGCCGTGCTCGAAAATGACCGCGCCAGGCTCTACTGGGACCGGGCCATCATCACAGACAGGACTATTCTTGCGAATAAGCCTGATATTGTGCTGATGGACCGGGCACAGTCAAGGATATTTTTGGTCGACATTACCATTCCGTATGACAAGAACCTCGTGAAAGCCGAAACAGATAAACGAACAAAATATCTGGACCTGGCTCACGAGGTGACCGATATGTGGGGTGGTCTGCCGGCCGAAATTATTCCTGTAGTCGTCTCTGCGAATGGGCTAATCCCAGTCAGCCTCTCGGGTCATCTGAGGCGACTGGGACTCCGTGACGGACCGCTTCTGGCTCAAATGCAAAAGGCGGTGCTCCTCGATACCGCCCGCATCGTCCGCCGGTTTCTTTCCCTTTCCTCCTAACCCTCGGTCGTTTGGTCTCCCCTGCCGAGGGCTTCCATCTGGTTGGGCTTTTATTTATTTATGTATTTTTGTATTTATTTTATGTTATTGGTATTTATGTATATTTATCGTTTCATTTTAATTTATAATTATATATTTATATAACCCAACCAGATGAGAAAACTATATAGATACCCCAAAATAATAATAATAATAATATCACATTTACATTATGGCATTATTAATTAAAATTATGAATTAATGAATATTTACAATTACCTTAAATATTAACGAGATCATACTATATTATTTATTCCTATTTCCTACTCAATCACTGAAAATAATTACAGAGCATTAGTAAGGCATTCTTAGTTCTCAGAGGTGACAACGCATCTCTAGCGTTCTTTGTTTAAAGTTGGCTACAGGTGTCCAATAATTACAGTAGCTACTTTACATCACGTGAACTGTAAATTAGTTGGTCACTTCAGTTAAAAAAAATTATAAATATTACTTAAAATATTTGAGACTAACCACTTGCACGACTACTTTGTAGTATTTTTACTATCACCAAACGATTGTTTAGTTGTGGTATAAGAACTTGCTCTCCTCATTCCTTCCTGAAAGGACGGCAATCCACATGTTGTGATGATTTCAATGTTACGGTGCTTTTTTATAGAAAAGTGACAAACGAGTCCACCTGATGGTAAGTGGATGCTGTGCCAAATAAACATCTATATATATCCTCAATTAAGAATTAAACGCAGATACGTTGTCACCCCTAAGGACTTAAGATGGATGAATTCTTCGTTTCCAGTAAAAAAGGTTGGCCGGATCTCTACACTCACAACACAGCGGTATTAAGCCGCTATTTTACGCCGTTATTTTGTGAGAGCGTTGTCCTTCCTCAGTCAAGTCAACCACTCGTGCTACAGCCATAATATAGTTTCAGCGTGGCTCTACCACGTAAACGATGTAAAAGAGAGGCGGCATTCACCTACCATGAGGTAAATAGCACGGATTGGCCTTTTGCCATTAAAAATACTTTTACCACCAGAAAATCAACGCTAAGCACAGTTCATGTACGTTTTTCAATCTAACAACTGTCAAGTAATGAAACTAATTTAAAGAGAATTTATCAATCACGGGGAGGGGGGGGGGGGAGAGTGTAACGTGATCGAAACGTCGGGAATAAAAGAAGATAAAATTAAACGCGACGATTTCTTAAAATAAGTTTTATTCCATGTGTCGTATTAGCGTAAACATAAGAAATATTAACCGTTAATGACGTATCTGTATGAAATAATTTCTAATAATAAAGTAGAGTAGACAAAGAGCTCAATAAACTGCGTTATGTTACACGTAAATTCACTTGTCATTATTTCGATAATGGCGAAAGTTATTCACGTCATACACAAAACAGGGCATAAACGGAAACGTTGAAATTTTAATGAGCGCCCGGGGCAACGCGTGTGTTGTATTAAGGTAGTGCACACACGCTGTGACACGCCGTACGTACTCGCACAAACTATATCAAAATTAGTAATGAAATAACACACACTATAAAATAATAAGGTGGTGTTTACCTCTAAATATTATCAAAACAAATTAAACTATACTAATTTAAACCGGAAAAACTAGTTTTCACTCATGTAATTCCCGATGGTAGACAGAATTCAAAGAGCAGTAAAATACTTGTGCCATGTTTGGTGAAAGTGGGTTTCACATGAATACGTAATTGGGAAGGGAGTGATATCCCATTAGTCGCTTTTAACGACATAATAAAAACATTATTAAATTTGCAACCTTTCCCAAACTAAATACAATGATGTGTCTTACCTGGATTGAAGAGCACCTCCCGCCCTCCCTTAATTGCATGCACTAACTCCGTCACCACTAGTCCCAGCACCACTACTCCCAACACCACTACTCCCGGCACCACTACTTCCAACACCACTATTCCAGGTAAGACACACCATCGATAAGACGACACATATTTCACCTCTACACGAGGCATCCTCGGGTGATGTAGACTCACGTGTCGTATTATTATCGATGGTGTGTCTTACCTGGAATAGTTGTATGTTTTTATTATAATGGATTTCCGCAAAGTAACGCCTGATTCTATCAATTAGCTTTTAACGACATTCTAGGCGAGTAACACAGTTGGCACATACGTCTTTGTCCCAATAGTCCAGTAGTACCAGATCAACATGGGGCTTTCAGAAAGAACTAAAATAATAATCCATAACACCGTTTCGTCTCGAAAGTAAAAAGTGACAGAGGGAAATGAACCAAAGGATTGGCATCAGCATCATCCTGACAACGACTCCAAATAATAAAAATACTGCGGTTGTCAACCCGCTTACTGCGGCAAATAGCGACGCTGCAGCTGCATGGTTGTAGCACGAATGGGTCGGCTCGAGCGGGGAGCACCACGCTCTTACAGAATATCAGCGTAAAATAGCAGCTTAAAGCTGTTGTTTAGTATGGTGAGTGTAGAGAAAGGAAGACCCTTTTTAATGGGTAAACGTGGCATTCCATCTTAGTCCTAGGGAGTGACAACGCATCTTCATATTGATTCCCAATCGAGGATAAATGCGGATGTCTATGAGCTACAGCATCCACTTACCATCAGGTGGACTGTGTGCTTGTTTGTCATCATTATTCTATATAAAAAAACCTCCTATGAGGTATTCTGTAGATGAGGCCGATGGTCATCAGAGGACTTTGAAATAGTAATATATTATAATTATTATACTCCCCTTTAAATAGTTCACAAAATAAATAAAATATATAATTCGAGTGCGCTCGATTGGCGCGCTTTTCATGCGTGATCCGCTGCACCGAGATTATCATTTAATTATTCTCATCGCCGGCATATTTTCACTAGTTAAACTTAATTATTATATTCATTAAACTGATAAATTCATTAATAAACTGATTTATGTGTAAATTTATGTGAAAATCCTTCCCGGAATGGATAAGGGAGAAAAAATTGGGTGTGCATTACCGTTACCGTTACAACTTGTTAAAGTCCACTGCTGAACTGCCTCTCCCATAGATTTCCATATACGGGGGGGGGGGGATGTTTGCCATAGTTGGCACGCTTGGCAAGCAGATTGGCAACCTGCGGTTTTTATTTTTAGTCGTTATTATAGAGACGCTGCTGCCCATCTCCTGAACTGTTGCCCTCTGTAGACTCTCAGGACACCCACGGAATGATATGGTATAGAGGATATTATTACACCTCCACTACATAATAATTGATGTGCTGTGGATTGCCAACTGCTAAAACAAAATCAACCAACACATCCCGATGTTTAAGTAAGCTAAAGTGGCAATGATCTGACCAAGAATCGATGATATGTAATAAGCTCGAGTGGCAGCCTCGTCCCGATAAGCGGAGTGTAGGGCGGCCCCCCACTAAATGGAGTGAGAACCTGGTTGCACATTTTTTATAGAATGAGGGTGACAAACGAGCACACAGTCTACCTGATAGTAAGAGGATGCTGTAGCCTAGAGACATCTAAATTTATCCTCGATTAAGAATCAAAACGCAGATGCGTTGTCACCCCAGGACTAAGACGGAATGTCTCGTTTTCAGTAAAAAACGGTCTCCGGATCTCTACACTCACCATACGAAACACAGCATCATTGAGCTGCTATTTTACGCTGGTATTCTGTGAGAGAGCTGGTTCTTCCCCGGTCGAGCCGAGCCATTAGTGCTACAACCGTAATATAACTGCGGCGTGGTTCTACCATTCAATGGATGCCGGTGGCTCAGGGCCGTGCTTTGTTGCATTTCTTGGGGGAGACCTATGTTCAGCAGTGCGCTTGTGAAGGAATTCGTGAATACACAATTTCTTTTTTTTACATTAAGTACTGATTTTTTAAACCTCATGTAAAATTTACTCATAAAATAAAATACAACATAAACAAATTAAAAATTACAGTTTTATTAATAAAATAGTTCAATTGTTTTACTATTATTTCAAACAAGTTATAATTTATTTGACAAATAACTTTCATCTGAATATATAAAAAAATGGCCTTACTCCCGTATTATATTAAGGACCTATTAATGTGGCGTTATTCATATTTAAGATAATCAAAATCCTAAAGGTAATAAAGGTATAAAGAAAGATAATAAAAGGTTATGAATAACACAAAAACTACTGGTCAGATCTTGATCAAACTTACATGAAAAGCATTAACTTTAAAAAAATCGGTTAACCTGGAATTTTTTTTGAGATAACACACATAAAAAAGAACATACAGTCGAATCGAGTACCTCCTCCTTTTTGAAGTCGGTTTAAAATTTACCCTAGATCACTCCTGGCGTAAGTAATGAAGAACTAAATTAGATTAATGACATCTTTCAGGCCGTAAAAGAAAGGGAGAATAGAAGAAACGAAATTCCTCGAACAAACCTCGAAGTTCCTCAGAGAATCCATAATGATTTCTTATAATTACGCGAACACTACACATTTATTAATTTTTTCGCATTTAATTTCAATTATTTTTAACTCCCGATGCGGCTTTTTTCGGCTGCGATTGCAGCTGCTTCCATGGTCCATGATCACATGGTCCAGCACCCATGGTCCCGCGTGACCATGTGTGCTGAAAAGCACCAAAAACGTCGGGAGTTAAAAATCATTTCAATTAAACGTGAAAAAATCCGAAAAAGTAGTTTTAATTAAATCCATATATAACTGCAATTGTCCTGAAATAGAGAAAGTCAACAGTACCAGGTACTTAGGAATAATACTTGACCAACGATTATCTTGGCATCCTCACGTAGATTTTATTAATAACAGAATCAGAAAGTTAATATGGATTTTTAAATCTTTAAGATATGTAACCACTAAAAAGCTTATCAATCAGATATACGTTGCATTAGTTCAATCAGTCCTAGGATTTTGTATCGACATGGGGTGGAGCTACAAAAACAAAATTTCTTGAAGTTAAGAGAGCGCAACGTTGCTTACTAAAGGTTATGTATTCTAAGTCGTACAGTTTTCCCACAACGGAACTCTATCAATACAGTGAATTATTATCAGTGATATATATATATATATATATATATATATATATATATATAAACTGTTCTAAAACTCCACAGGTCTTTACTATTAATAAATTTAATAATAATAAAATAAATAGAAGAAGAAACAGGTTTATTTTAAAATTGCGGAAAACCAAAACAAAATCAGCTAAACGACACTACAAAAAACAATCAGCTCACCTATATAATAAAATCCTTGAAATATACCCCTTATAATTAAGAGATTGTAAAAATGAATTATTTGATTGGTTGCAGCCACTAAGTTATACTGACAAAGAAGATCTTCTCTCAGTGTGAATTAGTGGCTGTATGATATGTATTTTATAGCCGCTGGTCTATGCGACAGTTGTAATTATATCTCTGTCATATTATCTCTTCCATATTAACTCTGTTCTTAAATATTATAAAACTTAGTTTACAATGTTTTCAGTATCTAGTTCCCTAATCTAAAAATTGTGATTTATAATAGGTAATAGTTTTCTTTTGTATTTCTTTTGTATTAAGCAGTGATTTCTGGAGGTGTAAAAGTAGCGAAAAAAATGTACCCGTATGTATTTGTTACTATAACAATTAGTACTCGTTACTATCGTATTTTTTTTTATTTTTTTTACATTTTGTATTGTTACGTTACTCGTTATTTCTGATGAGGTAACATGCTATTTTATGATAGAGCATCGAATCAAGTCGTATTGCGTTGGTGTATAGTACATAATATGTACTTGCGTAAACTGAAACAGTGTAGGTACCCATACTATGAAAAATGCGAGTAAAGAAATGCATTCGTGTTTCGTTACTCGGTATTAGATGGCGCACCCGTTACTCAGTACCGAATATATACGGTTTGATACAGCTTTAGTTATTTCAACATATATATATATATATATATATATATATATATATATATATATATATATATATATATATGTAAAGAAATTATTTATTTATAAAATTTTTTATTTATTAATAAAACTTTGTTTTTTCAGAGCAACACAAACGTTTATTTCACCGATTCCCTATAAATTACACGAATTGTCTTATATATATATATATATATATATATATATATATATATATATATATATATATATATATATACAGACTATACAGACGTATATACAGACGTTTAGCCTGGACCGCCATTTAAGAGGAGTTCAGCCACATCCACACGGACAGAAGAATTTTATATAAAAAGATGGCATGCAAATATTCGCTCTATCATCATATCTTTATCTGTTCGTCAAGTTACATTATAACAGGGTAAGCCATTATAAAGATTAGCCTGGAGCATTGAGCATTTACATGTACTACGTACGTACTAGAGGCGACACTGCATTCAGCTACTCTGTTCCACTCAACTGCGGTGCATACACCGTACTTTAATCAGTCACTCGCTAGGCGCTTGTAGAGTTGTCACGCGTTGTGTTCATTTAAAAAAAATCTCATGATAAAAATATACCGTCGTGAGTACTTAGATATTGCACAAATAATTCAAGAAATGTCAGTAAAAACCAAGGAATTACTTTTCGTCGGTTAATAAGATACTTAATCAATAAAAAAGTATTATAGATTAATAATAAAACAAATTATTCCTAAGACGCCATTTCGTGTCATGGATTATAGATTATGAAATTAATATGTTCAGATGCGACATTTCTGTGAGTACTTAAGTATAGGACGAATATATTATTATACACATTTTTTTGTAGAAACTTAAATAAGTTATTATAATTAGGCTTAATTTTTCATATTTAAATCTGCTTATTATTCTTTTATTTTATTTTTAGGTTTCGACTTCAAGCTCAAAGTGGAATAAATTCGTCGATTTTTAACTCTCGCGTACCCAGCATTTGTGAACGACTCTTATTTTAATTTAAATAAATGTATTTGTAATTTAAATGTTATGTTAATAAGTTTTGTCAAATATACATTTAGTATGTTTTTTATATTTGACATAAATAAGGTATCTAAAATATTCAGATCAAAATATCATTAAAATGTAATTGTGATATAATATTATGTTATATTATATTAAATAAGCAAATATAATATACAAAATAAATTACAAAATTTTAATATTGTTCTCGATATAATTTACCTATTTAACAATACAATCTACTATTACCTACGGATCATTCTACCTATGTTTATTCTATGATAAAAAAACCAACCGCGCGAACACAGAGTAGCGCACATTTTTTGTTTGAGATAGTTGTTCTAGTACGTAAGTACGTATTACTTCAATGGCCTGGAGACAAACAGACAAACTGGCAGACAGACAGAGAGAAAAATATTTCACAATTTTATTTTTTTGTATGGGTTAGTAATATTAACGATTATTTAGAGGAAAACCTTTTAAAGGCGTTAGTTGAAAAGCTTATTTCCAGTAGTAAATCAATCGCTCCAACGCAGGTGGCGACAGCAAAAATACTTAGCTTTACACTACAGCATGCGGACCGAAAGGGAGATTGTAAACGAGCAAAAAAGCATGAATGGAAGTTGTAACGTATTGCGGACGAGACGCCGCCATTTGTCAATGTAACCACGGACACTGCAATACCGATTTTTCTTTTAATAATTTAGCGCTATTTTTCAAGGACTTTTATCTTGATATTTTTTTTTTATTTTGTTATTTTTTACCAGAAAAATAATGTTGTTTATGGTGTGTTTACAGCAGAGCTTACAGGGTTTCTCCTATCCTTTCTATCTCTCACTTAGAATTTTTTAGCTATCCTATCGAAGTATGTGTGTACATAAACGGTTAAATAAATAAATGATTAACTTTGATTAAAACTTAACATTGATTAAAACTACTTTTACAGATTTTATCGCGTTTAATTTATTTAATTATTAATTATGTAAATTAATGCGAGGTGTTTCCGTCAATATAAGAAATCATTACATATCGTTACTTTTTATTTATATATCGTTACTTATTATTGATAGCGCGTAGTAAACGCGCTATCAATAATTTTCTACCTACGAGTCCGTCAGGCTAGTTTCCATTCTCATTATTTCTTTCTTTCGCCGAATATCCGTGTTTACACTGCTCTGAAACACAGCAATGTCTGAAGGGAATGGAGAGGAAACGTAATTAAAGCCTGTGAGGCATTCTATCTCAGTCCTTCCACACAAGCTTCCAATTACTATTAGGTGGACTGTGCGTACGCTTATAAGTAAAGTAAAGTAAAGTTACAGCCTATATACGTCCCATTCCTGGGCACAGGCCTCCCCTCATTTCTGAGAGGGTTTTAGGGCGAGAAAGTGTCCGCCGCACTGTCCCAGTGCGTGTTGGCGAACTTCACATGTCTTTGACATATTTTTTTTCTTATTTCAGACATGCAGGTTTCCTCACGATGTTTTCCGTCACCGCCGAGCACGTGATAAATGAACACTTAAAATTGCAATTAACAATTTCATTGGTGCCGGCGGGGATCCAACCCGGTTTGCTCGCGTATTGTGAAATTAACAGCGAGCGCTAACCATCTGATACGCTTATGTGGCCCTTATTCTATAAAAAATGACGTCCACTCCGACGTCCTGTCACAAAGCACCTGCATCTATCGACTACCTGCATTTCTTACCATAGTATCTTCCAACTCTATACTCCGTTTTCTTGTCACACACAGTAGACTATTACGGGCTGCTAAGGATCGTAGTGTTTATAAGTAACTATAATTGAAGAAAATATTTTTTGTTTTCATGAACACGGTCCTAAGTGTATTGAATTCACATCTGTGGATACGCATGTCTAGACGATAAAAAAAAGGAATGGATTGGGGCATTAATCTTCTTTAACGACAACACTAATGGAACAGTCGTTTATAAAGGCTGTATTTTTTATATGACTTGAGGAAACAGCATTATTTGGGATAGAAAAAGTATAATTTGATTCCCTTAGAACAAATTGAATTTTGATGTATCATTTTTTATATGGCAAAATGGGGAACAGTCTCCCTTTGGGGCAATCTATGGGGGGGCCTTATCATTAACTGTAGGTTTTATACGCTCGATGGATATATAGAATATCTTTCAACCGACTTCAAAAAAGGAAGAGGTTCTCAATTCCACTGTATTTTTAACTAATTCAGAACTTTTTTCTAGGTCAATCGATTTTGATGAATATTTTTATATTTGAAAATTAATTTTCTTTGATCAAGATCTAACCAGTAGTTTTTGAGTTATACTTAATAATGCGTATTTAATCATGCAGCAACATTGATGATGTTCTCATTTTATTTATATTGTAATCAGTTGTACAAAATTTAGAATTTTACCATTTGTTATGCAATTAAGGACGACAAAAACTATACTTTCGTATTTCCAACTTATTGTGAGTGAATGCTGTGGTACAAAGACATCTACATCTACCCTCTTAGTTATAAGTATCAATTAATGTTATTTTTTAAGAATAAACTTATTTCCCCTTCAACATATTATATTATTGTTTTGCCTCTTACTTATTTCTGCAGCAAAATAGCAATGATTGCGCGAATGTGTTCCTGTCTGAAGTATATAGAGATCCAGTATAATTGCAGGCTGTAAGGTATTACACCTTAACGTGACATTGCACCAGTAGTCCTATTTGTTAGAAGTTGACCACAGGTGGATGTCAATTTGCTTGTTTCTCAGTTTACTAAAAAAAAGATATACAGACACGTTGTTATTTTTGCCAGTAAAAGTGCCCTTACTGTGGTCATTTCCCGGTCAAGCCAACCCATCAGTGCTGCAGCCAAACACAACCGCAACTTGACACTACGACTAAAAGTTGGCACATCAAAATGCAAAATATTGTTTGATACGTAATTTGTAAAAATACGAATGCAATAAAGCCTTTTAAAGTCACAGTCTAACGAAATGTTTTCACAAATAAATTTTGATATAATCAAAGCAACAGTCTTTTTCTTTATTTTTTTTTGTTTGGGTTCGGATTATTTCCCAAAATTCACGGTGGGCTTGGTTTAACATCATCATTACATCCCTTCACAAGTCCACTGCTGAACACCTCCCCAATGGAATGCCACAAAGCACGGCCATGAGCCGCCTGTATTCATCGATTTTCCACATCCCTTAACAGATCATCACTCCACACTCTAGTGGCGACCGACGTATACTTACGCGCAAGCACGAGTTTGTCGAGTGAGTTAGAAGGTCGTGATTTCCTATGTTTGCACGAATAGTTGATATTGAGCAAAACTAACTTTACGGATTTTATTGCTTTTAATTTATTTTTATTTAAAATGTAAAATAAATTAAACGTTAAAATCTTCAGCCGTATATGTAAATTGAAATCATATTTTCCACTTTGAATCTGATTTTAGTTTTTGAAAAATTGTTTATGAAGTAACTTATTTTAAATACGCTCCTTCGTCTTAAAAATAAGTTACTTCATTTTTAAGACGAAGGAGCGTATTAAAAATAAGTAAGTTTACTAAGTCATTCACATTTACGTGCCTACATAAATAACAGTCTTAAGACTGTGTGGATATTACGGGAAAAGTTCAAGCTGCGGGCTTTCCAATTTTTTTTTTAATAGAATAAGGGTGAGAAGCGAACATACCGCCCACCTGATGGTAAGTGGATACTGCAGCCGGCAGGTGTGCTCGATTAAGAATCAAAATGCAAATGCATTCGTTCGTATTCAGTAGAAAGGCTCACTCACTATACGAAATACAGCTTTGAGCTGTTACGCTGGTATTCTGTGAAAGAGTGGTCCTTCCCCGGTCGAGCCGACTCATTCGTGCTACAACTACAGTACTAATATAACTGCAGCGTGGCCTACCACGTATTTTACCACAATTCTCGGCACCTTTCTCTTTCTTGTACGAACGAGCACCTGATGGTAAGTGGATGTTGTGGCACATAGATATTTACATTTAACCTCAATTAAGAATCAAAATGCAGATGCGTTGTCACCCGTGAGGACTAAGATGGAATGCCTTGGATTCCAATAAAAGTGGTCACCGGTTATTTACACTCACCATACAAAATACATTATTTTACGCTGGTATTTTTTGAAAACGTGGTCGTTCCCCCGTCACCCCGATCCATTCGTGCTACAATCATAATATAGCTGTAGCGTAGCTCTGCCACGTAGAAATTATTACTTACGTATATTAATGACTTACCTGACATTGCAGAGGGTAACCATGATTATTTGCCGGTGATACTTCATTAATTTACAAACTAAAACGACAATTACAACGTAGTATATAATGATATGTCTAAATTAGTAAATTGGTTTAATGTTAATAATTTGCATATAAGTGGCATTAAAACTAAATATATAAAATTAAAAACTCTAAATTTCAAACATCAAAATACAAATACAATTTCAAATGGGAAGGAACAGAATTTTATCGATACCACTATTTTTCTTGGGATCACAGTATACCCAAAGCTTCAATGGGGCTCCCATATATCAAAAGTAGCAAGCAGACTTAGTTCTGCAGCATAAGCTGTAAAAAAGTTTATAAATCCTACCACTGTTGAAACAGCTAGTCTAGTTCACTTTAGCTATTTCCATAGCATTATGTCGTATGATATTTTGCTACGACGACCCACTGACATTATATTTGTTTTGACACTGAAATTATATTTGTTTTAGAGAAGATGGTCATAGCAATCTATGATTGAATACCTAATAAGGAAACTAATGTATTAACTTTCACCTCTCAATTAGCGTTGCCAGGCGTCCGGATAAAGCCGGACACAGTTAGGCTTTTTGGTTGCATGTCCGGCCAAATTAGACGTCATCCGGCTTGTCCGGCTTTTGTTGGGCTTTTTAAATTTCACTATTTCTTTAAATTTTTCATGAATTTACAACACAAGGCTGCGTGCTACCGCTAACGCTGTTTCTTCTGCATATCAATGATATGTTGCAAACCCGTAACATTCATTGCTATGCAGATGACAGCACTGGTGATGCTCTGTACACCGGCCGTGCCAATATTTCTCGGGAAAACTTCTCCGAGTACCGGGACAAACTTGTGTCTGAAGTCGAGTCTCTGCTGAACAGAGTCTCGGATTGGGGGTGACTAAATCTAATCCAGTTTAACCCCCAGAAGACACAAGTTTGCGCGTTAACTGCTAAAAAGAACCCCTTTGTCGTTACAGGGCGCAGGTTCGGCCGCACATGGAATACTGTTCCCATCTCCGGGCTGTGGCTCCCCAGTAGCAGCTCCTTCCACTTGACCGCATCCAGCGCAGAGCGGCTCGAATCGTCAACGACCGAGTGCTTTCCGATCGGCTCGATTCACTGGCGCTGCAAAGAGATTTTGCATCTCTTTGCATTTTCTTTCACATATGCTATGGGTAGTGCTCTGATGAATTGTTCGGATTAATTCCAGCCACCAAATTTTGTGAACGCACTATGCGGCAAACGTCCCGATACCATCCACACCATCTGGATACCTGGCGGTCCACCACTGTACATTTCACAAGGAGTTTTCTTCCGCGTATGACCTGTCTGTGGAATAGTTTACCACCGGCGATTTTTCCGGACCGATACGACCTGGGGACCTTCAAAAAAAGAGCTTACTCCTTTCTAAGGGGCCGGCAACGCACCTGCAATTCCACTGGTGTTGCGGTTGATCATGGGCGGCGGTAGTCACTTAACATCAGGTGCCCCCTTTTTAATAAAAAAAATACATAATATAGCAATTATTGATATTAATATTGTAATGAATATTGAATGATTGATAATAAAAAATGATAGATAATAAAGAAAAAGTGCAATGTAGGTAGACTAAATAGCAGTAGTTTTACTAAAATAAGTGATATTCATTCCGTAAATACTAGGAACAGACACAGGATAGTAGTTAGTACCAGTTACTCGACTCCACCGAGTCAGTAATTTATTCTTGTGGCGATGTGTATGTACGCTTTGACAACAAAATGTCAGAAAGTATACTAAATTGAACGCTCAAAAATCAAAGACTTAATTAAACTAAGTTTGTATAAAGAGGGTTCTTATAATTTTAAGGAAATTATGGATGATATTAACCCCTGATAATGAGGTGATCGCTACCTAGCTATGTCTAATTTTTTTTTGTGTTGATCACTTTTTATTTAAATGAAATTCCCGCTGGTTTCTTACTGGTTCTTTCCAGGACAGAGGTTTTTCTCCGAATAAGTGGTAATTAAATAAAATAATGACTTTTATTAGTATTACTTACAATCTATAAAAAGATTCTGTTACTGTTTCCATTTGTCTTGCAACTTTTAGCCGGCCTGAGTATTTCTCATCATCGCGTTATAAATTATCGGCCAAATCGTGAAATAGCGGCGTATTTTGAAATTCAGAAGCAGACCACAAACTGACTAATTCAACGATTGGACTACGACATATGTATACGACATATACATCGGAAGTCATGAGATCTTTCTAGCATATTCCATAGTCGTCTTACAACACCCAGGAGGTAAAACTCTTGCGTCCATACGACGTACAAAGTTGAGTTTTAATTGAACCCCCAGTTCTGCTAGACCACGACGACACAAATGTCGCGGCTCCGTCATATATAGACAACACACATTCACCTAGTGCCACAGATACTGTTAGGACAACGGATGGGTCACGGCGAGCCCGTAGACAGGCGTGGCGCACACGCTTTCACACCGCGTACGCAACGTACACCCGCGTCCCTGGGCGGTTCTCACCGCCTAGAACATCAAACGATGCGAGTAAGCCGTCAGAGCCGGGGCCTGCCACCCCCTGCTCGGCCATCCGGTTGACCTACCCCCTGCTCGGCCGTCCGTTAGACAACTCGTCCACGTGCGCTGTACACTGTCATAGGAGTCATCGTTACGCTATTAATGATGGGGAATTATTTAAATTCAGCTTTTACAGCTCACGGCATTTGAGATCACAGGCCCGTAGCCATATAAAGCCGTAAAAGCCAAAAGGCTGACAACATTTACATCATCAGAAACCAGAGTTTACAATACCATACAATATCTTTATTACAGGCGCCAAGAACTTAAAACAGAAGAACATATTAGCCCATAGCAATATATACCTTAACCTAAAATATATTTTAAAAAAAACATAACTTGACAACAACAACGTACTTAGCTATATTCATACAGCCGCTATTTCCTCTTAAAACCGAATCATTTAATTATTCAACGAAATCACATATGTAAAACACAATATCGAAATACCAAATGTTGTTTCTGTATTTTATTAACTGCCCTACTGCAAACCACAAAATGAGGTTTAAAATGTTTTCATTGCTATTGTAGAGCGTTTAATTGACATTCCGCGGTCACTTACACCACTGAATTTATTAAAAAAAATGTTTTTCAATCAACATTAAATTTATATAGATTAAAAATAACTTTAGATTAATATAAAAATAAATAATTAGAAAACTTCTAAATGATGACATACACACTGAAGGACCCTTGTAAATCCTGCTTTTTGAAGTCGGTAAAAATAAATATTTTTTTAAATTTAATAATTATTTTTACCGACTTCAAAAAGCAGGAGGTATTCATTTTGACTGTTTGTATTTTTTATGTTACCCCATAACTGTTCCCTGAGTGAATGGATTTTGATGATTCCTTTTTTATCTGAAATCTGGTGTTTCGCGTATGGTCCCATGTAAATTTAAAGAAGATCTGACCAGTAGTTTTTGAGTTATCTATAATAATGCCTAATTAATTGAATTCGAAAACATTGATTCGGTCGTATTATTACGTTCGTTCGTTCGTTTCGTCGTTCGTCATCATCGTTTGAATAAACAAGTGATACAATTTTTTAATTCATCGTTTGAATAAACAAGTGATACAATTTTTTTAATTGTATCACTTGTTTATTCAAACGATTATCGTACTTATAATTATTTTTTAATCACAAGAAAATCATATGATTATCAACGGCATAAAATTATACAAACGTCACAACTTTCTTACCACTAATCAACGTTTTTCCGACCGGTGTTGTTTGGTGACTCATAAACACGTTCCATTATTTGTTTTACAATTACGAATCAATATCTAAAATACAATTACAATAACTAGAAATCTGTCCATCGCAACAGTTTGTTATGACTATATACATAGTTACGACCAAATAATTTAGAAAGATGTATCTGTTTTTTTTTCTTCTTTTTGTTCTGTTTTTTATTTAACAATATCTTGTCAAATATAGGAAGGAATTAACCCCTGGTTCTCAGTTTAACCTTTTACAGGACCTAGGATCACATTGTTTGTGCGTGTGAATTGTTGTAATTGTTGCAATAAATATTTTTTCGTTTCCATTTTTCATACGTCTTGCCGCTGTGTCATAATACAATCTTTAACGGATGACTACGGTTAGAAAGAAAGGTTCTCTTCGAAAGCCTCGAGATAAGAAAAAGGGTCTTCGGACCTCTAAACTCACCATACGAAACACAGCAGTGTTAAGCTGCTATCTTACGCTGGTATTCTGTGAGAGCGTGGTCCTTCCCCGGTCGAGCCGACCCATTCGTGCTACAACCTTATTATAGCTGCAGATTAATATAAGCCTACACACAGCTTGGTACTCGTGGTAGGTTAAGGGCAAAGCGCTTGGCAAAACTTTCACAGTGTGTGAGCAACCCGGTTCGACTCTCGCCGGCTCCAATGAAAATGTTTATTGCAATTTTATGTGTTCGGTGGTGAAGTAAAATATCGTGAGAAAAAAACTATATATGTGAAATATTTAAAAAAAAACTTTAATCGTAAAATCCGCTAACAAGCATTAAGACAGTAAGGTGGACATTTAAATCATTGAAATTAGAGGAGCCTGTCTTCAGTATAAAGGCTATAATTCTATTTTTAACATATATATATATATATATATATATATATATATATATATATATATATATATTGGTTGCGCGGAAAACCCATTCGTGTTTATTTTATATCGGACGGTAGGTGCCAAGTCGCTTGTTCCTTTTCGAAAAAACGATATCATTCATACCCTCCTATCGACACATCGGGGTGGTGGGGTGGGAGGGGCAAGAATATGATTCTAGAATGTCACGTAATCATCGGAGCCGAGGATATATAAGACACGCGCGACCGTTGCGCGACTCTCTTCCCGCCGCGCCAGTCATTGGAAACACAGCTCTTCTTTCCGCCGCAGTCGTCGTTGAAACTACAACGCTTCTCTCCCGACGCACCACTGGGGCCCCAGAGTGTCTGTCTAGAAGAAGTTCCAGAAGTTGCAGCTATAGTGCTCTACACAAATAGAAGAAACCCCGGTGAGTCAATATTCCTTTAATTAGTTCCTGCCTGATCTAATTGTTTTAACCCGCTCCAATTTGTGTTTTCCTAATCAGGCAGGATTCCTTTACATCGACTTGGCAAAATAATAGTTTTAGTTTTAGGGAAGAGCGAGTGCATTATACCGCATGCTATAGTAGTCGCCTTTACGTAAGCGTAGAAGCAATCGCATATACAGTCCACTGCAGTTAATATCTCGCGTAATAGGTTTAAGGTTCGACCGGGGAATTGGACTTCGGCAGCCTTAGACACGTGGCTCCACCATATATATATATATATATATATATATATATATATATATATATATATATATATATATATATATATATATATATATATATATATATATATATATATATATATGTTAAAAAATTGGAATTCTATGAGAATAAATTGGTCTGTACGTTAACGTCTGTGAGCGAACTAGGCTACGCTATTTATTATACCGAATAGGCACTCTATTCTTTATATATTTTTGTTAATATTAGAACGTAACTCGAGTTGATTTTAATGATGTTCTTTTCATACTTACTTCTTTACATTTTTATGTTTTAGAAAATTGACTGCTTAGAACTCTAAGGCACAAATCCAAGCGAAAGAGAATTTTGCGCCGTCATTTTGAAACTAAACAAAATTAAATACTATTAAAAGGCGTAATGAAAAAGGGATTTAAAAGTTAAAACTCCTGAAAAATATACATAATTTAATTTCCGCCATATTTAAAAACTTTGTTAACTGTGTAAAGCGTTCTTAAAACATTGTGGATATTACGGATGCAAATAAGCCCTGAGAATACGGTTTTCGTTCCAAAGCTATTTGTAATTTGTTATAGGTTGATGTTGATAAGATGGCTTCGTGGCGCAGTGGCTTAGCAATGAGATACAGCGGTAAGGGCCGCAGGTTCGAATCCCGCACGGAACAAGAATTTGTATGGTCTACAAGTAATTGTTGCGGGTCTGGATGTTTGTCCTTGAAGAATTTATGTTTGAAAACCGCCCCCACGATACAGGAGAAAATCCTAGTGTGGAGGTAACGTTTATATTTATAAAAAAACTAATACGATGTAGTGATGACCTAGTAAGAGAGAGGAAGTCGATGTATGAAGGTAAATTACCGTACATTGTCACATCCCTTCAGCAGTGGAGGAGGTGGCCTATATTCGGCAGTGGAATTGTGATGAACTGCAGTATTCTCAAGATAAGTGGCTATTAATAGGTAATAATTATTCTTCATTAAAGATGGATAAGTAATTGAAACGTACGTTAGCTGTTGTAATGTGGATTTCTGTACGGATTGAGGTCTATTTCATAATTTTAGATCATACGAGCCGATTTTAGCTCAGAATCAATATAAGCCTGAAATAATCGTTGTACCCGGCCCAGGATTCGAAGCCTTGACCTCAATACTATCAGTTACATTTTCGACCACTGGGCTAACGAAGGAGTCAAGGTCGCTGAAGACCAATATTTTGAGTTCTTATCAGGAATACTCTGCTGCTAATTTCCTATTTCATTTCCTTTTACTTCCACCTATGACACCTAAGGGCTAAGATAATGGATTCTCTGTAAGCCTTTAAAATAATGACTTCTATAATTTCTATTCAATATAAATTACAAATTATTCTTTTTGAAAGCTTATTAATGTTTTTACAACAGTCCAGAAATAAACCTTCACCCTGAGAATAAACAACAAAAAACTCAACTGAACACTTTTTAATAATTTACGAGTACAATGTAATGATATTGAATAATACATTGGAAACAAGATGGTAGCGAACACCTCATTCTCAGGCGTTTTATTAGTAATGTATCCTTTAGTATAAAAACCCCTTTAATTCAGCTTTTGTTCATTAAAAGATTTAAAATATTTTGTTCGGTAGTCTATGATATTGCACAAAGAAATGATAGACTAGAGTATAAAAAACTTGATTTAATTTTTTAAGGACGTGCTAACTGTTACCATAACGATAAAGGAAAACGTAATGGATTGCTATTTGTAGAATAATTCACAATGTTTATGCAATCCCAACTGATCCTTTTATATTAATATGGTGAAAGCATCTTTAACAATTATAAATCCCACACTTATTTGCACGTATGACTTAGATTATAATTATTATATAAACCGAACTTACATTTATAATAAAGTTCAAATGTGTGAACGTCGTGAACAGGTAGGCCCTATTTTATAAAATTCCAATCACAAATATAGACTAATATAAACTGGTAAAAGGTACTTAAACTGTAGAAAGTAGTTGCTAAGTTGGAGTGCTAGGAACTACATCGACAGTAGCAGACGTTGAGTGTCCAGTAACGCTGCATTGCCTCGGGCGACGGCCACTCTGCCGTACTATGTCCTCTTACAATCCATTCCACTTCCGTTGCAAAAATGTCATAAGATTTATAAAAGAGAAAACTCACATTCTGCTTGTATTTTTACGAGTTCAAATCCAATCCACCCCTTCCTTTTCGACACAGCACGCATTTAATACAAACGGTTTGCTTCATCTTTTGATACGCGTAGAACAAATGAGTGAAATAATTTGCCAGCATCTTTCTTTCTAACTTTCGAACTATAATTTGGGTGTTTACCATAATAATAATAATAAATAATAATAATCTTTATTGATAAACATATTACATGCACAAAACTTACAGTGGTCATTAGCCCCTAAACTAGGATATAATACCTGAATTTCAGGGGCTAGTTTCCATCCCTACTCTTAGTTCTATTACTATAATTTGTTTGTCTATGTATTATATTTATGTTTATGTATTTATTGTAAAATATTAACAAGTATTATAGTATTAATAAGTATTATTTAAAATTTAAAATTTATGACAATATAAAAGGGGAAGAAATAAAAAAAACAAATGTACACTATTGCAAAAATGTGTGTGTGTGTGTGTGTGTGCGTGCGTGCGTGCGTGCGTGCGTGCGTGCGTGCGTGCGTGCGTGCGTGCGTGCGTGCGTGCGTGCGTGCGTGCGTGCGTGCGTGCGTGCGTGCGTGCGTGCGTGCGTGCGTGCGTGCGTGCGTGCGCGCGTGCGTGCGTGCCAGCGTGCGTGCGTGCGTGCGTGCGTGTGTGCGTGCGTGCGTGCGTGCGTGCGTGCGTGCAGCGTGCGTGCGTGCGTGCGTGCGTGCGTGCGTGCGTGCGTGACCGCGCGCGTGCGCGTGCGTGTGCGTGTGCATGTGCGTGTGTGTGTGTGTGTGTGTGTGTGTGTGTGTGTGTGTGTGTGTGTGTGTGTGTGTATTAGTGTGAGTTGTTTACATGTCCAAAGAAAGAAGATTCTTCGTACCTTCATAATCAAAAATTTTCAGCCAGTCCGTAATTTTGCTTTTCACTTCAAAGCTCTAAAAACAGCACTATAATATGTATTGGATTTTGGAACAGGACATTATTTTTTCTCTTATTGCTTCGTATCGTGTTCGTACCGTGTTCGTCATGGTTATGTTTCATGTTCGTCATCACCACTAATTATCAGGTAACTATTAGTAGTGAAGCGCTGGCTTAGAATGGCTTATAACCATAACTGCCTCGTTGGTCTGGTGGTTATAGTAGTGCGACAGCTGATCATGAGGTCCTGGATCCGTGTCCCAGGTCAAACCTAAAAAATCAATTATTGAGTTTTACCGTCAAGAAATTCTTAGTAGCTGCCCGGAGTCAGGATGTTGGCGGTGTCTCATCCCCGTGCCTTGGAAAGCACGTAAATCCGTTGGTCCTGCGCCTGATCTCTTTCTGGTCGTGTCGGTTTACTGTACCATCAGATTATGAGAGTGAGGGCATAGAGAGTGCATCTGTGTTTGCGCATACACTTGGGTACTATAATCCTGTCATACGTCCATGGCTAGTCTCCGTTGAGGCAGGCCGCCGTTACCGAAAATCGGTCTGGAGGACATTATTATTATTATTATTATGGGGTATATATATAGTTTTCTCATCTGGTTGGTATTAATATATAATTATAAATTAAAATGAAAGGATAACTATACATAAATATCAATAAAATAAAATAAAAATACAAAAAAATACATAAATAAATAAAGATACAAGCAGATGGAAGTCCTCGGCAGGGGAGACCAGACGGCCGAGGGTTAGGAGGAAAGGGAAAGAAACCGGCGGACGATGTGGGCGATATCGAGGAGCACTGCCTTCTGCATTTGAGCCCGGAGCGGTCCGTCACGGAGTCCCAGTCGCCTCAGATGACCCGAGAGGCTGATTGGGATTAGCCCATTCGCAGAGACGACTACAGGAATAATTTCGGCCGGCAGACCACCCCACATGTCAGTAACCTCGTGAGCCAGGTCCAGATATTTTGTTCGCTTATCTGTTTCGGCTTTCACGAGGTTCTCGTCATACGGAATGGTAATGTCGACCAAAAATATCCTTGACTGTGCCCGATCCATCAGCACAATATCAGGCATATTCGCAAGAATGGTCCTATCTGTGATAATGGCCCGGTCCCAGTAGAGCCTGGCGCGGTCATATTTGAGCACGGCTTCCGACAAGTACTTATAATACGGCAATTTCCGGTCCACGAGACCGTATTTTAGAGCGAGCTCCTGGTGTAGAATTCTGGCTACTAGGTTGTGTCTGTGCAAGTATTCAGAGTTAGAAAGCGCCGAACAACCGGAGATGACATGCCTTAATGACTCACCGGGATGGCGACAAGCTCGACAAACGTCGACGGTGCCATCTTTTAGGATGTATCTCCGATAGTTGTTGGTCTGAATAACCTGATCCTGTATTGCACAGACAAAATCCACGGTTTCCCCGAATAGGTCACCGAAACGTAGCCAGTGGAGGGAAGCGACTGTATCTACGAAGGGCTCATGTAGAACCCTGTAATACCTCCCGTGGGGCGCCTTCTCCTTCCATACGGCCTTCCGGTTGGAAATGCTAAGCACTGCTGGGTCTTGCCATTGCTCGTTGGCTAAGGATAGAGGAATAAGCCCTTTATCACTGGAAATGACGTCCTTATAGAATGGACCATCCGATCTCACCAGGAAGCAATTACGGAGGCTGCACACTTCGCGATTATGCATGGTGAGCGCGCTCAAAAAGCCACGCCCACCATGCTTTCGTGGCAAGTACAGCCTCATTCCCGACGATCTCGGATGATGCATCCTATGGGACGTCATAGTAGTGCGGACTTTTCTATCCAGGGCGTTAAGTTCAGTCTGAGTCCACCTGAGTATACCAAAGGTATACATGAGGACTGGCATCACCCAACCGTTAAATGCGTGTGTCTTATTCACACCGGACAAAAGGCTGTTAAGCACTTTGGTCAAGCGTGCATAAAACACGTCGCAAACCGACTGTTTCATACCAGCCTCATCGATACCGATGTTCTGTGACATACCCAGGTATCGGTTTGTTTCAACCTCGGAAAGGGTCCTTAAGTTGACGGGTATAGATAAATCTATCTAATCTGAATTATTATTATTATTCGTATGGCATGATGGCAAACGGCTTGACGCTCTCAATAGCT
Organism: Parnassius smintheus behrii; assembly: GCA_036936625.1. Classification (NCBI taxonomy): domain Eukaryota; kingdom Metazoa; phylum Arthropoda; class Insecta; order Lepidoptera; family Papilionidae; genus Parnassius; species Parnassius smintheus. The sequence goes on from JAUPFT010000013.1 coordinate 47,049,773, forward strand.
GTCATTCCCCCTCTACGCCACTGCTCTCGACTCCCTACTAGTGTGCGTGTGTGCGTACAGAAAAACAATGAAGTGTATATTATACACTTCATTGTTTTGCTGTGTGAGTTGTGTACTGCGTGTGTCTATCTATCTAACGATAGTATACTTGAGGTTTTCACCGCTTTTATACACAAAAAACAACAGTTTACAAATTAAATTAAAACCTATAACAAATTACAAATAGCTTTGGAATGAAAACCGTATTCTCAGGGCTTATTTGCATCCGTAATATCCACAATGTTTTAAGAACCCTTTACACAGTTAACAAAGATTTTAAATATGGCGGAAATTAAATTATGTATATTTTTCAGGAGTTTTAACTTTTGATTCCGTCTTTCATTACGCCTTTTAATAGTATTTAATTTTGTTTAGTTTCAAAATGACGGCGCAAAATTCTCTTTCGCTTGGATTTGTGCCTTAGAATTCTAAGCAGTCAATTTTCTAAAGAATAAAAATGTAAAGAAGCAAGTATAAAAAGAACATCATTAAAATCAACTCGAGTTACGTTCTAATATTAATAAAAATATATAAAGAAGAGAGTGCCTATTCGGTATAATAAATAGCGTAGTCTAGTTCGCTCACAGACGTTAACGTACAGACCAATTTATTCTCATAGAATTCCATTTTTTTAACATATATATATATATATATATATTTACTTCACCACCGAACACATAAAATTGCAATAAACAATTTCATTGGAGCCGGCGAGAGTCGAACCGGGTTGCTCACACACTGTGAAAGTTTTGCCAAGCGCTTTGCCCTTAACCTACCACGAGTACCAAGCTGTGTGTAGGCTTATATTAATCTGCAGCTATAATATGGTTGTAGCACGAATGGGTCGGCTCGACCGGGGAAGGACCACGCTCTCACAGAATACCAGCGTAAGATAGCAGCTTAACACTGCTGTGTTTCGTATGGTGAGTTTAGAGGTCCGAAGACCCTTTTTACTTAATCGATGATAAATTTAATTCTTAATCGAGGATAAATGTAGATGTCTATGGGCCACAGCATCCATTTACCATCAAGTGGACTGTGTGTTCGTTTTTCACCCTTATTCTATAAAAAATATTCATGAAATAACACGTGATGACCACCTGTCCTTCCACGCTCGAGCCGACCCCTTCGTGCTACAACCACAATATAGCTGCAGCGTGGCTCTACCACGGCTCCGTGGCGCAGTGGCTTAGCAATGAGTTACAGCGCTAAAGGCCGCGGCCTTGAATCCCGCACGGAACAAATATTTGTATGGTCTACAATTAATTGTTCCGAATCTGGATGTGTGTCCTTGTGAAATTTATGTATGTAAACTACCCCCACGATACATGAGAAAATCCTAGTGTGGAGATAACGTTTTTTAAAATAAACTTGAAAATAGACCACGTATATAATTTTTTATAATTTTGTGAAAGTTTTTTATCGAATAGAGGTGAGAAACGAACACACAGTCTACCTGGTGATAAATGGATGCCTAAATCCATGGTTCGTGGATATCTACATCCATCTTGGATATATGGTTTATACGCTCACATACATATGCGTGAGTTTAGAGAGTGGAGACCTTTTATACTGGTACACATCTTAATCCTCAGAGGTGACAACGCATGCATTTTGATTCATAATCAAAGAAAGCTTTGATGTCTTTGAGCCACAGCACCCATTTACCATCAGGTAGTCTGTGTGCGTGTTTGTCACCCTATCTTATAAAATTATTTTCGTGTTCTAATGAGCACTTAGCTTTAAACGTTGCAACGTGTCATAAAGTTTATACCTACCAAGTCTTGATATGACGCTGTCTAAAGTTTACGTTGTCTTGAAACACATTCTGCATAGAGTAATTTAATAAATTTCAAAACATTGCACATTTTCTCCTTGTTTCACATACATTCAAGTTTTTGCAGTCAACTACGACCATTAACAACTTTGTTGCCGCCGATGTATATCGTATAAGTTTTAATCAGGTTTTATTGATCTTAATAGTAATAAAAGTTTCCTAACATCCTTTGTAATAAATTTCAAAGTTAGGTTCGGGTTAATATAAGATGCCACCTTTGTTAACATGCGCTTCCGAAACCAAATATTGGTGTTTGCACCTTCTGAAAGTATTAACATGCACATTCGTTAAGCTTTGACACATGTGCTTTGGTAAGGATAATACGATTGTAATAATATAATTTAATAATATAACCGTGTAGTGGCGGTATATAAATATACACTACTCCTTATCGCCCTGAGGGTGTCGAAAGGGGTGACATAGGGAAACCAGTCAGTAGATGGCCAGCAATGTTTTCCTAATTACGATTAAACAAATATCTGTGGTGGCAAACGTAGCAGCTATGGAAAATATCCCCGCTATGAAGATATCTACGGCGGAGGCCTATGTTTAGCAGTAGACTTTAATAGGGTGTAACGGTAACGGTTATGGGGTTACATACGTTGATTCTATAATAATCAACTTGGTACTCTTTTTTTAAAGTATTTTGAAGAATATCCTATTATTGTTTATAAAGATAACGGCTCCGTGGGGCAATGGATTAGCAACGAGCTGCGGTGCTGAGGACAGTGGGTTCGAATCTCGCTCGAATTTTTACAACTTTTTGAATGGTGGAATTGTATTTGTATGACCTACAAATAATTGTCCATTGTTGGTCTGCATGTTTTTCCTTATGAAATTTATGTGTCTACACTGTCTCCAAGTTACAGGAGAAATGCCTATTGTGGAGTAGGAAAACATTTATGATAAAAAAAGGTACTAGTGTACTAAAATATTATTTCACCTGCCTACGTATGAAACAAAGTGATCACCACAATCTTGTTTACCTCATTGCTAGATATGGGCTTCTCGCGTAGTATAAATCAAATACGAATCAAAATGCAGATACGTTGTCAGCCATGAGGACTAAGATGAAATGCCTATTTTCCAGTAAAAAATGGTCTCCGGATCTCTACACTCACCATACAAAACACAGCAGTATTACACTGCTATTTTACGCTGGTAATCTGTGAGAGCGCGGTCCTTCCCCGGTCGAGCCGACCCATTCGTGCCACAACTTTACCACTAATATAACTGAAGCATGACTCTACCACGTATAAAAACCTGCTGCCACCATATTATAGCTACAGTGTGGCTCTACCATATACAAAACGTTTTACTTTCTCAAACAGCATGTCACACGTCTAGCCTATTGATCGAGAAAAGGTATTTTTCGGATCCACAACTGAAACAAAGTCGGTCAAGAAAACTGCCAAAAATTTTTTTTATATGAAAGGAGACAAACAAGCATACGGCACACCTGATGGTTAGTGACTACCGCCGGCCATGAACAACTGCAACACCAGAGGGTTGCGGATGGGTTGCTGGCCTTTTAAAAAAGGAGTAGGCGCTTATCTTGAAGGTCCCTAAGTCCTATCGATCCAGAAAAATATCTGGTGGTAGTTGATTCCACAAGCAAGTTTTGCGAGGAAGAAAACTTCTTGTAAATCGCACAGCAGTGGATCGCCAATCATCCAGGTGATAAGGATGATATCTCCTTATCACCTGGATGATTGGTCACCTCCTATCACCTCGAGTTCTGTCTCGATGTGCGATGGTGAAATTGAGCGGCTGGAACTAGTCCCAACAACTCAATTAATTAATTATGGATTCGGGTAAGTCAAATATGTATTTAGAATCTTATTAATCACGGGACAGGCACTTAGATACCTAACTCAAGCTTTCTTTAGGTACATTGATTCTATTGCGGATATTTTCATCAGATGCCTCCCGTCGCCGATCTAGATATTTAGTATCTGACGTCACCGAGAAGGTTATAAAGCCATCTTTTTAACTATAATAAGCCAGTCTTTGACTACTAACCCCTCTTACGATCTGACCTAAATAAGCAGGATACCTAAAAGTCCTTAACTTAATTGCTTTAGTTTGTAGAACTTAATGGTTACATACAAAATTCAACACAAGAGCGGTAAATGAAAATTATTGCTTCTAGGGTATCCTTAATCCAATAATCGTCTACGAAATACATTAACTCTGGCTAAAATTTAATTTAACGACAGTAGAGACCACCTGCGGTTACACGGTCGTGATATACGCGAGCACAGAGCTTGCTTGTTTTAAAACTAGATTTAAATAGAGTTCAGCCACGGCAAGTTTTACTTCGCGTCAGCAAGGCAGCAATGACGTCATTGGGGTTATCCCAACTTAAAACCATTTGATTCAAGCCTTAATTAAAATTCTGTACACGATAACAAAATAATTTAACTAAGCAGGTTCGTAACAATTAACGTTTTGTTTTAATTAACTTCTAATTTGTGGATCAGTTTTTTTATTTGAAATATAGCTACTATCAAGAATAGTTTAAGAATTTGTTATATTATACAACACTTATATTATGCTTGCAGCACTAAAGACCCGACCAACCGTGTAAGCACCAACCAGCGTAAAATGGCAGCCTAATGATGCTGTGTTTCGTATGGTAAATGTAGAGCACGGAGATTCTTTTTACTGGTGACAAGGTATTGTTTTTCCTCAGAGGTGACAACCCTTCGTCATTTTGGTTCTTAACGGCGGATAGATGTAGGTGTCTATGGCCCACGGCATCCACTTACCATCAGGCGGACTGTATGTTCGCTGGCTTATTGTATGAAATGATTTTCATTATACAGTAAAAATAGTTAGCGGTCGTCTAGTGGTCGAATTTTGACTATTATTTATTTATTTTTTAAGTATTATACATAAAGCCAACAGTATTTTACTCTCATATCTTAGTATATATTGGATCCTTACATATGAAGTTAGCGTTTTGTCGTACTGACCATTTTGATCTGAGATATCTCCTCTTTGGTTAAGAATTCCAAATTCAAATTTAGAAATTCATTTAGCTAGTACACTTGAGTTTTGAAAACAGTTCATTTGTTTTTCCTCATTATTTTTTTCTTTGATGTCGCTTATAACCGCACAATGGAAAACATGAAATATCGGTATATTTACGAGTACGAGTTCTAATATGGTACCCATGCTGCAGAAACGGCTCGAAGAAATAATGATGTGTACGGCGCTGATGTCGCAAAAGAAAACACGGTTTGTGGTTTCAACGTTTTCGTTCTTGAAATTTCGGCCTTCAGAACCAACCCCGTGGACGGCCAGAGACCAAAGTGGATCCATCACAAATCACATCAGAGATAGCTGCAAGCCAGTAGTCGGGTAAGTGATAAAACCGTATTAATCCACCTGAAGCAAATCGGAAAAGTAAAAAAAACTTGAACGATGCTTACCATGGATGGGAATCAAACTTGCAAACACGCGTCGACTGCTGTGTTACTTTGCTCAACTAACACAAAAATGAAGGGATTTTAAATCGAATCATTAAAACAAACAATCTTGTGATGAAAAGTGGATACTATAATTAGAAGCGCTCGTTGCAATGGCTGAACCCTGGATACCCAGTGAAATCCTGCTCTAAACTAAAATTGACTTAGAAAAAGTTACTTGTGAGTGTCTGATGGACCAGCCCCGGTGTCCAAAAATTACGGCAGATATCTATTATCAGCAACTGCAAACCATGAAGGAAGAACTAGCTGCTAAAAAACCGAGATTGATGATCAATCGCTCTAGGCCACTGCTGCTTCCCGACAACGCAAGACCGCACACTGCACAACAAACAACCACTTAGTTTGATGAGCTACAATTGGTATGTCTGCGACATCCACTGAACTCCCCGGACCTTGATCCAACAGATTATCATTTTTTCCGGAATTTGGACAACCTCTTACAAGGAAAAAAATTCAACTCCGATGCGGCAGTCCAAACCGCCTTCAAAGAGTTTATTGATTCTCGCCCCATGTTTTTTTTTTTTTTAGTAAAGAGATTAATGAACTACATGTAAGATAGAAAAAGTGCGTAGATAACAACGGTGCATACTTTGATTAATTAAATATATTTTACAAAAAAAAATTGACTTTTTCCATTAACAAACATTGTTACAAATCATAACTACTTGATTGTTTAACATTTTATTTTATTTTAATTTGCTATTTAACAAGCTGATCAAATGATGGTCATATTAATGAACAGATCATTAAAAGAAAGGGGTATGAAAGTGTACGCAAGTAAGACGAAGGTTATAGTTTTTGAAAGAGAAAAAAGTAAAACGATTTGTGAAATAATAATAGAAGGGGAGTTGATCGAGCAAGTAGACGAGTTTGTATATTTGGGCTGCGTATTTAGCAGGGATGGGAGATATGATAAGGATATAGAACGACGAGTGAATGCGGGAAATAGAGTAAATGGGGTCCTACACTCTATTGTGAAGAGTCAAAATGTGTCGAAAAAGCACGTATGGCAATTGAAAATGCTGTGATGGTCCCTACTTTAACGTATGGTAGTGAAAGTTGGGTGTGGCAGAAGAAGCACGAGAGTAGAATGAACGCCGTAGAAATGCGGTCGTTAAGGAGTATGTTAGGGCTGAATCTGAATGACTGGGTAAGGAATTGTGTGATAAGAGAAGAGTGTGGTTTGCAAGATGATGTGGTGACCAGGATTAAGAAAGGAATGCTTCGGTGGTTTGGTCATGTGGAAAGAATGAATGAGGAAAGAGTGACAAAGAAAATTTATGGTGCAGAAGTGAATGGCAGAGTCGAAAAGGGACGTCCTAGGCGAAAATTTATAGATCAAATTGGCGATTTATTGAAAACGGGCCAAATTAGGAGTACCCTTAACCAACGAGCATGTATGCGTAGGTGTATGGATGTGAAGGAGGCGAGAGAGGTGTGTCAGGATCGTGCCAAATGGAAATCTGTAGTCTCTGCCTACCCCTCTGGGTGACAGGCGTGAGTGTTTATGTATATGCATGTATGTATGTATTTAACAAGTTCTTCGATTTTGACTCATTGTGTACATTATTAGGTAGTTACAATAACTAAGTTTATATTAAGGATAGTATAAAACTTATGGCATCAATTGTTTTCTCCCATACTTTAAAGATTTATGTTATATATATATATATATATATATATATATATATATATATATATATATATATATACCCACTCTTATTTATTCCCATTTGTTACACTTTAGCAATACAATTAATTGTTATTAAATTTCTATCCCTATATATATATATATATATATATATATATATATATATATGTTAAAAAATTGGAATTCTATGAGAATAAATTGGTCTGTACGTTAACGTCTGTGAGCGAACTAGACTACGCTATTTATTATACCGAATAGGCACTCTCTTCTTTATATATTTTTGTTAATATTAGAACGTAACTCGAGTTGATTTTAATGATGTTCTTTTCATACTTGCTTCTTTACATTTTTGTTCTTTAGAAAATTGACTGCTTAGAACTCTAAGGCACAAATCCAAGCGAAAGAGAATTTTGCGCCGTCATTTTGAAACAAAACAAAATTAAATACTAATTAAAGGCGTAATGAAAAAGGGATTTAAAAGTTAAAACTCCTGAAAAATATACATAATTTAATTTCCGCCATATTTAAAAACTTTTTTAACTGTGTAAAGGGTTCTTAAAACATTGTGGATATTACGGATGCAAATAAGCCCTGAGAATACGATTTTCGTACCAAAGCTATTTGTAATTTGTTATAGGTTGATGTTGATAAGATGGCTTCGTGGCGCAGTGGCTTAGCAATGAGTTACAGCGGTAAGGGCCGCAGGTTCGAATCCCGCACGGAACGAGAATTTGTATGATCTACAAGTAATTGTTCCGGGTCTGGATGTTTGTCCTTGAAGAATTTATGTTTGAAAACCGCCCCCACGATACAGGAGAAAATCCTAGTGTGGAGGTAACGTTTATATTTATAAAAAAACGAATACGATGTAGTGATGACCTAGTAAGAGAGAGGAAGTCGATGTATGAAGGTAAATTACCGTACATTGTCACATCCCTTCAGCAGTGGAGGAGGTGGCCTATATTCGGCAGTGGAATTGTGATGAACTGCATTATTCTCAAAATAAGTGGCTATTAATAGGTAATAATTATTCTTCATTAAAGATGGATAAGTAATTGAAACGTACGTTAGCTGTTGCAATGTGGATTCCTGTACGGATCGAGGTCTATTTCGTAATTTTAGATCATACGAGCCGATCTTAGCTCAGAATCAGTATAAGCCTGAAATAATCGTTGTACCCGGCCCAGAATTCGAAGCCTTGACCTCAATACTATCAGTTACGTTTTCGACCACTGGGTTAACGAAGGAGTCAAGGTCGCTGAGCTGATGCGTAGCCAACAGAAGTTTTTACCAATATTTTGAGTTCTTATCAGGAATACTCTGCTGCTAATCTCCTATTTAATTTCCTTTTACTTCCACCTATGACACCTAAGGGCTAAGATAATGGATTCTCTGTAAGCCTTTAAAATAATGACTTCTATAATTTCTATTCAATATAAATTACAAATTATTCTTTTTGAAAGCTTATTAATGTTTTTACAACGGCCCAGAAATAAACCTTCACCCTGAGAATAAACAACAAAAAACTCAACTGAACACTTTTTAATAATTTACGAGTACAATGTAATGATATTGAATAATACATTGGAAACAAGATGGTAGCGAACACCTCATTCCCAGGTGTTTTATTAGTAATGTATCCTTTAGTATAAAAACCCCTTTAATTCAGCTTTTGTTCATTAAAAGATTTAAAATATTTTGTTCGGTAGTGTACGATATTGTACAAAGAAATGATAGACTAGAGTATAAAAAACTTGATTTAATTTTTTAAGGACGTGCTAACAGTTACCATAACGATAAAGGAAAACGTAATGGATTGCTATTTGTAGAATAATTCACAATGTTTATGCAATCCCAACTAATCCTTTTATATTAATTTGGTGAAAGCATCTTTAACAGTTATAAATCCCACACTTATTTGCACGTATGACTTAGATTATAATTATTATATAAACCAAACTTACATTTATAATAAAGTTCAAATGTGTGAACGTCGTGAACAGGTAGGCCCTATTTTATAAAATTCCAATCACAAATATAGACTAATATAAACTTGTAAAAGGTACTTAAACTGTAGAAAGTAGTTGCTAAGTTGGAGTGCTAGGAACTACATCGACAGTAGCAGACGTTGAGTGTCCAGTAACGCTGCATTGCCTCGGGCGGCGGCCACTCTGCCGTACTATGTCCTCTTACAATCCATTCCACTTCCGTTGCAAAAATGTCATAAGATTTATAAAAGAGAAAACTCACATTCTGCTTGTATTTTTACGAGTTCAAATCCAATCCACCCCTTCCTTTTCGACACAGCACGCATTTAATACAAACGGTTTGCTTCATCTTTTGATACGCGTAGAACAAATGAGTGAAATAATTTGCCAGCATCTTTCTTTCTAACTTTCGAACTATAATTTGGGTGTTTACCATAATAATAATAATAAATAATAATAATCTTTATTGATAAACATATTACATGCACAAAATTTACAGTGGTCATTAGCCCCTAAACTAGGATATAATACCTGAATTTCAGGGGCCAGTTTCCATCCCTACTCTTAGTTCTATTACTATAATTTGTTTGTCTATGTATTATATTTATGTTTATGTATTTATTGTATAATATTAACAAGTATTATAGTATAAATAAGTATTATTTAAAATTTAAAATTTATGACAATATAAAAGGGGAAGAAATAAAAAAGTGTGTGTGTGTGTGTGTGTGTGTGTGTGTGTGTGTGTGTGTGTGTGTGTGTGTGTGTGTATTAGTGTGAGTTGTTTACATGTCCAAAGAAAGAAGGCTCTTCGTACCTTCATAATCAAAAATTTTCAGCCAGTCCGTAATTTTGCTTTTCACTTCAAAGCTCTAAAAACAGCACTATAATATGTATTGGATTTTGGAACAGGACATTATTTTTTCTCTTATTGCTTCGTATCGTGTTCGTACCGTGTTCGTCATGGTTATGTTTCATGTTCGTCATCACCACTAATTATCAGGTAACTATTAGTAGTGAAGCGCTGGCTTAGAATGGCTTATAACCATAACTGCCTCGTTGGTCTGGTGGTTATAGTAGTGCGACAGCTGATCATGAGGTCCTGGATCCGTGTCCCAGGTCAAACCTAAAAAATCAATTATTGAGTTTTACCGTCAAGAAATTCTTAGTAGCTGCCCGGAGTCAGGATGTTGGCGGTGTCTCATCCCCGTGCCTTGGAAAGCACGTAAATCCGTTGGTCCTGCGCCTGATCTCTTTCTGGTCGTGTCGGTTTACTGTACCATCAGATTATGAGAGTGAGGGCGTAGAGAGTGCTTCTGTGTTTGCGCATACACTTGGGTACTATAATCTTGTCATACGTCCATGGCTAGTCTCCGTTGAGGCAGGCCGCCGTGACCGAAAATCGGTCTGGAGGACATTATTATTATTATTATGGGGTATATATATAGTTTTCTCATCTGGTTGGGTTCTATAAATATATAATTATAAATTAAAATGAAAGGATAACTGTACATAAATATCAATAAAATAAAATAAAAATACAAAAAAATACACAAATAAATAAAGATCCAAGCAGATGGAAGTCCTCGGCAGGGGAGACCAGACGGCCGAGGGTTGGAGGAAAGGGAAAGAAACCGGCGGACGATGCGGGCGGTATCGAGGAGCACTGCCTTCTGCATTTGAGCCCGGAGCGGTCCGTCACGGAGTCCCAGTCGCCTCAGATGACCCGAGAGGCTGATTGGGATTAGCCCATTCGCAGAGACGACTACAGGAATAATTTCGGCCGGCAGACCACCCCACATGTCAGTCACCTCGTGAGCCAGGTCCAGATATTTTGTTCGCTTATCTGTTTCGGCTTTCACGAGGTTCTCGTCATACGGAATGGTAATATCGCCCAAAATTATCCTTGACTGTGCCCGGTCCATCAGCACAATATCAGGCTTATTCGCAAGAATAGTCCTGTCTGTGATGATGGCCCGGTCTCAGTAGAGCCTGGCGTGGTCATTTTCGAGCACGGCTTCCGACAAGTACTTGTAATACGGCAATTTCCGGTCCACGAGGCCGTATTTCAGAGCGAGCTCCTGATGTAGAATTCTGGCTACTAGGTTGTGTCTGTGCAAGTACTCAGAGTTAGAAAGCGCTGAACAACTGGAGATGACATGCCTAAACGACTCACCGGGATGGCGACAAGCTCGACAAACGTCGACGGTGCCATCCTTTAGGATGTATCTCCGATAGTTGTTGGTCTGAATAACCTGATCCTGTATTGCACAGACAAAACCCTCGGTTTCCCCGAATAGGTCACCGAAACGTAGCCAGTGGAGGGAGGTGACTGTATCTACGAAGGGCTCATGTAGAGCCCTGTAATACCTCCCGTGGAGTGCCTTCTCCTTCCATACGGCCTTCCGGTCGGAAATGCTAAGCACTGCTGGGTCTTGCCATTGCTCGTTGGCTAAGGATAGAGGGGTAAGCTTTTTATCACTGGAAATGACGTCCTTATAGAATGGATCATCCGATCTCACCAGGAAGTAATTACGGAGGCTGCACACTTCGCGATTATGCAAGGTGAGCGCTCTCAAAAGGCCACGCCAACCATGCTTTCGTGGCAAGTACAGCCTCATTCCCGACGATCTCGGATGATGCATCCTATGGGAAGTCATAGTAGTGCGGACTTTTCTATCCAGGAAGTTCAGTCTGAGTCCACCTGAGTATACCAAAGGTATACATGAGGACTGGCATCACCCAACCGTTATTTTATTTTTATTTTTTTATTAATAGGATAGGGTGACAAACGAGCACACAGTCCACCTGATGGTAAGTGGTTGCTGTGGCCCATAGACATCTACATCTATCCTCGATTACGAATCAAAATGCAGATGCGTTGTCACCCGTGTGGACTAAGATGGAATGCCTCGTTTCCAGCAAAAAGGGTCTCCGGTTCTCTACACTCACCATACGAAATACAGCAGCATTAAGCTACTATTTCACGCTGGTATTCTGTGAGAGCGTGGTCCTTCCCCGGTCGAGCCGACCCATTCGTGCTACAACTATACTATTAATATAACTGCAGCATGGCTCTACCACGTACACGTTATATGCGTTTGTCTTATTCACACCGGACAAAAGGCTGTTAAGCACTTTGGTCAAGCGTGCATAAAACACGTCGCAAACTGACTGTTTCATACCAGCCTCATCGATACCGATGTTCTGTGACATACCCAGGTATCGGTTTGTTTCATCCTCGGAAAGGGTCCTTAATTTGACGGGCATAGATAAATCTATGTAATCTGAATTATTATTATTATTCGTATGCCATGATGGCAAACAGCATGACGCTCTCAATAGCTGTCATTCCCCCTCTACGCCACTGCTCTCGACTCCCTACTAGTGTGCGTGTGTGCGTATAATATACACTTCATTGTTTTTCTGTGTGAGTTGTGTACTGCGTGTGTCTATCTATCTGACGATAGTATACTTGAGGTTTTCACCGCTTTTATACACAAAAAACAACAGTTTACAAATTAAATTAAAACCTATAACAAATTACAGATAGCTTTGGAACGAAAACCGTATTCTTAGGGCTTATTTGCATCCGTAATATCCACAATGTTTTAAGAACCCTTTACACAGTTAACAAAGTTTTTAAATATGGCGGAAATTAAATTATGTATATTTTTCAGGAGTTTTAACTTTTAAATCCCTTTTTCATTACGCCTTTTAATAGTATTTAATTTTGTTTAGTTTAAAAATGACGGCGCAAAATTCTCTTTCGCTTGGATTTGTGCCTTAGAGTTCTAAGCAGACAATTTTCTAAAGAATAAAAATGTAAAGAAGCAAGTATGAAAAGAACATCATTAAAATCAACTCGAGTTACGTTCTAATATTAACAAAAATATATAAAGAAGAGAGTGCCTATTCGGTATAATAAATAGCGTAGACTAGTTCCCTCACAGACGTTAACGTACAGACCAATTTATTCTCATTCTCATATATATATATATATATATATATATATATATATATATATATATATATATATATATATATATATATATATATATATGTTAAAAAAATAGAATTATAGCCTTTATACTGAAGACAGGCTCCTCTAATTTCAATGATTTAAATGTCCACCTTACTGTCTTAATGCTTGTTAGCGGATTTTACGTTTCAAGTTTTTTTTTTTAATATTTCACATATACAGTTTTTTTTCTCACGATATTTTACTTCACCACCGAACACATAAAATTGCAATAAACAATTTCATTGGAGCCGGCGAGAGCGAACCGGGTTGCTCACACACTGTGAAAGTTTTGCCAAGCGCTTTGCCCTTAACCTACCACGAGTACCAAGCTGTGTGTAGGCTTATATTAATCTGCAGCTATAATATGGTTGTAGCACGAATGGGTCGGCTCGACCGGGGAAGGACCACGCTCTCACAGAATACCAGCGTAAGATAGCAGCTTAACACTGCTGTGTTTCGTATGGTGAGTTTAGAGGTCCGAAGACCCTTTTTACTTAATCGATGATAAATTTAATTCTTAATCGAGGATAAATGTAGATGTCTATGGGCCACAGCATCCATTTACCATCAAGTGGACTGTGTGTTCGTTTTTCACCCTTATTCTATAAAAAATATTCATGAAATAACACGTGATGACCACCTGTCCTTCCACGCTCGAGCCGACCCCTTCGTGCTACAACCACAATATAGCTGCAGCGTGGCTCTACCACGGCTCCGTGGCGCAGTGGCTTAGCAATGAGTTACAGCGCTAAAGGCCGCGGCCTTGAATCCCGCACGGAACCAATATTTGTATGGCCTACAATTAATTGTTCCGGATCTGGATGTGTGTCCTTGCGAAATTTATCTTTGTAAACTACCCCCACGATACATGAGAAAATCCTAGTGTGGAGGTAACGTTTTTTAAAATAAACTTGAAAATAGACCACGTATATAATTTTTTATAATTTTTTGAAAGTTTTTTGTCGAATAGAGGTGAGAAACGAACACACAGTCTACCTGGTGATAAATGGATGCCTAAATCCATGGTTCGTGGATATCTAAATCCATCTTGGATATATGGTTTATACGCTCACATACATATGCGTGAGTTTAGAGAGTGGAGACCTTTTATACTGGTACACATCTTAATCCTCAGAGGTGACAACGCATGCATTTTGATTCATAATCAAAGAAAGCTTTGATGTCTTTGAGCCACAGCACCCACTTACCATCAGGTAGTCTGTGTGCGTGTTTGTCACCCTATCTTATAAAATTATTTTCGTGTTCTAACGAGCACTTAGCTTTAAACGTTGCAACGTGACATAAAGTTTATACCTACCAAGTTTTGATATGACGCTGTCTAAAGTTTACGTTGTCTTGAAACATATTCTGCATAGAGTAATTTAATAAATTTCAAAACATTGCACATTTTCTCCTTGTTTCACATACATTCAAGTTTTTGCAGTCAACTACGACCATTAACAACTTTGTTGCCGCCGATGTATATCGTATAAGTTTTAATCAGGTTTTATTGATCTTAATAGTAATAAAAGTTTCCTAACATCCTTTGTAATAAATTTCAAAGTTAGGTTCGGGTTAATATAAGATGCCACCTTTGTTAACATGCGCTTCCGAAACCAAATATTGGTGTTTGCACCTTCTGAAAGTATTAACATGCACATTCGTTAAGCTTTGACACATGTGCTTTGGTAAGGATAATACGATTGTAATAATATAATTTAATAATATAACCGTGTAGTGGCGGTATATAAATATACACTACTCCTTATCGCCCTGAGGGTGTCGAAAGGGGTGACATAGGGAAACCAGTCAGTAGATGGCCAGCAATGTTTTCCTAATTACGATTAAACAAATATCTGTGGTGGCAAACGTAGCAGCTATGGAAAATATCCCCGCTATGAGGCAATCTACGGCGGAGGCCTATGTTTAGCAGTAGACTTTAATAGGGTGTAACGGTAACGGTTATGGGGTTACATACGTTGATTCTATAATAATCAACTTGGTACTCTTTTTTTAAAGTATTTTGAAGAATATCCTATTATTGTTTATAAAGATAACGGCTCCGTGGGGCAATGGCTTAGCAACGAGCTGCGGTGCTGAGGACAGTGGGTTCGAATCTCGCTCGAATTTTTACAACTTTTTGAATGGTGGAATTGTATTTGTATGACCTACAAATAATTGTCCATTGTTGGTCTGCATGTTTTTCCTTATGAAATTTATGTGTCTACACTGTCTCCAAGTTACAGGAGGAATGCCTATTGTGGAGTAGGAAAACGTTTATGATAAAAAAGGTACTAGTGTACTAAAATATTATTTCACCTGCCTACGTATGAAACAAGGTGATCACCACAATCTTCTTTACCTCATTGCTAGATATGGGCTTATTATTATTATATTATTAGTATAAATTATTATTATTATTATTAGTATAAATCAAATACGAATCAAAATGCAGATACGTTGTCAGCCATGAGGACTAAGATGAAATGCCTATTTTCCAGTAAAATATGGTCTCCGGATCTCTACACTCACCATACAAAACACAGCAGTATTACACTGCTATTTTACGCTGGTAATCTGTGAGAGCGCGGTCCTTCTCCGGTCGCGCCGACCCATTCGTGCCACAACTATACCACTAATATAACTGAAGCATGACTCTACCACGTATAGAAACCTGCTGCCACCATATTATAGCTACAGTGTGGCTCTACCATGTACAAAACGTTTTACTTTCTCAAACAGCATGTCACACGTCTAGCCTATTGATCGAGAAAAGGTATTTTTCGGATCCACAACTGAAACAAAGTCGGTCAAGAAAACTGCCAAAAATTATTTTTTTTTATATGAAAGGAGACAAACAAGCATACGGCACACCTGATGGTTAGTGACTACCGCCGGCCATGAACAACTGCAACACCAGATGGTTGCGGATTAGTTGCTGGCCTTTTAAAAAAGGAGTAGGCGCTTATATTGAAGGTCCCTAAGTCCTATCGATCCGGAAAAATATCTGGTGGTAGTTGATTCCACAAGCAAGTTTTGCGAGGAAGAAAACTTCTTGTAAATCGCACAGCAGTGGACCGCCAATCATCCAGGTGATAAGGATGATATCTCCTTATCACCTGGATGATTGGTCACCTCCCATCACCTCGAGTTCTGTCTCGATGTGCGATGGTGAAATTGAGCGGCTGGAACTAGTCTGAACAACTCAATTAATTAATTATGGATTCGCGTAAGTCAAATATGTATTTAGAATCTTATTAATCACGGGACAGGCACTTAGATACCTAACTCAAGCTTTCTTTAGGTACATTGATTCTATTGCGGATATTTTCATCAGATGCCTCCCGTCGCCGATCTAGATATTTAGTATCTGACGTCACCGAGAAGGTTATAAAGCCATCTTTTTAACTATAATAAGCCAGTCTTTGACTACTAACCCCTCTTACGATCTGACCTAAATAAGCAGGATACCTAAAAGTCCTTAATTGCTTTAGTTTGTAGAACTTAATGGTTACATACAAAATTCAATACAAGAGCGGTAAATGAAAATTATTGCTTCTAGGGTATCCTTAATCCAATAATCGTCTACGAAATACATTAACTCTGGCTAAAATTTAATTTAACGACAGTAGAGACCACCTGCGGTTACACGGTCGTGATATACGCGAGCACAGAGCTTGCTTGTTTTAAAACTAGATTTAAATAGAGTTCAGCCACGGCAAGTTTTACTTCGCGTCAACAAGGCAGCAATGACGTCATTGGGGTTATCCCAACTTAAAACCATTTGATTCAAACCTTAATTAAAATTCTGTACACGATAACAAAATAATTTAACTAAGCAGGTTCGTAACAATTAACGTTTTGTTTTAATTAACTTCTAATTTGTGGATCAGTTTTTTTATTTGAAATATAGCTACTATCAAGAATAGTTTAAGAATTTGTTATATTATACAACACTTATATTATGCTTGCAGCACTAAAGACCCGACCAACCGTGTAAGCACCAACCAGCGTAAAATGGCAGCCTAATGATGCTGTGTTTCGTATGGTAAATGTAGAGCACGGAGATTCTTTTTACTGGTGACAAGGTATTGTTTTTCCTCAGAGGTGACAACCCTTCGTCATTTTGGTTCTTAACGGCGGATAGATGTAGGTGTCTATGGCCCACGGCATCCACTTACCATCAGGCGGACTGTATGTTCGCTGGCTTATTGTATGAAATGATTTTCATTATACAGTAAAAATAGTTAGCGGTCGTCTAGTGGTCGAATTTTGACTATTATTTATTTATTTTTTAAGTATTATACATAAAGCCAACAGTATTTTACTCTCATATCTTAGTATATATTGGATCCTTACATATGAAGTTAGCGTTTTGTCGTACTGACCATTTTGATCTGAGATATCTCCTCTTTGGTTAAGAATTCCAAATTCAAATTTAGAAATTCATTTAGCTAGTACACTTGAGTTTTGAAAACAGTTCATTTGTTTTTCCTCATAATTTTTTTCTTTGATGTCGCTTATAACCGCACAATGGAAAACATGAAATATCGGTATATTTCATGTTTTCCATTGTGCGGACTGCTGTGTTACTTTGCTCAACTAACACAAAAATGAAGGGATTTTAAATCGAATCATTAAAACAAACAATCTTGTGATGAAAAGTGGATACTGTACGATAATTAGAAGCGCTCGTTGCAATGGCTGAACCCTGGATACCCAGTGAAATCCTGCTCTAAACTAAAATTGACTTAGAAAAAGTTACTTGTGAGTGTCTGATGGACCAGCCCCGGTGTCCAAAAATTACGGCAGATATCTATTGTCAGCAACTGCAAACCATGAAGGAAGAACTAGCTGCTAAAAAACCGAGATTGATGATCAATCGCTCTAGGCCACTGCTGCTTCCCGACAACGCAAGACCGCACACTGCACAACAAACAACCACTTAGTTTGATGAGCTACAATTGGTATGTCTGCGACATCCACTGTACTCCCCGGACCTTGCTCCAACAGATTATCATTTTTTCCGGAATTTGGACAACTTCTTACAAGGAAAAAAATTCAACTCCGATGCGGCAGTCCAAACCGCCTTCGCCGCCGAGTTTATTGATTCTTGCCCCATGTTTTTTTTTTAGTAAAGAGATTAATGAACTACATGTAAGATGGAAAAAGTGCGTAGATAACAACGGTGCATACTTTGATTAATTAAATATATTTTACAAAAAAAAATTGACTTTTTTCATTAACAAACAATGTTACAAATCATAACTACTTGATTGTTTAACATTTGGAGACGCCAGTAACTAAAGGTATCTTCGATAAAGATTTAGTGGACTGTAATTTTGGTGCATACGGCAAAGGGGAAAATAAATAGGTGGGATAGCACGCACTGACCTGATGAGGGCTGCCGCGCCTTCCTCCTGGAGTGTCTGCTATACAGCAAGCTCGCCACGTGGTTCGGCGCACACGCACTCTCGGTTAACAGTTTCGTGAAGTCCCACACTCTCGACCTTTGCCCTTACGGGGGCGTCTCACACTTTTATGAGTTACAAAGACACAATGTCTGATGCGGTGAGTATTAAAGATAAACAGGAGAACTCAATGTTCGTCCTGCGCGGTTTGCGGTTAATATATAAGACGCGACGGGTGGCCGTGCGTGCGGATGGCGTAATATCACTTAGTATAATGACGCGCGCCGAGATCCTCTTCCTTCACCTCGGCGGCAGCGCGTGCGGTAGGAAAGGGAAGGAAGGAAGGAAACAAAAAATATGCACTATTCATGTTGATAAAGTAGATATAACTTAGGACGAACTCAATGCGATATGTAATGTAATGTTGATAAAGTAGATTGTTAACTGGCGTTACCATTTCCTCCCGCCCTTAAAGGGTCACCTTTAAAAGACAACCGTAATATAAAAAGTAAAAGGAAAACAAATAAATAAGCGGTATATAAAGTGAGAGGATGCGCTCAATGCGCATGTCTCATCTACTAACCTTACTTGGTAAGCGAGAAAATGTATACATAAATATAATATTGCGGTTTAATGCTTTTTTAATATATATAAATATAAACTTAATTCCTAATTTAGATAAATAATTATAATCAAAATAATCGTGATTTATTGTCTTGGGAGAGGGCAAATACGAGCAACAGGATGGAGATATGTTCCCTTAGTAGTTCTCACGGTCACTACTCGAACTACGCCATCCTTCGAAGGATGAACAGACTCGACAATCGCTAATGGCCAAGCAAGGGGCGGTTCATTATCATTTACCACAATTACAACCATGCCTGGTACGATAGCCGTAGACGGGGTGTTCCACTTCTGACGAACTTGTAATCCGTGAAGGTATTCCGTCCTCCACCGGTCCCAAAACGACTGAACTAATTTATCCAGTAAAGAATGCCTGTGTAACAGACTGGTAGAGTCAGATTTGACTTTGGGTGCGGGTAATGACAATAAAGGTGCGGTATTCAAAAAATGACTCGGAGTAAGAGCTGAAGGCTTTGCAGGATCAGAACTCAATACTGTCAAGGGCCGCGAGTTTAGCAAGCACTCAATTTGCGCAAGAACAGTATTAAGCTCTTCGTATGAAAGTAACTGATGTCCGATAACTCGGAACAGATGCGTTTTTACGACTTTGATCATACTCTCCCAGGCGCCTCCAAAATGAGGAGAGTTGGGACAGATGAACTTCCATGTTATACGATTCTCAGCACACTCTTGCTCAAGCTTTGGGCGGTATTCAACGTTTAGAAATTTATAGAGATCGCGAAGATACGAAGCGGCACCTTTAAAATTCGTTCCATTATCCGAATATAAAAACTGAATCGGTCCTCGTCTAGAGAGGAAACGTTTAAGCGCAGCGAGGAAACTAGAACTACTAAGATCTGTAGCGATTTCTATATGTACAGCTCGAGTCGTGAGGCATGTGAAAACACATAAGTACGCCTTCTCGCTGCGTACACCACGACGACGTACAGGAGTGTATGCGATAGGACCGGCATAATCGCAGCCCGTGTGTGTAAATGCCTTAATAGCTTGTCTTACACGACTATGGGGAAGATCAGCCATCAAAGGGTAAGTTGGACGGGGTCTAAGCCGGAAACATATATTACACTTGTGGACTCTGCTTCTCACAGTGCGGCGTGCGGAAAGTATCCAAAATTTTTGACGGAGCAATGACAATAACAATTCAGGCCCAGCGTGTAAATTTTTAATATGATAATAGTCAATGATCATGTTCACTACATGATCACTGCGCGGGAGTATAATTGGATGTTTTTGCGTGTAATCTAAGGCGGAGTTCGAAAGACGACCACCAATGCGGATTAAACCATTCTCAATAAAAGGCCTTAAACGATTGAAAGCGGGCGAGCAAGGTTTGTTACCTTCAATATTTAAATATTCCACTGCAAAATGCTGTTTTTGCAGGGCGCGGAGGATTATAACCTCAGAGAAACTGAGATCATCAGCAGTCACTACAGTAGTGCTGCGGCGGGGCAATAATTTAGCAAACTTACACACGTACGCAATTATACGTAGAAGTTTACTCCAAGAAGAGATGCGGAGTGCGAGCTCATAAATCGCAGAATTACAGACGGATGTGCACACAGTGTGCGACAAAATCTTCTTCTCAGGCATATTTGCAATAACCTCATTGTCTAAAGTACGAAGAGGCCATTGAGATGGATCTAACGAAGTCCACTGAGGCCCATGGAGCCACAGGAGGTTTGAAACTAATTTATTTGGCGTAACGCCACGTGAAAGTATGTCAGCGGGATTCTCAGTACCTGCGACATGATAAAAGTTATCAGCGCGAATATTGTCGGTAATCTGAACAACGCGGTTTGCAACAAAGGTCTGCCACTTGTGTGGCGAACTCTTTATCCAGTACAGAGCTACTTTTGAATCTACAAAGGCATAGACTGATATTGCAAGGTCAAGAGAATAATTGTCGAGTACTCTGCGAAGCAATTTTGAGAGTAAAACCGCTCCACAAAGCTCAAGGCGTGCAATAGATAGTGGTTTCGTCGGTGCGACTTTAGTCTTTGCACAAATCAACTGGACGGTGTTACCATTGACGCTCTTTACATGTATGTAGACTACGGCACCGTATGCGTGCTCGCTGGCGTCGGAAAACCCCAGGAGTGACGCAGTACAGTTTTTGGATACACCAACATGTCGCGAGATACGTAAATCATTAAGAGCTGGTAATTCAGCACAGAATTGCCTCCACATCTTAATAATTGGCGGTGGTGGTATGTCGTCCCAATCTAGATTAAGTTGCCAAAGCTGCTTTATTAACAATTTGGCGTACGCGACTGTGGGAGCAACGAAACCCATTATGTCCCACAGGCGAGCGACAGTAGATAAGATGGCGCGCTTAGTGCACGTCACATCAGCGGGAACAGATATCTTAAAATAAAAGGCGTCACTATCGGTAGACCAATGCAAGTCTAGTATTTTATGTGGCATTGATTTATCGAACTCTACTTCTCCTGTAATTTTATGGGAAGTAGGGAGGTCATCTAAAACAGATCGACGGTTGCTATGCCATTTTATCAGGTCCCATTGGGCACCCTTGAATAAGTCTATCAGCTGCCGAGAGGTCTCACTGGCCTCGGATTCACTGGGCATAGAGAACGCGATGTCGTCCATATATAGCGAAGTAAATGCGATACGACTCGCAAGCGGATACTTTGCGCCGTCGTCATCAATGAGCTGTCTTACCGTGCGCAATGCATGGTATGGACTCGAAGTTAAACCGAAGCACACGCGATTGAAGTGGTATAACACAAGTGGGTCTTGTGGACGGAAGCGGTATAGGAAGCATTGGTAACGACGATCAGAATCGCGAACAACTACTTGCAGAAATTGTTGGCGACAGTCGGCTGTCATAGCGATTGGATGTAAGCGGAAAGTTAAAATTATATTGAACAAGTCGCCTTGCAAATTTGGTCCTGAATGCAGAATATCATTTAATGATCGCCCAGTGCTAGTCTTACTGCTAGCATCCAGGACGATGCGCAGACGCGTTGACTTCTTATCTTCGCGTAAGACTCCATGATGCGGTATGACATATATTGGAGCGGGTTCATGAGAGTCATACGGCGGTGCGGGGGATATATAATTTTTAGCTAAGTATTCCTTTATGACGTCATCATATGCTAACCTTAATGTAGGCGAGACTTGAAGTTTCCTCTCCAAGCACATGAATCGTCGTCGAGAGGTTTCATAAGAATCTCCGAGAGAGTAAACGTCATCTTTAAATGGCAGGCCAACAATATATCTACCAGTAAAAGGATCGCGGGATGTCGTAGATTTATAAAACTCTTCACATTCAATGTCTGAAGGACACTGAATGGGCGGTGCGGAGGGTGGCTGTTCAAGCTCCCAAAATCGTTGCACTAATTTGTCAACGATAGGAGACTCTAGAACTGAGCAGCACGTTAAAGAATGATTTACCTGAAGTTTCGGCACTGAACCCATAATAACGTAACCAAATACCGTACTCAAAGCTGAGGGCCCGGACAAGTCGTTAGACGAATAAATTACGTCTGGACACAGTAAGTGCGGGAAAAGGGATGCGCCTATCAAAACATCAATTTTATTAGGCATGCTATAACATTCATCAGCGAGTCTTATGCCATGGAAGTGTGATAAGACAGATGTGTCTACCACAGCGGTGGGTAAAAGGTCGGTGATTTGATCAACAACTAGCGTTGAAATATTGAAGTTAATATTCGAGTCGAATCGTGAGAAAATTTTAATATCAATCGATTTCGATTTTACAATTTTTTCAACTCCACCGAATCCCTTTACTACAGTACATTCGGTATCGTGTTGTTGAACGCCTAAACGATGACAGCACTCTTTAGTCATAAAATGGCTTTGAGCCGCGGAGTCTAATAATATACGAATAATTTGTTTCTCTCCCTTAGCATCGTAAGCAAATACTTGAGCGGTTGATAATAAAACAGTTCTCTGCGAACGACTTGCGCGCGCGGGAGGCGGTGAACGTTGAGAAACATTCTTGAACGAAGTACACAGCGCGACGTCTGAACGCGCACCTGCGGTGAGGGGTGGCGAGTGTGCGGGCGCGGGGGTTGTAGACTTCAGTGTAACTGGCTGAAGCGGTGGAGAACGCGCCAGCGCAAGGGAAGCATTATCGCTTCTGCGGTGGAAGTGCAACAATGTGTGATGTTTAAATTTACAAACTCGACAACTATAATTTGAAGAGCAACTAGACACTCGATGACTTAAACTGAGACAATTCACACATGCATTGTTACTCTTTACGCATTTAAATCGTTCCTGCGGCGTCATTTTATTAAAGTCTGCACACTTAAATAGGTGTTGATGCACAATATTATCGCACAGACACTTTGAGCAACTAGTCGTCGTGCTTACGTACGCCTGATACTTCGGCGACGAAGTATTATTACAGCGACGATTATTACCGTTACCTCGTCGATTGTTTGGTGCGCTATTAGAATTTGTACTATAATCGGTGCGTTGCAAAACTTTGGAGCGGGTCTTAATAAAATTTACTAAATCATCAAAGGTAGGTACCATCGAGTTATGACTATATTCGAAAGAGCGAATGGTATCCGGGTCCAGCTTCTTAAGCGCGATATGAAGAACAATTAAGTCCGCGAGATTATCTAACTTTAAGTTTTGTAAAGCGCGCACTGCACTTATAAAGTTATCAGTAAATAAATCAAAATTATTTGCGGTGGCCGATTGCAATGGCTTAAATTCGAACATCTGATTAATATATGTAGATGCTAGCATACGCCGGTCTTCATATTTGTCAACGAGTGCTTGCAATAAAATTTTATAATTTTCAGCGCAAGGAGTTATACCTGAGCATACAGATAGGGCTTTGCCCGTTAGTTTACCTAGCAAATAGTATAACTTTTCAGCGTCGGTAAGCGATGTGTTGTCATGGACGGTTGATTTAAAGCTAGCATAAAATAAAGGCCATGAGCGAATGTCACCCGAAAATGGCATAAGTTCGATAGGCGGAAGTGTGAATCTGGCTTTAGATGGTGTACTAGTACTTTGTGAATTAGATTGCGAATATTGTAAATAAAGCCTATTTATTCTACCGCAAAGAGACTCAAACGCAATGAGGCTGTTATAATCAGGTTTAGCAATAGGGTTTATTTTTAATAGATGTGAATTATAATTATCTAAGACCTGTTTAAACTCAATACGTAAAGCATTAATATTAGAACTTCCATCAAGAAAACGCTCCATCGTGGAAGTGTTTGTGAGGATGTCCGAGGACATATCATATATTTTTTGCACTATTTCAAATAAAGCATCTCGTTTAGCTAACAATAAAACCAACTCAGCATCAGGTGTGCCCTCATTATCCGAGGAATCGCTATTATTCGATGCTATTTGTTTTTTAGGCGGCATTACAACTTAAGTTATGCGGCAAAAATAATATAATTATAAGCGGGTAGTCAGTAAGCGACCTCGCTACGCGGTTGAATTATTAAATATTAGTTTCGTTAACGATGAACTTTAATTGTTAACTTTTATAATAATTATGAAGTTATTTATAACGAATATAATCCTTTTATATATGCAAATAATAAAGGTAATTAACAGTATAATCTATAGATGTAGTTAAAAGTTGATGACGTGATGTGAACATACAACAAATAATTTATATAGATAATTATATGCTTATTCATTCTATGAATATAGTTTTAAAATTACTATGAATGTCACCTATTAGGACCTATTCTAGTGTTCTAATAAGGGCGGGGTTAATCCGAAGTCGGATTAAAATATAAATAATTAATTATATAAACGCTTATTACGATAACGATCTAATAAGGGCGGAAAGTCAAGGTCAATCCAGCGAGAAGTGACCATTAAAAATGGAAAGTCAAGGTCAATCCAGCGAGAAGGACCATTAAAAATGGAAAGTCAAGGTCAATCCAGCGAGAAGGACCATTAAAAATGGAGACGCCAGTAACTAAAGGTATCTTCGATAAAGATTTAGTGGACTGTAATTTTGGTGCATACGGCAAAGGGGAAAATAAATAGGTGGGATAGCACGCACTGACCTGATGAGGGCTGCCGCGCCTTCCTCCTGGAGTGTCTGCTATACAGCAAGCTCGCCACGTGGTTCGGCGCACACGCACTCTCGGTTAACAGTTTCGTGAAGTCCCACACTCTCGACCTTTGCCCTTACGGGGGCGTCTCACACTTTTATGAGTTACAAAGACACAATGTCTGATGCGGTGAGTATTAAAGATAAACAGGAGAACTCAATGTTCGTCCTGCGCGGTTTGCGGTTAATATATAAGACGCGACGGGTGGCCGTGCGTGCGGATGGCGTAATATCACTTAGTATAATGACGCGCGCCGAGATCCTCTTTCTTCACCTCGGCGGCAGCGCGTGCGGTAGGAAAGGGAAGGAAGGAAGGAAACAAAAAATATGCACTATTCATGTTGATAAAGTAGATATAACTTAGGACGAACTCAATGCGATATGTAATGTAATGTTGATAAAGTAGATTGTTAACTGGCGTTACCAACATTTTATTTTATTTTAATTTGTTATTTAACAAGCTGATCAAATGATGGTCACATTAATGAACAGATCATTAAAAGAAAGGGGTATGAAAGTGAACGCAAGTAAGACGAAGGTTATGGTTTTTGAAAGAGAAAAAAGTAAAACGATTTGTGAAATAAGAA
This sequence comes from Parnassius smintheus behrii, assembly GCA_036936625.1. NCBI lineage: Eukaryota > Metazoa > Arthropoda > Insecta > Lepidoptera > Papilionidae > Parnassius > Parnassius smintheus. The sequence continues at coordinate 47,075,531 of JAUPFT010000013.1, forward strand.
TAGAAGGGGAGTTGATCGAGCAAGTAGACGAGTTTGTATATTTGGGCTGCGTATTTAGCAGGGATGGGAGATATGATAAGGATATAGAACGACGAGTGAATGCGGGAAATAGAGTAAATGGGGCCCTACACTTTATTTTGAAGAGTCAAAATGTGTCGAAAAAGGCACGTATGGCAATTGAAAATGCTGTGTTGGTCCCTACTTTAACGTATGGTAGTGAAAGTTGGGTGTGGCAGAAGAAGCACGAGAGTAGAATGAACGCAGTAGAAATGCGGTCGTTAAGGAGTATGTTAGGGCTGAATATGAATGACAGGGTAAGAAATTGTGTAATAAGAGAAGAGTGTGGTTTGCAAGATGATGTTGTGACCAGTATTAAGAAAGGAATGCTTCAGTGGTTTGGTCATGTGGAAAGAATGGATTAGGAAAGACTGACAAAGAAAATTGATGTTGCAGAAGTGAATGGCAGAGTCGGAAAGGGACGTCCTAGGCGAAAATTTAATGACCAAATTGGCGATTTATTAAAAACGGGCCAAATTAGGAGTACCCTTAACCGACGAGCATGTATGCGTAGGTGTATGGATGTGAAGGAGGCGAGAGAGGTGTGTCAGGATCGTGCCAAATGGAAATCTGTAGTCTCTGCCTACCCCTCTGGGTGACAGGCGTGAGTGTTTATGTATATGCATGTATGTATGTATTTAACAAGTTCTTCGATTTTGACTCATTGTGTACATTATTAGGTAGTTACAATAACTAAGTTTATATTAAGGATAGTATATAACTTATGGCATCAATTGTTTTCTCCCATACATTAAAGATTTATGTTATGTGTATACTTATTTACAATATATGTCTAGTCATTTTAATATTTTTAGCACCTACCAACTATTACATGTAAAATTCCCCCAGGGTTGACTGGTAGAGAATGCCATAAGGCATTAAGTCCGCCCATTTGAAACCTTAGATTAAGGTGTAAAACAATAAAGATTAAATAAATAAACAAATACAAAACATTTCACAAGCAAATTGAATAAAATAAAAATATTATTATCAATATGGTATCAACAAAACTAATGTCAAATCTAATATCTATACAGATCTAATTAAGTATGCAATAGAAAATTACAATGATACATTGTCTGTAATCAAAGTCAAGTGTATCAAATTAATTAAAATTACAAATTGTAGAATTAATGTCATTATCAAATTAGGTACACATGTTACTTAAAAAAGCATCGGAATTTTTTACAGAAGAGTCCTAAACAATCAGCAAAAAGGTAGTTAGTTTAGTTTAGTTTAGTTTACGACTAATTGCGTATTTTGCGTGTGGGCAGGAATAATATAATATATCTCCCCGAAGAAGCTCAGCAGTCGCTTGATGTTGCAAGCAACTTCGGGGAGCGATCCCGGCGTGCCGAGATGTTTAGCCCTGTATGAAGCGACTTCTGGACATGTCAGCAACACGTGAGCCGCCGTTTCTTCCTCTCCCATGCATGCCCTGCACAGGGGGCTGTCAGTAGCACCTATGGTGAACAAATGTTTGTTTAAAAGAGCCATGTCCTGTGATAGCACTTGTTACTATCCTGATCTGTGGCTTGTTCAGTCTCATTAGAACCTTGGTTAGACGACTGTTTATTTCAGGTAGGGCCTCCCTAGCTTGTCTACAGTCTACTAAATTTTTCCAAAGCTGAGCGTGTAAATTATTGAAGTATCTACGTACCATTGAACGAACGTATCCAAAGCGGATTGGTATTATTGGTTCCGGCCCTATAGTTGCTAGGGCCGATCGCCTTCTGGCCAGTTCATCTGCTGCATAGTTGCCTCTAGATCCACTGTGTCCCTTGATCCATTGCAGAGTCACATTGTTGTCCTTACATACCTCATTCAATCGTTGATGGCACTCGTATATCAGTCCCGAGTTCGTCACATTGCAACTCAGAGCTTGTAGTACCGCCATACTGTCGGTCAGTATTCTGATGGAGAAGTCTTTCACCTTCCTAGCATCTATTGCTATGGCCGCTTGGATGATACCCATGCATTCAGCCTGGAAGACTGTGTTGTGGGTACCCAGTGGTGTGCATATGTGGATATTAAGGTCTTCAGAGAAAGCCCCAGACCCCACACCTTCATTTGTCTTAGAGCCATCCGTGAAAACTTTGAGCTCTCTTGGACCCAATCCTTCCAGATGGTCAGTTTCCTTCAATTTTATCCTGTACTTCTTATCAAATGCAAATTGTTTTGGGATCCTATCATACTTGGCTTGTAAGATAGGAATTTTTGAGTAAATTCTATCGATTACATCTGTATACAGGACTCTACTCTTACTTAAAAGATTTAGGGTCTTGAGTCTAATGGCAGCTAAAGTTGCTTCTTGTTGTATAGCATAGCCTCCAAAGCTGCTGTTGGTGTTGTCCTTATGCAGCCCGTGGCAGCCATACAAGCTAATCTCTGGTAACGCTGTAGCTTTTGCATAGTGGTGGCTCCACCATACTAAAGAGCCGTATGTGATCATGGGCCGAATTACAGTTTTGTACAGCCACAGTATAATTTTTGGCGTTAAACCCCATCGTTTTCCAATCATGTTTCTGCACTGCCAGAAAGTTAAACTAGTTTTGCTGATTTTGTTTTCTATGTGTTTGTTCCAGTTAAGTTTACTGTCCAAGGTAAGACCTAGGTATTTTACCTCGGAAGAAAGTTGGAGTTTTGTGCTGAAAAGACTTGCAAGATGATAGTTATTCAGCATTCGTTTTTGTGTGAACATTACTATAACCGTTTTATTTGGATTAACGGTTATGTCATATTCCCTGCACCATCTCTCCATATTACGGAGAGCCGCTTGGGTCAGGTCGCACACAATGCTTGTTGTCTTACCAGAGACCTGTATTGTAAGATCATCTGCATAACTGACTGTGTAGAAATGATTAGCGTTTAATTTGCTGATGAGCTCATTAATGACCATATTCCACAGGAGAGGTGAAAGAACCCCACCCTGCGGGCATCCTTTCGTGATCTGAATTGTCCGAGATTCACCAGCAATCTTTCACTTCCCTCCATCCCCTAGGAACATATTTAAGAGCCAGACATGCTCCCATTATGGCAACAAGTCGGACTGGACTTTACCCCCCCCCCACTGAAGAAGTGTCAGGTCCTGCTGCCTTATAAGGTTGGAAACTAAGAATGGCCCAATGGATTTTGTCCATCGTCACCACTCTTTGTGCTAATTCCCAGTCTTCTTTTGTCGGTGTCAGTGCATCTTCATGCCGGTTCACCCTTTCAACTACACAGCAACCTGGGAAGTGAGTATCAATTAGGATGCGTTGGGTTTCATCCGGCGATGTTGAGTAGCTTCCGTCGGGTTTCTTCAAAGAGATAGATCCCGGCGTGTCCTGTTTAGCTAGGATTTTCCTTATCCGATTTGCTTGTTCGCAGGTTTCTATGCTACCACAGAATTTGCGCCACCCTGTTGAGCGTCGATACCTGATACATTTTTTGTATTCAGACTTAGCTTTCTTATATAGAACTAGGGCTTTTCTTACCTTCTTACGTTTCCTGTCTAGTTCTTTACCCCACCACTATTGCTTTTGCTCAGCATGTTTTGGTGGAGTGATTACTGGACATGATTCTTGGTAGGTATCGATCATGGCCTTAGTGAGCTGCTACCTGTTCTTCTAGGAGCGATTGATCTGCTATGGTATTAGTTCCCCCAACACCCGCGAGCGAAGACGTCAGCCTATTGAGGTATTTTGTTTTATCCGTCTTGCGGGGATTTCTCCATGGTGGTATAGCGGGGATATCGACCTGTAGTACGCAGCAGATCCATCTGTGGTCTGAGCATGAGGCCTCTTTCGACACATGCCATCCCGTTATTAGCTTAGCTGCTCCTTCTGTTGCAAGTTTGAGGTTGATTATTGTGCGACAGCGTTTATTTATGAAGGTTGGTTCAGAACCAGTGTTTAATATAGTTAGGTTAGTGCTAAATAAATATTCAATTAAAACCTTACCTCGTTCATTAGGTTTTTCCATTCCCCAAAGGGGATGATGCGCGTTGGAGTCCGTCCCGATCACAACCTCTAGTCCGAAATTCACCAGCCTGACGAGGTCGTGAGGGGGAGGGGTGTCTTCCTCAGGCATCTAGACCGAGGCCACGACTAACCTTTCATCCTGTGTGTTTTGTAAGGCTACGGCATACATATCTCTGGAACAGAAATATGTTAGTGGTTTTGCACAGATATCTTTAGTAGTATAAATACAAGCTCTAGGCTTGTCGTGCTCAGAGTTGTAGAATAATTCACCTCTTAGGTTGTTGCCCATGGCTCTTGGATTAGGGCTATGGCCGTCCTTTGTGCCTCCAACCACTTGCGTAATTGAGCCGACGCTGTCTCACTGTGGTGGAGGTTGGCCTGCACTAGGCTAGTTTAGGACGAAGGGCACGCCATCACCGATCGCGTCATCCCCGTCCCCGCCTAAAAATAAGCCTGCCAGCAGATCTCGGGTTTCATCGTCAGCCACCGAGTCGGAATTGGACGGCAAGATGCAGTCCTCTTCGTCGCTCAGTGAGCTGCCGCTGAGCCCAGTTTCCACTGGGGGCTTCGGCTCGGTTGTGCAGGCAGTTTTTTCACTAGACTTGACATCCAGTGATTTCAAAGTTCCTGGAAACCATGACCACGGTATCCATGACTTCCGGGTTCTTTTCTGCCTCTTTGCTAGGTGGGGAATCAACGAATTTTCCTCCACGACCCTGGAATTTAACGTATACCGCCCCACATACACATGCGAAACGGCGTCCGGCTTTCATCAGGGTCGGGATATGATCCTCCGGCACCGAAACAACGAGGAACCACCCGTCCATCTGATTGTCCGCTTTGAGTAGAAGCCAGTCCTTGATATTCACTCAGCGGTTCTGGTAAGCAAGCACATGACCAATGTCGCGTGAGTCCTTCCAGGCACCTTGGGCATCAGGGATAAGGATACCACATTTAATTCTTTGTGGTATCTCTGACTGTTTTTTAATAGTCAGCGAGGTGTTGGATTTGAGGTCGAGGGTATTAATATTCCCTTTCAACCAGTCCAGAGCCTTCTGGTCATCGCACCACAGCTTTAGGACACCCTCCGTGTAAACGGGTTTGCATCTAAAAACCGGGCCCGACGCATCAGGGTCCTGGTTACTCCAGGCCTCGCTGATCATCTTCCTCTGTATGGCCACGAGGATTTCATCAGATATCTTCTTTGTTATGTGACCTGAACGCGCACACGTTAAGGCCACACCCAAATCTGCTTTAGCAGCAGAAGCGTAGCTTGTTCTTGCAGCTTTGTTTGCTGTTCAAGTCGCACTTTTTTGTGCTCTCCTCTCGTCGAGGTGGACTCTTCCAGCAATCTTTTGGCTGCTCTTTCCTTCTTTCCAGGACGCTTGGCTGCTCTCTGGTTCCTGGCGGATTTCTTAGAGCTGGTTCCGGCGGCCGTGCCTACTGCTCGGGCCGGATTTTCATCCTGCCCAGTTTCAGCACGACTACTGGTTCCAGCCCCAAGCACCGCAGTAGCAGTAGCTTGCCCAGCTCCCTGAGTCTTGCTCTTGGAAGCAGTGAGCGCGGCTCTTTCTCTGCGGCCTTTTTCTCGCTGCTTCTTATTCTTCTTTTTGACCTTTGCGCTACTGCCTGCTGGGATAGACCCACCTGATCGTGCGTCGGGTAGGCAAGTCACCATTTTGGGTGCCTTGTGCTTCCCCTTACGGCTTACCACTTGCCAGGCAGCGGAGAAAAGGTCTTCGGTCCTTTTGGGCTCCGCAGGAGTTTTGCTACTCGCGGCCCCTTGCTCATTTTTCTCGTCCAGCTCCTTGGATTTGGAACTGGATTTAGAGACATCCAGCGCGGAAATTGCCCCCTTGGTGGGGCCACCTACGCTGGGTGGTATAGTCGGTGGAACGGCCGGTTTAACGGCGGTTCCTTCTGGTTTATCAGTGTCTAAGGTAAACACCTCTGACACTTCTCCTTCTCTACTAATGGGCCTTGTGTTGTCCATAGTTTTGACATGTGTAATAATTCGTCCCCCTAGCTTCCCACCCTCCATGGAGCCGTGGTTATTACCGGGGGAATATAGGGACGCAGAGTTGGCTCACAGCGCGACATCGGGAGCTCGATCCAGCTGGCAGATAGGGCTGAAAAAGGCCCATCCCCACTGCCCGAGTTGACTTTCACTTGCCCCGTCAGCATGGCCTTTACCACCACCTAGCCCTTTTCAGGGAGACTAGGCAGCCATCACATCCCTCACCTGCGACCCTCTGACGGGACGCTTGGCCATTTCCTTATCTGTGGCTAGCAGATAAGGCCACCGTTTAGCTTGAAATCCAGACCAAAGAGGGCGTATTGCCTCTCGACACTATATACCCCAGTGACGATCGGCTCAACCCTCCAGGGCTCCTTCATCCCCGCATACGGCGCTCAACTGTGCAGGTTCTAGCGCAGGTGGGTGTGTTAGTCCACCGGATACACCCACTCTTTCCGGCGGAACCGTTCCCTCCTCGTTTCCGAGCTTGGGACCGGCAGCAACAAAAAGCATTGACAAAGTTAGTTGCCCGTGCTTCCTGTTGCAGGCAGAGTTAAGTTTTAGTTAGTTGTTGCAGGCTTTTATACGTGGCAATATCATGGTTGTGGCACGAATGGGTCGGCTCGATCGAGGTAGAGTAACGCTCTCACAGAATACCTACCAGCGTAAAATATCAGCCAGTTGCTCAAGCACCAATCGACGTAGAAGAAAAAAAAATAAAAACTAACCACACATCTTTTTTATTTTTCTTTGTGGGTGTGTCGTAAACGACTCAGTAGGAGAAACTGGATACTGCTGTGTTTCGTATAGTGAGTTTAGAGGAACCAGAGTCCCTTTCTAATGGAGACGAGGCTTAATGCTTTTCGTATTCAGGGGTGACAACGAATGTTCATTTTATTTCTTAATTTTGATCCTTAACTGATGGTTAAATGTAGATGTCTATGGGCCACAGCATCCACTTATCAGCAGGAGGACTGTATGCTCGTTTTTCTATTTAAAAACGTACTGATTTCTTATATTTACGCGAACACTACACATTTAAATTATTTATATTTATAAAAAGTTCGTTTCACTCAAATTTACAACGCACCTATAGCCTACTTTTTTGAAGTTATCTGCAGATGTACATAGACCGCAGCAGCCACTTAACATTGGACTGTAAGATCGCTTTCTACTTCAGTTTTATAAAAAAAACGATCCTCAACAATAGCATAATATTATTATTTACAATTTTAGCATTATTTGTCACGTGGCCGATGAAAACAAAAACTAAAACAAAATAAAAATGAAATAGTAATGATTTTATCACTTATGTGAAAGGAAAACGGATTAAACTAAAAACTTCTTTCACGTTCCATGTCATGAGGAAATTTGCTTGTCTAAGAATTTTAAATATTTCGAATATACGTGGTAGCCGTCAACACGGCAACGGGCAGCGCAAAAAACTCTCCCCTGCCCTAAAACTGCCTCAGTAACGAGTGCAGGCCTTTGTCCTGTAAGAAGACTCGTGGTTCTTTACTTAATATCCTTTTATATTTACCACTTACACTAAATACCTGTTGAAAAATATGACACAAAAATACGTTAGCGAAGGGATAAATACGACCCTACGTAATTGTTGGTGGGTCACATTTACATATATCTTGATATACACAGGAGACTGAATTTAGTTCAAAGTAAAAAGAGGCCATGTCACAAACGACGCAAACATAAACTTGGCACATATTTTTCCATCCAAACATTACGCACATTAAGCCACCTGCTTGGTAATTCATAAGAAATTCGTGGCAGAAGTTACGATATAAACATCAAATATTTGTACAGGTGAAGCCGAACGATAAAAAACTTCGTCACAGCAACAAATAAATAAATAAACATTTACCCAACGTTTTGGAGAGCTTTCAATCTGCAACAACAAGCAGGCTTTCATGCCGAACTGTGTAAATATTGGAGATACCGCAGCGAGTGCGGATGAGTCCTTAAGTGTTTGGTCACGTGTCGGTGAGGTTTCTGTTGTGTAATGCCACCCTTAAGTTTGCACAAACATTTGTTATTGTGCACTTCCGTAGGTTTATGCCAAGTTTTAATGTATGTGATATTTTTGAAATAAAATATTGAATTAGGGCTGATTTTTAATCGTCAGTTAAAGTTATTTCCCGGATAAAATACAACACCGCATCCAACGCAGAGCGGCTCGATACGTCGACGACCGAGTGCTTTCCGATCGGCTCGATTCACTGGCGCTGCGAAGAGATGTTGCATCTCTTTGCATTTTCTTTCGCATATACCATGGGGAGTGCTCTAAAGGAATTGTTCGCATTAATCCCAGTCGCCAAATTTCGTGAACGCACTACACGGCAAATGCTCCGATACCATCCACACCATCTGGATTTTTCACAAGGAGTTATCTTCCGCGTACGACCTCTCTGTGGAGTAGTTTACCACCGGCGATTTTTCCGGACCGATACGATCTGGGGACCTACAAGAAAAGAGCATACGCCTTTCTAAAGGGCTGGCAGCGCACCTGCAATTCCCCTGGTGTTGCGGTTGATCATGGGCGGCGGTAGTCACTTAACATCAGGTAAGTCGCATGCTCGTTTGCCCTTCTTCTATAAAAAAACATCAAAGCAATTACAGTCGCATGAATAAAACAGTTCAATGACTGAGTAATCCTTCGATCACCAGATGTCGCTAGTTGACACTGAATTAAAATTTATTTCAAGCAATGTGCCGAGATTACCTGATGGTAAAGCGTGTAGCCAGTGACTAGATTCCTTGGTGGAAACAGCTGGAAGGCGGATCTGATCTGGGTAATTATTGAAGTTACTTATTATTAAATAGTGATATACTTTATGCCATTAAAACATAACTTGTAAAAAAAACCATGTCTCGCAACGCAGTTCTTCTACCGTAAAAATTTGTGAGATCCATGTAATAACAAGTCGGCTAATTTATTCAGTCCCTACTTAAGGGTCCTTCTGTTTTTAAGTTATTACGTAATTAGCTAACCTAACAAGATTTTATAGTGACCATATCAATTTTAAAAATCTTTTAGTTTTAAATATATAGATTGACTTGGCCATCGCATGAAAACATAATGTATCTCACAAGTAATACTTACATATAATATTAAATTAGATTGCTTAGTGCGATTGAAATATATTATGTTTATACAATGCCTACTCGGTTACTGAAAATTCAGGCTTCAGTTTTATTGACTACGAAGTTATAGAGTCATATTGAATAAAAATAATTCTTTCCCGTTGGATTTTTTCTCTGGAGGACTTCATTCTGAATGCGATAGTAGACTAAAATGACGTTTGACAAAGGTAATTTTTATACTGACATCGAAGCAAAATACGAATATATTATTTATAACGTCTTTATTTAATATATATATATATAAACACTCACACCTGTCACCCAGAGGGGTAGGCAGAGACTACAGACTTCCATTTAGCACGATCCTGACATACCTCTCTCGCCTCTTCCACATCCATATACCTACGCATACATGCTCATCGGTTAAGGATACTCTTAATTTGGCCCATTTTTAGTATATCGCCAATTTGGTCGACAAACTTTTGCCTAGTTAAACGTACCTTTAAACATCACAGACACTTGTGTAATGGTAATTTTAATAGATAAAATTACCTTGCTTGTTGTACACGAATGTTTAATATGTGATCCGTGTATACAACATAATATCTCTAATAAGCCTGCTCGCCGAGGCGGCAACTAGTAAACATTAGCTTGTCACTTATTATTATATAATACGTACATTTCCATCCCCGCATCATATCAATTGCGTCGTAATTGAAAGGATAATACAAAGCAACCTAATATATACCCTAATTCAAATCCATATGCTACATATTTCAGTGAAAATACGTATTGCGAATATGATGACGTTTTGCTTTCCAAATTTGGTTGTTTACATCCTTAAGTTGTTGATTTAAGGTTTAAAATGGTTATTTGGCATACAACCCATAGGTTCTATAAGAGGACGTTATGACAAATTAAAAATACTGACATCTTAGACTTATATACGTATAAAATAAGGTTGAATATCCCATAATTGATGTGTCTTTCAAATAGGGGTCAACGAACTAGGGACCCACGTGGCGCCTGCAATTGTGCTGCTTTCTAAACCCCTACAGTGGTTCATGGGTATATCTGTATATGGGTAAGGTAAAACATCAAATGTGTCCCTCTAAGGCTTGATTATTTTCTCCGCGGTACAATTTAAAACGTAATATCGATATTTTTAATGAATATTAAAAATAAATTTTATCTAAATTTTCGCGCATAGTTTTTCATTTTGACTAAACAGCCAAATCATGTGACTTAACAATAAAAGTTTTGTTTTCAAATAAACAATATTAAAAATTACTTAGTTAAAGAATATTCAGAATTAAAACGTAACCTGATAAAAAAGAATACTAAAGTTAAACGTTAATTGTTTGATTTAAAAAATACACAAGAAGTGCTAGCTCATAACTCGCCTATAATCACCATCGGCACCACAATTTAAGTACTGACTTACCATATGCTAGACAATCAAGGAATTTATTGCATGAAAACATGTCTTCTAAGCAACTTAAATATTCCAGTTCTTAGAGAGCCTGTATAGTTACAAGCTGTGAGCCATTCTATCTCAGTTCCTACAGGTGAGAACGCATCCGTGACCTTCTTGTTTGATGTTGACCGCCGGTATCCATGATCTACAGTGGCCACTTACCATCAAGTGGACTGTGGGTTCTCTTATCACTTCAGTTTTATAAAAAAGTCAGCAAATAAGCATTCCTTGTCCTGAAAACTATCTTTTAGAAATAAGAGGTGGTCTCCATTCAGCTGTTGGACCGATTACTTTTAATAATGGATTCTACTTAACTAAAAACACCCTGACCAAACAAAATTTAGATACTTGTAAGATGGGTCTACGCTTGAGGAGCCAAGCTCATCTAGCACACAAGCTGAGCCGCTCTACTCGCGATGTCAAGTGTGGACGTACAACGAGCCTACAACATGCAAATCGATGCATGCGATGCAAATCCCTTTGTGTTCGTCAAAAAACCAACAATAGGCGGAGCACAGTCGAGCACGAACCAAACGCTCGAAGCGCGCTCATTCGAGGCTTGTAAGTCAGTTCACACTACACGAATTTGTGCTCGACTCATGCTTCGCTCGTGCTCGGCTCGTCTAGCGTAGACCTTTAGAACCGTCATGTAATAGCGTAAAAATTATTCTAATAACTTTCTGATCCACTTGATTCTTTGATTTGCTATCGCCCAAAGGTGGCGTATTAAGAAATGCCCGGAAGACCTTAATGTCCTCAAATTTCAAGGGTACAAGACAGAACTGTAATAGCCAAATCGCCAAGCGAAGCGTGGGCATTAGAGTTAATCCTGCCTATGTTAGGAGGGGCGCATTTTCAGCAGTCGACTGATACAGGCAACAGATAATGTCGAATAAGACCTATTTGTTAACTATTCGCCTGCAAAAGAAGGCCGAATAAAATAGGTATTTAAAAAATGTGAAACTTAGACATAGCGTATAAAAAATTAGAGCACCGACGTCAGAAACCATTCTGTGGAAATTATTGCATTGTTTTTAGTTTTCGAAATCGATTATTACTTGTTTTAAGTTTATTCTTTACCCTTTTGAGTGGACTTGTGTAATGTCGTCGAAGTCTGACTATGACCTCAATAAATTATTATTTAAAAAAAAACATTTTTAAAAATAAGCTTTTATTTAAATGTTCTTAAGAGAATAAAATGAAAGTTTATTTTATAATATTTTTTATAAAAAATGTTTTTTTTTTAAATTACCTACACATATCAATGTCATGTTACATGTTGTATTCTGGTTTATGTACACAGGTAAATCTTACGACAAGCTAGTTACATATGCCTACCGGGACCTTGCAAACAATCGGGAAGTTACCCACCATACAGCACCGCTAAGTAAATAACAGCACGTTACTAAAGAATATTCAACACAGTGCCATCAGGTAGTCACCTACTGCCTGCTAAGCAAAAACCAGCACGTCATTAAAGATGTGACTCAATTTACTTACGTGACATAAAAATATTCAATATAGTATAAAAACCAACGTATAATTGTTAAGACAACCCAGTAGTAATTAAGTTAGTTTGTATGTTAAGTAGTCTAGTATTCCTGTGTACTCACATTGTCACAGTAGTTAAGTTAACTTGTAAGTTAGAAAATAAAAGTAATTTAGGAAAAGTCTTCAACCCACCCTAAGCTGCCGCAAACGTAAGTAGCTTTAATATCATATATATTGTGTAGTGTAATAAATTCATAAGTTTGATTAAATTTTAAGTTTAAATTCTTCTATTTAGATTGTTTGAATAAAAGTTTATTTTTAAAAATGTGTTTTTTTTAATTTTAATTTACTTTTTATCTATCGCTGGACATGTTTCAAGTCTGTTCATTTCATTTAATGGGTCATTGTTGGTTTTCGATTGAGAAAATTGTCATCTTGATCATTTTTATCGCCAGCAGTTGACTCCTGTCGGTCCCTACTACATTTGTTCGAGCACCACCAAACTATTTCCAACATTTGCTGAGTCATAACTTTTTAAAATTTGTATGGCGTGCCATTTTGTTTTCCGCATTTTGAGTTATTTTTACCACCGCCAAAATTTGCCCAGGGTGTAGATCTATATTAGTTAAGACACCGCGCTAAGTCTTAACATTTAGCCGGGCAGTAGTACACCATCTCCTGGGAGAGCTGAACGCGGACGTCATTTTATTCGTATTTCTCTGAGCAAATTCTTTCATTTGATATCCATATCATGAAGAAGCTAGTAAAAAGCTTTTAAAAACAGATCTAAGAAGTCGACTTTTACTTTTTATTAAAACTCAGTTTTTCTGTGAGGACTATGAAGTGTCGCAATCTTACTGTCGTCAACAGTTACATTAAACTTTTATCCTTTACCTTTCGACTTTTATGTATGATATTTTTCTAAAAGTGTATATGTAACCCCCAAAATTATAAGCAATTCAATATAAGAAGAATAAATGCACTCGCTTTATAAACAAAGACGTTATGCCTGAACCATTGGTTTAAATTTGTTATAAATAAAATAATTACACCCTCATATAACCAGTATTCTGCAAATTTTAATTGGCATTTAAAATAAATGCTCAAAAAGAGTTGAATACGTTTTTTTAGGTTTCATGTTTTTGACGTCTTACCATTTGGGTAATTACAAATTTGACGTGTTTTTTTCCCTAATTATACCGTTGAATTTAATTTTAGAATGGACAGAAACATTTTAAATTCACGTAATGCAAATAGTTATTGCATTAAAGCTTGAAGTTTAAACAAGCTCTCGGTAAATTGCGTTATAAAGTACCTAACACAATAAAAATTAACTAACGTCAATGAAATTTTAATTAGTTTAGAAATATATATTTTAAATCTAAATTCATTTAGCTCATTTACAAGCTTCAATTTTAGACGTAAATAGTATAACGTAGGAAACCTGAATTTTTACAAAACACAGTACCAGACTCCTTGCGCCTTTTGACACTGCTCACCACCACCGATGTGCGTAAACTAGTCTCTAGCCTAGTATAAACAAGATAGCCATAACTGCAATCTATCGGAAACCAATGTAATAGAGTCATGCTGCAGCGATATTATGGTCGAAGGACGAATCGGTTAGGCTTTACCGAGGTAGGACCACGCTCTCACAGAATACCAGTGAAAATAGCAGCTCATTCAATCTTATTCCTCAGGAGTGGGAACTCATTTATATTTTAATTATTAATAGAAGATAAATGTAGATGTCTATGGGCCACAACATCCATTTACTATCAGCTAGACTGTGTGCTCCTTTCTTAGACTTATTCTATAAAAGACAACAAGATATTTTATGATATTTCCCATAGTCTCTCTCAAAACACCCAAAGGGAGATATGGTGTGACGGATTCTCCTCGACACCTCCACACGGTAAACAACTGCTTTTTTTTTAATGAAAAAGTTATACATAGTAGAGCCACACTATAGCTTTATGGTTGTAGCACAAATGAGTCGGCTCCATCGGGGTTAGATCACGCTCTCACAGAATACCAGTGCAAAATAGCAGCTCAGCAGAGAACCAGCGAGCCTTCTTACTGGAAACGAGGCTTTTATCTCAGTCCTCAGGGATGACAACGCATCAGCATTCTGGTTTCTAATTGAGGATAAATTTAGATGTATATGGACCACAACATCCACTAACCATCAAGTGGAATGTGTGCACGGTTTTCACCCTTATTCCATTAAAAAGGATGGTTTCACCCTACACGTAGGGCTCTATTTAGGTGACCTATATTTTTCCCTTTAGGGAGAGAGCACTGCACGAGACTGCAATATAATATATATAATACATAATACGCAAATATTCAGTGAACCCTCTAAGCCTAAGGGTCAACTCACACTGAGATGGTTCGCAATTTTCTCAAAGTAACGCGGCCCGTATTTTTTATGATAGCCGTGTAAATTATCAACTATTATTTATGTAGCTATATTATTGCAAAATAACCCTACAGGGTTTTTTGCGATAACTGACCACATTTGCATAGAAAGTTCCGAACAGATGAGTAGATTAACGGAATCGGTTGCACTACTACAAACACGCAGAGCTTATGTGCGTGACCAAACTAGCAGCTTGTTGCGTAAGCGCGGCGAGACTGCAAAAAACGGTTACTCTGGCACAGCCAGTGGAAAATCTCAGGGTTAGTACGAAGCACGTTGTTTATTTTGTTAGTTGCAAGTTTGAATATTTTAATGTAAAAACGTGATATATAGTAATGGTTGCTTATGTACTGTGTATGTACTGTGTGTATAAATAATTTCTTTTTTTTCTGTGAGGATAGGTCAATTGAGTAGTACACATTTTAGACATCTTAGATTTAAATATATTTTTAAGAATAGTTACAGTTTGAATTTCATGTTTATTATTTATAAGTAATAAATTACTACCTACCAGCTCTTATTTCCAAGTATTTTCTCTAACATCACTGCACTTTACAACTACTTTCACCATGGAAGCACTGAAAGGTTCACTTATGGAGATGTCAAAGTCATTCCAAAGTCAATAGGATAACTTTCAGCGGGAACTGCAACAATCTAGTTCTGCTGCCACAACTTCATCTTCTCTACCAGGTGATTTTAATGCTTTTAGAAAATTCATCTTGGCTGCTTTAACATCTTTGTATGACCAAGTAGATCTTTTGGGAAGAGAACTGGATCGTAATGAAATGCGTCGCCGCAGAAAGATGATCCTACTCCATGGAGTCCCTGAAGAAAAATCTGAGGATACTACCGCCGTCATAAGTACACTTATCAGCACTAAACTCCTAGTCCCAGGTTTCAGTAAAACATCCATAAGCCGTTGTCATCATCTGGGACGCCCTTCTGATAAATCTTCCAGGCCTATAGTTGTCAAATTCAGTGATATTGTGATGCGAGACAAGGCTTGGTACTCCAAAACCAAACTTAAGGGCACAGGTATAACCCACTCTGAGTTTCTAACAAGGAGGCGCCACAGTGTTTTTCTAGAAGCTAGGCGAAGGTATGGCATCACCAAATGTTGGACCAGGGATGGAGTTATCAATATCTTTACTCCAGACGGCACAAGGCACCAACTTGAGACCTTGTCTGAGCTTGACGCATTATGCAATGGTTCAACTTCTGCTTCACCCGTTTATCCTATTGTGGTTGAGGCAAATAAGGCCCCCGAAGATAAAGGTGCACCACAGCGTACTAAGAGGGCCGGTAAAAAATGAACTTTTTCGTAAATAATTTTATTTTATATTTTATTAATTTTTGTAATTCTGTTATAACTTTTCTCTGGACTTCATATTTTAGTTTTCTTTTTATCATTATATCTTCATTACTTTTCCTTGTTAATTGTAGATTACATAGTAAAATGTAATGATTAATAATCTCTCTTGGTAATGTTTATTATTTAGTGTTATAATTTTTCTTGTATGTTGGTAATTGTTATTGTAATCCTTCTTTAGAATGTTTAGTATTAGTGATAAAAGTATATTGTAAGGTAGATAATTCTTCTTCTTCTTCTTTTAAATTATGGCTTCTCTTGGTAGAATTCTGCCAGTGTCAAGTCAAAATTTTGTATGCTATATTATTCAGAAGGGTTTAGGAAAGAAACATTGGGAATAGGCACTCTGGAGGTTATCTGGATATACAGGGGGAAGATTATTGATATTAATTTCTGTTTCCGAGGAGAATACATCCCAATCAGCTTCAGACAGATTGAATTTAAGAAGGGGTGATAAATTTCGAGTAGGAACACATCTATTACTTAGGTTTAAAAGGATGGGAAAGTGATCACTTCCAAAAGAAGAAGGGAGAGTTTTCCATGATATGCTAGCAGCCATAGTTGGAGAGCACAATGACAAGTCTACTGCAGATCTAGAATTTTGCGAAGGGTAGGTCATTCTGGTGGGAGAACCGTCATTTAGGAGACAAAGATTAAATTCATTAAAAACATCAAGTAGCAGATAAGAAAAAGAGTCAGATTTATGAGAACCCCACATAACATGATGGCTATTAAAGTCTCCGAGGATAAGGTAAGGTGGAGAGATGCATGATAGAATTAAATTGAGTTCTGGTATACAAGAAGGAGTGGGAGCTGTAATGTAAATGGATAGGATTGTGATGTCCATAGCCTTAACAGCTACTGCATTTATATTGCCTTGTACAGGAGGAAGAGGAATGGGTGATAAGGGAATGGTCCTGTTAAGTAAAACCAGAGCGCCACCATAGCCGTCGCTCCTATCACTACGATAACAGGAGAAGCCTGGGATTCTAAATGTAGAGCCTGGCTTAAGCCAGGTTTCCGATATTGCAAGTATAGAAGGGTTATGAGTATTAATTAAGTGAATTATATCAGGTTTTTTATTCCTGATGCTCCGACAATTCCACTGGAGGAGGGTTAGGGATTCGAACTTTATATATTCTTGAGAAGAGGACATCTAGTTTGCTTTTCACGTTTAACGGTAAACGAGAATCATCGAATTTGCCAACAATATCTGTAAGAGAGGCCACAAGATTTTCTAGAAGGTTATCATTAGGGGATATTATATTGCTTTGTAAAGCATGCCCATTGGGAAGAGAGGACGAAGGAGTACTTGTAATGTTATAGTGTGAAACTTTATCATATACTTGTGTAGATTGCACTGGCACAGATTTGGCTTTATAAATAGTTTTCCTATAGGACTGATAAGGAGACAGAGTAGGAGGGTTTACCGATGCCTGAGGAGATGGGAGATGGCTTACAGGAATTTGTGAAGATGCAACATCAGAATAAGGTCTTCTGACAGCCGGGAAGCGGGCGGAAGCCTCAAGGTATGATACATTCTCTTGTATCATTACTATTTTGATATCTCTTTGCCTTGAGTGCTCTGGGCAACTTCTTTCAATAGCCATATGATTTGCCGAACAGAAAAGACAGGTTGGGGAATCTGTGGGACAATTATCTCCGGTGTGCTCTTTGCTGCATTTAAAGCATCGTGGTTTTGATCGACATTGGGCTTCGACATGTCCGAAACGGCAACATTTTAGACATTGGATAGTAGGAAGAAGGTAAGTTTCGACTGGTATGGAAGCATAAAAGCAATATAAATGTGAGGGGAGCACTTGTCCTGAGAAGGTGAGGACAACAGTTTGAGTTGGAACCCACTCCACTTCATCACCCTTTTTGACCTTTCTGTTAAGTCTTCTGGCTTTAATGATTTCTCCTCTGCCAGGTGGGAGCTCAGACTCGCTCACTAATTCCTCCATAGAGATGTCAGTCGGGATACCCCTGATCACACCCATACGGGTGACATTAAAAGTTGGAATAGCAGCAGAAAGTTTATAATGCGAGAGAAACTCAGAGTCAATAAAATTATTAGCATCATTAGCAGTTTTAAAAGCAATTGAAACCCTGTGGCGCCCTAAAATTTTGATACCCTGTTTTTCAATATTGGCCACTTTATTTTGGGTAAGGATATGACCAATTCTCACAGGTCTAATTGTATAACCTGCGGATGGATCAAGTTCTGAGCGGCTTAAATGTATTACAAATGGGCCTATATCGCTATCTACATACTTTTTTGTCTTGGAAGTCAGGGTGGACGTAAGTATTTTGGTAGGAGGCAGAAGGGTGATCTTCGTGCCCTATTTTTGTCTTTAGGAAGTTGGGTAATGGTAAGGAATCCGTGAGTTTACGTTTAGCAGGGCCAGAATCACCAGGTAAATCCGGTGGTTCAGCATCTCCTCCGTCAACCTCCATCGTCGTCACACAGATCTACATTAACTAAACAAAAAATACTACTCACCTACTAACAAACAGAACTCACAGAGACAACACACAAAAAATTGAGAGATTTTACACAAATTTGAATCGAAAAAGAGTTAAAAACTTATTCCAATACAAAAACACGTGTAACCACCAATCACTCTGACGGCAGACACCCAGGTAGATAATTGCTAGTTAACGTACTGTAACTTTGACACTTTGACTCGTCTGACATTAACACCTCTCACTTTTGTGTCTATGGTATGTTAACGTTCCGTTTCTTCACTTATTGTTAAGTGAATTAAACATTTCTTTCCATAATGTTGGCAGGTAGTTTACTGACGACTTATTTATTTTTGAATTATTTATTTTATAATTAAATATATATTACAATACACACATATAATAATACATATTTACTTAGTTTTACATATATTTAGTAATCAGATATAATTTAATATGATTTCTTCAGATGACAGTGTTCGGAGTTCCAATTCCTTCGCCTTTGATTCTGCCTCTGATGGATTAAGCAGTATTGACAGCTTTGAAAGTATTGCACCCTTAAATATTATGTTAGATTCAACTTTTTCTGAATTTAACAAAAACTTTAACGCTATTCACATAAATGCTCAAAGTATTCCTGCTTATTACCCTGACATGTTGTCAAGTTTTAATAGCAAAAACATACACGCTATCCTTGTTTCGGAGCGTGGTTAAAACCATGTCTTCCATCAACTTCCTACTCGCTTCCAGGTTTTCATTTGATTCGTAACGACCGTACCGATCGGGGCGGTGGTGGTGTTGCTATTTATCTGCGCTCTCATATACCTTTTTCAGTAATTCAAGTTTCAAATTGTTCGCAGACTGGATGCGAAGCTGAATTTCTCTTTATCGAAGTTCTTCTTGGTCATACAAAATTACTTCTCGGAGTTTTTTACAGTCCCTCTCTCACTGTCGACTACTTCAACACGTTAGAAAATATTCTTGACAATCTTACACCTATCTATTGTCACAGTATTATTATGGGTGATTTTAATACCTGTCTTTTAAAAACAACGCTAGATCAATAAAACTTAAATCTATTATTGAAGGAGCAAATTTAAAACTTCTTCCTACTTCTGCCACACACTTTTTCCCCAACTGTGCCCCTTCTCTTCTCGACATAATATTTGTGTCTTTACCTGACCATGTTCTTAAATTTGGGCAATATGCTGCTGATTCTTTTTCCTATCATTACCTTTTATACTTGTCATACAAAATCCGTCCCCCTAAAGCTAAGTCAAGGATACTACTTCAGTGTAACTTTAGTGACTTGGATTTGGAGCAGCTTTTAAATGACGCTGTAAAGATTGATTGGAGTGTAGTCGTCAATGCGTCTACTGTTGATGAACAGGTTGCTTTGTTCAACTCTCTGTTAATTCAGCTTTACGACGTTCATGCTCCTGTTCGTCCAGTGCGTGTAAAGCTTCCTCCCTCTCCTTGGCTGACCGATGATATAAAAAAAATCATCCACATTAAAAATTGTGCCAAAGCTAAATACAAGTCAGTTCCTAGCGATTTGAATAGAGAGAAGTATAGATTAGTAGGGAATCGTTGCAACAATCTGTGTAGAAAAGCACAACGACGCCATATCCATGAATCAGTACAAGATCCTGATCCTGCTAGGGTCTGGAAATTTCTTAAGTCCTTAGGAATTGGGAAATTACGTCAAAATCTCACACATCATAACCTTGATCTCAATCAACTTAATTTGCATTTCTCGTCTTCGTCTTGCATTAACGATAAAGCAAAACATAATACTTTAGATTCTCTTGCAAAAGCTCCCACTCGGGACACCTCTGCTTTTAATTTTAGCCAATTTAACAGTTGTGATGTTAAGAGAGCCATAATGTCCATCCATTCAAATTCGATTGGTGGTGACTGCATTAGTCGGAAAATGGTCATCCCTCTCATTGATCTCCTTTTACCTATAATCACGTTTATCCTGAATAATTCACTGAATTCTGCTTTTCTCCCTTCAGCTTGGAAAGAGGCATTTGTAGTTCCTCTTCCGAAAAAGTCAAATCCCTCTAGTTTTTCTGATTATAGACCTATCTCTATTTTGCCTTTCTTTTCCAAAGTTCTAGAACATCTTGTGCACAATCAGTTAAGCACCTATATTTTAAAGCACACTCTTTTAAATCCCTTGCAATCCGGTTTCCGTCCTGGCGATAGTACGACTACTGCACTTTTACAAATCACTGATGATATTCGGTATGGTATAGAGAAACAAAAGCTTACTATTCTCACGTTGCTTGATTTTAGTAACGCATTTAATACTGTAGATTTTGATATCTTGTTAAGCATCCTACGCTCTCTCAACATATCTCCAACTGTAGTTGACTGGTTTCGAAGTTACTTGTTTGGTCGCCGACAGCGAATTCAGGTGCAAGAGGTTTTTTCCACCTGGACTACTACAGCTGCTGGTGTACCACAAGGTGGCGTGTTGTCTCCTCTCCTTTTTACAATTTTCATTAACTCTATAAGTCATAATTTGTCCTCTTCCTACCACTTGTACGCTGATGATCTCCAAATCTATACTCAGTTCTCTCTTGAAGATCTATCTAAATCAGTTGACTCTATTAACGCTGATCCGACTTGTATTTCGAATTGGAGTAAATGTTATGGTTTAACGATTAATCCTAAGAAAACTCAGGTCATTGTCATCGGTAGTTCTAGATTAATTGGTAAAATTGACTGGTCTTCCCTACCCCCTATTATACTAGACTGCACTCTAATCCCTTACAGTAACAAGGTTGAAAACCTGGGGTTGTATCTTGACTCCTGTAAGTCTTGGACCTCACAGGTTAATGAGGTCGGTAGAAAAATGTTTGCTGCGTTAAGCTCTTTACGTAGATTACGTAATTTCCTTCCCACAGCAACTAAAGTTACGCTCGCCCAGTCTCTACTTCTGCCTATCCTTGACTATGCTGATATTTGCTATCTTGACATTACCGAGGAGCAGCTTAGTAAGCTTGAGCGTATTCAAAATGTATGCATTAGATTTATATTTGGGCTTCGTAAATATGATCATATTTCCGAATTTCGCAAACAGCTGAAATGGCTCCCGATCCGCCTTCGCAGGAATACTCACATTCTCTCCGCGTTGTATAGTGTGCTGTTTAATCCTTCTACTCCTATTTATTTAAAAAATCGTTTCCAGTATCTTTCTCTTACCCATAATCGGTTCCTTCGTTCCTCCGTCAATCTTTCTCTCTCTACACCTTTGCACTCTTCTTCCTTTTCCAAGAAATCCTTCACCGTAACCGCTGTGCGATTGTGGAACTCCTTACCTCTCCATATTCGTCGTGCTAAATCTCTTCACTCTTTCAAAAGTCTTGTTAAATCGTATTATTTAGAACGCTATTAGATAAATTACTTTACCTTTTTCGTACTCTATTTATTTAATCTATTATATGATATTTTATATATAACTTTCACTTATTTTTATTTGTATGTATTTTTTTTATTATTATTATTTTGTATGCGCCCCTCTATTTTAACTTTTGTTTGCATCACTCCTATACGCAAGGGTTGTCTGGAAGAAATCACTTTCAGAGTGATAAGACCGCCTATTGTACATACTTTAATTAGTTTTAACTGAACTTGATGTTTCTGTATTGTGGTGTACAAAAAAGAATAAATAAATAAATAAATAATACTAGAAAAAATAAAATTATGTCATACTTTAACTATCGCAAGGAGTGCAATAGGTAAGTAAATATTTGATTATTACTTTTTCAAGTAAGTACGTTTATTTTACTGTATTATACTTTTTTAATAAGAATGCAGTATGATGAATGAGTATGCAGATATGCAGTACGCATGGTGTGTTTTACCTTTTTATTGTTATTACAGGCTTGTACTAAACATTTTATTTGAGATTCAGAATTTACCACACCATTAAAAGAAACAATTAATTATTAAAAAAACGAAAATTTAAAAGAAAATTATTAGAGTAAGTAATTCGTAAAGTATTATATCATACTGAATAATAAAACTATTTAACAAAAGTTTTGTTTAATTTGTCTTCACCTATTGTGACAACCCTACCAAAATAGGTAACAATTTTGCATGTTCTTAGGAAGCACTGTCTCTGTTCCGTTCATCTACTTATGTGGTTCAGAATAAGTAATATAGGAAAATGGTGTAGAAAAATTAATTTAAAAAGTCTCAAGCATTCTGGCTTTTTTAACCTTTAAAGTCGAAATGCGTGCCGATGCATTATTTTAACTAATTTTAACACACATTCGTAACGGTCAATCGGTAGGCAAAAACGTTGTGATAAATCAAATTCAGTTTGAGACAATTTCAAATAAAAGTAGAAGCCTTATTTACTCGTATTTTTACAAACTGCAATAACGTTATACCATTATCCATAGTCTTAAATTTTATATTCACATTTTATATTCACATTGAATAAAACGGATTTTATAGCGTTTAATTTTAATTGGTTTTTAATTCCCAACGTTTTGGGTGCTTTCCAGCACCCACGGTCACGAGGGACTGAGGTAACTGATTTCCTGATGTCAGTGTAAACCCGGAGTACCTTCATCTTTTTAATTATTATATATGGTCCGATCAACGCAGAATGAACTGACTGTGTCTTGAATTCTTGCAGTGGTATGCTTGGGTTTAGTTTTAATTTTATTAATTACAGGATCGTTGGAGCGTTGTTGCTTTACGTCATCTATATGCTCCTTTACGCGGGTTCTTATTGATCTTTTTGTTTGCCCTGAATATGAGAGACCACATTCACAATCAAGCCTGTACCCTCCTGCGTCTCGTGGAGGGATATTACACTTAACGGATGGTAAGAACTGACTAAACTTTTTCGGCAGCTTGTAGCATTTTCTAATAGAAGCTCGCTTAAAGGTTTAGCTAATCTTATCTCTGACACCTCTGACATGTGGTAGTACAACAGGCACACGCTCGACTGTGGCCGGCTTCACTCGCTCACGTGACGTGACGTAGGCCCCGCAGCTTGTTGTCGTGCAGAACCTGCTTGACGTGCTGAAGCTCGGCGGCCAGGTATTTGCTGTCACAGATCCCTCGTGCTCTCTGTAACAAAGATTTGCCCACGGTAGCTAACTGTGCAGGATGATAGTGAGATTCACCGTTCAAATATCAGTTTGTGTGGGTACTTTTCCTACAAACAATGTGACCTTTGGTGTTGTTAGGAGTTTGGATGACTAACACATTTGTAAGGATAAGGAATTATTTGCGTCTAACTCCATAGTAAATTATATTTTACAGTTTATGGAATCAAGATATTCTAAAAATGCAATTACTTTGTCTGATGGTAAAATTTTGAAAGTATCGTCCACGTACCGCTTGTAGAACCTTGGAGTTACAAATGCAGTAAGGAAGGCTTTCTCCTCAACGTCTTCCACGAATATATCGGCGACAATGCGAGATACAGGTGAGCCCATTGCAACACCATCTACTTGTTTGTAAAACTTTTCCTTCCACAATAGACAGCGAGATGTAAGGCAATGTCTGAGTAGTAGTGCATATTCTGCTGACATGTTATTTTCTTCACAAATTATCTCTTCTGTCGATCTTCAACAGGTAGGTATGTGAATAGAGACTGAACATCAATAATGACCGTAGTTTCATTGTCAGTAAGACGTAGGTCTTTTATCTCACTGACAAAATGGTATGAATCCTTAAAGAGGACTCGAAACGTTGGGAATTAATAATTAAGTAAAATAAACGCGATAAAATCCACAAAAGTTGTTTTAATCAGGGTGTAGTTGCCGCATAAATATAAGAAATCATTAAATAACCCTGTATATTAAGAGAAAGGCCACGCAGAGAGTTTTGCAAGAAAAGTTTTTTTTATGAAAAGCTGGCCTGTTGTAATTTATTTTGTAAAAAAACGATTATTTTAAAGTAAAAATAAGTGTGTTCTAATTACCTCATCACATTTTTCAACGAGCTAAATTGAAATTTCGTGCTTCATTGAATAATGGATTTGCGTTGGAGACGTTTTCACGCAATTATTTTTTACGATTTCAAATTGCGCCTAAAACCGGACGAATCTTTTGACAGACATCAAATGATATTTATGGAAAAAGGCCTTTCAAAGGTAACCGTGTACCGTTTGTATAACATATTTTAGTACGGTCGACTAACTTTGAGATATGGAGAAAGAAGAGGTTGCTCTTTGACTGTTGTTAAGGAAGGGAACGTGCTATCAATGACAAAAATAATTGAAGAGAATTCGATTTACGTACAAAGATATTCAACATATTATATTAGAGATTTGATGAAGCGTTCCATGATTTTACAACATAAACGCTTCCGCGTGAGAAGGCTAGTTTCGCGTTGGATCTCACCTCACCTCACCGATGCTCAGAAGAAGGCCCATGTGGTGTAATGCCGTGACATGATTTTTTGGATTTATCAACAGAAACAAAGCGCAAGTTGGATTGGCTGTTTCAAAATGAAACAACACCTAACAAATTGAAACGATCGACAAACGCAGAGAAGATTTTGATCGCCAGTTCGACAGCGTGTCTCGTCTAAAGAAACTGTTCTTTACGAAATCAAAGTAAACTAATACTTGCCAGAAATGTTTATTGACAAGTTAACGTTTTGGGTCACATTCGATACAGCCCTCATTTGGGAGCTTCTGACTTCTTTTTATTCCCTTAACTAATAAATCAGCTAAAAGGGATATAGTTGTTATAGCTGTAAGATGGGCAAACAGAGTTCGAGAAGGCCGTGGAATATAGGTGTGAGGCGAACTGGAAAAGGTTTCGAAAATTGGTTCAGAATCTTTATATAGATGCCAAATGAGGGTTCTTTAAAAAGATACAACTTTTATTTCTAACCCTCGACAAAAACAGAGGGGTGTTATAAGTTTATACCGTGTATATGTGTAAGAGAAAAAACCCCTGTCCTTGAAAAATGTGAATGGAAATATTATAACTTCAATTAAAAATTTTAATACATAGCACTATGTGTATGTGTGTGGCATCCTAGCTTCTGAACAGGTAAACCGATTTTGATTAAGTTCTTTTCGTATCTTATCGAGGGTACTCTTAGCTATGTTGAAAAAAATTTGTTCAGCCGTTTGAAGTTCAGAAGCTTTTTTCGGGTTTTTAAAATTTTTAATTGAAGTTATAACATTTCCATTCACATTTTTCAAGGACAGGGGTTTTTTCTCTGTACTACTAAATAAAATAAAATACAAAAGTAAAAAATTACTATCATTAAGAATTACTTGTAAACTATAGTAAATAAAAATTATTCTATTATATTTTATTCTTATCAAAAAAGGCAACATGCTGCCACGTCACGTCATGTAGCTTAAGGCGAGGGCCTTGAGGAGGGCTGTGCTCTTAAATAACTTTACTGCAAAATAGGCACATTAACGATTTTAAAATAAGACCAGTGACTAACAGGGGACATATTCATTTTCAAGTTGAAAGCGCTGTAATCAAGAAATTCTGAGCATTTATATACAAATAGATTCACCCCTTAAGTTTTATGAATTGCTAAATATTAGATCACGAAAAGAATCAGATTATAAACTATGTGATGTAAGTAATATAATTGGAAGAACGTGATTCACACATGGTTGAGCTATATTGCAGTTATATTACTAGTATAGTTATAGCACGAATGGGTCAGCTCGACCGGGGAAGGACCACGCTCTCACAGAATACCAGCGTCAAATAGTAGCTTAATGCTGCTGTGTTTCGTATGGTGAGTGTATAGAACCGGAGACCCTTTTTACTGGAAACGAGGCATTCTATCTTAGTCCTCAAGGGTGACAACGCATCTGCATTTTGATGAAAAATTGAGGATGGATGTAGATGTCTATAAGCCACAGCAACTACTTACCATCAGGTTGACTGTGAGCTCGTTTGTCACCCTATCCTATAAAAAAGAAATTTTTATATGAGAATACCTTTGCAAAATGAAAGGCACAGGGTATTGGAATCTACTGATGATCCTGCCCTGTTAGGAGAAAGTCGTCAAGAGACTGCAGAACTCACTAGAATCTAAGAATTAAAAGCAAAAAAAGAATAGTTTGACTCAGAAATAGCCACAACAAAACTGATTGTTTTCAACACCACAGAACAAGAAAAAAATTATAAGTGTTATAAGGCCTATTTTGATGTATTGTTGTAAGACTAGGACACTAACACCAAAGGAAGAAAAAAAAATATGATAAAAAATAAAAATATAAATTTCTTCGCAACCTTCCGCTAAACAAATACAAGGATGTGTCTTACCTGGATTGAAGAGCACCTCCCGCCCTCCCAGAGAAATTTATATTTTTATTTTTTATTATAATGGATTTTCGCAAAGTAACGCCTGATTCTATCAAAAATATGATAACCAAAGAGAAAGTCTGAAAAGAATATTCCGCCCAGTGAGGAGGAAATATGGCAGCAAGAGGGGCCGTAAAAACTACTAGAATTATAAAAACTTATGAATGAACCAAACATCGTTAGAAAAATAAAAGCAAACTGTCTCTCTTTTCGGCGGCTCGGTCGTATAAAATGGATGAGAGATAATTGGAGTGCAAAGAGCATATATGGGTAGACCGTTTGGCCGATGTCAGACTCAAATATGGCTAAAGTGGCGAAATGGATGTTGATCTGCGTGCGCTACAAGCTGCTGATAGTTGGCGAGGATTAGCCCAGGACAAAGATTACTGGCGTGGTCTCATTGTGAAGACTAAGATTCAGAGAAAATCTCGAGTTTAAACTAAAACTTCACAATTTCATTGTCTATTGTGGCACATAGTAGAGTACAGGCTAAATCTAAAGCCTTAGCTGTTGGAATTTGAGCCTAGGTTAAGGCTTATTGTGGAGTGTTAGTTAAAACTCGAGATTGTCTCTGAATACCGGCCTAAGACCCACTTCAGGGTCACAAAAATCTTTCCAAAATTTGGATGTTTAATAGAGAAGATAGTAAAAATCGATCCATGGAATTCTAACGTAAGTATTTATCATCAACTGCCGTGGTACTCACACCATAAATCTGTATTTTATTCGTACAATAACGCACAGGCGCAAATTTTGTTTTCAAGCGGCTCTAACCGAACTTATTTAAAAAGTTCACGCTTGATTTAAAGACCGTCTATGAGCATAACCACTGTAATGCGAGCCCGCACACCTTTGAATCAAATCGTGTCTCTGCATGGTGTGATCGAGGTCGAATGAGGCATAATAATTTAACGAGCGTTTCTGCTACCTTATGCTAAAGATATTGAGTGAACTGATAAAAGTATATTGCGGGACGCGCTTTTTGTGTAATGGTTTAACTATATATTTATACACGTAAAATAAAATCGAAGTGTTTATTTCATAATATCAAAACAAGTGCCTTATATTATTAAGCTAAGACTGTAATTTTCATGCCATTTTTAACTTCCCACAATGAAAATCAATGATTTTAAAAAAATTGGGAAATTATATTAAAAATTTCTCCAGTTCTCTACACATTAGGACATGAAAAACCATTTTTTTTTTAAAACGAGTGTGCTTATGACCACACGACTGAAGTAAAACTTCTTTAGCTAATATGTGTATGTGTATATATATGTATATACATGTTTATATATGCATATATGTATAATATATACATGTATATATATACATATGTTATTCTCTACAAATACCTATTTAAATTATTATCAGCTTTCTTCCACAATTTTTTTATTTACTCACCCGAAAATTAATAAAACATGAACATTAAAATGAATTTTCAACTTTATTCACCTTAAAAGTAGAATATTAATTTAATGTATTGAACAAAATATTAATTCATAAAATTGTTCAAAACGAAATAAAATTACGAAAAATAACTGGCTATGAGAGAAAGAGAGAAAGAAAATGTGCGCGCGTACTGCTCTCTCTTGCTTACATCCCCCACTCAACTCCCATTCGCCTCGGCTGATCACACTTTTCGTAACGCTTTCGTCACGCGTTCGCCAGCTTACTCCCCAAGTCAAGCGTGCGTAAACAAGTTTTACTTCAAAAATGGGGAAGTTACATTACAAAAGGTCTTCAGTTCCTCTACACATTAGGACATGAGTAACCACTTTAAAAAAATTGGTCTGTCTGTCTGTATGGACTAATCTTCGGAATGGCCGAATCAGTCGTAACGAAACTTATACGAACGGATAAATAATGATGCCATGAGTTACTTAGGCTTTATCTTATCCGAAATTGTGATATTTTTTTACAATCTTTAATCAAAATAACGCCACATAGATCCTACCTAGAAGCGAAGCTAGAGCGGATCGCTAGTAAGGACTAAGCTCATTAGTTACAGACGACTCAATCCTAGAAAGAAGTGTCCACCAGGCTACCTCAAAGCGTGCTAGCAGACTTTACATGTCTTTGATTTTTTTCAAATTTATTATACATGTTGGTATTTCTCGTAAACGTTTCCAATTTTTCCAATACAGTACTATTTTGTTGCCAGAACAGTCAAGCCACATAAGGACATACGCGCGAATCTACGGAAAAACCTGGCGATAAAGGAACAGATAAATGAAGAAATTTATAAAAAAAATTATTTAACCTTTTTTTGATGCACACAACACCATTCACGCGTTCTCCGCATATTCACTGATGCACACCACTTATGCTATTACTAAATTATACGTAAACGTACAATTTAGTAATAGCATAATATGTGTGTGTAATGCTATTACTAAATTATACGTAAACGTACAATTTAGTAATAGCATAATAGCATACAGGGAGTAAAGATTATAGTGACTCGCAAGGGGTTTAGCGGGAGCTAAACTACTGTCATTAGAAGCAAAAATAAAAGGTGATTCTACATAATAATAGTAGAAAGGATAGTAGAATTATAATATAGTGAGTAGTACTTATAGTAAAACCTACCTTATCCGCTAATGTAGAATAAATTTGTGGGTACGTAAACATTAACGCACTCTCCTAATGATGATAATGTAAAAAGGCCCTTAAATTTATGTTTAAATTTGAGTGATCTGTATGCTGCAGATTTAATGTTATAATGTTTATATGAATGCTACTCTTTCTGTCAAAGAATTTAATGGAGCTCTGATTAATATTTAAAATAATTTATTCAATAAGCAAATTCTGAAAGTAAAACCGCAACATCAATAATATTACTTATATTTACTTAATACATTAAACGTTTTAAAAATACTTTACTATAAACTATAAAGTATAATTAAGTAACTGAAAAAGTTATTAATAATGATTTAATATTACGTTTTGTTATAAACAAAACTATATTCACTTTAAAATACATTGCGTATTCTATATAACTTATCCATAAAAGCTACCACCTCTCATTAAACGTACCACGAGGTGTACTACAAAGTACATTAAAAAATCTTGATGTCAAAAAATTTGGCGAATTGGCCTGCTGTAATCCGGCTATAGACTAAGAACCGCTCTTGAACAGCAAAAAAGGTACAAGTTGGCGTAGCTTCAGCACTGCGGATTTGCCCTTTCGAATCCCGCACTGAACAATTATTTTTATGGCCTGCAAATAATTGTGCCAAGTCTGAAAAGTCTGTATGCAATATTTTTTTTTTTTTTTTTTTTTTTTTTTATAGGATAGGGTGACAAACGAGCACACAGTTCACCTGATGGTAAGTGGTTGCTGTGGCCCATAGACATCCACATCTATCCTCGATTACGAATCAAAATGCAGATGCGTTGTCACCCGTGAGGACTAAGATGGAATGCCTCGTTTCCAGTAAAATGGGTCTCCGGTTCTCTACACTCACCATACGAAATACAGCAGCATTAAGCTACTATTTCACGCTGGTATTCTGTGAGAGCGTGGTCCCTCCCCGGTCGAGCCGACCCATCCGTGCCACAACTATACTTCTAATATAACTGCAGCATGGCTCTACCACGTATATTCCCATGAAACAAGTGAAAAAGTGTGGAAGTAACTTATTTTTTTAAACATACCCACATATTATATCAGTAAACATATGAGTAAAAAATGCAACACTAACAGTTCATTTTATTGAAAGTTTATAACTTTTTCACTTTGTTTCATAAAATCTCGAAAGTTCGAGCGCAGGTTAATACAACTTTTGCTGCGAGCAAGCTTCCGTGACCAAATATTTGTGTTCACAAGTTTTAAAACTGCCGATGCATGCATGAATTAAACTTTTCAAAATATGCTTACAATAGACGACGTTAACTCCATTTTATGGAAGGATTAACGCAAATGTTTCTATGCACAATTTTTATAAAAATAACAACTAAAATTGTGTGACTATAAAACGTAACATTGTTTTAGCTATAAACACATTTTCGTATTCACTCGTGTACCTCCATCGATAGATTATTATATTTAACATCGAAATTTTGGAGTGTTCCTAGTAGCCTTACCAATTTTTAATAGAATAACAATAGAAATAGAAAACGAGCACAGAATCCAACCGATGGTGAGTGGGATCTGAGGCCTATAAACATCTATTTGCTCAATTAAGAATAAAAATGCAGATACGTTGTCACCCCTGAGGACTGAGATAATGGCTTCGTTTCCGGGAAGAAGGGTCGCTCGCTCTCTACTCTCACCAAAAGAAACTATCTGACAATGCTGTATTGAGCTGCTATTTTGCGCTGATATTCCATGAGAACGTGATCCTACCCTGGTCGAGCCGACCCATTCGTGCTATTATCATAATATATCGTAACTCTACCACGTTACTCTTAATTTTAGTCAGTAGTAAAGTTAGACTACAGATTAAAATTAACTACTATGGTACGTAGTTGATGACGAATTCCATGTACTTTATATAGTAAAACTATTGAGAATTTTTTCCCCAGTGGTGTTACCAGTTAGGTATAGGTATACAGTTAGCTAGACTGCCTCCTTCGTCTAGTAGTTGTGGTACTGCGACTGCTGATCATGAGGTCTTGGGTTAGAATCCCGGATCAGACCAATAAATTAATTATTGAGTTTTTCCGTTAAGAAATTCTCAGTAAAGCACGTTAAGCCGTTGGTCCTGCGCCTGATTTCTCACCGGTTGTGTCGGTTTACCGTCCCATTGGATTATGAGAGTGAGGGAATAGAGAGTGCACCTTTGCTTGCGCATACACTTGGGCACTATAATCCTGCCCTGCGCCGATGGATAGTCTCCGTTGAGGCAGGCCGCCGTGACCGAAATTTGCTCTGAAAGACATTATATTTTGTAAGAAAAGAAAATTCCCAGTAATCTTACTTGTAAGACTACTTGCTACTTGTAAGACTACTTGCTACTTGTAAGACTACTTGCTACATGTAAGACTACTTGATAAGATGATTGGGAATACACTACGCCGCGATGGTAGTTGTTAGGGTGACCTTCGATAGTCGGCGGAGCTGGTCTAGATTTTCGTCTGGGTCTCTAAGTCTAGTGGAACAAAACTAACCTTCAACCGTCCTTGTCGAGCCGCCGTCGTTGCTTCACTATTGGTGAAATCAGCACTGCCGAATGTGACCGTGCTCTGTGCACTACAAACTTACTACAATCGCCGTAGTTAATTTTCAAAGACATTTAATAAGATATTCGGAAAATAGTTTAAACACAAGGCGAGAGATGTCGCGCCGCCGCCGGTCAACAGATGAAAAGAACCATTCTTTTCATCTGTTGACCGGGGTGAATGACATTAAGCGAATGAGAATGTATGATAGTTCTTTTCGATTAGTTCCAGTATCCAAATGAGGCCTTCGTCTACAAGATCGTAAAACCATCCGAAAGAGTAGTCTTTACAAATAAAACTATTGAGAAGAAAATTTCTTAGTTTATTTATTATCAGACTTACTTGGTAAGACTACTAGGAATACCCTGGGAGTTTAAGTATTTTCTGTAAGTAGTCATTATAAAGAGAAAGTAATGAAACTTATTCCAAAAGTACTATATATATATATATATATATATATATATATATATATATTATGGGAAGAAACAAGAAAATCATGTGTGTTTCCATACGGATAAGTTATCAGAAGTGGCGAAGAGCCGGCCACATAGCTCTAAGAACTGACAACCGATGAGAAAAAGTTGTCACATGACAGTCCCACACTACCGGACTCTTGACCACGCTTTGCAGCATTTCTAGGGGGAGGCCTATGTTCAGCAGTGTGCATGTGAAAGGCTGTAGTGATGGCGTCGATGAAATGAAATCAAATGAATGATTTTTATTCAATATAGATTAGTGTATAATACTCATACTTTATTACTATACTATAGGGGGGATAAGTCGCTCGCGTCCGTAAGATATGACTACCTATTCCTAGGCCTACCCTACACGTGTCCCCCGGGCGGTGCTAAATGAGCGACAAGCCGATACCAGACTCGGCTCCACGCCGTGGTAGTGGCGTAAAATAAACTACCCCATATTTCGCACCATGAGGAACTATATAAAAGAAATGGCCCCGAGTTCCCGGTGCCCCTTTAATGGGGCAGGGGTGCGAAGAATCTCCGGGAGGAAAACCGGCGACGAGGTTCGCCACCCGTCATGTTCTGTCTCCCGGAGAGGCGAAAAGTGGATTGCAGAGGCCCGTCTGGCTACGTTGAATGTATGTGGGGCAATGAATGATGAAATAGATGAAGTATGCGATATGATGTGTGATAGAGGAATAGATGTGTTATGTGTAAATGAGACGAAAAGGAAGGGGAAGGATGTCAGTGCAGTATATATGCCATGTGCGGTACACATGGCATGTATACCGCATACTGGTCTGGTGTAGACGAGATCGAGCGGGCATGCCAGGGAGTAAGGATCATCTTTTCAGAAAGAATGGGCCAATGTGTGAAAGAGTATGAATGTGTAAGCCCAAGACTGCTATGGATACGAATGAAAGTGGGCTTAAAGAAGTTGTTTGTGTTAGGGGTCTACGCCCCAGACATGTCTAAGCCCACTAATATCCGAGGGCAGTTTTGGGAAATGGTAAGGATGGTGTTAATGAAGTGTAAGGGAAATGAAAATATTATTATGCTAGGAGATTTTAATGGAAGGGTTGGGGTGAGAAGGCTTGGTCATGAAAGGATATTGGGAACGTTTGGTGATGAAAGTATAAACGAGAATGGTGAAAGTATCCTCACCGTATGTATGGAAAAGAATCTTTTTATGACGAACACTTGCTTTCGCCACGAGAGGATTCACATGTATACTTGGGAAAGAGGTGACGATAGAAGCTTGATAGATTTCATAATTGTGGATGAAAGATTGAGGGGCACAGTGGTAGATACAAGGGTGTACCGGGGTTCTAACGTAGGAACGGATCATTATTTGGTTTTATGCCGAATTAATGGTCTATTCAGGCGTTGGCGCCATCTATCATCTGTGTCTACCACTGCGTTACAGCGTATTGGAACAGAGAGGTTACAAGATGAAGGTGAGAAAACAAGTTCAAATGTAGACTGAAGTAAAATATAAGTAATTTGGATGAATTATGTATGAAGGAGTTAGACTTGGAGAATGTATGGCAAAATGTAAAGAAAGGTTTAGTGGATGCAGCTACCGAAGTATGTGGATTTAGTAAGAGAAAGAATGTAAGGAAAAATAATACGTTATGGTGGGATGATGAGATACGTATGGAAGTTGAAGCAAAGAAGAGAGCATGGCTAGATTTGCTAGCAACAAAGGCTGGTAATCCTCGCGGTACGAATGGTGATATTGAAAGAAAAAAGGCAGTCTTTAGACATCTTAATAAGAGAGTAAAAGAAGTAGTTGAAATAAAAAAGCAAGAAAGAACGGATAAGAATGATAGAAAAATATCGGATAACTTCCAGGCAAATATTAAAATGTTCTGGAAACTTGTAAGAACTGCCAGGGGACATTCAAAACAGCCTATGATGAATGTTA
This sequence comes from Parnassius smintheus behrii, assembly GCA_036936625.1. Taxonomy (NCBI): domain Eukaryota; kingdom Metazoa; phylum Arthropoda; class Insecta; order Lepidoptera; family Papilionidae; genus Parnassius; species Parnassius smintheus. The sequence goes on from JAUPFT010000013.1 coordinate 47,109,772, forward strand.
TAAGAGACGAGAATGGCTATATTCTGAATGATGAAGTTTTGAGTTTAAAGAGATGGAAGGAATATTTTGAAAGCGTGTTTACGAGTGAGGAGACAACGTGTATACTAACTGAAGTATAAACTCCAAAAGAAGAGGAAAGAGGTAGCGAGATAAGTAAAGATGAAATAATGAAAGCAATGAAAAGCATGAAAGCAGGTAAGGCTGCCGGATATGATAGGGCTGGAGAGGAAGTCGTGGCAGGCCTGCTACATACCTTGTTTAATTTATGCTGGGAACTGAAGCGGGTACCGGGAGACTGGCGCAAAGCCGTGATAGTCCCAGTATATAAAGGAAAAGGGTCGCCGCAGGACTGTAAAAACTACCGCGGCATCAGCCTTCTTAGCATTGTGGGAAAACTGTATGCTAAGGTACTGATTGAAAGGGTCATGAAAGAAACTGATGGAAAATTTTGGGATGTGCAAGCGGGATTTAGAAAGGAAATGGGATGTACAGATCAAGTCTTTTCCATGCGCATGATAGCGGAGAAGTTTTTGGCCAAAAATCAAAAGGTTTTTTTGTGCGTTCATGGACTTGGAAAAGGCCTATGACAGAGTGGATAGGGATGTGCTATGGCAAACACTGAACTCATTTGGGTTGAGCGCTGGCTTGATACAGGCATTGGAGTCTCTTTATAGGGACTCTAGTGCTTGTGTTAGGATCAACGGGGTCTACTCGGACTGGTTTGACATCCATAACGGTGTCAGACAGGGCTGTGGGGCTTCTCCGTGGCTGTTCTACCTATTTATGGACAGTTGTTTGCAAAATTTGAAAGTTGAAGAATGCGGATTAAGAATGGGTGATTAAAACTACTTTTACGGATTTTTTCGCGTTTTATTTATTTTATTTTTAATACCCGACGTTTCGGGTGCTTTCCAGCACCCATGGTCACGGGGGACTGAGGTGACTGACGTCCCGATGTCAAAGTTAACCCGGAGTACCTTCAGCTTTTTTAATTATTGTCTTTGGTCCGATCTACGCAGAATGAACTAACTGTGGTTTGAAGTCTTGCAGTGGTATGCTTGGGTTTAGTTTTAATTTTATTAATTATAGGATCCCAAGCAGGTGGTAATACCAAGCCTCCTTCTCTATTGAAATTAGGATGTTTTTTAATTTCAATAGCCTCACGTATCATCCTTGGTAGGAATCGGTGTTCTTTCGCGAGGATTTGTGGTCTATCAAATCTGATGTAATGGTTGGAGCCATCTAGGATATGATCGCAAACTGCAGACTTCCCGGAACGTTGATGCTTCACATCAGCTATGTGTTCTTTTACGCGGGTTCTAATTGATCTCTTTGTTTGCCCTATATATGAGAGACCACAATCACAATCAAGCTTTTACACTCCTGCATCTTGTAGAGGAATATGACACTTGACGGATGGTAAGAACTGACTAATCTTCTTCGGTGGCTTGTAGAATGTTCTAATAGAAGCTCACTTCAAGATGTAGCCAATCTTGTCTGTGACACCTCTGACGTAAGGTAGTACAGCAGGCACACGCTCGACTGTGGCCGGCTTCACTCGGTCACTGTGACGGAGGCGCGGGACCCGAAGCTTGTTGTCGTGCAGAACCTGCTTGACGTGCTGAAGCTCGGCGGCCAGGTGTTTGCTGTCACAGATTCCTCGTGCTCTCTGTAACAAAGATTTGCCCACGGTAGCTAACTGTGAAGGATGGTGGTGAGATTCACCATTTAAGTATCGGTTTGTATGGGTCTTTTTTCTATACACAGTATGACCTATGGTGTTGTTAGGATTTCGGATGACTAACACATCTAGGAAAGCTAAGGAATTATTTGCCTCTAACTCCATAGTAAATTGAATTTTAGAGTTTATGGAATTAAGATGTTCTAAAAATGCAGTTACTTTGTCTGATGGTAAAATTGTGAAAGTATCGTCTACGTACCGCTTGTAGAACCTTGGAGTGACAGGTGCAGTAAGGAGGGCTTTCTCCTCGAAGTCTTCCATGAATATATCGGCGACAATGGGAGATACAGGTGAGCCCATCGCAACACCATCTACTTGCTTGTAGAACTCTTCCTTCCACAATAGATAGCAATGCAACTGCAATGTCTTAGTAGTTCTGCATATTCTGGTGGCATGTTATTTTCATCTAGTTTCCTAGTTATAATTGAGATGCAATCTTCAACAGGTAGGCATGTAAATAGAGACTGAACATCAAAACTGACCATGGTTTCATTGTCAGCAAGACGTAGGTCTTTTATCTTACTGACAAAATGGTATGAATCCTTAGTATGTGCTCTTGTGTGTCCTCTGAGTGGTGATAATATTTTGGCTAAGTGTTGCGCCAATCTGTAAGTTGGCGAATCGATTTGACTCACTATTGGACGTAATGGAGCGTTAGGTTTGTGTATTTTTGGTAACCCATACAACTTGGGAGGTTTTGCACACGAAGGTATCATCGAATTGACGTCTAGATTCAATTTCTCGGAGTATTTCTTAATTAGATCACTAGTTGTTTTAAGCGTATTAGTTGTAGGGTCTGTTTTGACCTTACGGTATGTAATTTCATCCGACAAAAGTTGTTGTATTTTAAAATTGTAATCCGACGTATCCATTACAACCCTAGCATTTCGCGCGGAGAATCGTAAGCTCTGGTCTGTTGCGTAAGGTTTTTAACGCGTTAAATTCATTTTTGGGAAGATTTAATTTCGGCACTGTACTTCGACGTAACATAGACGAAATGTCTTGGCGTATTGCCTCTAAATCATCCTTACCAATATTATTTTTATACAGACAATCCTCAACACTAAAGATAATGTCTTCATACGGGATTCTTCGCGGTTTAATCGCGTAATTAAAACCTCTTCCTAAAACTTTTATTGTAGCGTCGTCCAGAGTTTGTTTTGACAGGTTATAGACCACGCCTTGTTTACTATTCGTGTCTGTGGTCGTTTCGTTCTTACGTTGCCATTGATGTTGGACATTTGATTTAGTTGTTAATTTTTGGTATTTATCAATATGTTGAAAAAATCCGTAAAAGTAGTTTTAATCAATGTACAGTGTTCGCGTAAATATAAGAAATCATTAAGAATGGGTGAGTTAACCGTCAAATGCCTTTTGTACGCCGATGTTCAAGTTATCCTTGTGTCGTCGGCTGCCGAGTTGCAAATGATGGTTACATTAATGAACAGATCATTAAAAGAAAGGGGTATGAAAGTGAACGCAAGTAAGACGAAGGTTATGGTTTTTGTAAGAGAAGAAAGTAAAACGATTTGTGAAATAAGAATAGAAGGGGAGTTGATCGAACAAGTAGATGAGTTTGTATATTTGGGCTGCGTATTTAGCAGGGATGGGAGATATGATAAGGATATAGAACGACGAGTGAATGTGGGAAATAGAGTAAATGGGGCCCTGCACTCTATTGTGAAGAGTCAAAATGTGTCAGAATAGGCACGTATGGCAATTTACAATGCTGTATTGGTCCCTACTTTAACGTATGGTAGTGAAAGTTTGGTGTGGCAGAAGAAGCACGAGAGTAGAATCAACGCAGTAGAAATGTGGTCGTTAAGGAGTATGTTAGGGCTGAATCTGAACGACAGTGTAAGAAATTGTGTAATAAGAGAAGAGTGTGGTTTGCAAGATGATGTTGTGACCAGGATTAAGAAATGAATGCTTCGGTGGTTTGGTCATGTGGAAAAATGAATGAGGAAAGAGTGACAAAGAAAATTTATGTTGCAGAAGTGAATAGCAGAGTCGGAAAGGGACGTCCTAGGCGCAATTTATCGACCAAATTGGCGATTTATTGAAAACGGGCCAAATTAGGAGTACCCTTAACCGACGAGCATGTATGCGTAGGTGTATGGATGTGAAGGAGGCGAGAGAGATGTGTCAGGATCGTGCCAAATGGAAGTCTGTAGTCTCTGTCTACCCCTCTGAGTGACAGGCGTGAGTGTTTGATTGTTTATGTATGTATGTACTAATACTTTATTAATTACCACTGGTTCGCAAAAACAAAAGCTCTGTCCTAGGAAGAACCAGCAAGAAATCCAGCGGGACTTTTTTTTAAACATATTTCAATTTACAACATATTTATTTTGTACAATTTTTGTAATGAATTTTGTATAGACCCAGCTTTGTGGCGATCACCTCATTCCCACTGGTTACTCATTTATATATAATAAAATGAAGTGAACACACACACACGACTTTTTTTAAACCAAATTATTGGATATATATATATATATATATATATATATATATATATATATATATATATATATATATATATATATATATATATATATATAGTACCTGGTTGACCGAGCTTTGCTCGGTATTTTTCGCTCGATTTTTTTAATTCATGTGTTTTGGAAATTACATTTAGATACAAATTACATACTGATGAAATATAAATAATATTTTTTGATCTTAGCGACATAACAGAAAAAACGGAACTGGTTATTTGAATAAAAAATCATGAGTGCAATTATTTTAATTTAAATTTTCGTGTTTTTAAAAAATACTAAAAAAAGGGCTCGAAAAAATAGATTTTCTCAAAAAAGAAAAGAACATGAAAAAAAAATTTAAAAAAGTCGGTCGGTCGGTGTGGGCTCGAACCGGGGTTTAAAGATTCTGTGACCGACCATTATACCAATTAAGCTATTTATAATCACTAACAATCCGTCAAAATTTACCTTCTTATTCTAACGATATTGTAGCGGTTTTTCATTGCCTAAAAACACGGACAAAAAGACATTTTCTAAAAATAAATCCTAGCTAGATCGATTTATTATCCCCGAAACTCCCTGGACACTAAATTTTATGAAAATCGTTAGAGCCGTTTCCGAGATCCCGATTATATATATATATATATATATATATATATATATATATATATATATATATATATATATTTATATACAAGAATTGCTCGTTTAATATTATAGGATATATATATGAGGGGAGGCATGTGCCCAGCAGTGGGACGTATATAGGCTGTAACTTTACTTTTAATATAAAAGCAAAAATATTGTAAATTATTTGTTCCAAAGGCTCCTATACTCTTCACCCATTTTTTTTCAGACTACCTAAAAAAACTTACAGTATATATATTTATATTTATATATATGTATATATACTGAAAGTGTATATAAATAGGTACATATTAACCTATGTTCCCCCCCCCCCCCCCCCCTTCGGATACCGCTGAGCTCAGTTGTGTCACATTAATTTATAAAAATAAGTTTGAACTTATTAATTTTGTAAAATTACAACTTTTGTACACGTTAAGTTTCTGATGTTATAAAGGAGGTGAATAAAAAGTTATTATTATTTTAAAAAAGGGTTGAGAAAAAATGTCTTCATTTCTCAAATAATATACTGCGAAAAAGTTTGGGAAACTCATAAAACTACTAAAAGATTCCCATTTTCCAAAGTAGGGACAGTCCGCACAATGTGGTGCCCGATACAATGTGCGCCCGTACAAAGGCCCCTCCAAGTTGTCAGCGGTGCTTCCTTCCGAAAGATATTCGATATAACTTACAGCCGTTAGAGCGTGATGTATTTTGGGGTATCTTCGTAAATAGCAGTCGTTTGTGATTCCTCTATGTGGTTTTAAATATTGTTACCAACATTTTAATAATTTTATATGCTACTTACATACCTGGTAGAGCATACGTGCTGGAGCGTAATTCATGTGTGTTGTAGCATGAATGGATTGGATAAGCCAGGGAAGGACCACGCTTTCATTGAATACAAGCTTTAATTAGTAGGATAATACTGTTGTGTATTGTAGTGTAGAGGACCAGATCTCTTATTTCTGGAAATGAGACATCTGAGTCCTCAAGGAGTGGCAACGCATCTGCATTTAGAGACAATTAATAGGTCCTTAAGAAAGCGATAATCAACGATAATAAGGAAAGGCTGTAAACGATAAAATTTTCGATTTAAATATAAATTAGAGATAATATTACCTACACTTGTACGACGTTTTTAATATTAGTATCAAAATTGAAACTCGAATATTACATTTATCTCAAAAGTATGAACGGAGATACGAAGCCAGATTCTATGCACGAGGCACGAGCGTACAAAAGGCCTCTTCAAGTTGTCGTCGCCGACGTTCCCTTTCAAGGGGATGATATTCTATGTAACTTGTAATCAATAAAGCTATATGTGTAGATACACGTATAGTTTTACAAATGTTGCATGTACATTTGTAGGTATCCTGTCCTTTACCAAATGTATTAAATGTATGCACCATTATAAATACACTAAAGCTGAACTTAGGGGTTCCCCATAGATTATTTAGGTTGATCTATTTGTTCAACAAAAAAGCTTACTCCTTTCTAAAGGGCCCGTAACGCACCTGCAATTCCCCTGGTGTTGCGGTTGATCATGGGCGGCGGTAGCCACTTATAGAAGAGGGGGCAAACGGCTACGTCGCGCAGTAGCTTAGCAATGAGTTACTGCACTAGGGGTCGCGGGTTCCAATTCCTTACGGAACATGTATTTGTATGGCCTACAAATAATTCTTCCGGGTCTGGATGTTTGTCCTTTTAAAATTTATGTTTGTAAACTGCCTCCACGATACAGTAGAAAATCCTAGTGTGGAGAATAACGTTTAAAAAAATAAAAAAACGACCATCAGCTTACCTGATGTAGAGTTCAGGCGGAGGAGGATATCTCGGGCGCAGATGCTCAGAGAGGGATTCTTCATTACCAGAGGTGTGTTGGTACCTTCACGATAATTTATATTTAAACAATTCCTTGATGATGGTAAGTGGATGCTGCGAGCTCACTTACCCTTACCCTACTATCTACATTTTTTATATTATATGGGTGACAAATTAGCACACAGTCCATCTATTGTTAAGTGGACGCAGTGGTCTATAGACATCTACGAGTACAGTAAATGTCGATTCAAAAACAAAGTGCAGATGCGTTGTCACCCCTAAGTACTAGTATAGAATGCCTCGTTTCCGGTAAAAGGATCTCCGGTTCTCTACACTCGTATTAACAAGGTATTCTGTGACAACGTGGTTCTACCCCGGTCGAGACGACCAATTCGTACTACAAATATGATATATTTATCCTTAATTAAGAATCGAAATTCAGGTGCGTTGTTACCCCTGAGGACTAAGATGGAATGACATAAATTAAAATAGTTTAAATACGTTAAATATTTAGAAAAGCGAAATAAGTTAAGCGAGTTGCCCTTTGAGCGTCACTAACCGTTTATTTTTTGCAGAAGTTGGATGAAATAACGATTCTAACTTCGTACTTTATCGAGGTTGTACTAGACAATTAGCTAGAGCGCTCCAAGTATATTCAACGGCGCAATTTTCACATTTAATTTTATTGTTACAGCGCTTATTATTTATGAGCGCGCTACACGAACGGCTTGTGACAGACTGGCAGTACACCGTGGCATCGCACGCGATGTTGCCATCGCATCGCCCAGTTGCACTCTCTGACTTTTTACTCTCACACCATAGTACATTACACTACAATAGTAAGGAGGTCATTTCTTAAATTTACGCGAACACTATACAGTGAATAAAACTAAATTTACGGATTATATCGCGTTTATTTAACTGATTTTACTTATTTTTAATTCCCGACGTTTCGGGTGCTTTACAGCAACCATGATTACGGGGGGGGGGGGGGGGGGTGAGATGTTTGACGTCCCAATGTCATTGTTAGCCCGGCTACTTTCAGTTTTTGAATATTAAATTTTTGTCCGATTTACGCAAAACGAACTTACAGTATCTTGAAGGCTTACAGTGGTATGCTTGGGTTGGGGTTTAATTTTGTTAATTATAGGATCCCAAGCAGATGGCAGCACCCAACCATCTTCTCTATTGAAATTAGGATGTTTTTTAATTTCAATAGCCTCGCGTATCATCCTTGGTAGGAATCGATTGTTCTTTTGCGAGGATTTGTGGTCTATCAAATCTGATGTAACGGTGGGGATGATCTTGAACATGTTCCCAGACTGCAGACTTCCCGGAGCGTCGGTGCTTCACGTCAGCTATATGTTCTTTCACGCGGGTTTTTATGGATCTTTTTGTTTGACCTATGTAAGAGAGACCACATTCACAATCTAACTTGTACACTCCTATGTACGTGTGTCAAAATATCAACAAAAAAAGACATTCGAGGAAGCGCTAAGATCTTAAATCAGGCAAGTCAAAAGTTGTTACGAACGGTGATTCAGCAGAAACGGTTCGATTTATATTAACGAAACACAACCGTTGACCACAGACGTAAACAACAAACAACGCACGGTCTATAATCTCTCAAAACATACACTGGACGAACCGACGGGTACCGAAGGGAATAAACTTCGCATTATCGCCGCGAAAAATCCCGTACGAAGAAATTATCTGCAGTGTTGAGGACTGTCTGTTTAAAAATAATATCGGTAAGGAAAATTTGGAGGCTCTACGTCAAGATATTTCGTCCTTGTTACGTCGTAGTGCTGTGCCGAAACCAAACCTTCCTAAAGACGAATTTACAGCGTTGATTAACTTATGGAACAGACCAGAGCTAACGAATCTCCGCGCGGATAAAGGAAACGCTACGGTAATAATGGACACGTCAGAGTATAGTTTTAAAATACTACAGCTTTTATCGGACGAAAGTACATATAAAAAGGTCAAAACAGACCCCACAACTAACACGCTTAAAGCAACTAGCGATTTAATAAAGAAATACTCCGAAAAATTAAATCTCGACGTGAATTCGCTAATACCATCATGTACGAAACCACCAAGGTTGTATGGGTTACCGAAGATACACAAACCAAACGCTCCACACGTCCTATAGTGAGCCAGATCGATTCACCAACTTATAAGCTGGCACAACACTTGGCAAAAATACTGTCACCACTGAGAGGACATACCAGAGCACACACAAAGGATTCATACCATTTTGTTAGTGAGATAAAAGATCTACATCTCGCTGACAATGAAACTATGGTCAGTTTTGATGTTCAGTCACTATTCACATGCCTACTTATTGAAGACTGCATCTCAATTGTAACTAGGAAGCTAGAAGATAACAACATGCCTGCTGAATATGCAGTGTTACTCAAACATTGCCTCGCATCTGGCTATCTATTGTGGAAGAGTTCTACAAGCAAGTAGACGGTGTGGCGATGGGGTCACCCGTATCTCCCATAGTCGCCGACATATTTATGGAGGACTTCGAGGAGAAAGCCCTTCTTACTGCTCCTGTAAATCCAAGATTCTACAAGCGGTACGTAGACGACACCTTCACAATTTTACCATCTGACAAAGTAACTTCATTTTTAAACCACCTTAACTCCATAAACTCTAAAATACAATTCACAATGGAGTTAAAGGCAAATAATTCTTTAGCTTTCCTAGATGTTTTAGTCATTTGAAATCCTGATAAGACTATTGGTCACACTGTGTATAGAAAAAAGACTCACTCCAAACCAATCAATATTTAAATGGTGAATCTCACCATCATCCTTCACAGTTAGCTACCGTAGGTAAATCTTTGATTCAGAGAGCACGAGGGATCTGTGACAAAAAACATCTGGCCACCGAGCTGCAGCATGTCAATCAAGTGTTGCAAGACAACAAACTTCGGATCCCGCGCCTACGTCACAGTGACCGAGTGAAGCCGGCCACAGTCAAGCGTGTGCCTGCTGTATTACCATGTCATAGGAGTCACAGACAAGGTTGGCTACATCTTGAAGCGAGCTTCCGTTAAAACATACTACAAGCCGCCGAAGAAGATTAGTCAATTTTTACCATCCGTCAAATGTAATATCCCTCTACAAGATGCAGGAGTGTACAAGTTAGATTGTGAATGTGGTCTCTCTTACATAGGTCAAACAAAAAGATCCATAAAAACCCGCGTGAAAGAACATATAGCTGACGTGAAGCACCGACGCTCCGGGAAGTCTGCAGTCTGCGAACATGTTCAAGATCGTCACCACCATTACATCACATTTGATAAACCACAAATCCACGCAAAAGAACACCGATCCGTACCAAGGATGATACGCGAGGCTATTGAAATTAAAAAACATCCTAATTTCAATAGAGAAGGTAGTTGGGTGCTGCCATCTGCTTGGGATCCTATAATTAACAAAATTAAACCCAAACCCAAGCATACCACTGCAAGACTTCAAGATACTGTAAGTTCGTTTTGCGTAAATCAGACCAAACATTAATATTCAAAAACTTAAGGTAGCCGGGCTAACAATGACATCGGGACGTCAAACATCTCAGCCCCCCCCCCCCCCGTGACCATGGTTGCTGTAAAGCACCCGAAACGTTGGGAATTAAAATAAGTAAAATCAGTTAAATAAACGCGATATAATCCGTTAATTTAGTTTTATTCAGTAAGGAGGTCGTTACACCTGTATGCTCCAATGTTACTAAAGTTAATTTTTGAAGTGAAAACTTCTTTAGGGGCGTTGTACACTTTTTTAATGGGTAAGAAATGTTAAACACGTAACCTTGATCGAAAATTCGTAAGACAGATGGAGAGAGAGACAGCCGGCGCGGTGTAGGAGAGGAAGTATCACCCTCTCTTTCTACGGCGCAGCGAAAATGTATTCCTGCGCCTGCTGTGCAATTCGTGCAAAATTATTCCCTAGTCATTCCAAAATATCAAAAATGTGCAACGTTAATATTCAAGTTTTCACTTCTGCCGGCACTCCCGGAGCGGAACCTGTCGTTCTTTTTATAGAATAAGGGTAACAAACGTGTATACAATCCACCTGTGTGATGCTGTGGCTCATAGACATCTTCATCTATCCTCGATTAAGTGTCAAAATGCAAAAGTGATGTCAGCCTTAAAGACTAAAATGGAATTGCTCGTTTCCAATAAAAAAGGCCTCCGGTACTGTGTTACGTAATTGTAATTTGCTATAATTATTTTCAAAATTTGCTTAGTCACTTTTTCCTCATTCAGTTCTACGTGTCCAAACCACAAAATCATACCGTTTCTAAAACTGTTCATCTTCTTACAAATCACACTTTTCTTACATCACATAACTTCTCGCCTTAAGACTTAAAATCAAATAAATCGGTCGATATAGGTATGGGCCACAGCGTCCACTTACAATTAGGTTTTTTCTTTTTTATAGTATAAGGGTGACAGACGAGCACACAGTCCACCTGACGTTAAGTGAATGCTCTGGCCCATAGACATCTACATTTATTTTCAATCAAAAATCAAAATGCAGATGCGTTGTCACCCCTGAAGACTAAAATGGAATGCCTCGTTTCTAGTAAAATGGGTCTCCGGTTCTTTACACTCACCATACGAAACACAGCACCATTAAGTGGTTACTTTACGCTTGTGTTCTGTGAGAACGTGGTACTGCCCCGGTCGAGCCCATCCAATCGTGTTGCAACCACAATATAGCTGCAGCACGGCTCTACCACGTTAAACGGTGATGTCATTTCTGCGATCACTAGTCTGTGTGCTCGCCACCCTATCTTGAATAAAAATCAAACAATCAGTTTGCTATCTGTTTTATGCACGCTTGACCAAAGTGCTTAAAAGCCTTTTGACGGGCGTGAATAAGACACATATAACGGTTGGGTCATGCTTGTCTTCATGTGGCTTACTCAGGTGGACTCAAACTGAGCTTAACGCCCTGGATAGAAAAGTCTGGACTACCATAATGAAAAATGCACCATCCGAGATCATCAGTAATTTACAGACTGTACTAGCCGCAGAAGCATGGTAGGCGTGGTTTTTAAGCGCGCTTACCATGCATAATCACGAAGAGTGCCGCCTCCGTAATTACTTCCTGACGAGATCGGATGATTCATTTTGTAAGGACGTCATTTCTTGTTACAAAGGACTCACCTCTTTATCCTTAAAGTAAAGTAAGTAAAGTTACAGCCTATATACGTCCCACTGCTGGGCACAGGCCTCCCTTCATTTCTGAGAGGGTTTTAGGGCAAGGAAGTGTCCGCCGCGCTGCCCCAATGCGTGTTGGCGAACTTCACATGTCTTCGAAATATTTTTTTTATTATTCCTTAGACATGCAGGTTTCCTCACGATGTTTTCCTTCACCGCCAAGCACGTGGTAAATCAGCACTTAAAATTGCATTTAACAATTTCATTGGTGCCGGCGGGGATCGAACCCGGGTTACTCGCGTTCTGTTATATTTACTGCGAGCGTTAACCACTGAGCTACCACGGCTTGCTTTATCCTTAGCCAACGAGCAATAGCAAGACCCGGCAGTATAGAGAATTTCCGAGCAGGGGTCCCGGGTAAGTTTTACAAGGCTCTAAATGAGCCTGTCCTCTTCATCCCCTGGCTACGCTTCGGTGACCTTTTTGGAGAAACCGAGAGTTTTGTCTGTGCGGTACAGGTTCAGGTTATCAAGACTAATAACTATAGGAAATACATCCTAAAGGATCGCCCCGTTGACGTCTGTCCAGCTTGTCGTCATCCCAGTGAGTCACTCAGGCATATCATCTCCGATTGTTTGGTGCTTTCTAACTCTGAGAAACTGCACAGGCATAACCTAGTAACCAAGCTCCACGAGTAACTCGCTCTGAAATAAATACATTCTCGTGGATCGAAAACTGCCTTATACAAGGTGTCTCAAAAGTAAGTTCACATTTGCTTATCTTATTACGCGAAAGCAACTATTCTGAGGGGCGCGGGGGGTATGTCAGTCGGTAGTCTGGCTCTTGGGAATTTAGTCGCTATGGAGCGTTTCTCTGGTGCGGACCGTGCGTTGTGCGTACGTGAGTTTTACAAAAACGGTAATTCGGCGACTGTAGCGCGTAGAAAATTCTGCAGTATTCGACATATTCGTCACTTAAATGATGCGCCTAGCACTCGTCTCATTGCAAAATGGGTTGAGAAGTTTGAAGAGACTGGGTCAACTCTGGAGAAACCAAAATCTGGGCGACCAAGAACATCAAGAACAGCCGAAAACGTGGACAGTGTTACTCAGTCTATTCGAGATGATCCAAACCTCTCGATTCGGAAGCGTGCTGTTGCTTTAAATGTGCACAGATCTTCATTATGCCGCATTTTACACAAAGATTTAAAGCTGCACCCGTACAAAATTCAGTTAGTGCAAGAACTGAAGCCTCAAGATGCTGGTCAGAGGCTTGCCTTTGTAAATCAGATGATTCAGCGCTTTCCAACGTTCACCAACATCTTGTTTTCCGATGAAGCCCATTTTCACCTGAATGGGCATGTAAACAAGCAAAATTGTCGTTACTGGAGTGCAACCAACCCAAAACAAAAACATCAGAAACCGCTACATTCACCCAAAGTCACCGTATGGGCAGCGATGTCGGCGCGAGGAATTATCGGCCCTTACTTTTTTGAAGATGGAAGGGGACGCACACTCACAGTGAATTCAGAGCGTTATGTGGAGATGTTAGACGAGTTTTTCGTACCCCAACTGCAAAACTTTCCTGGTTACAACCAAAGAACATGGTTCCAGCAGGATGGAGCAACTTCACACACGTCCAACAGATCTCTGCCTCGAGTTCGAGAAATTTTTCCGAACAAATTAATCTCCTGGCGAGGTGACATAAATTGGCCTCCACGGAGTCCCGATTTAACGCCTATGGATTTTTTCCTGTGGGGTTATGTCAAATCAAAAGTTTACGCTAATAAACCGACTTCCCTGGCACAATTAAAAGAAAATATCCGTCATGAAATGGCAGCCATCACGGAGACTACCTGCCGAGCTGTCATAGGCAATTTTAGTGCCCGACTAAATGAATGCCGAGAGCGCAACGGTTTACATTTGGACAATGTTATTTTTAAAAAATAAATTCCCAAACAGTGTACTTCAATATAAAATAAACATTTTTTCAATAAAGCTAAGACTTTTCTTTTAAAAAAAGATTTAAATGTGAACTTTCTTTTGAGACACCTGGTACGTACTTGTAGTACTTACGAAAAGCCGTGTTCGAAAATGACCGCGTCAGGCTCTACTGGGACAAGGCCTTCGTCACAGACGGGGCTTGCTAATAAGCCTGATATTGTGCTGATAGACCGGGCACCATCAAGGATACTTTTGGTCAAAATTACCATTCTGTATGATGACAACATACCTGGCTGACGAGGTGAGTGACATGTGGGATGGTATACCGACCGAAATTATTACTGTAGTATTCTCTGTAAACGGGCTAGTCCCGGTCAGCCTTTCAGGTCTGTGACGGACCGCTCGGGGCTCAAATGCAAAAAGCGGTGCTCCTCGATGCCATCCGCATCGTCCACCGATTTCTTTCCCTTTCCCCCTAACCTCGGCCATCGTCTGCTTGGGCTTATATTTATTTATGTATTATTTATTTATGTTTGTATGTTTAATATATATTTATGTATATTTATTATTTTTCTTTTTATATATTTATTCAGCCCAATCAAATAAGAATACTCTATAAATACCCCTTTTACGATAATAATAATTTCCTCCAAATCGAATTTAGGTCCATGCAGCCAATTTCAATGGAGACCAGTTATCTGTGTAAGGCAGGAGTACCTATTATACCGCAAGTATGTGCGCCAGCATAAGTACACTCTCTACATCCTTACTTTCACAGCCCGGTGGGACGGCAATCCGACATGACTGGAAAGAGATCAGGTGCAACACCAGTGACTCAACAAACGCCGACTACTTGATTCCAAGCTTTTTAACACAAAAACCCGATATCTAGTTTTGGTTCGACATAGAATTATGAACCCGGGACTACACGAAGAGCTGTCGGGTTTACAACCACTGACCAACGAGGCAATCAACGTCATGCCATCGCAGTGTTTATAACCATTATCGAAATATATGAGCGCAAAACGCAACCCTTTACTTAGTGCTTTAATGACTTTAAAATGTTATTTTCAGCATTACCGCTAATCACGCGAGCTTGTTCACAGGTGGTCCTCTTTATTGTAAACTTTTCAACTCCGAAAATACTACTTTTACCCCAAATTCGTGTAAAATTAATTTAATTAGTGCAATAAATTTTAACTTACGTCAGCGAACGTTCCGTTTTTAGTACCGTGACACAACAACTAAAGGTTTCAGCACATTAAAATAATAACAGTAATTTTACTAAACATTTATTTAAAAACTTTGAGCAGTTAATTTCTTAGATACATATCAACCTTTTTCAAACCGAATTTCGTTCACGGTCAGTTTTCAGTCAGACTAGCCATCAGCGCAATACAGGGTTATAGTGCACGAGTCTGTTTGCAAACACTTATGCAATTTATATTTTATCACTCCCGACAGACGGACGGACGAAAGGCAATCCTGCACAACTGAAGAGAGATCAGTCGCAGGACGACTTTACATGCTTTCCGAAGCACTGGGTGAAACACAGCCAGCTTCTTATTCTGGGAATAGAGAAAAACTCAACTGATTTTTTTGGTCCGACCAGGGATTCGTACTTGGACCTTGAGACTTGCTGCTGCATTTACGGATACGACCTGTAATTACGTCAGTTGGAACAAAACTCATTTTATGGATTTTATTTCGTTTAATTTTAACTTTTTTTAAGCTGAATGTAGCCTTCATTAACTATGAGATCGAAACGTCAAACCCTACAGTCCCTCGTGACCGTGGGTGCTATAAAATGCCCAAAGCGTCGAGCATTAAAAAGTTAAAATTAAACGCGATAAAATCCGTAAATTATTTTTATCTCATGTGCAGTAATCGCGTAAATACAAGAAATCGTTATTATTACATCTGTTCCCGAGTATAAAAAATTTAAGTGCGTTAACTGGTTAACCGTTTATCTTCTATACACATAATAAAACGGTAACGAAAAAAAAACTGTAGATTGAGTATTTTCGAGAAAAAATAAGTGGCTTTTGTTAGAAAAACGTAACTGATGACAAAAAGTGACTTTTTAGAATTTTTGTCTGTTTGTCTGTTTGTCTGTGTGTATGGTACGGCTTCACGCCAAAACTACTGAATAGATTGATTTGAAATTCAGCAAAAATGTTCTTTGTAAACCAAGGAAGGCTTTAGACTACATATTATCACGCCGTATGTTATAGGGGGTAAGCAGTATTGATTTTAAAAGGTTTTTCTCTGTAATTGAATGCACAAAATAATTGAATGCACAAAATGATATGTTATTAGTTAAAATAAATATAAAAATTTAACTCTGGGAACATAATAATCACGCTATTTTTATAAAGGAGTGGGGCAGTAATATTATAAATTGCAAGGGAATAGCTGTTTAACAATATGTCGACCGTCAAAAATGTTTACCGCATTAAATGGTGCAAGTTTAAATCCCATAACATTGTTTTGAAAAATCGTAATTTTTGTTTAATTTTTGCACTTTTTATGTGCATTAGGAAATCCGGGAACTTTACATGTCCTATCTGATTGTATGGAGAGTTTCACACCAATATTACTAAACAGATTTATTGGTGGTACAACAAGTTACACTATCATGAAGTCAAGTCAAACTTTTGGTTCTAAGTTATCATCCTATATAAACGGGGGTTACCTTTGTTATCTGTGTTGGTTGATGTGTTTAATTTTCCTACGAATAATTATTATTTTTCTACTATTACGTACTTATTCGATAACTTTTCATTATTTTGAATATCGTTAGTATCGGATTAAGAAGGAATCTAGCTATGCCTTTTATAAAAATATCAAATTTGTCTCGAAACTCAAGGGTTTTTAAGATGCGCAGGTTAGTTAGTAGTAGCAGTAGTTTCTCTCGAGCCCACGCAGAGCGTGAACAACGACTAGGTGCTAACCGTGAGCGTAATGCACTAAGTTTGTCCGCAGAAACTACCACGCAATGCCAATTACGACTAGAATTTAAACGAGTCCGCACTACTGCTTCTCGATCTCAGGAAAGTGTGGAACAACGAGAAATGCTTTTAGCTATCGATCGGGATCATCATTCTTTGTCTCGCGCATCCGAAACGGTTACACAGAGGGATCAGAGGTTGAGTTTTCAGAATATCCGCTCTGAGACTGCTCGATCACTTGGGAGCAGTCAGGAGCGTGAGATACGACTTGCGCGTGACCGAGAACGTGGGCAAAGCCACGAGTACAGCTATAGTTATTTGAAGATCTGGAACACCTGTGGTGTAACTCCAAAACCCAGCGACATTATAACATATATAGGAATGACGCCTTAGCAAAAGTTGTTTAATCTGATGGGCATTTCGTGTTGACTTACAAAAATGAAAGATCTGGAACGTCTCGAATCGTCTCGCACATCACGTTGTTTTCCCGTCCCCGGGCTCTTAGAATTCGAAAACAGACGTTTTAGATCTTCGATTTTGACGACCCCGTTGTCGCTGGCGTAAGCAACATCATCCGCGTACAAAGTCGCGGGCAGCAGCTAGTTTCAAATAACAGTAGTCTTTAGAAAATGTTAGTATGACTTAGATTAATTATATGTTAATGATAATTCTATTGTGCAGAGGGTCATCAAAGAAGTGAGTGATTGCCTATAATAATTACTCCCGGCGCAAAGAGCTTCCATAGCAGCCACGTATTTTACAACAGAACCTCAGAAATTGTTTAAAATTTTTCAACCATCAAGTTATTTTTTTAATTTAACAATAACTGTTTATAAAGGATCATTACATTAAAGGATACGTGAATGGGAATAACCCCTGGCAACGATGTGATCGTAACCACGCTGGTTCTATTGTAATTTATAAAAATAATTTGAAAATAAAATATATAGTACGTAATTCATTAAATTATTTTAAAATTATATACTTATTACTAAAAATTAATCTCGCTGAGTTTCTTCCTGGTTCTGGATATATTCTGGACATAGATATATTCCGAATCAGCAGTGTTAAATAAAAACTGATTGTTAATAAGTATTACGTAAGAATCTATATTGAATAAAAGTTGTTCTCGGCTTTTACGACGGGTAGAAAATTAAATAATTACCCCTAAAAGTGTAACAATAAATTCGAAAATATATTAATGTTTGTTTAAAATACTTATATGACCATATAGACGAACAGGCTAAAACAAAGTTTTATGAATAGAATATTTCCCGCATGACATCTTTATTCCGAAATTGTTACAATAAAATGTTGGGAATTTGAAAGGGATCACAAGAATTTGTCACGCGGAAAATTATGTCAATTTTGTTAAGGTTCGTCCTTTGAAATACTAACCATTGTTTTCAATTACGCGTGCGTTACCATACTTAATAGATATACGTTTTTATATGGAATTAGGGTGGCAGTTCACCAGATGTTATCTAAATGAACGAAGTAGCCAATGAACGTCTATGTCTATTCTCGATTAAGAATCAAAACGCAGTATAAGAAAGAATGCCTAATTATCAGTAAATAGGATCTCTGGGTTTCTATACTCTCCACCGTATGAATCACAGCAGAGACATGCTACTATTTTGCGATGGATTTTGTGTTCTGCCGTTTACTGTTCTGTGTGATGTTGATCACTAATACAATCAAGGATACATACAATAAAATCGAACCAAAAATAACGTGTAGTGATTTATAAAGTATATGTGTAATAATATCTTTGTCCGTTATTAACATAATAAAATATCTATTCATTTATATTTTACTATAGACGGAGATCTACAGGTGGGGGACCTGGTGACCTAAGACACAGGTTTTACCTAATAGGCGCCAGTTTTTAGCTAACAATAATATTGTTTCAGATGTAAGCGATTTTTGGACGTGGTAAAGCTACGCTGTAGCTATACTATGGTTGTAGCACAAAAAGGTCGGCTCGACTGGGGAATGACCACGCTCTCACAGAATACCAGCGTAAAATAGCAACTTGATGCTGTTGTGTTTTGTATGGTGAGTGTAGAGAACCGGAGACCCGTTATACTGGAATTGAGGCATACCATCTTAATCCCCTGGGGTGACAACGCATCTGCATTTTGATTCTTAATCGATAACAAATGTAGATGTCTATGGGCCACAGCATCCATTTACCATCGGTGGACTGTGTGCTCGTTTGTCACCCTAATTCCATAAAAAAGTATTCGTTATTGGTCTCTTTTAGTAAATTTAGTATAATATGGTTGTTTTAAATAATAAAATGTGGTCCTTTCCCAATTAACCCACTCTATATAACACATATTTTAACGGAAGTAAAACAGTACAAAGTCGTTATCAAAGTAATATGAATGCGATTACTTTAACATTTACTTTAATTTGCAGCAGATTTCATAAAAATCGGAGGTTTACAATGTGTGATGTTTTTTATTTTGCACGTATGTTGCGCGATATCTTCTTCAATTATGACCCGATTTTTATATATGTATCCGCAGAGCTTCGTGGATTCTTATTTTTGTTCTTACCCTCTCTTCATTCTTAATTCGATTTTTAAAAAGATTTAAGTTATAAGTTAAATTATATTTAGACGATATTAAAAATACAGCCTATATACGTCCCACTGCTGGGCACAGGCCTCCTCTCTATTCCGAGAGGGTTTTAGGGCAAAGAAGTGTCCGCCGAGCTGCCCAAATACGTGTAGGCGAGTTCTCAGATATGCAGGTTTTCCATCACATTTTCCTTCACCGCCGAGCACGTGGTGCGTCAGCACTTAAAATTGCAATTTACAGTTTCATTGGTGCCGTCGGGGATCGGACCCGAGTTGCTCGCGTAATGTGACTTTACAGCGAGCGCTAACCATCTTAGCTATCATGTCTTTAGATATTTAGAAAACATTGAGGTTGCAATATTTCTTAATCTGCTCTTAGTTAGTGTAAAAATTAACTTTTGATAAAAAGGAACAGTTTCAAATAACTAAAAATAAAAAAATAATGTCACATTCTGAAGTTGGGGCTTTAATTCATCATCTTTTCTTTCTTTTTTTTTCTCTCATCAGAATGTGAAATTATTTTATTATTTATATAATTCTTTGAAGCCGACTTACTTTTTATTAATTATCAATTTTTTTCGCTAAACTATATAACTGACTAAGATAGAATCTAAAATAATTATGTTAACCACAAGATAACAATTTACTACGTGAACACTGGATAAGCCAAGATGACATTCTACAATTGTTAAGACTATAGAAAACAGCTAGACTATGGAAATCAGCGCAAGTCAAGAGACTTAACCTTCAGATATCTCGTTCTCATACATTTTATAGCGTTAACGGACTCAGAAAGTCATCTTGGCTAACCTCGCACGTATACAATTATCTCGAAAATGTTGCAACAATTTTTTTGTATTTTTTTATTATCTAACATAACTTACGTGAAACGAGCAGACTTCTTCACGTCCTAATTTGCCGTGTTGTTTATTAACCCGGGTCACTAAGCCTCGCTCCTTCGTTACCCATATCACAATGTTTATTACCAACCTAAGAGTTACATTTTTGTAGCTGACGTTAGGAGCTTTTACAACAAAAACCGCTGTGGAAACGAGCCTTTCTAATTTCGCGGCCATTTAACGCTAACATGTTACAAGAGGGGCCGCTTCTGATCTTTTGCTTTTATCATTACACTAGTAGGACCTCTGACCTGACTTGTTATAGCACAACTCTCTTCCTTTGTTTTCGAACGTTATATTACGAATACGAATTTAGAATTAAAAGAGGGATAAAACAAAAATAACAAGCTAAATTTATAACTGAGCAAGCTGTTTATAGATTTTTATATATTAGCTTAAAGGACAATTTACGTACGATTGCTTTATTTAACTAAAATATGTAGCGGATAGTTTTTTTACATATTATATTGTTTGAAAAAATAAATAAATAGTAAAAAAAACATTTTAAAAACAAGATTTTATTTATAAAAGGAGAAAATCAATTTTAAATGAAATCAAACCCATCAACTTATTTCGTTACACAAATAATATGATATAAAAGCTTATCGCGAGATTTACCCATTTTATGTCATATTTTTTTTAATTAGCTACTAATGTCAATATCAAGTTACATATTGTATTCTTGTTTACATACATAGGTAAATCTCGCGACAAGCTTTTATATCACATAAATTGTGTAATGTAATAAATTGGTGGGTTGGATTTTACCTAAAGTTTATTATATTCTTTTTAGGGCATTTAATTAAATGCTTATTTTATAAAATATTTCTTCACTATTCACATACTATTCATATACACCGGCAACACGCACTGGTTCTACAATCTAGTTTTCAGGTTGTGAGGTATAAACACCTGACGAGAAGATGTGTCGTAATTTCCCGAACGCTGTCCAGCCGAGTTAAATCCGTCAATTGGCCTCTCGGTCGCAGTTTAGTTAAGACCTACCTAGGCGGACTATTTGTCCCAGGTAAACATATTGTGTGAATAAGTCAACTAGCGCCATCTAGTGTCAGGAACGAGAGCGAGGGGAGCTTTGCAGAGAATGACATCACAAATCTCTCAACCGACAGCGCCAAGTTTCTGGAAAGTCTATACTCGCACACTCGTCCCTTTGCGCGCATTTACCTGAATATTCGGGATGTTTCTTTGCTAATTTAAATAAATAGGCGCTGCAAGATGCGATCGGGGCAGAGTTGAACTCGGCGACACAAGCGAAGCTTCGGAACGGAATTAAGTGAATTAGTGTGTTTATTTAGTGTTTTTAACTTTAATTTGTATAAAGTAAATTAAAGTGTTAATTTAGGTAATTCTATCGGCAATTTTTATTGTCACGAACCTCAAGCTCGTAACAGTATTCATCAACAACTTCGAGCTTAGTGCTCCCTACAATTACCGGCATAGGTATAACATGGACTTTAAACGTGATCTTTGTTTTGTCCGTGTTCATTTAAGACCTATCCGTTGGAAGACACTATTAAGGTCATTGAGCATAGTGCTTAAGTCCTTCAGCGATTCTGCCATAAGGCAAATTAAAGGTGGGTGATGTACTTGCTATTGATATTAATACGGTATCTTTACCAATCCAGTAGCTTGGAGACGTATTCCAATGCAGCGGTGAAGAGTTTCGGGGATATAACCTCACCCTCTCTTACACCTGTCTGCAGTTGGATAGGTTTCGTACTCTGATTCTGTACTCGTATAGCCATCGTAGACCTACTGTACAAACACTTCAGCACTTCGATATATCGATTGTTAACTTGGCGCTGCGTTGACTGTAGCACCGCCCAAATTTCAACGGAATCAAAGGCTTTTTCATAGTCGGTTTCGTTTCCGGTCTGCAGTATAATCTGACGCAGGGTATGTATATGGTCTATGGTACTGAAGCCCTTTCGGAAACCAGTTAGTTCGGGAGGTTGGAAGTCATCGAGTCTACGTGCGAGACGATTCGTAATGACTCGCGAAAACAGCACGTAGACGGAAGTGTAATCAGTGTATATTTCTTCAAGAGAGCGTTGTTGCCTTTCTTGAAAAACAGGACCACCGCACTTCCGCTTTACGCCGGGGTAGTGCTACCATAGAGAACGGAACTGAAGTGCAAAAGCACTTCAGTTCCGTCCTCTATGGTAGGTAAAAGAAGGACTTTCAAAACCGGTTTTCTACCCGCTTTCAGAAACACCAATATAATTCCATCCGCGCCTGGGGCCTTGCAGTTTTTAAGGTGCTGCAGAAACATTCTAATCTCGCTGAGACTGACGTCTGGGATATCATCGGAATAGTGTCGGATAGGACTTGCTCTTGGATCGTTACTCACAATTGCGTGTGGCTATAACTATGACGTGTACAGCTGCCCATAGAACCTCCTAATCTCACTCAAAATATAATAATAATAATATATATAATAATAAATTATAAATTATAAATTATAAAAATATATCATTAGAAATTATGCTGCCAGACTCATTCTTTAGCTTTGACAATTGCCTCTTTCTGGCAAACAGTGTCTGGCAAAGACCTTGGAGCCCTGGTTCCACTCGATCGATTTTTCAATACGAGCAGTATTAATTCTAGTCGCATACATTTCTAGACAGCTATTTGTTCTAAAATTTTTGTAATTCGGAAGATGTTGCTATCCATTTCCTGCCAGTTTCCTTCTGTCACCTATTACGACACTCACGGGAAAATATGGGGTAGTGGATATTCTTAACCGCCACTGCACTATCCTTTGCCGAGTTATATGTCTTTAAAATTGGTATGACAGCCATCTTGTATTTCCGGCACTTTAAATTTTTTTCACCGACACGACCGCGCTGTCTGACCGTTTAGTTACTTTTAAAATACGGTACATCATCTCCTCGAAGAGTTGAATGCGGGCGTCCTTTTATTCGTATTATTCTTAGCGAACCCTTTCATTTGATCCATATCATGGGGGGGGGAAAAAAACATCCACCATATTGGATTAAGTGTGACGTTATTTTATTTTTCGTATTCTTCTCAACAAGGCCGTTAATTTAATACCCGTATCAAGGAAGTATACATAAAATAACTCGTCCGCGATATTGTGCGGTCCGCCATGTTCAATTTAGAATGACGACACTTAGCTAGGCGTACTTGCTAAATTCAGAATGTAAAATTTTACTCCAAAAACCACTGGATAACAAAATTGTGAACGGATTGGAGCAACCAAGTTTTTGATCGCCAGCTTAGATCCGTCACCTTGAACATTTTTTGTCGCTAGCAGATTCTTGTCGGTTTCTACAATATTTGTTCGAGCACCACCATACTATCCTTAACCTTTGCCGAGTTAGAACACTTTAAAATTGGTATGGCGTACCATTTTCCCGCCATTTTGAGCTATTTTCACCGCCGCCAAAATTTCCCCAGAGTGGATTAGTTAAGACACGACCCCGCTAAGTCTTACCATTTAGCCGGACAATGGTACACCATCTCCTCGGAGAGGTGAACGCAGACGTTATTTTATCGACACCCCACGACATGACATAATTTAAGTCAATGGTAAATAATACTCTTGATTACAAACCTCTTTGATTTACAACCGGAAATAAACTGAGTATATTACAACATATTATGAGGCACAAAATTCATACGGACAAACGTAGCAACAATTCCTCTGTACTATGTAGCATGGCAGTATTCAGTTTCATTGCGATCGTAAAATATTTTATGGAGACGAGCGGAGCGCGTTCAGAATGCGCTTTAATTTTATGGCTAGTGAGTTTTGAGCAATTTTGTACCGTATTATCGTGACACTAAAAGTGACAATAGCATTTGTCATGCTCGCAAATAGTTTTAAGCGTCGTTGTGCGCAGGCCTTTAAGTCTATCGGGCAATAATAGTGGGGGTCGGAAGGATATAGATAGGACGATGTGTATCCAGTTGAAGTACGAGTAGGGGTAAGTAAAAGTGTTGATGACGGGGAACCTTTTGATTTCAATAACATCCTTATCAAATTTGATCTGTGCGCAATTGGGGCATCGTTACGTTTTTTAATATCAGCAAGCATTACGATCCTCCCTTCAATGGGAATTTTAACAGTCTGATGAAGGGTAGATGAAGCATGACCATGTGTGCTGTCCTTCATTCACTCATCACAGTTTACAGCCGCATCATGTTTCTAGCACTGATGGGTCGGCTCGACCAGGAAAGGACCACGCTCTCACAGAATACCAGTGTAAAACAACAGCTTAATGCTGCAATAATCGGCAACTGAGCCATAGAAGAGCCTAAGACTAATTGTGTACGTGGTAAAGCCATGGTGCAAGTGTATTGATAATATTGTTATACGAATGGATCGGCTCGCTCGGGGAAAGACCACGCTCTCACAGAATACCAGCGTAAAACTGCTGTGTTTCATATGGTGAGTGTAGAGAACCGGGAACCCTTTTTACAGGAGATGAGGCATTCCATGTTAGCCCTCGTGGGTGACAACGCACCCATCAGGGCTAACATGGAATGTTACGCGCGTATTTACTTTAATAAAAACATAGAGGAAAACCTGCACCCGTAAGCATTCTCAATACAGATCTTAAGGTGTATGTAGCTTGCAAAGCTTAAACCACTCTCTTTCTGAGAAGAGACCTATGCCCAGTAGTGGACAGGCAATGGCTTAACAACGTGCAATGAAAATGTGAACCAATGAACATACATACAAACAAACCTCAGAACTATTCAAGTAAAAATAATTATTAGAATGTTTGTATAAAATTATACAAACATTCTAATAATTATTTTTACTTGAATATAATATTTGACAGGCCTGTTGGTCTAGTGGTTAGTGACCCTGACTGCTATGCCGGAGGTCGTGGGTTCAATTCCCACCCAGGACAAATGTTTGTGTGATGAGCACGATCATTTGTTCTGTGTCTGGGTGTAATTTATCTATAATATTTATGTATTTAGAAATATATAAGTATGTTTATCAGTTGTCTAGTACCCATAACACAAGCTCTGCTTAGCTTGGGACTAGATGGCGTTGTGTGATGGTTGTGGAATATTATTATTATTATTATTATTATTATAAATGTAGAAAACACCATATTTAATTACCTCAACCGGATAAATCCTTTGTCCCTTTCAGGGCCATCATGTAAAATTAGAACATGCCTTTGAAATAAAGATATTTTACACCACACACAGTCAGCTCCATAATGTTGACATGAAAGTCCAGGATTTTATTGCCCTTCCTCAACATTAGTAGCTCTTTGCACATTTCTACACGCTGCAACCAAGCATGTATAACAGAAGAATCCTCCAGGAGGAATCTGTAGGGGATTGTAAATATTTTAAATTATTAATTATATATAAATGCACTTTTATTCGTAATCGAGGATAGATGTAGATGTTTATAGGCCACAGCAACTACTTACCTTCAGATGGACTGTGTTCTCGTTTGTCACCCTATCCTATAAAAAAATTGCCCCAAGGAGCCGGAAATGGTGGTGCTTCTGAGTGCTCGTTCTTTTTGGGCCCATTACTTTCGCGTAACGAATATAAAAGCCTTATAGGAGGACGTTCCGGCGGAATCAGTAGAGTAGTTGTCTTGCCCTGATTTTGCCAAAGATAAGTAGTCGGTGAAATTCTTGCCATCGCGAAACTATAATGGTCTAGGTGTGTCTAGGTGTAAGTCGAATAGCCGTTTCGAACCCACGACCGTTGTTTAAGGTTTAGGTTTAGGTTTAGGTTGAAGATATTATTTATTTCTCAAAAGATTACAAATCGCTTACGAGAAATTAAAAGTTTACAAACAATAATAAAAGAATCCATTACAAGCATACAGAATATTAACTATAGATGTGGGTAAAACGTAAACAATTAAAAGAATAGTAAACTTAGGTTTGAACATCGCGCATAATTTGTAATGACGGAACAATTAATGCAATCGAAACAGAATAATATAATAGTTCATAATCCTTGATAATTTTCCTTCTAATAGTAAAATAACAAATTCTTTTGTATAACTCAGCCCTTGACATTTTCTGCTAAAGTACTGCTTGGGCCAGGCGATGGCTTTCCACAGAATCGAAAATTCGATCCTACGACGTCGATTTTACTCTCCACTTTTTCTTCGCTGCTAAAGAAAACTAGCCACTCACTTCAAAAGCTTTTAAAGTCAATCTCCTTTTAATCGATTTTCGTACGTATAATAACGATCAGCGACGGGCGGTCCGTTTTCAGTTCAGGCAGTGCTGGCATGTGATGCCCGTCGGCGCGGTCAAAACTGTCGTTTGGAATTCCACGCTGGCGTCCCCCGGACCGCGTTAGTAATTTATTGCAGACCATATCGCGATGATTTACACGTTCCATTTTGTTTTTTTTAATGGCTGCGGCATGCGAAAATTAAATACAGCCAGGAATACTATTGGGCTATTAACCTATGATGCAAACTGTGGATAGATCTTTAATTTGCACTAGGAACAAAAGAACACGTTTAGGATAAAAAGCATGGTATATAAAAATATACATAAAATACTAAGCGGTAGGATTCTTTTTCTGACTAGGAATGGGTGGGATACTATTTATTTTCTGCTGCGAAACAGCAGTGCCTTCACTGCTATGTTTCAGTCTGAAAGGTATAGAGAGCTGGTATAATTACAGGCTGTGGGGAATATATATATATATATATATATATATATATATATATATACCTATAGCATATATAAGCATGGTATATATATATACATATATATATATATATATATATATATATATATATATATATATAATGGCTGTGGGGAAAGGGGCCATCTTCGCTCCAGCTGCCCTAAGCGAACTGAAGAAAGGGAAGTTGATCGATCTCGAGAGGGTAGTGCAGCTAACGGCACCGCCTGGCGGTGGAAGTAATATCATTCCCCTCACGCTAGGGAGGTTACAGCAGTTCGCGACCACAATAAAGGATACAGCCCTAGGTGTTATTGCTGTGGGGAAAGGGGTCATCTTGGATCCAGCTGCCCTAAGCGAACCCTAGAAAGGGAAGGTGAACGATCTCAAAAGGGAAGTGCGGCTAACATCACCGCCCAGCAGCAGCCGAGATACGACTTTACTATCAGACATAGCAGCGGGAAATCTCATGGCAACGCAGATGCATTGTCAAGAGGACCTTGTCCTGAAGATTGGAAACATTGTAGTAGGCAAAAGAGTAAGGAAGTGGTATCCTTGAGGATGCTCAGGACAGACCACCTTAGCAACGAGTGGAAGGACAGCCTACGACATTCACAGCAGGAAGATCCGGACATCGGGCCGATTCTGGAATGGATGAAGGCCCGAGCTACCAAGCCTAAGTGGAGCGACGTCTCAGCGATGAGTTCGACCACTAGAGGTATTGGGCCCAGTGGGACGGCTTGCTGATTCAGGATGGAGTCCTGTGCTGTAAATGGGACAGTAGTCGAGGAGACAGCTGTCGTTTGCAAATGGTTGTCCCTAAGGCTAAAGTGCCGAATGTTCTACAGCTGTGCCATAATGATCGTTCAAGAGTCTATCTGGGAGTTAAACGAACTCTGCTGAAGGTCCGAGAACAGTTTTACTGGTTCCATTATCGTGACGATGTCGAGACTTGGTGTCGTACATGTACAAGTTGTGCGGCCGTGCGGGGACCTCAGACACGTAGTAGAGGAGCACCGAAACTGTACAATGTTGGTACACCATGGGATAGGACAGCCCTTGACATTGCGGAGCCATTACAGAAAGGCGCAAGAGGGACTCCTAAGATCGTCCATGTGGATCGCCTGGCGCGTTATTATGGGGCCGATAATGCTCGGGACGAGCATGTCTTAGGAGGGGGCAGTGTTACGCGCTCAAATCGGCGCACTAGCGCCATCTAGTCTCGAACCGAAGAACTAAACTTCTTGAAGTTTAAAACTCGAACTCTCGGTACCTTGCGCGTGTTTACTTGAGTGTTCTGGATGTTTCGCTGCTAATTTATATAAATAGGCGCTGCAAGATGCGATCGGGGAAGTATTGAAGTATTGAAGTTGGCGAGCCAAGCAAAGCTTCGGAGCGGAATAAAGTGAATCAGTGTGATTAATTATTAGTGTTTTTAAGCTTAATTAGTGAAAAGGGAATTAAAGTGTTATTTAGTTAATTCTATCGGCAATTTTTATTGTCACGAACCTCAAGCTCTTAACAATATATATATAACTAAGGTTCTGGTATTTGAAAAGGACGAAGAGAGAACGAAATGTGAAATATGGGTAAATCAGGAATGTCTAGAACAGGTAAATGAAATTGTATACTTGGGGAGGGCTTTCAGCCGGGATGGAAGATGTGATTTAGATGTGAACAGGCATGTCGCTGCCGGGAACAAAGTCAATGGTGCCCTGAATGTGTTAGTCAAAAGGCAAGGCGTGGTGAAGAGTGCACGCCTAGCAATACATAACGCAGTGTTGGTACCGACTTTGTTATATGGCAGCGAAACCTGGGTATGCCAGAAGAAGCATAAAAGCATGTTGAATTCAGTGGAGATGCGATCTCTTCGTAAAATGTGCGGCGTTACCATAGCCGACCGAAAGCGAAACGAAAATATTCGCAATATGGCAGAATTGAAAGATGACCTTATCACAAAATTTGATAGGGTGATTGAATAGATAGGTGTGAGTGAAGACCGAACGGTGAAGGAAATATATAGCGCGAAAGTAAATATTAAAAGGTGTCCAGGTAGACCGAGACTAACTTTCGAAGACCATGTGAGCAAATTACTCGAAGAGGGGAAGGTCAAGAGTACTCGGATACCTAGACGTGCATGTATGAAGAAGTTAATGAACCTGAAAGAAGCGAAAGAGGTATGTAAGGATCGTGACACCTGGCGATCTGTTCTCTCTGCCTACCCCGTTAGGGATTGTGCGTGAAGATAAGTAAGTAAGTGAAATTTATATATATATATATATATATATATATATATATATATATATATATATATATATATATATATATATATACGTGTGTGTGTGTGCGTGCGTGCGTGCGTGCGTGTGTGCGTGCGTGCGTGTGTGCATGCGTGCGTGCGTGCGTGCGTGCGTGCATGCATGCGTGCTTGCGTGCGTGCGTCCATGCGTGCGTTCGTGCCTGCGTGCGTACGTGCGTGCGTTTGTGCGCGCGAGCGTGGGTGCGTGCGTGCGTGCGTGCGTGCGTGCGTGCGTGCGTGCATGCATGCGTGCTTGTGTGCGTGCGTCCGTGCGTGCGTTCGTGCGTGCGTGCGTACGTGCGTGCGTTTGTGCGTGCGAGCGTGGGTGCGTGCGTGCGTGCGTGCGTGCGTGCGTGCGTGTGTGCGAGCGTGCGTGCTTGTTAGTTAAAAAAATATTTTTGCACTCATGTTGATTTAGAGAAAAGAGGGACAAGGTTTTATGCAATTGATTATATAAAGGGGCCAGGAAATATGAAGAACCTGTGACTAAATGCAGTTTTAACTTGAGCTTGCAAATAGTAGGCATTTTGTTTGAGAGTAGTGATTAGAATAAATAATTGTCGAACTGTTAGTAGCTACTTGGCAATAGCCTTACAGTTAGTATGTATTAAACTTACGCAGTTTCAAACAACACATTTTTAAAAACGTTCTCTGTGCCCGTTCAAGTTGTATAAAATTACTTTTAGCCGCACCACCCCACGTGGATATGCAATAAGATAAAATTGATTGACACAATGTCACATTAAACCATCTTTATGATTTCTGAATCTGCGGATTGACCTAATTGTTTAAAAATGTAGATAAGTTTACGGACTCTCTTTGACAGGTGTTCAATGTAAGCTAAATATAGTATTATTTATTCCGAAATTCTTTGACAGTTTCAAAACAAAACTGAAAAATTTATCTTAAACCTTAAGGAGAAGGTCACTAATTGTAAATATATGTACACTTTATATGATATGTAGGTAAGATGTTTAGTACTTGTCAACATTTGTCTTTGACATCCAGGATTCAATGGCAGATATTTGCACATGGCATTATGAGTTCGTCCACCCTATGTACCCTAAGTTAAGGTATTTACATTTAAAAAAAATTATAATCATATATTCGCGTTTTAAGATATCCACGGGATAAAATTCAGTACACATATATATTACGACGTACGAATAGATACATGTATATAATTATGATGGTACATGCAACTGGGTTGTAGTTTAATACTAAACAGTATCGACACGTTTCGTGCCCAAGTTAGCTTAAAGCCAATAAACCGTTAACAATGCCTCCCCAGAGCCGTTCGCAAGTTCAACTTAACTTCCTTACTTACGATAACTTTCACCCCCGCAGGGTAACTTTCTTTACAAGGGACGAGTAAAAAGAGTTGAAAATCAATCGCATCAAATCGCGTCTAAATGCGGCACTCGATTTCAAACTCTTTTCAGATACGGGGGCGTTTGAAAAGACATTAATGTGTAGATACAGAATGCAATTTTCTCTCCAGCAGAGTCCAATCATTGAGCTGTCGAAATGATAGGCAGTTAATAAAAAGATAATTAGTGATTTCTTAAATTTACGCGAACACTACACATTGCATAAAACTATATTTACGGATTTTATCGCGTTTAATCAACTATTTTAACTTAGTTTTTAATTCCTGACGTTTCGGGTGCTTTACAGCACTCATGGTCACAGGGGGACTGAGATGTTTGACGTCCCATTGTCATAGTTAGTCCGATTACCTTCAGTTTTTGAATATTAATGTTTGATCCGATTTACGCAAAATGAGCAGCCGAAACCGGCGGGAATTAAAAACTAAGTTAAAATAGTTGATTAAACGTGATAAAATCCGTAAATATAGTTTTATTCAAAAGTTAATTAGTTTAAAAAATGCTATGTCCTTGTAAAGAATATGCACTAGTGTATAGATGAAAAACAGCACCGACTGCAGAATGTGAGTATTTAGTTTTTTTGATATCGGCTTAACTTTAAAAATCTATTTAATAGACACACACACACACACAGACACACACCCACACACACGCACGCACACACGCGCGCACGCACGCACGCACGCACGCACGAACACACGCACGCACACACACACACACACACACACACACACACACACACACACACACACACAAACACACACACACGCACGCACGCACATACACACACAAGCTTAAGGGCGGTAATTAGTTTTGGAAGTTTTAACTTTATTTTTTTATTTTTCAGGTCGACAAAGCATAAAAAGCGGCGGTATTTAAAGTTCTAAAATTTGACTCACGTGAGTAAGTATTCAATTAAAAAAATTATTTTCTCTATCAATATTTTTGTTATCAATTCAACAGAATCGAAAATTCGATCCTACGACGTCGATTTTACTCTCCACTTTTTCTTCGCTGCTAAAGAAAACTAGCCACTCACTTCAAAAGCTTTTAAAGTCAATCTCCTTTTAATCGATTTTCGTACGTATAATAACGATCAGCGACGGGCGGTCCGTTTTCAGTTCAGGCAGTGCTGGCATGTGATGCCCGTCGGCGCGGTCAAAACTGTCGTTTGGAATTCCACGCTGGCGTCCCCCGGACCGCGTTAGTAATTTATTGCAGACCATATCGCGATGATTTACACGTTCCATTTTGTTTTTTTTTAATGGCTGCGGCATGCGAAAATTAAATACAGCCAGGAATACTATTGGGCTATTAACCTATGATGCAAACTGTGGATAGATCTTTAATTTGCACTAGGAACAAAAGAACACGTTTAGGATAAAAAGCATGGTATATAAAAATATACATAAAATACTAAGCGGTAGGATTCTTTTTCTGACTAGGAATGGGTGGGATACTATTTATTTTCTGCTGCGAAACAGCAGTGCCTTCACTGCTATGTTTCAGTCTGAAAGGTATAGAGAGCTGGTATAATTACAGGCTGTGGGGAATA
The DNA here is from genome assembly GCA_036936625.1 of Parnassius smintheus behrii. Lineage (NCBI taxonomy): Eukaryota > Metazoa > Arthropoda > Insecta > Lepidoptera > Papilionidae > Parnassius > Parnassius smintheus. The sequence goes on from JAUPFT010000013.1 coordinate 47,141,923, forward strand.
TATATATATATATATATATATATATATATATATATATATATATATATATATATATATATATATATATATATATATATAACTAAGGTTCTGGTATTTGAAAAGGGCGAAGAGAGAACGAAATGTGAAATATGGGTAAATCAGGAATGTCTAGAACAGGTAAATGAAATTGTATACTTGGGGAGGGCTTTCAGCCGGGATGGAAGATGTGATTTAGATGTGAACAGGCATGTCGCTGCCTGCTCTGCCATGGAACAAAGTCAATGGTGCCCTGAATGTGTTAGTCAAAAGGCAAGGCGTAGTGAAGAGTGCACGCCTTGCAATACATAACGCAGTGTTGGTACCGACTTTGTTATATGGCAGCGAAACCTGGGTATGCCAGAAAAAGCATAAAAGCAAGTTGAATTCAGTGGAGATGCGATCTCTTCGTAAAATGTGCGGCGTTACCATAGCCGACCGAAAGCGAAACGAAAAGATTCGCATTATGGCAGAATTGAAAGATGACCTTATCACAAAAATTGATAGGGTGATTGAATAGATAGGTGTAAGTGAAGACCGAACGGTGAAGAAAATATATAGCACGAAAGTAAATATTAAAAGGTGTCGAGGTAGACCGAGACTAACTTTCAAAGACTATGTGAGCAATTTACTCGAAGAGGGGAAGGTCAAGAGTACTCGGATACCTAGACGTGCATGTATGAAGAAGTTAATGAACCTGAAAGAAGCGAAAGAGGTATGTAAGGATCGTGACACCTGGCGATCTGTTCTCTCTGCCTACTCCGTTAGGGATTGTGCGTGAAGATAAGTAAGTAAGTGAAATATATATATATATATATATATATATATATATGTGTGTGTGTGTGTGTGCTTGCGTGTGTGCGTTCGTGCTTGCGTGCGTGCGTGCGTGCGTGCGTGCGTGCGTGCGTGCGTTCGTGCGTGCGTGCGTGCGTGCGTTCGTGCGTGCGTGCGTGCGTGCGTGCGTGCGTGCAAGCGTGCGTGCGTGCGTGCGTGCGTGCGTGCGTGCATGCGTGCGTGCGTGCGTGCTTGTTAGTTAAAAAAATATTTATGCACTCATATTGATTTAGAGAAAAGAGGGACAAGGTTTTATGCAATTGATTATATAAAGGGGCCAAGGAATATGAAGAACCTGTGACTAAATGCAGTTTTAACTTGAGCTTACGTTGCAAATAGTAGGCATTTTGTTTGAGAGTAGTGGTTAAAATAAATAATTGTCGAACTGTTAGTAGCTACTTGGCAATAGCCTTACAGTTAGTCTGTATTAAACGTACGCAGTTTCAAACAACACATTTTTAAAACCGTTCTCTGTGCCCGTTCAAGTTGTATAAAATTACTTTTAGCCGCACCACCCCACGTGGATATGCAATAAGATAAAATTGATTGACACAATGTCACATTAAACCATCTTTATGATTTCTGAATCTGCGGATTGACCTAATTGTTTAAAAATGTAGATAAGTTTACGGACTCTGTTTGACAGGTGTTCAATGTAAGCTAAATATAGTATTATTTATTCCGAAGTTCTTCGACAGTTTCAAAACAAAACTGAAAAATTTATCTTAAACCTTAAGGAGAAGGTCACTAATTGTAAATATATGTACACTTTATATGATATGTAGGTAAGATGTTTAGTACTTGTCAACATTTGTCTTTGACATCCAGGATTCAATGGCAGATATTTGCACATGGCATTTCGAGTTCGTCCACCCTATGTACCCTAAGTTAAGGTATTTACATTTAAAAAAATTATAATCATATAGTCGCCTTTTAGGATATCCACGGGATAAAATTCAGTACACATATATATTACGACGTACGAATAGATACATGTATATAATTATGATGGTACATGCAACTGGGTTGTAGTTTAATACTAAACAGTATCGACACGTTTCGTGCCCAAGTTAGCTTAAAGCCAATAAACCGTTAACAATGCCTCCCCAGAGCCGTTCGCAAGTTCAACTTAACTTCCTTACTTACGATAACTTTCACCCCCGCAGGGTAACTTTCTTTACAAGGGACGAGTAAAAAGAGTTGAAAATCAATCGCATCAAATCGCGTCTAAATGCGGCACTCGATTTCAAACTCTTTTCAGATACGGGGGCTTTTGAAAAGACATGATGTGTAGATACAGAATGCAATTTTCTCTCCAGCAGAGTCCAATCATTGAGCTGTCGAAATGATAGGCAGTTAATAAAAAGATAATTAGTGATTTCTTAAATTTACGCGAACACTACACATTGCATAAAACTATATTTACAGATTTTATCGCGTTTATCAACTATTTTTAGTTTTTAATTCCTGACGTTTCGGGTGCTTTACAGCACTCATGGTCACAGGGGGACTGGGATGTTTGACGTCCCATTGTCATAGTTAGTCCGATTACCTTCAGTTTTTGAATATTAATTTTTGATCCGATTTAAGAAAAATGAGCTTAAAGTATCCGAAACCGGCGGGAATTAAAAACTAAGTTAAAATAGTTGATTAAACGCGATAAAATCCGTAAATATAGTTTTATTCAAAAGTTAATTAGTTTAAAAAAAGTCCTTGTAAAGAATATGCACTAGTGTATAGAAGAAAAACAGCACCGACTTCAGAATGTTTGTATTTAGTTTTTTTGAAATTGGCTTAACTTTACACACACACACACACACACACACACACACACACACACACACACACACACACACACACACACACACACATACATGCATGCACACACGCGCGCACGCACGCACACACGCACGCGCACACGCACACACACACACGCACACACACACACACACACACACACGCACATACACACACAAGCTTAAGGGCGGTAATTAGTTTTGGAAGTTTTAACTTTATTTTTTTATTTTTCAGGTCGACAAAGCATAAAAAGCGGCGGTATTTAAAGTTCTAAAATTTGACTCACGTGAGTAAGTATTCAATTAAAAAAATTATTTTCTCTATCAATATTTTTGTTATCAATTGTGAATACATTTTAATGATTAATTTCTTATTAAGTGGGTTATTATACTTTAGGGGTGGTCCTATATATACTGCAGAGAGTGTTAGACAAGCTTACGTCAACGTCGGTATTGACATCGCTGGCGCGTACATCACTAACCTTCGATTTGCTGGCGATATAGTCCTCAATCGCTGGAAGACTTAAGCACTACTATCCCAACGGATAGATCGTAAGATGAACGTGGACAAAACAAAGATCACGTGTAACGTGTATGCCAGTAGTTGCTGTGAGCACTATGCTCAAATTTACCAGGAAGCTTACGAGGCATTCCATCCTAGTCCTCAGGGGTTCAGGGCAAATTAGGCAATAGCTAGGCTGCAGCAAGATTAGGTCAGTCAACTCAGAAAGTAATAAGTATTAAGCATAACATAATACCAACGTGAAGCAGGAGCATCATACTGTTGTATTTCACATAGAGATTGACGAAAACCGAAGTACTGAACCTGGTACGAGTACTTTACTAGTAACAAGGATATCCATCTTAGTCCTCAGGGGTGACGGCGCATCTACATTAAAATTCTTCCTGAAAAGACACACCATCGCGATGGTGGAATAGTGGTGTTGGAAGTAGTGGTGCTGGGACTAGTGGTGACGGAATTAGTGCACGCAATTGAGGGACGGCGGTAGGTGCTCTTCAATCCAAGTAAGACACATAATTTTATTTAGTTAGCGGGAGGCTGCAAATTAATCAATATCTTTATTATAATGGTTTTGCGCAAAGTAACGCCTGATTCTATCAATTATGATAATATGGGGTAATGGATTCGCAGACGCCACCTCAATAGCTACTTACGTCGTTTATTACGGTGAATACTGAATAAAAAAATTAAAAAAATTAATGGAGGAAATGAGGTTATCATTACCTCCATTTGTTTTTATATTATTTTTACCACGCACATTATACTAAATATATTGAGCAGCCGCCATTAACTTGCCGTCCATAGTTATATACGAATTTCACAGTACACGAGCAACCCGGGTTCAATCCCCGCGCACACCGATGAAATTTTTAGGTGCAGATTTGCCACTTGCTCGGCGATGAAGGAAAACATCGTGAGGAAAACTGCATGTCTGAGAAAAAAAAATATTTGAAGACATTTAAAGTTCGCCAACAATGCGTATTGTGTCAGTGCGGCGAACATTTCCTTACCTAAAACTCCTCTCAGAAATTAATGGAGGCCTGTGCCCAACAGTGGGACCTATATAGGCTGTTACTATACTTTACTTTATCATACTTATACATTTGTGATACTTACACATATTTATACTTATACTTGTACTTATATTTATACTTTCACTTATACTTGTGACTTAACTCCTCTCAAACAAACGGCTGTATCGATTTTGATGAAATTTTGTGAGTGTGATTAAGTTGATTCGAAAATGGTTTAGATTTACAATTCAACCCTTTACATGGCGCTGTTGTCGTGTTCCAGAAATCACCTCGTCGATCGCCAACTGAACACACAAATGTGTGCACAGATGCGCAATTATTGTGACGATTAATGCGAGCTTGCATACGACAAACAAATGCGAAATGCAAATATGAAGAGGGGCCTTGAAATATACCAGTATTAAAAAAAATATATCACTAAACTGCCGGAAGCTTAAAAAAACTATCAAACGTGCCTTGACTCGTAAGTTCTTTATTGAAACTGATTACTACTGAACGTGGAGGACTAGCACAGACGATAAATATCCAATCATCATCATCATCATCATTACACCCAATTATTTGGCTAGAATGAATACCGTGTAGTGGTAGTGTAAGAATATCAACTACCCTATATCATCCCGTGGGAGCCGTAAGAGCGACAAAGGGAAACAAATCAGGAGATGGGCAGCAGCGTCTTTTTAATAATAATTAAGAATTCTTGATAACTATGGCAAATATTCCTCTATTAGGCAATCTATGGGGAAGACCTATGTTCAGCAGTTGACTTTAATAAGCTGTGAACCTCTGGTATTTATTCACAACTGGTATTTGCAAAGCTACACGTACTCGCCTATTTAATCCATTCAGAGATTGCATCCCGGGATACCGGGATCCCGCACCGATTTTTTCCGGGATTACAATCCCGGGATGACAATCCCGAAATATCGGGATTAAAGAAAAAGGTTTCGAATGACATCTTTTTGTTTCATTAAAGTCTCGAGAAAAGATTTTCTTTTCATGCATTGTTTTCTGAACTCAACGATAGTTTTATTGTTCTATAAATAACTTAAAGCTCAATGAGGGACTAAAATTTTCGAAATCATAACAATGGAAGAAAAGATACATAAAGTGATTTAGAGTTTACGACTTTAGTTCTAAAAATAATTTTAAACATTTTAATCCCTAAATTGAGCATTAAGTTATTTATAGAACAATGACAACTTTGTCGACATCAGGAAGCAATACATTATTAGTTATTTTAAACAATTCCCAATTTTTTCTATGATCCCGGGAACAATACCGGGATCGCGGAATCGCTCCGACACGATCCCGAAATCCCGGTATTCAAAAAACCTTCCGGGATTGCAATCTCTAAATCCCCTGTCTACTAAAGAGACGAAATAAATCTAGCCTCTGCCTCAATAAGGCTTTAAAGCATTTATAAAAGTAAACGAAAAGCTTCCTCAGTTTTTAATAACCATGCCTCCTCAACGCAGCTTTCGTACACTCCGAACGTTAGGTCATTTCACACGTGCGCCGTGAGGGTTCACGTGACGCGCGTTTTTAAAGCAGTCACGCGTGCCTTCAGCTCTTATAACTGCGATTTATTGTTCTCAGTTCCAGCATTTACGGTACGTGTCGGTATTATAAAGTGGCACTGTCCCGTCTTTTACTAACGGGTTAATGTTACCAGCTGGTTAGTGTTACTAGCCTCGTAGCTGTGTTGCCAATTCACGGAATATACATATTTGTTAGAGGTGGTTTTCTAGTGATTAAGAGTGTTGTGCCGTGTAGTGTAGTGGCGGCTAAGAGAATCTTCTCTTAGATTCTCTTAGAGAGGGAAACTGAAACAGGAGATAGTCTGCAGCATTTTTCTTATATCTTAAGATGATAAAAACTACGGTTGCCAGCATGCATGCCAAGTTTAATACTTATGGCAAATACTTACGATTACGACGCAAATTGTAGTTTTGTATGTGGTAGAGCCATGCTGCAGTTATATTAGTAGTATTCTTTTCGCTCTTCTATTCGCTCTCACAGAATACCAACGTAAAATCGTAGCGTAATGCTTCTGTGCTCCATATGGTGAGTGTAGAGAACCGGAGACCTTTTTTACTGGAAGCGAGGCATTCCATCTAAGTCCTCACGGGTGACAACGCATCTGCATCTTGATTCGTAAACGAGAATAGATGTAGATATCTATGGGCCACAGTAATCAGTTACCATCAGGTGGACTGTGTGCTCGTTTGTTGCACTATCCTATACAAAAACCTCTCTTGTGTGTTTCTATATAACTAGTTTAATAGACTATTACGATACAATGAAAAAGAAAGTGGGTGATCTAACGTTGTTCGGTGTCAGAAAAAATAATTCTCAGTGATTAGAACCTTTCTAGAAAAACTGCAAAGCAAATCATTATCTAAGTAAAACATATTTGCGTGTTATTGTGTACGTACGAAGTGAAATTTACGACATGTATCTTCTTTTATTTTATAGTCTTCTTTTATTTTATATTCTACGTAAGTAGGTTAAATAATAATATATACTCATGCAACTCCGGTGAGGAATCGTTACAAAAAAACGTGACTTGTTTTTAATACGTTATTAAATTTACCAATAACAGCAATTACAGGTTCAAAAATAAATTCAAAACATTTCCAATTTCCATTCCCAAACACTTCGTTTGCCAGCTATGAACCATGGCATTTTCTTTCTTCTTTTACTAACTCATAATGATTGGCTAAGCCATTTAGATACCAGCCTTAACTTGAACGCAGTCTCACACATCCTTTCGATAATTTTTATTAAATTACCCCCAAGATTTAAGTTGTAGGGATGTAAGGACACATCATTCGCACATATTTACACTGCAATAATATTAACGTACAAATAAATGTATTTTCTTTCTTTCTGATTATACTATTGTGCTCATTTTCTTCTCGCAGTCTCTAGGGTAATAGCTGAATATCAGTGTTTGCTCTCTAAGCAATATTAATCGCTGAGCTAGGACCCATTTGTTAAACTGCAACACACGTGTACGCTGAGATCTTAAGTTTTTTTTTTCATAATACTCTGCTTTGTATCTAGTTTAACCACTGAATTTAAGTGTCTAATTAAAGAAACAAATATACTCTTTTAACTATGTATCTATAAATTTTTCCACTATGTCCATAAAAAAGTATCAATTCAAAAAAAATATCTAAATCGTTAAAGCCGTTACCGTGATACTGGCATATAAATATGATTATTATAAAAAAGTATTAAATAGGTTTCATTGTAGATCGATTCCTTTTTTATTTTCTTTTAAAAACTCCACTGCACACTAAGATTTCTCCTGTATCATGGGGCAGATTATATACATACATTTCAAAAGGACGAACATCCAGCCCGCAACAATTATTTGTAAGCCATACAAATACTTGTTCCGTGCAGGATTCGAACCCGCGGCCCTCAGCATTGCAACGCATTGCTAAGCCACTGCGCCACGGAACCGACTACATGCCTTATATAACGTAATATCGACAAACAATAATTTTCTGTAAGCTAACATTTATCTGAACCCGGAGATTTTTTTGGGGGGGATGGGCAGTAGCCCATCCCCCCAAAAAACATAGTAGTAAGTCATTAATATATACAAGAAACAGAAAGGCACGTATGGCGTTATGGCATGTGTCGAAAAAGGCACGTATGGCAATTCACAATGCTGTGTTGGTCCCTACTTTAACGTATGGTAGTGAAAGTTGGGTGCGGCATAAGAAGCACGAGAGTAGAATAAACGCAGTAGAAATGCGGTCGTTAAGTAGTATGTTAGAACTGCTGAATCTGAATGACAGGGTAAGGAATTGTGTAATAAGAGAAGAGTGTAGTTTGCAAGATGATGTGGTGATTATATGACCTTTCATTTTAAAGTTCATATAACCTTTGTCTACTCTTATGGACTCCTACTGTCGCCCGCTCATTAAATGCCTTGCGATTGTTCCAGGAGAATGTTTTAGAAGTAAAAGTATTATTACATTCATTGCAAATAAGCTTAAATAATGTTCCATACAAAAAATTTGGATTAATTTGGTATGAAAGTGATGGAAGTTTTTTTTTACTATGTTACTTCTAAACTTCTCCAAGAAACGTGCATTTACTGGAACAAACACTACTTTTTTATTTACTTGCTTTTTGTAAACATAAGGTAACGAAACTAATTGTCCACAGTGATCAGAGCTCAATTTTTGAATAATGCATTTATTGAACGGGTTAACATTTGTAAAAATGTTATCTATACATGTTGCACAAATTCAGTAATATGCGTCGGCTCCAAAAATAAATTAAAAGACCATAAAATTTAAGCAATGATTTTAATTTAATATTGGTGGAGGAAGCTTCTAGGGGATTGATATTAAAGTCTCCACATATCACAACAGATTTATTCTGTTTATTAAGCTTAGCAAAAACTTCCTCCAAATTTTTTTCACAAGTATCATATAAAGAACATGGGGGTCTGTAAACGCTCACATCAATGAGATGCTCAAACTCAACACATGCCATTTCTACAGTTCGCTCAACAGAGAGGCTCACAATATCTTTACGTTCTTTACATGGTAATAATTTACTAACTAAAATTAAGGAGCCACCTCTTAAAACCGTTTCTCTATTGAAAGAACTGACCACCTGGTGATTACTGAAGTTAAACATTGAATTATGAGCTTTTAAACAATGTTCAGTAATACATAAAATATGAATATTGTTGCTATTTAAGAACAATTCAATTTCCAGCTCTTTGCCTATCATGCCTTGTGTATTCTGATGCATCAGATGTAAACAATTTTTATTATTATATTGCTTTTTAACATGCTTTTTTATTAGCTTCGCGTATATCTAATGAAACGGAATCTTTAAATGTAATTTTCACCAACTTGTAGACGGCCGATTGACTTACAAAATGCCGATATGATAACATAATTTATCGTTTAAATTATCTCTTCCCATAACCCAATATACGGTTAAAAATCTGAATCCGGAGCTAAATTGTATGTAACCTAAGGCAATGTAGCTAAATCTAGACATGTTTTTTAAAAATAATCTTACACTATAATTTGTAATACAAAATATCACTTATATTTTTATATACACACAAATTATAAATGAATGGCTTTATCTTAGAATTTTTAAATGAATCCAAATAATGTATAATATAAAAGTAAATTATACATTCTTACTGTACAACTTCCACAAAATAGTTTAAAATTGTATATAGTAAATTTTGTGTAATTTGTTTACACGACAAATTTTTTAAACCCTAAAAGAATGCAGAATATCATAGAGAATATTTTTGCGATGCTTTTCCTAATAATTTGAAATTTTGTATTTAAATGTTCACGTTCCAAGTTTACGTTTTATGTAGCTAATAGCTACCATTCCTGATCCCCGAGAAAAATTTTTTTCTAACGCTGAGAAAATCTCGGTCGTCCAGGTACTTTAATATTAAACAACGAGAGTAACAAGCGGTAAACGCTTAATATAAAATGAAATAAAACACCTTTATTTCTTCAATATGAAAAATTAAAATTTCATCGTTTTGCTTATCCCCTGAGAAACCACGTCTCTGCAAATGTGTAAGAAGCTTTATATTTCTAAAGAACCTAACAATCGCACGGTTGGTAATAAATTCTACGTTCAAAATGGTGCGACAAAGAAGGAATTTTTATTTTATTCGGTAATTTAGCAGAACTCTAGTACGAGAAGTGCTAAAGAAAAAGTGGTTAGATATTAGTTACACGCCATATTTCACGTGAAACTTTTATACAAGAAGTATATTACGGTTGTAGCACGAATGGGTCAGCTCGACCTGGGAAGGATCACGCTCCCACAGAATACCACCGTAAAATAGCAGCTTAATACTGCTGTATTTCGTATGGTGAATATAGAAAACTAAAGGCCCTTTTTACGCTAAAAGAGGCATTCCATCTTAGTTCTCAGAGGGGACAACAAATCTGTATTTGGATTTCTAATCGAGGACAGATATAGATGTTTATGGCCTACCTGTTTGCATCAAATTAGTTTCATACTGCTTGTAGTGATACTCTTTGATTTTTGTTTGTGAAAATTTTCATTGAACGGAAACAGCTTTAAATGACGTCATAGTTTCTTAGAGTCTCATGAACATCCAACTTGTGTAATTTTTAGGGTTCCGTAGTCAACTAGGAACCCTTATAGTTTTGCCATGTCTGTCTGTCCGTCTGTCTGTCCTCGCTTAATCTCTGTGACCGTTAGCACCAGAAAGCTGAAATTTGGTACCAATATGTGTATCAATCACGCCGACAAAGTGGTAAAATAAAAATTGGAAAAAAATGTTTTATTAGGGTAGCCCCCCTATATGTAAAGTGGGAAGTGATTTTTTTTTTAATTTCAACCCTAACGTGTGGTATATTGTTGGAAAGTTATTTAAAAATGAATAGGGGTTTACTACAATCATTTTTTATAACGTTAATAATTTCGGAAATATGAAAAAATCTGAAAAGCAGAACTTTATAAGGCCTTTCTAGGAAAATCATTTTGAACTTGGATGGAAACAACAGTACCCACTACCGGGAGCAGTTGCAGGAGCGCGGAGCGCTGCTGGAGCGCGAACATAATGGATACCCACCTTTAAACTCATAAGTGGGAACACTTATTGTGACGGACGGGAAAATATGGAACCCTACGCTGAGCGTGGCCCGACACGCTCTTGGCCGGTTTTTTAATAATAATAATCCAATTTAATTTTTTCTTGTTTTATTCACACACACATATATATATATATATATATATATATATATATATATATATATATATATATATATATATATATATAAAATACTGATATATTTTATCATTTTAATTAAAGTTTTATCCAATGAAGATCCGCGGCCTCCAACGGCTATATAATTACAAATATTAATGCAGAGATATTAATTTTAGACACGACTTGGCTTTTAAGGAGGCCGTCTACACTCAAGTTATAATAATTTTCAATTCCAGCGAATTCGTTTTTGAAACTGAAGGTATACCCTAGTATCTACATATAAACACAATCACTTACACTTATATATATATGTATTATAGCTACAGCACGAATGGATCGTCTTGATGTGGAATGGATGGTTCTCTCAAATCATCATCATCACTACATAGCTTCACAAATCAGGCTGAACATAGGCCTCCCCAAGAAATGTTTTGTGGCATTCGAAGGAGGAGGCCTACATTCTCACAGAATACCAGCGTGAACATGCCGCGTAATGCAGTTGTCTCTCGTTTGGTGAAGGAGCAAACCAAAACTTAGCGTTTACTAGTATCGAGTAAGAAATACTATGGGATATAGATGTATCATAGAGTAGAGACCACGCTTAGGTAAACGCAGCGTTGAACGCTCCCTTGCTGATGAGCGACGATTTACGCAAAGCACCTGTGGGCGACTAGATGCGTAAAACCGAAGATTGGCCTAAGTGACGCGCGTTGGGAGACGCCTATGTCTGAGAAAATGATAATGATGGAATATGCCAGGAATTTTTCAGGCATATCCCATAGTCGCCTCTTATGACACGGGACAAAATGGTGTGATGGAATCCCTTACACCATCACCACGTTTTGACCGCCTCATTGGTTTACTGGTCATAAACGCGACAAATTCTCAGTAGCTGCCCGGAGTCGGGAAGTTGGCGTTGTCTCACCCCCGTGCCTCGGAAAGCACGTCAAGTCATTGGTCCTGCGCCTGGTCTTTCTCCTCTTCTTGGTCGGATTGCCATCCAATCAGATTACGAGAATTAGTAAATAGAGAGTGAACTCCTGTGCACACTGGGGCACTATAATATAGTCCTACCAGATGACTAGTCTTCGATGATACTGACCGCCGTGTCCGCAATTCGGTCACGAGGTCATTTTATTATAGTCTATCTATCTATCTTAACCGTGTCGTGGCAGTGAAAGGAATATCCATTACCCTCTACGAGAAAGGGATATTGAAACAGGTAATTGGCAGCAGAATCTTCTTGATACTCGTAAAACTAAAATAATACAAAACTGCGATTGCCAATCCGCCTGCCGAGCGTAGCAACTGTTGTTAAATCTCCCCTTGTATACCGTCTGGAAAAAATAGTGTGTAACATGTGATCGGAGTAAAAGCCTATGGCACTGATATTTTACAAAAATTAAAAACAAAACCTTGTCTTTGTCACTTCGCAGGGTGACAGGCACAAGGGTAAAGTGCGAAGTAATAGATCAAAAAAATTCAAATTTAATTTAATTTTTTTTTTTTGTAAAATATAAATGCCATAGGGCTACTCCGTTCACATGTTAGGTACATCCTATTTTTTTTTCAGACAGTAAAAAAGGTCATCCAGTATATTATATTCTCATATTTTTGATGATTTTCACTATCCACGTTTCATTTTATAATCTTAATCGTTAACTTTTCAAAACGCGAATAATGAGTTCGTCAAGGTGTAGGTTGGCACTACAACCCTTTGTGGATCTTGGCCTCCTCCACAATCTTTATCCAGTTGTCACGGTGCCTGGTGACTTTCTTCCAGCTGGTAAACTTTCCCATCTTCCTGAGGTCTTCTTCCACACAGCACTCCAACGCTTTTTAGGCCTGCCTCTTGGTTTATTTTGTTGCGGCGTCCACTTTGTCATTATTTTTACGGCTTTTGTGTCTGGCATTCTTTCAAGGTGACCCGCCCACCTCAGTCGCTGCGAGTTACAGAACCTTACGATATTCTCATGCCCCATAAGTGCGACCAGTTCGTGGTTCTCTAGAGGTGTCTAGGTTGACGATAGATATCGTCACGCTCTTTTATTGCGCCATAGATTTTTCTCGGCACTTTCCTTTCGAACACGGCAAGCTTCAATAAGTCTCTCTGGGTTAAATTCCAGGTTTCACAGGCGTAAGTCACAACAGGCCTGTTGTGGCTTCGGAACAGTCCCGATATAACATCCTTTTCCTAAGTGTTTCCTATCCTCCCGCCTCCCCCGTATACGCTCTGCTCAGAATGGTGCGCTACCTATTCGTCGAGAAAAAGAAGAAGCAAGATGGCCGCGCACGCATAAAACGTGTTCGTTACCGCTCGTTTAAAAATAACCCATAAATAAGTTGTAAGACTATCGTGCAATTGCTCGTGTCCATATACATTCGAAGTGCAGTGTGGTATCTGTGTATACACGAGAACTTCAGCCTAAATATACAGACTTCACCATAACCACGATGAGTGCTCCAGTCTTGTGAGTATCCTTACCTTATCTACCCAGTTCTAAAGCTAGTTTCGTTTACTTCCCGGTTGGGATCATCGGGTTAGCCAGCCCTTGGTCTGGTTGTTCTCTGGTTCCCAAAACCACCCACGAAACACATTGCGAAATATTCAAGCCGTAACATAATTTCTGGTCCTTCGAGCCGGATACCTATGGATTTCTATTTTTATACAGTCCGCTCCTCATAAAGATAATATCAAGTTCAATTTCTAAGCAAAACTTTGATATTTAATCTAGTTTTCTTATAATTGAAAGTAACTAATTCATTTCAATTATAATCCTGCTAGACTTGAATGCTCGGGAAGTGTTTCGTAATGCTCAGACTTTGCAGACTTATCTTATTTGGTTGCGTTATAATTGCTAAGTTTATTTCGAATGTGCATTGATAGTCTTACGCTTTGAAAATTATTATAATTTGAGGGTATTTTATAATTATTGTTAGAAAAAATTACTAAATCAGTTTATGGAAATGATCAATTTGGTCTTAGAATGATAGCACTTAAGTATGAATGCTTGTATATCTATGAATGTTGGGTCGTTTGTTAATTGTTATCTAATTCAAATGGTTAAAAAACGTTAACATTAAATTCAGTATTTGAATGTCAATTTAGTTTGGAGAAACTTAAATATTGTTTTAAATATCTGTCGTTAATAATTATACTTAGCATTCATATTTATTTTTCGCTGTTATTTTATAATCATGTCGCAAGAAGAAATGAAACTTAAACTTTATACGTCACAGCGAGAGTATGTTTTTCGTTCTATTCAAACTCTTTTCGATTTATCCACTCAAAAACGGGAAGACTCCAGTTCTTCTAAAGTTAGCCAATTTAAATCTAGATTTCTTAAAATTGAGAACATTCGTGATGAATATGTGTTGCTTACGGAAAAAATTAATTCGTTAAAACTGGCACTGTTTCCTAAAGAAAAAATAGATATGCAAGCGTTGTCTGCATTTGATGATATGTACTATGAAGTTCTAAGTTTTGCCGCGGAGATGTCCCTACCGGAGCGCAAACGAGGCAGCAGCCCAACGTCCGCTGACGTTAACTACACCTTTACGCCTGACGCGGAAAAGGTACAAGCTAGACTGCCACAAATTGAGCTTCTGAAGTTCGACGGAAAAATTGAGAATTGGCAAACATTTTACGACACTTTCGTAACGTTAATTCATAATAATAAATCAATCGCGAATATTACTAAATTTCACTATCTCATTTCTTTCTTTATTCTTTATTCTTTATTGTACACACAATAAGTTGGTAACAATTATTAAATATTTAAATAAATGTACAAAGGCGAGCTTAACCCTAATAAGAGTTCTCTTCCAGCAAACCTATTGGGAGAGAGAAATAGTTTTATATATAAAGCAAGTAGGTAGCAGCGTGCGTACTTAATAATTAACATAACGCTACTTAATAGAAATTGGCTATAAGTTACAGTTAACAATTATCATATAAGTGTATAACATATAAGTATAATTTATTTTCTTATTTCTTTTATTCTTATTTCTATTGATTTACATACATATATACCAATAAAGACAATAAATATATACATATATACACATATACACACACATATACATATATATATATATATATATATATATATATATATATATATATATATATACATACATACGTACACATACATATATATACAATTATACATATAAATACATAAAATATGTAAATATTTATAATTCTAAGTTGACAGATAATATTTCTTTACTCTGCTCCGAAATATATCAAGAGAAGAGCTAGCACGTATGTCATGTGGGAGTGAGTTCCATAGCTTGACCGCCCTTACTGTAAAGGATCCACCACATCGGCTTGTGAAATGAGAAGGAGTTTTGAGAAGTAGTTGTTTAGTGGTCCGGCACTGAGTTTCACTGGGTACAAGATACTCAAAACGCTCGCGGAGATATGGAGGTGCAAGAGGATTAAAGAGTAGAAAGTATAGAAATGATAACACATGTAAGTCTCGACGTCTACGGATAGGAAGCCATTTTAATTGAGCCCTGTACTCTGAAACATGATCAAACTTACGAAGACCGAAAATAAAACGTATACACAAATTTTGAACACGTTCCAGTTTGTTCAACAGCTCCTCTGAAGCATCCAAAAAACTAATATCAGCGTAGTCAATGAGAGGAAGAAGAAGTGCTTGAGCTAAGGTTATCTTAGTTTTTAACGGTAAAAACATCTGGAGACGCTTGAGAGATTGAAAAGAGTAGTTCACTTTTCTGCTAATCATATTAATGTGAGCGACCCAAGACAAATTATTATCAAAAATAACACCTAAGTTCTTAGCGGTCTCTGTATATGGAATTTGAGTATTATCATACGTAACTGCAGGGATCTTCGAACGATCTAATAAATTAAGCATATATGAGCTGCCGATAATCATTACTTGGGATTTAGCAGGGTTAACACGAAGACCAAACGATTTTGCCCAACTGCTTATGCTACTTAAGTCAGCATTCATCTTATTAATAGCCTCATCTATATCTTGGACTTTGAAATGACGGTATAATTGCAAGTCATCAGCATAGAGATGATAATGAGAGGAGAGAACAGTAGTGAGAGCATTGATAAAAATAGAGAAGAGAAGTGGGGAAAGAACACCACCCTGAGGAACACCCGCCGTAAGATCACACCACTCGGAGAAATCCTCCTCATGGCGGACACACTGCGAGCGACCCCTAAGGTAAGAATTAAACCAAGAGATTACTGATGGTGAAATGTTTAAGGACGCAAGAATACCAAGAAGTATGTCATAATCAACGGAATTAAATGCACTGCTAAAATCCAATAATGTTAAAACAGTGAGAAGTCTTTTGTCCATGGCCCAGCGAATATCATCAGACACTTTAATCAGAGCGCTGACTGTGCTATGGCCTGGACGAAAACCAGATTGAAAAGGACTCAGCAGGCTGTGAACAGTTAGGAATTGAGATAGTTGCCTCTGAACTATATTTTCTAGTACTAGATCGGAAGAATGGAAATGGGGCGGAATTGGGATAAAGAT
The DNA here is from genome assembly GCA_036936625.1 of Parnassius smintheus behrii. NCBI lineage: Eukaryota > Metazoa > Arthropoda > Insecta > Lepidoptera > Papilionidae > Parnassius > Parnassius smintheus. The sequence continues at coordinate 47,158,413 of JAUPFT010000013.1, forward strand.
TTAGGATTAGAAGTTTTTGGAAGGGGAATGACGAATGCTTTTTTCCAGCAAGTCGGAAAGGAGCTCGTCTCAAGCGAAGAAGAGATAATGTGAGTGATAATAGGGACAAGTTCATTAGTGATAGGTTTAATCATTTGCATACAAAGATTGTCATAGCCAATAGCTTTAGTGGAAATGGCTAAAAGGCATTTTTTTATGTCACCATCAGTAACTTTACTGAAATTAAAAGGAGAACACAGCGGTTTAGGAAACATTTCTTGTTTATCGGGATCCGCTTTAGGGATCGCAAAGAAGGTAAAATTAACTTCCGATAATTATGAGCTTGTATTCAATGAACTTATTAAGCGTTATCAAAATAAGCGCATTTTAGCAGTGGCGTATTTAGATCAAATAAATAACTATCCTTATTTAAAAACTCCTAATTTCAATGATTTACAAACATATACTAATATTCTTTGTGAGTCAGTCAATGCCCTTAAGGCCTTAGAGCTAGATGACTTAGGCGATTTTATTTTATTTAACGCAGCGTTTCGCGCACTGGACTCCGATACGCGCCACCGCTTCGAATCTGAAAATAAATCGGAAATTCCTTCTTTTCAAAGTCTTATGCAGTTTCTTCAAAACTATGTAAAAGTTTTAGAAATAAATGCTATTGTTGACATTAGGGCGCGATCTTCTCAATTTTTAGGCGGTAAACAGATCAAGAATGTTTCACCGCGGGCACCGAACCTGAAACGTTCCGTGCTCACTACTCAGTCTAAGCCTACTAGTTCGAAGCAGCTGGCTTCACTAGAGTGCTATTATTGTGGCGCAACACACAGTATCTATAAGTGCCCCACTTTTCAATCTTTGGACACCAGTGCTAGAATAAATATTGTCAAACAAAATAATTTATGCATTAACTGTTTACGAAAACATTCTCTTGATAAATGCGTCTCAAAAATGAGATGTTTTATCTGTAGTGGTAATCATCACACTCTGGTACACATCGACAACCAAGTTCGATCACCGACCGCGGTGACCACCGGTTCGAGTAGTGCCCACACTAACACGAGTGCGTTCGTGGGAGAGGCTCGTGGCCCGTGCGTGGTGCTGCTCGGGACGTGCATGGTGCGTGTGCAGGACTCTAGTGGCACGTTCCATCAAGTTAGAGCGCTCATCGATAGCGGCGGTCAGGACTGCTTCATCACCATGAAAGAGACTTGGTTTTCAATTACGTCGATGCACCACAACGGTGGCTGGACTTGGACAACAGTCTGTGTGTCAAGTCAAGGGAGTGACTCAATGCTCTATACGCCCGTGTGATTCGAATGACCCACAATTTGATATTAATCCTATAGTCATCGATAGCATTACTTCTAAAATGCCAACCACTGATATTCCTCTAGCGGTTCGAGACTGTTATAAACACTTAGTATTAGCGGACCGTGACTTTGACAAACCGTCTGATGTTGATTTATTGCTAGGTGCTGAAGTATTTCATCACATCTATGACGGCCGTGTCATTCAACCAGAGCCCGGCTATCCTGCTGCTTTACATAGCGTCTTTGGGTGGGTTCTCTCTGGACCCACCAATGTGGAGAGTCCGGTAAAATCGGTTGGCACTTCGTTAATTACTTCAACCAATTCATTGGAGAAGATGAAACGATTTTGGGAAGTCGAGGAACCGCCTCATCAACATATACCTGCTCCAGAAGATGAGGAGGTTGAACGCCTGTATTCCACTCAAACTTATAGGGAATCGGACGGTCGATATGTAGTCCCTATCTTATTGACGCAGTCGTCTGTCAATATGGGAGGCTCATATAATAGTTATTTGTCGCAGTTTATAAATCTTGAGAAAAAACTTTGCCGACAACCAGATCTTAAATCACTTTATAACGATTTTATGCGTGATTATGAGCAGCTTAATCATATGCAATCAGTGGGAAAGGATATTACCCCTGGTAGATATTTCATTCCTCACCATTGTGTGATTCGTCCAGAAAGCATAACGACCAAACTTCGCGTTGTATTCAATGCGAGTCACAAGACGACTAATGGACTATCTTATATGATATTGTTTACACTGGACCAAAGTTACAGGCTGATTTGGTTGACATTATTACTGGATTTCGGGTCCATAATATAGTTTTTACATGTGACATATCTAAGATGTACAGGCAAATCTTGATAAGGCCTGAGGATCGAGTGTGGCAACACGTACTATGGCGTGAATCCCCTTCCTTGCCTGTTCAAGAATTTGAACTTCGTACGGTCACATACGGAGTCAAAAGCTCGCCGTACTTATCGATACGAACATTACATCAGTTAGCTGCAGATCACGGTGATCAGTTTCCTCATGCAGCTGAAGCTCTTCGGCATCATACTTACATGGACGATGATTAAAACTACTTTTACGGATTTTATCGCGTTTATTTTTACTTTTTATTTTTAATTCCCGACGTTTCGGGGCTTTCCAGCACCCATGGTCACGGGGGACTGAGATGACTGACGTCCCGATGTCATTGTTAAACCCGGAGTACCTTCAGCTTTTTTAATTATTGTTTATGGTCGTCGTGGTGAAACGTCGGGAATTAAAAATAAAAAGTAAAAATAAACGCGAAAAAATCCGTAAAAGTAGTTTTGATCATGTGTAGTGTTCGCGTAAATATAAGAAATCATTACATGGACGATATTACTACAGGTGCTTCCTCAGTCGAAGCAGCCCCTCAGCTTAAAGAAGATTTAATCAATCTTCTTAATTGTGCTCAGCTAGATTTGCGTAAGTGGAGCAGTAACAGCCCTTTATTTCTTCGATCGTTACCCATGGAACATTGTCAGTGTCCGAAGACATTTTCTGATGATAGTTCAATAACGCTTAAGGTTTTAGGAGTTCAATGGGATCCTGCGGAAGACTATTTCACTTACTCCGTCTCTCCTGTGAATGTGGAGTTTACGAAACGTTCAATCCTGTCCCACGTAGCTCGTATTTATGATCCGTTGGGTTGGCTTTCACCTTTTATTCTTTTAGCCAAACTACTTCTTCAAAACTTATGGCGTATTGGATTGTCTTGGGATGAAATCATACCCGCCAATCTGTGTGACGATTGGGTTTCATTTGTGTCTGACTTGTCTAATATAAAATCGATAAAAATCCCTCGTAAAACCGTGATTGATTTAACAGCTACACAACAGCTGATTGGGTTTTGCGATAGATCAACCAAAGCATATGAGTGCTGTGTCTATCTCCGATCAAGTATCGATGATCAAAACCAAGTTTCTCTTTTGATTTCTAAATCTAAAGTGGCTCCGATTAAGCCTCTAACAGTTAATCGTTTGGAGTTGTGCGGTGCGCTCTTGTTATCACGTACTCTCAAACACATGCAAACTTTACTTATTTCGAAAATAAATATATCTCATATTGTAGCCTACACTGATAGCTCAACTGTATTAGCTTGGATCAATACAGAGCCATACAAATTGAAACCTTTTGTTGCGCATCGAGTAGTTAAAATAACTGACGCAGTTGAACCTTCTACCTGGAGGCATGTCTCGACTCAGGACAATCCTGCTGACTTTCCTAGCCGAGGTCTCTCGTGTGCAGAATTGGTCAATTGTAAGCGATGATGGTCAGGACCAGATTGGATGCTTAGTAGTCCAGATCACTGGCCAGCTCAAATTCGGTGTAAGCCCCAGGATGAGTTGCCAGAGTTGAGAACACGCACTCTGATTGCTCAATCTCGGGAATCTGATAAAGACATTATGAAGGTGTTATTAAATCGGTATTCATCCTTATCGCGACTACAGCGAATATTGGCATGGGTCTTTCGCTTCATTTCTAATTCGCGCAAAGAACCAAGCCAACGCGAGAAAGGTCACTTGACTACGAATGAGGTAAAGTGCTCTCTACTTAGCCTTATTAAATATGTCCAACGGGGCAGCTTCAATCAAGAGATGTCTAAATTAAAATCGCAGAAGCCTCTACCCAAATACTTACAAAAGTTGTCTCCGTTTATTGATAACCTAGGACTCATGCGAGTGGGTGGACGACTTACCAATTTCAACTTACCTGAGCACACAAAACATCCATATTTGTTACCGAAACAATCTATTTTATCTCAATTAATTATTAGCTATTATCATAAACGGTATTTGCACTGTGGACCTCGCACGTTACAATCACTAATTGTTCGCAAGTTCTGGATTTTAGGAATTAGAAATCTTATTCGTTCTGTTTTAACAAAGTGTGTGACTTGCTTTCGGGTTAAACCTATACCCTATCAGCCGTCTACGGGCAACCTTCCACCTTGTAGATCTCAACAAGGTTACTGTTTTCAACAGGTAGGGATTGATTTTGGCGGTCCTTTTCTTATAAAAGAAAACAGACGACGTAACGCCCGGGTCAGTAAGGCTTACATATGCTTGTTCATTTGTTTATCTGTAAAAGCAGTTCATTTAGAACTCGTATCTGAACTGTCTACAGAAGCGTTTCTAGCCGCCCTAGACAGATTCGTGTCTCGACGTGGAATATGTCAACATATTGTGACAGATTGTGGCACTAACTTTGTAGGCGCTAAACGATATCTTGAGGAAATGGTTAAATTATTGATAGATAAAAAACAGGATATTTCTGATCAATTAACGTCTCGTGGAATCTCGTGTAAATTAAATCCACCTTCAGCACCTCACTTTGGAAGCATTTTTGAAAGTGGTATAAAATCTACTAAATATTATCTCAAGAGGGTCATAGGCTCACAAGTCCTGACGTTTGAAGAACTAACTACAGTTTTAACTAAAGTTGAAGCGATGCTGAACTCAAGACCGATTTGTCAGTTATCGTCTGATCCTGGCGAAGTTGATGTTCTCACGGCCGGTCATTTTATTATAGGACGTCCTTTAGTAACTCTACCAGAACCGTCCGTTGAAGATATGAATCCTAGAACACGCTGGCAGTTACTTCAAAAGCTTTCTCAAAGTTTTTGACGTATTTGGCAAAGTGATTATTTACATACGCTTCAACAAAAGGTTAAGTGGTTTAAGGATGATCACAAACATCCTAATATTGGTCAACTCGTTTCAATCATTGAACCTAATCTATCACCTAACGAATGGCGCCTAGGTCGAGTAGTCCAAATCCACCTCGGAAAGGACAATATTATCCGGGTTGTGACCTTAAAGACCAAAAGAGGCCTACTTACAAGACCAGTAGTCAAAGTCTGCCCTCTTCCTCTTGATTGAATCTTATTTTTATTGTTTTATTAAGCTAGATTGTAAGTTCTAATTTTAAAATTAAATTAACTAAGTTTGATTTTCCTTCGTAGTTTAGTTAAGGTTATCAATGCACAACTTAGCTCAGATATCTATTTAGTTTATATTAATTTATATTCTATGAGCAACTGGGGACCTGGAAAGCTGCCGGGTCGATGGTTGTCTTGTGAAATCCCTAGGTGATTTCAGGTGGGAGAGAATGTTGTGGCTTCGGAACAGTCCCGATATAACATCCTTTTCCTAAGTGTTTCCTATCCTCCCGTCTCCCCCGTATACGCTCTGCTCAGAATGGTGCGCCACCTATTCGTCGAGAAAAAGAAGAAGCAAGATGGCCGCGCACGCATAAAACGTGTTCGTTACCGCTCGTTTAAAAATAACCCATAAATAAGTTGTAAGACTATCGTGCAATTGCTCGTGTCCATATACATTCGAAGTGCAGTGTGGTATCTGTGTATACACGAGAACTTCAGCCTAAATATACAGACTTCACCATAACCACGATGAGTGCTCCAGTCTTGTGAGTATCCTTACCTTATCTACCCAGTTCTAAAGCTAGTTTCGTTTACTTCCCGGTTGGGATCATCGGGTTAGCCAGCCCTTGGTCTGGTTGTTCTCTGGTTCCCAAAACCACCCACGAAACACATTGTGAAACATTCAAGCCGTAACAAGGCCTGATGATGGTGTAGTAGATGGTGAGTTCCAATTTCACACTAAGAATTAAGATTAAGATTCCATAACTTAACTAAGTTTAAGTCGGGCAGTAATTAGTTTTACTTGGAAATTTTAACTTTCATTGTCTATATCCCTCCTCTTACATAAAGGCTACATTATCACATAATAAAAAAGTACACTTCTTCTATTTATAAAAACTGAACCTACAATAATATTTTTATGGATTATTAAATAAATCACCCATAAAGCAGGTAAGATAACTTCGATTCCACATGACTTCGCACACAATTCGCCGTAAATATTTTCTTACAAGTAGATTGATTAAAAAAGTTTTTTTATTGACAACGACATAAAGTCTATTTATTGCGAAAGTTATTTTTTTACTTTATCGGTCATAATATAAAGTTGTGTTTTGGCAGGAAATTAACTGTCTCAGTTCATCAAGTGATTTTTTGCTGAGCACAAAATGATGTACAGTCGAAAACAAAACTCCTATTTTTTATGTTTTGCGTCTCGATGTTTATTGATTGCGATGATTAACTCACTAATACATCGTGATCTACTGATCGATCGTGGCATACGAAGTGGCCTCTTACAAGGGAAGATAAAACAGGAGATGGACAGCAGCATCTTCCTGACACGCTTGCCAAGCGTAACGTAGCGTATCGTATCATATCGTTGCATAGTGATATATAATCAAAATACGTCTATACTACCGATAACGATAAGCATATCAGACACGAAATTTTATACAGGACGGGAGTATAACCACGGTATCACAACAGCATATCTCAATTTTGCGATCGCAGTGAGCCTGTAATTTTGCGTCCAAACTAGCGACCATATTACACGTCTGTGCCATGCGACTGAGACACAATACATCAAGATAATCGAGTGCAGACCTAGCTTAAAACGTCTTTTTATAACAAACAAATATTGTTAATAAATTTCGTGCTTGACTGTAGTAGGTCAATTTGTATTTTGGTATAGGACAATCAACATAACCGCGATTCGCACGGTACATTAGCTTTTATACCAGCTCAGCGGTTCATAATACGTTTTATATCCTTACTTGTCCAACCCTCTTTTGTTGTTTTACGATTCCCGCTGCTGAATTGCTGTTACCAATGTACTGAGTGATCATAATTATCGTGAGGTCCAGTTTAAGGACTTTCGGTATATTTATTGAGATAGCTTCGGCTTACATTATTTTGCTTGTAAAATAATAGTATATAAGTTCAGTGTCTTAAGTACATGTTTTAACTACATCTTCCCGAAAACATCGTAAAATGTCAAAAATCTGCGCCTTGTAAATTAATTTTTAAAATAAATGAGCTTTAAAATTGAACAAAGTTTTCTTCCTCGCACAACTTTAGCATATGATACATATGGAAAGGTTACGCGTTAAGGATACGCAAAGTCTTACAATATGTTAAACACTAAATACTAGGAACAAACACAAGCTACTGATACGTTTCTCGACTCCACATAGTTACTAATTCATTTATAGTGCAATGTATATTTTATTGCAACAAAACCCCATAAAATATATCTGGCTCTACAGAGCAGCTTAATATCAGGTTTTAGAAAACCTACGTACACCACCGATGTCTTTCTATTAAAACTATATGAAAATGCCTACTAGAATCAAAAAATATAAATATAACTAATAAATAATTTTTATACATAAAAAAGAATTATAAATAATTTCTTTTTATAATTTTGTAATTAAAATAAATTTTAATTTAATTTAAGAATCAAAATGCATTTGTCACCCCTCAGGACTAAGATGCTCGTAGTATGCCTCGTTTCCAGTAAAAAGGGTATTCGGTTCTCTACATTCACCATACGAAAAACAGCAGCATTAAGCTGCTATTTTACACTGGTGCGCTGTGCGAGCGTGGTCCTCCTACGGTCAAACCGACCAATACGTGCAACAAAAATAATATAGCTGCAGTATAATATAGCTGAGTAACGAGAACCAGAGATCCCTTTTATTGGTAAAATGTTGTACCATCTAAATCTAACCATCTTATTCCTCAGAGGTGACAATGCATCTGAATTTTTTATTCTTAATCAAAGACAGATGTTGAGGTTTACATGCCATAGCATTCACTAAAAATAATAAACTAAAATCATGTTAAAAATATACTACCATGATGTATTACTTATTTGGATATTTTTATTTATTTTATAATATTTAATTGTAACACTTTAAAATTAAGAATACATAGGGCGGACTTATGCCATGAGGCATTCTCCGCCAGTCAACTCTGGGTGTAAATGACAATTTTTGGCAGGTGCGAAAAATCTTACTTGTAAAGTGTACACATATTAAAAATATACATACAATACATAAAATGTATATACATGCTTATAAACATAGAAGATAAATATCCGTATGAAGGTATAAATAACGAAGAATATTCAAAGTAAATAACTTAAATAAAAAAATTTAAAACCCCCAACCACAAAAAGAACTGATTTGAAACGGCTGAAAAGATTTTCTTGAATCACAGCTCAGAACTTCTCGATCAAATCACTTTTCAAAAAAAAATCTAAAATTAAATCGGTTCATCCATTTTTGAGCAACGTCACAGACGGACACACAGATACACACTTTAAACATAATATCACCCCTCTTTGTTTTTCGGGAGTTAAAAAATGTCAGTTACCCTCAGGTAATGTTGCCTTAAAAAGTTTTTAATGATTACATTATTGGGAAGGTTATTCAAAAGATGCACAACCTGTACCGTAAAAGAGTACTTACTAAAACGATGTCTTAAATAAAATCACCGAGAAAATAAAACATAAAACAAAAATGGAAGCTGGAACAGCAAATTGAATAGCGGTAAAAATATTATACCTTCGTGAACTAACGACGATAAATAGAGTATCAATAAATCTCGAAAACGACGGAAACTTTAGACAAAGTGCGCCGCCTTTTGATGTCACCGCACCGACCTCAAAAGGGTTTCGCTTTTTATCGGTCGCGCCGCGCCTCGCCGGTCACAGCCAGGCTAGGCTGCCTTTGTCTTTCCTTAAATCTGATCTCAGCTTCGTATTAACGTTGTGTATAAAGATTTTTTTGAAATGAACAAGATATCAACTTCGTCGGCAATTTATTTTCTATAAAACTGAAAATATTACAAAAAAGTAAAAACCGACTTCAACAAAATTTTATAGAAAAAAATAGTTTCCACATAATAACTTCTGAAATAGAGGTTTAAATTCTTTGATTCCTTGATGAATACTTTGATTTTAACTTTTTAATTTCCGACGTTTCGGGTGCTTTACAGCTGCTGAACTAAATTGTACAATGTACATAGTATCTCGATGTTTACAGCACCTCTAGTCTTGGGAGGACTGAGGTATTTGATATCCCTCTACAAGATGCAAGAGTGTACAGGCTTAATTGCGAATGTGGTCTCTCTTATATAGGATAAACAAAAAGATATTTTATAATATATGTAAAATACACAAATATCTGGCGTGAAACACCGACACTCCGGAAAGTATGCAGTCTTTGAGCATGTTCAAGATCGTCATTACATTTGATTTGACAAACCAGATATCCTCGCATATAAAACACCAATTCCAACCAAGGATGAATCTCGAATATATTTTGTTTAAAAATATCCTAATTTCAATAGAGATGGGCACCTCTATCTGCTCGGAATCCTACGAGTATTAATTAATAAATTTAAGATAGTACACTGCAGGACTTTAAGACACTGTAAGCTCGTTCTGTGTAGAACAGACCAAAAATTAATAGTCAAAATTGAAGGTAGCCATTCTAACTATGACATCGGAACTTCAAAACTCTCAGTCCCCGGACACATTTGGTGCTATAAAGTGCCCGAAACGTTTGGAATTTTAAAAAAACTACCACACTAAAGACCACATGACTATATATATATATATATATATATATATATATATATATATATATATATATATATATATATATATATATATATATATATATATATATATATATATAGCAGCTTGATGCTGCTGTGTCTCGTATGGTAAGCGAGGAGAACCGAGACCCTTTTACTGGAAATGAGGCATTCCATCTTAGCCCTCAGTGGCGACATCGAACTTCATTATATAGACGTAGGAAAAATAGATGTTTGGAACACAGCACCCACGTACATGTCCTTGTTACCCATATATATGTCATGTTCTTTCGTTTGTCATTATTATCATAACTATTATGAAAAATGCCCCGACTTCATATTTTAGTTATTTGAACTCGATTCTTACTTTTTATTAAAGGTTTAATCGCATACATTGTAAGCCATTAAACAGAATCCCAATAACGTATCTAGAAAAGCAATGTTATCTATCAGTTTCACATTCGATTTCAATGAGGTTTTATTGCGCTGTATTTGTTAGACCGTAATCTGATTACGCAAGGTCCTGGGTTCGAGATCGAGTAAACAGTTTTACGACAGCATTTATGACAGTTTACGAAATATCTTACACTTTGTATCAGACAAGCCTTCGGAGTCGCTCGTAAATTACAATCGGGCACAGTACCTTATCACCTAAACGTGGAGATTATTGCGAGAGCAATGCCGCCTAGCAGACAGAAAAATAATTTCTTTTCGTAAAAATGCCGTTTCTCGATTATCCTAAACGACAGAGATGCAAGGTCATACCTAGAAAAAAAAGGGAAGATTCTTGATTATTCCAGACATTTTTTTTTGCGCCCGAAGCAAATATGGGCAACCCTCCGGAAAGCGGGGGAGGGAGGCGGTGAATGCTCATAGCATACCACGCAGCCGGCTGCTATACGCTACGGCTGGTTATGTGGAGACTTTTACCCACTAAACACCGCCTTTTAGGAATTGGCTTAACGATCTGACTAGAGATCTCTAAGCCGTATACGAACGCGACCCTCCTTGGCAGAAAGGAGGGCGCAATATTCCAGACATTGATTAGACTTACTACTAACTACCCTTTTTTAGAATAAGGGTGACAAACAAGTACACAGTCCACCTAATGTTGAGTGGATGCTGTGATCCATAGAAATCCACATTTATCCTCAATTAAGAATCAAAATGCTGACACATAAAAGCTCGTCCCTCGTTCCCAGTATAAGAGTTTACCTATCTCTACCTATTTCTACCCACTCATCTACTTCTGCCGCCAAGCGGCTCTTAAGGATATAGAGAGCCAGAAGAATTACAGGCAAAGAGGCATTCCACCTTAGTGCTCAGAAGTTTCTCACGTGGTAGAGCCACGCTGCAGTTATATTATTGTAGCACAAATGTTTCCGCTCGACTGGGGAAGGACCACGCTCTCACAGAACACCAGCGTAAAATAGCAACTTAACACTGCTGTATTTCGTATGGTAAGTGTAGAGATCTGGAAATCCTTTTCTACTGGATACGAGGCATTTCATCTTGGTCCTCAGGGGTGACAACGCGGCTGCGGTTTGATTCTTAATCCAGGATAAATACAGATGTCAATGGGCCACAGCATCCACTTACTATCAGGTCTGTGTGCTCGTTTGTCACCCTTATTCTATAAAAAAAACTTCTGTATTTCAAGTAGTTGCAGGTGTTCATAAACTACAGAAGCCACTTGCTGTCGAGTAGATTGTCACCTTATTTTATTTAAAAAAAAACTAATATACAATATTGCTAAGACGGTGTTCTAAACCGAACATTAGTTGGCTTCGACTTCTCCATGGAGCAGTGGCTTAGCAATGAGTTATTACCCTGGGAGCCGCGGGTTCGAATCCCGCACGAAACACGTATTTGTGTAACCTACAAATAATTATTCGGGGCCTGGATGTTTGTCCTTGTGCAATTTATGTTTGTTAACTGCTTTCGCGATACAGTATAAAACCCTAGTATAGGGGTAACTTTTTCTGAAAGAAAAAAGGTAATAAAAAAGGAAGAAAGATTTTATTTATTTGAGCTGGTTAGTGTGGAATTTAACTTGAAATTTTTAAAAAAACACTAACTGAACTTCTGTTTCGCGGACCCGAAAAATAGGAAAAGAAATTTAAAATTTCCAAGTAAAATTAATTACCGCCCGACTTAAACTTAGTTAAGTTATGGAATCTATGAACCTTGGTGTGCGAGAGTAAACGAACAACTAATTCATTATTCACGTTTTGTAAAGTTAACGATTTATTAATCGTTAACTTTTCAAAACGTGTACAATCTTTTATAAAACGAAACTTGGATAATGAAATGCATCAAAAATATGAAATATGAATATAATATACTGGGTGACCTTTTTTACCATCTGGAAAAAATAGGGTCTAACATGTGAATGGAGTAAAAGCCTATGGCACTGGTATTTTACAAAAAAATAAAAACAAAAATTTTGAATTAAACTATTGAAATTTTTTTCACCTATTATTTGGCCCCTTACCCTTTAACCTGTGACCCTGCGAAGTAACAAGATCAAAGATGCCTATGTACGTATGCTGTTCGTAAAGTAAGGTGGATATGATTTGTATTTCGATAGATTAATTAATTAATTTATTTCATTCTAAATTTTTGTTTTTAGTTTTTGTAAATTATCAGTACCATAGGCTTCTACACCTTTCACATGTTACACCAAATTTTTTCCAGATAGTTAAAAAGGTCCCCCTGTTGGCTACAGGCCTTCTAGTATTTTTGAGAGGGTTTTAGAGCAAGTAAATGTCCGTCGTGCCGCGGTGTTGCTACGGTGTTGACGAACTTCACACGGCTTTGAAACACTTTTTCTTATTTTTTTACTTGGATGTTTCCTCACTATGTTTTCCTTCACCGCCGTAACTCGCGTAATATGAAATTTACTGCGCTTAACCCCTAATCTACGAAGACTCTAGGTAGCAGGTAATAATTAATATTTAATAAGGTAATAAATAAAAATGAGTATATTTTAAACTTAAACATTTACGGTAGCATTAAACAAAAACGTGGAAAAAAGAAACGAGGCGGTCACTTATCTTGCCCTAAGCAATAATTCCTTGTTACTCGTAAGTATCCTCGATTCGGAAGCTCAACTCTTTTCCGTTTCAACTTATTACTCAACGCTAAGCCTTATCAAGCCTTATACCCGCTCCGAATGCGCTTTTTATTCGATGTAGAACATACATTTTATTTTATTTTATTTACGAACCATCAAGACGTACATTATTTAATAATTACTATATTTCTATTCTAGAACTAAAAACTAAAGGTTGTCTTAATGAGGGCATCCATGACTTTTTCTGCCACCAGAACGGCGTAGCACTACTTTAAAATGAGTTGTAATATTTTATAAATTTCACGGCGGGAAAGTTAATTTGTAAGGAAAATACATAAAAAAACATAAACACTCACGCCTGTCACCCAGAGAGGGGTATGCAGAGACTACAGACTTCCATTTGGCACGATCCTGACCCACCTCTCTCGCCTCCTTCACATCCATACACCTACGCATACATGCTCGTCGGTTAAGGGTACTCCTAATTTGGCCCGTTTTTAATAAATCGCTAATTTGGTCGATAAATTTTTGCCTCGGGCGTCCCTTTCCGACTCTGCCATTCACTTCTGCAACATAAATTTTCTTTGTCACTCTTTCCTCATTCATTCTTTCCACATGACCAAACCACCGAAGCATTCCCTTCTTAATCCTGGTCACACATCATCTTGCAAACCACACTCTTCCCTTATCACACAATTTTTCACCCTGTCATTCAGATTCAGCCCTAACATACTCCTTAACGACCGCATTTCTACTGCATTTATTCTACTCTCGTGCTTCTTCTGCCACACCCAACTTTCACTACCATACGTTAAAGTAGGGACCAACACAGCATTGTGTATTGCCATACGTGCCTTTTTTGACACATTTTGACTCTTCACAATAGAGTGTAGGGCCCCATTTACTCTGTTTCCTGCGTTCACTCGTCGTTCTATATCCTTATCATATCTCCCATCCCTGCTAAATACGCAACCCAAATATACAAACTCATCTACTTGCTCGATCAGCTCCCCTTCTATTCTTATTTCACATATAGTTTTACTTTCATCTCTTTCAAAAACCATAACTTTCGTCTTACTTGCGTTCACTTTCATACCCCTTTCTTTTAATGATCCGTTCATTAATGTAACCATCATTTGCAACTCGGCAGACGACGACGCAAGAATAACTTGATCATCTGCGTACAAAAGGCATTTGACGGTTAACTCACCCATTCTTAATCCGCATTCTTCAACTTTCAAATTTTGCAAACAACTGTACATAAATAGGTTGAACAACCACGGGGAAGCCACACAGCCCTGTCTGACACCTTTATGGATGCCAAACCAGTCCGAGTAGACCCCGTTAATCGTAACACAAGCACTAGAGTCCCTATAAAGAGATGTAAGGAAAATGTAAGGGTTTATTTTATTTATTATTTCGTTTAATCTTTATTGAATGCTTAAACAAAAGAATACAAAGGGCGGACTTAATGCCTTGAGGCATTCTCTACCAGTCAACCCATGGAGTTGTAAGAATATGACGTAGGTGTGGCAATATAGAATAAGAGAACGCAATACAAATGATAATTAACTACGTAATATATACAAACTACTAATAAATAAACTATACATATATGATCTATCCCTACATATATACAAATATATAAATAAATGCATATACATACAAGTATACATATTTAAATACGTACGTAATTATTATATACAAATGACTATGAATATATACGTCTGTTTGGCAATACATATTAAATAGATGAGTCATGTAAAATGCGGTCTTTAATAAATGTTCACGGACCGACTTTTTAAAAGCGTACTTATTGGGAGCTTTTCTGATGTCATCGGGCAAGGAGTTTCAAAGGCGTGTAGCCTGAACTGTGAAGGAGTTACCATAGAACTCGGTGAAGTGAACTAGAGTACAGATTTTGTTGTTAGAAGAAGAGCGTAGGACCCTATCATGAGATGAGGAAAGATAATGAAATTTACTCTTAAGATAAGAAGGTGAAGAAGGATGTACAAGCAATATTCTGGAGTTACGCCTCTGTCGAATTGTAAGCCAATTTAGCTTAGATCTGTATTGCGAAATATGGCCATACTTACGAAGCCCAAAGATAAATCTTATACAGTTATTGAGGAGGCGTTCCAGCTTGTTCAGAAGATCTTGGGACGGGGCTGGGTAACACACATCTGCGTAATCAAATATGGATAATATAGGTGAATGGACAAACATGATCTTAGATTTTGTGGGAAGAAAATGTTTTAAGAACAGTACACGAGTACGGTACAGAGAGCATAACGTGGCAGTGACTTTACGACTCACATCTGAAACCTGAGTCCAAGGGTTAATTTTCTTAATGTACTATTAGTTATTATATATATATATATATATATATATATATATATATATATATATATATTAGAATACTCTACACTCACCATACGAAACAGCAGCGTTAAGCTGCTATTTTACGCTGGTATTCTGTGAAAGCGCCACGTACACATAATATATTATTTTTATAAGTCACTTTCTTATTTTTTGCATGGGAATGTTGTTGCTACTACACGGCACGTTAGATTTACATTTGATTCATTTTTTACAAAAAAAATATATATTTAATTTAATTCTCTAATGCTGGTACTAATAATAATAATAATTTCCGACCGGGAGACCGTATGGAAGGAGAAGGAGCTCCATGGGAGGTACTACAGGGCTCTACATGAGCCTCACGTAGATACAGCCACCTCCCTCAACTGGCTACGTTTCGGTGACCTCTTCGGGGAAACCGAGGGTTTTGTCTGTGCAATACAGGATCAGGTTGTTAAGACCAACAACTATCGGAGATACATCCTAAAGGATGGCACTGTCGACGTCTGTCGAGCTCGTCGCCATCCCGGGGAGTCACTTAGGCATGTCATCTCCGGTTGTTCGGCGCTTTCTAACTCTGAGTACTTGCACAGGCACAACCTAGTAGCCAGAATTCTACACCAGGAGCTCGCTCTGAAATACGGTCTCGTGGACCGGAAATTGCCGTATTACAAGTACTTGCCGGAAGCCGTGCTCGAAAATGACCGCGCCAGGCTCTACTGGGACCGGGCCATCATCACAGACAGGAATTCTTGCGAATAAGCCTGATATTGTGCTGATAGACCGAGCACAGTCAAGGATATTTTTGATCGACATTACCATTCCATATGACGAGAACCTCGTGAAAGCCGAAACAGATAAACAAACAAAATATCTGGACCTGGCTCACGAGGTGACCGACATGTGGGGTGGTGTGTCGACCGAAATTATTCCTGTAGTCGTCTCTGCGAATGGGCTAATCCCAGTCAGCCTCTCGGGTCATCTGAGGCGACTGGGACTCCGTGACGGATCGCTCCGGGCTCAAATGCAGAAGGCGGTGCTCCTCGATACCGCCCGCATCGTCCGCCGGTGTCTTTCCCTTTTCCCCTAACCCTCGGCCGTCTGGTCTCCCCTGCCGAGGGCTCCCATCTGGTTGGATCTTATTTATTTATGTAGTTTTTGTATTTATTTTATTTTATTGATATTTATGTACATTTATCTTTTCATTTTAATTTATAATTATATGTTTATAGAACCCAACCAGGTGAGAAAATTATATAGATACCCCAATAATAATAATAATAATAATAATGTCCTCCAGACCAAATTCGGCCACGGCGACCTGCCTCAACGGAGGCTAGCCATCGGCGCAGGACAGGATTATAGTGCCCAAGTTTATGCACAAGCACAGGTGCACTCCAACACGACCGGAGAGAGATCAGGCGCAGTACCAACGGCTTTACGTGCTTTCCGAGGCACGGGGGTGAGACACCAACAACTTCCTGACCCCGGGCAACTATTGAGAATTTCTTGACGGAAAAACTCAATAATTAATTTTTGGCCCGAACCGGCATTCGAACCCAGGACCTCATGATCAGCAGTCGCACTACTGCAACCACTAGACCAACGAGGCAGTCACTAAGTTCTGGTCCTACACACTTTAAATTGATGACAATAAATTTATATAAAATAAATTGTGCGTAATCGTGTAAACACGTTCGAAGTCAAATTTCTTTACGACATATCATTCCTCTAATATTCTATATTTTACATAATTGGGTTAATTAATTGCATACTCATGCAGCCCCGGTGGTGAAATTTACAAGAAAATGTGACGTTTTTTTTTTAAAATATCGTACCAAATTTCTCCATTACATCGATAAAAAGTTTCAATAACAAGCATATTTACTTAATGATAAGCGTATTTCATTTACTTTAATTATAGGAGTAAAAATATTTATATGTTTGCGTGGTTAAATCCTTCAAAGTGAGTTTTACGACACATCTCGTTTCAGCGTAGGCGGGCGCCGTATCCCCTCGAGGCCCTCAAGGGGTTCCCAGTGCATCGCAAATTAACCAAATAAGAGCAAAACGAAACGAGTCGTGGGGAATAAAGCAGACACCCAGTTTTCAAGTCGGTTATTTTCTTTGTAATCATAACTCTTTGATATACATTTTTTTGTTTGTTTGGGAAGACAGACTGAGTTTTAAGAATATTTACGCTAATATTTCGGCATGGCGTAGGAGAGGAAGTATCCCCCTCTCTTTCTACGACGCGGCGAAAATGTATGCCCGCGCCTGCTGTTTCGTTTAGGCGGCGCAGGGCGCTTGCTCGAATGTAATATAAATTGTCATGTTTGTGTACGATACCGCAATATATAAATATTGTATTCTACTACATAAATGATACTACTTTTATACTGATAATTAAAGCAATTCGTGCAATTCGACCTTTTTTATTGCAAACATGCAGGTTTTCTAACGATATTTTTCTTCACCGCTGAGCACGTGGTAAACCAGCATTTAAAGTTACAATTAACAATTTCATTGGTGCCGGCGGGGATCGAACACGGGTTGCTCGCGTACTGTGAAATTTACAGCGAGCGCTAATCATCTGAGCTACCGAAGCTCCGTCTAGCCTCTCACCTGTTATCCCGCCAAATAGCAGTGCTTACATTAATCTTCCGGTCTGAAGGGTAAGGAATATCTGAAGGTTTTTGTATGTGGTAGAACCATGCTGCTGTTATATTATCGCTGCAGCACGAATCGGTCGGCTTGACCGTGGTAGGACTACGCTGTCAAAACCAGTCAAATAGCAGCTTAATGTTGCTGTGTTTCATGTGTGCATTCCACTTTAGTCCTCATAGGTGACAACTTATCTGCACTTTGGTTCTTAATTGAGGATAGATCAGGATAGATTTAGAGGGCTTTGGGCCGCAGCATCCACTTACCATCAGGTTGACTGTGTGCGCGCTTGTCCCCTTTATTCTATAAGAAAATTGGGGAGACAGTGTTATTCAGGATGTGAAGCCTTCCATTTTAGTTCTCAGGTTCAAGTGCAAATGTATATACCATCAAGTGGACTGTAAGTCTATTTAACATTTATGTTTCATAAAAAAAAGTCTTGACGTTTAGAATACTTTGTAGCCACAAAGTAGTAAGAAGAATTAAAATTGTTGGAGTAGTTAATGAGAATTCTTATATAAAAAGGAATATTTGTTTGTTTGTTCGTCGTTTGTGCGTTTTCTATACCAATTATCCGATTACGATAAAAATTTTGTGAGTAGATGTTCGCGTGCTCTCGTATATTTCTGAACATCGATGTAAGGATCCTTATGAAAGAACATATAATCCTAACATTGATGAAACGTTTGGCTATTGAAATTATAAAACAGCTTAATATCAATAGAGAATGAGGCTGGGTACAAACTACCTGCTTGGGATCCTGTAATAAATAAAATTAAAACTAAACCCAAGCATAAAAACAAGACTTCAAGACACAGTAAGTTCGTTCTGCGTATATCAGCCCAGAAGTAAGAGTTAAAAGCTGAAGATACTCCGGGTTAACTTTGACATCGGAACGTCAATCACCTCAGTCACCCCCGTGACTATGGGTGCCGCAAAGCACCCGAATATTTGGGAATTAAAAATAAGTAAAATTAAACAGGATAAAATCCGTTTTATTCAATGCGTAGTTTGTGTAATTATAAGAAATCATTAAGGTGTTACCTATCAAGTCGGACACCTAGGCAAAAAAGAAATATTATTGTAGTATACTAGTACTTAGTATATGAAACAAGCATTTGAATTAAACAATTTTATGACTGATGATAATGTATGAGCCTACAGTAACAAATTTGCGACCTCCCGTGTGAACGACGATCAACGAATCCAATATTCAAGTTAACAAACATGGGATTTGAGGGCATTAGTATGAAATACGACCGTGAAGCGTCCTGTTCAAGCCCTGCAATCGAATTTATAACGCAATAAATCAAAACGTTGTCGTGGATGTTTTGCCGTCGGGACTCCGAAGCGAGCGAGCCGCGGACTCATTACTAGGGATCGGGAAAACGTGAAATTAAAAAAATATATACGTGATCGCTTAGTTGCGAATTCTGTTATATGTGCTTTTTTAATTTATGTTTAAAATGTTTTTATGCGACGGAATTTCGGTCTATTCGCGCGACTGCGCCATAAGGAAGCTAATGATTTCGAGAGTATGTATGTATGTATGTCTATCTCTTTAGTATGCTTTGTAGCCTAATTTTTTTAACTTATGAGGTGTCGTTAGATTCGTCTTAGGGACGTCTTAGCTATGTAATATTTATTCTTTAAAAAAGTTTTAAGCTCTCGCGTCTTTTCCTAAATTTCTGTTTCAAAAATTAAGCTTGATTGTCATGTTTTAACTGACTTCAGAAAGTAAGGTTAGTAAGAGTTAAGTAAAAGTTAAGTAGTAAGTAGGTAAGTAAGGGTTGTAAAAAAACGAGGAGGTTCTCAATTCAGAAGTTTATATATTTTTTATTTTCGGGTAAGTAAACAAATAACTTAGTCATATAAAGACGGGCTGGTAAAATTCTTTTTTTGTTCGAAAGAAGTTTATACTGAAATGGTTCCATTTAAATTTTGTAAAGATCTGATAATGTGTTTCGGAGATAGGCAGTGGCAAATCTATGCATTACGCAATCACACAACATAACATCACGCCTGTACCATCTAAAGTGGTACGCAACTGTGTACAGTATAACACGATACCCCCTCATTTTTGTCATGGTGAAGTCGGCTGCACATTTTTTTTATATTACAACTTGTGGAATACCAAAGTAAATTTGCTTAAATTGCTAATGGGTACATTTTCTAATTAGGATGTGTTTGGATTTTATTAGTAATCCGGGGTTGTCGATTAAATAATTGTTTTAATATTTAATTAAATTTAAATTAAAGTTTGGAGATTACATCTTAAATAGGGATAAAGACAATTGTATTCACGAATAATAAAGTAATTTTGGCAAATATTGTTTTAGCTATCAATGCTTAATTCGTTGGTAGTTTGAAAATCTGAAAAGTGAAAACAGAAGTGAATCTGACAATGCTATAACAAGTTTTCTTCGATATGGTCGAGGGTCAATGGCTGCGATATGTGTCAACAGCGCTTAAGTGAAATTTATTTATTACAGAAATCAAAAGTCCACTATTAAACGTAGGTGTTCTTCAGAGGTTGCGTAATAGATATTTGCAATGGTTGCAACATTTATAGTTATTGAGTTGTTGTCAGAAAGATGCTGCAACATCTGCTCTTACAGTTTCCCTCTGTCGCCTCTTCCGACCCTCCGGGACACTTCGTGCATTCGACCCCAACACACGGTGACGGTAACCTGTGAAACGTAAGCTAAAAAATTTGTATATATATATATATATATATATATATATATAAATAGAGCGGATTTGCTGGCGGGATGTTAACTGGAGAGCATACAGTAGCAGTAACATGAGCAATAAATAACACTTCTTGAGAGTTTCTTCTTATTTTATTTTCTTGATTCCTTATCATTACATTGCCGGATTTGGAATGTTTTACCACAAAAAACGCCCCTTTTTTATAGGCAGCTGTGACCAATCAGAATCGAGAAATTGCACGCGGCACTAATGAATTTGCACATGACCCATCGACCAATCAGAGCACAGAACAACCTTTTCTAAGAGAAATTTACAATTTTCTTTAATAAGTGTGGTAAAACATACCTTACAACATTTTTATTTATTCCTGACAATAGATATGACTTATCTATATTATTTCGAACATAAAACATTCATAAAACCTTTAATTTATACTTATAAAAAATAAAAATAGTTTCGCGGTCGCCTCACGGTTTAGTTCCGGAGTAGCTAAGCGTTTTTTCGCTCAACATACAAGTAGCGCCGCCAGGCGGCAGGAATGCACAACGCTTATCACGATAACATTATGCTTAAAACTTTTCACAGAACATATTTAAATTTTTATTGAATTAAAATCTATTTCTATAATAAGTAATTAGATTATATAAGAGATTATTTGACATATTATTGTGTTAAACTACTATAAGAGAAAGAGGATTAAACAAATCATTAAATTTACACTTAAATGTTAATATATCTAATGCAACTCTTTAAAATCGTAAGAAGAGAAGGTTCTAATAAGTAACTAGTCTCGTATCTTATTTTAAACATTCTAATTAAACCTAAGTAAGCGATTAGATTTATATTTTTGTTATATAGTTTTTTAGAATAAGAATTTGAAGCTAATATAAGTTATTATTTCACTCTCTTGGTATTAATGCTATTAGTTTTCATACTTAGTTTAAATCACAGATAAGAAACAATTAAGATTAAATGTTTAAATTCACTTTTCACTTCTAACACTTAGTTTTATATCACGAATAAGAAACAATTAAGATCAAATGTTTTTTAGATTCACTTGTTGTCGCTAACATTCTCCCCCACGGTGCGTAGCACTGCATCTTCTGGAGGCGACGACTCCGCTGGCACCAGCACGATGACACGTCGAGTTGGACGGAGAAGTATTCCACCTGATGTACGCACGTCCAGCACTCTGGTTCTTCCGTCTGGTCCGGGATAGGTTTTGATGACTTCTCCGCGAGGCCATGAGTTTCGTGGTAACGTAGAGTCCACTATTAATACAATGTCTCCTTCTTTTGGGTCTCTGGTTTCTCCCTTCTCGAGTTTCCTGGGCATAAGGAGCGGTAAATATTCTTTAATCCATCTTTTCCAGAAGTGATTCGCGAGTCTTTGAGTGGTTCTCCAGTTTGCTTTTCCGATGAGCTTCGTGTCACTGAACTCTCCCGGCGCTATCGCTCCGCATGATCTTCCCAGTAGAAAGTAATTCGGTGTTAGGCTCTCTTCGTCTTCTGGGTCCATGCTGATCGGGGTGAGAGGTCTCAAATTGACGATATGTTCTACCTCGGTCATTAGCGTATGGAGTACCTCCTCGGGCGGACTCTTTTCGTTGAGAACCACTGCTAGCGCCGTTTTGACTGTTCGTACGAGTCTCTCCCAGGCGCCTCCCATGTTCGGTGCACCCGGGGGATGAACTTCCACTTGATGTCTTTTTCTTGCGCGGCTTCTTCTAATTCCCTTTTTGCCCCGACGAAGTTGGTACCGTAGTCGCTGAATATAGTTTTCGGGGTCCCTCTTCTGGCTGCCATTCGTCGGAGTGCCATGATCATTGAGCTAGTGCTGAGAGAAGGTACTAGCTCTAGATGTAGTGCTCTGGTAGTGAGGCAAGTGAATAAGGCTCCCCAGCGCTTCTCAGTTCTTCTTCCGACGGTGACTTGCATCGGCCCGAAGTAGTCTACTGCTGTGCAGGAGAACGGGAACTGATGATGCTGTAGTCTCTCGCTCGGTAGATCTCCCGTCGGGGGTATCTCTGGTGAACTCTTCTTTGTCTTGCACCATTGACAGCTGTGTGCGACCGCTTTTAAAATTGCTCTTAAACCCAAGATCCAGAATTTTTGACGAATTTCGTTCATTACTGTAGCAGTGTTTCCGTGAAGGAATTTCTTGTGATAATATTGTATTATTAAACGGGTTATTTTTTGTTTCCCGTCTAATACGATAGGATTCATCCTTCTTTCGTTATGGTCGTGGAATTTCATTGTCCTATTCCTTAATTTGATGATTCCATCGTCCCCAATGTAAACGTCGATTTTCTTAGTTTGACTTGAATTTTCTAGAGGTTTTTCTGTCTTCAACCTTCTTATGTCTGACGCAAAACTGTCGCTCTGGCTTATTTTCATTAATAATTCTTCGGCCTTCTTTAGGTGCTCTTCTTCTAGGGGTAGGTATAGGTGCTTATTTTCGTTTTTGTTGGTCGACGGGTTTGAGGCTTGTGCTTCTTTTTTCTTGGTTTTTTGTTGTGGTTTCCAAGGCTCATCTTTCTGGCGCGTGGCGGTGGTGGTCGCTTTACGGCTCTTCTTTAATAGGTAGTGTGTAAAGGCAACCATTCTGGCTGTAGTGCGCAGTAGTCGCTCCCAGCTCGAGAACCTTTCTGGGTTTAAAAGGGTGTCTTCTGCTGCCACTGTTGCCAACACCTTTTGTTTGTTCTTCTCTTCTGGCATAGTACTTTCGTGAAATGGCCATTCTTCTTCTGGTTGACGGAGAAATGACGGGCCTTTGAACCATCTGGCGTTCTGGTCGAATTTGATTGGGGTTCCCTTTGTGGCGTCGTCCGCTGGGTTCTCCTTAGTTGGTACCCATATCCAGTCTTCTGGTTTGGACTTCTCTTCGATCTCGGCGAGTCGGTTGGCCACGAAAGTTTTAAATTTTCTCGGTTCTGAATTTATCCACTGCAGTACTGTGCTGGAGTCGGTCCAGTAAACCTTTTTCGATATTTCGAGCTCTGACTCTTCTTCAATTGTAGCGACTAGCCTGCTTCTGAGTAAAGCTGCTTGTAGCTCTAGCCTCGGAATCGATACTGGTTTTGTCGGCGTTACTCTTGCTTTGCTGGCGATCATGGAGACATGGGCTTTTCCTCCGGGCTCGACTATTCTCCAGTAGATTACTGCTGCATAGGCCTCTTCGCTCGCGTCGGTGAATGTATGTAACTGTCCTTTTCTGCCTTTGGGCGAGACGCATCTTGGGATCTTCAGCCTTGTTAATGTTGATACTTCCTCTAAGTATTTCATCCAGGCTTCCTTTTGTTGTTTGTTAATTGGTTCATCCCAGTCTATTTTCTTTTGCCAGATGTCTTGGATTAGTTT
This sequence comes from Parnassius smintheus behrii, assembly GCA_036936625.1. Taxonomy (NCBI): domain Eukaryota; kingdom Metazoa; phylum Arthropoda; class Insecta; order Lepidoptera; family Papilionidae; genus Parnassius; species Parnassius smintheus. The sequence goes on from JAUPFT010000013.1 coordinate 47,182,409, forward strand.
CTTTCCTTGTATTAGTACCGGCGTTGCAAAACCCATTGGATCGAAGGTGGACATCACTGCGCTTGTGACTTCTCTCTTCGTAGGAGTTCTTCTGCCATCTTGCAGGTCCTCCGGCGTGTTGCGTAACCCGACGTTGAAGGCTAATGCATCTTCTTTTACCAGCCATCTTAGTCCCAGAGTCCTCTCTTCTTTGGTCAGTTGTAAAGAGTTTTCTTTATTGGTGTCTTCTACTTCTGATATTACCCCTGAATTGTTACTTGCCCAACCCTTCAGATGAAAGTTTGCTCTCGCGTGGATGTCTTTCACTTCTTTGGATATCTTCTTTGCTTCGGTTGTAGACGCGAAGCTCTGCAAATAGTCGTCCATGTAATGGTTTCTCTTAATTTCTTTCACTGCTTCGGGATGATTGTTCTTAAATTCTTCTGAGTTCTTATTCATTACGTATCGCTGTTGCTGGTGATGACGCTGCTCCGAAGATGATTGAACACATTCTATACTCTTCAGGCTTGCCGGTTCTTCGGCTTCCGCGCCACAGGAACCTGAGACAGTCTCGGTCGTCCTCTCTAACTTTGACTCGGAGGAACATGTCTTGTATGTCGGCTATGACGGCTACCGGTCCCTCTCTGAAGCGCAACAGTACTCCAAATAGCGATTGTAACAGGTCTGGGCCCGAGAGTAAGGCGTCGTTGAGGCTCTTTCCTTCATACTTGGCAGCTGTGTCGAACACTATTCTCAGCTTCTTCTTTACTGGATGCACAACAGCGAAGTGGGGTAAGTAGAACGTTCTTCCTTTGTTGGAGGTTTCTGGAACTATCTCTGCGTATCCTTTTTCGATCAAACTTAGGATCTGTTCCTCGTAGTGCTTTCTTGCTTCTTGGTCTTGATCTAGTTTATTTTCGATGCTAACCAGTCGTCGGACTGCCTGATTGTAATTGTTGGGTAGGGTTTCGTCTTCTTTTTTCCACAGGAGTCCCGTTTCATATTGACCGCTTGGTAGTTTCTTCGTAGTTTTCTCGAGGGTTTCTAATGCTCTTCTGTCGCTGTCGTTGGATGGCGATCGATTCTGGATCCCGAGAGACTCTAGTTGAAAGTGTTCTCGGACGATATCTTCTATGTCTTCTTCACCAGTGGTCGCTCTGCCATAATGAGTGAAGTTTACTGTGGCAGTTGCTACTGTTTCAAATCCGTGTAACACCCACCCTAAGTTCGTGAGGGAGGCTACAGGATCTGATGGTTTGCCCTTCTTCATTTTTCTTGTCACTATCAGTCCCCAATTGTCTTGGCCTATCAGTAGCTTGGGTCTCTCGCTGACGTAGAGGAGTTGATTTTCAATTGCTTTCAGGTGCTCGAAGTTTCTCACGGTGTCCTTGTTTATGCATTGTTCAGACAGCTTCAGGTCGTCGATGTTTCTCGCTACGATAGTCCTCTTTTCTTTTCTATGAGCCCCTTTTATTTTGAACTCGATCTTCTGTGAACTATCTTTTCTTAACACTTTCCCGCCGACAGTTTCGATCGTGAGTTTTTCTTTCTTTCCTTCGACTCTGATTTTCTCAGCAATTGATGCGTCTAAGAGCGTGACCGTTGACCCTTTGTCTAGTAATGCTAATACGCGAACTTGTCCTTTTGGGCCATAGAGGTTCACGGGGATCATCTTTAGGTAGGCCTTTTCTTCTCCTTTGGCGTTATGAATTGAGGCGACCTTTTCTTCTGAGATGCTACTGATGTCTTTTGCTTCTTTTTCTATCGGTGCCGGTGGTTTGTCAGAATGTAAGATGGTATGATGCCATCTTTTACGCAGCTTGCAGACTGGTGCTTTACAGTTGATCCTTGAGTGCCTGATATCGAAGGCACTTGAAGCATATCTTTACCTTCTTGGTCATATCCCATTTTCCATTCGGGTTGGCTTCTTTGAACTTTTTACATTCTAGTGCGAAGTGTACTTCCTCGCAGAATGGACATGACTTCTTATATTTTTCTTTTGACGCTTCTTGTACCAAATGAACGGGTTTTCTTATTCCTCTTCTTTGTTCTGAGGACGCTTTAGGCGGAGCGAAGTCTTCGCACATGTCAGCTTCTGTTTCTAGGAACGCTTCAACAAGTAATAGCTTCTGAATTTCCTCATCTCTTCTGCTTCTGTGGTAGGCGAACCAACGGAACTTCATTGACGTCGGCATCTTGTCTAATATAACTCTCAGCGTTTCAGGTGAACTGAGATACTGCGGTTTCTTCAGGGCTTTGATTGTCTCAACTGCGTTCTTTACTTTGCTCGCAAATATGTATATGTCGCTCGGGTTCTCGCCGACTCTTGGGAGGTTCTTCATTTTTTCTAGTTCTGCTAATGCTAGTGCTCTAGGTCTTCCGAATCTTGCTTCCAGTCCCTTGATCACTTCGTGTGGGTCTTCGGCGGTGAACAGCAGGCTTTGGACAGCTTCTCTAGCTTTTCCTTGGATTGCTATTCTAAGGCGCGCTAGGTTCTGATTGTTACTGAAAGAAGCGGCCGCATCCTCGTATGATCTTTTGAAGGCTAACCATTCTTCACAGGCTCCGTTGAAGTGAGGAAGTTCGAGGTGCTTCGGTGAAACGGTGTCACGTGATTTTTCCGATAGCTTTAGTATGACGGAAGCTAGTTCCTGGATGTCACTTTTCTTTTCTTCTGCCTCTATTGGTTTGTGGTTCTTATTAGGCATGTCTCCGGTCTGGATGAACCAGAGTTCGACTTCTCTGGTTCGTTCGAACAGTTCTTCTCCGGCACCATCTTCTTCTTCTGACTCCACGGTGAGAAGTTCTAATTCCGCTTGAGCAACTTTCGACCGAGCTTCTGCCAATTCTAGTTCCCTTAATGCCATTGTCATTTTTGCTTGCGCTTCTGCTCTCTTCCTATGCGATGAGCGAACGGAAAGCGTGTCTGGATCGCGGGTCGTCTTCTTAGGGTGAGGCTACTGCAGAGTCTTCATTGCGACATTTCTTTCTTGAATCTGCGGCGTTGGATGACTCTCTTCTTGGTGAGGAACTGACACTTCGATGGTGCGGGTCGGGAGGGGGTGATATGGGTTACGTCCCCCGATGTTGATTCTTTTCCGGCAATGTTCTTATTAAGAAGTACGGGTTGTCTGTGTACGCTGCTGGGCGATGCTCTTGTAAGCGTCGATCGATCTGAAGTCGACGCGTTAGTAGCCGTCGTGTTTGTAGAATCACTCGGCGTGTTCATGCTCCAATCCGTCGTACTGGTACCCGTAGTAGCGTTACTTTCACTCGTAGTCTTCGACTGCAATGATTTTGATCTTGTATTTGAAGGTATCTTCCTAGTTTTCCTTAAACCCGATCCGGCTTCTCGAAGGACCAATGTAGATGCTCGTGTGTGAGAATATTAATAAATAGAGCGGGTTTGCTGGCGGGATGTTAACTGGAGAGCATACAGTAGCAGTTAGATGAGCAATAAATAACACTTCTTGAGAGTTTCTTCTTATTTTATTTTCTTGATTCCTTATTATTACATTGCCGGATTTGGAATGTTTTACCATAAAAAACGCCCCTTTTTTATAGGCAGCTGTGACCAATCAGAATCGAGAAAATTTGCACGCGGCACTAATGAATTTGCACATGACCCATCGACCAATCAGAGCACGGAACAACCCTTTCTAAGAGAAATTTACAATTTTCTTTAATAAGTGTGGTAAAACATACCTTACAACATTTTTATTTATTCCTGACAATTGATATGACTTATCTCTATTATTTCGAACATAAAACATTCATAAAACCTTTAATTTATACTTATAAAAAATAAAAATAGTTTCGCGGTCGCCTCACGGTTTAGTTCCGGAGTAGCTAAGCGTTTTTTCGCTCAACATACAAGTAGCGCCGCCAGGCGGCAGGAATGCACAACGCTTATCACGATAACATTATGCTTAAAACTTTTCACAGAACATATTTAAATTTTTATTGAATTAAAATCTATTTCTATAATAAGTAATTAGATTATATAAGAGATTATTTGACATATTATTGTGTTAAACTACTATAAGAGAAAGAGGATTAAACAAATCATTAAATTTACACTTAAATGTTAATATCTCTAATGCAACTCTTTAAAATCGTAAGAAGAGAAGGTTCTAATAAGTAACTAGTCTCGTATCTTATTTTAAACATTCTAATTAAACCTAAATAAGCGATTAGATTTATATTTTTGTTATATAGTTTTTTAAAATAAGAATTTGAATATATATATATATATATATATATGTATATATATATATATATATATATATATATATATATACCGTGCGCACACACACGCGCGAACACACGCACACACACACACACACACACACACATACCCAGAGAGAGAGAGAGAGACAAACATATATACGGCCGCGATGCTCAGATGCGTATTGGTGTTCTTCACATGTCCTTGAATTTCATTCCTCAGTCATGCAACATGGTAAATGGTATGTATGTATAATAGTAAGACAATAGCAACACATGTAGTACATTGGCGAGCGAAAGGGTTAATTTATTTTATCTTTGGAAATTTAATTGCATTATTTTTTAAATCTAGTCTCACTGTCAAATAATAAATAAAAACTTCAATAGAATCAATAATTTATTTAAAACATTAATTAATGACTTAATTAATATTCGTAAATTAATTTTTAATGATATAATATAAATATACCCTTAAGACTACGCAATTATCCGCTGGCCTTCAAATTTATGTATTTAACTTGAATCATTCTCTACCGGGGGCCTGAGCTATTATAGAAAATTATCTAACGGCCCCATCTCGTGGGTCAAACTGCATAGACTAGATTTTTCTGCATAGTATTTTTTCTCGAAACGCAGATTCTTACAAAATATGTGGTTTGAATCCCGCATTTTAATAAATTCTTTTGTGGCCCATTTAGTCTTTTTCACCACGTACAACAATACAACAGTTGTAGTTATTCTAAAATTGAGATACATATGTACATATATTGAGGGCTCCGTGGCGCAGTGGCTTAGCAATGAGTGGGGGCTGGGGGCCGCGGGTTCGAATCCCGCACGAAACAAGTATTTATACAGTCTACAAATAATTGTTTCGGGTCTGGATGTTTGTCCTTGTGCAATTTATGTTTGTGAGCGACCTCCACGATACAGGAGAAAATCCTAGGGTGGGGGAAACGTATTTAAAAAAATATATAGATAATACAGTCAAGCATTGATTCCAAGCAACAACATCATTATTATCATGGGACGTCTTGCTGACTTGAGTATAGCGCAGTTACTAAGCAAATTGCTAAGAGGGTTTTTTAGAGAATAAGGGTTACAAATGAGCACACAGTCCACCTGATGGTAAGTATATACATATCTACAATTATCCTCGATTGAGAATCAAAAAGCTATAAACACCCCGAGGACAAAGATGGAATGGCTCGTTACCAGTAAAAAGGGTCTCCGGTTCTCAGCGGTTATCATACAAAACCCCACATTAAGCTGTTCTTACACACACACACCCCTTACCCCACATTAAGCTTGTTTTACTTATCTTACGCTGGTATTCTGCAAGATCTAATCCTTCCCCGGTCGGTCAGTCAGCCGTTGCATAGACATGCCGTGTATAGATATTACGAAAATTTTCATTTCCAGTCAAAAATATTCCGGTTCTCTATATTCATCATACGAAACAACAGTATTAAGCTGCTATTTTAGGCCGGTATTTTGTGAGGACGTGGTACTCGTCTAGTCGAGCCGACCAATTCGTGTTGCAACCGTAGTACAGGGTTATTTTTAAAGACTAGCCAAATTTAATAATTAAGTTCAAGATATAAATAATGATATACTTACACTTTTTTTAAATACGTGTTAATAAGGTTTCTATATTTATTTGAAGATATCCGAAATTGAATATGATTTATGGACAACAACAACGCGTGCTGATTAAGTGTGATGACTCCTCTAATATCTGCTTCACAAGCACTCCTAAGAACTAGGCCGTGCGTCACCGCACGGGTTGCTTAGTAAGATATATTTTAATATAAATTTTAGGTTAACTGTAAGATTGATATTAGTTTTGGAGGTAATTATAAGTTGTAACACTGCTAATTTTTATAAATAAGTTATCAGCTGTCAACTTAATTCGCTCGTGCACCCGTGCGTGCACAGAAGTACGAGTCAATGCACGGAGCATTTGCCTACTATTTACTTACTTACATTACTATTTACATTAATGACACTCCGTCGATACTAAGTCGATAACTGGGACGTGCATTATGATTCCAATTTCTCCTTCATACTTTAAATGGGCTTAAGACCGTCATAATAAATACAATTCGAAAAAAATACTTTTCAACGACATCTGGGATGGATGCTATGCAATTAAAAGTGCACTCCTCGAATTAAGTAGCTGGATGACCGAGCTTTCCTCGGTATTTTTTTTTTTTTTGGAAATCGTGTATTTTGGAAATTATATTTAGATACAAATTACATACTAATAAAGCATGAATAATATTTTTTACTTACTTACTTACTTATCTTCACGCACAATCCCTAACGGGGTAGCCAGAGAGAACAGATCGCCAAGTGTCACGATCCTTACATACCTCTTTCGCTTCTTTCAGGTTCATTTACTTCTTCATACATGCAAGTCTAGGTATCCGAGTACTCTTGACCCTCCCCTCTTCGAGCAATTTGCTCACATGGTCTTCGAAAGTTAGTCTCGGTCTACCTTGACACCTTTTAATATTTACTTTCGCTCTATATATTTTCTTCACCATTCGGTCTTCACTCATTCGTTCAACGTGCCCAAACTATTACAGTACGCCCCTATCAATTTTTGTGATAAGGTCATCTTTCAATCCTGCCATATTGCGAATCTCTTCGTTTCGCTTTCGGTCGGCTATGCTAACGCCACTCATTTTACGAAGAGATCGCATCTCCACTGCATTCAACTTGCTTTTATGCTTCTTCTGGCATACCCAGGTTTCGCTGCCATATAACAAAGTCGGTACCAACACTGCGTTATGTATTGCAAGGCGTGCACTCTTCACCACGCCTTGCCTTTTTACTAATGCATTCAGGGCACCATTGGCTTTGTTTCCGGCAGCGACACGCCTATCCACATCTAAATCACATCTTCCATCCCGGCTGAAAGCACTCCCCAAGTATACAATTTCATTTACCTGTTCTAGACATTCCTGATTTACCCACATTTCACATTTCGTTCTCTCTTCGTCCTTTTCAAATACCAGAACCTTAGTTTTATTAGCATTCAAACGGAGACCTTTAATTTCACATTACTCTTTCATACACGTGACTAATGCCTGCAGTTCTGCTTCTGATGGTGCAAAAAGCACTGCATCATCAGCATACAGCAGACAATTAACTTTTATGTCACCCAATTTCGCACCCAAACAGCTATTTTTCAGCTTCTGTAAACAGCTGTCGAGATACAGTAAGACATGACACAACCCTGTTTTACGCCCGCTTGGACGCTAAACATGGGTGACAGGTCATGCCCTACCCGCACACAGGCTTTACAGTCATAGTAAAGAGACTGCACAGCCCTTAACAATCGACCATCCACACCATATCCCGGCAACAGTTCCCACATTTTCTTCCTTATAACCTTATCAAATGCTTTCTCCAGATCCACAAAAGCACAGAAAATCCTCTGGTTAACGCTCAGAAGCTTCTCCGTGATCATGCGGAGAGAAAACATCCGCATCAACAATCGTGCGATTGATCCGTTCATCCTCTTCCAAGTCTAAATCCGCATTGTGCCTCCGATAAGAATCTTTCCGATTTCTCTTGCATCCTACGTGTCAAAACCTTCGAGTAAACTTTACTTGCTAAACTGGTCAAGCTGATCGCCCGATAGCACCCGCAGTCAAAATGTGAACCTTTACCTTTATATAAAGGCACAATGACCGCGGATCGCCAATCATCCGGGACATCTCCCGTCCGCCAGCACAAATTGCATAGCAGATGAAAGCTGTCCCAGACGCGAGGCCCACCGTACTTGATCATTTCAGCAGTAACTCTGTCTAGTCCCGCAGCCTTACCACATTTCAAACTTCGAATCGCACGTTCAATCTCTTTCATGCTGATGACCTCAGTGTCATCGAGGTCCGTGTCTGGCGTGCCAGTCACGGCGTCACCCCCGGATCCTTCACTAAGATCATGACACGCATACATTTCTCTATAAAATTCACTCCATCGCTGCATGACGTCCGATTTTTCTGAGAGGACGTCATTGGTTCTCGAAAGCCCTTTGTTCATTCTTAAGGCTGTCACACCACTCCGGGACCCTCCAACCTCTTTCCAGAAGAGTTTGGAGTTTTCCCTAAAGTTGTGCGACAACCTCTCATCCGCTTCTATTCTACACCTTTCACGTACTCCCTCAATCAATGTTTTCGCTTGAACTTTCTGCAGCTTATATCTTTCTTTCATCTTCTCTCTCATATGCTCATCGTTACTAGAGGCCAAGTAGTCTAACCATGCTTTTTTCTTCTTTTTTACAGCTTTTCTCACTTCATCATTCCACCATGCATCTCTTCTTTTACTACTACCTCTTTTTGTCGTTCCACATACTTCTTCCGCTGCACTTACCATTCCATCCCTAAGGTTCTGCCATGTTCTCTCCACACATTCTTTCCTGCCATCGATGGTGTCAAGCTTTTCGGCTACCCTCGTGTGATATTTGTCCCTAGTATCCGCTTCCTGAAGCTTCCAGCTTCGGATGCGACAGACCGACTGTGGTTCTGTTACTGTCGTCCGGTAGCGCCAACCCGCGAACAAACCCCTAAATCTAGTAATTACTAGATAATGATCCGTTCCCAGGTCAGCACCCCTGAACACTCGTGTATCCATCACCTGTTTTAGCAGTCGGTCATCCACCAGGAACAAATCAATCATACTTCTATCATTCTTTCTTTCTCTAGTGTACATATGGATTTTCCTGTGATTAAACATAGTATTTGTCACAAGAAAACCCTTTTCCTTGCATACAGCCAGTATAAGCTTGCCAGCATCATTAACCCTTTTATCGCCAAACTTTTCAAGCACCGACTCGTATCCTGGTCGAGCGATACCTACCCATCCATTCAAATCACCACATACAACAGTTCTTTCGTTTCTCTTAACCAAATCTAGCACTTCTCTTACATTCTCCCAAAACTCCTCCAGCTCAGCCTTGGACGACGAAGCTACCGGCGCATAAACAGTCAAAAGGAATAACTTCGTCAGTCCCATTTTGAAGCGAACCCAGAGAAGTCTTGAGTTCACAACCTTGTATTCAGTCATAAGATCGACCAACCGGGACGACAACAGCACTCCCACTCCCTGGCAGGCGTTCTCGCTTTCCGGGACTCCGGACCATATAGCTAACGTCCCGCCAGGCCAGGAGCTCTTCAGTACCACTGCCTTTCCGTTTGGTCTCCGACATACACACGACATCTAATTCTCTTTCTTTCATTATTTCGATCAACTCATTCGTCTTATCTCTCATGCCCCCTCTAACATTCCACGTGCCAACTCTGCACTCCGTCCTCCACCTTCCGCCGTGTCGGGCTGTGCGTGACGGGTGGCGGTCCCCATCGCCGCTTTGCGCGCTGCATTCCATACCAACGGGGACGAGCTGGTGTGCGTCGCCTTGGGGGGACGCCCTAACCCTCGTTTGCATGGGTGCGCAGCTGTGTAGAATTGCAGCCCTGAAAAGGGCTGGCAGGGGTCGCGACGAGCACGCTTCTACAATGATATATTGATGAATGATAATATTTTTTGATCTTATTGAGATAATAGAAAAAACTGAACTGGTTATTTGAATAATAATTCATGAGTGCAATTGGTTTAATTTCGATTTTGATGATTTTAAAAAAATACTAAAAAAAGGGCTCGAAGTAATGTTTCTCACAAAAGAAGTGAACTTGAAAAAAAGGAGAAAAGCCGGAGCGAAGACAGGACGGGAACCAGGGCACCTCAATTTCGTGACCGCCGGATATCCCACATGAGCTATTACGACCATTAATACACTGCGAAAATTTACCTACTTACATTTTAGCAGTTTTTCATTGCCCAAAAACACGGACAAAACGACATTTTCTAAAAATGAATCCTAGCTACTCGTAGATCGATTTATTGCCCCGGAAACACCCTGGACACAAAAGTTTATGAAAACCGTTGGAGCCGTTTCCGAGATTCCGATTATATATATATATATATATATATATAAGAATTACTCGTTTAAAGGTATAGGATTTTCAAATATAAGTTTAGACTACAGAGCGACTGTAAGAGGTGGAGAATAAATGTAAACAATTAGTTGTAGAGAAGATAGTTGAACTGGTACGATGATATGTTGACGCGATTCAAATAATTGCTCAGGCGGCGCGTGCGTAGCGCTTAGCGCTGATGGCTAAAAATGAAAACGCATGTTCGATAAATGTATCTAACTTTCACCGTTCGAGTTTCATATCTTCATTGTTTGCTGTCCAAGCCGCGCGTCTATGGAATGACCTGCCTGAAAAATAAAGACAGCAGACCTGCAAACAAACATATATGAATGTTCGGGCTCATTTTCTAAAATTCTACCTTTCGGCATAACGGAAGGGAAAGGGTGCTTGTCTTTAGGGAGGACGCGTTTGTCTTTGCAGGGTCAAAACAACGATTAGATACCTAAATCAGTAACCAAGTGCGGGCGCTGAAGGCCACCGACAGCTTCCGATTTCAACACTCCCTTACGAAAGTGTGCGTGTGTGTAAATTAGTAGGAGCTTCATATTTGTGAATGAAAATCAATTGAAATAACGTATTTCCGCACATTTTGAATAGAAACAATAAAAAGGATAAAATATTTCAGTTATTTCTTGTTTATTTTTTCACCATTCGCTTATATTACCTATTCTGAACCTCCTCAAAATTTGGCTGGTTATTGCAAAATAACTGCACTGCAAAATATTATCTTAGAAATCGGTCACAGTTGGTCTCGTTGCGTGGTTATTCATCCTCAGCTAGAGAGATTCCTTCAGGCGTTCCCCAGGGCTCGCATATCGATCCATTGTTCTTTCTTAATTTCATAAACGATCTAGCCAATATAATCGAATGTAATTTTAAAATGTACGCAGACGACCTTAAACTGTACAAAATCATTGACTCCAAACTAGATGTGACCGCTATACAGTTTGAGTTGGATAGATTATACGACTGGTGTTGTCAAAACCTGGTGTTGTCAAATCCTCAACACTGGAAAATGTTCTCATCTAAAGTTAACTAGAAAGAAAAATAAAACCGAGGCAACATACAAGTTAAACGATGAGCTATTGGGTGAGGTCACGGAAATTCTAGACTTAGGCGTTTTAATTGACAGCACGCTCAGCTTTAGAAGTCATATTGACACAATAACAAAAAAGCTTCTAAACTATCCGGGTTTATATCCGGGCAAATAAAATCTTTTAAAGACCCTGGTTTAATCATTCCAGTCTATAACTGTTTGGTGAGAAGTATTGTTGAATACGCTAGCCCAGTCTGGAATCCGTGGTACAAGTGTCACTCAAACCGACTGGAAAAGATTTATGTACCAGTTATCGTATGCAAATAACCAATGCAGGACACTCATTTCATACGAGAGTAGATTGGCATACTACAAATTAGAATCACTATCCAAGCGGCGGGAATCATCTGATGTCATGTTCCTCTATAAAATTATCCATGGTCTCATCAACTATCCGGACATTTTAAATCATTTTGATGTGTCGGTCCCTAGAGCTGGCAGTCGCCTGGGCAGCAAAAAGACTTTTGTCACGCCACACTGTAAAACAGTGGCAGGTCATCACTCGCTAATGTACAGAATGACTAATTGTTATAATAATATTCGTGATCTGTTCGACATCTTTCATGGTTCTAAGGCCTCAGCAAGGGCTAACATTAGTTTAGCCATTAGTTAATTAATATATATTAATATTTTAGAGTTTTTTCCTTTCTTTACTTGTATTTTGTTATCTCGTCCACTTGTTGCATGCCGTGTTCACTGTTATTAGAATGAATGTTTGTTTGTTACTTTTTCAAGTTACCTGAACCATGTAAACGTTACATTCCATTTGTGAACCAAATAAAAAAAATAACCCTGCTAACCTAGCTGCAGCATGGCTCTACCTCGTAGCGTAGAATACCTGCACGAGATATTAGCATAATACATCTGTGTTTCGTATGGTTAGCGTCGAGAACGGAGGATTTTTTTATGCCAACAAGGAACTTCATCTTTGTCTTCAGGAGCAGGGATGTTGCGGATCTTTTGTGGATACTGATGAGTTATGATAGTTAGGCGGGACCAGCGTATGATAATAGAGTATTACACTCATTTTCAAATAGTGTTTTAAATGAATCCTATAGTGATAATGAACCACTATAATTTTTGCATAAATTTTTAAAACCGAATAGTACCATAAAAATTACTTTTTATTTTAAACAATATTAACAATGCTATAAAATTTTTTAATATTCCCCTTAACCACTCGTGGTAAGCTTAAATTGCTTGTGTTACGAGTGGTTCACGCCTGTAGTCGAATGGCGGATTCGAACCCACGACCTTTTTGAGTTCGCGGTCCGTGCCCTGCCATTAGGCTACTGTCGCTTCAAACTCTAAATTTATCGTTTTAAATTTTCGCCGAAAACGCTATACGAATATATAACACGAGCATAAGAACGCCGCGGAAGTTATGGATTCAAGTGCCAACTGGTTTAAATATAAGAAACACTGGGTTAACACTGGCAAGAAAATACCCGAATACATTGACTACAAAACCCAGACTATACTTCTTTGAAGACTATTTCGATGTATGAATTATATTAATCCGCTTGCTAGTCCGTTGGGCCATGTCGGTAACTCTGGTTCCACTGCGGATATCCTCATTTCTATATTTATCACGCAGAGAAATCCCGAGCACAGCCCTCACCACAGCTCGCGGAGCGACCTTAAACGTCCTCATACGGCTAGCAGTGAAGGACCACGTGTCAGGTCCATAAGTCATCACTGGCAACACGCACTGGTTGTACAATCTAGATTTAGTATTTTGAGGTATAACTGACGAGAATTTGTGTCGTAATTTCCCGAACGCTGCCCAGACGTGTTGAATTATTTCTACTAAATGGTAATTATCCCCACTAGACGGAGTGACGATTTGGTAGGACATGCAGGAATTCGCGATGGATGCAGGTGGCTCAGGGCCGTACACTGTGGCATTCCTTGGGGGGGGGGGAGGGGCTATGTTCAGCAGTGGACTTGTGAAGGGATGTAATGATGATGGTGAATTATATCTAACTATCGTTTATACAAAACAAAACGTCATGAGGTGATAGGTATTGCAAGTCAAATTTTGTAGCTTTGTGAACTTGGAATTAAAAAAAAAATTAAATCGATGCGCGTACTACAAACAATGCAGGTGACTGTAATATCATTTTTTCGTTTGAGTCCTAAAAAATCTGAATATCACTAAAAGTTGTAAATCATGAAATACATATGATAATTTTCGAATTTTTTTGATTTTTTCGTAGATTAAGTTATCTTATATATTATTATAACTATGTGTAATGATTGTTAATGATTGTAGTCATAGATAAACACAACTATGTATTATCAAAATATCTGCTATTGTGTTATTGTACAAAAAAAAGTTGGTAATAGGTACTTACGATTAGTGTTTTAATATTCCTCATCTCAGCGAAACAAAAATCGAGGTTGCATGCAAAATAATTTGCCTCCATCGATGTATTTATCCTTGTTAGATTAGTAGTTTCTGCTTTTACGAATCCGTTTCCATGACGCCATTTCAATAAAATACAGAAAAATATTACTTTAAAAAGCGGTGTAGGTGCGACCGCAAGGTCCACACTACTAACTTCCCAGTGGAAAGAATAAAAAAATATCATATGTTTTAATATTTTATACAATTTTTCTTTCGGCACAAAAAACGACTTGACCGATTTTCCTCAAAATTTAATGAGGTCTAAGTTACATAATTATGCGTTAAATGAAACTGGTCGCATGTCAATATCACTCTTTATTCTCGAGATACACAAGACGAAAATTTAATCCGAAGATACATACATACATTCATACATATATACGTACATGTGCACACACGGAAATCCTCTCAAAAATCATAATATTCGACTGTAAAGTCCTTGAAACGTGGAGATATGTTAAAATTTCAAATTTGCAAAATCGGACCCATTACAATAACTTTCCACTGGGAAGTTAATAAAAGTTAACAATTGTAATATTATTCTGGAAAATTTCGAATTAAAACATTGCACATATGGCTGATGGCGTTTTGGCGATTGGAGTCACAGATAAAAAAAATATTTCTAAAATTGTACTGTGAATTTTTATGTATAGAAATTACGCTACGCGGACTCCGCCCACTCCCCCGTTCTATTATGTGTCTATTATATTATTCTATGGCCACAGCATCTACTTACCATCAGGCGGACTGTGCCCGTTTGTCACCCTTATTCTATATTAAAAAAAACTATTTTTGCCGCCAAACAACAATTAAGGGTATGGAGAGCCAACATAATTTCAGGCTATGAGGCGTTTCCCCTATTCCTCAGAGATGACAAAGCATCTGTAGCCTTCTATTAGCCTGTTGCGGGTGTTTATGTGCTGCAGTTGCAACTTACCATCAGGCGGACTTTTTCATTTGCCACTTCAATTTTATTTAAAAAAAATAGTTTTTTGTTGCATTTATTTCTATAACAAATAATCTGATTTAATTAAGTTTTCTCCCTTGACAACTTGAGATTCTTTATCTTGTTGCAGCTTGTTTATTGCGGTCGTTCGCACTGAGCAGAAGCTACCTCGTGGGAAATTAGGCAACACCGCGAAGCCCTAACGGACAGCTGAGAAATACCTTCTTTAAAGTTTCAGCCGGTGCTGTCCGAACTTTCACAAAGTATAAGAGCTGAAGGAAAAACTATTTGAAAATGTGTGAGAACATGTGGCTTACCGTTTATTGTACTTTGTGAATGTGTTGCATTTCCCCAGATAGAAGTGAAATTAGCTTCCCCTTATCCCCTTTGTTCTTGTTTGTCGTCATGTTTTGATATATTATTATATAATGGCAGTTTCTTTATTTCTTTTTTATTTTTTTATTGTTTAGTTGTTGTATTAGTTTAGTTGTAGACCTACGCACTACCTATAAATAAAGAAAGAAGAGGTACTCTAAAATAAAAAAATAAAAAAAAAACTAAAGAAACTGCCATTATATAATAATATATCAAAACATGACGACAAACAAGAACAAAGGGGATAAGGGGAAGCTAATTTCACTTCTATCTGGGGAAATGCAACACATTCACAAAGTACAATAAACGGTAAGCCACATGTTCTCAAACATTTTCAAATAGTTTTTCCTTCAGCTCTTATACTTTGAATTAAAAAAAAATTATTCTCTAATACAATTGAATTAAGGAAGGATCGTAGATCGGTCAAGACAATGTATGCTGAGAGTAGTGTTAAAGATAAACCGTATTAGCATAGACCCGTTTAAATTTATTTACTTTAGTAATGGTGAAAAATGAGCTTGGTCGAAGTACTGGGAAGCAGTAATTTAAAAACAGTAATTTAGAAAAACCCGGAGGTTTAATAAAAACTGACGTCACAATAGATTTGCTATGCAAAAAGAAAAACATAGTGATCAGGTACGTTAGAACGAGAAATATAAGCTAAACTAATCATGTACAAGCTTTTTCTTTGGTGGTTTTATCGGCCAGCCAATATCTTTTCTTTTATAGAATAGGGTGACAAACGAGCACACAGTCAACGTGATGGCAAGTAGTTGATGTGGCCCATAAACATCTACATCTATCCTCGATTAGAAAATGCAGATGCGTTGTCACCCGTGAGGACTGAGATGGAATGCCTCGTTTCGAGTGAAAAGGGTCTCCGGTTGTCTACACTCACTATACAAAACACAGCAACAATAAACTACTATTTTACAATTTTATTCTGTGAGTGCGTGGTCCGTGGAGCCGAAAGAAAAATTGTATAAAATATTAAAACATATTTATTATTTTTGAGAGGATTTCCGTGTGTGCACATGTACGTATATATGTATGAATGTATGTATGTATCTTCGGATTAAATTTTCGTCTTGTGTATCTCGAGAATAAAGAGTGATATTGACATGCGACCAGTTTCATTTAACGCATAATTATGTAACTTAGACTTCATTAAATTTTGAGGAAAATCGGTCAAGTCGTTTTTTGTGCCGAAAGAAAAATTGTATAAAATATTAAAACATATTTATTATTTTTGAGAGGATTTCCGTGTGTGCACATGTACGTATATATATATGAATGTATGTATGTATCTTCGGATTAAATTTTCGTCTTGTGTATCTCGAGAATAAAGAGTGATATTGACATGCGACCAGTTTCATTTAACGCATAATTATGTAACTTAGACTTCATTAAATTTTGAGGAAAATCGGTCAAGTCGTTTTTTGTGCCGAAAGAAAAATTGTATAAAATATTAAAACATATGATATTTTTTTATTCTTTCCACTGAAAAGTTAGTAGTGTGGACCTTGCGGTCGCACCTACACCACTTTTTAAAGTAATATTTTTCTGTATTTTATTGAAATGGCGTCTTGGAAACGGATTCGTAAAAGCAGAAACTACTAATCTAACAAGGATAAATACATCGATGGAGGCAAATTATTTTGCATGCAACCTCGATTTTTGTTTCGCTGAGATGAGGAGTATTAAAACACTAATCGTAAGTACCTATTACCAAATTTTTTTTTACAATAACACAATAGCAGATATTTTGATAATACATAGTTGTGTTTATCTATGATTACAATCATTCACAATCATTACACATAGTTATAATAATATATAAGATCACCTAATCTACTACAAAATCAAAAAATTTCGAAAATTATCATATTTCATGATTTACAACTTTTAGTGATATTCAGATTTTTAGGACTACAAACGATAAAATGATATTACAGTCACCTGCGTTGTTTGTAGTACGCGCATCGATTTTAATTTCTTTTTTAATTCCAAGTTCACAGAGCTACAAAATTTGACTTGCAATACCTATCACCCCATGACGTTTTGTTTTGTATAAACGATAGTTAGATATAATTCATCATCATCATTACATCCCTTTACAAGTCCACTGCTGAACATAGCCCCCCCCCCCCCCAAGGAATGCCACAAAGTACGGCCCTGAGCCACCTGCATCCATCGCGACTTCCTGCATGTCCTACCAAATTGTCACTCCATCTAGTGGGGATAATTACCATCTAGTAGAAATAATTCAACACGTCTGGGCAGCGTTCGGGAAATTACCAGTCAGTCAGTTATACCTCAAAATACTAAAAACTAGATTGTACAACCAGTGCGTGTTGCCAGTGATGACTTATGGACCTGACACGTGGTCCTTTACTGCTAGCCGTATGAGGACTTCCACAGAAGATTCAGAATAAGTATATAATAGAGGAAGAAAAATTAATTTTAAAAAATCTCAAATATCGTGTTTTTTAAATTCAAAGTGGGTTTAACTGCACACGCACACTTTCATAAAGGGCGATCGGTAGGCAAAAACGTTGTTTCCCATAAATCACATTTACATTGGGATAATTAGAAATAAGATTAGAAGCCTTATTAACTCGTCTTTCAAAAACTTCAATACCGATATAATTACGGTATTTATATATTTCAACTTAAGTTTAAAATTTGTCTACTATTTGAAAAATAACCCTGTATGATTTTTGAAGTGATAACTTTTTTAGATATATAATAAATATATATAATAATCTTTATTACGTTGGGTGCATTTTGGATAAGGAAAAAGTCACGTTACTATCACGTTCAATTATATATATATATATATATATATATATATATATATATATATATATATATATATATATATATATATATATATATGTATATATATATATATATATATATGTGTATATAATGTCCGGACAGTTGATGAGACCATGGATAATTTTATAGAGGAACATGACATCAGATGATTCCCGTCGCTTGGACAGCGATTCTAATTTGTAGTGTGTCATTCTACTCTCTCTCTCTCTCTCTCTCTCTCTCTCTCTCTCTCTCTCTCTATCTCTCTATTCTCTTAGTGTCCTGCATTGATTATTTGCATACGATATCTGGTACATTAACCTCTTCTGAATCCTTTCCAGTCGGTTTTAGTGACACTTGTACCCCGGATTCCAGACTGGGCTAGCGTATTCCACAATACTTCTCACCAAGCAGTCATAGACCAGAATGATTAAACCAGGTTCTTTAAAAGATTTTATTTACCCGGATATAAGCCCGGATAACTTAGAAGCTTTTTTTGTGATTGCGTCAATATGACTTCTATCTGAGCGTGCTGGCAATTAAAACGCCTAAGTCCTGGATTTCCGTGATGTCACCCAATGGCTCATCGTTTAACTTGTATGTTACCTCGGTTTTATTTTTACTTCTACTTAACTTTAGATGAGATCATTTTCCAGTGTTCATGTTGATCATACGCAAAGATATTTTATAGGCCCAGATACCGTGTTGCTAACAAATCGCATCGTTCATAGTGACGCCAGTCTTTGATTCATGTGTGCGTGAGTACCACGTGACGCGCATATCTCACGTACCATGCCTGCATTAATGTGCGTGACTTCGGTAATAATAGTGCGAATCGATTACCCAAATATGTGGGAGATATTATATTTCATTTATATTGACGTACCTATTGGTTCTACGAATATAAAATATGTGTGCGCGGCGTGTGCATTTGTGTGCGTGTGTATGGGGATATAATAATAATAAATACTTTTATTTCTCAAAAATTAAATATACATGTCTTTGAGACGCCCCAGAGAGTAATTTCCATACTCGTATTGGGGAAAATAGGGATGAATAAGGATATGGTTGGTTATGTGTTTTTTTATATAGATACGAACATCGCATTAAAATATTGAAGATGAGTAATAAAACCTATAATTAACGTCACAGTTAATAATAAATAAGAAGCACAGTAGATATTTATGTATCACTCTACCTCGCTGTAGGAAATGACGGTTCTGAGTGATCAAAAAAGATAGAAATACAGAAAAGTGCAATTCTGTGCTGCCAAATGTAATTCAACCCTAAGCCTTAAAATAGTTTAACTCTATGGGTTGGTTAAACTGTTTAAAACCCCTATATAGATAACCTTTTCGGTCGATCATGACATTAAAAAATGGGAATAACATTTTATAGACTAGGCAACACTCAAATATTATTGCACAGTAGTAATACTTGTATTGACATATAGCTTTCGTAGTATTTTACAAATAAATACACAACAAAGAAGGATTTTCTTATCTATATCTTTTATGCAAGAGCATTTTTTGCATAATTTCGCAGCGGAAACAGTCATATTGCTAAATTAAAAATACCGGCGCGTGACGTATGTCCGCAGTGAACGTCGCTGGCGTAATGACGGCATGATCGAACGAATGCCGTGTACGCATGATCGAACGAATACCGTGTACGCGCACCTAAAACGAAGCGTTTTAGGTGCGCGTACACGGTATCTTTACTTAGAAAACATCTTTGATCATATGGTTTTGACAACACCAATCGTATAATCTATCCAGTTCGTACCTACTGTAGAGCGATCATATCTAGTTTAGAAATGTTTATGTACAGTTTTAGGTCGTCTGCGTACATTTTGAAATTTGTAGGCTTTAAATCCGAACTATATCCAATGTCTTCCTTTCACTGTTTTTTAAGAAAATAATATTCAAAATTCTTATTGACAATCATTTTTATAACATAAATGAAATTACAAATTTTTTCCATGACGTCCGTCAAGGAAAAAATTTTCCTTTTACTAAAACCTTACAATAGTAACTAATTGTTTAGGAAAATAATCGTTATTATATTTTGAAAATGTATAATTTGTTTGTTATGTCATGTTGATTCTCCAGAAGTGATATAAGTTAGAACTTGTAGGTAATTATGATTTTTGACACTGTTCCGTATTATGTTATAAGTTGACTATCATTGCTAATTTACTTATGATTCGTGACATTTTATTTCAAATGCTGACATTCTGTATTATTATGACTCATATTAATTTTATTGTAATTTATTATATTTATTTAATTGGTTTACATTGCGTAATTTGATCGCATGACCATGACAAAAATATTTGTATATATCAAATAAAATATGAACGGTAATTTACAAATGTAAGAACTTTATATGTACTACCATGTTTTATGCAAATAGAGATTTATGATTATGATTATGATTTAGACCAATTTAATTTAAAAGATAGTTTTTTTTATAGTATAGGGTCACAAACGATTACAAAGTCCACCTGATGGTAAGTGGTTGCCGCGGCCCTTAGACATCTACTACTAACCTCGATTAGCAATCAAAATGCAGATGCGTTGTCACCCCTGAGGACTAAGATGGAATGCCTCGTTTCCAGTAAAAAGGGTATCCGGTTCTCTACACTCACCACACGAAACACAGCAGCATTAGGCTACTATTTTACGCTGGTATTCTGTGAGAGCGTGTTCCTTCCCTGGTCGAGCCGACCCATTCGTGCTACAACTATACTACTAATTCAACTGCAGCATGCCTCTATCACGTTTAAAAGTTTCCAGGTTTTTAACAGAAAACAAGATTTTTGCTAGAGAAGTTACTTGTAATCGAGTTAACAAAGAAAATTATTTTTCAAGAATTCCAATCAATATAATTGCTACTTCGATAAAAATCATAAAATGGATTTTAATATTCCATTCCAACGAACGCCACTTTACTCGGAAGTATAGGAAGTCGACATTGAATCTTTTCGTCTCTTGAAGTCGCTCGCAGCAGTTCCGCGCCAAGGAATACTTTGAAACGCCTACCACCTTAATATCAGTGGCTACGTTACCTGCTTTTGCGAGTGTCGTTACCGAAGCGGTCCAAATCATAAGCGGGAGATGATATGGAATAAAAATAATTTTACGAATTTTATCGCGTTCAAGTTTTGGGGGACCGAGATGACTCCCGTGGCCATGGGTGCTGTAAAGTACGCGAAGTATCGGGAATTAAAAAAGTGAAAATTAAACGCGGTAAAACGAGTATACTCGTACGCCTAAATATAAGAATTATCAAGGGGAGAATAGGTTAGTTGTAACAGTTAATAGAATAATGACAGTCGATTACCATGAAATCTAACACCCTTACTCGTAAACATTTTTAAATACTTGATAAGTTTTTGTCACATTCTAGTAACAAGCGTCTCGCAAATGTCAAAATGAGACAAAATACTGCTCAACTAATCAAGCGTTTGAATTTTTTTATGAATAAGAGGTTTAGAGTATTTATAACTGCTTGTTTATTTAAACTCTAAGCTTGAAATAAAAGAAGATCAGAAGATCTGCCAAATCCTAGGTTTATGAAAACTTAAGGTGTATCTAGTGTTAGTAGTTTATTGGAGATCTTTCTGCGAGACAGGTTGTGTCGGAAAAAGGATTGTTATATTGTATATATATTATAGAATTCCATTTGCTAGGTTGTGGCTAGGTTTAACGGTTATTTATTTCATTAATCATGATTACACTATTCGTATTTGATATTTAGAGTACCACTCAAAGCTGATCAAATATAACAAAAGGTGTTTACACATGGAATCCAATAAGCCCGCTAGCATAGCCAGATACATCTCAAGTTTGTTTCTTGAAAATCATAAAATCCATGTGCACGAAACAAGATGAAGCGATGAATCATTTAAATGTATTTAAACTGTTACAAAATTCTTCGTTTGTTCTTTTGTATTAGTTCTTGGAGTCCACTGATGAACAAAGCCCCCCCTCCCCTACATAGATTGCCTTATAGAGGTAATTTTGCCATAGTAACACACCTAACGAAGGAGTTGTCAACAGCAGTTTTTATAATTTTGTGTTGTAATTATGAAGCTGCTGCTGCCCTTATTTATTACCCCCATTACTTACTTTATATCCATCTGTCGCCTCTTACGATACCCACAGGACATTATAGGATAGTGGATATTCTAAAACACGGCCTGAAATTTAAAAAAAAAACACGGAAATACACAAAAGCTTAAAATACTCAGTGGACTTAGCTAAGTTTACTTTCTTCCTTAACGCTAATAGAAAAATATAAGAATAAATAGTAGTGACATATCTCAACATAATGTTACATGACATTCATTAGGTTAACAAACATATTAGGTGGCATATATGACGGCTGTTTGGTAATGGGGTTATACAGTCATAAATTCAAAAGGTCTATCTGGGACATATGTAAACTGCCGTTAATCTATACGTTGTTTTACTTTTAATAAATGAAAATAAACGTAAGTAAATTGTTTAAACATTACTTTACGCACCACTTAACATTTCTTCATCCATATTGGTATGGGTTATGGTGCTCCATAGCCCCTCAGACCATTTTTCATCCTTGGTAGAGCCACGCTGCAGTTAAATTATGGTTGTAGCACGAATGGGTCGGTTCGACTGGGGAAGAACCACGCTCTCACAGAATACCAGCGTAAAATAGAAGCTTAATACTGCTGTGTTGCGTATGGTTAGTGTAGAGATCCTTTTTTACTGGAAACAAGACATTCCATCTTAATCCTCAGGGGGTGACAAGCAACCACAGAAATCGTAATAATAAGACAATACAAATCGCATAAACGCGTGACCTTGTCGCCACTTGTATGGGTTGACGAACATGATTCACCACTGTGTGGTTTAGTTGTGCAGGGAACGTCGTACTTGAATTTTTGTTATTAGAAATTTATAATGGTGTACTGCGGCATAATCAGTTGTAAAAACTCATCAAGGACGTGTAAATAAACTTATAAAGGCGTAACATTTCATCAGTAAGTATATTAATTATCTTTGTTTTAATTAATTTGCTCTAGATGAATACTTTACTATAACATTTATCTTTGCAAACTCATTTATTACTTTTCATATTGTACAATTACCATTGCCGCGTTTGTTCTACCGTAATACGCGACAAACGCGACGTTGACAAACTCGCAAAGCAATGTAATGTGAAACATTAGATATTATTGTGCATTGCGTATATTTACAATACGGTAAGATGTGGCGACATCGGTTTTGGAAGTAACCAAGTGCTAATTTATTTCTATTGTCTTATTATTACGATTTCTGTGCAAGCAACATATCTGTGTTTTGATTCTTAATCGGGGTTAAGGTGGTGTGGGCGCCAAAAGCAGATTTTTCACGCTTTATAGGTGCGCAGAAAAGAGATTTTTTATCATTAAAAACTACGAATCTACATTTTTTTAATTTATTACGAAATTTAAAGATTTTTAATAGTGAATTATGTTGGCCAAAACACGATTGACATATTTTGGCTCGATGGAAAAAGATCGCAAAATTTTGCTCAAAATCTACAATTTTAGGTACGTCCACTAAGTGAAAAAGCTGTTACATTTGAATATAATGAAATCAATTTCAATTAAATTCAGGCTATGTGTTCACCAGTAAATACGTCAGTGAATTACGGGTTTATTTTTCAATAAAAGAGTATATATAATTTTCAAAAGAAATATCAAATAAATATTGTGCTATTAAATAGCGCGCGGGCCGACCAAACAGCCGCCAGTCAAACCTATAAAGCGTGAAAAATCTTCTTTAGGCGCCCACTTCACCTTAAATGTAGATGTCTATGGGCCACAACATCCACTTACCATCAGGTAGGCTGTGTGCTCGTTTGTCACCCTTATTCTAATAAAAAAACGTACCTGTGGACTAATATGATGTTGGTTGCAGGTATGCAAGGACTGCAGTAGCCAGTACCATCTTACCATCAGGTAGACTATAAATTCGTTTGTTTTGATGTCGATTGTTTTATATAAAAAAAACATTTGCCATTCAGATGAGATGACGGAATCTGTTGCGCTTCCACCACACAGCATATTCAACTATACATTTAGATAAATAACGAGCACGAGAGCTAAAGGCCAGCTTCTAAGTGTTCTACAGTATTCATAGCGGACAATGAATGCAGGAATTGCATAACGAAATTCCTTCTCCCTTCCACTATCAGACAACCAGACGCTCGGCCAGCTTCCACCCCTTTACAGTTAACATACCACGCATTTGAACCAACTGGTTTGCTTCGTCATTCATAATGCGTACAGCAATGGAGTGGAATAATTTACTAGAATCAGTCGTTTCATCGTATTGTAAAGATTTTCAAGACAAGGGTAAATAAGCTTCGAATATATAACCATCTTCGGATACATCACCACTTACCATCAGGTGAGATATCAATCAAGCACTTACTTGTAATAAGAAATGTATAGCTACCCGCTGCCGCTTGTGACTCAGGCCACGACACGGACTCCAGAAGCGAGTTGCGGATATGAGCAGGCAACGGATATTGCAGGCACTCGCAGGTACGCTCGCCGTCAGTGCAAACTGCCCGCATTTGGTTATGGATGCCGTTTCGATGCGACGTTCAGCCGACGACTTGTAAACGTAATACTTTACATACCTACTATATGTCTTCAAATGTGTATGTATGTTTAGCAGCAAATCATATCATCATCACCATCATCATTACAGCCCTTTAAATGTCTACCCCTGAAGATAGGTCTCCCCCAAAGAACGCTACAAAGCACGGTCCCGAACCATCTGCATCCATCGACTTCCTGCATATCTTTTTAGCTTCGAAATAAAACCTCGAAAAGGTGTTGTTTTCAAAATAACTTGAAAAACTTTCAAAATAAAAGTCATAAGTGAAATTTGGAGCGCTTTGATATTGAAATTAGCGGGAAGTTGCAGTGATGACCTGCCGGTTAACCAATTTCGCAGTCCACCCGATGATAAGAGGATGCTGTGGCGCATAGATATTATTCTACTTATTATTATCTACATTTATTCTCAATTAAGAATTATAATGCAGACGCCTTGTCAATCCCTGAGTACATAGAAGGTTCTCTACACTCACCATACGAAACACAGCAACATTAAGCTGCTATTTTTAACTGGTATTCTGTGAGAGCGTGGCGTCCTACCCCGGTCGAGCCGACTCATTCCTGCTAAAACTGTAATACAGCTGCAGCGTGGCTCTACCACGAATAAGATCCTGCCAGATCATCACTCTATCTAGTGGGGTGCCACCCTACACTTCGCTTACGATCATCCCCATCGATACAAACAAATCATATCTACTGTATTAATTGTTACTAAGTGGTAAGACTCTTTTTTTGCCTAGAACTCCGTCTGGGGTTAAGTACCACGCTCTTACCAATGTCTGCTACAAAATGGCGATGCTTACACTGCAGTTTTCCACAAGGTTCTGAAGGGTATATATATATATATATATATATATATATATATATATATATATATATATATAGCATACAAGCTAAGATGCATTCCATCTTAGTTCTCAGACGTGGTAACTCATCTGTAGGTTTGTTTGTTTTAAAGTTGGCTGCATGTCTCCATGGACTACAGTAGCCACTTACTAACCTACTATCAGGTAAGTTTTTTTTATAAGATGAGGGTAACTAACGAGCACACAGTTCACCTGAAGGTAAGTGGATGCTGTGGCCCGTAGACATCCACATTTCTCATCAATTACGAATCAAAATACAAATGCGTTATCACCCCTGAGGACTAAGATGGAATGCCTCGATTCCGGTAAAAAGGGTCTCCGGTTCTCTGCACTCACCATACAAAACTCAGCAGCATTAAGTTACTATTTGACACTGGTATTCTGTGAGAGCGTGGTCCTTCCCCGGTCGAGCCGACCCATTCGTGCTACAACTATACAATTAACATAGCTGCAGCATGGCTCTACCACGTTAAAATTCTCTCTAAATGTTCGTTTGACACTTTAGGTTTTTTTTAAACTTGTGATTTTAACACACTTTCACTAACTTGTCCTGTATCTATATGAATGAAATGAATTTTTGTAATTCGGGTTTTACCAATTTCCGGAATTTCGCAAACGTTAATACGGGGTTTATAACTCATCAATCAGTCGCACGCGGAACGGCAAAGCGCGTACATGTGTTCGCTTTGAGCGTAAGCGAAAGGTCATTGTACGATAAGACAATGGCGTCAAAAGTTTTAAAATGTACAAATTGTAATATTGTGATAAGCGAAGTGCTTGCCTTTATACAAAACAAGGCAGATGTGATGGACGAGGAGAGCATTGTCCGAATTTGTAGTAGTGCTTTTACAGCTGAAGATATCACTAATGCAAAAAGTTTGCTATTCGAGTCATTGCCCTCAGGTAAAAGAAAAAATATAAGACGTAGAGATGGAAAATTAACTCGGCGTACAGATGGGAAATCCCAAAGGGAGTTAGAAGACATCATTAGTCTTTTCAAAGAAACAGACCCTGATAGTGCACCCATTTTTGTTGCTCGTGACCTACAAAAACTTCCGCCGGTCACTTTCGATCATGTAGATGTAACTCGACTGCTGAAGGATATAGTTCTGTTGCAACAGGAGGTTAAGATCATCAAGGATAATTATGTAACCAAGACGCACCTGGAAGAGCTAAAGAAAGATAAATCTTTCTTAAAAACATCCACATCACCAGCTCATCATCATAAGGTAGGTAGAAGGTGCAGTGCCTTCTTGTTGGATGTGGGTACTACTTTCGGCGACAGTGGGCCGATGGGCTTGTCGCACGAGTTATCAACAGCTGATGTACCGTTACAAACAACTAACGTACAGACAGAGACGGAAAAGATAGCTATCGCACAAGTAGCTAGTCGTGCTCGTGATAGTGTCGATGCACTCGCACCTGTGTCAGATATGCATAAGGCTGACCTCTTTACATCTGGAGGCGTGACTGCTTATAACGGTGCGGATGGGCGGCAATCATTCAGCGCAAGAGGCACTAAAGTAACTCCTTTTCCAATGCACAACTCACCGAGTAAAAGCAGGATGAATGATGACAAAACAATTGTAGTGAATAAGTTCTCTAACAATAATAACGCAATAAAAGATACATCTTGTGATGTTAATTTTCAGACTTCGCTAACTATGGCCGAAATATTGAAAAAAGGTGAAGCTTGGAAAAATGAAGAACCGCCAGAGGCCTGGATAAAAGTTCAGAAGCGCAGATTGCGTAACCGTTTTATAGGTAAGACAGGAAAAGCAGAAATAAAACCTGAGGAGAAATTTAAATCAGCGGACTTGAAAATTCCGCTATTTATATCTAACGTACATAGAGAGACGCTAGAAAAAGATATCGTCGATTATATTAGGAATAAAACTAACGAGTTAGTGACACTAGAAAAAGTGACTATGAAAAAAGATAAAGGATATAATGCGTTCAAATTATACGTGTCCAAACAAAAACTTGCGGTCTTTTTAAATGACAGTCTTTGGCCGGACGGCATCTCATTCAGAAGATTTGTGCATTTTAAGTACAGACATCAGGAGACCTCAGATAATGTGTAAAAAAAAATTGTTCATGTATAGTACGGCAAAATTTACTACTTTCAACTGTAAATCTGTTAAACGCTCTTTGGAATGCGTAAGACACCTGTGTGAAAAGTCTGACGTGCTAGCGCTACAGGAGACATGGCTTCTACATGATGACATAACGTTTCTGGGCGAGATACATCAAGACTTCAGCTATACCGGTACGTCAGCGGTTGATACGTCGTCCGGTATACTTACAGGCAGACCCTATGGTGGTGTGGCCCTCTTGTGGAGGAAAAATGCGTTTGATTGTGTCAGTGTGGTCGAATGTAGTAGTGTGCGTCTCACAGCAATTAAAGTGTTCCATAGTAAACGAACTTACATAATATTCTCGATTTATATGCCAACGGATTCAGTAGACAATTTAATAGAATTTACATCGTGCATGAGCGAGATAAGTGCTATTATTGAAAATGAAAATGTCGACTCTGTATTTGCGTTAGGTGACTTTAATTCGCATCCCGGTATATTATTTTGTAACGAAATGATAAATTTTTGCGCGGATCAGCAGTTGATTTGTGTTGATTTGGAGGTCCTCCCAGTGGGCAGCTATACTTACACTAGTGATGCGCACGGTTGTCGGCGCTGGTTGGGTTATTGCGTTGTAACTGAGGCCGCAAGGCGCTCAGTCATAGATGTCACTGTGCTGTATGATACCTACTGGTCAGATCATGTTCCATTGCTGATCGAGTGCAATATTAACTTATTGAGATCAAAAAATGTGGTAAGCTATTTTTGTAATAATAAAATAATTTGGGGTGTCAGAAATAATAACCAAATAGAAACTTATAAAAAATTGTGTCACTCTAAATTAAAAGAGGTAAATTTTCCACAGGAGTTTATGAATTGTTGTAATAATATATGTATTAATGATAATCACAAATTAATTTTAGATAATATGTACAGTAATATTGTTACTATTCTTAGAGAATCAGCTCAGGTCAGTTGTAATAACAAAAGGAATAAGAAATATGTTGTGGGGTGGAATAAATACGTTAGAGACGCCCACGGGGAGGCTCGTCTTGCCTTTCAATCGTGGGTCTTATACGGTAAGCCATCTTCGGGTTATTATTATAATAAAATGTGTGAAACAAGACGGAATTTCAAGTCAAAGTTAAAATGGTGTCAAAATCACGAAGAGCAATTAAGAATGGATAAGATCGCATCAAGTCATTCGCAAAAGAAATTTAAAGAATTCTGGAAACTTACGAATAAACTGAATCCCAAGTCGAGCCTTCCCGCTAATATTCAGGGTCACAACCAGCCTGGAGACATAGCCAATCTATTTAAAGAGCATTTTAAAGTAGAGTCACCGCGGGGTCCGTCATCGAGATTAATCGATGGTGGACGTTTTGCAGGTGGATCGTGTGTAAGGATCTCTGCCAAAGAAGTTTTTGAAGTAATAAATTCTATGACTAGAGGTAAATCACCAGGGCATGATGGGCTTAGCATTGAACATCTGGTACATGCTGGTGCCCATCTGCCAAGAGTGTTGGCTATGTTTCTAAGTTTATGTA
Organism: Parnassius smintheus behrii; assembly: GCA_036936625.1. NCBI lineage: Eukaryota > Metazoa > Arthropoda > Insecta > Lepidoptera > Papilionidae > Parnassius > Parnassius smintheus. The sequence goes on from JAUPFT010000013.1 coordinate 47,211,413, forward strand.
TAGCGCATCAGTATCTTCCGACTGAGCTCATGAAGACAATTGTGGTGCCTATCATAAAGAACAGAACAGGAGATATATCAGATTTAAATAATTACAGGCCAATCTCACTAGCCACCATAGTGGCTAAGGTGCTGGACGGTCTGCTTGACAGGAAATTGAGAAAGCACATTCATCTGCATGATGCTCAATTTGGGTTCAGACCTGGACTATCCACAGAGAGTGCAATTTTATGTCTTAAGCAGACTGTTCGGTACTACACAGATAGGAAAACGCCGGTGTATGCCTGTTTTTTGGATCTATCAAAAGCTTTTGATCTAGTCTCTTATGACATTTTATGGCGATTATGGCGAAAGTTACAGGAGGAGACTGACTTGCCCCAGGAAATTGTCTCCGTATTTAAATATTGGTATAGTAACCAAATAAACTATGTGCGATGGGGTAGCAGCTTTTCTGAGGGGTATGGGCTGGAATGCGGGGTGAGACAAGGAGAGTTGAGTTCACCTACTCTTTTCAACTTATACATAAACCAGTTGATTGTGGAGCTCAGCAGCACTAAGGTCGGTTGTTCTATAGACGGAGTTTGCATAAATAAAATAAGCTATGCAGATGACATGGTGCTGCTGAGCCCCACGATAGGTGCACTCAGAAAGCTGCTAGGGATCTGTGAATCCTACGCAAAGACCCATGGGTTCAAGTATAATGTAACGAAGAGCGAGCTCATGGTTTTTAATTCAGGCACTAAAAGGCAGCTCACCATGCCTACTGTTAAGCCCCGTGATAGTCCTTTGAACAGAGTCGTCAAATTTAAGTACTTAGGCCACTGGGTAACAGAGGACTTAGAGGATGACTTGGATATAGAAAGGGAACGCAGGGCGTTGGCTGTTCGCTGTAATATGCTGGCCCGCAGGTTTGCACAATGTACTAAAGAAGTTAAAGTTACGCTTTTTAAAGCTTATTGTCAGTGCTTTTACACATGCAACTTGTGGGTCAGATACACGCAGCGGACATACAATGTCCTGCGTGTACAATACAATAATGCGTTCAGGGTGCTGTTAGGATTGCCACGTTATTGTAGTGCCTCTGCCATGTTCGTCGAGGCACACACGGATGGCTTTCATGCCATAATACGTAAAAGGTCCGCTTCATTAATGAATCGACTACGTACCTCTACCAACAGCATCCTGAATACACTTGCTGATAGGTGGGATTCTGCCATTATGAAACACTGGTTGAACCTACATATAAAATTGAATAAATAAGATATTTGTAACGTAGGAGCGATATTTAATTTGTTAAGTTTAAAAAAAAGTTAAATACTAACATTAGTTTTAAGTAGTTATTGTTCTACTAACATCTTTATGGACAAAGTCTGAAAATGAAGTATTATTATTATTATTATTATTATAATTATTTCATAATGTTGATATAAAATTCTCCCTAGGTTTATCTCAGCATGATCAATACGTGTTTTTAGTTTTAACCGCCTTCAAGAATTTATTTCGATTGGGTTTTTTAAAGTATGTTACCGGATATCTTCAGTAATTGTGACCCGATTCTAATGTTTTTTTTTAATTAAATAGGCTATACCTCACGAGGATACAATATACATTTGGAGAAAATTCCACCCCTAAAGGAACAAAATTAGGGATGAAGTTTTTTAGCATAACTTACGCCTATAAGTTATAGACTAATATATATACATTAGACGTTCATGCAGGCGTCAATCAATCCCATCAATCATGATTGATTAAAAACAGATGGTGACTGATAAGTGTACTTTACGCGGTCATGCTGGCGTCAATCACTGCATTACACGGTAGGTTATTCGTCAATCACAGCCTGATCGTTGTAAAACGGAGAGCCTGCATGAGCGTGTAATGTACGCCTTAGATACACGAATTTTGTTTTAAAACGTTAGGACTACACACTAGGACTATCTCCACACGATACACGTGGAGGCAGTTTACATACATAAACATCCAGACCCGGAACAATTACTTGTAAGTCATACAAATACTTGTTCCGTGCGGGATTCGAACCCGCGACCCTCAGCGCTATTAATCATTGCTAAGCTACTGCACCACGGAGCCGTCAAATTGAAATTGAAATATTCCTCTCAAAAGGATAAAAAAATTAGCTGACGAAGTGTAAAGAAGAATTATTAAAGCCGTGACTTTGGAACGTGAAATTATTTAATTCTATTTAACTTAAGGAACTTTTTAGTTTTTTTTTAAGTCGCCTTTTCCTTTTTGCTAAAAGTATTATTTTAATTAGCTTTAATACTTATATCATTTATTGTCGGAAGTAGGTATTTCTACCACAACTAACGTCGTGTCACAACTACAAGGAAAAAACTACGGTTACAAATTTGCCTGCCAAGCGTGGCAAATAACCATTCTTAAGAGGCATTCTACGGGGGTCTGGGTCAAGACAGACATCAGCAGAGGACGTAATGCATAAATGTATGAATGCATATGAACCGACGTATTATTATATAGGAATATTTTTTTATATAGGAGAGGGGGCAAACGAGCATGTGGCTTACCCGATGGTACGTGACTACCGCCGCCCATGAACAGTCGCAGCACCAGGGTAACTGTAGGTGTGTTGTCTTTTAGAGAGGAGTTAGCTCTTTTCTTGAAGGTCCCCTAGTCGTATATGTCCGGAAAAATCGCCGGTGGTAAACAATTCCACAGAGAAGTGGTACGAGGAAGAAAACATTAATAAAATGCACAGTGGTGGACGGCCAAGCGTTCAGATAGTGAGTAATTTGGATATGCTGTGCGTTTTTCACAACTTTTTGTACAAAATTTTGTCCTGTTTTTTTTTATAAAATTAAAGTGTCGAACAAACCTTCACTACTCCTAATAGAAAGTGGCCTCTGCAGTCCACAGACACCTGCAACCGTCTTCAAAGAAAGACGTCTACAGAAGCGTTGTCTAACTTAAAGACTATTTTCTTTATTTTATTCTTTATTGCATCCTTAACAAAAGAATACAAAGGGCGGACTTAATGTCTTGAGGCATTCTCTACCAGTCAACCCATAGAGTGGTGAGAATTTGACGTAGGTGTGGCAATATAGAATAAGATAACACAATACAAATGACTATTATCCTTGTAGCCTTTAATTATACTGACTTTATATACATTTCAGACCAAAACACAGCTAACCGTAAATAGGTACTACTTACCTACCCAGATGGACTCCTAGGTACAAAAAACCGAATTTAGCTTATTAGGAATTTGAAACAATATTTAGTTTAAAAGGAATCTAAGGAAAACTGGCTAAAGTTAAAACTAATAAAAAGGGCCCTTTTCTCAACTTTACTTTTAACCCTTTTCACAGACTCCGAAAAGATTTCTTCCTGTGGCAGGTATCCTTTAGTACCATCGCAAACTTGGGATGAAAATGATTCGACTATTAGATAAAACAATCTTATATACGAGTATTTTTAGATCCAGGATAACGGAATTCAATAATTTAGGTATTAGTATGTATCTGATGACTACTTATATATAGTTTATACCTGATACTGCTCGTAGACTTGAAGGGGCGCCGACAGAATAACAGCACTGCAGTAATGCTGCTGCAGCATAATGCTGATTCGGTGGCCATTTTTTGCTGCAATCCAATAAATTATCATAATAGTAATTTTCCCATATTTTACGTATGTGTATTTCTTCGTAGGGATAATTTTTTTTCATTATTTATCTTGTCCTTTCTTGTTTTCTAATAACTTTTGAGTTTAATAACCAGCAATTTTAAAAACATTTGTATGAAATAATTTGTGCTAGAGGAACAAAACCCATTTAATTACATGACATGGCTGAAGAGCATATATATCTTAAAACATTCTATAGGTATTTAGTTCTTCTATTTTCATCATATCTTGTAACCACTGGACCAATGTCTGCCTCATTGGTCCAGTGATTATAAGCGTGACTCTAGATCCCGGGTTCTATTTGGCTTACTGTCAAGAAATTCTCAGTAGTAGCCTGGTGTCAAATAGTTGGTGGTGTTTAACCCCCATGCCTGGGATGGTATGCAAAGTCCTGTGCCAGATCTCTGTCGTATCGTATTGGCATCTCATCGCACTGTGAGAGAGGTAATAGAGGTTACACCAGTGCTTGTAATAATCATCATTAAGACCGGCCACCTTGACCGAAATTCGTTCTATCAGACATTATATTTCACACCAAAAATATTTTCTGTAAAGAATGAATAAAATGGAATGAAGAATATGATATATTTTATTCTTGATCGCTCTATACATTTGTTTTTTAAGTCAATAAACACAGGCCTTAACATTCTGACATTTATTTGAAATATGACCAAGAACCGTCCATTTCTACGATCGAAATCGAATTTATACCAATAAATCAAACGTTGGTATAGATCTTTCGTACGATACTCAGATTGGACGCAGTTTAGAGACACATTGCGAGGTTGCATGTTTTTAGGAGGTAATGCTAACCGTACCGTGCCTCCCCTTCTCTCTGGAGAAGCCCTTTACTTGAAAAAGGGACCTCAAATATTATGCATAAAACATTTTTTTTAATTTATACAATAAATAGTTGCCAAATTTATTGTAACATTTAATTATATGACAATAAAAAATATACCATATAAAACAACTATAATAAAAAAATTAAAACTAATAATTGAATAAAACCATTATTTACGGATTTTATCGCGTTTAATTACTTTAATTTATTTTTATTATTATCCCGACGTTTCGGGTGCTTTACAGCACCCATGGTCACGGGGGGGGGCATACCATGGTACGGTGGTAGCAACCATGGGTGCTGTAAAGCACCCGAAACGTCGGGATAATAATAAAAATAAATTAAAGTAATTAAACGCGATAAAATCCGTAAATAATAGTTTTATTCAATGTGTAGTGTTCGCGAGTTCACGTTCACGATACAGGAGAAAATCCTATTGTGGATGTAACGTTTTTAAAAAAAATAAGAGAATAATAAATAAGAAAATAACTAATGTATGAATGTGCATAATGATTTCTTATACATATTTACGAGTATGCGAATTCTACACATGGAGTAAAACTTAATTTTATGGATTTTATCGCGTTTAATTTTAACTTTTTATCACATTCTTATTGAGTCTGTCGTTCTGGATGGAATTTAGTACTTGATTTTAAACTAACATACCGATTATATGTAGCTCAAATTCAGAGACAATACAAGAATATGATTTAAATAAGCGTAAATGTTAAAAAAATATATTTGGAAAGGTGTACACGTTTTTTATACTAAATAATTTGTGTTGTTAATTTAAAAAAGCATTATTCATTAGTGTTTCCTCTTTCTAATCATGTGCTTTCCATAATTAATATTGTAACTTAATGTGAGTGAAACGAGTGGTTTTAAAAATTCGTCAGTAGAGTCCTACCGCTTCGCTTCGCGTTCGAATTGTTTAATTTCACTTAATTCCCGACGTTTCGGGTATTTTACTGCACTTGTATTTATAATAATCACTATTTACTATTAAAATACGATTTACTTAAAAGTGTTTATTGATTTTTATAAGTTTAAATAATGAGGAATCTTTTATTTATTTTACTATGTATGTTAATAAATCAAATCAAATCAAATCAAATAGTTTATTTGTGTTAATAATAGCAGGTTAGAAATGTTTTAGGGTGTGTTAGAAGAAGCATTTGATTGTTCATTCAGAAGTAAAATTTCGCTAAAATATCTCTTTGACGTAGTTTAGAGGTGTAACAGGGGATAAATAAGGGAAGCGATTAAAAACTGCCTCACGTTAAAAACTGCCCCACGTTAAAAACTGCCTCACTGCTACGGGGCTATAGGGGGTTGTGGACATTCTGACACCGCCACTACACGGGTTACGTTATCATTGTTTTTACTTTAATTACCGACACTATTTTTGGAATACTTTAAGACAAAGACAAAAGAGCCGTGGTAGCTCAGTGGTTAACGCTCGCTGTAAATATAACAGAACGCGAGTAACCGGGGTTCGATCCCCGCCAGCACCAATGAAATTGTTAATTGCAATTTTAAGTATTGATTTACCACGTGCTCGGCAGTGAAGGAAAACATCGCGAGGAAACCTGCATGTCTGAGGAATAAGAAAAAAATATTTCGAAGACATGTGAAGTTCGTCAACACGCGTTTGGGCAGCGTGGCGGACACTTCCTTACCCTAAACCCTCTCAAAAGTGAGGGAAGGCCTGTGCCCAGCAGTGGGACGTTTTTAGGCTGTAACTTTACTTTACTTAAGACTAAGAGTTTCTTCGATCCATTTGTTATATCAACCGGTTCGAATGTTATATGTGTGACTTATTAGAAACAGACGCTTGCGATTGTCTCCCACTATGGACCCCGGGATAATAAAAAAACTGCAGTTGACAACCCGCTCTCCGTGCGTGTGTGAGGGGAGGGGGGAGGCCTACGTTTAGCAATGGATTTTTATATACTGTGATTATGATGGTGATGATGATGAATGATAACGTAAAAGTAAGTGTTGGTTTATATTTTAACAGCATCTCCGTGATAACAGCTCAAATAAACTGCGGTTGCGAACCCACCCATCGACTACTAACTATTGTTGCGCGGCTAAGTTGACATCTGGCCCTAGCGCCATCTAGTGTCGGGTAACGGAGCGATGGGAGAGCTTTCCAGAAAATGACATCACTAATCTTTCAACCGACAGCGCCATCTGTTGTCGAAACGAAGAACTAAGCTTCTGGAAGCTGACTCTCGAACTTTCGGCGCTTTGTCGATTGGTGCACGTATTTACTTGGATGTTCTGGATGATTCGGTACTAATGTGTATTTATAGGCGCTGCAAGGTGCGATCGGGAAGTATTGAATTTGGCGAGACAAGCGAAGCTTCGGAGCGGAATAAAGTGAATCAGTGTGATTAGTTATTAGTGTTTTTAACTTTAATTGGTGTAAAGTGAATTAAAGTGTTAATTTAGGTAATTCTATCGGCAATTTTTATTGTCACGAACCTCAAGCTCGTAACACTATATATGCGAGACAGCTATGGCAAAATCCCATAAGAGGCATTCTATGGATGAAGACCATGTTCAGCAACTTTTATAGGCTGTAGCGTAATGGTAATGGAAAAGTAACATACCTATAGTAAAAGTAGTATATTTTTGTAATAGTTAAAATTTACATATAGTAAATGTAACTTTTATAACAGCATAATTCAAGAATTATTTTATGAAAGTCATTAATTTGTTATGAAAATACAAAAGTACATTAAACTAAAATAATGTTTTATTTTTCAAATTTATAACTTTCCTAACAACTTTTTATATGGCCCAACCACCGTGTTTCAAAATTGAAGTAAACAGTTTAATGGCATAATTTATGACATTCTATACCCTACTGAGCAGGCGTGCGTCAGATAAGGCTTCGCGTGGAGTTATAAATTATAATGGAAGAGGTGAGCTTCCGGATCGAGAAATTTAACGAGAAATTATTGCTCACGGCTACAGAGCAGAAAGCCTTTTCGATACATTTTGATGATCCATAAAAATGTTCAATGTGCATTACTCTGTGCGATGATTTATAATGTTATATAAATGTGTACATTGTTTGTATTTGCGATGCGATTATAAAAATATTCGAAGTCCATTAATCTTTAAGATGATTTATAATGTTTACATAATTTTTGCGCATTATATTTTATATGCGGTATAGCTTCTTTCAGAGCCGTTATAGCTCAGATGGTTAACGCTCGCTGTAAATATAACAGAACACGAGTAACCCGGGCTCAATCCCCGCCGGCACCAATGAACTTGTTAATTGCAATTTAAAGTGCTGATTTACCACGTGCTGGGTGGTGAAGGAAAACATCGTGAGGAAACCTGCATGTCTGAGGAATAAGAAAAAAATATTTCGAAGACATGCGAAGTTCGCCACCACGCATTGGGGCAGCGCGGCGGACACTTCCTTGCCCTAAAACCCTCTCCAAAGTGAGGGGAGGCCTGTGCCCAGCAGTGGGACGTTTTTAGGCTGTAACTTTACTTTTTTTACTTTTATAGCTTCTTTCCAGCCTAGTAGGAGTCTAGTTTGGATGGCCAATCTGTATTATGCCTTATTATGGCTGCACGAATCTTTCGGTTCGTTCTTAAAAGGACCACTGATGAACTTATGAAGTCGTAGCTTTATATCGTCAATAGATTTTGTCTTAGCACTGCATTTTAAAGTTTCATTGTTCATCCCTTTTAAACATCACTTTACTACCTTATGCTAACAATTGAAATTTCGTCTAAATAGTTACATTTAAAATTTCATCCCATGTGTTTCCACTCTTAGTTATTTTTCGTTCGTTAATTCTTCAAATTTTAATGGAGCCACCTTGGGCTATGGACGATTTATTAAAACAAAAGCATTAAAATCATTTCACATTCGGTTCGGTTCAGTTTCGCGCAAGTCTATTGAGATCCAACAACTTGTTTAAAAGCTACAGTCGATCACAGGCAATCATAGAAACGGACGCACATACCATCTAAAAGTAATACTTCTTTTAGATGGTATGTGTGCCTTCTCATTCAGGACACCTTAATTACGAAATTCGGTATAAACTTGCCGAGGCAAATTATGCCAACGAAATTATATAATATTTTTTAAGAAATAAAATTTGAAATGGTAGACTTTTATTTACAACCCTCCTTTAAAATTATTATTTGCCAAACTGATCCACTTTCAGACACAAAATTATTATACCGAGTGTTGACGGCATAAAAAATCTACCACCATATTTCGTCCCATGACTAACATAAGAGGCGACTATCGGATATGCTAAAAAATTCCTATGGTTTCCGTTAGATGGCGCTATAATTATCTCACGGCAGATTCAATATTTCCAGTCTGCCGGTGAGGCGTAGCGTCAAAGGTGCGAGACGTCTGGTACCTCTGTTGTCAATCCCCCCGCAAATAACAGAGACTAAGATAAATCCTTCCTTTAAGGTCAGATTGGACAAAATATCATATTTTAGACACGATTGAAAAAAAATCAATTAAATTCATAACCGAATGAATTTTAAAAATACTTTACATCAATTGAGATAGAAAATTATAATTTAAGTGCCGGGAAAATACTTTTAGCATGGACGTATAATATAGGTACATCCATGATTTTGACGTACGAGCTAACGTTTTTTTACGCCATAAACATATTATAATATTTTCGATAACATTAAAGGCATTCTATTGACTTAGATTTTTTATCGGTAACATTTTTGTTTTGATCCTTTATTTCCTGATAATAAGCAATAACGGTTCAAATAAAATAAAACTTTTTGTCCATCGAATGTCGCACGCTTACTTCGTGCTGGACAAAATATGCATGCAGCAGAAAGGGAAGAAAATCTTCTCCATAACCGATATGATAGCAGTGGCCTTTTGTACGAGACGATGATGAAGAAGAGGAAGAATTATCATTTTCATCTCTGAATCACTTGTATTTCCTCACAAGCACGGTGTAAATCAAGACTATAATGACATAAAGCAATGAAATATATTTATCGCATCTCATCTATAAATATAAAATTGATGTGTCTATCTGTAATATCAAAATAACTGCCTTTCATTGTGCTGAAAAATGTCTATCTGTAACAAAATGATAAGAGTTTGCAGATTGTTTATTGTTATAATTATTAAGATCAAAATTCCCAAGTTTATTAGGTATGTTAAATTCACAACTGCAATAAAAATTCATTCAACTTATTGAGTACATACTAGCTTTTAAAGTAGTTGTTTTAAACGTTTTATAACCAAAATATATGCTTTTTAATTTGTGTCTGTAAAGTTGTTTTGATTTACAAACAGTTCACGTTGTTGTTTATTATTTATCACTTGCTAGTTTTAGCTACGACTTCGACCGCGTAAAATGTGAAACTGCTAATAACTGATTATAACGAAACTTGACGAACAGGTAGAGCGCAATTATAATATGCAATTATATTAGTAGTATAGTTGTAGCACGAATGGGTCGGCTCGACCGGGAAAGAACCACGCTCTCACAGAATACCAGCGTAAAATAGTAGCTTAATGCTACTATGTTTCGTATGATATGATGATATTAGTCCTCACGGGTGACAACGTATCCACATTTTGATTCGTAATCCAGGATATATGTAGGTGTCTATAGGCCACAGCAACCACCTACCATCGGGTGAACTGTGTGCTCGTTTGTCATCCTATCCTATAAAAAAATATATCAAGTTTAATTACAATCGTTTTAATTACAATATCAGGAGTGATTTAGATTTTAGACTATTTTTATCTAGAAGTTTTTTTTTGATAAATCAAAATAATAAGAATGATCTTTGATGATTATCTTAATTACAAATAACACCACATTAATAGATCCCACCCAGGCGATACCGGAATCGATTGCAGAATTACACTGGTAATCCGCCCCGGCTTCGCATGGGTACTTTTTGTATCTCGACAAAAGTGCCACCTACCAGGTCCACCACAGACAAAATGCCATCAAAGTTACATATACACGGACGGAAGAATTATATGTATATATATATATATATATATATATATATATATATATATATATATATATATATATATATATATATATATATATATATATATATACAAAGATTGAGAAGATAAAAATTCTCCTATCACTCAAGTTGGATCAAAAATTAACGCAGTGCCTATTCAAAATTTCATTAACCCGTGTTCAGTAGTTTAGCTATAAGTTTATCGTCGACAAACAATGTGATACGTAATTTTTATATAATTAGGTAATACCTATGAAATTGCCGTTCTGCAGTACATTTTGGCCAAATCAAATAATTTTTGTTTGGCTTAGAATTTAACTACAAATTAATTTTATTAATGGAATTCCTTTTTCAAAATAAGTCATTTGTTTATTGATTAGCGTTATGTTTTCATCATCATGGATAAGTTAAAAATTCAAGTAGTTATGGATGTGGAGTTTGAGTGCCGTCGAGGTAACAACCAAAGACGCACAAGCGGCACGCAACATCAAGGACGTTAACGGAGATGATTTCTTCAAGAAGGGCATCAATATACCTACTGCCACTTCGTTGGCAAAGATGCATCTAACCTTGATTAATAGAAATAAAACATATAGAAAAAAAAATTACGTTAACTTATTTCATAAACAAATGCGATTTCATAGGTTCATTATAAAGATATCAAACGGTGAAACGGTCGACGTCTCTCATATTCTTGGTACCAAAAATAAAGTACCTCAGTATACGTTTAATTTTAATATTCTTTTATTAGAGAGCGCTCGTAACATCATATGTATTTATACAAGTACAAGGAGTTGTAGCAAACACTTTTACGACTACGTTTACGACTATTTACGACTATCTTGTATGGTGTTTCAGACAAGCCAGTACGGCCGATCATAAATTATAATCGGAAAAAACCCGGGCAGCGAAAACGAGGGAATGATTGCGATACCTCTCCCGGTTTTCTGTCGCCCTGGTATCGTTTTATTTACGTGTTTTATTAGTGGACGTAAAACTCGTAATGAGTGTTGTTGAATAAACGGATGCCCTTTTCAGTTTTTATTGGTAGATAAGTACATATCTGGTATTTTGTTACAAAAAACAACAAAAAACTTTCAAAATATATTGAAACTGAAAACTTCTACTAACACCGACCAGTTCTTAACATGATTCTCATGATAAATTTAACCTGATGATTTTAATGGCCTAGAAAAACTCTACATAAAGAGATTTCTCTCTCTCTCTCTATATATATATATATATATATATATATATATATATATATATATATATATATATATTAGAGGGTTTTAGGGCAAGGAATAGTCCGCCGCGCTGCCCCAATGCGTGTTGGCGAACTTCACATGTCTTCGAAATATTTTTTTCTCAGACATGCAGGTTTCCTCACGATGTTTTCCTTCACCGTCGAGCACGTGGTAAATCAGCACTTAAAATTGCATTTAACACTTTCATAGGTGCCGGCGGGGAATGAACCCGGTTTGCTCGCGTATTGTGAAATTTACAGCGATATTATATATATATATATATATATATATATATATATATATATATATATATATATATATATATATATATATATATACATATATATAAAAAATATATATATATATACATATATATAAAATATATATATATATATATATATATATATATATACATATATATATCAGGAAACATAAGTACTTATTAGCAAAGTAAAAATAATAAAAAATTTTAATAAATTAACATAATACTGAAATACAAAAATAAATATAAATTAAATAAATGCCATCAAATAAATTAAAACTTACATCTTAACATACCAGACCAATATTTAAATATTTCACTACAATTTTGGGTTAAAATTTGTTTAATCGCGTTTCCAGATTTGAGAAGATTACTTCTAAATCCGGCGGTATTTTAACGGGAAAAAATGCACAGTTCCTGAGGGTTTTAAATTAAGCCGAATTCGACCAAATTTTAAATTTAAGAAAATATAGGAAAATTTAATAAGGTAAATTAATATAGTCTGTAGAAAAATGTAAAATTTTTGAGAGTTTGGGCGAATTATATAAAAATACCCACCTTGCACTTGTGTAGTGGCAGGGTAAGAATATCCACTACCCCAAAACATCCCGTGGACAGACAGGGCAGACACGACAGAGCGAAACTGAACCAGGAAATAACCTACAGTATTCTCTTGAAAAAAACAACTCAAAACTATCTTCTTGAGGTACTGAATACCAGCGTAAAATAGCAGCTTAGTGTTACTGTGTTTTGTATGGTGAGTGACGAGGACCGCAGACCCTTTTTACTGGAAACGAGGCATTCCATCTCAGTCCTCAGGGTTAACAACGCATATTCATTTCGATGCTCAATCGAGCATAGATGTAGACGTCTAGATGTCAGCATCTATTTCCCACCAGGTTAGCTGCGTGCTCGCTTGTAACTCCTATTCTATAAAAAAAACTTCCATAAAACGGTAATACTACCCGTCCTAAATCACAGTTCTATGATAGCAATACATAATTATTAAATAAAGTAGTTAATAATTTTTCAACTCGTATATCATATACGTAAAATATACAGTAAATATTAGACCGCTAAATAATACATTTCATTAAAGGCTACATATACGGTAATAGCATCGCAATTTGCCAAGGGCGACTTCCCGTCTCCAACTGCGACGCAGGCAAGAGTTCGCTTCGTCTTACGGCAGGAAGCTCTTTGAACTTCTACCCGCCAACGAGAGCAGTTGCACTCACATCTTACACTCAAGCTCGTTAGCGGCCATTTTTTTTTTTACTTTGTTATCAACGTACCTTCAGCTGTCTTTACTTTAGTTGATCGATTTTAACCAGCCTCTGTAATTTTTAAATAAACCAATTCTTTAAAAATGCAGTAAGTCATGCATGTTGACACAATATTTTTACGTAATAATAAACATTTTTATTCTTATTGTAATGATCTTCGAACTTACTGTCCATCCGACAATAAGTGACCTGCAGATTGTAGAGACCTGTAACCATTGAGTTATACAACACTAGAGGAGCAAACCACATTACCGCGCGTCGAAAAAAGTGTAACCACTATCCAAACGCGACGACGTAGCTTTGAAACTAATAACAATTTTAAATAAACATATATCTATCTCACTTACACAAGTTGCGAGAACAATATCGTCGCTAAGATAAGGTAAAGATAGACACACAAACATGCAATGGCGGGTTGGTGTGGCTTACTACATGAAATTTTACCTAAAATGCGCTATAAAAATAAGTTTTTAAGCTGCAGTTAAATGTTCTTGTATTAAAAAAGTATAATTTAATTTAAAATATTTACTGCGTCCCTTTAGAAAAAAAGGATAGAAAGCTTATCAGATAAATAGTAGTAAACATAATGATGAAATAAAACATATTTTTATAAGCTTTTTTATTGCACTAACAAATCAAACAACCATTACCATTAACATAAAAATATCATCTAAATTGCTTGCAAATATAAACAGTGTTTAATTGCTATAGACTTTCTTTCAATAACGATATTTAATTGTACACGTACTTTTCTTATTACCCACAACAAGTAACAATATTGTGCCTATCCACTATTTAACAGATCATTTACAAGTACCTGCCGTTCTTCATAAGTTTATGTATTTAGTATCTAATTATTAACTTGTTTTTCTCATGATAAGTGAATTGTATTCTTTTTGAGAAATAAATGTCTTAAACCGTAATATAAAATAGGTAATAAAAGATAAATAATATAAAATTTATATGAAATTATAATTAATATAAAATTATTAATAAAAAATAGGTAATAAAATATATTTAATCGATAATTTATGAATAAACTAAAATAAGAATAATTAATTATTTCGTATGAAAGTTAAAACGTAGTTTTTATTATTATTTCCAAAATATTAACAAATCAGTGGTAACCAATTAACTTACTCCATTAATTATATATCTCCCATTAATGTAGGACAAATGCGGAAAAGTGGCAACATTGAACCTAAATGGCAATATTCGATAATTTTATTTAATCATTTGAGATTTTTTTACGTTTATATGAAAACAAGAACTAAAAATTATGTGTAGAAAGTGATTCCGTTTGATTTATTACGTTTTGTGACCTTGAATAGCATTCTTTCACTTCGCATTTACCCATTTTATGTCGCGGCTCAACTCTGTCGGCGTCACATTGAACACTGAACTGACGTTAGCTAGGCATATGGCTGTGGACAAATGTGCAGTGGCAACGCTTTAGCGCGGTTATTACTGATCTAGTGTTATATATAAATCAATGCCTGTAACTAACTTCAAACAAAGAAGGCTGCATCTGCGTTATCATCTCAAAGGAACAAAGTCTAATGCTTCACGGTAATTATATTGGCTCTCAATATTTATTTTCGTATTTGAACTTTATTGCACCTTAATAATAAGGATTACAAAGGACGGACTTAATGCCTTTTGGAATTCTCTCCCAGTCAAACCGGGACGTATGGAAAATAATTTGATAGGTAACAAAATAAAATAACAATAGATAGAAGGAAAAAAACCACTGATAAACTTAAAAATAGACTAATATATATACTAGCTTGTCAGGCAGACGCTGTTCTGCACTTTTCGACGACCCTTTGTCATGTCCTGTTAAAAATCCTTAAATTCACAAAAAAATAAAGTGTGGGTGCAAAGTTGATTAAAATCGGTTAAGTAGTTTGGGAGTTCATCGCGGACAAAGAACGTAATATATATATATGTATATATATATATATATATATATATATATATATATATATATATATATATATATATATATATATATATATATATATATATATGTATATATATATATATATATATATATATATATATATATATAATATATATATATATATTAAATACAAATAGACATATAACATAAACCTATAAATAAAATAACAACAAAGGTAACCAAATTGGCTATACTATTATCTGATATCCTCGTAAAAAGCATACGAGATGTGTTTTGTTCCTCGTATGTACCAATCTTTTCAAGGCGTTGGGCAAGTTCTCTCCTCCTCTCTTCTCTTCTCTCCTCCTCCTCTAGATCAG
The DNA here is from genome assembly GCA_036936625.1 of Parnassius smintheus behrii. Taxonomy (NCBI): domain Eukaryota; kingdom Metazoa; phylum Arthropoda; class Insecta; order Lepidoptera; family Papilionidae; genus Parnassius; species Parnassius smintheus. The sequence continues at coordinate 47,227,015 of JAUPFT010000013.1, forward strand.
AACACCGCAGTACCGGCAATCATGATTAGCATCGGACACAGTAGCACAGAGTTAAGAGATTGGTGCCGTGATCCCAACCCAGGTGAACTTCCAGGCTGGAAAGTATTCCTACCTAGCATAACTGTAAATTTATAAATTCATGAAAATCTCTTGGCAAAGTGGAAAATATTTTATATCACACACCTTTATTATTTAGGACAAGAGTTTTTTTTTTAATGAAAATACTGCAAAATCTCTCTTTTCAAAATTAACTTTTGGTTTTTCTTTCATAGTTCTTATGACAATGCGTTAGATTTAGTGTTAAAACATTGATGTAAATAGCAGTGGTACTAGTAGCACTATTACTTTGGCAAATACAGCGGCCTGATATGCAGTAATGAATTCAATAGCCTCATAATAATAATAATAATAATAATGTCCTCCGGACGAAGTTCGGTCACGGCGGCCTGCCTCAACGGAGACTAGCCATCGGCGCAGGACGGGATTATAGTGCCCAAATATATGCGCAAGCACAGGTGCACTCTCTATTCCCTCAACTATCATAATCCGATGGGACAGTACACCGACACGACCGAAGAGAGATCAGGCGCAGGACCAACGTCTTTACGTGCTTTCCGAGGCACGAGGGTGAGACACCGCCAACTTCCTAACTCCTGGCAGCTACTAAGAGTTTCTTGACAGAAAAACCTAAAAATTGATTTTTTGGCCCGACCCGGGATTTGAACCCAGGAACTCATGATCAGTAGTCGCACTACTACAACCACTAGACCAATGAGGCAGTCAAGCCTTGTAATATTTACAAGCAAAAGGATTTTTGGGATTGGGATTGCCATGAATAAGGATTTCTCACATATTACAAATTAATTAGCATTATTACACTGATTGTAAAAAAAATCTAAACCAGGATTACATTCTGATTAAAATATTAAAATATAATAAAATTAAAGTTTTACTCGACACATTCTAATGCGTCGAGTAAAACTTTAATTAATTTTATGACCAAGCGGTAAGTATTTTAAAAATTCTTCATTCCCAAGTAAAAGTTTGGTTTTTGTCATCATTGGAGCCAGTAGTCCACGAAATTACTAAGCATTCTTTTCATTGGAGTATTACAATAAAATTTCAGTATGCTTAAGTTAAAGATAAAAAGAACACCTAAGCTATTTATAATTAGCTAATATACGCGTACGACAGCGTACTTTTGTTACCTTGATATGCTATAATATGCACCTCTTTCCAACAATTACTCATAGTGACATCAGCTTTACAATAAATTTGTATGGTGGCTACAGATCTGATTTAATTCCTCATTATTAATATGAAGAATGGAAATATGAAATTCTATTATTATCATGTTATACGTGGAATTTTATTGCATATTTAAACATACTAAGAGTAGTAGTAGAGTCATGCTGCAGCTATATTAGTAGTATAGTTGTAGCACGAATGGGTCGGCTCGACCGGGGAAGGACCACGCTCTCACAGAATACCAACGTAAAATAGTAGCTTAATGCTGCTGTGTTTCGTATGGTGAGTGTAGAGAACTGGAGACCCTTTTTACTGGAAACGAAGCATTCCATCTTAGTCCTCACGGGTCAATGCATTTATATTTTGATTCTTAATCGAGGATAGATGTAGATGTCTATGGGCCACATCACTTCCACCACTTACCATCAGGAAGACTGTGTGCTCGCGTGTTACCCTATCCAAAAAGTGTAAGAATGGTGTATGTAGTGCAGCCACACTGCAGTTATCTTATTAACATCTATATGACAACGTATCTGCATTTTAATTCTTAATCGAGGATATATATAGATGTCTATGGGTCACAGCATTCACCATCAGGTGGTGTGTGCACGTTTGTTACCTTTATATTCTATAAAAAAAAGTTCGTAAGTGTTCAGTATACAGTTTGCTCACAGTGTTTACCTTCACCGCTGAGCACGTGGTGAACAATTACACTACTGCAATACTTACAGTGAGCACTTCGCTTCAGCTCCAGTGTAAAATAAGGAAGTGAAAAATTTCCTTCGGGCTCCCAAAATAAGTAAAAACTAACATGATATACACGGGGAGTTTTATATTTTTTCTTTCATGATGCAGAAGAAATGTGAAAATATCAAAGAGTCGAGGGTTGAAAGGCAAAACGAAAAATTTGCCGTCGTCCATAAAACCTCGTCCCGTGTTTGAGCTGAGTTTTATTTCGTTGATTTGGGAATTTCTCGCGGTAATAAGAAATGATGCTACGTCACGTCGCAAAGCAACTTTTAGTCTCAAAAAGCTGTGAAAGGATTATAAGTGTTTTCACGTTAGCTGATACATTAATATTTACTAGTGTTCGCCTAGAGGTCGCACTTAGACTGTAATTCATTGATTTTTTATGTTTGTGTATTTCACTTTCAAATGCACATTGATATATAAAACACAGATAAAAATTACAATTTTATATACAAAATATAATCTAACCTCTTTTTTGACTTGCTTATACACTCTACACACTATTGAAAAACATTTGAAATCACAAAATTCACAGCTCATTAAGCCGATGTCAGTAAATCTGTTGGCAATGTTTTAAAATTCTTTGGCGACAATCTCTACTCTGTGCGAGTGTTTGAGCACAGACTAATACTTATGTTTGTACCTTTTTTTTGCTTTACTCAGTTTACTCTAATACATTGGTTTGACCGTCACGTTGATGTAATGATCGTATACCCGACTGATGATCTTGATGGGTTCGAATCCCTGGTCGGATCAAAATCAATTGTTGAGGTTTTTGACGAGAAATTCTCAGTAGTAGCTCGGGCTGCTTTTGAGAATTTCTGCCATCTTTAGAGTCAGGAAGTTGGCGGTGCTACACCCCCCTACCTCGGATAACACGTATAACCGTTGGTTCTGCGCCTGATCGCGAATCTGCGAATATGAGAGTAAGAGATTAAAGATTGCACATGTGCCTGCGCATACACTCGGGTACTGTAGTCTTGTCCTGTGCACATGGCTGGTCTCCGTTGAGACTATTGGAAATTCAGTAAGGAGGACGTAATTATTATTCATATTTATATTACACATGCTATACGTGCTTTAGTGGTTGATTTTTATTTTTTATCGTTTTTAGTAAGACGCTGATGCCCATCTCCTGGTTAGTGTCCCTTTGTCGCCTCTTACGACATCCCGCAGGATGATATGGGCTAGCGGATATTTTTATCCCGTCGCTACGTGGTTGTTTACATCCCTTGGAGATTGATAAAAGGCAATATATTATAGCCCTTGCCTTAAAATTAAGCATTCAAACGAGGAAACAGCCAACCTGATACTGTGGTAGACACCTACATGTCTCTCGATTAAGTATCAAAATGCAAATGCGTTTTCACCCATGGGAGCTAAGATAGAATGCCTAGTTTCCAGTGAAGTAGGTCTTCGATTCTCTACACTCACAACACAAAACCCTCCACGATCCCATTCGTTTGAAGCAATATTACGTTTCGATGTAGCTCTACCAAGTAAAAATGAAATAGCTATAAAAAACGAACATTCGCGCCGAAACTATGACGTTTATATCCTCCTCCCCCTGGTGGGATGTTGTGAGATATGGCTCGACCACCTCACCTCCTCCCCCCAAATCTCACGTGATATTTTTCAAATTGCGTATTTTAGAGTAATTACACATTAATCCGTTCTTGATTGCGTTGAATTTATTTATAATAACAAAACACAATTTGCTTAAAGTAAAAAAAACTTTCAGTTTTAAGTAAAATATTACTAAATCCTACATATTAATATTTATCGTAGTTATGCGAACTCCACAAATTTTATAAAAATTAATTAAGCAAATTACTGAAATCCTGATGACACTATTGGTCACACTGTGTATAGAAAAAAGACCCATACCAACCGATCTTTAAATGGTGAATCTCACCATCATCCTTCACAGTTAGCTACCGTGGGTAAATCTTTGTTTCAGAGAGCACGAGGGATCTGTGACAGAAAACATCTGGCCGCCGAGCTTCAGGATGTCAAGCAAGTGTTGCAAGACAACAAGCTTCGGGTCCCACGCCTACGTCACAGTGACCGAGTGAAGCCGGCCACAGTCGAGCGTGTGCCTGCTGTACTATCATATGTCAGAGGAGTCACAGACAAGGTTGGCTACATCTTGAAGCGAGCTACCATTAAAACATACTACAAGCCGCCGAAGAAGATTGTGTAATATCCCTCTACAAGATGCAGGAGTGTACAAGTGTAGATTGTAAATGTGGTCTCTCTTACATAGGTCAAACGAAAAGATCCATAAAAACCCGCGTGAAAGAACATATAGCTGACGTGAAGCACCGACGCTCCGGGAAGTCTGCAGTCTGTGAACATGTTCAAGATCGTCCCCACCATTACATCAGATTTGATAAACCACAAATCTTCGCAAAAGAACACTGATTCCTACCAAGGATGATACGCGATGCTATTGAAATTAAAAAACATCCTAATTTCAATAGAGAAGATGGTTGGGTTCTTCCATCTGCTTGGGATCCTATAATTAACAAAATTAAACCCAAACTCAAGCATACCATTGCAAGACTTCAAGATACTGTAAGCTCGTTTTGCGTAAATCGGACCAAAAATCAATATTCAAAAACTGAAGGTAGCGGGGCTAACAATGACATTGGGACGTCAAACATCTCAGTCCCCTCCGTGACCATGGGTGATACGTGATATTTGCTGAGACCTTCCGAGGCTAAACCCCTCATCATTGCAGCCCTTCACAAGTCTACTGCTGAACACAGGCACCCCCAGGGAATGTCACAAAGCACGTTACAGAGCAACCTGCATCCATCAACTTCCTGTATGTCTTACCAGGTCGTCAATACATATAGAGAGGGGCTGCCCTACACTTGAGAATATTTCTTCCACTTCGATTATCGGTTCTTCGAGCTATAAGGCCGGCCTATGGCCACTTCAGCTTACTAATCCGTTGGGCTATATATCTATCTAAACTCTTAGATTCATTAACACGTTGCCCAGCGGCACTGATTTATCTGTACTTTCCATTACTGAGTTACGAGACGTTTGAAACTTCGTTCTAAACCAGAGGTTGTAGCGGCACGAGGCTTAGTAAACCCTGAGACAAAAATCCTTTTTTGGCGCCAAATAAGGCGATTTGTACGAATTTGTAGGCAAATTATTTAGTTTAGATTCTATAGGTAAAATAAAATGTGGCGTCTTATGTACCCCATACCGCACTGAAAAAGGGCAGTTTTTCATATTGTTTAGTGATGGGGAAAAAAATATCGATTTTATTTAACTGTACTTATGGATGCTTTTTATTAAAACAGGGCAAACAATAATATTTTTGCAACCGATACATTTTGTGAGAATTTTCTTTGCTTGCACATCTCCTTTTCTTTGATACTTTTTCGAGATGATGTGGATTGTTTGGAGCGGGTTCTGAAAAAAAAAACTGATAGTGTATTTTTAAAGCGGGTTGATTAAGTGTAACGATTTATTGAAGCATTTTTATACATAAGTATGGGATCGTTACGGCCTGTGTGTGTTTTGCTTTTGTCAGCTAAATTTATTTGTTATATTCGTACATAATTATTTCACTTAGACTGAGTATAATTTGTAAATATTGATTGGAAACTTACCTGTTTTTCAAATATCGTTAATTTAGAATTAGATTTACTACCCAATTCCTCTACATCATCAATAATATTATTAATTAACTTTCTTCGGCAACGTTTCGACATCTTATTATATCGTCGCGGGTGCAGCGTTCAACGTTTTGCACAACACTAAGCGCGTAAAGCTAGGGTAGGGTGCGGTACGAGGTGTGCGGTGTACGAGGTGTTCGCAACCTCGTAACGCACTGTATTAAACTTTAATTTATTCAGTGCGGTACGAGGCCTAAAAATCCGGTATTTATTTTATTTTATTTTTATCTAATGGAAAACCAACAGCTTACAAATCTTAAATAAACAACACGTTAAATTTACAAGAAGCCAGTAACAAGTTCTCACTAATAGAAATACACTAACATAATCTTTCGTCGTTTAAAAGACATAGCACAATTATGAGCAACAAAAAATGGAGTCTAATTTAAATGCACAACATCATAAATTTAATAAGTGAAACTAACAATAATAGCCACAAAGCAAAAGAAAAGCAGGGCTAAACGCACAACATGATTGTTCTTAAAGTAAATTAAATTACGACACAAAAAAATCTCGACTTAATGCCCGCCTTGCCGATACATAGTTAGTATTAAACAAATCAAAATCATGCCTTTTGCACAGATTATTAAAAATGTTACTAGACCGATATAAGAAAGTATTTCTTCCGTAATTAGTTGATGAAGCTGGTAAGTAGAGTAATGCATTCGTTCTAAGGTTAACCGTAGGTGTTCTCAGTGATATTTGCGATAGCAGATCTAAGCAGTCAACATTGCCAGTACAAATTTTCAATAAAAATACAATGTCAGCAATCTCCCGACGCTTTATCAAAGGTAACAGATAATGTTGTTTGCTATGGGTACGATAGCAAAGATATCGTATGAATTTCCGTTGAATACTTTCAATCCGTGAAATGTATGTATCATACATTGGATTTCAGACTTGCGAAGCGTATTCAAGCGTACTGCGGACGTAAGTGCAGTACAATATTTTAATTGTTTTAATGTTATTAAACTCCTTAGTAGTACGCATGATGAAACCTAACGCCTTAGATGCCCTAGCTATGATATTGTCAACATGGTTGTTGAATAATAACTTAGAGTCGTAGAAAATCCCTAGATCACGTACAGCTGATTGTTTTTGTAGCTTCTGACCTTTAAGGTGATATCCGAAATGAATTAAGTTTCGCTTGCGTGAATATGTACTGAGGGCACATTTTGATGGATTTAGTTCAAGCTTATTAATAGTACAGTATTCCTCCAATCTTAGTAGATCTTCCTGCATTAATTCAGCATCAGTCTGCGATGAGATTGTGGAAAATATTTTCATATCATCAGCAAAAACAGTAGGTGTGATGATTTAAAACAGGTTTCAATATCGTTAACAAATATCAGAAATAGCAACGGTCCCCGTAAGGACCCCTGTGGTACGCCACTTGGTATTGACACCCAACCTGGTATATAATTGTTAACAACTACAGCTTGCGAGCGATTGTCGATATAAGAGGAGAACCACCGCAGTAGGTCTCCACAGATACCAACATACTGAAGTTTTTTTAAAAGCAAATTATGTTCAATCCAGTCGAAAGCCTTACTATAATCTGTATAAACAACGTCAACTTGATGACCATCATCCATGGCTTTAGTCAAGAATGAATTAAAAAGCACCAAGTTGGAACCGGTGGATCTACCCTTGAAGAAACCATGTTGAGACTGGCTTATGATTTGTTTGAGTAACGGGTACACCTGCTCATAAACCAACTTTTCAAAGACTTTGGAAATAATGCACAACTTAGAAATTGGCCTATAATTAGTGACATCAGTCCTAAGACCCTTCTTGTGCACAGGGGTGATATATGCACGTTTCCAAATATGAGAAACTGAGCAATGAGCATTCATCCAACGATTAACGAAATAGCAAACTTATTGGTAGTGCTATCGTCTCTGCACAATTAATAATGAAAATGGCTTGTAGGTTATCAGGTCCAGCAGATTTAGATGGATCAAGAGCTTTTAACAACCGACATACGTATTTAGGGTTAACTTCTATTTTTGATATATTTGCAGTTGATGTTGATGTCACATTAGAAATATTTAGAAGAGTTGATTGAGCGCCCTGGTATAAAAAATTTGACTTGAAATAAGTTGCAAACGCGTCACTAATAGACTGACCTGTGTTACACTACCTAAATTGAGACTACTCGGAATAGAGTGAGCTTTTGATTTACGTTTAACATATGACCAGAAAAATTTGGGATTTTTTTTCTATTGAACTTTCAACGGTTGATATATAGTTTTTATGACACATATCTTCCAAATATTTGACACGAGTGCGTAGTATTTTATACGATTCTTCATCGGATCTATTACCGTAGGTCCTGAATTTACGAAGATACCTGTGTTTTTCTTTAATTGCCCTCTTTAATGCTGGGGAATACCATGTATGGTAGGACTCCGGTTTCATTATTTTTGACGGTATATGCTTATCTCTTAATTTCTCAAATATTTCCTAAAAGTATTTGATGAAATCATTAAGAGATTTCGAAGAGAATTCGGTTCGCCAATCAATTTCAGCATATTTTTCATTAATTGATTGATAATCACCTTTATTAAATAGAAACTTAATAAACGGAGTTGTTTTAGGTATGCTTAGCTCATAAAAACGTACTTCCATTACTAAGGCTCCGTGAAAGGGATCTACTGGTACCAAAGAGTCGTCACTACAATCGGATACGGCTACATCACAGTCAGATAATACAAGGTCGAGTGTCTTACCACATTTATTGCGTATACCATTATATTGGCAAAAGTTAAGCGCATTAATTTCGTCAACTAGTAACCGTTCGTGGTGCGCACTATAGTTGATTGGCTCATAGCAATAATTACAACAGTTGTAACAGTTGGAAGCGGGTATCCATTTTATGGTTGCTTAAATTAAAGTCAACCACTATAAGATACTTATCCGTGGGATATTTTAAGACTGTATCATTTAATTTCGTAAAAAAATTCAATAACTGAACTAAAGCTTCCATGTAAATTACATAAATATAAAACACAAATATGCAGAGAAGTAGGCATTTTACTATCGCTTTTTTTGGCAGTCAGCGGGAGCCAAAAATCTTCAGCACTGGAGTTAAAGGTCAGTTGAGGTACAACAGACAGCTCTCTGCGTGTCGCAATGAGCACACCGCCCCCGTACACTTGGCCCGTCCCAGCGTAATCAGGATCGCGGCGCCACACAACATAACGACATCAAAATACTCAGAGTTCGAAATACCATCCAGAAGCCACGTTTCAGTTATAACAATGACATCGTATTTAGACAGGCAGGTTTTACGATAGAAATCAGATGTTTTAGTACGCAGACTTCGTGCATTCTGGTAATAAATATTTAATAAAGAACTATTCGTGTTATTAATTAAATTGTTAGCCGTTATGAATCATTAAATTAAAAATAAAATATAAACAAAGTATAATGAAAATTATAAAACTAGACAATATGCAGAAAGTCTTAAAATAATAACTAAAATTCCTTATTTTGATTTTAATTACAAACTCGAATAGTAAATCAACATGGTAACTAATTATCTCGTTAAAACAGTGCTGTAATAGTAAATATGTAATTAAAAAATAATAGTATCAATATCATTCAACAACATAATGCAAAAAAGGATAGCGAGAAAGCCAAGTCTAGTATTAAAAGAATTGATTAAAGTGTAATGAAAAAGCAGGTTTTTAAGAACATAAATGTTGATGCAACGAAAAATTAAAGTTATTAAACTAAGCGGAATGCAGAAAGTCTTAAAATAACTACTTAAAAATATATTATTTGTATTAGGGTTAATAGCATGATAAGAAAACAAACCAACACAAAAAAAAATTAACAAATCAAAACATTTTTGCAGCGTGGAAAAAATACAATCAACATCATTCTGTACCAAATAGGATATAAGAGCGAAAAGAGCGAACACAATATGCATACGGTTACCTAAAATATATCGATAAGGCGGGTAGAAACAATTATGCGTCAAGCAATATATCGAACAAAGAGTTTTAGAAAAAAAAACACAGAATAACAACAGCGATACGTCGGCAAAGCAGGGGTCGTAAACATTTCATTACAAATGTAATTTACAGCAGAAGCAATTAGGCAATACGTAATTAAGCTGAGACATAAGTTAAGCAAATTATACGTTTGGAGGCAGATTAAGCTAACTTGTTTAAATCACTATCACTTGTGATAATCATAACCCTTGTAGTATCGTTTTTTCTAACATGAATTTTACAATACTTTACCCAAACGCATTGATAAGACTTATCTTTACAAATAGCTTTGGTTCTAGTTAACAAGGCCTTAGAATACGGTGTTAAGTGATCATTAACATACAGCCGTTGTTCGTTACCCACAAACCCAATGTCCTTCGCTGTCATAAACTTCTTACTTCGCGCCGCAGCGACAAATTCTTCCTTTATGTAGCGGTTGATGAAGTTGACAATAATAGATTTATCCTTACCAAAATATGTCGGCACCCTTGCTATGTAATTTATTTGATGTTTCGTGATCGTGTAACCAACCTGCGTGCATATGTTATCTATTACTGAAAAAAGTTTTTCATCTCTCTTTAGGGGAACTCCCTTTATCTCGTTAAGTCACATTGTTAAGTCGAGACCATTGTTCCTTAGTAGCTAACTCCTTTTTCAAGGCCACTATTTCAGAGAGGGTCGAGTCAAATGTTACTTTTATTTGCTCCATATTAGGTATCTTGGATTCAAGATCAGTTATTCTGGACTCACAGTTAATTATTTTTTCACTATTAAATTCACAGAATGATTTTAGCTCTCCTATTTCACTCCTAATGCTTTTCACGTCATTAATGAGTGCTGGTAGACAGTGAAGCTGTAGTTTTGGGTCACGTATTTCCTGCAGAACCAAATCAATCGAAGCACCCCCATCATTGGTAGGGATCGACGGCGACGTGGTTGGCGCTGCCGTTGAAGGGGCGCATTGAATGTTCCGACAATAAGAACACCTCCACGCAGCCTTTCGGTCAGCACCCAACTTTCTATACCCAGCTTTGGTTATATTAGAGCAGCCAAAACAAAGTTGCTTTTTACACGATCCACACTTAACGCCATCATTAAAATCCGTATTGCATAGTGCACAATGCATTATTATTAAGAAGTACTTTCGACGTAAACAAATAAGATATTCTAATGTAAAAAAAAACTGATAGAAAATGAACTAAGCAGAACGTGTTTGTAACTCCTGATGCTCAGAACTCGTTTCAATTAATACTGACACGTGCTATCTCTAATTGTAAACAAACAACAACTGACAGTTTTAAAGTAGATATACCAAAAAACTCGGCATCAATAGCACATCTCAGATATATAGTTATCTCTTTCCTAGACTGAAGCAGATGGAAGTTACGCCTCTCGCACGACAGGTTTAGGTTTTTCCTTACCGCTATAAGGACGAGACACGGACGAGGTGTTTCAAGCCTCGTTTCGCAGTCAACGTGTTAAAATATTCATCTCATATTTTTCCACCCTTAGGGTGAGATTTTTCTTCAAATTTATGCAAGACAACCTCAGAGTTATTATATATTTATTTAAAAAAGAGATTAATTTAAATTGGTTTAGCCGTTTCCAAGAAATCGGGAAACTATCATAAAAACGAACATGTTGAATACAGAACTTTCTCGTTTATAGAACACAGTTAAAAACAGATTATTTTTTCAGACACTTGTATTTCATATTTGCGCGGAAATTAGATACATATTTGCGAAGTGTAATTAATGTTTCTACATTTATTTCCGTCGCGTTCCAACTGAAATGAAGCTCCTTTTTTCAGGAAACTGTAATTACAAGGAGGCAATATAAAAGGAAAGCAATTAATAGCGAAAGATTTTTTAAAAGCGGACACTAACGACCAACTTCGAAATGAAACATCGTTTATAATACTCATTTGTTTTAGATAAAAGTAAGGGTGACAAACGAACACACAGCCCGCCTGGTGTCAAGTGGGTGTTGTGGCCCATAGACACCTTCATCCATCCTCGATTAAACTTTATAACATTTTTATGAAAGTAGTAGCCAACACAAACGTATCCCACCTGATAGTAAGTAGGTACTGTGGATACTGCGCTACACACATACATTCACCACTAAATATAATTACATCTTTATAGAATTTGTATCAAACAAACGTACAACCCAATTGATGGTAGGTGGACACTGTGAAAATGGTCTAAGAGCTGACTACATAAAAAATGTCCGCATCAGGTACGCGGTTCATTTTTAATAAAAATGATTCTTTGGTGAAGCCGGACATAAATTTTCCTAGTTGCCATCGTGAAGCTGGTGCATAAAGCCCCTGGCGTAGGGTTAAACTTGACAAATTTAGGGGGGGGGGATTTCTAAGGGCCACGGATTCTAAGTACGAAAAAATATTTTATTTATACTGAATAAAAATATTGGCTGACAGTTTGCTAGTAGCTTACTTACTAAAGGGGTGTTAATAAAAAAAATCACTAAGTACATGAATTTAAATTATTTTTGTTTTAATATTCAAACATAAAGTAAATAATTTAGCAAGTGGCAGACAGAGAAGTGGGGGGCTAAAACCGAGACGGACGATTTTTGTCTTTGTTAAGAATTTCGTTTATGAATTGTACAATATCACTATTTATTCTATGCTCAATGTCACGCGCGTCGAGCGCGATTAAAAATCTTGAAATAACCAGTTTTTTTTAATCGTCTGCCACGGTTCAACCCACCTGATGGTATGGATGGCACTGGATACCTCGGAAAACACTCAAATCTATCCGCAATTATATTTTATTACATTTGTATAGAAGTTGTGATAAACGGTCATATAGCGCACCTGATGGTAAATGGCTACTGTGGGATATGCCTACATCTATCTGCGATTGAATTTTATTACACTTTCTGTAGAAGTAGTACCAAAAAAACATAGAACCTACCTGATGATAAGTGAATACTGTGGTAAACACAGAATTCTATCTTATGGTGGCCACACACGGTCAATTCAACTGATCATTTCAACTGATCAGTTCAAACTAAAACTGTTGATTGTTGACTGTTGACAATCGAGCCGGATCATTCAGCCGAGATACGCTTGAGCGTAACTCTCGTTTAAAAGATTTCGATGTGTCAGAGGGTTAAATTATTTCCAGGGAAATGGAATTCTTTAATATTATATTTTGAACGTTTCCCAAGCGGAAAGAGAATTAATTTAGATACATCAGACTATCCGACTGACACATCCAGGGTTAGAATCCCAGCTAGCAACCTTTGGTTCAACCGACAACGCAGTCTTCTTTTTTTTATATAGAAGAGGGGGCTAACGAGCATGCGGCTCACCTGATGGTAAGTGACTACCACCGCCCATGAACAACCGCAACACCAGGGGAATTACAGATGCGTTGCCGGCCTTTTAGAAATGAGTAAGCTCTTTTCTTGCAGGTCCCTAAGTCGTATCGGTCCGGAAAAGTTGCCGGTGGTAAGCAATTCCACAGAGAAGTTATACGATGAAGAAAACTCCTAGTAAAACGTAAAGTAGTGGACCGCCAAGTATCCGGATGTTGAGGATAGTATCGGGAATTTTAAAGCGATGTGCGTTTGTGAAATTTAGCGGCTGGAACTAATCCGAACAATTCCTCAGAACACTCTCTATGGTAGATACGATATTCTATCGCAAAGGGCTGCAACATATCTACGCAGCGCTAGTAAATCGAGTCGAGCTCTTATCCCTTTTCTCATTCACCGATACGACAGTGGGGTAATGTCCACTTTTATCGAGGTTATAAACAAATATCGATACTGCGATTGCCAAACGTGGTAATTAAGGCAAAATTCTCTTAAAAATTAAGTCATTAATGGCGGAGGCCAGTGTTCAGCAGTGGATTTTTGGGTGGCGGTAATGGGTAATTGGAATCTTGACGCGTTCATTTTTTTCGACCTATAGCCAAAAGGAACATTGCTATGGGCAAGCTGTATAACCAAGTATAATCTAAAACCTCTTTGCTATTGGGGTATAAAGTTCATTCTATTAGCTCATTTCTGTATCTGGTACCGTTCAATCTGCGACATCATCTGATTTGGTGCCGCTCTCCTCCGCACCGGTCCTATCGCGTGCGTTACCACAATCGTCATTCACGCAAAGCTCAGGAGAGTACGTATCCTAAGTGGGGTAAAATTTAGTAAAAATAAACATGGTCGATACGTGTTTATTTTTAAGGGTCATTTCATTTCCAAACGTCCCAAGTACAATTTATATGAAGTTAAACGAAATCCTGCATACTCATTAGTTTAATATTATCTAAAATAAATGACAATTTACAAAAAATAATTCTAATTTAGCTTCCTTGCGAAGAGGAGTTACACTGCTCTAAGAATATTTTGGCTCAAGTGGGAAAGGATCACGTTTAAATGGAAAAGGATGACACTCAAACAGATTACCAGCGTGAAATAGCAGCTTAATGCTGCTTTTTTCGTATGCTGAGTGTAAAGAACCAAAGACTTCTCCTTTTATTGGAAACGTGGCATTCCAACTTAGTCCTCAACATCGCATTATGCATTTTGATTCTTAATTGAGGATTGATGTAGATGTCTTTCCATTAGGTTCACTGTGTGCTTGTTGTTACCTTTATCCTATGAAAAATCAGAACTATGCCGCAGTAAGAATGAATCAGTGACGGATGACGCTCTTCCAAACTATCGTGAAATAGCAGCATCAGCATCAGTGTTTCCGTGAGTGTTGGGAGACGGCAATGACAACATTTTTATATTAATTCTTAATCTTTTGTATAGTAGATGTTTACTAACCAAAGCGTTCACTTAGGCCCCACCAACCAACAACCGTAATTTTTATTATTATTAAGTCGTTGTGAGAATATGCTGCTGCCAATTTTCTGTTACAATAAAGATGATAAACAGGCACACAGCCCATAAACATCTACATCTATCCTCGATTAAGAATAAAAATTCAGATGCGTTGTCACCCCTAAAGACAAAGAATGCCTTTTCCAGTAAAAAGCTCTCCGATTCTCTACACTCACCATAAGAAACACAGCATCATTCAGATGTTTTATACTGTTATGTCTTCGCTGTCTCCTCTTATTTCACACACGGGATAACTCTGCATAATAAATTCTGTTACGTCACTACTAGACATCACATGAAATAGTTAAAATTAGAATTAAGGGTTATGGTTTTTAAAAAAAAGACAATGACGAACTTTTTCACGTGAGACGACGTACCGCACGTTCACTTACCTTTGAATTTTCAGGCTTTTGAAGGCTTTCATGCGGATGAAAAGTAAACAGGTTTCTTAAATATGAATAACTGGAAATATTATTTTAATGTCGGATAATCACTGAACAAATATTGCCTACTACAACAGTTTACTTTTTTACCAAATGTTTAAAGAACATTGGTTATTATTTTATTTTCTCCCTGTAACTCGCAACATTACTGATACTTCAGAAAGAAGAAAGTGAATGTAACTAACTACTGTTGCTATTACTTATCTCACAGAATCAGGCGTTCCCATCAAAAGTCCACTGCTGAACATAGGGGCCACCCCACAGATTGCCTCATATGACGGACGTCTGCCATAGTTGCCACGCTTGGCAGTGTGGCCTGGCAATCTATTTTTTGTTATTATTATTATGCCTTATTCTATAAATTGTTTATTTTAATGTTAATCGTCAAAAATTATATTAAAAACCTTGCGAGAAGACATGGAGAAAGAAACTCCTCAGATTCTTGTCAGGGAAACCTCATTTCATAATGGTAGCAGATTTATAAATATGAATGATAAGTAATAGAATCAGGCGTAACATCGCATTTCTACTGCCGGTCAGTGCAATCGCTTCATAGTAATGTGGCGGCTCTAATGCCGAACCTGCAATATTTTCGTATAGTATACTCGTATAAAGTATACTAACTGCGCGAAAATAATTCGAAATGGCGTGTCAACCTAAACGCTCCGATACCGTCGTAGTTAACGAGTTCCTGGCCTTTGTTCAACAAAAATTGGACGTCATGGACCAGGTGTCCCTGGAGCCGATACTGATGACCTGCTTCACCGAGAACGAGATCATCCAAGCGAAGAAGGTGTTAGCAGATTCAGCCGTGACCCAAATCCGTCTTATAACACGTCATAGAGATGGACGCGGTAAGAAAGACCTGCAAGACATCTTCAGGCTGTTCAATGAGACCAATCCTGATGACATACCATTGAAAGCCGAAGTCACCGACCTCCGTTTCAAATTTGAAGAATCGGAACGAACCGCAACTGAGCTGAAAAACGAAGTCACTATGTTGCGCAACATAATTGCAACATCTGCGAATTCACCGCCGTCGCAGAATGTAAATACGACACGCGGTAATCGTAACAATGTAGTAGATAGATCCCCCAGTAAGTTTAAAATACAACCTGTGTCAGGATCAGGAGTCCCCGCTCTTTCTTATCTTTAACAGTCTTATATAGGAAAGCATTTAATTACATTGTTATAAATTAAACTCCCCAAGTCCACTGTTGAACATTGCTCGCCCGAGGAATGCCACAAGAATACCACACGGTCCTGAGCCACCTGCATCTATCAACTTCCTGCACGTATTATCAGGTTGACACTCCATCTAGTGGGCGGTCGCACTACCTTCGCTTACCGGGAGTTGCCACTCGAGAACCTTTCTTCCCCATTCGTTGCTAGTTCTTCGAGCTTCGTGGCGAACCCGTCGCTAAATTAATTAAATAACATTTTCATTTCGGATATTTTCACCAACAACCTGCAAAGCGAAAAGTGAGAATTCAAAAACTGTTACGTAACATAATCATTCTTACTTCAAGTACATAAAATAACTTGGGCTGAAAAGTTCGTATCGTTTTATAGAAAAACACATTTTTCGATCTTCCAACTTTTCAATACCATTTTTGCAGTACGATTTGTGTTTAGCCTCAAAACAGGCCTCTGTTTCGGCGATTACTTCCTCATCGGCTTTAAATTTCTTTCCAGCGAGCATTCTCTTGAGATCTGAGAACAGGAAAAAGTCGCTGGGGGCCAAATCTGGAGAATACGGTGGATGCGGAAGCAATTCGAAGCCCAATTCATGCAATTTTGCCACCGTTTTCATCGATTTGTGACACGGCGTATTGTCTTGATGAAACAACACTTTCTTCTTCTTCAAATAGGGCCGTTTTTTCGCGATTTCGTCCTTCAAACGCTCCAATAACGCTATATAATAGTCGCTGTTGATGGTTTTTCCCTTTCCAAGATAGTCGATGAAAATTATTCCATGTGCATCCCAAAATACGGACGCCATAACCTTACCGGCCGACTGTTGAGTTTTTCCACGCTTTGGATTCGGTTCATCGCGTGCAGTCCATTCAGATGACTGCCGACTGGACTCCGGAGTGTAGTGGTGGATCCATGTTTCATCGATTGTTACATATCGACGCAAAAATTCACTTCTATTGCGGTTGAACAGCTCCAAACATTGCTCTGAAGCATCGACACGTTCTTGTTTTTGGTCGATTGTGAGCTCGCACGGCACCTACTTTGCACATAGCTTTCGCATACCCAAATATTCATAAACGATATGTCCAATACGTTCCTTTGATATCTTTAGAGTGCCAGCTATACAAATCAACCTCAATTTACGATCTTCCAAAATCATTTTGTGGATTTTTTTTATGTTTTCGTCCGTAACAGCCTCTTTTGGACGTCCACTGCGTTCATCGTCTTCGGTGCTCATATGGCCTGTACGGAATTTGGCAAACCACTTACGAATGGTTGCTTCGCCCGGCGCAGAGTCCGGATAACACTCATCAAGCCACTTTTTGGTATCAGCAGCACTTTTTTTCATCAAAAAATTGTGTTTCATTAAAACACGAAATTCCTTTTTATCCATTTTTTTCAAAATAACAAAAGTTGCCTCACTCAAAATGCTGTATCTCACAAACTAATAATCAGACAGCTGTCAAATTTATAAACGTTTCTTTTGAAGGTTGGTCCTACCTAAAAATGATATGGATTTAATTCTAGTGGCGCCATCTCATAGAGACGATACGAACTTTTCAGCCCAACCAGTAGTTTATAGTACATGCATATATGTAAACGATATAATAAGCTTAAATAGCGACGGGTTCGCCACGAAGCTCGAAGAACTAGCAACGAATGGGGAAGAAAGGTTCTCGAGTGGCAACTCCCGGTAAGCGAAGGTAGTGCGACCGCCCACTAGATGGAGTGTCAACCTGATAATACGTGCAGGAAGTTGATAGATGCAGGTGGCTCAGGACCGTGTGGTATTCTTGTGGCATTCCTCGGGCGAGCAATGTTCAACAGTGGACTTGGGGAGTTTAATTTATAACAATGTAATTAAATGCTTTCCTATATAAGACTGTTAAAGATAAGAAAGAGCGGGGACTCCTGATCCTGACACAGGTTGTATTTTAAACTTACTGGGGGATCTATCTACTACATTGTTTAAGTAAGAGTGTAATCTTAAAAAATAAAGCATGTATTGTTATTATTACGATAAGTATTCAATGAGAAAACGCAGCCAGCGTTCTTGTTTTTTTACCGCGAGGCGTAGGATTGTATGATAATTTGGGTTTCTAGTTTTAGTGTTTTTTATTATGTATAGTTTTAAATATTGTATATATTTCAATGTGATGTAGTAATGTAGTAAGAGTTTATTTAGCATTATAGTCTTTTAGCAGCAAACAATTATAAATCGAAAAAAATATTTTATTAAATATAAAAATATGCCCCGGGTGAGGATCGAACTCACGATCTTAAGATTATGAGACTTACGCGCTGCCTACTGCGCTACCGAGGCTCAATAATTTTTTACCAAAACAGAGGATATAATAGAAATTTGACTTTGCTATATAAAGAAATAATAGGTAATTGAATAAAACTATTTCTATGGATTTTATCGCGTTTAATTTACTTGTTAATTCAGATTTCGGATACTTTACAGCACCCCCGAAACGACAAGAATCCAAAACATGTAAATTAAACGCAATAAAATCCGTAAAAATAGTTTTATTCAACGTGTATGTAGTATTCGTACAAATATAAGAAATCATTAAAAACAGGTCAGACAGCACGACACGTTTACGTATAATCAAAAGACGACTCTCTCCCCCCTCTTTTTTGATTTCTGTGACCCATAGACATTGTTTTCTTTTCTAGGGCATTACACATTAAATTCATCGGTAAAAGTGGACAATGTGACTTTTATCTACGTCAGTTCCTGATTAAAAATCGTAAAAGCATTATTATATTGAAAACTTGTCATCAATACAGTCCTTTACAAGTCCACTGCTGGACGTAGGCCTCCGCAAGGAATGCTACAAAGCACCTTCTGCATGCATCGACTTCCTGAATGTCTTACCAGGTCGTTACTCCATCTAGTGATTGCTACGGCCTACACTTCGTCTACCAGTACGAGGCTGCTACTCGAGAACCTCTCTTTCCCATCGATGTCGATTCTTCAAGCTATATGGCCAGCCCATTGGCACTCCAGCTTACTAATCAGTTTATAGAAATACTAATCCAGATTGTAATTTTCACAGCATTCAGCACGTTACACGTAACCGGATCGTAGCTTTTTCACAACATTTTATAATAGATATAAAAAGTGTTGACTAATTTCCCAAGCGGCGGTTTACGACAACTGCAAATGACCGTAATATACTACATTACCGTATTTATTACTGACCATCTTAGCGGGAATATACGTTTAAATGTGGCATTAAACATACAGTTTTGATAAGGATGCTCAAAAGCGTTTTGAAAAACTAAATGAGACTTAGCTGTTGAACAAAAAGACAGTGACAACCCTGCAACAGTAGGCAATTAAATCTCGCATGGCGAGGGAATCATCCTACTATTCTGTTTTTACTATGACCTCATCAGCTAAAACACTAATGACTCGGAATATTTGTTCTATAACTTCTATTACTGAGCTCTGTAGATACACTGCAAAACAGATGGCATGATATTAAAAAAGACTCTCCTTCTGCCCAGAAATCCGCCTGGGCTAGTACCACTTTCTGACCTATTCCTGCCGTCAAGCAGAAGTGCTTGCATTACTGAGTCCTGGATTGAGTTGTTTAGGGAGCCAGTACAATAAAGCAGTGAGGCATCCCAGCTCCGTCCTCAGAGGTGGCAACCTTCTTTGTTTAAGTTCGGTGTAGGCGTCCATAGACTGCAGTTGCCTTCAACCACCAGGTGGACTGTGTGCTCGCAAGCATTTTTAGTGGTCCTTCTCTGTGACATACGTGGAATTTTGTTTTTTTTTTTTTTTTGTATCGAAATTATGCATTTCTTGTAAACGTTTTTGGCCTAATTCAACTGAATTTTACATTAATAGGTACATAAAAATATTTTCGCTAGAAATTAAATTATCTTTATAATAGCGTACATATATTACCACCATATACGCCGACATATCGAGTGACGTGCAGTTTCGTGGTCACTTGGAAGAGAAGGCCAAATTGGCCTCTAAAAAGCTTGGCGTGCTCAGCAGAGCGGGACAGTATTTCATGCCGGCACACCGCCTGCAACTTTACAAGGCGCAGGTTCGGCCGCACATGGAATACTGTTCCCATCTCTGGGCTGGGGCTCCCCAGTACCAGCTCCTTCCACTTGACTGCATCCAGCGCAGAGCGGCTCGAATCGTCGACGACCGAGTGCTTTCCGATCGGGTCGATTCACTGGCATTGCGAAGAGATGTTGCATCCCTTTGCATTTTCTTTCGCATTTACTCTTTTTCCCGATTAATCCCAGCCGCCAAATTTCGTGCCGTTTCGCCATCCACACCATCTGGATGCTTGGCGGTCCACCACTGTACGTTTCAAAAGGAGTTTTCTTCCGCGTACAACCTCTCTGTGGAATAGTTTACCACCGGCGATTTTTCCGGACCGATACGGCCTGGAGACCTTCAAGAAAAGAGCTTACTCCTTTCTAAAGGGCCGGCAACGCACCTGCAATTCCCCTGGTGTTGCGGTTGATCATGGGCGGCGGTAATCACTTAAAATCAGGTGAGCCGCATGCTCGTTTGCCCCCTCTTCTATAAAAAAAAAGTATGATTGCTCTCAATATTCTTAAATCTCTCGTGGTGGTGCTAAAAATTTCTACCAGACACGACCACTGGAATATAGTTATAAATTAGTTCTATTTGGTAAGAAAATAAATATATATTTTCTCACTTGTCTTACTAGTTAATTAACTCGAAATAATTTTGTTTATACAATTAAAGGTTAGACATTTTTCTGGAATTTCCACAGTGTAATTTTCTTTATTTTTTCTCTAAAATTTTTTAAATAGTTAGCAATTTAACAAAAGTTTTATTTACTTCGAATATAAAATGGAACACGCAGACATTTATTTTACTTTTCATATGAAATTTATGTAATGAGTTCGATATTTGAAAGTCTACAATTCGTTTAAAAACGATTTTTGTGAGAGTATATATGAAATTTACTTCAGTAAACTTTTTCGTCGATAAAATCGAACTAGCAATTAAGCACCAAGAGGAAGTTGATTGCAAGCAAAGAGTTTATAACTAGTCACACATTTCAATTTTTTTTAAATACACACAAGGTAAGTAATAAAAATAAGTGGCTGGAATTATGACTGTATTGGCGGTGTAAGAATATCCACTATCCCATGTCATCCCGTAGGGGCCGTAAGAGGCGACAGAGGAAACAAAACAGAAGATAGGGAGCAGTGTCTTCCTAATAATAACTATAAATTTTGCCGCCGCCGCCATTTGCTGGCACACACATATTTTTTTTTTTTGAGAAAGAAATAAATTGCGTTGCGGCCAGTAATAATAAGCATTATATCTATATTGACCAAAGATATGTGTCAAAGATGCTCACGTCTGGTGCTGCGGTAGTCTATCCACTTGCCAACCGTGACTATTAAAGCAAATCCTCTTCTTCTATAATCAAATAAAGCAAATCTTATCATATTAAAAAGTTTGTAAGTGTTCCATATACAGTTTGCTCACCATATTTACCTTCAAAACTGTGCACGTGGTAAACTAGATAGAAAATTGCAATTAACAATTGCACTACTGCAATATTTACACTTGAGTGAGCACTCCACCTGAGCTCCGCGTAAAATAAGGAAGTGAAAACTTTCCTTCAGGCTCCCAAAATAAGTAAAAACTAACGTGATATACACGGGGAGTTTTATATTTTTCTCTTTCATTTTCAGAAGAAATGTGAAAATATCAATGAGTCGAGGGTTGAAAGACAAAACGAAAAATTTGTCGTTGAATTTTTTTTTCGTTTATTTGGGAATGTCTCGCGGTAATAAGAGACGATGCTACGTCACGTCGCAAAGCAACATTCCATCTCATTTTTATTTACTAGTGTTCATTATTATATTTTTTATGTTTGTGTATTTCTCTTTCAAATTCACATTAATATATAAAATACAGATTAAAATTATAATCTAATTTACAAAATATTAAATAAACTCCTTTTGTCTTGCTTATACAAGACAAAAGGAGTCTACACACTACACACTATTGAAGAAAGGAACATTTGAAATCACAAAATTTACACAGATTATACATATGTTTGTATTTTATTTTACTCTTATACATTTGATTTACTCAGTTTACTCTAATACATTGGTTTGACTGTCACGTTGGTCTAGTGGTCTTGATAGGTTCGAAATCCAGGTTGAGTTTTTCTGGCGGAAAATTCTCGGCAGCGGCTTGGGTTGCTTCTAAGAATTTCTGCTTACTTCGGAGTCAGAAAGTTGGCGGTGTCGAATCTAAGAATATGTGAGTGAGAGAATGAAGAGTGCACTTGTGCTTGCGCATACACTCGGGTACTATAGTCTTGTCCTGTGCACATGCTTGCTTTAGTAGTATTTTTTAATTTTTATTTGTTATTAGTAAGACGCTGCTGCACATCTCCTGGTTAGTGTAAATCTCTTGGAGATCGATAAAAGGCAATATATTGTAGCGCTTGCCTTAAAATAAAGCTTCCAAACCAGGGAACAGCCTAGCGGATGTTGTCGTAGACACCTACATCTCTCTCGATTAAGATTGAAAATTGAAATGCGTTGTCACCCCTGAGAACTAAGATAGAACGCCTAGTTCCCAGTGAAGTAGGTCTCCGATCCTCTACACTTACAATTCCAAATCCTCTCTGGTCCCATTTGTTTGCTGCAATATTACGTTTTAATGTGACTCTACAACGTAAAAATAAAATAGCTTTGAAAAACGAACATTCGCGCCGAAACTATTACGTTAATATCCTCTTCCCCCTAATGAGATGTTGTGAGATATGGCTCGACCACCTCACTCCAGCCTCACTTGAGATTTTTCAAATTGCGTATTTTTAGTGTAATGACACATTAATCTGTTCTTGGTTGCGTTGGGTTTTTCACAACTTTTAAAACAATTTGCTTAAAGTAAAAAAAAACTTTCACTAACTTTAAATAAAATATGACTTAATTCTAAATAATAATATTTATCGTAGTTATGCCAACTCCACAAATTATATAAAAATTAATTAAGCAAATTATGTTTTTTTAATATGATATTTGCCGAGACACTCCGAGGTTCAACCCCTCATCATTACAGCCCTTCGTAAGTACACTGCTGAACATCGACCTCCCCAAGGAATGCCACAAAACAAGTTACTGACCACCTGCATCCATTGACTTCCTGCATGTCTTACCAGGTCGTCACTCCATGTAGAGAGGAGCCGCCCTACACTCGAGAAGCTTTCTTCTCCATCGATTGTCGGTTCTTCGAGCTATAAGGCCGGCCTATGGCCACTTCAGCTTACGAATCCGTTGGGCTATATCTGTCTAAATACTCTCAGTTTCATTAAAATAGTCAGTTCATATTTTTTTCACACTTAGGGAGGGATTTTTCTTTAAATTTATATAAGACAACCCCTGAAGTACTGCTTATTTATTTAAAAAAAGATTAACTTAAATTGGTTTAGTCGTGTCCAAGAAATCGGGAAACTCATAAAAACGTACAAGTTGCTTACCTTCTATTTGTAAAACACAGTTAAAAACAGATTATTTATTCCGTCACTTGTATTTCATATTTGCACTGAAATTAAATACATATTTGCGAAGTGTAATTAATGTTTCTACATTTATTTCCGTCGTGTTCCAACTGAAATGAAGCTCCTTTTTTTAGGAAACTGTAATTACCAGGAGGAAATATAAAAGGAAAATAATTAATAGCGAAGGATTTTTTAAAAGCGGATACTAACGACCGACTTCGAAATGAAGCATCGTTTATAATACTAATTTGTTTTAGATAAAAGTTAGGCTAACAAACGAACACACAGCCCGCCTGATGGTAAGTAGGCGTTGTGGCCCATAGACACCTTCATCTGTCCTCGATTAAATTTTATTACATTTTTATGGAAGTAGTACCCAACGAAAACGTAGCCCACCTGATAGTAAGTAGGTACTATGGATACTGCGCAACGCACCTACATCTATTCTCCACTAAATATAACATTTTCATACTACTTGTAACCATGTATGTTGGTACAACCCAACTGATGGTAGGTGGACACTGTGAAAATGGTCTAAGAGCTGGCTACATAAAAAATGTCCGCATCAGGTACACGGTTCGTTTTTAATAAAAAATAATCCTTGATAAATCCGAACATAAATTTGCCTGGTTGCCATCGCGAAGCTAGTGCATAAAGCAAGCGTGTCGTTAAACTTGACAAATTTAGGGGCGAAAATATTTATAAGCTCTATATAAGATTGAATTCTAATTGCGATATAATCTTTCATTTATACTGAATAAATGAGGAAAAATATTGGCAGACAGTTTGCTAGGGGCTTACTTACTAAGGGGGTGTTAGTAAAAATCACTAAGTAGATGAATTTAAATTATTTTAATGTTAATATTCAAATATAAAGCAAATAATTTAGCAAATTGCAGACGGAGAAGTGGGGGGCTCAAACCGAGACAGACGATTTTTGTCTTTATTAATAGTTTCGTTTATGTATTGTATAATATCACTATTTATTCTGTGCCCAATATCACGGGCGTCGAGTGCGATTAAAAATCTTGAATTAACCAGTTTCTTCAAATCGTCTGCCACAGTTCAACCCACTGATCGTAGGTGCACTGGATATTTCGGAAAACACCCATATCCCACATTTTTATTACATTTATATAGAAGTTGTGATAAACGGTCACAGCGCACCTGATGTTAAGTGGATACTGTGGTAAACACATAATTCTACCTTACACTAAAAGTCTAACCCCTTGGGGCTGAGATAGATGTAACGTCATCAGCGAAATGATATTTGTTAATCGTCACTCGCTGTTAGAAATACAGCTCCATTATGCTACTATTTCATGGTGATATTCTGTGTTGCTAATGTACAGTGATTGCTTAAGAGACTCCGCTACCCAATATCACCAGTGGGTGCCGTAACAAGCGGCGAAGGGAGAAGGACAACTCCAGATGAAAAATTAAAAGATAATTAGAGATTCAAAACAATACGAAACTACCGTTGACAACCAAAATTTCTGTTCAAACGCGGTCCATCTGCAATCGAGCCGGATCATTTGGAGGAAATACCCTCGAACGTAACAATTATTCATGCGTTTAATAGATTTCGATGTGCCAGAGGGTTGAATAATTTCGAGAGAAATGGAATTCTTTAATATTATATTTTGAACGTTTCCCAAACGGAAAGAGAATTGACTTTTATTCATCAGATTATCCGACTGGCATATCCAGGGCTAAAATCCCAGCCAGGTAACCTCTGGCCCAACCAACAACTTAGTCTTCTTTTTTTATATAGAAGAGGGGGCAAACTAGCATGCGGCTCACCTGATGGTTAGTGACTATCGCCGCCCATGAACAACCGCAAAACCAAGGGAACGGCAGATGCGTTGCCGGCCTTTTAGAAAGGAGTAAGCTCTTTTCTTGAAGGCACCTAAGTCGTATTGGTCCGGAAAAGTCGCCGGTGGTAAACAATTCCACAGAGAAGTTATACGATGAAGAAAACTCCTAGTAAAACGTACAGTAGTGGACCGCCAAGTATCCAGATGTTGAGGATAGTATCGGGAATTTTGACGCGATATGCGTTTGTGAAAAGCGGCTGGAACTAATCCGAACAATTCCTCAGAACACTCTCCATGGTAGATACGATAGAAAACGCAAAGGGATGCAACATATCTACGCAGCGCTAGTAAATCGAGTCGAGCTCTTATCCCTTTTCTCATTCACCGATACGACAGTGGGGTAATGTCCACTTTTATTGAGTTTATAAACAAATATCGATATTGCGATTGCCAAACGTGGTAATTAAGGCAAAATGCTCTTAAAAATGAAGTTATTAATGGCGGAGGCCAGTGTTCAGCAGTGGATTTTTGGGTGGCTGTAATGGTTAACTGGGATCTTGACGCGTTCATTTTTTTCAACCTATAGCCAAAAGGAATATTGGTATGGGCAAGCCTATAATCGAGTATAATCCAAAACCTCTTTGCTATTTGGGTTTTAAGTTTATTCTATTAGCTCATTTCTAAATCTGGTATCGCCAATCTTCGACATAATCTTATTTGGTGCCTCTCTCTTCCACACCGGCTGTCGCGTTCGTATCCACAATCATCATTCATGCGAAGCTTAGGGGAGTACGTATTCTATCTAAATGGGGTAAAATTTAGCAAAAATAAACATGGTCGACACATGTTTATTTTTAAGGGTCATTTCATCTCCAAACGTCCCCAAGTACAATTTATTTGAAGTTAAACGAAGTCCTGTATACTCATTAGTTTAATATTATCTAGAATGAATGACAATTTACAAAAAATAATTCTAATATAGCTTTTTTACGTAGAGGAGTTACACTGCGCTAAGAATATTTTAGCTCAAGTGGGAAAGGATCACACTCAAACAGAATACCAGCGTCAAATATCTCAAAGCTGCTTTTTTCGTATGCTGAGTGTAAAGAACCAAAGACTTCTCCTTTTATTGGAAACGTGGCATTCCAACTTAGTCCTCAAGGGGTGACAACGCATTATGCATTTTGATTCTTAATTGAGGATTGATGTAGATGTCTTTCCATTAGGTTCACTGTGTGCTTGTTTGTTACCCTTATCGTATGAAGAATTAGAACTATGCCGCAGTAAGAATGAATCGGTGACGGATGACGCTCTTCCAAACTATCGTGAAATAGCAGCATCAGCATCAGCGTTTACGTGAGTGTTGGGAGACGGCGATGACAACATCTATTTATCAATTCTTAATCTATTGTATATGTAAATGTTTACTGACCACAGCATCCACCTTTGTAGGCCCCGCCAACCAACAACCGCAGTTTTTATTATTATTAACTTGTTACCAGAATATGCTGCTACCAATTTACTGTTCCAATAAGGACGACAAACGGGCACACAGTCCACTTCATGATAAGTGGATACTGTAGCCCATAGATATCTACATCTATCCTCGATTAAGAATAAAAAGTCATTAAAGATGCGTTGTCACCCCTGAGTATTAAAAATACCTAGTTAGATTTCAGTAAAAGGCTCTCCAGTTCTCTACACTCACCATACGAAACACAGCATCATTCAGATGTTTTATACCGTTATTTCTTCGCTGTCGCCTCTTATTTCACACACGGGATAACTTGGCGTAATAAATTACGTCACAGAGTACAGTAATAGACATCACATAAAATAGTTAAAATTAAAATTAAGGGTTAAAGTTTTTAAAAAAAGACAATGTCAAACTTACTTTAATAGTTGTTTACTTCGTTTGTGTGTTTAGAAGAAAAGTTTCACGTGAGACGACGTACCCCACGTTCACTTACCTTTGAAGTTTCATGCTTTTGAAGGCTTTCATGCGGATGAATAGTAAACGGTTTGCTTAAATATGAATAACTGGAAATACTATTTTAATGTCGGAAAATCACTGAACAAATATTGCCTACTACAACAGTTCACTTTTTTACCACAAGTTCAAAGAACATTGATTCTTATTTTATTTTCTCCCTCCATAACTCGAACATTACTGGTACTTCAGAAAGAAGAAAGTGAACGTAACTGTTGCTATTATTTATCTCATAGAATCAGGCGTTCCCATCAAAAATACACTGCTGAACATAGAGGCCACCCCATGGATTGCCTCGTATGATGGAGGTCTGCCACAGTTGCCAAGCGTAGCAGATGGATTGACTATCTATTTTTTTATTATTATTGAGTTATTATCAGGAAAATACATTTGTAACAGGAATTATCGACTCAACCGGAGAAAGATCACGGTCTCACAGAATACCAGCGTGAAATAGTAGCTTATTGCTGCTGTGTTTTGTATGGTGAGTGTAGAGAACCAGATACCCGATGTACTGTAAACGAGACGTTACATCTTAGTAATCAAGGGAAATGCATCTGTATATCGATTCTTTATTAAAGATTGATGTAGATGTCTATGGCCACAGAATCCACTTAGCGTCAGGTGAACTGTGCGCACGTTTCAGTGGTTGTTTCAGGTTTACTCTGTCGCCTCTTACGACCCCCGCGGCGTGGTGAGTGAGTTCACAGTGAACAGTGAGTTTGTGTATTGTGCTTTGATTACTGATGAGTCTATTAAAACGAAGCATTCTCAGGTTAAATGACATATCACCTTCACTTGAAGAAACCCCGTTTCGTGGCGAAACACATATGTGGTGACGGGGTAGAGCACGCTGTTGAGAAGTGAGGTGCTCTTCAAACTAAGTAAGACACATCATTTTATTTTATTACACGCATCATAGCTTATTAATATTTAACATGTTTAATATAATGGATTTCCGCAA
This sequence comes from Parnassius smintheus behrii, assembly GCA_036936625.1. Taxonomy (NCBI): domain Eukaryota; kingdom Metazoa; phylum Arthropoda; class Insecta; order Lepidoptera; family Papilionidae; genus Parnassius; species Parnassius smintheus. Next base: position 47,255,527 of record JAUPFT010000013.1, read on the forward strand.
AGTAACGCCTTATTCAATTATTTGTTTATTTTAATGCAAATCATCAAAAATTATAATAAAAACCTTGCGATAAGACACGGCGAAAGAAACTCCTTAGATTTTCCTCTTGTCAGGGAAACCTCATTTCATAATGGTAGCAGATTTATAAATATGAATGATAAGTAATAGAATCAGGCGTTACTTGCGAAAGTCCATTATATTAAAGTTGGTAAGATTTTCTTCGCCCACATCCGCTCAGTGAAATAATAGGATGTGTCTTACCTAGTTTGAAAAGCACCTCCCTTCCTCTCTCAATTGCGTGCGCTATCCCCATCACCGACTCCCACCCAGGTCCTACCTGAGGATGCCTCGTGTAGAGGCAAAAGACGTGTCGTTTTATCGTCGTCGTTTTATACACGTGATGTGTCCTTCCTATACTAGGGATGTTGGGATTAATGATGACAGGGATAATGCACGCAATTGAGCCAGGGTGGGAACTGCTCTTCAAACTAGGTGAGATACATCATTTTATTTCTTTGAGCGGATTATGGCGAAGTTATTCTTATAAACTTTAAAACATAGATGATATATGACAAATAAAATTTCAGTTTCTTCCGTCGCAAAATAAAAATATTTTATTTTACTACCTTCTTTATAGCTTTACAGATATTATTCCTTTATAGGTATACCTCAAAACCTTACAACAAATTGTACAACCAGTGCGTGTGGCCAGTGATGACATATGAATCTGAGACGTAGTCCTTCACTGCTGGTAGTATGAAGACGCTCAAGGTAGCTCAGTTAGCTTTGGAGAGGGCTATGTTGGGGGTTTCTCTGTGTGACAAACTTATGAATGAGGATATTCGCAGTACAACCAGATTACCGACATAGCTCAATGGATTAGTAAGCTGAAGTGGCATTAGGCCGGCCATATAGCTCGAAGATCCAACAACCGATCGGGAAAAATAATCTCGAGTAGCAGTTTCGTAATGCTAGGCGTGGTGTAGGGCGATCCCCCACTAAATTGAATGACTACCCGGTAAAGCATGTAGGAAATTGATAGATGCAGGTCAGGCTCAGGACCGTGCGTTGTACCATTCCTTAGGGAAGGCCTATGTTCAGTAGTGGAGACTTGTGAAGGCCTGTAATGATTTCCCTCCACTCATATCGAAGTTCATCACGTAGAGGAACTCCAAATACAGCCCTCTTAATATTTTATTTACGAAATATAAATTCAGCCACGTGTTAACACGCCAGAAGCGGAAGAATTTAATCTATCAATTTAAACTCATTGCAAAACGCACGTCAGGAGCAGCGGCTGCAAGGAATTAAGAAACTTAATTACGTTTAATACTTAATTTTTGCATAACTCCAAAAATAAAGGATTCGAACAACTTGTTTGTGTTTAGTGTTAAACTAGATACCCGCCACGGCTTCGTCTGGGTGGGATCTATTAAAAGTGACGTCATTTAAAAAATCGTTAATATTTTCGGTTACAATTTAGTCTAGATCACTCCTGACACTGCTCTCCATCTGTTTGCGAAGTTTTATAAAAATCAGCTCAGCCATTCCGAAGATTAGCCTAGACAAACAAACAGACAGACAAACAAATTTTTTAATGGCAGATTGGCATGCAAATAACCCTCTCAGTTCATATAAGGCAGTTATTTTGATATTACAGTTATACCTATTGTTCACGCGCATAACGCGTGGTAGTTAGGATTTCAGTTTAAATAAAAAAATCTTCGTCTTCATAATAAATAACTATAATAGAAAATATTTACAGGAAAAAAATACATTCTCTCTTTTCTGAATACTCATGACATCTGTCTTTCTTATTCTTTTTTTTTTTATAGGATAGGGTGACAAACGAGCACACATTCCACCCGATGGTAAGTGGTTGCTGTGGCCCATAGACATCTACATCTATCCTCGATTATGAATCAAAATGCAGATGCGCTGTCACCCGTGAGGACTAAGATGGAATGCCTCGTTTCCAGTAAAAAGGGTCTCCGATTCTCTACACTCACCATACGAAATACAGCAGCATTAAGCTACTATTTCACGCTGGTATTCTGTGAGAGCGTGGTCCTTCCCCGGTCGACATATATTCATTTACAATTATTTAAAAACTAAAATAAAACAAAGCATACAAAAATCGATGAACACCTACACTTCAATTTTAATTTTATTTTTTCATTTAAGATATTCAAAGACCATTTATTTTGTAATATTACGATTTCTTTAAAAAATCCCCATGTTTTTATGTAAATATAACCCTTAACCACTCCTAGCATTAATTTCTATCCGTGTGTAAATTTCTATCACAATCAGCTCAGCCATTCTGAAGATTAACCTAAACAAACAGACAGACAGACAAACAAAAAAATTAAAATGCTTACTGACGTCATCAGGCAGTTATTTTGACATTATAGACGGACACTTCAGTTCTATTTTAATGAATAGACACCACTGCGGGAAACATTTGAGGTGTAGACGTGAACAAACCAACTAACAACCTAGGTTCAGTTGTTTATAACCACAAACTTAAGACTGCAAGATGAGTCGATCTCAAGTGTCCGTTAGCGCATCGCGGCGTCACTCCTTATTTCCCACGAGACGACTCACAGCGTCTGCAAACGACCGCAATCTACAGATTCTTCACAGATTTCATCTTATGTTTGTATAACTTTGTGTGTATTTTCATTTCTGATATTTTCACCAACAACGTGCAAAGCGGAAAGTAGGAATTCAAAAACTGTTAGGTTACATAGTAATTCTTACATAAAATGATATATAGTATATGCATATAAGTAAACAAATTAGTAAGCTGAACTAGAAATGGGCTAGCCATGAAGCTCGAAGAACTGAAAACCGGTGGCGAACAAATGTTCTCCAGTGGCAACATCCGGCAAGCGAAGGTAGTGCGGCCGCCCACTAGCTGGAGTGACTTCCTGATAAGACATGCAGAAAGTCGATAGATGCAGGTGGCTCAGTACCGTGTGGTATTCTTGTGGTATTCCTCGGGCGAGGTCTATATTCAACAGTGGATCTGTGGAGGGCTGTAATGACGATGATGATGATGCATATATACAATGACTTTTTAAAGGATATGTTAAATCTTAGAAATGTTACAGAATATATGTGTATAGTTATTGAACACTAAGTCCGCTGCGCCCGAAATTGCCTACTGTTCGTAAGCAATTGCTGATAATGTGGAAGTGTTGGAATCCCACATCAAGCCTACAATCAGTTATTGGGTTCTTCTGTCAAGTAATAATATTATTTTATATTTATTTAGCGATAAAAATTACATATCATAAAAGAATATTTTATTAAGTATAAAATATGCCCCGGGTAAGGATCGAACTCACGACCTTAAGACTATGAGACTTACGCGCTGCCTCCTACGCTATCGAGGCTCGATGCTTTATTGTAAAAACAGAGGAAATTATAGACATTTGACTTTTCTATTTAAAGAAATAACAGGTCATTGATTAATACTATTTCTACGGATTTTATTGTGTTTAATTTACTTGTTGATTCGGATTTCGGATACTTTACAGCACACCCGAAACGTCGAAAATTCAAAACATGTAAAATAAACGCAATAAAATTCGTAACAATAGTTTTGTTCAATTTGTAGTATTCGCATAAATTTTATAAATCATTAATTGCAGGACAGTTGTTTCGAGCAATTAAGGTGCACATCATCATCATCATTACAGCCCTTTACAAGTCCACTGATGAACATAGGCCTCCCCCAAGTAATGCCACAAAGCACGGTCCTGAGCCACCTGCATCCATCGACTTCCTGCATATCTTACCAGGTCGTCACTCCATCTAGTGGGGGGTCGCCTTACGCTACGCCTACCGGTACGAGGCTGCCACTCGAGAACCTTTCTTCCCCATCGGTTATCGGTTCTTCGAGCTATATGGCCGGCCCATTGCCACTTCAGCTTACCAATCAGTTGGGCTATGTCGGTCACTATGCTCAATGACCTCAATGGTGTCTCCCAACGGATATGTCTTAAGATGAACATGGACAAAACAAAGATCATGTTTAATGTCCTTGTCACACCTATGCCGGTAGTTGTTGGGAGCACTATGCTCGAAGTTGTTGACGAGTACGTTTACCTGGGACAAATAGTCCGACTAGGTAAGTCCAACTTCGACCGAGAGGTCAATCGACGGATTCAACTCGGCTGGGCAGCGTTCGGGAAATTACGACACATCTTCTCGTCAGGTATACCTCATCTGAAAACTAAAGTGTACAACCAGTGCGTGTTGCCAGTGATGACTTACGGATCTGAGACGTGATCCTTCACTGCTGGCCGTATGAGGACGCTTAAGGTCGCTCAGCGAGCTATGGAGAGGGCTCAATCTCTGAAAACTTAAGGTGCACAACATGGTTTAATCAAAAGTCGACTCTCTTCCCAATTTTTTCGATTCTGTGGCTCATAGTGATTGTATTTTTTCTAAGGTAATACACACAGTGCATTCAATGGTATAAGTGGATGATGTGGCATGTGTCTACACCAGTTCTCGACTAAAAGCCATAACTTTAAAAAAATAAAAAAATAATAATAATGTAAGCGACAAATAGTTAAAAACTATCTTCCTAAATTAAGAAATAATTTGTTGTTTTGTATAATTTGGGTACTTTTAACTACGTAAGTAAAACTGATAACCTTACTCCTGGTCCCCAAGATACAGGCTATGCCTAGTTTGGGTCCCGGCAGTAACTTTTTTATATGTAATAAGAATTTATATGTAATAAGTATTTAATGTAATATAATATAAGTTAAAATTAATTTAATATTACTTACTTTTTTCCAATTTCAGGTGTGTAGTTCTAGTTCTAGGAATAAATGATTTTTTATTTATTATTTTATTTTATTTTTTTAGTTATTTACTTCACGTATTATGCCAGTATTTTTGTTTTTTTTATAGAATAAGACTGCAAAAGAGCACACGGTCTACCTGATTGTAAGTGAATGCTGTGGCCCATAAACATTTACATCTTCTGTGACTCATAGACATCTACATTATCTTTAGTTAAATGCTTCGTTTCTAGTAAAAAGGGTCTCCGGTTCTCTACACTCACCATACGAAACATAGCAGCATTAAGCTGGTATTCTGTGAGAGCGTGGTCCTACCCCGGTCGAGCCGACCCAATCGCGCTGCAACCACAATATAGCAACACCCCTATTTTTAGGAATTTTCATCATTACGGTCCGTTACGCGAGCAACTCAGGTTAAATCCTGGCCGTTACCAATGAAATTGTTATTTGCAATTTTACGTGCTGATTTACCACGAGCTTGGCGGTGAAGCCAAACATCGTGAGGAAACCTACACGTCTGAGAAATAAGAAAAAAAAATTCGAAGACATGTGAAGTTCACCAATACGAATTGGGGCAGCGCGGCGAACACTACCTAAAACCTTAAGGCCTGTGCCCAGCAACTGGGACGTATACATAGGCTGTAACTTTAACAGTCCTTTACAAGTCCACTGCTGAACGTAGGCCGTCTGCAAGGAAGGTCACAAAGCACGTTCTGCATCCATCGATTTCCTGCATGTCATACCAGGTCGTCACTTCATCACTTCACTCACTTCACTTCACTTTAAAACCTTTCTTCCCCATCGATATCGATTCTTCAAGCCATATGGCTAGCTCATGCCACTTTAGCTTACTCATCAGTTTTCACAAATACTAATCCAAATCATTTACATCATTCGGCACGTTACACATAACCGGATCGTAGCTTTTTCACAACATTATAATGGATAAAAAAGTGTTCACTAATTTCCCAAGCGGCGGTTGCAAACTGCAAATGACCGCAATAAACTACCTTATCCTATTTATTACTGAGCATGTTAGCGGGAATATACGTTTAAATGTGGCATTAAACATACAGTTTTGATGACGATGCTCCAATAGCGTTTTGAAAAACTAAATGAGACTTAGCTGTTTTGCTGACCAAAAAGACAGTTTTACCCTGCAACAGTAGGCAATTAAGTTTCGCACAGCGCGAGAGTTATCCTACTATTCTGTTTTTACTATGACCTCGGCAGCTAAAACACTAATAACTCAGGTTATTTTTGACTTTCATTTTAATTTTACGGCTTTCACAATTTCTATTACTGAGCTGTGTAGATACACTGCGAAACAGACGTCATGATATTAAAGAAAGACTCCTTCTGCCCAGAAATCCGCCTGGGCTAGTGCCACCTCCTCACCTATTCCTTCCGTCAAGAAAAATTGCTTGCACTACTGAGTTCTGGATTGAGTTGTTTAGGGAGCCAGTATAATAAAGCAGGCAGCTTCGTCCTCAGAGGTGGCAACCTTCTTTGTTTGAAGTTGGGTGCAGGCGTCCATACACCGCAGTTGCCATCAACCATCAGGTGGACCGTGTGCTCGCAAAACTTTTTAGTAGTCTTTCTCTATGATATACTTGGAATTTTATATCAGTACCTTAACTAGTTTAGTTTATTTTATCAAAATTATGCATTTCATGTAAACGTTTTTGGGCCTTCCTTGGCTGATTTCTTTTATAATTAGTATGTACATAAAATATTTTCGCTACAAATAAAAATAATGTTTAAAATAGCGAACATTTTGAGTACATTTATTGTAATTAATTTGCGACCAAATAATTGCTCTCAATATTCTTAAATATCGCGTGGTTGTGCTAAAAATTTTCTACCAGACATGTCATGTACTTATAAATTAGTTCTACTTGGTAAGAAAATAAAAATAAAATTTCTCAGTAGTCTCACCAGTGAGTTTACTGGGAATACTCAAAAATTATTAGGTTTATACAATTAAAGCTTTGACATTTTTCCAGAATTTTCTCTCTTTTTCACATTCTTTTTTCTCTGAAATTTATTTTAATAATTTGCAACTTAACAAATTTTTGGTTTATTTCGAATATATAAATGGAACACGCACACATTTACTTTACTATTAATTTGAAATTTATGTAATGAGTTCGATATTTTAAAGACTACAATTGGTTTAAAAACGATTTTTATGTGAGTATATATGAAATTTACTTCGGTAAACATTTTCGTCAATAAAATCGAACTAGCAATTAAGCACCAATAGGAAGTTGATTGCAAGCAAAGAGTTTATAACTAGTCCGTTTAATAGCTACCGCAGGCCAGTTTGCTGATACACGCATTTAATTTTTTTTAAATAGAAAGAATTAAAGTAATAAAAATGAGTGGCCAGCATTATGACCGTATTGACCGCGTAGAGGCGGTGTAAGAATATCCACTGCCCAATATCATCCCGTCCCATATCACCCGAGCCGTAGTAGCTCAGTGGTTAACGCTCTCTGTAAATATAACAGAACGCGAGTAACCCGGGTTCGACCCCGCCGGCACCAATGAAATTGTTAATTGCAATGTTAAGTGCTGATTTACCACGTGCTCGGCGGTGAAGGAAAACATCGTGAGGAAACTTGCATGTCTGAGAAATAAGAAAAAAAAATTTCGAAGACATGTGAAGTTCGTCAACACCCATTTGGGCAGCGCGGCGGACACTTCCTTGCCCTAAACCCTCTCAGAAATGAGGGGAGACCTGAGCCCAGCAATGGGACGTACTTTTATATCATTCCGTAGGTGCCGTAAGAGGCGACAGAGGAAAAAAAAACGGAAGATGGGGAGCAGTGTCTTCCTAATAATAACTACATATTTTGCCGCCGCCGATTTACTGGCACATTTAAATTATCGTTATTTTAAGAAAGAAAATAATTGCGTTGCGGTCAGTAACAATAAGCATTGTAACTGTATTGACCACAGAAATCTAAATTTAGATTTCTATGGTATTGAACGTGTATCAAAGAAATGTGTCGAAGATGTTCACGTCTGGTGCTGCGGTAGTATATCCACCAGCCAACCGTGACCACTTAAGCTAATCCTCTTCTTCTATAATCAAATACAGTAAATCTTATTACATAAAAAATTTGTAAGTATTCCGTATACAGTTTGCTCACCATATTTACCTTCACAACTGAGCACGTGGTAAACTAGATAGAAAATTGCAATTAACAATTGCACTACTGCAATATTTACAGTGAGCACTTCGCCTCAGTGGCAGTGTAAAAAAGGAAGTGAACATTTTACTATGGGCTCCCAAAATAAGTAAAAACTAGCATGATATACACGGAGAGTTTTTTACATTTTTTCTTTCAAGAAATGTGAAAATATCAAAGAGTCGAGGGTTGAAAGGCAAAACGAAAAATTTGCCGTCGTCCGCAAAACCTCGTCCTGTGTTTGAGCTGAGTTTTATTTCGTTGATTTGGGAATTTCTGCTGGTAATAAGACACGCAAAGCAACTTTTCATCTTCAAAAGCTGTGAAAGTATAAGTGATTTTATGTTAGCTGATACATTAGTATTTACTAGTGTTCGCCTAGAAGTCGAAATTGGACTGTAATTCATTAAATTTTTATGTTTGTGTGTTTCACTTTCAAATGCACATTAATATATAAAATACAGATTAAAATTATAATCTAATTTACAAAATATTAAATAAACTCTTTTTGTCTTGCTTATACACTCTACACACTATTGAAGAAAGGAACATTTGAAATCACAAAATTTACACAGATTATACATATGTGTGTACTTACTCTTATACATTTGCTTTACTTAGTTTACTCTAATACATTGGTTTGACTGTCACGTTGGTCTAGTGGTCTTGATAGGTTCGAATCCCAGGTCGGGTCAAAACCAATTATTGAGTTTTTCTGACGAAAAATTCTCAGCAGCAGCTCGGGTTGCTTCTAAGAATTTCTGCTTACTTCGGAGTCAGAAAGTTGGCGGTGTTACACCCCCGTGTCTCGGAAAACGCGCGCCTGATGTCGAATCTGCGAATATGAGAGTGAGAGAATAAAGAGTGCACATGTGCTTGCGCATACACTTGGGTACTATAGTCTTGTCCTGTGCACACGGCTGGTCTCCGTTGAGACTTGCTTTAGTAGTATTTTTTCATTTTTATTTGTTATTAGTAAGACACTGCTGCCCATCTCTTGGGTAGTGTCCCTCTGTCACATCTTACGACATCCCGCAGGAATCGAACATTCGCGCCAAAACTATGACGCTTTTATCCACGTATGTCATAGAGAAGGACCACTAAAAATTTTTGCGAGCACACAGTCCACCTGGTGGTTGAACGCAACTGCAGTCTATGGACGCCTGCACCGAACTTAAACAAAGAAGGTTGCCACCTCTGAGGACGGAGCTGGGATGCCTCACTGCTTTATTATACTGGCTCTCTATACAACTCAATCCAGAACTCAGTAGTGCAAGCAATTTTGCTTGACGGCAGGAATGGGTAAGAAAGTGGCACTAGCGCAGGAGGATTTCTGGGTAGAGGGAGTTTTTCTTTAATATCATAACATCTGCTTCGCTGTGTATCTACACAGCGCAGTAATAGAAATTGTGAAAGACGTAAAATTAAAATGAAAGCCACAAATAACCTGAGTTATTAGTGTTTTAGCTGCCGACGTCATAGTGAAAACAGAATAGTAGGATAATCTCCAGCGCCCTGCGGAACTTAAATGCCTACTGTTGCAGGATTGTCACCGTCTTTTTGTCCAACAACTAAGTCTCATTTAGTTTTTCAGAACGCTATTGGAGCATCCTCATCAAAACCGTATCCTTAATGACACATTTAAACGTATATTCCGGCTAACATGCTCAGTAGTTAATACGGCAAGGTAGTTTATTGCGGTCATTTGCAGTTGCCGCGAACTGCCGCTTGGGAAATTAGTGAACACTTTTTATATCTTTTATAAAATGTTGTGTAGAAGCTACGATCAGGTTATGTGTAACGTGCCCAATGCTGTGAAAATTATAATCTGGATTAGTATTTCTAGAAACTGATAATTAAGCTTAAGTGGCAATGGGCTGGCCATATAGCTTGAAGAATCGACATCGATGGGAAAGAGAGGTTCTCGAGTAGCAGCCTCGTAGGTAGGTACTGGTAGACGAAGTGTAGGCCGTAGCAATCACTAGATGGAGTGACGACCTGGTAAGACATTCAGGAAGTCGATGGATGCAGACCGTGCTTTGTAGCATTCCCTGCGGAAGGCCTACGTCCAGCAGTGGACTTGTAAAGGACTGTATAGATGACAATTTTTGAAAATACGGGTGACAAACTGAGTGAATACCTGATTTTATGATTTTTGATCGGGAACTGACGTAGCTACGTGTCATATCGTCAACTATTACCTGTTTTTAATGATTTCTTATATTTATGCGAATACTACATACACGTTGAATAAAACTATTTTTACGGATTTTATCGCGTTTAATTTACATGTTCTGAATTCCTGTCTATTTGGGTGTGCTGTAAAGTATTCGAAATCTGAATTAACAAGTAAATTAAACGCGATAAAATCCATAGAAATAGTTTTATTCAATTATCTATTATTTCTTTATATAGCAAAGTCAAATTTCTATTATATCCTCTGTTTTGGTAGTAATTAATCGAGTCTCGGTAGCGCAGTAGGCAGCGCGTAAGTCTCATATTCTTAAGGTCGCGAGTTCCATCGTCACCCGGGGCATATTTTATATTTAATAAAATATTTTTTACGATTTGTAATTGTTTGCCGCTAAAAGACAATATAATGCTAAAAAAAACTCTTACTACATTACTACATAACATTGAAGTATGTATATACAATATTAAAGAACTATACATAATTAAAAAAAAACTAAAACTAAAAACCCAAATTGGCATACAGTTCTAAGCCTCGCGGTAAAGTAGGTACCAAGAACGCTGGCTCCGTTTTCTCATTGAATAATTAACGTAATAATAACAATACAAATAAATATAAGTTTTATGGGTTATAGTGCTAGGGATTTGACGGAATATGGCCGCGGTCTCATGAGTTACCTAGTTTAATTTATTTTTATCTAATTTATGCATTTCATGTGATTTGTCTGTTTTTTAATAAAAAGTGGGTACATAAAAATATTTTCGCTAGAAATTAAATAATCTTTAAAATAGCGTAAATTTTGTGTAGGTACATTTATTCTGATTGATTTGCGACCGTATAATTGCTCTCAATATTCTTAAATCTCGCGTGGTCGTGCTAAGATTCTAACAGGCACGACCCCTAGAACTAAAAAAGTTCTACGTGGTAAAAATAAAAAATAAAATTTCTCAGTAGTCTTATCAGTAAAACTACTTGGAAGAAAATTCCCGACTGGTAAGACTACTCGTACTCAGTAAAACTACTGGGAATACCCCGTAATAATTAGATTTATACAATTAATGTTTTGATATTTTTATGGACTTTTCTCTCTCTCTCTTTTTCTTTATTTTTTCTCTGAAATTTAATTTAATAATTTGCAATTTAGCAAATTGCAAATTATTAAAAAAAATTGCAAATTATTTGTTAAAATCATTTGTTTTACTTTCCATTCGAAATTTATGTAATAAGTTCGATATTTGAAAGTCTATAATTCGTTTAAAAACGATGTTTGTGTGAGTGGATATGAAATTAACTTCGGTAAACTCTTTCGTCGATAAATTCGTCGACTAGCAATTAAGCACCAATAGGAAGTTGATTGCGAGCAAAGAGCTTATATCTACTACGTTTAATAGCTAGCACAGGCCGATTTGCTGGCACACACATTTAAATTATCATTTTTTTCAAAGAAAAAAAAGAAAAAGTAGATCCATTAGCTACGGTGGCAATGGGTTGACTGGACCGGGGTAGGACGACGTACCCACAGAATACCAGCGCAAAAAAGCAGCTTAAAGGTCACAGCTCATTAGATCCACCCCGCACCCGACCCTCACCGCCTCGTCGCCAGGCGTCCATTCGTAGTCGACAGGTGGACCACGGATAGACGCCGCGTTGTCACAAGTGAACCTCGCGTGGTCATCGAGTGGACCTCGCGTCGTCAACGAGTGGACCTCGCGTCGTCAACGAGTGACCCTTAAATTATACAATAAATTGTACTTCCGAACTTCTTCTATAAGTTTTTCTTTGTTCCTTTTAAAAACAAACAATGCGTCCGACACATTCGCAAGAAAGGCTCGAAATGAAGGGTTGGTGGAGAGCGCCGCATCGCACTCGCGTGAACCGCGCGTTCCCAGCTCGCGCTTCACGCGAGGCAAGCATGCCAATAGCGAGCTATCATCAAGCGGTCTACTCGCAGTCCGCGCGTAGACACCTCGCGAGCGAGGCGATCCGATGATAGTACGGAGTTGATGTAGTAAGCGCTAGCCCATACGAAACCTTACGAATAATACGAACCGTTGGAGGCGAGGCGATGAGGGTCGGCTGCCGGGTGGCTCTAATGAGCTGTGACCTTAATGCTGCTGTGTTTCATATGGTAAGTGTAGAGAGACCCGGAGACCCAATTTTTAATGAGGCATTCAATCTTAGTCCTAAAGGGTGCATTCTGCATTTTAATTCTTAATCGAGAATAGATGTAATTGTCTATGGGCCATAGCATCCACTTACCATCAGGTGAACTGTGTGTATGTTTGCTACCTTTACTAAATAAAAAATGCACACAACCTGGCTAAAAGTCGAACCAAATATCCGCGACGCGAATACGTACTTTATTTAATTATGTTATTAAAAATAGTTACATTCTTATCTACGGTGGATGGAGTAACCAATGGCATAAAATCTACGAGCGATGCGTCTTTCATAAGCTTATCCATATTAACTCTTTTTAAATTACTTTGTATATCAATATCTTTTATATACTTTGTATATCAATATCGAATAACTGCCGACGTCTTTTCGATTATACCAAAATGTATTTAGAATATCCTTATCGCATACAGAGGAGGCTGATAGTGAATAGGGTTGTCGCAACATTATCTTTACCGTTGCTGCCTGTTAAAGTTCACTGCTGAGCATAACCCTCTCCCACATTACTCATAGGGTGGATGTTTGCCATAGTTGCCACGCTTGGCAAGCGGTTTATCAACCGCAGTTTTTTTATCGTAATTAGGTAGACGCTGCTATCCACCTCCTCATGATTTATATTAAATTAGTAAAATAGTAATCTATTATAACTATATACTATAAAATAAATATAATAGATTATATATTTAATATACCCTCTATTATATATCATATATGTAACCTAATATATATATATATATATATATATATATATGATCTACATGTGTGTGATTGCGTATTTATGTACGTATGTGTGCGTGTATGATATTTATCAATTTTAGGGTTTTTCACCCTATCCCACTGCAGTTCATACTTCTTCAACTAACTTTGCGATTGGCTGGTAGAATGCCATATGGGATTAAGTCCGCCGTTTGTACATTTAGTACAATAAACTATACCAGTAGATATAATAATAATAAACGTTTATTTCGGATATCATGATCCATATAGATTAGTAACAATTTTAAGAGCTTATAACTAAAGTTAGTAATTGACAATTGAACATAAAACATATAACATAAAACACAGACCAACAGAAAAACCACACAAACAAGTAGTCTCTACTATGTAAAAAACCAAGCCCGTAAATTGAAACAAAATCTATCAAATAGAGATCGTGCCCAGGTGTGCGCAAGCACAGGTGCACTCTCTATTTCCTCACTTTGATAATTCGATGAGATTGTAAACCAACACAACTGGATCAGGCGCAGGATCAACGTCTTTACGTGCTTTCCGAGGTGCGGGGGTGGGACATCGCCAACTTCCTAACTCCGGGCAACTACTGAGAATTTCTTGACGGAACATCTCAATAATTGATTTATTGGCCCGACCCGGGATTCGAAACCAGGACCTCATGATCAGCAGTCGCACTACTACAACCACTAGACCAACGAAGAAGACAACACACAATAATATAATTAGTATAAATAATTACTTAATACATTCATTCATTTACATTTACAAATAAATAAAATTGAAGTCTCTGTTAATGTCAAAATAACTGCTCTTTATTAAATGTATATGAAAGTATGCATTTACTCGTAGTAAACAGATAAACATTTTTTTTAATTCTGTCTGTTTTGTTTAAGCTCATCTCCGAAACAACTTGACCGATTTTGACAGGACTTTCACTGACAGATAGTTGATGTTTTAAAGAGTAACTTAGGAAACTTTTACTCTCAAAAAATAATTGGGGTTCCGAACAAAGAAGAATAAAACACTTGAAATCGTAATAAATTCCACGCGGGCGAAGTCGCGGCGAACAGCTAGTATTTTCATAAATCTGTTTAAAATAATATTATAATAGAATAGGTAAATAATACGGTTCGTAACATATATTTATTATATATTTGAAAAACCCTTAATAGGCCTTGCTATTAAGCTATATATTTTAAGTGTTTATTTTTATTATTTATTTATTTATTTGGTTCACCAACAAATGTTACACTAATACATATGCTTAATTCTAAGACGGTGATATTAACTAAGTGCACATTCAATAACAGGTAAACACTGCATGCTTAGTGCTCACAGCATTTCCTACAAGCTTTTACATAATAGCTAAAAATATACAATACAAAATTACAAAAAAAAGTTAGGTACTACAAAGAAATATTATTAGTTTGATAAATTTTATATCGAAAAACGTTAAAAGAGTCGTGGTGAATATCTACTACATTGTTATAAGTATTTAAAAGTCTGCAAAGTCTGGATATTGGGGAATTAGATCCTAGTACAGATATACGAAGGGGCAGCGAATGTTTAAATTTGTTAAACGCTGTTGATATTTAAAATTTAAAAAAAAATGGCTAAAATTTTATAACACTCGACAACCCTGTAAGAAACGCGATCGTGTGGGAAAATTGGTTTCTTAACAACAGCTCGCTCAGAATATCGAAGATATTTAAAAAACGTTTATGAAATCGCATATATAAATAAATCAATTCTTATATCATATTTAAATACATTTTCACGATAAATCCCTCACCTCAGTATTATCTTATGTGTGTTAAACTAACCTCAACAAAAGTATAATATACATACTCGAATATATAGCTCGAAAGACCAAAAACCGATACAGAAGAAAGATTCTAGAGTAGCCTTATACCGGTAAGAGCAGGGTATAGGGCAATTCAGAAAGCAGATGGTTGTAGGTAACTCAGAGTCGTGTTTTGTACACATTCCTTGAAGAAAGGCTATGTTCAGTAGTGTACACTGGTGAGGAGAAATAATTGATAAATAAATGGACGAATTATATATGTAATTAATAATATATGTAAATTTTTATGAGTATGTGAAGAGGAATTTGACTTTAAAACACTCTTCATTTCAATTCCTAGATCAACAAAGAAAGGTAGGTACATAGCTTTTTATCACTAGCAGCCTGAAAGATGCGATGATGACATCGAAAGAAACGAAGGGCTCTGACGATTAGAGGTAATCGCGTATGATGACTCGCAGATTTTCTCGCTGTACGGAAGAGGTTAAAGTGACGCTATTTAAAGCATATAATGCCAAAGCATGTACACGGGAAATCTATGGGTCAAGCATACCTAGAAATCGCTAGACACTCTTCGAATCCAGTATAGCAATGTCTTCAGGATGACGTTGGGCCTGTTGCGTTTTCGCAGTGCATCAGAGATGTTTGCGGAATACCAAAAGGATGGCTTCGATGCCATCATTCGCAAAAAAGGAGCTCCCTGATCAGCAGAGAAAGGAACAGTTTTAATAGCATCCTGAAGACATTAGCAGACCAATTTATATCACCGATCTGGAAAAGCTTCGTGCGAAGAGTGACGACCACGGGAACCTTTTCCCCTGATGGTCACTCATAGTAACAAATATAATTGTAGGTAATTTGTTATAACAGGTGTAATTTTTTTTTACCTCCAATTAATAAAATACTAACAAAGTTTGTTTTTTCTTATTCTTCAGACATGCAGGTTTCCTCACGATGTTTTCCTTCACCACCGAGCATATGGTAAATCAGCACTTAAAATTGCAATTAACAATTTCATGGGTGCCGGTGGGGATCGAACCTGGGTTACTCGCATTCTGTTATATTTACAGCGAGCGTTAACCATCTGAACTACCACGGTTCATAAGAAAAAAACAAATATTTCCAAGACATATGAAGTTCGCCAATACGCATTGGGGCCGCGCAGCGGACACTTCCTTGCCCTAAAACCCTCTCAGAAATGAGGGAAGGCCTGTGCCCAGCAGTGGGACGTATATAGGCTGTAACTTTACTTTTTTAACATAGTTTTTAAGCCATTTTCACTAACAAATATGGATGTACAAGTTGTCCGAAATAAGTTATTTATTATTATTATTTTCAATTCATGTCGAAACCATGCTCAACTTCTTCTTTTTTCTTTTCATCAGCCCTTAAAAGGTCATTGTTGGACCCACAGATATACACCTAAAACCATGTTATTGGTTGCAAATGATTTTAGATGTACGTGAGCGTTCTTACACACAGTTGAACATTTGGCAGAGCGCTTCGTATTTTTTACTGAATTCAAAAAGAGGAGGTATTCAATTTAACTGTATGTTTTTTTCTTTTTTTATGTGTACCGATTTTGTTGATTCCCATGTCCCATATAAATTGAATCAAGATCTGACCAGTCATTTTTGAGTTATCTTTAATAATGCGTATTTAATTGACTTCGAATAAATTGATTCGGTCGTATTTAAGTCGTTTGTTTGTTAAATTGTTTCTTGGTTGGTTAATACTTAGTTGGCTGAGATTATATTTCAATCATGTTTATGTAATTCATAGCAAAGAATTACACATATCAGAACAGTTTAGAATATTATTTTCTTGTTAAATATGTAAGTTTCTTTACGATACGAGCACGGGTCGAACGCACTCACAGAAGAAAGTAAGGTAAACAAAGCGATTTTTTAAAAATATTAATGGTGACACACGTCACACAGCCTATCCGATGGTAAGTGAATTCTGTGGCCCATAGGCATCTAGATTCAAAACGCAAATGTTATGTCACTCCTGAGCACTAAGATAGAATGCTTCATATCCAGTAAAAAGTATCTCAAATTATTACTGGATACGAAACACACCAGCATTAACCTGCTATTTCACGCTAGTATTCTGTAAGAGCATGGTCTTTCCCTAATCGAACTTATCTATTCTTACTACAACCATAATATAGTTGTTCCTCTACCGCGTATAAAAGTGAGTGAAGGAGATAGTTTCAATTAGTAATGTGTAATTAGTAATTACTCACAATAGTAAACAATTCTTATAATGTATTGAATTCTCGTTCCTCTAATATGACCATTAAGGAAAGCAATTCACTACACCACAAACTCCGCAATATAAATTGTAGTTAAAATCGTAATTAATTTTATCCTTTGTGTCGTGTTACAGCACAGGTGTGGAATAACGATCAGCCTCCTGGAGCACAAAACTAACGGAGGCAAGCAGCCATTGCAATTGAGATAGCGCTATTGCATCGCGACAATACAGCCAACTTGCAGCACGTGTAAATCGTTCGAACGGTACACTCGGCAGCGTAAATGTCGAGCATGCATATTTTTTTTATTCTTACGCTTTACACTGACGTATGTTTTATAGAATAGACCTGATAAACGAGCATACGATGGTAACTGGATGCTGTGACCCATAGACATCTACGTCTATGTTCGATTAAATATCAAAAATTTTAACTATATATATATAAAAAGTATTAATATTGGCATGAAATGAAATGAAATATATTTATTTCTTCGACGTTGATACAGTGATTCACAGACACCTACTATAAATCAAAATGCAGAGATGTCACTGTTAGAAAGGGGTCTCTGATTCTCTAGACTCACCATACGAAACGCAGACACTTTGAGTTTCTATTCTACGCTGGTATTCTGATACAGCGTCGCCCTTAGCCGGTTGAACAATCAATTCGTGCTACAAACATAATATAGCTGCAGCATAGCTCAACCACGTGATTTATAAATCAAATTAAGAAAAGAATTATTATTTATTCTTCAACTCAGTGGGGGATAGTTTATTCAACGTAGTGGGGGTATTTTGGCATTTTATGGCGACGTGTTGGGAGTTGTTCCCACATTTACGTTAAGACACAAATTTGTATCAACTACAAGTTACAAGTATCTGTTCTGGATCTGGTTGTTTGTTAATGTGCAATTTATGTTCGTGTGTTTTTATTCCGTCTTTTCGTCAAAAGAAATGTATGGGTAAACCTTTTTTTTAAATAAAAATAAAAAATCCGCTATGAATTTGGAGCGTAAAAGAATCGACTGAATTCAATTAATATTCAATGTAAAGATGAGATTTCGCTTGTCAAATATATTTTTTTAAATCTACGTCTCAATATTGTTCCGTGAAAGGTAAAAAAGTAAAGTTACAGCCTATATACATTCCACTGCTGAGCTCAGGCCTCCCCTCATTTCTGAGAGGGTTTATGGCAAGGAAGTGTCCGCCGCGCTGCCCAAATGCGTGTTGACGAACTTCACATGTCTTCGAAATATTTTTTTTCTTACTTCTCAGACAAGCAGGTTTCCTCACGATGTTTTCCTTCACCGCCGAGCACGTGGTAAACCAGCACTTAAAATTGCAATTAACAATTTCATTGGTGCCAGGGTGTTCCGTGAGTATCGTAAGAAATGACAGAGGAGAACTGAAACAGGAGTTGGAAATCAGCACCTTCCTGATAGCAGTTCAGAATAATAAAATACTGCAGATGCTGACACGTCTGCTAATCGTGGCAAAATATTCTCATTAAAAGGCAATTTATTTAGAAACATGAGCCTGGACAGGCGTGGACTTTTGATAGGCTGTAGTTTAATAAAAATAATCATTCGTGTCAGCTTCACAACCTACTGAAAGCTTAGCTTTTGTGTCTAGCTACTTCATTATAAGCCCTAGATTTCATATCCCAAGCAATTATAGTCAAGATTTTTTTTTACTGATTATGAATACAACTCATTTTACGGATCTCATAGCGTTAAATTTAACTTATTTGAATTCCTGACGTTTCTACTGGTTTACAGCATGTCATGACCATGGGAAGTGTTTAGTATCCCGATTTCATAGTTGACCTGGGATACTTTCAGCTTTAGAGTATTATCCTTTGGTACAGTATCTTGAAGTCTTGCTACGGTATGCTTACGTTTGGGTGTAATTTTATTAATTATAAGATCCCAAGCAGATGGTAGCAGCCAGCAATCTTCTCTATTGAAGTTTGGATGTTTTTATTAATTTCATAGCCTTGCAAATTATTCTTGTTGGTAATCAGTGTTGTTTTGTAACGATTTGTGGTTTATCAAACCTAATGAATTGGCAGGGTTGATTTTAAACAAGTTCACAGACTGCATACTTTCCAGAGCGTCGGTGCTGTCAGGCTGTCTCATTAATTTTTTTAATAAGTATACAAGTTTTGTGTCGAATTAAATATGTACTGCAACTATTTGAATTTAAAAATAATAATAAAAATAAATGAAATTTGTAGTTATTGCGGTCGACTGTACATTCTATAGTCGGATCGGAGCGAGCGTGGTATTCGACGCGAGTTACGACTCAAGTGTGCTTTTCCATTAATGTTTGGTACACGTGAGGAGCAACAGCGCAATCTATTAAAATTTCTTATATAATTTGCTCTGCCTTCTTTCACAAAATTCTCATCAAATCTCTCATTATCTGCATCTTTCATCATCATCTCAGTATCTGCCTGACCTGTGGTGGTGTAGGGATATCCACTACCCTATATTTGTTTGTGTCGTAAGAGGCGATAAAGTGAAACAAACCACGAGATGGGCAGCATTCCTCATAACAACTATGATCCATACAAACAACATATGATCCATACATACAACATATGATCCATACATGCAACATATGATATGGGGGTTGCCTATGTTCAGCTGAGGACTTTTGTTAGGCTGTAAAGTAACAATAACACGCTGCATTTGCTTTTTTTTACTACAAGACCGTAATCGCAAATTGTGTGGGACTTCGCTCAGAGTTTAAATTTGAAGACGGTGTTCCTTGATACCATAACGGATAGTCCGTCGGATGATTTCTTTACTAACCCCCTAATGCTCCATCGTTTGATCTTTCCTGCAGCTTAAGATAATCTACTAACCCATATTATGTGAGAGGCGAAACAGGGAATCTGAAATAGAAAATGGGAAGCAAACATGTTCGATGAGACAATCTATAAGTGATGCCTACGTTCATTCTGAACTCGTGATAGGTTGTTATGAATAAAATGAAACATCTGTAGTGTATCGGTGATGTCCGGACTTCTAAAATAGGAGAGCTTTCTATGCCAGGAGAGCTTACACGTAATTATACATATTTAAGGACACGTTTCTGCCCGTAACTTGCGACCCGCCGTTGCAGCCGACTACTAACAACTTGGGAATACATATTAATAGGACAATTGCTACATTTGGAGATTATTGCTTGTGATTACTGTGGTAAATACAATTCGAGAAGTTATACGTTAATTTTGACTGTTATGATGGATAGACATTTTACACTTGATATTATGTGTATGAACCGTGTTTTTTTTTAAATAAAATCTATCTTACAAGCAAGTGAAAAATTAAAAATTTTGTAGAACCGACTTCAATATAATTAAAATGAGTACATCATCAATATATTCGTAGTCAATTAAATACGCACTATTAAAGGTGCCGTGTGGTGGCGGTTGAGAATATCCGCTACCCCATATCTTCCCGTGGGTTTCGTAAGAGGCGACGGAGGGAGACAGGCAGGAGATGGGAAGCATCATCTTCCTGATAACAACTGTGATATAATAAAAAAACTGCGGTTGCCAACCCGCTCGCCAAGCGTGGCAACTATGGCAAATATCCCCCATGAATAACGACGCAAACAAACGGCCCCCAGTCCCCGGCGGCCCCGCTAGTCCTGGCTACGTTGGCGACCATGGTAACGGCGGGGCAGGAGGTGCTAAGAATCTTCGATGGAGGTTTGGTTGCCACCTACGACGACTTGACCTGGCAACATATAAAGCACGCACCCTGAGGAATGACGAGAAGATACTGGAGCTGGAAGAAAAGGTAGACTAGTTGCGCTGGCATATTATTGGATTATCCGAGGTCCGAAAAGAGGGGGAGGACACGGTAATCCTCGAGTTTGGCAACTTGTTTTATCACCGGGAGGGCGACCATCTGTCCCAAGGAGGTGTCGGATTTATCGTCCACAAGTCTCTCGTCAACAACGTTGTAAATATTGGGAGTGTGTCGACGAGGGTCGCGTACCTGATACTCAGAATCACCAAACGGTATTCGCTGAAGGTTATACGCACCAACCTCTGCACATCCCGATGAAGAGGTGCAGGTAATGTATGAGGATATTTCCAGAGCCATGCATTCCTCAAAAACCAACTACACGGTGTTGATGGGAGACTTCAACGGAAAACTAGGCACAAGAGAAAGCGGTGAGCTGAAGGTAGGGAAATTTGGAGTAGGGCAACGGAACCGAACGGGCCAGCAGCTGGTCGACTTTATGGAGAAAGAGGGACTTTTTATGATGAACTCTTTCTTCCAGAAGCGGCCGCACAGGAAATGGACCTGGTCGAGCCCCGACGGTTCGACAAAAAATGAGATTGACTTCATTATGACGACCAGACGCCAACTGTTCAGTGATGTTACAGTGATCGCAAGGGTGAAAACTGGCAGCGATCACCGAATGGTTAGAGGCACACTGAACCTAAACGTTAAGTTGGAGAGGTCTCGTCTAATGAAGTCAACGCTCTGTCAACGATTCTGGATTAGAGCACGAGGGGGACGCCCTCGTGCTCTAATCCAGAATCCTGAAACCTTTCAGCTCGAGTAACGTAACCGCTTTCAGTGCCTAGAAGATTGCAGTGCAGTGGACGATATGAATGACAAGCTCGTGGAAACTGTCCATGCGGTCAGAACTATGTTCTACAAGATCCGCCGCAGAAGAACACAAAAACTCTCCGATCACACTCTTAATCTCATGGCTGTTAGACGGGAAATGAGTCTGCAATCGTCAAAATATTTGACAGCATACAGGAGACCTGTATGCTGTCAAATATTTTGAACAAATGAACATGACATATCTCAAGATGAACAGACAGATCTCCAAATGCATACGGCGAGACTTACGCAACTTTAATACTGCTCGTATTAAAGAAGCAATCGAGCGAAACCAGGGCTCCAAAGTCTTTGCCAGAGATCTGTCTGCCAGAAAGAGCCAACTGTCAAAGCTGAAGACTGAGTGTGGCAACATCGTTTCCGGGATACCTGAGATTCTGAGTGAGATTGAGAGGTTCTATGGGCAGCTGTACACATCATCGTTGGAGCCACACGCAAGTGTGAGTAACGATCCAAGAGCAAGTCTTATCCGATATTATTCCGATGATATCCCGGACGTCAGTCTGAGCGAGATTAGAATGGCTCTCCAGCACCTTAAAAACGGGAAAGCCCCGGGCGAGGATGGAATTACAGCGGAGCTTCTGAAAGCGGGTGGAACACGAGTACTTGAAGTCCTTCAGAAGCTCTTCAATGTCCGTCCTCCATGGTGGCACCGTTCCAGAGGCGTGGAGTAGAAGTGCGGTGGTCTTGTTCTTTAAGAAAGGCGACAACGCTCTCTTGAAGAACTACAGATTGATTTCCCTTTTGAGCCGCGTCTACGTGCTGTTTTCGAGAGTCATTACGAATCGTCTCGCACGCAGACTCGACGACTTCCAGCCTCCCGAACAAGCCGGTTTCCGAAAAGGCTTCAGTACCATAGACCACATACATACCCTGCGGCAGATTGTACAGAAGACCGAAGAGTACAATATGCCGCTTTGCCTGGCATATGTGGACTATGAGAAAGCCTTTGATTCCGTCGAAATTTGGGCGGTGCTACAGTCCCTTCAGCGGTGCCTAGTTGACTGTCGGTATATAGAAGTGATGAAGTGTTTGTACAGTAGGGCTAGAATGGCTATCCGAGTACAGAACCAGAGTTCGAAACCTATCCAACTGCAGAGAGGTGTAAGACAGGGTGATGTTATATCCCCGAAACTCTTCACCGCTGCATTGGAAAATGTTTTTAAGCTACTGGACTGAAAAGGATATGGTATTAACATCAATGGCGAATACATCTCTCACCTTCGATTTGCCGACGATATAGTCCTTATGGCAGAATCGCTGGAGGACCTAAGCACTATGCTCAATGATCTCAATGGTGTCTCCCAACGGATAGGTCTTAAGATGAACATGGACAAAACAAAGATCATGTTTAATGTGATCATGTCACACCTATGCCGGTAATTATTGGGAGCACTATACTCGAAGTTGTTGACGAGTACGTTTACCTGGGACAAATAGTCCGACTAGGTAAGTCCAACTTCGCGCGAGAGGTCAATCGACGGATTCAACTCGGCTGGGAAGCGTTCGGGCAATTGCAACACATCTTCTCGTCAGATATACCTCAAACTCTGAAAACTAGATTGTACAACCAGTGCGTGTTGCCATTGACGACCTACGGATCTGAGACGGGATCCTTCACTGCTGGCCGTATGAGGACGCTCAAGGTCGCTCAGCGAGCCATGGACAGGGCTATGCTCGGAGTTTCTCTGTGTGATAAACTCAGAAATGAGGATATCCGCAGTAAAACCAGAGTGACCGACATAGCCCAACAGATTAGTAAGCTGAAGTGACAATGGGCCGGCCATATAGCTCGAAGAACCGATAACCGATGGGGAAGAAAGGTTCACGAGTGGTAGCCTCGTACCGGTATGTGTAGTGTAGGGCGACCCCCCACTAGATGGAGTGACGACCTGATAAGACATGCAGGAAGTCGATGGATGCAGGTAGCTCAGGACCGTGCTTTGTGGCATTAGCTTGGGGGGAGGCCTATGTTCAGGAGTGGACTTGTGAAGGACTGTAATGATGATGATGATGATGATATTAAAGATATCTCAAAAACTACTGGTCAGATCTTCATTAAATTTATATGGGGTCACAGCAGAAGCACCATTTTTTTTTTACTTTTTATAAGCCGGTGCTTGACTTCAATCCCACCTGGCTGTAAGTGGTGATGCAGCCTTATATGATAAGTCGCACTGGCTTAGTGTAACAAATGCCTATTTATTCACTCTTGCCTTGAAAACCTTGAATTGAAAAAAAGAAGAGAATCTTGGCCAGATTGTATTTGCACGGAAAGATATTTCAGATAAAGAAGGAATCATCAAAATCAGTTCACCCAGAGAAAAGTTATGAGGTAACACACATACAGTCGAATAGAATACCTCCTCCTTCTGGGGATCGGTAAAAAGTTTAAAACTTGTATCTACACACATTGTCTTGTCGTAAAAACAGAGTATATTATGTGTAGTACACTCTGGCTGAAATGTAAAAAAAGGAAAAGTAAAGTTACAGCCTATATACGTCCCACTGCTGGGCACAGGCCTCCCCTCATTTCTGAGAGGGTTGTATGGCAAGGAAGTGTCCACCGCGCTGCCCCAATGCGTGTTGGCGAACTTCACATGTCTTCGAAATATTTTTTTCTTATTCCTTAGACAAACAGGTTTCCTCACGATGTTTTTCTTCACCGCCGAGCACGTGGTAAATCAGCATTTAAAATTGCAATTAACAATTTCATTGGTGCCGGTGGGGATCGAACCCGAGTTACTCACGTTCTGTTATATTTACAGCGAGCATAAACCATCTGAGCTACCACGGCTCTATACTGAAATGTAAGCTAAATGATAATAATTCTTTTGAACTGATTTCTTATAGTAAAATACCTAACTCCAAAGTTATCCTTTCCATGCAAGGTTGTTTGGAATGAATCGCTTTTAGCGATAAGACCGCTCGCTACCTTTTGACATTTTATATTTTTTGTCTGTTATTTGATGTTTTTTGCGTGATATAAAGATTTATCTATCTATCTAACTGGGAAAAGCTTATTTTGAAATTAATGTTTATTTTGAGGTCAAATAATTTTCTTCTATCTTCTCTCTGTTTTCTTCTGAACGATGTTATAAATACTTGGCACAATTTTGGTCCATTTTGACCACTAGATTAATAAAGGCATTATGAGTTACATCTTATTTGATCTGCCATCCGTCCAGATTCAAATTAAATAGGTCGACTAGTTAATTTTAATCTCGGGCATTAAAATTTCTTGCTGGACCAAAGTGCTAGTGGCAATTCCCTCTAGAGTATATTTTTATACGTGATAGAGTCACGCTGCAGATATATTATGGTTGCAGCACGAATGGGTCGACCCGACCGGGGAAGGACCACGCTCTCACAGAATAGCAGCGT
Source organism: Parnassius smintheus behrii (assembly GCA_036936625.1). NCBI lineage: Eukaryota > Metazoa > Arthropoda > Insecta > Lepidoptera > Papilionidae > Parnassius > Parnassius smintheus. The sequence goes on from JAUPFT010000013.1 coordinate 47,280,750, forward strand.
AAAATAGTAGCTTAATACGGCTGTGTTTCGTATGATGAGAATCCCTTTTTTACTTGAAACGAGGCATTCTGTGTTAGTCCTCAGGAGTGACAACGCATCTGCGTTTTGATTCTTAATCAGGATAACTTCAAACACTACTAGGCTATCGATACGTTGACATCAACACAAGTATCACAATCTTAAATGCTATTACTTCTCTTACCCTTACACAAAGTGACCAACAACGAAAACAATCGTTATGATAATGTCAGACAATTTAAAACAATGTTTTTAAAAATTGAAACAATATAGTATTATATATACCTATTTGAATTGTCTGGTATTCAAAACAATATGTTTTTGTACCTTTTTTTCGATACTAAGGGTCAATTCACACGTACCACAACCACACCACGTCGCAGCGACAAAATGTGGTCAAGCTGTGGTTACGTGTGAATAGTGTTGCAGCGGCTTTTTGCAGTTGCGTTGTGGTACCGACAAAATGTCGATGTGGTTGCGTTGTCGCTGTCGTTGCGATGTGGTAACCACGTGGTCATGTGCAGTTATACTCCGGCTTTTGTAGAGGAAATACGGCTTGACTGAACGTAGTTATGGAGGAAAGATTGTTGTTGCTATCCTTGTTATGGCTTTTATTAATAAGAAGAAGACGACGACATCAGCGTATTCGTCGAAATAGATTTACTTGTTACATCCTTTATTGGAAAATAAAAGTCAAAGCCAATTTCGTACTAATTATCCTAAACTTCGAAGGTTCAAGAAGAAATTTTATAAAAAATTTAGAATGAACAAGAATACATTTGACTACTTGTTAAACGAACTGAATAGTGAATAGTGAGTTGAAAAAAAAAAGACACGGCCATGATAAAAAGCATACCATATGTTGAACGTCTGGCAATGACATTGAGGTGAGTAATTTTTTTATAGTTAATTATTTTTAAGTACTTAGAAAATATAATTAGTTCCATCTACCGGGACAGACTCACCGGACAGATGAAACTAATTTATAAAATATAAAATATAGGTGCAAATTAAGAGGCCGTACCTATCTGGTTTTGCTCGCGGCACTAGCGCCACTTTCATTAAAAAAAATTATATCTTTTTATTTAAGGCATAGATAAATTGTAATTCATTTTCAATACAAAATATACGCCTGACCACATGGCGTTTTTGTGGTGTGGTTGTGGTACGTGTGAATTGACCCTAAACGGCATGTGAATGGCTGTAGTGAACTTTGTGGTAAAAAGACAAAATTTGTATGATTTTTTTTTATTTGTTTATTTATTTACTAACGCAATTACTATTACAGGAGTGGAGCCTAGTGCAACAATACGGTCACTAATGTAAAAATGACAAATAGAATCAGGCGTTACTTTGCGGAAATCCATTATAATAACGATATTAATAGATTAATTCGCAACCTTCCGCTTAATTAAATACCATGATGTGTTCTGGATTGAAGAGTTAAGACACATTACATAGGTAAGAAGGTTGCGAATTAATCTATTAATATCTTTATTATAATGGATTTCCGCAAAGTAACGCCTGATTCTATCAAATAGTTTAATGTCACCCTGTTGCATTCCCCTAATGTACAAGTAAATATGTCCAGTCGTTGTGCTACGATGTTAAGCATTGTAACTGCGCTAACAACTGGTGCGTACTTTAACAAATTTGTACGAGCAACTGGTAGGTCTAGCAATCCTTCCCTCGGCCTCCGTCTTAGCCTATAATTAGGCACGAGGAACCGCAGTGATTTTATTGAAAGTCAAAAATTTCAGAATTGTTTAATCTACCAGGTAGGATCAAGAATATGTACTTAAGTAGCGCAAAGTTCCGACTAACCTCCAACTTATAGTATCCAACCACTCCAATATGAGGTTGTGGATATTCTTAAGCCGCTATTACACGGTAAAAAAAACGATGTACATCTACATAAAATAGAATGCCATTCTACCTTAATGCTCCTTTTCAGAGTACGTTTTGAAACCTTAGTCGAAAGTAGTGTAATCTTTTTAAATTTCTAATAATATTAATATATATATATACTTACTATACAAACCATAGTAATATAACGAGTATAACAAACAACTTCATATTATAAACAATGCTGATTAAATACCTAAGTTTACTGCGTCGGTTTATTACATCAGGGAGAGCTTCGGCGGTTACGTTGGCGTAGAGCCGCGAGTCCCGTGTAACGTCGTAAACCGCTGACTAGGGATGAGACATACTTGCAAAATTTAATACCAGGGCTTCCAAGTACGAGTATGTAGTAAGTTTGTACGTGATAGAGCCATGCTGCAGCTATATTGTAGTTGAACCGCGAATAGGTCGACTCGACCTGGGAAGGACCACGCTCTCACAGAAGCAATAAAATAGCAGCTTATTTCTGCTGTATTTCGTAGGTGACAACGCGTCTGCATTTTGTTTCTTAATAGAGGATAGATGTAGAGGTTTATTGGCCACTATCTACTTACCATCAGGTGGAATTCGTGCTCGTTTGTCACTCTTAATCATTTAAAAAAACCGTAAAAAAATACCAATGTCGAAAACCAGGTAATTAAAATACTTGAAAGTATTTCTAAACATTCAGTCTAGTTCATGTTGTGTCAATCTTGTATGCAGTAGACTTAAATAGGCTGTAACGGTGTGGATAATTTTTCTGTGCAAGTATTTTCATGTCTGATATCTCAATTTCTTCCCGCATCTGACTTATACTGGTGACCTTTATTACCGTCAGGAAAAAATACGGTGTAACATGTGAACGGAGTAGAAGCCTATGGCACTGATATTTTACAAAAAGTAAAAGCAAACATTTTGAATTAAACGTTCGATTTTTTTTTAACAATTACTTTGCCCCTTGCATTTGAGCCTATGACCCTGCGAAGTGACAAGGTCAAAGATGCCTACTAAATTTATTGTTTTATTGTCGTTCGTGAAGTATGGTGGATATGATTTGAATTTTGATAGATTTTAGTTAATTTATTTGTTTAAGGGGAAATATAATCTGAAATGACTTAGCAAGATCCTTCGTTACGCCGAAAATATTGCAGCATTAATTTTGAAATAAATATATGGTAAAGTTGAGGATTAATTTTGAGGATTATGTTAGACGAAAACACGATTTCGTAAAATTTTCTCGATAGAAAAAAATCCAAAGTTAGCTCCAAAATAAACAATAAACCGCTGTTATTCATAAAATACTTTAAATAAGAACATGAAACTTTGCATACTAACTGAACTAACTATAAAGCAGTGCTTATGTTATTTACTTTTTTAAAATACCATTATTTTCACTGTAAAAAGAAATTACCTAAGCTATCGACCTCTTGAAGCGTGATTCCTGCCGCCCGGTCACTTCTCTTCGGCCTTTGAAGGGGGAGGTTGTGTCGCTTACGATCAGCATACACATTAAGCAACAGAACGACGCGACGTATAATTAAAATGGGAAATAACCGTAATAAAAATAAGAAGCGACTGCCTTGGCGTTAAGAAACAGGCATAAATATGATAAACCTATTGAAATAAGTTTCTAACGACCTTTCTACTTATAGTATTAGTGATTACAAACATGTCGGTACATAGCATACGACGCGCGGGCAAGTGGGGACAAAATTAGAATTTGAGCTGACTTACTATATCCCCTTAATTCAAAAGTTTTGTTTTAGCACATACTTTCATACTTGCAAGTATTTTCTGTTTCTGCTCGTACCGGGGGCCTGCGTCGAAATAAAACCACGCTTTTCAAATCTGATAGTGAAAAGGAACACTCAGCTTTGTAAACGTTCAACTAAGAAACAGAAGGGAGGAATCGAGGCTTCTCTCGATCCGGCCTCCTATCACGCCTACGTTGGGTTCGGGAACAACGTATGTGATCTCCGCAAACGGAGTAACACACAAGGGCGATAACCTCTTCCTATTCAGAAAATAGGTTCAGGCGGGGATTACGAGTCTTCCGAAGTCGTCCCGGTCCCAACGCCTTAATTCTTCGATGTGAACTGTATAATTTTGAGGGATGAATTTCTTGGGAATAAAACAGCAATTATCTTCAAACCGTTCCGTGAGAGAGTAATCACTTTTCCCTATCACTTCCCTACACTTTTTCTTTCTTCTTCTTATTGACTGCTGGTAGGATTCCCGAACTTCCCGAACGAATTACAAAAAAACTCGTTTACTGAGCTACCCCTGTGCTATACGCGAAAGTGAGCCGCGCCATTTGCGCGCTCGCGCAACTTAATTACATCAATTTGTACTATCACTCTCTCACGGTTTTCTCAATCATTTATTTTGTATAAGACATACATTTATACAATTTACTTATAAAGATAGCACAAAAAAATATCTTTACAACGATATACGTTACATTCTTATATCACAAAAAACCTTTTATTTATTAAACAAAATGCGCCTATTTTACTCACAGTGAACAAGTTGAAATTTCTTAAATATTTAACATAGAAAGTTAAAACAATGTTTTCCACTTGAAATTATACATATCTTAATCAATACAACAGTTAATTTACATTTTCTCTATACATTTCACTATTAAAACACTTTTAAATTTCTTATACAAAACTATCATTATTTCACTTATTCACTGGAATTTTCACATAAAAATAACACAGAATTCACCTTTTTTACACGTACAATCAATCTGAAATGTTTTACAAGTCATTACATACATAAATTGCTGAAATTGCAAATATTTAAATTTTACATATTTGGCCTCCTAAGTACGTGGCTAGCGTGCGTCTATGAGCTCACACTAATTGAACAACTAACTTTTGCACGGCTATCGACTATCAAAAAAAATGGAAAGTCTAATATCAACAATAATAGGTGAATAAATGCTTCTACATAATTCTCAAACTGTAGGAAACTATTTCTAATCAGATTCTTATCAGTTATCATGTCTCGTATCAGATAACAAAGACAAAATATTTCATGAATCGATACATTGAAAATAGGCATTTGTTTTCGTACAAAACATATTAAACTTACATAAGACAATACTTATGCAAACAATTTCCATTAATTTTACTTATGCACAGCGATCATCTCGACCGGGGAACAAATCCGGTAACATAATTTGTATCTTAAAAATTCCCTATATGAATTTATTAAGAAAATATTACTAAGAAAACGATAAACTATTCCGGCCTGGGAGTCGAATCCAAGACCTTCATATCATTAATACGATATTTCTTTAAGATTCAACTAAGCATTTTCATATTAGAATACTGTTGCTCGATAATTTGCTTTTTAGAAGCTATTCGTAATCGGTTAACTAACAAATTGAAATATTCTTATAGGCGCGTCGCCAACAGATAGTGTAAATAGTAAATACGCCTCATCACTAGCGCTGACGATGCTCTTGTTTATAAGAAATACTCCACTTTATGACGCCCGCAACGAAATCAAAATGAAGAATCATGTAATTAGGCCATTACGTATTTTATTATAAGGATACCCTTCTGGTTATAATTAAACTTTTAAAAACATTACATAATTATTAATGCCGGGGTTCTATACGAGTCATTTTACAATACATTTTTTTCATAGGAGAAGGGTGACAAAAGAGGTCCCCTGATGGTAATTACTGTGGCCATTAGACATCTACATCTATCCTCGATTACAAATCAAAATGCAAGTGCATTGTCACCCGTAAGGACTAATACGGAATGCCTCGTTTCCAGTAAAAAGGGTCTCTGGTTCTCTACACTCACCATACGAAACACAGCAGTTTTACGCTGGCATTCTGTGAGAGCGTGGTCCTTTCCTGTTCGGGCCGACCTGTATATGCTACAACCATACTACTAATATAGCTGCAGCATGGCTTTACCGCGTAAAAAATGCATTAAAACCCCTTTTAAATAAAAATGTAATTTCGATAATTAATAATTTGCTAAAATACGTTACATTTAAGTCATTATTAGTTAGTTTTAGGTTCAAAGTACTCACAGTTGGTAATAAAAACTATTTTTCGAGTACTTCGTATGTAATAAAGCGGATCGTCACTAAGAACAGGACGTTTCTTGAATATAGGAATCGGGCATCAGTGACGTATTACTACGGCTGTACAAAAACCGATATTTGTTTTAATCTATCTATATAAAACTCAAAAAATGTTTCTACTCAAAGATAACATCTTTTGGTAGAAACATTTTTTGTGTTTTTTAGAGATATCTATGTCCGTTATTGACTTTGAAACCATCTAACTGATTTTGATGATTTTTTGTATTTGTTTGAATAGGTCCCTAAGATGATTTATATTCACATTTGGACCCGGTAGGTGGCGCTGTTGACGAGATCCAGAAATCACCCGTGCGAAGCCGGGACGGATCGCTAGTTTTAATTACAAAGAAAAGGTCGCAACAAATTTCAGCGAACGCGAGTGACCCGGGTTCGATCCACGTCGGAACCAATGGAATCGTTAACTGCAGTTTTAAACGCTGATTAACCACGTGCTCGACGCTGAAGGACAATATCGTGGGGAAATCTGCATGTCTGAGAAATTAAAAATATTTAATATATATATCGAATAAAAAAGAAATCCGGCATCAGGCATTGGGGCATTAACGAGGAAATTTCCGTTTCATCCGTCCGTACGTTTTTTTTCCATTGCCTAAGACGAAGGTATATAGGCTGTAACTATACTGTTAGCTGTCCATAAATTGTAATAACTCCTCAATTGTTTGTCATTTGAACTTTTTCCGAAACTTTTTAAAATATTGCCTACATCACTACCCTGGCGCTACTGTCTATCTGTTCGTGAAGTTTTATTACAATGTTTACTACTAGAGTACACGATTGATAATAACCCATGGGAATGAGGCGGTCGCTACCATGCTGTTTCTTAATGTTTTCATAACAATTGTGTAAAATATTATATTAAAAATTGTGACTTTAAAAAATAAGTCCCGCTGGGTTTCTTGCTGGCTCTTCCTAGGACAGAGGTTTTTTTTACAAACCAGTGGTAGAAGTAAAAAATTACTTTCAATTAGTATTACATATACTTAATCTACATTAAATAAAAATGTTTCTATTTCATTCTATTATATTCTAATTGTTCAGCCATTTGAGAGATTAGCCCGAGCAGACAAGCAGACCGACGGACAAACAAAATTTTTAAAAGTTGTTATTCATGACATTTTGGCAAAACCCCTCACCTCTATATAAGTGCCTGGAGCTTGTGTAATTCCTTAATTCAATCAAAAGACCATAGTTGTACTATAGTTGACTGCTTCAAAGGTCTAATGGGCATATAGGCAATTTTTGGAAGTTGTAGGTTTTCTATCGAGAAATTCCCAATAGCGGACTGCAATAAAAAAGCTGGCAGTATTTTACACCTGTACCTCAGAAAGTACTGTATCGTGTCGGATTACCGTCACATCGGACTATAAGAGTGAGGAAATTACCTCCAGACCGATTTTTGACCACGGAGGCCTACCTCAACTGAGACTAGTCATCGGTGCAGGACAGGATTTTAGTGCCCAAGTGTATGCGCAAGCACAGGTGCTCTCTTTCTTCCCTCACTCTCATAATCCGATGGGTCGGTAAACCGGCACGACCGGAGAGAGATCAGGCGCTGGACCAACGGCTTTACGTGCTTTCCGAGGCGATTGTTTTTTTATCCCGACCCGGTATTCGAACCCAGGACCTCGCACTACTACAACTACTGGACTAACGAGGCAGTCAGTGAGGAAATAGAAAGCACACGCATGCTTGCGCGTTCGTTCATGCACTATGATCCTGTCCTGGCTGGTCTTCGATAAAACTGACTGCTATGGCATAATTTATTCTGGAGGACATCATTATACTGGAGGCATCTTACTAGATGCCGCTATCTGGGACTAAGGTGAACTTATTTGTTACACAGTATCATCGTCATTGATAAATTGCGATTTATTTAAAAAATTTTTTGGTTTCATATCATGCACACCATAATTAATGCCTGGTACGTGGTGAGTTACCACTAGCGCCATCTAGTTTCGAATAACAGAACTAAGAGGGTCAAGATTCTTCTAGTGATTTCCTTGCCACAACTTTCCACACCCAGTCAGTTGGAACCGGCATGTACTCGAACAGGCTGTTAGTGTAAACACCGTTATCCTTGAAACCAGTGGTTTGGTTTCACTTATAAAACGTAAATTCAATTAAAAATAACAAAATTTTTTTTAATTCCTCAATTTTTGCCTGTTCTAAGCCAGGATGAAAGTATGAAGGAAAAGTTACATCGCAGGTTATGTGTACCTATTGTGTTTTTATTAGAATGTAGTGTAGGTAGCTAGCGCAGGCGGTGATCCTTACAGTGATTACGTCACTCGGGCGCATAGGGTATCCCTGAATTAACGGACGGTGTCGGACAAAAACTTTTTAAATTTTATGAAAGGAAATAGCGTTTATTTTTAAAATTCATTGAATTTACGTTCTATAAGTGAAACCAAATCAAGTGGTTTCAAGGATAACTGTGTTTACACTAACATACGGTTGTCCTTACCGGTATAATGCCGGTAAGGGCCGTGACCGAATCGGTATTGAATTGGGAATTCAAGCGAATACTTCGAAGCTATATAACTGCGAACTAAAGTGATCAGTAGTACAATTGTGTCTAACTATTAGTGTGTGTTTAAGTTGTAATTGGTGTTCGGTAATTAAAGAGTCAATTTTGGTAATTCAATCGGCAGTGTTTACTGTCACGTACCCCAAGCTCGTAACAATACTTACACAAAACAATGCATGAGTGCTGCATTAATTTTAATGTCTTTACAAATTTTTACTTTTAGGAATATCCGTTTTTTGGTTTATACATTTCAAATCTAATAAGATATAACTAATATTTCACAAAGAAACAATTTTCTAAGAAATTAACTTACCCCATTATAAAATCTAACAAATATTTTACCTCCTTACTAAGTTGCGCTGCCCTGGTGGCAGATAAAAATATGGATGCCCTTATTAGGTACATTCTCTTAGTGTTAAATTTCTTGCCTAAATAAACGAAAAATAAAAAAAAACCGAAACATAAAACAAAAAAGAAAAGTAAATAAAGAGTTTTCATTTATATGTGAATTTGCGTATTCTAAAACAACGTATGTATACCGTAATTCATAGCTGTGTATAATCTGTTGGCTTCATTGACAGTACGGTCAACGACATGCCGCCAATTTTTCTTGGTTTTGCTAACATGGCCGCCATTCTACATATACACATAACTGATGATGCTGAACATTTACGCTCACCAATTAGAGATACTGATAGCACCCGCGTTGCGCGAGTCTTAAATGCCTACTGTCGAAAAGTTGTCACTGTCTTTTTGTTTAACAGCATAGTCTCATTTATGGTATAGTTATAATATTTACAAATATAATACATACGGATACGTACCCATGCATCATTTGTGTTAATCATTTCTTTAGTTTCCTCTCAAAAAATCAATTTTTGTCAAAAAAAACAGAGCATATGGTGGCAGCTTTTTTTTTGTTTTTATTTGATCTGATATGATATGAGACTTAATACGTACGTATGAGGTATGTATTTATGTATAAATATAGTAATATAAACTATTATTAGAAAGCTAATTTACTTAAACAAACGCATATATTAATTTATTTTACAATAAAGGAAAACAAAACGAGACTGCTAGCAAAACTTTATTAAAATTCAAAAATGTGTCAAACAAAGGTGACTGCAGAGCGCGGCGGTGGGCGTCCGCGACTAGGTCCGATCTTCTCGACTTAGCAAATGTCGTTGTGTGCGTGCTGTGGCTCGTGCGTACGAATCCGTACTGGCACGTGACAGGCATGCACACATAGTGCCGTTCGGTACATTTCCTAGAAGATAGCCTACTATTCTGTTTTTACTATGCTAATTAAATTCATTGTTACATTGTTTGTGTGTTGTAAACAATGACATCGGGACGTCAGTCATCTCAGTCCCCCGTGACCATGGGTGCTGGAAAGCGCCCCAAACGTCGGGAATTAAAAATAAAAGTAATTAAAAGTAAAATAAACGCGATAAAATCCGTAAAATTAGTTTTAATCAATGTGTAGTGTTCGCGTAAATATAAGAAATCATAATAATATTGTTTTAAATATATATTTAATCGCGTGGTCACCCTTACGGTTTTATTTGCATGGGATTAATATATAAATATAATAAGTAAATATTTTATCAATATACATTCAAAGTTTTCTATTATTTAGTGGAAAACTTCTGCGAAAAGGTAAGAGCACTTGTTACGCCTTCTTATATTCCTTTCGTCAAACAGCACACGATTTATGACTGAAGACGTGTGGAGTGAGAGAACAGTTTTATCTTTATATCGCGCCAATATTTAGCCCTATTTCTTTTTCTACAAAATCATTTAAGACTTCAACTAAAACTCGAAATGGAAAAAGTACGATTTCAACAATTTAATTAAGGAATTTTCACAAATTATTAAAAATAATGTGTACAGTTTAGATATTTGTTTCTTTTATATTTAACACTTGGCGTCTTGTGGTTTAGTAAAATAAGCTTTACAAATTCTTTACTAAATATCACATTAACTTCATTTTTAAGATAATTTCTGAGATCTTGCTGATAGACTGTGCAAACTGAGCGACCACAATTTAATGGCTGTAACTTTTTATATATTCTTTTACAAATAACAGGATTCGTTCAACAATTGTTTTAGGACTACTAAAATCATCATTACATCCCTTCACAATATCTCCAATGCTTTTTTGCTTTTTATTATAGGATAGGGTGACAAAAGAGAGTCCACCTGATGGTAAGTGAATTTTGTGGCCCATATATACATCTATCCTCGTTTACGAATCAAAATGCAGATGCGTTGTCACCCGTGAGGACTAAAATGGAACGCCTCGTTTCCAGTAAGAAGGGTCTCCGGTTTTTTACACTCACCATACCAAACAGAGCAGCATTAAGCTACTATTTTTACGCTGGTATTCTGTGAGAGCGTGGTCCTTCCCTGGTGGTCGGCTCGACCAAGGAATTCATGCTACCACTATACTACTAATATAGCTACAGCATTGCTCCACCACGTACAAAACTGCTGAACTTAGGCCTCCCCCAGGGATCAACACAAAGCATGTTCCTGAGCCACCTGCATCCATCGACTTCCTGCATGTCTTACCAGGTCGAACTAAAGTGATCTGTAGTACAATTGTGTCTTATTATTAGTGTGTTTCAAGTTGTAATAGGCGTTAAAACCCGACTAGAGACTTCTAGTGATCGTAAGATAATTATTCACCACAAATCATAAAAACCGTATGATCATTAACCTAAATTAGTAATGTAGGTTAAAGATCATACGGTGGATAATATCACCATTTTTTTGGAATTTTAACGCGTTCAAATGGTCAAAGTATCCTATAAAGTATAACTATGTATTATCAGCTACATAGCTCCAACGAATTTGCAGCGACATGACTCCAATTTAACTCAGCCGTGTTAACATGGCGAGCGGTTTGTTTCCTCAACATTCTCCCCAAAGAGCATATACGTTTTAATTCTGCATTTTAAGTTGAAAGAGGTCAACTGTCAAATCAAAAGAGATTAGCAAAGATATATTAAGATAAGCCTTAATGATATTAAATATTAAAGAAGCTACAAAAAGACGCTGCGAATATAGACTGGAACGTTACAATGAAGGCTTGTGATGTTGACGAACGGGTAGCATTGTATAATTCACTTCTTGTTCAACTTTATGATACTCATGCTCCTGTCCGTCCAGTGCGAATACGTCATTTTCCAGCTCCGTGGTTGACCGAATATCTTAAAAGATTGATCTGCAGAAAGAATAACGCAAAGTCGAGTTACAAGTTAGATCGAAAGAATGTCTATGAAATGATTTACGACGCCACCACATCCATAAATCAGTATAAAACGAAGATCCATGTCATGTATTTGGAACTTCTTAAGGTCTATAGGAGTTGGGAAAACACGTTCATGTCCTATTCAACATAACGTCTATTTAAATTTGCTTAGTCAGCATTTTTCTTCTGTTTCTTGCTTGAACAATATCACAAAATCAACAACACTTACTCAACTTTCTCGTTTCCCACTCCTGACTTTTTCCCTTTGCGTTTAGGCTATTTGCAGATTGTGATGTTGGGAAACACATACTCTCTATCCATTCTGACGCTGCTGGAAGTGATGACGTCGGTCGTAAAATCCATATCTTAAACTTTTCCATATCCTCATCTTCTTTCCCTTCCCAATGGAAGGACGCCCAAATCATACCTTTACCTAAAAAAGCAAATCATTCAAGTTTTTCTGAATATCGTCCTATTTCAATTCTTCCTTTCCTTTCCAAAGTTTTAGAATGCCTTGTCCAACAACAAATTAATTCCTTTTGTTTAAGAAATAGCATTCTTAGTTCTCTCCAATCTGGATTTAGATCTGGTCATAGTACGAATACGGCGTTATTAAAAATCACCGACATTCGCCACGGTATGGAGAATCATCAAGTCACAGTATTGGTGTACTGAATTTCAGCAATGTCTTCAATACTGTTGATCATGATATTCTGTTAGGAATTCTGCGTTCTCTTAACATATCTGCAACTGCAATTTCTTGGTTTCATAGTTATTTGTAGGCTTGACACCGTAGCTGGCATTCCACAAGGTGGTGTCTTATCTCCTCTTTTATTCGCAGTGTTTATTAATACGATTACGTCCCAAATATGTTCTCTCTACCACTTGTATGCAGATGACCTTCAAATATATTAACAAACAACCATCGAAGATCTTCCCAAAGCTATTGAATGTGTCAAACAAGACCCCATCTTCGCCCTTTGACTGGAGGTCAAGAGCGAGCCCATTTTTAAATAAAAAAATGGTATAATATTGTATATTGTCGGTAAAAATATCCTTGACTGTACCCGGTCTACCACAATATCAAACGTATTTGCAAGAATAACTCATTAACAAAGTACGTGAAGGTGATATAGTCACCTTAAACTTTGCCGCCCTATAAAACCAAAATTACTAGAAGAATAGAGGCAAAAACACAAAGTCGTATACTGCAACTATTATATTAAGAAAAAATAGCAAACAAGCTTTGGCAATGATTAGAAACGAAAAGTTTCTAATCATTGCCGTATGTCACTATACTACACTAAAATCGACTAAAATGTTTACTATGATGTCAACTATCAAAATGGCGACGACAAAGCATCGCCCTTTTGACCTTTTGATTGACTGATGAAGAGCTATCGTATCACAAAGCCATCTATGCAAACAAGTCCGTTTTTGAAATGTAATGCCTAGTTTCCAGTAAAAAGGGTCTCCGGTTTTCTACACTCACCATACGAAACACAGCAGCAATATGCTGCTATTTTTACGCTGGCATTCTGTGAGAGTGTGGTCCTTCCCCAGTCGACCCATTCGTGCTACAACCACAATATAGCTGCAGCATGGCTCTACCACATTCTTCCTTTGAAAATTGCACGTCTTTCTATTTTTGGTAGACCTAAAAATAGAGTACAGATGCTAAAATCTACTATAACACAGTAAAAAGGGCGCGCAAAATCTGTATAAAATTTAAATACCTAAAATACGAAAATTACACAAAATCTACCAAAAACGTGCAAATTTAAATTAGACGATCTCTAATTACAAAATTTGTTTTATTTGCAGAGAGATAAGTAAGGTTTACTTCAAGCTACGGCTCGCTTCTGTAAAATTAAATAAAACAAGAAAACATCGCGCTTACGGGATATTAATGCAGCGCGAAATGCTTACGTTTTAAGGTTAATGAATAATTTTGTAAAGCGTGCAGTAAAAAAGCATTTTCATCTAGCATAAAAATTAAAAGCTGTTTATATAAAAATTAAAACGAAACTGAAGGCCTACAGTTAACCTAAAATCACAAATAAATTGTAGAATCCTCTTCTACACAATATTTTATGAGTAATAACTTATAGCCAGGTTCAACCACTTTGTCTGATATCAGCTATCAGTTCAGCTATCAACATATACATAATATTTCCGCCCTGCCAGGCGAGATGTTTGATTCGGGGAGCGGCCTATTCCTAGTACGGAAATTGTTTCAGGTATCAGGTATACACAGTCGATCGCAAACTTCGATAGCGTGATTTAGACTTCGGTTGTTGTTTAGTTCATTTAATATCTGATGTCTGCCTAAGCTCATTATATGTATTAACTTAACTTGAAAACGCCCATATTTTAATTTAACCTAAAGACATTCCCAGGCAACATGCAAATTATTCCACTCCTTTGCCGTGACACAAAACGAAGACGAAGCAAGTCGTTTGGTTCGAAAGTTTTGAATGGAATTGCTTATGGTGTGTCAAGAAAAAAAGGGCTACAGACTGGCCGAGAGCCTAGTTGTCCGGTGGTAGAAGGACGGAATTATAATAATGTCCGCCAGATCAAATTCCGGTCACAGCGGCCAGCCTCAACGGAGACTAACCATCGGCGCAGGGCAGGATTATATTGCTCTAATGTGTGCGAGCACAGGTGCACTTTCTATTCCCTTACTCACATGGTCCGATGGGACGGTAAACCGACACAACCGGAGAGAGATCAGGCGCAGGACCAACGGCTTTACGTGCTTAGGAAGGAATCAAATCATGCTTAGAAAGCAAGAAACGAAATGATAAATATTTATATTACCACTTTTTAATAAGTCACTTTCTTGTTTGTTTGCCTTTCTGTCAGTCGTTCCGGGTGGAATCTTGCAACTAAAATTCCTATCTCATATTTCAGTTTCAGTTCAGAACTTTAAGTCTATATATATCTATATATAGACTTAAAGTTCTGAACATAGCTCAGAATCGGATGACGATGATGACAAATTACAGGAATATGATATGTATATATTCCTGTATATGTATGTGTAAATATTCCTGTATTGATTAAATTAATGTATATTAATTACATAAATACAAAATTTTAATATACTCACTTGTTCACGTTCCCCTGTCCGGAGAAGAAACGACGAAAGAAACACCACAGATATCTCTCTTTATCATATTTTTAAACGCCGCTTATACTGTTTAAACTTTTTTACCGTCTAGAAAAATATACGGTGTAACATGTGAACGGATTAGAAGATAATAGCACTGATATTTTACAAAAACTAAAAACAAAAATTTTGAATTAAATAAATAAATTAGTTAAAATCTACCGAAATTCAAATCATATCCACCCTACTTTACGAACGCCAATAAAACAATAAATGTAGTAGGCATATTCGACCTTGTCACTTCGCAGAGTCACAGGCTTAAGGGCAAAGGGCAAAGTAATTTTTAAAAGAAACTTTTCAAACATTTGATTCAAAATTTTTGTTTTTATTTTTTGTAAAATATCAGTGCCATAGGCTTCTACTCCATTCACATGTTACACCCTATTTTTTTTTTCAAACCGTAACAAAGGTCATGCAGTATAATATTCTTAATCAGAATTTCAAAGTAATTGACCCATTAGTAGTCCAAGCATGTTCTATAATAAAATTACAAGGCTAATAAATATGTTGTTGCAAGCCCAAGCCAATTAGTCTTCACAGTCAATAATTCCTGCGCACACTCTTCGAAATGTATCCTGTGGAACACCGAAAGCCTGGCTACTTTGCGCCTATGCTCGAGACTGATAACAGTAAGACCGGCTTTACCCATATAACCCATATTCGGGTTTATTTTGTGATTCAGGTCACAAAAAATCCTCTTACAACGCCTTTACTTTAAGTTCAAAGCTGCTAGGTGGCATTTCGCAGCACCAGCCAATATATGGCAGCTACTTAATGCTTGCGTAAAAAATTACACTTAAATAATCATCATCGGTTTACACCCTACAATTCAAAAATTAAATTAAAAACGCGTCCCGCTGTGTTTATTGGTTCTTCCCAGAACCAGTGTTATTTTTCCGAACCCAGTGATCTAAAAATAACTTTCAATAAGAGTTATTTATAACCTATATAAGAAAAAATATTTTATTCTTTTCTATTTCTATTACTGAACATAGGCCCTCCTCAAGGTTTAGGCCTTCCACGAAAAGCACGGTACTAAGCCACTTGTAGCCGTCGGCTTCCCTCATGTCTATTGTCTAATCAGATCACTCTATCTCGTAGGCCCACCTACAGTCTGCTTACCGGTACAAAGCTGCCACTCGCAAACCTTTCTACCCTATCAATTGACGACTCCTCGAGGTATATAGCTGGCCCATCACATCAGCTTAGATATAAGATCTGTTGAAACGTGTCGATTACTCTTATTCTATTTTTTAATTATGTATTTTAATAAAATGTGAAGTCCAACAACTCACATTGTAACAGGGCTGCTTCCCTGCTCCGAAACACTTTTAACAGATGGAAATCTATGCCCAACTTATGGGGCGTATGCCCAAATAATCACAGTCACTTTTACTTTAAATTATAGAGATAGCACAAGACAACGGCATCGTAAAATTGAGTACGTTTGAGTATTTGGCCATCTATATTCATTTCTCAAAATAATCACAATTCAATTTTTTATAGAATAAGGGTAACAAACGAGCACACAGTCCACCTGTTGGTAAGTGGATGCTGTGACCCACAGACGTCTACATTTATCCTCGATTAAGAATAAAAATGCAGATGTGTTGTCACCCCCGAGGACTAAGATGGAATGTTTCGTTTCCAGTAAAAAATGGTCTCCGGATCTCTACGCTCACCATACAAAACACAGTAGTATTAAGCTGCTATTTAAGCTGGTATTCTGTGAGAGCGTGGTCCTTCCCCGGTCGAGCCGACCCATTCGCGCTACAACCATAATACCTATAGCTGCAGCGTGGCTCCACCACGTATAAATTGAGAAATGTTTACAATTGTAAGCCTAATTCATGAGACACAAAGTAATTAACAAAATAAAATAACTTACTTACTTACTTACTTATCGTCACGCACAATCCCTAACGGGGTAGCCAGAGAGAACAGATCGCCAAGTGTCACGATCCCTACATACCTCTTTCGCCTCTTTCAGGTTCATTAACTTCTTCATACATGCACGTCTAGGTATCCGAGTACTCTTGACCCTCCCCTCTTCGAGCAATTTGCTCACATGGTCTTCGAAAGTTAGTCTCGGTCTACCTCGACACCTTTTAATATTTACTTTCGC
Organism: Parnassius smintheus behrii; assembly: GCA_036936625.1. NCBI lineage: Eukaryota > Metazoa > Arthropoda > Insecta > Lepidoptera > Papilionidae > Parnassius > Parnassius smintheus. The sequence continues at coordinate 47,297,872 of JAUPFT010000013.1, forward strand.
TCTATATATTTTCTTCACCATTCGGTCTTCACTCATTCGTTCAACGTGCCCAAACCATTGGAGTACGCCCCTATCAATTTTTGTGATAAGGTCATCTTTCAATCCTGCCATATTGCGAATCTCTTCGTTTCGCTTTCGGTCGGCTATGGTAACGCCACACATTTTACGAAGAGATCGCATCTCCACTGCATTCAACTTGCTTTTATGCTTCTTCTGGCATACCCAGGTTTCGCTGCCATATAACAAAGTCGGTACCAACACTGCGTTATGTATTGCAAGGCGTGCACTCTTCACCACGCCTTGCCTTTTTATTAATGCATTCAGGGCACCATTGACTTTGTTTCCGGCAGCGACACGCCTATCCACATCTAAATCACATCTTCCATCCCGGCTGAAAGCACTCCCCAAGTATACAATTTCATTTACCTGTTCTAGACATTCCTGATTTACCCATATTTCACATTTCGTTCTCTCTTCGTCCTTTTCAAATACCAGAACCTTAGTTTTATTAGCATTCAAACGGAGACCTTTATTTTCACATTCCTCTTTCATACACGTGACTAATGCCTGCAGTTCTGCTTCTGATGGTGCAGTAAGCACTGCATCATCAGCATACAGCAGACAATTAACTTTTATGTCACCCAATTTCACACCCAAACAGCTATCTTTCAGCTTCTGTAAACAGCTGTCGAGATACAGTATGAACAGCCAAGAAGACATGACACAACCCTGTTTTACGCCCGCTTGGACGCTAAACATGGGTGACAGGTCATGCCCTACCCGCACACAGGCTTTACAGTCATAGTAAAGTGACTGCACAGCCCTTAACAATCGACCATCCACACCATATCCCGGCAACAGTTCCCACATTTTCTTCCTTATAACCTTATCAAATGCTTTCTCCAGATCCACAAAAGCACAGAAAATCCTTTGGTTAACACTCAGAAGCTTCTCCGTGATCATGCGGAGAGAAAACATTTGATCCGTGCATCCTCTTCCAGGTCTAAATCCGCATTGTGCCTCCCATAAGAATCTTTCCGATTTCTCTTGCATCCTGCGTGTCAAAACCTTCGAATAAACTTTACTTGCTAAACTCGTCAAGCTGATTGCCCGATAGCACCCGCAGTCAAGATGTGAACCTTTACCTTTATATAAAGGCACAATGACCGCGGATCGCCAATCATCCGGGACATCTCCCGTCCGCCATCACAAATTGCACAGCAGATGAAAGCTGTCCCAGACGCGAGGCCCACCGTACTTGACCATTTCAGCAGTAACTCTGTCTAGTCCCGCAGCCTTACCACATTTCAAACTTCGAATCGCACGTTCAATCTCTTTCATGCTGATGACCTCAGTGTCATCGAGGTCCGTGTCTGGCGTGCCAGTCACGGCGTCACCCCCGGATCCTTCACTAAGATCATGACACGCATACAATTCTCTATAAAATTCACTCCATCGCTGCATGACGTCCGATTTTTCTGAGAGGACGTCATTGGTTCTCGAAAGCACTTTGTTCATTCTTAAAGCTGTCTCACCACTCCGGGACCTTCCAACCTCTTTCCAGAAGAGTTTGGAGTTTTCCCTAAAGTTGTGCGACAACCTCTCGTCCGCTTCTATTCTACACCTTTCACGTACTTCCTCAATCAATGTTTTCGCATGAACTTTCTGCAGCTTATATCTTTCTTTCATCTTCTCTCTCATATGCTCATCGTTACTAGAGGCTAAGTAGTCTAACCATGCTTTTTTCTTCTTTTTTACAGCTTCTTTCACTTCATCATTCCACCATGCATCTCTTCTTTTACTACTACCTCTTTTTGTCGTACCACATACTTCTTCCGCTGCACTTACCATTCCATCCCTAAGGTTCTGCCATGTTCTCTCCACACATTCTTTCCTGCCATCGATGGTGTCAAGCTTTTCGGCTACCCTCGTGTGATATTTGTCCCTAGTATCCGCTTCCTGAAGCTTCCAGCTTCGGATGCGACAGACCGACTGTGGTTCTGTTACTGCTGTCCGGTGGCGCCAACCCGCGAACAAACCCCTAAATCTAGTAATTACTAGATAATGATCCGTTCCCAGGTCAGCACCCCTGAACACTCGTGTATCCATCACCTGTCTTCGCAGTCGGTCATCCACCAGGAACAAATCAATCATACTTCTCTCATTCTTTCTTTCTCTAGTGTACATATGGATCTTCCTGTGATTAAACATAGTGTTTGTCACAAGAAGACCCTTTTCCTTGCATACAGCCAGTATAAGCTTGCCAGCATCATTAACCCTTTTATCGCCAAACTTTCCAAGCACCGACTCGTATCCTGGTCGAGCGATACCTACCCATCCATTCAAATCACCACATACAACAGTTCTTTCGTTTCCCTTAACCAAATCTAGAACTTCTCTTACATTCTCCCAAAACTCCTCCAGCTCAGCCCTGGACGACGAAGCTACCGGCGCATAAACAGCCAAAAGGAATAACTTCGTCAGTCCCATTTTGAAGCGAACCCAGAGAAGTCTTGAGTTCACAACCTTGTATTCAGTCATAAGATCGACCAACCGGGACGACAACAGCACTCCCACTCCCTGGCAGGCGTTCTCGCTTTCCGGGACTCCGGACCATATAGCTAACGTCCCGCCAGAGAGCTCTTCAATACCACTGCCTTTCCGTTTGGTCTCCGACATACACACGACATCTAATTCTCTTTCTTTCATTATTTCGATCAACTCATTCGTCTTATCTCTCATACCCCCTCTAACATTCCACGTGCCAACTCTGCACTCCGTCCTCCACCTTCCGCCGTGTCGGGCTGTGCGTGACGGGTGGCGGTCCCCATCGCCGCTTTGCGCGCTGCATTCCACACCAACGGGGACGAGCTGGTGTGCGTCGCCTTGGGGGGACGCCCTAACCCTCGTTCGCATGGGTGCGCAGCTGTGTAGAATTGCAGCCCTGAAAAGGGCTGGCAGGGGTCGCGACGAGCACGCTTCTACAATGACCCCCTTAAATAAAAAAATAAAATAACACTATTACAATGTTACTTTAAGATACTTGTTTTTGATGTAAATTTATTATTGCAAAATAAAAATAAAATTTCTTTCGTCTGTGTCATTGTAAGTAACAGACAGCGCTTTAATCGTAATTAAAAATATAGTGAAATTAAATTTTGATTCAACAACCTTTTGACCTTTTGAGTTCTCTTGTATAATAATTAAAATCTTTTGACTGGAATATAATTAATAAATTAATTACATAGATTTATATTCAATATTTTTGTAACGAACGTTATTTGAATGTTTTTGTTTTTATGTAATTTATGTTAAATGTGTTGCCAATCTATAGGTAGGTCCCAAGTGCCTCAACGAAGAGCTTTATTGTAATAAAAACTATTGATCTGGTTTGGTAATGTCCAGGTTCTACAACAGCGCCACCCACCGTGTCCAACTACGCCTATAACCTTCGCGCAAGTGCAAGCAATAAGTTGACAAAGTTTTAGCGCAATCTAGTGAACGGTACGGCAGTGCAAAAACAAGAACAACTATTTGTATGGCCTACAAACAATTATTCCGAGTCTGGATGTTTTTCTTTGTACGATTAATAAATATATATATTGATAATTGATAGGATCAGGCGTTACTTTGCGGAAATTCATTATAATAAAGACGTTAATATTTAATTCGCAACCATCCGCTCAATTAAATACAATGATGTGTCTTACCTGGATTGAAGAGCACCTCCCGCCCTCCCTCAATTGCGTGCACTAATCCCGTCACCACTAGTCCCAGCACCACTACTCCCAACACCACTTCTCCCGGCACCACTACTCTCAACACCACTATTCCAGGAAAGACACTCCATAACACACACCGCTAACTTAGCTGTCAACTGCCGTAGAGTCTACATCACCTGAAGATGCCTCGTGTAGAGGCGAAACACGTGTCGTCTTATCGTCGATGGTGTGTCTTTAGTGTAGTCCTGATGAACATACACACCCGAGCAACCACCTCTTCTCTGAACGTGAGTACTCAGATTGCCGCGCATATTCTGGGGAGGGGGATGGGGGTGAAACTCCGTTCGTAACTAAAACTGGGCAAGCGATTCCATGAATCCATGAATTTGCGCAACATCATACAACGTAACGCCGTCCACTTCCATCTGGAGGTAGCAAAGCCGGCCTTGCTCCGACCGAAATACAGGTGTCCTAACCGGCTGATACTTCGAATCTCTCCTACCCTGGGCACAAATTAGAACGCTCTTTTGTGCCCCGGACTGGAGTTTGCGTACTATACGTCAGAGTGTACATCTGTTTTCAACGCCTCGGCTGACAACCCGCTCGCCAAGCGTGTCAACAGTAGAAAACTCTCCCCTATGAGGTAATCAATGGGGGGGACTATGTTTAACAGTGGACTTTTATAAGCTGCTTTATCTTAGCTTTCCTGCTTCATTATAGTACCTACAAGAAGAAATAATCTCTTTAGTTGTGAGAATGATCTTTCTGACAAATAAATATGCCCGTTCTGCGATCATGCCCTAGACCAGGTGTGGCGAACCTTTATGTATCAACGTGCCATTTTTCTTAGGAAATGCTTAATCAGGTAATAGACGTGCCGTAAAATAATTTTATCTTCGTGATTATTGGAAAAATAAAAGTACTAAATACTATCAACTCAAAACTGTTTATTTAGGTACTGCAAAAAATAAATAGAGAGTTTTGAGATGAGACATTTATTATTTACGAGTGTAAATAATAAAAGAGAATGAGACATTTGTTAGTTACATGTGAACTTTAACACAAATTAACTTTTAAATACAGGTATGTCAACCAATTAACTATTATGTTATACGTAAATGAACGATGCATTTCTTGAGGGGGGGGGGGGGGCTTGGACTTGTAGTTAGCAAAAGTAGTTCACGAAGTAACTAGGATCACTCGTGTTCGTATATAATACTTCGTCGTGAATTTTGTGATTGGTGGCGTGCCCAAATTATTGTGTCGCATACCAACGGCACGCGTGCCATCAGTTCGGCACCCCTGCCCTAGACCCTAGGCCAATACCTAGTTTGCATTATTATTAATCGATCACTGCCCAGCCCCCTTACTGTGCTAGCACGAATTCTATACAATTCGATTCTGAAAACTGTTACTTTTTAAACAATATTATATTAGAAATGAGGAAAAATTTTTTTTGTATTTCATCGAAACCTGGTAAACGTAGCTGGTACGAAAAATAGCACAATAACGTAGCTTGCTTAAAAAGACTATTTGAAAATGTATTCATGTGGCGTCTATTCACAAAAAAGATATTGTAAAAATATTCGTGAAAATTCTCCGTGAGATGTTGTTAAGAAACCAATTTTCTCCACGCGATCGCGTTTCGCTTAGGGTTGTCCAACATTCATTTATATTATCTAATATATAAAAATTCCTAGTGTAGTGGTGCTGGAAATAGTGGTGAAGGGGACAGTCACAGATAATTATCGTAATAATAAGACAATAGAAGTCGCATAGACGCGTGACCCTGTTGCCGCTATGACGTGTTGACGAACATCATTCCACCATTTTGTGATGTAGTTGCGCGAGGAACGTCCTACGTGAATTTATGTTATTATAAATTTATAATGGTGAACTGCAGCATAATCAGTTGTAAAAACTCATCAAGTTTATTTCGTGTTAATTCAACTAATAAAGGCATAACATTTCATTGGTAAGCTGATTATTTACTAATTATCATTGTTTTTACTAATCATCTAGTACATCTTGATGAATACTTTACTATGATATTTACCTTTGTAAACTTTCATTTATTACTTTTCGTATTGTACAATTACCATTGTTGCTTTGTTCTTCCGTAATACGCGACGCACGCGACTTTGACAAACTCGCCAAGCAATGTAATATGAAACATTAGATATCGTTGTGCATTGCGTATGTTTATAATACGGTAAGATGTGGTGACAACGATTTTTGAAGTAATCGAGCGCTAATTCATTTCTATTGTCATATTATTACTATTTCTGTGGGGACAATGCATGCAATGGAGGGAATGCGCGAAGTGCTCGTCAAATTAGGAAAAACATCGTTATTATTTTTGACGCGGATCTTAGCTGAATAATTTCAACATATTTACTACTTGTTTTACTTTTAATAGTATGTAACGGCTATTTTGTTCAACTTGCCACTTTGAACTCTAATAGTCTAGTAAGTTAGAATTCTAAATCCAAATAAATTTTATTTTTAGGTCGTTTCATTCCTTTTTCAAAATCTTGTTCATTCGTTCCTTTGGGTTTTATTTTTATATATTTATAACCATAGACTCTAAGAAAACCAGCTATTTCTATTCATATAAATTAAATTATAAATTCACCGTATAATGGCGGTGTTACGTCCACACTACCTCATATCATCCCGTGGAGGTCTTAAGAGGTGACAGAAGGAAAAACCAGGAGCTGGGCAGCAGCGTCTTCCCAATAACGACTAAAAATAAAAATCTGCGGCTGCCAACCCGCTTGCCGAGCGTGGCAACTGTGGCAAATATATGAGGCGATCTTTAATTTAAGGTGCGTGTTTGAGTAAAATGCCGTCCTAGTCGTTATTTGTGAGGTTTTACTTGTTATTAAAAAGATATATCATCTAATAAAAACTTTATTAAATTTCTATATAATCTTGATTCCAAAATAGTCAATTCCAATTTTTAAAGGAGTAAATACTTGACGGATCTCCCTACAATTAAACCATAAAAATGCGAAATAATTATTGATAACATGCATCTCCTCATAAAGTAAGCATTCATTTATTTTGCAAATGACACGAATCGATAGGCAATTTATTAATGAACATTTTGATCTCTTTAATTGTTTCAAAGGACTAAAATTCGATTTTTTAAAGAAAATATTTAAAAAATTGGGCGTATTTCTTACGCGATATATTGTAGCGGGAGCGAATGTATACACGAGGTAATCTGTGCGTGTATAGGACCGAACGCTCAAGGTCGTTCGGTAGGAGTAGCGCCCTAGGGGTATACACTAGCCACTCATTCTTCCATACAAACGTAGTCTGGTGAATACTCCACTGTTTGATGGTGTACGATTAAAATAAAAAATGAAAAAAACAAAAAGGTAAAAAAATAATATATTTAAAAGTAGTAATTTAACACATCTTTGGATGGAAATAAATATCATAAGAAGAAAGAAAATTGCAAATCAGCTACCATACAGGGATAGATTATTTTGAACAGACACATTCAATAATTTTTTCATGATATCCAGTTTCCCAAAGGTTTGTTTATAAAATTTCACGCGCTCGTTTTGTTGTAAATCATCATCGTCGGCTGAGATAGCATGCATTTTAACCCCGCCCACCACTTAGTTCGTGCCATCGACTAGGGCCACCTTAATAGGCTGAAACGGCAGCGGTTAATAAAATTGAATTGTCCCTCTTAAATATCGAAATAACTGCCTTATATTAAGCTGAGGGATCATTGGCGTGCCATTGAGACATGAATTTCCATTTTTAAAGTCTATCTGTCGGGGCTAGTTCTCTGAAAAGTTTTATAGACTGTAGCCCGCCAATTCATCGCTTACAGATTACACCATCATAAAAGACGACATTGCAACAAATATTAATAACGGTACCTACAGTATGAAATTTCTCCTTATAATGTCGTAGCGTGACTTGGCACAACCCTATTTTTTCTCAGCCTCGACTATTTCCGATATTGTTATTATAAATATATTTATAATAAAAACGAAGAAGAGGTTTCTCCACGTGAAAGATTCCGTAGCGTAGATATAGGTAATAGAACCTGAGTGAATAAGCATAGCTCGACAGATCAGAAACTGGAAGTCATGAGTGGGCCGGCCAAACCGACGGTCGATAATAAATGTTCTCGAGTAGTTTTTTTATTGGAGAGGGCGCAAACGAGCTTACGATTCCTCCCGCCGCCCATGAACATCTGCAACACCAGGGAAATAATGCAGGTGCGTTGCCGGCCTTTTAGAAAGGAGTAAGCTCTTTTACTCTTTTCTTGAAGGTCCCTAGGTCGTATCGGTCTGGAAAAATCGCGCGTGGTAAACTATTACCTACGCGGAAGAAAACTCTTAGCGTTGTTCCGGTAAGTGCAATGTAAAAACAAAAACAAGCTATCTGATTCAAAACATGTTAAACGATTTCAATTTATAAACAATATTTTTTTTTATAGAATAGGGTGACAAACGAGCACACAATCCACCTGATGGTAAGTGGTTGCTGTGGCCCATAGACATCCACATCTATCCTCGATTACGAATCAAAATGCAGATGCGTTGTCACCCGTGAGGACTAAGATGGAATGCCTCGTTTCCAGTAAAAAGGGTCTCCGGTTCTCTACACTCACCATACGAAATACAGCAGCATTAAGCTACTATTTCACGCTGGTATTCTGTGAGAGCGTGTATATGTAATTAAAATCAAAATAACATTAACTTCTATATTTATTTATTACATTACATAAAACAGCACTTTTAACTGCCCTACAGAAGAGAGGTCGCAGCATAAAGTTCAGTGTAGGGGCAGAGTGCTGGAGATTCCGCTTGAGTCATTTTACGAGTGAAGTCAATCTACGCGTGCTAAGATAGAGTCGTGGTTCTGTCCATTGTGGTGATTATTAAAATTAAACGAGCAATTATTGTATATATATATATATATATATATATATATATATATATATATATATATATATATATATATATATATATATATATATATATATATATATATATATATATATAATCGGGATCTCGGAAACGGCTCCAACGATTTTCATAAAATTTAGTGTCCACGGAGTTTCGGGGATAATAAATCGATCTAGCTATGATTTATTTTTAGAAAATGTCTTTTTGTCCGTGTTTTTAGGCAATGAAAAACTGCTACAATATCGTTAGAATAAGAAGGTAAATTTTGACAGACTGTTAATGATTATAAATAGCTTAATTGGTATAATGGGCGGTCACAGAATCGTAAAACTCCAGTTCGAGCCCAGACCAACCGACCGATTTTTTTAATTTTTTTTCAAGTTCCTTTCTTTTTTGAGAAAATCTATTTTTTCGAGCTCTTTTTTTAGTATTTTTTAAAAACACGAAAATTTAAATTAAAATAATTGCATTCATGATTTTTTATTCAAATAACCAGTTCCGTTTTTTCTTTTATGTCGCTAAGATCAAAAAATATTATTTATATTTCATCAGTATGTAATTTGTATCTAAATATAATTTCCAAAACACACGAATTAAAAAAAAGCGAAAAATACCGAGCAAAGCTCGGTCAACCAGGTACTTATTAATTGTGCAAGCAAAAGACCAAGTTGAACATCAGCTTTCGCTATTTTTAATAATGAATGCTATCCCGTTATCCCTACAGAATAGGCCTTATCCTGTTGTATTTTCCGACAGTTATGATAAAACCTGTTGACAACGCGATCCTAAATAATAATCATTGTAATATGAAAAACGTAGCCTACGTTTCTCAAAGTTAATGATTTTTTGCAGACCCGCGTGTATAGCCTAAGCTCCTAATTACTCAGCCTGCAGTCTTTTAATTAATATTAAGCCCTGGTCTGGACTTGTTCATTACATTTTTGTTTTGCGTCGTAGCTTGACACGCGACTTTCTGGCGCTACGGATATAAAACAAGTTAAATGTTTCATTTGTGTGCATGCAACGAATTCCTTTAAGAATAAGTATTTTTAAACAGATATTTTTTATATCATTGGTTGACGAACGAGCACACAGTCCGAATGATGGTAAGTGGATGCTATGGACCATAAAAATCCTCATTTACTCTCAACTAAGGATTAAAATGCAAATGCGTTGTCACCCATGAGGACTAAGATGGAGTGCCTCGATTCCAGTAATAATGGTCTCTGGTTCTCTACACACACCATTTCGTTGCGTAAAATAGCAGCATCACGCTGCTGTTTTTCGCTGGTATTCTGTGAAGACATGGTCCTGCCCCATTGCCATTCGTGCTACAGCTATAATACAGCTGCAGCTTGGCTCTACCACGTAAAAAATAATGAGGTTGAAAGCTAACACACAGTCCACCTAATGGCGAGTGGATGCTGTGACTCGTAGGTCAATAACAACTAACACTGATATTTGTTTTACAAAAATATAAGTGACAAACGGACGTACAGTCCACCAGGTAAGTATTTGGTAAGTGGCTACTGTCGCCTATGGACAAACTACAAACAGTTTCAAACAAAGAACTACAGCTATCTGCGTTGTCACCCCTGAGGATTAAGATATACCTCGCAGTCTGCTATTATGCTGGCCCTCTGTAGTCTTCAGAATGGAACACAGGTAAAATCAGGTGAGAGGCAGAAAAGAAGCTTATAGACTTTCATAAAACTTTTGCATTCCTAATATAATTTTATCGTAAGAATAAGCAAATGCAAATCAAATGTTACTGAATCCGTTTCATTCAAAATATAATGAAAGTATTTAAAGGGAACTAGGTGCAAATGTATATGAAAATATTATAACACAAAATATTAAGGTGAAACGATTGAATACATTTTATCTCTGTATTGAAAAATCAGCCCATGAGAAAGTAAAAAAAAATAAATTAATTCAAAAACATATGCCCCGGGTGAGGATCGAACTCACGACCTTAAGATTATGAGACTTACGCGCTGCCTACTGCGCTACCGAGGCTGTGGGTGCAATTTATAAATAAGGAGTCACAATGTAATTAATCACATATTATTTTAAAGAAATCGGTCATTTAAGCTAATAGCATTAACCCATGAACCTCACCACTAAAAACGAGACTAAAATGTTTAGTGTTTACTCTTTAAAATCGATAATTTGATCAAAACTTGATCAAATCTTTTGGAGTAAAAATCGTAATTACTCACTAAATCTTCACACATATCTCTTACAGCTAAATACTTAAGCGTTTTAGAGTTATGCTGTGATGTATATAGCTTTCAAGATCCCTAAAGCATATAAACAGCTCCGGTTCTTATTTCAACCTCGGTATATTCCTTCTGCCACCTAGCATCATACTCATAACACATGGACTTCTCAAAATTCTAGCCCACTAATTTATGTTGGTAACCCTAACTAGTTACAATAGCAGTTAATAGACGATGTCTTTCCTAATATAGTGGTGTCGGGGATAGTGGTGCTGGGATTAGTGGTGCTGGGATCAGTGGTGACGAGGATAGTACACGCAATTGAGTGTGGGCGGGAGGTGCTCTTGAGACTAGGTAAGACACATAATTTCATTTTATTACGCTGATCTTTGCTATTGAATTTTTAACATCTTTAAAAAATCTAAATAACAGAACTCATAACATTCCACACGGAGAGACAACTGTCATCATATACGTATGTAGAAATCACAGTTATTATTAAATCAGCTTTCTACATAGTACGTACACGTAAGTACATATTACTTCAATGCTTCCCGCCGTCTGTACTCTTAGATCTTTTAAACTACGCAACGGATTTTGATGCGGTTTTCATCACATAGACAGAATGATTTAAGAGGATATATGATTACGTAGACAGAATGATTTAAGAGGAACTTCAACAACTTCGACAAGATTCCATTCCAATCAAATCGCGCGCGGTTTAAATGTTATGTATCAAATGTATCAATGGATGTTTCTTTTTGTAAATAAAACACAATGGCATTCGTTAAACTTTTTATTTATATAAATGTAAAAATATAAAAATCATTTATTAAGTGTAAATATAGTAAAAAAATATACCTACTTATGAACCTACTGAAGTTATAAATATAACTTTTACATTAATTTGTTAAAAACCAGATAACAATATTCATACTCAAGATTGTTTTCTTATAAAAATACTTAAGATGAATTAATTTTGCCCTATTAAATTCCATTGTTAAATCGTCAGAAAAATCCTAAGGAGTACCTACTTAAACAAAATAATATTCCAAAATAACAAAATATATTATTTCATTATCATCATCATAATATTGTAAAGTACCTATTTCCAAGGGCGACATGCTAGTGATAGTTCATGCCTGCTGAGAACAAGGATTTATTCCAGAAGCTTTGCTTATCTATCCAGCAAAAAAGCAAACGGGGGATTATCACAGTAATATTAATGCTGGTAATTATCAGAAATGGATTAAAGAAAAACTTCTTCCAAGTTTACCGCCACAGTCAACTTTAGTAGTCGATAATGCATTGTACTACAACGTCGTATCGGATCCAGTGCCCGCAACAAATTCAAGAAAAAGTGACATGTTAGCTTGGGTGGACAAATATATCATATCCAGAAAGAAACCCAAAACCTATGCAGTATGATATTATTAAAAAAAAGACAAACCATGTACAATTTGTACTTGATAAAATCGTCCAAGATCACGGACATAGTGTATTGCGCCTATTGTACAGTCCTCGCGGCGTAAGCTGAACTTTGCATTTGTGTGAGTGCACACAGATAGTGTACAGTGGGATACGGCTTGAGGTGCAGCGCGTCCCGCGCATGGTTTAAACCAGTTTATACTGTTGTTTAAAAAACGGCCTGAGGCGCGGCGTATCCTTCACACGTCGCTTTCCTGCAGCGCAGTATTGCTAATTTAGCGACTTTGTCGCTAGAAATGACGACTGCTTTAAGTCTTAGCGACTAAAAAAAAGTTTTGGCGACAAAAATAGTTCAGCGACTTATCTAGCGACTTTGGTAGTAGGTATAAATTAAATCAGTTCTAGAGTCATTATTGGATAAATTTTTAGTCAACTCGATACAGTGCCAAGAGATACAATAAGGAAAACAAAAGCACCAAACTTTATAAAATTAAAGTCTCTTTAAAAAACATATTCAAACCAAAACATTTAAATTTTCTTCCAAATCTAAGTTTTACATTAACCTATTAGTACCTATATCAGATTTTAATTCTTAAAAATACTATTTAATATCGCATGTAGCCGAGTTGGCAACACTGCTCAATAGCTCGATTCTTTAATTGGTTGGCGGTCGGTCACGGGCACACGGGAGAATCTTCGAACATTATGTTTTGTACACTGCACAATCTGATCGGTTTGACATTTCACTTCAATCGACTTAGTTGATTGTTTCATAACATCCGGCTCGCTCTCTTTTGAATTAACTTTATGTAATTATAAAGTGGTTAAATTTGTGTTGTGATACTTGTGATAGCTCAAATCATGGATTTACCTAATAAAAAAAAGCAATACGTTCAAGAATATCGAGATACGTGACAAGCAGAATCTGAATTTAAGGGATGGCTGAAACCAGTTTTAGGAGACTCATCTAAAGCAAGATGTCAAATATGTGTCAAAGAGTTTTATGCTAAATTGAGCGATATTAGAAAACATGCGAAAACTAATAAGCATAAACAAAAATTGAATTTTAAAAAACACAGGCCACCTTACCCTTTAAAATTGCCCCGAAAACTTTAGTTAGAATATCAAGCAAAGCGGAAGGAACCTTGTTCAATTTTACCTGTTGATCATTTAGGCGAACTGTGTAAAAAGGTGTTTGCAATATTTGGTTATGCAATTACATCGTTTAAAGTGTCCTAACATAATAACTGAGGTATTGGCTCCATATTTTACACAATCATTGGTTGAAGATATAGGTGACCGAAAATATAGCGTACTTATTGATGAATCCACAGATGTTTCAGTTTCAAAAACACTGGGAATCGTTATACGGTATTATAGTGTAAAAAACCAAGCCATTATATCAGCATTTCTAAAGCTCGCTTTAGTAGAATATGCAGATGCAAAAAATCTGACTGCTGTTCTTGTGAATTCCTTGAAAGTTCTTAAAATCCCAATAGCGAATATGATAGGAATTGGTAAAGATAATGCTTCTGTGATGGTGGGAGTAAATAATGGTATCGTCGAAATACTCAAGAAAGAACATGGCTTAAAACATTTGATATTGATTCGCTGCGTTTGTCATTCTGTACAGCTTGCGGTTTCACACGCCTCCGTAAATACTATACCTAGAAACATAGAGTTTCTTGTACGGGAAACCTACAATTGGTTCTCTATTTCGCCTAAAAGACAAGAAGAATATAAAAAGGTTGAGTATGAGACTATATGGTATGAGACTGTAAATTATGGTAAACAGGCGATAAAAACTTTGAAAGTATGTGCAACCCGTTGGCTCTCAATTGAACCAGCTGTTTGTAGGATTCTGGAGCAGTGGGAAGAACTAAAGCTACATTTTTCATTTGCAATGGGTAATGATAATTGCTACACAGCTGATCTTTTGTACAGAATGTATTGTGATGACTCAAATCAACTTTACGTGCTTTATCTTAAACAAACTTTAAAAGACGTACAAATAGCACTAAAAGCATTTGAAAGGGAATACAATGATCCCACAAAACTATTAGATACTCTCGTCTTTCTCATGCAGTCACTCGGAAAAAACATAGTTTTTCCTACATTTGATTTGTTGACAACACCAGTTCCAAATGAATGTATGTACGCGAATCCGCACCTTGGCTATACGTTTGAACAGAAAATGTTGGAGTCAAGTTTGTCTCAAGAAAATAAAATTTATTTAAAAAAGAGATGCATCGAGTTTAGTCTGAAACTCATAAAGCAGATTCAGCAAAGACTACCAAGCAATGTCACTATCCTGAAAAAAATGTCAATGTTAAATGTAGAAGAAACATTAAAAGTGAATAAAACTAATACATTAGCCGATGTAGCCAAAGAATTAGGTTTTAGTAACTTTATAAAGTGGAACAACACCACTAACATTGTTCGATTTTGGATTGAGCTTTTGCAGCATAAAAATGCCGTAGGAGAAAATCCTTTTTCTTTGATTTCACAGTTGGCAATCACTATTTTAACACTACCACACTCAAACGCTGAAGTCGAGAGAGTCTTCAGTTCTATGAATATAATAAAAACAAAACAACGCAATAGATTGTCGTTAAAAACTATTAATGGGTTGATCCTGTTGAGAGATCAGTTAAAAAAAAATTGTGCATCTTTTGAAATACCGTCGGAAGTGCTGCAACTTATTGAAACGAACAAAAGCTATTCCTTTGCAACGACAAAAATGTTGAACTGCAACATCCGCTTTTGAGCGACGTTCAACCCTCTACTTCTGCTGCGGCTGTATTAGATGAGCATGAGACTGAAGAATTATTTGACTTATTAAGTGACGACGATGAATATAACTGATTTAATATTTTTTTATTGTAATTTTGATTATTTTTATTTGTTTATTACAAATGCAAATGCACGTTTCCAAGTATTTTTAATTTATGTGATTGTTACAATGATTATATAATTTAATTAAAAGTATTTTTTATATGTAGGTACCTATGTTCTACACGATGTGTATTTAAATTAGAATCCAATTACTTATGTACCTTCGGAAAATACTTCATAACTTTCACATCACCGATAAACAAGTTCCCACTATGAAAATATTACACGAAAAGTTAAAGGCAGAAAAAAAAACTGGTGACCCTTTTTACTGGAAACGAGGCATTCCATCTCAGTCCTCACGGGTGACAACGCATCTGCATTTTGATCTTTAATGGAGAATGGATGTAGATGTCTATGGGCCGCAGCAACCACTTACCATCAGGTGGACTGTGTGCTCGTTTGTCACCCTATTCTATAAAAAAAAAAAAAATTATCCAGGTGCAATTACGTCATTAAGAAAAGAAGTATCTCTATTAGGATTCAAGTGGAAAAGGACAGAAGATAATCGCAGAATCCTTATGGACAAACATGAAATACGATATCTTTGAATAGTGTTTCTCATTAAAATTGCCGAATATCGCGCTCAGGGCCGCCCAATCGTTTATACTGACGAAACATATATAGACACGTCTCACACTTCGTCGAAATCTTATTCAGATGGAAGCACCTCTGTTTTAAAGAAACCAATTTCTAAGGGAAATCGGTTAATAATAGTTCATGCCGGCGGACTCATGTTCAAGGCAAACCAAAAAAGTGGTGACTATCATTATAATATGAACACCGAGAATTACACAAAATGGTTGCAAACGCAGCTAATTCCAAATTTAAAACCGAATAGTGTTGTGGTGGTTTACAATGCATCATACGACAATTCGTATCAAAATCCCGCGCCCAATTCAAACCATCGTAAACAAGCTATGATTGATTGGCTCAAATATCGAAATATCGATCACTCTGGATCGATGCTTAAACCACAACTTTATCAGTTGATACTACAAAACAAAGCAAGATTTGTTGAATATAAAATTGATAATTTGCTCCAAGAACGTGGTCACAGCGTTCTACGTCTACTACCCTACCACCCTGATTTCAATCCTATTGAAAATATATGGGCAATGGTAAAAGGATACGTAGCTAAAAAAACGTGTCAATGAATATGGACACTATAATGAGATTGACAAAGGAAAAAGTTGACGCAATCACTGTACAAGAGTGGAAAAATGTTTGAATGCATGGGAGAAGTCACAGGATGCTTTGGGTGTGTTCTGTGACCTATCGAAAGCCTTCGATTGTGTTCACCATGAAACATTAATCAGGAAACTTCAACACTACGTAAGAAACGATGCTCTTAAATTAATTATTTCATATTTAAGTGACACAACGCAAAAAGTTGTCATCAATAGTATGAGATCTTCCGGGTCGATTGTACAAATGGGCGTGCCTCAGGGCTCAATTCTCGGGCCCTTTCTGTTTCTTGTATATATTAATGACTTACCTTACATAGTAGGGGATAACCATGATATAGTATTATTTGCTGATGAAACTTCATTAATTTTCAAGTAAAAACGACAGTTATTAAATTACGACGAAGTAAATAATGCTATAGTTAAGTTAGTCAATTATGTTAATAATTTGCATTTGAATGGAACTAACACTAAATGTATGAAATTCGTCGCTCCTAATGTTAAACATGTCAATACCAATGTAATTTTAAATGGGGAGAAACTGAGTCTTGTTGATACCACCATTTTTCTTGGAATCACACTGGACGCAAAGCTTCAATGGCTCCCCCATATATCAAAACTAGCTAGCAGGCTTAGTTCTGCAGCATATGCTGTAAAAATGATTAGAACTCTTACCAGTGTTGAAACAGTTAGAATAGTTTACTTTAGTTATTATATACCATAGCATTATGTCGTATGGTGTTTTGCTATGGGGACACGCGACTGACACTGAAATTATATTTATTTTGCAGAAGAGGGCCATTAGAGCAATATATAATTTAAAACCAAGAGTCACTGAGACAAAAATTTAAGGAAATCAACATATTAACTCTGGCCTCTCAGTACATTTATGAAAATGTAATACACGTACACAAAAATAAAAGTAGTTTTGCGAAAATAAGTGATATTCATTCTGTAAATACTACAAGCTTGTAGTACCAGTTACTCGACTCCACCGAGTCGGTAATTCATTCTTGGGGCGATGTATACGCTTTTACAACAAAATCCCAGAAAATATACAAAATTTGTCATACACAAAGTTCAAAAATGCTATTAAACTGAGTTTGTATAAAAAGGGTTATTACAATATTAAGGAATCTATGGATGATAATAACCCCTGGGCAGGGTGATCGCTACCAAGCTATTTCTAATTTGTCTTATGTTGTTAATTGTAAGCATGATAATTCCCTAATAGTCCCGCTGGGTTTCTTGCTGGTTCTTACCAGGACAGAGGTTTTTTTTTGCGAACCAGTGGTAAATTAAAAAAGTGACTTTCAATAAGTATTTTTATAATCTACATTGAATAAAAAAGTTTCTGTTTCTGGTTCTGTCAAGATGACGGAGTACCACGAAGAGATGAATTTTGAAAAATTCGAAGAATAGTTTATAAAACTTCTAAATAATTTAGATAAACCTCATGTGATATACTAATGGACAAAAAACTATCATTCAGTGCAAAAAAAAAACCTCCGACAGCGAATAACCGGAAGAATGAAATAATTTCGTGGTTGCAAGCCAATGGAGTACAAGCCAACGGCACTATATTGAAATAACTTTTGCGTTTAGTGGGAATACACAAGCCCCGAACGCCAATGTATATTTTGGATGAGATGGCAAAACAAAAGGGACATACCGTTATCCGCCTGCCACCGTATCATTGCTAGTATAACGCAATAGAATTGATTTGGGCGCAAGTTAAAGGTATTTAATATTTAAATGAAGTTGATTAATCAGCGCATCACTAATTTTAAAAAATAACTCATTGTTTTCGCTTTAGGTCATGCAGCAAGTAACACCACCCCACCGTTCAAAAAATGTAAGACCAATTATACTATTTGGCAAAATGCAGAGATTTTATTTTATTATTTAGGAACAAAGGTTAGATTTATTTAGTTGCGGAATTAAATAAACTATATTCTCTATATGTAATAAACTAATAAATTAGTAATATTTCGGTCAATAAACTAGAATTGTAGCATTTATTATAATTGATTTTTCATAGTATAAATAATAACAAAGGAAGATTTGATAACTGTTGACCAGTTAACAATGAAACTGCTTTTTACTTGCATGCCAATAGGTCAGGAATATTCATTTTTAAGTTTTTTGTCCCTTTGTCGTCTGCCCGGGCTGCCAGGCAAACGTGACGAGCAAATAGAGAGCACTACCAGGAGTGATCAAGACTATATCACTCCTGGTATTATTGGGGATTAAAACATTGATAAAATAAATGGTCTCTGATGATTTTCTTAAATCTAAATAACGCAACATTAATAGATCCTACTCAGATGAAGCCGGGGCAGAACCCTAGTCTTACAAAATCGTCAAATGCAACGTTCGACATCCAACAAGTGGGTCTTATCACTACATATCACTCAGCACTCAATAAAGCAAAGTTACCGAGCAGTTTATTAAAAATATTTTTTTTTTTTTGGAGCAATGTCATCAATTTTAATTCAATTTTTTTAATTAGCAAAAATGGTACCGAAGTTAGTGCGTACTATTTTTATTTTATACATGGAATATTGGGAAGGAACTTGAAAATCCCCTTTTTCGCCAGTAACCAAGTTCAAAGGCACTCCTTCTTTCCGCATCGAACTGTACATGTCAGAGTTCATTAAATCACTCCAACAATAAAGCACTGCATTCCCTTTCAAAATAGTAGGCAAAAGATCGTTTATTCGATAACTTTTATCGTGGAACAACACTAAACCCACGGGGATCTCCAAACCGATGCAAATTTCACCATTTTCAACTCGCACGAAATTCTCGTCTCGATCGATAGAATCGATCGCAATATTACCTGACAAAGCTGTGCTTTTCCTCGCCGTTTCAAAAGCAACATTTAAAATTTCAAGTTTTTTTGGAGCACTAAGCTTAATCCATTTAGCTCTGTCAGCTAAAAGTTTCTCAAGGTCAAACGATATACTGACGCCCATTTTAGAAAACGCAATATCAATAACCGAATAGAAAGCTTGCGATGATTTAGGCGGTCCTCCGAACGATCCGTAACTATTGATCCACACGATCGAAGAATCGATTCCGTAGGCTATTTCATTGGACTCCGAGACATCACTGCACCAAAGCGAGACAGAGAACGGCTTATACTTGTTGGAAAGAGATAAAAGCTCTTTGACAGTTCTGTATTCTTCGATTATCACGCAATCGTCTGTTGGCCCATCACCGTAATATTCATATAGGAATGTTTTGTTGCCGATATCATAAGAAATCGAACATTTCGATCTCACTTCATCCAAATTTACGTTCGAAGGATCGAGTTTGGCTTTCCAAGCAAGCGTGTTTTTAAATCGTTCGCCGACAGTTTCCTGTACTAAGATCCGACAAATTTTCCAAGGGAACTGAAACATAAAAAGAAATAACATTAGCACGAAATGAAATGAAATATATTTATATCTTTGACGTAATTTTTTTTAATTATAGAATAAAACAAACGAATACAAAGTCTACCGGATGCTTTGGCCCAGAGACGCCTACATCTATGCTCGATTAATAATCAAAATGCGGATGCGTTGTCACCCCTGAGGACTAAGATGAAGTGGAATAGCTCGTTTCCAGTAAAAAGTTTCTCCGGTTCTCTAAACACATCATACGAAACACAGCAGCATTAAGCTGCCATTTTATATAGTATTCTGTGAGAGCGTGTCCCCGGCGACCTATTCGTATTCATAATACAGCTGCAGCATGGCTCTACTACGTATAAATGAATTTCGTTCGTAATAGAACAAATTTGGTTTGTCCAATGTCACTTGACAACCGTGCAGTGGCGGTGTAAGAACACCCGCTACCCCATATCGTCCCGTGGGCGTCGTAAGATGACCGAGGGATATTGAAACAGATGAAGCATGCTCCTGATCACAACTTAGTCTAATAAAATTCGTGGAAACCGCGTCCAATATCAGCCCTACAAGATAATCTAATAAAGATAATGTTCAGCGGTAGAATTTTAATTTTGTTTTACTTTTTATAAGCCAGTAAAAGTTAAAAACTAAAGTTACAGCCTATATACGTCCCACTGCTGGGCACAGGCCTGAGCTCACATTTCTGAGGTCCCATTTCTGAGAGGGTTTTAGGGCCAAGGAAGTGTCCGCCGCGCTGACCCAATGCGTGGTGGCGAACTTCACATGGACTTCACAATTCGGAATAATTTTTTTTTCATTCTTATTCCGCAGACATGCAGGTTTCCATACGATGTTTTCCTTCACCGCCGAGCACATGGTAAATCAGCACTTAAAATTGCAATTAACAATTTCGACGGGGATCGAACCCGGGTTACTCGCGTTCTGTTATATTTACAGAGAGCGTTAACCATCTGAGCTACCTCGATAAGCGAGTGCTTGATCACAATCCCACCTGGTTGTAAGTAGTGATGCAGCCTTAGATGGTAAATCGCACTGTCTTAGCATAACAAAAGCGTATGCACTCTTGCCTTGAAGACGCCCAGATTGTATTCGGACGGAAAGATAGACGCCGGCAAATTATTCCACTCCTTTGCTGCACGCATTAAAAATGTCGAAGTAAACCATTTGGTTCTAATGCGTGGAATATCGACAACAAAGGGGTGATGACCCGCCGACCGCCCGGTCGTCTTATTGCACTGATATTACCAGTGGGCATAAAAGCTCCATCATCCCATATCATAGTGTGAGAGTCATTAAAGGCGACTGTGGGAAAAGCCAAAAAGATCTCTTGTCGCTTATTTTCTCCCGTATCGTGGATGACTTTGCATATGATATATATAAATTACACAAGAACGAACATCTAGACCTGGAACTATGATGTAAATCAAACGTCTTACAACATCTGCGAATATTAAGCCATTGAAGTACTACGTACTAGAAACAAAACCGCGAACAAAATTGTGCGTTAGTGCCATAGAATACTGTACACAATAGAATGGCTATCAACTTTATTTTGTACGAGGCTTGGCGTCGCCAAATCCGATTCGCTGTTGATAGACTGAATAAATTTACAAATTTTAGACTTTTGATTAATGTTCAAGATCGTCATTAAAAATCGTTTAAATTTTAATACATATTTATTTCTTAATAGGGTGCAATTTGGCATTTTCTAAATAATTTGCATGCGAAATTTGGAAACGATTGTAACGTCAAAACACATCTCGTGGTGACATTTATACGCGTAAATTGACGTGTTAGTGACATTTTAGTGGCTACGCGAGCTCCGCCCACTCCCTCGTTCTATTATGTATGTATTATAGTATTCTATGGGTAGTGCGTCGCGTGTGGTCGGAGCCACAGTGTAACTCTTCATAGCACAGTAGTCTGGGTAAGTTTTAACACGTTCTTCCGTAGGCTCTAACGCGTGTTGTAAACAACCAAGTCATGGCTTTTATTCTAGTGCGTAATATATATTAATTTAATGTATTAAGGACCTCTGTGTAGAATAGAGTTGCATAGGGATTTTGGACGAGGTAATTGTATACTTACTGTGTAACATTAACATAAACACTCACGCCTGTCACCCAGAGGGGTAGGCAGAGACTACAGAATTCCATTTAGCAAGATCCTGACATACCTCTCTCGCCTCTTCCACATCCATATACCTACGCATACATGCTCGTCGGTTAAGGGTACTCTTAATTTGGCCCATTTTTAGTATATCGTCAATTTGGTCGATAAACTTCCGCCTAGGACGTCCCTTTCCGACTCTTCCATTCACTTCTGCAACATATATTTGCTTTGTCAGTCTTTCCTCATTGATTCTTTCCACATGACCAAATCACCGAAGCATTCCTTTCTTAATCCTGGTCACAACATCATTTTGCAAACCACATTCTTCTTTTATCACACACTCATATCATACACACCATGTGACATACTGTGTGTACCATCCTAATCGATTTTTGTACTTACGCACACACCAAAATAGTTATTGGATATTATCTACTACTTTTGATGGAGGTGCAGTAAATATGTTTAATGTAACCGTATTTTTAATTGAATAACGGAGCTTAGAACCTCAGAAACTCACTTTAACGCTGGAAGTAAGGAAGACATCAACCGCCGAGTCTATATCGCTGCGTTCAGTCACTACGCCCATGCAACAGGATTGCAGTTCTACAAACAATATAATAACAATTATAAATCTGTTTATTACTAAGTTAGTAAAAATATTCATTATCCCATGTCGCACTATTGCGTCTGAAAATCGAACAGTAATGTGATAAGTTACACCTCGTAACTTTAAGCGGCAGTAGCCTAAAGGTTGTGGGGGCGGACCGCAAGCTCGAAAGGTAGTGACTTCCGCAATTTGGCTAAGTCATGAACCACTTGTAACAAAAGCATTTTAAATTTACTTGTAATAATTAACGGGGCACTTAGTCATTTTAATCGAGTAACCAGTATTCTTTAAAAAGAATTAAAGTAAATAAATAACTATTCCATGCTATTCTAATCGATGGGGCAGCAATTAGTTATTACACGTACCTTTAATTTCAGTAATGTCGTTGGCTCCCGGCAAGCACTTCGCCACGAACGCCAAATATATGTTGTTTAATCTGTAATTAGTACATCAACACATCAATGAATTTTGAACCGACAGTAGCCAAATGGATGTGGAACGCGAACTCAAATGGTCGTGGATTCGAATCCCTAATACAACTACCGTCGTGAACCAATTTTAACACAAGCATTTTAGACTTATCTGGAGTGGTATTTTTTTTTTAAGAATAAGGGTTTCAAACGGGCGCTGAGTCAACCTGACGGTAAGCGGATGCTGTGGCTCGTACACATCCAAATTTATCTCCGATTAACAATCAAAACGCAGATGCGTTATCACCCGTGAGGACTAAGATGGAATGCCTCGTTTCCAGTAAAAAAGCCGCATCTCTACACTCATCATACGAAACAGAACAGTATTAAGCTGATATTTTACGCTGGTATTCTGTGAGAGCGTGGTCCGTCCCCGGTCGAGCCAACCATTTGAGCTACAACCGTAATATAACTGCAGCGTGGCTCTACCACGTATAAAACGTGGTTTTTAAAGCATTCCACCTCAATCCTCAAAAATGACAACGCATATGTATGTTTCTCTTGTTTCCCTCTTTGTTTGTTTGAAGAGCATGTGGTAAAACCACGATGCAGTGATATTATAGTTATAGCACGAATGGGTCTTCTAGACTGGAGAGGCAACCACTCTTTAGCGTAAAATAGTAACTTAATGCTACTGTTTTGTATAATTGATAGAATCAGGCGTTTGTAAAAAAATTAAAAATATAAATTTCTTAACAACCTTCCGCTAAACAAATACAATGATGTGTCTTACCTGGATTGAAGAGCACCTCCGGCCCTCCCTCAATTGCATGCACTAACTCCGTCACCACTAGTCCCAGCACCACTACTCCCAACACCACTATTCCAGGCAAGACACACCATCGACGATAATACGACACGTGTTTCGCCTCTACACGAGGCATCCTCAGGTAATGTTGACTCTACGGCGGCTGACCGGCGGTCAGCGCTCGAGCTCGAGGTGCTCTTCAATCCAGGTAAGACACATCATTGTATTTGTTTAGCGGAAGGTTGCGAAGAAATTTATGTGTTTTTTTTTACTGTTTTGTATGGTGAGCCTAGAGAACCAAAAACCCTTTTTTTTAGCTTAGTCCTAAAGGGATTTTGATTCTTAATCGAGGATATATGTAGATATCTACGAGTCCCAGCGATAACTTAACATCAGGTGTAACCTGTGTGCTCGTTTGTCATATTTATTCTATAAGAAAAATGTTGATGGCAAGTGTCCATGAATACAGTTGTCACATACCATCTTTACTAGCGCTATTAGTGATAGAGAGACATTGCAGGTATATTATAGTTGTAGTAGGAATGGGTCGGCTTAACCGGGGCAGGACCACGCTCTCACAGAATACCAGCGTAAAATAGCAGCTTAATGTTTCGTATAGTAGAGAACCGAAACCTGAAATCGAGGCATTCCATCTTAGTCCTCAGGGGTTATTTTGTGAGAGTATGGTCCTAACCCGGTTTTCTCTGTCGCCTCTTACGATACCAACAGGATAGTAGAGTTAATGTATATAATTACACCGTCACTACACGGTTCAAAAACTGTAACTTAATATAAAGTAATCCTACAACTTTTTCGTTTTCATCATCACATGTAAAGTTCAATACAGAACATGGCCCTCTTTCAATACAGGGAGTATTACTAGTACTGTGTTTCATATGGTGACTGTAGAGAACCGGAGAACCTCTTTACTGGATACGAGGCATTCCATCTTAGTCCTCTAGGTTGACAACGCATCTGTATTTTGATCCTTAATCGATAGTAAATGTAGATGACTATGGGCCACAACACCATTTCATCAGGTGGAATGTGTGCTTGATGGTTAACCTTTTTTTTTAAATTATTTTACTAATAACAACTCAGAATAAAAAACTTTGGTTGCTAGCTCACTGGTTAAGCATGCCAATTATATCAAAATCCACCCTATGAGGCAATTAATGCTCATCAGTGGAATTTTATAAGTTGTTATAGTTATAGAAGTTATAACTTTACTAAATAAGGGTGACAAACGAGCACGCAGTCCACCTGATGGTAAATGGATGCTGTGGCCCATAGACATCTACTTTTGTCCTCGATTACGAATCAAAATGCAGATACGTTGTCGCCCGTGAGGAGTAAGATGAAATATCTCCTCTCTAGTAAGAAGGGTCTCCGGTTCTCTGCACTCACTATACGAAACGCAGCAGCGTTAAGCTGATATTTTACGCTGGTATTCTGTGAGAGCGTGGTCCTTCCCCGGTCGAGCCGATCCATTCGTGCTACAACTATACTACTAAAATAGCTGCAACATGACTCTACCACGTGCCTCTTATGTTTTATTTATCATGTTGTGAAACTTTATTAGTGACTTAGTGTCATATTATATAGTCTTACTAGCGATCCACTCCAACTTTGCACGAATGATTTCAGGATCCCGACAGCAATGCCACCTACCGGGTCTAACTCTGAAGGTCTAGCTCAGAATCACCCAGGTGACCCCATAAGTTGAGGAAGAGAAGATATACGAAGAAACGCACACCGGAAATTTATATACTGGACGAACCTTACTTAACGAACGGTAATAAAACAATATAGGCGACTTCCACCTTGTCACTTCGCTGGGTCACAGGCTGGGGTGAATATGATTTGAATTTCGATAGATTTTTATTTTTTATTAATTTAAAATTTTTTTTATTTTTATTTTTTTGTAAAATAGTGCCATAGGCTACTGCACCGTTCACATGTTACACCATTTTTTTTCAGACGGTAAAAAAGTCATTCAATATAAAGATTAGAATGATTGCTACAAAAATGCTGCTATGTTTCTTACAAATAAAATAAAGTAGCTACTGCTTACTGTAACCCATAGACAATAAATGTGTGTTATAGATAAAGAAATATATTTAGATAATGCAAAAGGATAACAGTAGGTAAAACGGTATTACGTTGCCAATCGGCAGAGGAACCAGGAAAATAGTTAACCGCACTTCACCAGGAATTAATAATTCGGCGCGAGATCACAGGTATATTCACAGACATATATGGCCGCAGTGCACCTTCATCCAACCGTCATTATACTTGGGGAATAAGATTTAAGAATACGGTGACTCGGAAGTGGTTCCGAGACAACGTGATAGCACTACGAGGGTGCTGGGGGCAGTAACGAATTCCTCCTGGACGTGCATAAAGAAAAGCGAGAAATAGGGCCCGATTGCATTCCGAACGGAGATCCTAACCGTAAAAACCCCTCGTATGCGCTGATCGTGACCAGCGTGGCGTTTTACCCGGAAGGAGACCAGCATAACCTTTATTTTACCCCTGTAGTCGGAGGTGTCCATGAGGATTTCCTCTCGATAAAAAAATTGAAAAGGGGCAAACTAGGATGGGGAGAGGGGGGAAGAAGCATGAGAGCCTCGGCATGCGAAATATGCAAGGAACTAGTTTACTTTTTAATTAAAAAAAAAAACAATTACATACCCGACTTGATGGCACATTTCTGTAAACAAATGGCACAAAACGGCAGTCTCCACGGTCGCTTCTATGATAACGTTTTCGTGTGCGCACAGCAATTGCGCTACGAAACCCAGTGTTGCCAGTGGGGCTTTCTCATGCATCACTAGTACTTTGCCTGTAAAAAACATATTGATTTCCATTGAGCTATTATGTACTACGTACTAGAGGCGACACTGCATTCAGCTACTCTTTTCCACTCAACTGCGGTGCATACACCGCACTTTAATCAATCACTAGCTAGGCGCTTGTAGGGTTGTCACGTGTTGTGTTAATTTAAAAAAAAATCTCTTGATAAAAATATGCCGTCGTGTGTACTTAGATATTGCACAAATAATTCATGAAATGTCAGTAAAAACCAAGGTATTACTTTTCATCGGTTAATAAGATACTTAATCAATAAAAAATTATTACAAATTAATAATAAAATAAATTATTCCTAAGATGCCATCTTGTGTCATCTAATATAGATTATGAAATTAATTTGTTCAGATGCGACATTTCTGTGGGTACTTAAATATAGGACGAATATATTATTATACACATTTTTTTGTAGAAACATATATGAGTTATCATATTTAGGCTAAATTTTTTTATATTTAAATCTGCTAATTATTCTTATATTTTATTTTTAGGTTTCCACATCAAAGTCAAAGTCGAATAAATTCGTCAATTTTTAACTCTCGCGTGCCCAGTATTTATGAACGGCTCTTATTCTAATTTAAAAATATATATTTGTAATTTAAATGTTATATTAACAAGTTTTGTTAAACATACATTTAGTATGTTTTTTTATATTTGAGATAGATACCTTTTAAAATATTGAGATAAAAATATCATTTAAATGTAATTGTGATATAATATTATATTAAATAAGCAAATATAATATATAAAATAAATGACAAAATTTAAAAAATTGTTCTCGATATAATTTACCTATTTAACAGTACAATCTTTTATTACCTACTGATCATTCTACGTATGTTTATTCTATGATAAGAAAACAAACCGCGCGAACACAGAGTAGCGCACATCTTTTGTTTGAAATAGCTGTTCTAGTATGTCAGTACATATTACTTCAATGTTGATTTCTTGTGTTTTCACGCGTTTATATTATATTAATAAAATTAAAGTCCAACCCAAGACTTCAAAATACCATAAGTTCATACTGCTTAGATCGGACCAATTTTTGTAATTTTAATCTTTAGGTAGCCATGGTTAGCTCTGACATTAGAAGGTTGTAGACCTCAGATCCTAACTTCCCCCCCCCCCCGTTTTTTGGGTGCTGTAAAGTGCTCAAGAAGTTAAAATAGTCAGGAATATAAAGTAAGTTAATATATGCGTAAAGTTAAAATAAGTTAATAAAAGACGTTTTTGGCTTAACTAATCAGAGTGACAAACAACAAAGTCCACCTGATGGTAAGTGTATACTGTGGTCCATAGACATATACATACATACATGATCTATTAATGTTGCGTTATTTAGATTTAGATCTAAGATAATGAAAGATCAAATTTTTTTTAAATCTGCAAGTTCTTCAGATAAGGTATAATAGCCTGGATCACTCCTGGCATTACTCTTTAAAGTTTTTGCTCTATGTGAAGAAATTGCTCTATGAAGTCTCATTACAATGAGTTAGGCCATTTTGAAGGTTATTAATATCTTTTTTTAAATCAAGTCCTAGTGGCATGCAAATAAAAAAGACCTGAGCTTAATAAAAAGCAGTTAATTCAATACTGCAGACATATACTTCAATTATTCTTCATATGTATGGATACGAGATAAAATCTATCCCGTTAAATTTTAACTTAGTTTTAACTTCTGACATTTATAAGCCGTAAAATTAAGAAAAAATATTTTTTTTAAATTTATAAAAACTTTTATATTATTTCAAAGGTGGCTCCAGACTCGCCGACGCATCGCGGTAAATTTTAGTAATAATCAAATTGGGGATATTTTAGTAATAATCAAATTTTCACAAATAAAAAATTACGTAGTAATAATTATTCAACTTAATTAGTAATAATAACTTTTCTGTGAGGCAATCTAAGAGAAAGTCTAACTGTAATAGAAACTATTAAGTGGAAATTGTATTAATGTTTTTTTTAGTTTTAGAAGTCAGTCTTTACTTTTTACTAAAAGTATTATTTATGGATTTTAGATTTTTATGATGTGGCCCTGCTAAGAAAAGGAAAGATCCCGCCGGGCTAAATGTTCTGCGCGGAGAGGATGATTGTTCCGTGTGTTATTTAGGAGCTGAGCTATAAATAGAGCGGTAACTTCGGAACTTTGATAGCGCGATTTACGGTTCCGCGTGTTTTCGCCTGTGGCGCGACCTCAGACCGAAGGTCGATGGTGCAGTCCAGCACAACGAATGTGCAAGTGTCAGGGATAGCTTTTTAGTTTGCAGTGAGTCGAGAAAAAGGCAAGTTATCTGCGAGAGTGCCGTGAAACAGAGGCGAGCAGTAAGGCTCAGAGATGTGCCGAACACTGTCGCCCGGAAAGTAGCTTGAAGGAACAGGAAGCGTTCCATATGTAGCGCGGTAACTTCGGAACTTTGATAGCGCGATTTACAGTTCGGTGTGTTTTCGCTTGTGCGCCATAATAAGAACTAAAATCTAAATTATATAACGACTTACTTTTATAACATTTTCTTTTGGGTGACGAGCTGACATACAATAAATTCGAGACAATTAGCTTGATATCATGGTTAACAGTTTCCTCAACACTTATTTTTCTTATCTCATACTCAATTTGTGCAAATAGCAATTTCCTTTCACAAATATTTGTTGCCAAGTTTTGTAACTTGTTAGATAAAGCAGCAAGATGATCTGCAGTAAGCTTGTTATGATGGTCGTCTATGCTCGAAGTCGCTAACGGTCGGTCATAATCAGCATAAATAATACTATTATTAAAAACATCTTGTGCAGATCTTGCGTGAAACATATCCATGTCTTGATAGCCAATGGAGTGAAATATCCGTTTATTTTTTGTTACATATTCCTGCAAATAAAAATATATGAATTTACATTCTTAATTTAAAAATTAGAATTCCAGAAAATTACAATAATAATAAAGTCCTCTAGATCGAATTTCAGTCACGGCGGCCAGCCTCAACGGAGACTAGCCATCGGCGCAGGACAGGATTATAGTGCCCAAGTGTACGCGCAAACACAGGTGCACTCTCTATTCCCATATTCCCTCACTCTCATAGTCTGATGGGACGGTAAACCGATACGACCGCAGAGAGATCAAGCTCAGGACAACGGCTTTACGTGCTTTCCGAGGCACGGGTTCGAGACACCGCCAACTTCCCGACCCCGATCAGCTACTGAGAATTTCTTGATGGAAAAACTTAATAACTGATTTTTTTTCCGACCCAGGAATCGAACCCGCGACGTCATGATCAGCAGTGGCGTTTACAACCTCGAGACCAACGAGGCAGTCAGAATTCAAGATATAACAATATTTAACCATGTGAATCAAGTTTAATACTTTATAGGTAAATGTTATAAATAATAAAGAAAAATTATAATGAATAATGTTTGCCAAAATTTGTTTCGGTCATGGCAGTATTAGGACTTGCACTCTGCGAAGGACATGACTATAGGGCCCAGAGTATATGTGCAAGCACAGTTGCACTCTCTGTTCCTTCACTCACATAGTCCGATGATACAGTAAACTGACATGAGAGTGAGAGATCAGGCGAAGGATCAATGGCTTTACGTGCTTTCTTATCAACGGCATTAAAACCGCCAACTTCCTGAGTCCTGGGTGCTATTAAGGTGATTTTTTTCGGACTTTGAACCTGTCACTAGACCAACAAGGCAGTCAAAAAGAAAAACTATTTAACTAAACTAAACTTAAAATGTGTCATAATTTATTGGTGTAGTCACGGTGTGAAAATACCCACTACCGCATATCGTCACGTGGGTGTCGTAAGACACGACAGAGGGAAATAGAAACAGGTGATGGGCATTGGCGTCTTCTTCAACTCAAAATAATAAAAAACTACATCTGGCAACCCGCTCACCAAATGTGTGTATGGCAAAATCCCCCCATGAGACTATCTATGGGAGTGGCCTGTGTGTTATGTTCAGCAGTGGACTTTTATAGGCTGTAATTGTGTCATAATCACTAATTTCACATTTTCATGTGCTTGCTTTGAAGGAATAGATCATGAGGATATGTGTATGTTTAAGAGTGAAGAGATTTCACAAGTCTGACTATTCTTCACATTAAGCTTACTGTGTAGTTACTTCTACTGTTTTTTTTTCTTCTATAGAATAAGTCTGAGTAACAAGCACACAGTCAACCTCATGATAAGTGGATGCTGTGGCCCTTAGACATCTACCTCTATCCTCCATTAAGAACTGAAGTGCAGATACTTTGTCACCCCTAAGGACTAAGTTTTTCTTTTTATTCTTTATTAATGAGCTTATTCACAATATGAATATGTCGCTCCGTTAATTCATCACCAAAAAAAAACAATTACATTAGGTATACTTAAACTTATTTATAAAATTCTCATCACTATAGAGTTCTCAAATCAATAATTAATTACAGAAAGTTGAAGAAGATATGCATTTAGTTACAAAAAGTAAAATGAAAAGTTCCCAAATGTATCACATTGAGAAGTGAGTGAGCGATCCGAGAACTTCACCTTGTAAAGTTTGACTTATATTTTTATATCGTCAGAATGTGGCTTAGCTAAAATTATATTACAATCAGCGAAATCTTTTAAAATGTGGTGGCATTTATCACTACGAAACGCAGCATTGTGGGCACAATCCATCAAGACATGCATTACTTAGGTCCTCTGGAACTAAGGACTAAGTTGAAATGCTAATAAACAAATAAACAAAAAAAAACTAAATTTACAACTGAAAATATCAATTGTAAATTTAATTATTATATTTATTTATCAAATAAGGGGTCATTCAGTTATTGATTTGCTTGTCTTCACAATAAAGACACTATTACACACTTAAATACTGAGGCAACCCCCCCCCCCCCTTAACTAAGCAGACTTATTAATCAGGGTGTAGGTGTGATATAAACTAGCTAGGTACACAATCAACTTCCGACTCTGAACTGCTAAATTAAATTTATTGGAAACTTAAGCAAGTGTTTATTGTTTAGTTGTGTAGAAATATTGCATCATTTTTATTAATTTTTATAGAATAAGGGTGACTGTGGTCTGTAGACATCTACATTTATCCTCATTTAAGAAAGAAAATGCAAATACGCTGTCACCCCTGAGGATAAATGTCTCATTTCCAGTAAAATGGGCCACTGGTTCTAAATACATTCACCATACGAAACACAGCAGTGTAAGCTGCAATTTTACACTAGTATTCTCAGAGAGTGTGGTCCTACCCCAATGAAGCCAACATATTCATGCTCCAACCATACTATAGCTGCAGTGTGGCTCTACCACTGGTGAGTCTACCAGAGTTGACATTATCATTCATTATCAAAAATGTGATGTAAAGTAACATGCAAACATGTAAACACAAACAACATTTTCAAAGACCTAAAATCATATACTTAAATATGTTAAAATTTGGACATCATAAAATTGGACTAATTTTTTTGTGTGTGCGAGCAGCTACGCAGGTCTAGATTGAGAGACCAGTACCACTGCGACCTAAAGGATGTATTGTGATCGTTGTTATGGCTATAGTTCACTGCTAAGCCCTATGTCTTCAATGAATAGAAGGAGTTGCTTAGTTTTGAGCAATTTCACTTCTGGGCGGAGTACATAGTTTTCCAGATGAGTGTTACATTTGTGCATTAAGGGTCCACAATCAGTTAGGATGTGCAGAGGCATTTCTTCCGTTAGTGAACAAAACCGGCACATCCTTGAGTTGTTTAGTCCCAGAATGGACATATGCTTTTTAAAACAACAGTGTCCAGTGCCAGAATGCACATGTTTTTACCTAATCCCAGGGCTTCTGAAGAATATTTAAGATCATAAGCCCGAATTAAGGTTTTAGAATGTTTTAAGCCTAGTGGTATCAGACCAGATCTTAAGTTTTATTGTGATTAAGAGTTTCAAGGGTTAATCGGGCAGGCTTTTGGAGATTCCACAAAATGGCTCTGGTCCAAAATGTGTTTTTATAAACTCTTTGAGCCCTCCCATGCGAGCTTGTCGGCAAGTTCATAACCGACAATTACAGGTATCAATCCATCTTAACATGACCCCATTGTTACATTGGTTTCCGTAGTTTCCAACTAGATCCGAGTTCACTAAGTTTGATCTAGGCTTAGCAGTGCTGCTGGACTATCAGAATTTATATAAATTACATGGTTGACATAGTGTTTTTGCAGATTGATTTCTACACACTGAAGCATGGTAAAAATTACTGCCTGGAACATTCCTAGTATGAATTTATTAGTAGAATTATTATTTTAGATTCGATTAGATTAGAATTATTAGATTCACCTTTATGTAGGGGTGAATCTACTCAAATTCATACTAAGTTTGAATTTAAGGTGTTCCTCATAAATTCAAAAGCCTATGCCTAAGTCGAGGCCCATTTTTGACCCATGTAATATGACCCATGTATACCATACCCTTATATGGCCGACCTCACAGGTAACCTGTCTATTCAGCCATTCTTCTTTGGAGAGTAGTTCCAAAACATACTTTTTACTAAAAGTTAATAGCTAATAACTTAGTATATAACTACAAAGTAAAAGTTACAAAAGTTTGTAATAATATCAATATATAAGTAAATTTTCAGTAAAACAAAAAATATTTTTCTCTTACCAAAGCCTCGCTAGTGTCTACCATTATTTTGTCGAATTTCAAGTCACCTGACATTCTAAAACTCCTGTAAAACAGACCATTCATGATAATACTCATTATTCATATATGTATTTACATATCATAATAATATATAATATTTATATCATCATCATCATTACAGCAGTCAGAACATAGGCCTTCAACATTCCCCCAAGAAAAGCCACAAAGCACTGTCCTGAGCCACCTGCATCCTTCAACTTCCTACACCTCTTTTTTTATAGAATAAGGTTGACAAATGAGCACACAGTCCACCTGATAGTAATTGGATGCTGCGGCCCATAGACATCTACATTTATCCTCGATTAAGAATCAAAATGCAGATGTGATGTCACCCCTGAGGACTAAGATGGAAAGTCACGTTTCCAGTAAAAAAGGGTCTCCAAATCTCTACACTCACCAAATGAAACACAGCAGTATTAAGCTGCTATTTTACACTGGTATTCTGTGAGAGTGTGGTCCTTCGCCGGTCAAGCCGACCCATTTGTGCTACAGCCATAATATAGCTGCAACGTCTTTTATTTCATTGGTTTTTGATTGTTTAAGTCAAATGGCCGACCCATTGCCACTTCATCTTACTGATCTATTGTGCTATGTTGTTTACTGCAGATATCTCCATTAAGAAGTCTCAGACAGATTCAGAACTAAATTCTCCACATATATACTTATCATAATGCTAACAATAGGAACAACAATAGTTAGGTACCCGTTATTAAAAACTTTAGAAAAGGCTTAGTGGTCTGCTGAAGGCTGATTACTTAAAGAAACTTAAACTAAAGCGAAAAATAAACAAATTCAAAATTCTCTAGGACCATATCAAAGTTCATTCCTCTTTCTCATCATCAATGAAAAATTAATTTCTGTAATAACTCATAAGAATTTATATCAGAAAACAGTAATTAGATCAGCTACTTATTTAAGTTATTACTAATGACATTTACAAAAACAAAAACATTATTTTTTAATTTCAACCAAAAAAATATATATACCTAAAACACTTTTCCAGGATCAATCAATGAAGACTGCCGCAAGGAAATAAAATTAAAGGAGATGAGGTATACGAAACGATAGTCGATACACATAAGTTTAACAGTCCTATAAAAACCAAGATAACATCTTATCTTTCTTCTCTAATCTCTCTATAAAAAATACATGGAATAGTATTAAATTTTACGTAATTCTATTTAAATACATGCTCTGATCCAAGGTAATGAAGTCCAAAATAGCTAAACTTCATCCACCATTTCATTCATAGCACATTCACAAGTTTTATCTAGTTGTCAATGTCAAACTCAAATGTCAATGTCATTGTCATTTTTTTATTTATTCCAAGACATGGATACAGACTACTTCAGCTTCCGTTGAAATATTAAAAATTCAGCAGTCTGATATTATGTATCTTATTCAAAAACTCTTTACAATACGATTATACGTCATATCACGTTAGGAAGCCTTTGGGACATTTTGACGGATTAATGCCGCGGACAATTGAGGTATTCACAAAGCGGATAAAAATCTCAAGATTTGAATCACCATTGAAGCACTTGTAATATCGTTTCCTTTAGTAGTTCACATATGAAAACATTTAACACACAAAATCTCACTATTTTTACAGATCAAAATTCACTTTACAGCTTCATATAAACGATATTACAAGGGCCACAATCCATCAGCGGTCAAGTTTCCGCTAAAGAATTCTCATTGCTGCCCTGTATATTAAAATATCTATGGTTATTACTGTCGTATGAAAAGGCATCAGATCAAAGTAAGGCATGAAATTGTATTTCTTTTCCAAAATTCTGCACAAAATCCGGAACAGGCTCAGTACTTAAAATTTCTTGGAAATCTATACAAATAAATAAAATTGAAGTGTCTGTTTGTAATGTCAAAATGAAAGTATATATCGGTACTTAGAACAAAAACACACTTATTAAAATGTTTGTATGTCTGTTTTTTCCAGCTAATCTCCAAAATAGCTGGACCGATTTTGGCGAGACTTTTACTGGCAGATAGCTGATGTTATAAGGCTTTACTTTTATTTTAGAAAAAGAGTTAGGGTTCCGCGCTAACAAAATAAAACCCTAAATTACACACCGGCGAAGTCGCGGGGAACAGCTAGTCCTTAATACAATAAAACAAATGGGATCATGAATGAATGAATTTATTTATTTCAGACCATGTCTATAGTTTTGTTAGTAACAATTGTAACCTGTCGAAACTTATATTATGTTAGTAACAAGTAAAATCGAAAACAAATGTAAAAATGTAAGGAAAATAAAAAATGACTAACCAGTGCCCTGGCGCATTGACTAAGTCACATTGTATGCGCGCATCCAGCGCCACAGCATCGGGTTGATAATTAAACATACTGCTAAAGCTGCTGCTTGCCAATGCTGTTTGTATTGGGGTAAAAGGGATTCACCGCAACACTTTTTGGCGATTGTAAAAATATTTTTTTTTTTATTTAACAAGTATACTTACAATACACGTATATAACAATCACGAAAACATACACATTTCTATACTCTCTGATATGTATATCAATTACAAGTGTACATAACATTCACAGATTGAGTCATGCAATATAGGGTTAATTTGGAGTACTTAGTATAAAAAAACAGGTTTAATTTTTAAAAGGGAATATGGTGGATATTATACTCTCTTCAGGAGTATGTATATTTTTTTTTAACGTATAAGATATATTATATTGCAGATGTAATTTGTATCAGGAACTAGACGATAAATGATTTGTAATTTTAATTTTGTATGCAATATATGAGTCGTTAAATATGTCAATGCCAGGTATGGTTTTAAAATATTCGTCATATTTTCCACATATACGCACGATAGGAGCGTGACTCCCGAGATGAGTTTTCGCGAAAGGAATATGAAATGTTTTTTGGATGCGACAACGGGGATATTTACGCGGAACAGCAAATGAAATGCGGTTATGGAGGTCACTGCACTTAACTTTATTATGTACTATTTTATGTAGAAAACACTATATATATTCAATGTGCACTTTCACAAACATTGTGGACCATATTATTTTCATTGATATACCCTACTATATTATTATAATGTATACTTACCATGTTTATGTGTGATAATTAATTTTTATATCTTTATTTGTAACCTTCAACACGTTTAAAAAATGTTAACTAATACTCCTTGTCGAGCTTTGAAAGAAGTCTCCGTCAAGCAGTCTCCCTCCACATATTATTATTGTTACAAAAAGCGATGGCGAAATAAAGGTTTTTAGATTTCATAACCAGGTAGGTACCATTTAACGAAATTATAGTTATTAAAATAATAGCCAATTTATTGTCTAAAGAATTAAAAAATACCTATTTAAAAACGTTGTTTGAAATGTGCCCGGCTAGGTACACAATGATGTTCACAAGCCGTTAAAAATAGTAGATCAAAATGTCAGTGCTGCCGCAAATACCGTTCCAATTTCAATCAACAAACAATCGATAGTGACATGTATTATGACTTTTACAAAGCGCATCGATCTATTTAATATTAGTGTAAAAATATAAAATAGATTTATGAATACACTTGCGTTTAAATATTTATGAACGCACAATGCTTCCAAATATTTTGTGATATAAAAATATGAAAATGGCAAATGTACCACGGAAGGGCCAAGTGTACAGTGTTGGTAATTACCTTATGACTGGAAAGGTTTTAGGAAAGGGACACTTCGCGAGAGTTGAGGAGGCAACGCACCGAATAATAGGAAAAAAGGTAAGTATCCTTTTTTTATACGTCCATGTACAACATATATGTTTCGGTTATATCATTTTGGATACGAAATGAACGTTTATTTCGCTCGTTGTTAATAATCAATGTTGCAATACTTAAAATAATCTTATTTAATCAAATTCAAGTAGTGATCGCACTTACTCAACCTTGGGCTTCAACTCGCACTTAGGACTCTGCTATAGTTACATTAGAGGTTAAATATAAAATTTCGTTTTATATTGATAAGTTCAAACACCTTTCTTTAAGAAATAATATATTTATATTGAATTATACCCTCATTATTTATACACTTCTGTCATTAATATGACAGAAGTGTATAAATAATGGAAAGATCTATTATGGCTTTCTGATACAGCTCTGGGGATGTGGACTCCAAAAAATATATGACGGCATTTTGTACCGCTTTCTGAAAACAATTTTTTTTCCTTGCAATATACCTATTATCCAAATTACCGAGAAAATGGTGATCGTTCGCGGCTGAGTCTGACGAACTTAGAGGACGACGTGTGGTGTCGAACTACAGATCTTGTAATGTTGATACGTCATCTAGCACTGAGGTTTATTGACGGATCGTGGTCATTCCTTTGAGAGTTTCGTCATCACTGTTCGAAGCTCATCACAATAGACATCTATTGGTATTGATACACCGATCTATGCTATCTGAGCTATCGTGAATTCACCATGAAGTGACCACCAAGCAATTTTCTATGGCCGACCTTTACATTAATTGTTCCGGTATTTGTTCCGGTATAGACATCCGGTGCTCGCGTACGGGGGTGGGAGGAGGGTGAAGGGAGTGGGACGGTTCAAGGCATGCTGCCCTACCCTTCCCTCTTGGGGAAACGTTTAGTTTATGAGTAATTAATTTTTTTGTAAAATCATAACCTCAGGTTTTACACAGGAGTTGTTCCGCACCCAAAGTTACTTCTACAACTGCTTCGGCACTGCGGAAAGTGCAGCCCCTTTGCCCTTGCGTAACAAATTGCAAGCACCTATGCTCACATCCGCCGCTTTGGCTAATTGGTTGCCTTCGGAGACAGGCCTCAGCCGCTACAGCTCTCACGGGTGCATGCAATTTGTTATGGCTGCTCTCCCTCTGCGCCTACGGCTTTGCAAAAACACTCCAGGGGTAAGGCGGACAAGACTACGTCATAGAATAAATAATAGTACACGTGGCGTCGGGGCGTGCTGTTTCGGTTTTAGAACAGATTTTACCAATCTTATCTATACAGTCAGGTTGCCCTAAACACTGCTATGGTAGTGTTAAATGAAATAATGTATTTTGAATTGTTATAATTTTGTTTTCTGAAAAACCTCTTGACTGCTCACCACTGCGATTCAATTTGTACAAGTCCCGTCTTCAGCCACAAATGTATTGTCTGGGTCCGAGTGATTAACTTTTTTATGAGTATATCTGTGTTAAAAACAAATTGACATATGTATTTGCGTTTCATTATATGCAATTTTTTAGTGAAATTTATTTTTATCGCAATTAATTCAAAAGGCATTTCCGAAATCCAAAAACAGTGTAAAATATTCGAGCCTAACCCTGACAGACAGACAGAAAACAAAATCTGTAGTTATATTAAAAAATCAGTACTTGACGTCTACTTCATAATACGAGAATCCACTTTATCATACGTCACTATTCTGTCCAAACTTCATATTTTACCTACTAATCAAAGCATGTCAAACTGCAACGCGTACCTATGCACATCATATTAGATGGAATAAGCACCAGATTTCGCGAGTTTTATTTATTTTACCAAATTGGTAAAATAGAATAGTCAATATTGTGGGGTTGTTTGACAAAGATCGGTTTTTTTATTTTATTTATTTTAGGTACACACATTAAGCTACAGAAGCAGTCTTATAGTAATTACGTATAAAGGTTCTACTTATTCCAAATTCGCTGAAATATCTTCCAGTAGACCCATAAAGGAAATTATATTTAAATTGCAAACTTAGTGCATACATTAGTACAACTAAAAATAAATAATACGAGTATACAAATTGTTACGTAAATTATATGAAATAAAACAATAAATAAAAATAAAATAAATCAATAAATAATAATAATAATAAATACGAATGTTACATATTATGATATATATAAACTAAAACTAATATAATAGACTAATATAATAATCGGTTTTCGCCATTAGATAGGTACCTATTGATGACAGCTTCGTTGATCTAGTGGTCGTAAACGTGATTCGTGATCATGATATCTCGGGTTTGAATTCCGGGTCGGTCTGAACTCAGTAATTGGGTTTTTCTGTTAAGAAATTCTTAGTAGCAGCCTGGGATCAGGAAGTTGGCGGTGTTTCACCCCCGTACCACTCAAAGCACATAAAGACTTTGATTCTGCACCTGACCTTTCTCCGGTCGTGTCGGGTAACCGTCATACCGGACCGGACTATGAGAGTGAGGAAATAAGGAATGCACTTGTGCTCGCGCCACACTCGGGCACTATAATCCTGTCCTGCGCAGATGGCTAGTTCCCGTTGAGACCGGCTGCCGGGCCGATACCGAAATTCCGTCTGGAGTACTCTTAATCTGTGGCCGTGGAAGGAAAAGGGGATATGTCCCGCCAGGCAAGGTGTTCTGCCCGGGGAGCGGCCAACGCTCCGTGTAATAGTTTGGACCTATTCTACATACACTGTTTTTACTTCGGTACTTTGATAGCACGATTTAGGCTTCGATGTGTTTCGCTTGTGGCGTGGCGACAGCGCTGCCAGATCACCCCTCTTCTCAGACTGGAGGTCGATACACAAAGGAACACTTTAAATAAAAAGTAAAATCGTATTCTAAAGAGCTTACAATAGTTTCCACAAATTAGCAAGAGAACTTGGTTCTGAGACAAATAATTAAAACCCCAACTTCCGAAGCTTTATGTGGTAATTATTGTATCTTTAGTTCTTTGACGTCGCTTTACACTTTAAAATGTCACTTTCAAATGTCGTCTTAATAGTAATACAGATTAAGAACGTTATCTTCTACTTCCTTAATTTTCTTATTTTTTCTTCTTTATATTTGACTCCCTCCGAAGCA
This sequence comes from Parnassius smintheus behrii, assembly GCA_036936625.1. NCBI lineage: Eukaryota > Metazoa > Arthropoda > Insecta > Lepidoptera > Papilionidae > Parnassius > Parnassius smintheus. Next base: position 47,337,983 of record JAUPFT010000013.1, read on the forward strand.
GTGGCGAAACCTCCAAAGAAGCCGAGAAGCCGGGCTTGCCCTATCAAACTGACCAATCAATAATATCAACTAATGAAATAACTCGCGAACTGTTTCAAACTATTTTAAATTTCCCGCGCATTCCGCTGTTCTGCACAGGTCATTAGCGATTACCAGCTTAGCGATACTGCTGTCATAAAAAAGGAGTTGAGTTGAGGTCAGAAGTATAATCTATTTCGTTTAAAGCGGTTTACAATTCACAGATGTAATGTAATATCGCGTTACATAGAAATACAAAAAAAAAACAGTTGAATTAGGTTAGAGCAAAATATAGGTAGTTTTTGTGTAATTTTTTTAATTACGAATCTTGGACAATGAAGATTTAATGCAAGGAGAGAAACAGCAACTTCAAACTTTAACCCATGTTCCCTAGTAAAACATATAATATATGAATTTTATATTTTCTACTAGCACAAGTTAACTATATTTAAAATTATTTCTTCAGGTTGCCATCAAAATAATCGACCTCACTTGCATAAAAGAGGAATACGCTCGTCGTAACTTACACCGAGAGCCAAGAGTAATGTCAAAACTGCGCCACCCGTGTATTGCTGCTCTATACGAAACTATGATGGTATATAATAATAATAATAATAATGTTTATTTCAGATATACATATCCATACACATTTTTGTTAGTAATTTACAATAACTATGTTAGTAAAAAATACAATAATAAAATAAGAATAAAATAAATTATATCTATAGAAAGAGAGCAATTATTTTAGAAACTTGAATGTCCCTCCCACATGCATTAGGATCCAGTGCCTCTGAATGGGACTGTGAAGCCTATCTTGAAATATCCTCAAGATACCATTTGAGTCTACATAACATTGACGCAGTTCGCTTTCTTAAGATGCCATAAAATCATCAACACCTGTTTCAGCAAACATGCTTGAAGCACTACAGTGTCTAGGAAGGCCCATTAGCATCCTGAAGGCATTATTATACTGAATTCGAAGCGCATTGTAGGTCCTCTGCGTGTAGTCACACCACAGGCTGCAAGTCTAAAATGTTTGACAGTACGCCTTGAAGAGGGTTAATTTTATGTCATCTGTACCCCTAGCAAACCTGCTGGCAAGCATATTGCGTCGAACCGCCAATGCGCGACGCTCTCTCTCTATATCATTGGAAGTTCTCTTTTTTTAGCAGAAGCTAAGATAACTTCACATGCTTTATACTATAAAGAAGTTATACATCGTACAAAAACACGTATGCTACATAATATTTATATACTATGTGCAAGATACACAATACCTACTGGTGTAGTTTGCAAGATACGTACGCAAATTCTCCACAAAAAACCGATGACTCGCAGAGTGAACCTTGTCTGCCTACAGAAGGTTAGGTTTTTTTATTTATATAACAAGGGAGACAAACAAGCACACTGTCCACCTAATGGTAAGTGAAAGCTGTGGCCCACGGACATCTACATCTATTCTCATTTAAAAATCAAAATGCAGATGCGTTGTTACCCCTGAGGACTGAGATCAAATGATTTTGCAGCATTGAGCTGCTATTATACACTAATATGCTGTGGGAGCGTAGTCCTACCCTGGTTGAGCTAACTATTCGTACTACAACCATAGTATAGTCGCAACGTGGCTCTAACACGTACATGGTTCTAAATTTGTAGTCATTTAGACGTACTTTAAAGCTACTGTGGAATTGTAAAAGTCCCGATGTGTTTAACCGATCCCTTTAGTCTCTATACCAATGTAAAAGCCAATCTAAAAAATACATCAATCTTTAGTTATTTCAAAATTTACATCAAACCATGAAAGCATTGATAAACAAAGTTTGAATCCTTGATTATTGCTTTTAGTGTTCTGTCAATGCAAATATGAACATGAACTTACATTTCCATTACTTAAGCAGAAAGCTTTATTAAAAATATACATACACTGACTGTCATACCTTCTGTTTTAAAGGTATTGAAATAAAGGTGTAAATATTTAATTTAAATAAGTTATCAAATTTCCAACAATTGTGTTTTGATGCAGCGTGTACAACATTGACTCAAGTGACAATAATGGCGCGATGTCCCCAGCACGGGCCACGGTTGTACGTGGTGATGGAGGCTGCAGGTGGCGGAGACCTATGCGCCCACGTGCTGTCGAGTCGCGGTGGCGGTACGACGCGAGGCTTGCCGGAAGGAAGGGCGCGAGCATTAGCAGCGCAGCTGGTTTCTGCAGTGAAGCACATGCATGCCAGAGGCGTTGTGCATAGGTTAGTAAAACTATATAATTAAAAAAAATATTTGTTTATTATAATATAAGGTACAATGACCCAGACTCGTAACAATTTCTTTTTAGATGTCTAAATTGCTTCCTAAAGTGCCCCGCAGCTAAACGTAGTCACTACGATACTGACTCGTCAAACTTATTATAGTCTGTAATAATAATGTTAATGTGTTATATTTATTTATTCTAAAAAAATATTTTCGAAAAATAAATAAACCAGAAATGGTATGCATTTCATAGCTTGGTTTATTTTTTAGCAAACGTAATAGTAGGTATAAGGTATACACAAACGCACGCGGTAGTCACAGACATAAAACGTGTGAACGGCAACACTAATATTGCGCTTTCGCTTATGGTGGCCACACACGGTCAGTTAAAGTCATCAGTCGAACTGATATCAGTTTGAACGGATTTAAGCCAAAGAAATTTCCACATACGCGATAATTGCAACTGATCATTCCATCAGTCCAAACTAGGACTGTGATATTTTTTAAGATATCGTATGATTGTCCTATCTAGTAGCGTCAATGAGATCCTATATCCACCTTCGTATTGCACCATCAGAAAAGTGAGATCATAATAGTCACCTAGGTCTTTTTGTGCCCTTTCAAATAAGTTCAAACATGATCGTCCTATCTAGTGGCGTCACAGATCCTATATCCACCTTCGGAGTCCACCATCAGCTAGGTGATATCATCATAGTCAGTCTTCATAAACCTTTTTGAAAATAAGTTGAAAATAAAACACGATGGTTCTACGTAGCATCACTAAGATCCTTTACCCATCTTCTGAATCAATTATAAGGAAGGTGACATCATCACAGTCACCTTAGTCTTCATCCTCTGTGTACTATCCTCCGTAGTACTATCAGTAACCACAGTAGCAGTGTCATCGGCGTACGAAAAGACGTGGCCACCCTCAATATTCAATTCTGCTGATTGATATATATATATATATATATATATATATATATATATATATATATATATATATATATATATATATATATATATATATATATATATATATATATATATATATTAAAAATAGAGTAGGGCCTAAGACACTCCCCTGTGGTTACGCTGTAAATAATATCCAAGTCTTGGCTTTGGTGGTCTCCAATTTTAACCCTCTGGGTTCCTCCCTGCAAATAGTCCCTCTCTAATAGTTTGTTACGAATGCCGATATGTTCCAGTTTAGCAACTAGAATGTGGAGAGAGACGGTGTCAAATGTCTTTTTTAAATCAAGAAAAATTGTAATACATTTTTTTCCATGATCAACATTTGCAACGATTAAAGAAGTAAGGGCAGGGCAAAATCGCAGTAGTATTTACTTTTTATTTAGTATTTGCTTTTACGCAGTACCCACTAGTTCAGTAGATTTTTTTGTCTAAATCCAAATTGATTTTTTGATAATATGTTATATTTACGTAAATACTTAATGAGACGAATGTTTAATAATTTTTCTAAAATTTTTGAAATACATATAAGAACTGAGATAGGTGTATAGTTGTTGACATCGTGTCTTTTATCACTTTTATAAACCGGAGTAACTAAAGATTTTTTAAGTGTGGTCGGGAAAAACCTGTACGAAAACAAAGATTAGCCAAGTGACTAATTACAGGGGCGATAAGGAACCTACACCATTTCTTTGATGTGTATCTAAATAATGCAGCATTGGTAGATCCTACCCAGGCGAACCCGGGGCCGGTCTCTAGTTCATAGTTTAATAACCTTTGCGCTTCTTATTATGCATCTTAATTTGAAGTCGAAAGTAATAGATGCCACACACGGTCAGTTCAACTGATCATTTCAAACTAAAACTGTTGATATTTTTTTAAATATAGAATTTTTGATATATCGATAATTATATATATATATATATATATATCGGTAATACACGGGGCTTTAATATAAAAATATTTATCTGATTTTCTTTTAAAAAACGCTATTTACTTTCATAAAATTTAAAAAGTTTCTGTCCGACACCGTCCGTAAATTCATGGATACCCTATGCACCCGAGTGACGTAATCACTGTAAAGATCAACACCCACGCTAGCTACCTACACAATATTCCAATAAAAACACAATAGATACACATAACCTGTGATGTAACTTTTCCTATATACTTTCATCCTGGCTTAGGACAGGCAAAAATTGAGGAATTAAGGAAAAATTAAGATTTTACTAAAAAAATGTTATTTTTCATTGAATTTACGTTCTATAAGTGAAACCAAACCACTGGTTTCAAGGACAACGGTGTTTACACTGACACTCTGTATATCAATATCGGAGTTTTATATTCTATATCTTTGAGCGAGCAATTCTTTTCAATTATATATATATATATATATATAAATATATATATATATATATATATATATATATATATATATATATATATATATATATATATATATATATATATATATATATATATATATATATATATATATATATATATATATAATCGTAATCTCGGAAACGGCTTCAACGATTTTCATAAAACTTAGTGTCCGGGGGGTTTCAGAGGCAATAAAAAACTGCTACAATATAAGAAGGTAAATTTGAGACTGTGTTAATGATCGTAATAGCTCGAGGGTATATCGGGCCGTCGCGAAATCGTAGTACCCTGGTTCGCGTCCTGTCTTCGGTCCGACTTTTTCCTTTTTTTTCAAGTTCCCTTCTTTTGTGAGAAAATCTATTATTTCGAGACCATTTTTATTCATTTAAAAATACGAAAATTTCAATTAAACTAATTGCACTCATGATTTTTTGTTCAAATAACCAGTTCAGTTTTTTCTATTATGTCTTTAAGATCAAAAAATATTATTAATGTTTCATCAGTATGTAATTTGTATCTAAATATAATTTCCAAAATACACGATTTCCAAAAAAATACCGTGGAAAGCTCGGTCACCCAGGTACTATAAGTTTATTTATCGGTTTATCGAAAATCCAACATTTAAAAAAATATCAACAGTTTAATCTGAAGTGATCAGTTGGATTGATCAGTTGAACTGACCGTGTGCGAAGACCATAAAGAGTAAAGCTTCCAGATCACATTTTATCCAAATAAATGTCCATAAATACCACACGTAATAAAGAAAATATTTTTGCTTGTTTGCAGAGATCTAAAAATGGAGAATATCATGCTGGACAGTACAAAACAGTTTATCAAAATTGTTGGTGAGTAAACAATATCAGCATGACTGGTGGTGGCGGATTAAAATACCACATTTCAACCTTTGGTGTTGTAAGTGAAGGCGGATAAGCTTGAAACCCAGAAAAAGCTTTTTTCTTCCATTAACGTTGGTATAAAAGTTATGAAAGCTTTTACATTATGACTTCCCACTGGCACAGGCTTCTCTGACTTCTGAGAGGGAAAGTAAGGACAAACAATTGACGACGGTAAGCAGCGTCAAAGGTAATGGTTTTTTTATAGAAGAGGGTGTGAACGAGCATGCGGCACACTTGATGGTAAGTGACTACTGCCACCCAAGAACAACTGCAACACCAGGGTAATTGCAGGTACGTTGCCAGCCTTTATCAAAGGAGTGAGCTCTTATCTTGAAGATCCCGGAAACATTGCCGGTGGTAAGCAATTCCACAAACAGGTCGCACGATGGAGAAAACTCCTATTAGAACCCACCGTTGTGGCACATGAGTTAATAAACCGACCTAGTAAAGAAACGTCCTTACTCCTTACTCTGTGGTTGTGGACCGCCAAGCATCCAGCTACTGTGTATTGTGAGTTTTGTCGCGTGCGTTCGTGAAATTTGATGACTGGAAGTAATCCGAATAATAGCTTTTACGGACTAATAATTAAAGTATATTAGCTATATTATATTAAGTCTGTCGCAGCTTAGAGGCTAAACGCTCTCCGTAAATTTTATAGTGCTTGGAAAACCCAAGTTCTTTTCCCGAAGCGCCAGTAAAATTACTAATAGCAGTTTTAATATGCTAATGCTAATTCACCACGTAATCGACGGTCATGGAAAACATTGTGGGGACAACTACTGTATGTCTAAAAAAAAATTAAAAACCGGCCAAATGCGTGTCGGGTCACGCACAATATGAGATTTCTTGATGATGATGAGTTCGCGGTTTGACCGCTATAACGACTAAAAATGGGCCTAAATAGGACGATAGTAACTGAAGGACTTTTTTCCAATGAGACTTATAGCGAGTGATATTCAAAAGATTGAAATTTTTTTATATTTGGGATAATAATACAATCTACATCGAATCATTCACATGCCAAGTCCGTACAAAGATGGTCGGTCATAGTGGGGTCTATCTATATATCCCCGGCAGTGCAACCCAAGATATATATGAGTAACGTCGCTGTCCAGAAGTTTAAATGAAGCCTACAATAAGTAAGAAATATCTACCCTACCTATCCCGCATAGGAAAAATAAAGCTATAGTAGTAATGCATATAAGTCGTTTTTTCCCATAAAATGTTTATTTCTTACAGTTCACAAAAAGAGTACAAAGTGTTGTAACTTAACAGCTAGTTTAATGTCATTTTTATGGAATTGTAAAAAAAATTTTACTGGTCTAAATGCATTTTATAAGATGATCGACTATAACTCGTTAACTTGTTGATTCTACTTAGCTGTGATAATTTTCCTTTTAACTTCATTATAATACTACTATCGTGTATAATTTTCACATTTCCAAACACAACCGTTTAGGTGGTAGAGGGTGGTGACACATGACTCCAATGAAAAATACCACTTTAAAGCTAAATATTTCGCAAACGATCCCCTTAATCAATAAGAACTTCTTCCATACCCACAGTGTTTTTGAAAGACCTGTCCAACGATACTGCATACGATGGAACACCCAAAATAAAAATGTTTTCAAGATTTTATTTCACAGTTTTGTAGGCGTTATTTCTATCTATAATTATGCCAAATTACAGATTTGTAGCTCCTAGGGTTTCTGAGTAAATCCTCGGACGGACGAACGGACATGGCGAAACTATAAGGGTTCCTTGCTGTTAAACTACGGAACCCTAAATAATCTATTTTTTCGGAGGACATGTAAAATCCGCCAACACGTAGTGGGACAGTTCAGTGAACTTATACTTAGTTCCACAGATTCATCCGAAATGAGAGGCCTGTTTCCAGTCGTGGTGTATATACTGATGACCTTTTTTGCGGTCTGGAAAAAATACGGTGTAACATGTGAACGGAGTAGAAGCCTATGGCACTGATATTTTACAACAAATAAAAACAAAATTTTTGAAATAAAGAAATTAATAAAAATCTATGGAAATTCAAATCATATCGTAAAGTTATTCTACTTTACTTGACGAACGGCAATAAAACAATAAATTTATAATGCTGGGACTACACTAACAGGAAACGTCAATGTCCATAAACACAACTATTATTGCTTTAAAAACGCGATAAAGTGAGTGGCTACACTTGAACGGTCAACATCATTTCAATTTCAATGCCATTGAACGGCTTTAAAGTTGGCGTTAATGTTACTTGTAGACTTTTATATTTGTTTAAATGAGTTCTATAAAACATATTAGGATTTCCTTTTTCTTTTTAATTTATTCGATAGTTGTTTTAAATGGTAATATTTGCATAATTCGTCGCAAAGCATCATTTTGCGATGTACGTTTCTTAAAATTTTTGAGTCTCGGATCCAACAAACATGACTCTGTTAGCAGAATCTCAAGAAACTTATTAACTTTTTCATCCTAGCCATACCTTACGTGCGACCCCGTTGCGCTCACCGTGCACAATGAGACAAACGTAGTGTGGCCGCTTCAACGCGTTGTTTCTTGCGTAAATCTCTTTGATGTACCGCCACTTGAGTTATCGTCAAACGGCAAATAGCATCATTTAATGCCGTTGTCAAATTAACGCGTTAAGACGACACATTGAAAATAAACGATTAAAATGGCTCCGCTTATTCCACCCCGCGCCCCGCTTGCGACACTCGTCACTCGGTTCTTAAAATTTCAAACTCGCGCCAAATGCTCAATCGGAGGTCAACGTGCGATGTACAGAAAGGAACAAGCAAGCGTCGGAGTCGCGACACACTATTATTTTTAATTTTTTTAATATTTTGAATCATTTATTGTCTTGTTGTATAATAAAATGTAACTGTACATGTCATTGTTGTTGTCGTCACGTTAGTTTATCGAAAGAGAAATCAACAAAGCTTATATTTTTTTATTTATTGAAATAATAACTAAGTCATAATTTTTAAAACTGATACTCGTATATTGTATAACAGAATTTGTAACTACGTTTTTAAGGATATTATATTCCTCTTCTTTTTTAAGGCCATTATGCACATTTTCTTTATTTTTCTTTTTTGTTACATTATTTTGATCCCGAATTTGTTTATTACGAGTAAGTCGCGGTTCTACCAAATCTGGTAGCAAACAGTGAAAATAAAATGAAAGCAGTTTTTCTCCATTTTATCCTTCCAAAATTGGTCATCCTTTACTATTGTTTCCACTTTGATTTAATAACGTCTATACCATACTGTCAATAAGCATTTAGATAGTTCGGAAATATGCACCTGTCTTTGAACTTGCATGTATCAATCGGAATTTTTGTTCACCTGGATCACACCACTTTTTTATTTACCCGCCAAAAATGCATTATTTCTTGTATTATGACTTCGTCAATACCGACCTTGTATGCAATTATGGGACATGTGATTTCAAACAGGTTGTTACTTCCTATAAAACTGTCAGGCGTAACTTCTAAACGTGGATGATTTTTGTCTATGAATAAACAAGGGTCATCTTTAGGTCTAGTAAATTTGATATTTTTACTGTACTAGCGCAACTATTGGTTTTAATTCTTGTGACAATCTTCCCAAAATTGGAGGTTGCAATAATAGAAAAAAAACTCGTTAATGTCACTAAGAATAATATAGAGCACAGTCACAGCGTCTCCATCGGATTACTGTCCGAATAATGCGTATTGAGTTGTAATACGACCAACAGAATGTGACCTCCACCGACGTACTTAGGTTGAAGCAGGCAAGCTTATAGTGGATATAACAAGAGTGTTGAGTGCCGATTCCTTATCTAGATATACGGCCAGTATATGGATGTTGTCAATATACCTATATAGGTAGCATTTAGTTAAATGTCATGTTTTATTCCCGCAAAAAATAACTAAAATGCAGCTATAAGCAACCACGCGTAGAAAACCTAATGATTCAAGTGTAATTTAACGTGGTGGAGTCATGCTGCAGTTATATTATGTACTAGTAGTTGTAGCACGAATGGGCCTGCTCTTCCGGGGAAGGACCACTCTCTCACAGAATGCTGTTTTGTATGGTGAATGTAGAGAACAGGAGACCCCTTTTACTGGAAATGAGGCATTCCATCTTAGTCCTCACGGGTGACAACACATCTTTTTTTTATAGGATAGTGTGACAAACGAGCACATAGTCAACCTGATGGTAAGTAGTTGCTGCGGCTCATAGACATCTACATCTATTTTCGATTACAAATCAAAATGCAGATGCGTTGTCACCATTGAGGACTAAGATAGAATGCCTGGTTTCCAGTAAAAAGGGTCTCCGGTTCTCTACACTCACCATACGAAATACAGCAGCATTAAGTTACTATTTCACGCTGGTATTCTGTGAGAGCGTGGTCCTTCCCGGTCGAGCCGACCCATTCGTGCTACAACTATACTACTAATATAACTGCAGCATGGCTCTACCACGTAAAAGTCTGCATTTTGATATGCATTTTGATTCGTAATCGAGGATAGAATGTAGATGTCTACGGGCCAAAGCAACCACTTATCATCAGGTTGACTGTGTGCTCGTTTGTCACCCTATCCTTTAAAAAAATCATACCCCGATACGTATAATGCAGAGGCTTATTTTATTTATATACGATTTTGTTCTCTATTCCCTTGTAGGTAATTACTAAGTAATTCGAATTATCTAAATGGCTAAGTTGCTTGAATCATACTGAATCTAGGTAGGCAGGTAATACATACATACATATAATCACGCCACTTTCCCGTAGGGGTAGGCAGAGACCACTTCTTTCCACTTGCTACGATCCTTACATACTTGTTTCGCTTCGTCCACTTTCATTATTCCCTTCATACATGCTCTAGGGTTTAGGGTACTCTTAACCTGGCCTTTTTTCAAGACGTCCCTAATTTGGTCTAGAAAAGTCCGTCTAGGTCTACCCCTTCCAGCACTTTCATTTACACTCGCCTTATACACTTTTTTCGTCAATCGTTCTTCATTCATTCTCTCGATGTGGCCAAACCATCTCAGCATACCTTTCTCAATTTTTGTCACTACATCTTCTTTCAGACCACAACGTTTCCTTATCTCACTATTTCTTATCCTGTCACTCAGTTTAACTCCTATCATACTTCTTAATGCTCTCATCTCAACTGCATTTATTCTACTTTCATGTTTCTTCTGCCATACCCAACTTTCACTTCCGTACATGAGTGTCGGAACCAACACCCCCTCATGCACAGCCAAACGAGCCTTGTTAGACACCTTCCGACTGCTCATAAAGGAGTGCAAAGCTCCATTCACCATGTTTCCTGCACTCTTCTTTCGATATCACTCTCACACTTTCCATCTCTTGTAAACTTTGACCCCAGGTACACAAACTCTTTCACCTGTTCAATTTGTTCATCTTTAATCACGATATTGCAGTCTGTCACTGCCTCATCTTTTTCAAACACCATCACTTTCGTCTTCCTTACATTCATCTTCATTCCCTTTCTAACAAAAGCTCCACTCATAGCAGTTACCATCTCCTGCAACTCCTCGGCCGAAGACGCAAGTAATACTTGGTCATCAGCATAGAGAAGACATTTGACGAGTAACTCATTCATTCTCAACCCACTTTCATTCTCTTTTAAATCTGTCAAACAATTGTCCATGAACAGATTAAACAGCCACGGTGACGCTACACATCCCTGTCTAACACCTTTTTCGATATTAAACCATTCAGTGTATGCCCCGTTTATCCTTACACAAGCACTAGAATCCCTATAAAGAGATTGCAATGCTCGTATGAGGACACTGCTCACACCGTTCATGGACAGTGCTGACCACAATTCATTCCTCACCACTCTATCATAGGGCTTTTCTAGTAATGTTCTTTATAATTAACTACAGACATACGTGACACTAAAATGCTATTAAAATATTTACAATTATATTATTTACCTTGACTTGTTCGTCTCCGTCATTCTAAGAACATTTTTTTTTCAAATTGCTCTTTCCTTTTTCTCCTATATATTTTTTTCTTAGTATTTCCCATTACCACAAACAAATTATTTAAGTACCTACTTATACTAATAATAAACCTATTCTACAACTATAGCTATTTATAATAATAAAGATATATCTACAAGAATAGACATAACATATAGTACAAGCGAACGACTTGAGTAGGTCCTACGTTGTGGCGGCCTCTCGCCGGACTGGCCCGCGTGAGTATATAATTTCTATAAATCTTTAAACCGCCGTCATAAGGTCTAAAATTGCGTAGCGTCCGCGACGATTAACACTCTTAGAAATTGTCAGAATCTTAAGATAATTTAAAAAAATTTATGAATTAAGTAATCATAATAATGCGCAACTAAATTATAAATATTGACGTTACGAATACATTTGAGTGATTTCCAAGCATATAGATTAAGTAATTTTCTTGTAATTTCAACAATAGTGATTTTTTAGAGGTGTTTTCGTAAATAATTATGGTCGAGTCAAAATTATACAATCGTGTTTTTGAGTAAGCAAATTCAATATAAAGACATGAATTTACTTATATCAAAATTTCAGTTTCGTTAGTCGTGTCATAGACCCATACTATTCGATGCAAGGAGGTGCATTTTATCAAGGTGTCGTCTTAAGTCGTGGCCACAACTACATTCAGCGTCCATCAACGCGATAATTAACAGCATTATTCGTTAGTATGGCCCCAGCAATAGGCATTTTTGACCTTTTTGCTTCGCAGGGTTACAGGCTAGGGTGGATATGATTTATATTTCGATAATTTTAATGAATTAATTTTATTGAATACAAAATTTTTGTTTTTATTTTTTGTGAAATATCAGCGCCATAGTCGTTACTGCGTTCACATGTTACACCCTATTTTTTCAGACATCAACAAAAACTCATCCAGTATAGGCTCTGTCGCATTGGTCTATTGTTCGTAAACGTGACTTCTAATCATGTTCAGTCGTGGGTTCAAGTCGGACTAAAATCAGTTATTGGATATTTCTGACAAGAAATTCTCACTAGCAAACTCCGGGTCTAGAAAATGGCGGTGTTTCACCCCCGTGCCTCGGAAAGAACGTAAAGGGTTTTTTCCGAGGCACGGGGTTAGAGGTGATAACACATTGCTGTCCCATCATAACTATGAAAGTGAAAGAGTACACCTAGGCTTGCGCACACCCTCGTGCACTATAAGTAATCCTAACCCGCGAATGAGAACATGTGTAAAGAATTTGTACTAAAGTTGTTTTCATGTTCGACTGAAGGATTGAACTCTTAACTTGTCTGATTGTGAGATAACATAGGGCATTATTATTTGAAGTCGAAAAGGAAAGCGTTTTCATTTCTCTGTACGAATGTTAACAGATTTCGGCCTGTCTAATGTGTGGCATGCAAGCGGCGCTCTCCGTACACCGTGCGGCTCACTGGAGTACGCTGCCCCGGAGTTGTTCGTGGACGGACGTCGATACGGACCTGAAGTGGATCTCTGGAGCATGTAAGTAACCTATAAAACCTTAGACGGAAAAGAGAGATTCTCGTGACGAATGTGGTAAATAGAAATTTTGACCAACTCTCACGAAACATATACACACACAGCAATATTATTAGTAAGCATAAAAGTAAAGTAAAGTTACAGCCTATATGCGTCCCACTGCTGGGCACAGGCCTACCCTCATTTCTGAGAGGGTTTTGAGGCAAGGAAGTGTCCGCCGCGCTGCCCCAATGCGTGTTGGCGAACTTCACATGTCTTCTAAATATTTCTTTCCTCACGATGTTTTCATTCACCGCCGAGCACGTGGTATATCAGCACTTAAAATTGCAATTAACAATTTCGTTGGCGCCGGCGGGGATCGAACCTAGGTTACTCGCGTTCTGTTATATTTACAGCGAGCGTTAACCATCTAGCGAGCTACCATGGCTCCATTAAGTAAGTCCAGTAAGCATAGCTTGCATACATTTAAAAAAATATACGGCCTTACTAACGACGTCATTTTAAAAATGTTCTATGTCGGCCCTTAAAACTCCACTGTTGTACATGGCTATTCCCGCTACAGGGAAGCTTTGCCTTAAACACCGCGCTTAGCAGGTAGGTTGACCACGCACAAGACGTCTTACACCTTTGACACTGCTTCACATCGTCTGAATATTTATGATCATGAGATGTTGCTGGCATTTCCCAAAATCATCGTTCAAACAATCATTAAAAGACCGAAAACATGATATACGGTAATGAGTTCTATTTTACACTGGTACCACATCGATTTCGGCCAAAGTTTGAAGTTGGACGATTGGACGATCGACGTAGTAAAACCTTATACGTTATATACCTACGTATCGTAAATATGTATATATATATATACTAACTATAGTTAATATCACAAAACGGAAAAGTTTTTTATTTTTTAAACAAACTAATTTCAGAACTGCCAGTCCGATACCTATGAAATTTTTTTTTTATATTTTATAACCAAATTCATGAGAAATAATATAGGCTATCTTGCTTTAGGGTACACTTCTCAACTAGCCTTAAATATCTAGTTTTGTTTAGCAAGGCAGAAGAAAATGGTTAGTGATACGTAAATACAATGTTTTACAAAAATATAAATCTTTACTCCGTGAAGTCAAAAAAACTTCGCGATACCATATGCCTATTTCTTATACATAAGCCACGTTAGTGACAAAAATATTGAAAATTAATAAGTGATTTATGAGCGATATTATTAAGCATGCTATATAAATCCTTACAAACGAAAGTCACTTCATCGTCAAGACCATTGTAATGAAGATAAACGTTGCTCTTCATAGTATGTTATTTGGACGCATAGTTTAAGACACTCGGCTCGGCGCGAGGACTACGTATAATCTTAGCCGCCCGATGAGAAAGAACCAAGAGAAACAAGCAGTGAGTGACGTGTCATGTCATAACATATCTGTCTGATATACCGCGGGTGAAACCATGGGGCACAGCTTGTAAAACATATTGACTTTAACTGAGAGACAAACTTTGCTTCTTTTCCACAGCGGCGTGATTGTGTACGGGATGGTAACTGGCAGTTTACCGTTTACTGATGCAGAGAAGGAGGGCCAGTCCCGACCGCAGCTCCGCGCCGCCATCGCTCGGGGATTCACCAGAAAACAACGCACGGCGTTGGCTCGCGTATCCAGTGGTAAGTATCAGCCAGACAGAGTCAAGTTATACGCAAGATATACAAGGTACACGTATACGCATTTTGTATACAGCTATAATATGGTTGTAGCACGAATGGTCGGCCGACCGGGGAAACACAATGCCATCACAGAATACCAGCGTAAAATAGCAGCTTAATACTGCTACGTTTCGTGCGGTAGGTGTAGTGTAGAGATCCGGAGACCCTTTTTTACTGGAAATGATGCATTCCATCTTAGTCCTCACGGGTGAGCGCATCTACATTTTGATTATTTGGGGATATATGTTATATGTATATGTCTATGGGCCACAGCATCCACTTACCATCAGGTGGACTGTGTGCTCGTTTATCACAATCATTCTAAAAACAAATATACATTTATATATTTATGTAACCATAACTTTAGTATATCTTTTTTTAATAGTAATAATCATTTCCTGAATTGTGATCAATTCTATTACTAGGGATAATAAAATAATAATAATAAACACCATTACACTATAAAATTATTTTACAAAAAATCAGTGTACATGTTTTCCTTATTAACTTACACATTACTTATAACAATAGCACTAACAACTCTTATACACAGTTCAGTAATCAAAATATTTTTTAAACAACACTTTCAGTTCCTTTTTTGAAAACGTAACGCGACTACCCTCAGAAGACGCCCATTTGGTGTTACCTGTAACAGAAAAAATAATATGGATATAGTTAAACGAGCAATTCTTGTATACATTTATTAGCTACCTACACAATATTCCAATAAAAACACAATAGGTACACATAACCTGTGATGTAACTTTTCCTTCATACTTTCATCCTGGCTTAGGACAGGCAAAAATTGAGGAATTACGGAAAAATTGAGATTTTACTAAAAAAAAATGTTATTTTTCATTGCATTTACGTTCTATAAGTGAAACCAAACCACTGGTTTCAAGGACAACGGTGTTTACACTAACACTCTGTATATCAATATCGGAGTTTTATATTCTATATCTTTAAACGAGCAATTCTTTTCAATTATACAGGGTGGCCCAAAAGTCGTGGATCAAACGCAACTAGGGGTTAGATGGGGTCATCAGCTGCAAAAAGTTGTTCTACGGGAGGTCCTTAAAGTCAACCCCTGCAGAGTTATAATTTATTTTGTGTTTTTATGAGAAAATTGACTTTTTTTAACTAATTCTTATTAGAATGCCAAAAAATAAACATCCTCTATCTTTTTTATAATTTTCACTAGATTGGTACTGATGAGTCCTTGCGTTAGACATGCTATTTATGGTTGTTTATTGGGTGTGTTGAAGATAATGTTAAGTTTTACGATTATTATTTTTCTCAAATCATATCTTTTTATTTACTTCGGACCCCACTGTGAAAAAAAAATACTCTACCGAAAAGTGACCCTGTATTACAAGTTTTGGCGCATTTAATAGGGATTCTGAAAAGGTATTACACATGGTTATGCGTGGCTTTGATATCTTTTTAGGACGATTATTCATGGCAAGGCCAAAGTTAACCCAACCATAAAACTCGGTTAGGCTTATTTAAAAATAAACTAGAATTAATACAATTAATGACAAAGACTCTCTGCCTCTCTTTTACACTAACTATTTAATCCTTTGTCAGTAAAAGGCCGGTTGGCCCGTCAGTTCAGGTAGCGATATCTTTTCTAGGAAACAAAAGGCTGGGCCGGCAGGGGCGGGGGCTGGGGGATGCGCGTGAGCATGTTTCTTTAGAATGTTTAGTGTTCTTTAGTAACTCGCTTCCTGCCTGTGGGTACGCACGTGTTCTTTTTCTCGGTTTTACGACGACTTGTGACCAGTTTCTTTCCTTTGACCTACGCTTTGTTTTTCGGACTTGTGATAGATTGCCTACCTGTGACCAGTGCTGTGTGAATCGGACGGATTGGCTACAAAAGTGGACAGATGGCTGCTGCGAGGAGAGAATACACCCAACGGGAGTATGCAGAAATGCATTACCTGTATGGCTTTTGCGACGGTAATGCCCGGGCTGCTGCCAGGGAATATCGTCAACGCTACCCTAACCGTGATCGTTTTCCGGATTACAGGGTCTTTATGCGCGTACATAATTCGTACATGGAGGGAGTCTTACCCGGTCAGCATGCTATGAGAGCAGGCAGACCAGTGATGCAATTTGAAAATGAAGATTAAGTGCTGAGAGAATTAAGATTGGATCCTAGTATAAGTCAACGCCAAATATCCAGTAATATCGGGATTCCAAGATCGACGGTGCAACGTGTCATTAACAGAAAAAAATATCACGCCTACCACGTGCAAAGGGTGCAAGCTTTGCTGCCCGGTGACTATGAACCTAGAGTGCGGTTTTGTAGAGAGATGCTAAGATATCACAGAGAAGATCCGCAGTTCTTTAACAAGGTTTTATGGACGGATGAGTCAACTTTTAGAAGAATGGGAGTATTCAATATCCACAATCTACATTTTTACTCCAGAGTAAACCCCCATATCATAAGAAATGATCGATTCCAGAATCTGTTTGGTATTAACATGTGGGCTGGTATAATTGGCCAGCAGTTGGTGCTGCATGAAATGCCAGCAAGGCTGAATGGTGCTCAGTATTTAAATTTTTTGCAAAATAATTTAAACCATATTCTTAACGAAGCTGAAGTTCCAGAAGAAAGAATAGCAGAAATGTGGCTGCAACATGATGGCGCCCCGCCTCACTACGCTCGAGCAGTCAGAGATCATTTGAACGAGCGCTTCCCCAACCGGTGGATTGGTCGAGGCGGACATGTTGCGTGGCCACCCCGGTCGCCCGATTTAAATCCATTAGATTTTTTTCTTTGGGGCTATTTTAAAGAAATAGTTTACCAAGGAGAGAACAATAGCGAACAAGAACTACGACAAAAGCTCGAGTTTGCTAGAGTACAAGTAACTAACAACAGAAGTGCATTCCGTAGGTTACGTAGGAATTTTATTAGACGGTGCAGATTATGTATTATGGTCAGAGGCAGGAATTTTGAGCATTTATTGTAAAATGTTTTGCTTAATAAAACAATTATTTCACAATCGTTGCTTTGTTTTTTCGTCCTAGAAAGATATTAGAGCCACTCATGGCCATGTGTAATACCTTTTCAGAATCCCTATTAAATGCGCCAAAACTTGTAATACAGGGTCACTTTTCGGTAGAGTATTTTTTTTTCACAGTGGGGTCCGAAGTAAATAAAAAGTTATGATTTGAGAAAAATAATAATCGTAAAACTTAACATTATCTTCAACACACCCAATAAACAACCATAAATAGCATGTCTAACGCAAGGACTCATCAGTACCAATCTAGTGAAAATTATAAAAAAGATAGAGGATGTTTATTTTTTGGCATTCTAATAAGAATTAGTTAAAAAAAGTCAATTTTCTCATAAAAACACAAAATAAATTATAACTCTGCAGGGGTTGACTTTAAGGACCTCCCGTAGAACAACTTTTTGCAGCTGATGACCCCATCTAACCCCTAGTTGCGTTTGATCCACGACTTTTGGGCCACCCTGTATATACATATATATATATATATATATATATATACATATATATATATATATATATATATATATATATATATATATATATAAGTCCAAGTTGTAAAATAATAGCTCCCAACAATTTAGCAAAATTAAATATTGTAATTTGATAATATCCACCTCAATTTTTAGTTACTGTTGTTAAATAATACTTAATTGTGTTGGTAAAATAAGTAAAAGTCATAAGTATTTTAATTATATAGTGTTTTGTGTTTCAACTAAAAGTGACAGCTGTAGGTAACGAACATCGTTTGAACTTTCTGTAAGTTATTGTAATTTTCTTGTTATCCCTTTAATATTTTAAGATTTATCTTTTAAATTAGTGCAGTTTCGGATTTCAATTTGAATTATTTACCTGATAATTTAATTTGAGATCTGTAAGTAGACCCATAGATCTAGATATTAGCTTACTCTGTTTCTTCGGTTTTCTTTCTTTGTTTTCTTTTGCTATTTACACATAATAGTAAAATGAATACACGCAACGCCAAAACGCGCCAAATGGAGAACCAACTTCAAATGGCGCTTCTAGAACTTAAGGCGTCAAAAGAGCAGTGTGAGCTGTTGCTTAAAGAAAGGGATGACAACGAAAAGGAAATAATAAATATAATTGCCAAAAATAGTCAACTAAAAAGTGATATGGTTAAGTTGCATAAAGACTACACAAATGTTTTAAAAGAAAGGGATCAGCTTCAGGAAACAGTCGATGAGTTTGACCGATGCAGCAAAGAATATGAGGAATCCCTCAGATTAATTGCTGCATTGCAGTTGCAGTTAAGTGAGGCTAATCAGCAGATTTTGCAATTAAAACAATACTTAGATGAATTGAAAGTGTCCCAAACTCAAAGTCTGTTCAATGAGCTCATAGAATGTAAATCATCAAAAACATTGCATCCCTCCACAACAATCGATTTGACTGGTGATGATTTTGTCACATCTAGAACAGCAGAAAGGATTACATGCAGTAGAAGAAAATTAAAGAAATACATAAAAATTAATAAATATGTCAGGAAAGTACAAAAGTTAATTAAAACAAAAATTAATACAAAAAATTATATAAATATATGTAAGGAAAAGCATGTATTAATTAATAAACTTAAATTATATGCAATTGAGGTGGAAAATATGAAAAACTGTTATGAGACTGAAATAGAGTGTCTCAATTCAGAAGTTTTGTCGCTTAAAAACTCCTTAGAAATTATCTCAAATAAATATGCATCGGCTCAGGTTGAGATAAAAGAACACATATTGGCCATGAATGATCTGGTAAAGTCATGTAAATACAATGAGGAGCGCTTTGACTCCTTAATAAAACATCAGAGTAAAAATCAACGCTCCATACCATGTTCATCGGGGACAATATGTGTAAATAGCAATGACTCCTTATTTTCACCAACACTCTATGACGGTGCCATAACACAGAATAAAAACTTAAAAACTAGTTTAAATATTAAAAAACATAAAGTTATTATGTATTGTGATGACATAGGTAAAAATTTGGGCATGATGTTAAATAACAATTTGAAAGGACATTTGATTAGTAATTATTGTATGCCTGGAGCATCGTTTAGTCATATAATGAATAAAGTTTTAACCAGTAAGTTTACTCCTAATAGCACATTAATAATTCTTGTTGGGAGAAGAGGCAATGTAAACAAAAATCAATTATTAAAATATATTGATTACCTCAATAATTTAAATGTACATAAAATTATCTTGTTTACATTGCCTTACATACAGGGTTGGCCACAAGAGAATAAAATAAGATATGATTTAAATTTATTAATAAATAATTTATCATGTAACAATAATTTAAATTTGACATTTAATTGTAACAATTATACCAATAAAATAATTTAATAGATATTAATAATTTAATTAAGAAATTTTTGACTACAGATAGGTATTACCTATCCAAATATAATTTAAGACAGATAGCAAATGTGCTATCTTATTATTTATATATTAACTCAGCCAAGGACTTGGCTACCCAGACATCTGCTCCTATTGAGCAGCATAATGATTTGACATGTAATTTGGAATCCGTTCCAAGTAATTTAAATTAGAAAATGAGACAATAGAGGTAATCTCTAGCAATTATAATAATTTAAATAGTTTAGAATGTAGCTTACAAATCACTAATAGTTGCAATTGTATAACTCCACAAAATGATATTAAAAATTGTTTACACCTGGTGCATCAGAATATACAAGGCATGATAGGCAAAGAGCTAGAAATTGAATTGTTTTTAAATAGCAACAATATTCATATTTTATGTATTACTGAACATTGGTTAAAAGCTCATAATTTAATGTTTAACTTTAGTAATCACCAGGTGCTCAGTTCTTTCAATAGAGAAACGATTTTAAGAGGTGGCTCCTTAATTTTAGCTAGTAAATTATTATCATATAAAGAACGTAAAGATATTGTGAGCCTCTCTGTTGAGCGAACTGTAGAAATGGCATGTGTTGAGTTTGAGCACCTCATTGTTGTGAGCGTTTACAGACCCCCATGTTCATTATATGATACTTTTGAAAAAATTATGGAGGAAGTTTTCGCTAAGCTTAATAAACAGAATAAATCTGTTGTAATATGTGGAGACTTTAATATCAATCTCCTAGAAGCTTCCTCCACTAATATTAAATTTAGATCATTGTTTAAATCCTATGGTCTTCTAATTTAATTTTGGAGCCAACACGTATTGCTGAATCTAGTGCAACATGTATAGATAACATTTTTACAAATGCTAAGCCGTTCAATAAATGTATTATTCAAAAATTGAGCTCTGATCACTGTGGACAATTTGTTTCATTACCTTATGTTCACAAAAAGCAAGTAGATAAAAAAGTAGTGTTTGTTCCAGTAAATGCACATCGCTTGGAGAAGTTTAGAAGTAACATAGTAAAAAAACTTCCATTACTTTCATATCAAAATAATCCAAATTTTTTGTATGCAAAATTATTTAAGCTCATTTGCAATGAATTTAATAACACTTTTACTTCTAAAACATTCTCCTTGAATAATCGTAAAGCATTTAATGAATGGGCGACGGTAGGAGTCCATAAGAGTAGACAAAGGTTATATGAACTTTACAATGAAAGGTCATATAATCCTAGCGTCGAATTTAGGGAATATGTAAAAAAATATTCCAAAATATTTAAAAGAGTGTGCTCCTTAGCCAAGTCATTGTATTTAAGCAACAAAATAAAGACTGCTTCTAATAAAATTAAAATGACATGGAGTATAATTAATAGTGAAACTGGTAAGGTCAACTCTCGCAATTCAAACTACCAGTTAAGTTTTAACAATAAATTAACTAAATCAGATCAGGACGTTGCAGTGGTTTTTGAGAAATATTTTACTGATATTCCGATCTTAACCACTAAGTCACTGAATTCTTCTCCTACCGTCGCCGAATCATTACTTAAACAAAATGTAAATGTATGTACAAAGAATTTTACATTTCATAAAGTTTCATCAAAAGATATTGTAAAATATTTTAAGACTATTGATATTAAGAGAACCGCCGATCTGTGGGGGATTTCTGTTGAAGTTATTGCGTCTATAATAGATACAATCGCACCTCAACTATCTATTATTTTTAATAGTAGTATCAAATCTGGTGTGTTTCCTGATTTAATGAAGCATAGTAAAGTAATACCTTTATTTAAATCTGGTAGTACATTGGACCCCTCTAATTTTAGACCTATTTCTGTACTGCCAACACTTAGTAAAATTTTTGAAAAAATTATTCTTGATCAATTGTTAATTTTTTTTAATGTAAATAAATTACTTCATAAAAATCAATTTGGTTTCACAAGGGGTCGCTCGACAACTGATGCTGGTGTTGAGCTGATTAAATATATATTTAATGCATGGGAGAATTCACAGGATGCTTTGGGTTTGTTCTGTGACCTATCCAAGGCCTTTGATTGTGTTCACCATGAAACATTAATCAGGAAACTTCAACACTACGGTGTAAGAAATGATGCTCTTAAATTAATTATTTCATATTTAAGTGACAGAACACAAAAAGTTGTTATTAATAGTATGAGTTCTTCCGGGTCGATTGTACAAATGGGCGTTCCTCAGGGCTCAATTCTTGGCCCCTTTCTGTTTCTTGTATATATTAATGACTTACCTTACATAGTAGGGGATAACCATGATATAGTATTATTTGCTGATGATACTTCATTAATTTTCAAATTAAAACGACAGTTATTAAATTACGACGAAGTAAATAATGCTATAGCTAAGTTAGTCAATTGGTTTAATGTTAATAATTTGCATTTGAATGGAACTAAAACTAAATGTATGAAATTCGTAACTCCTAATGTTAAACATGTCAATACTAATGTAATTTTAAATGGGGAGGAGCTGAGTCTTGTCGATACCACCATTTTTCTTGGAATCACACTGGACGCAAAGCTTCAATGGCTCCCCCATATATCAAAACTAGCTAGCAGACTTAGTTCTGCAGCATATGCTGTAAAAAAGATTAGAACTCTTACCAGTGTTGAAACAGCTAGAATAGTTTACTTCAGTTATTTCCATAGCATTATGTCGTATGGTATTTTGCTATGGGGACACGCGACTGACACTGAAATTATATTTATTTTACAGAAGAGGGCCATTCGAGCAATATATAATTTAAAACCAAAAGAGTCACTGAGACAAAAATTTAAAGAAATTAATATATTAACTCTGGCCTCTCAATACATTTATGAAAATGTAATGTACGTACACAAAAATAAAAGTAGTTTTGCGAAAATAAGTGATATTCATTCTGTAAATACTAGGAACAGACACAAGCTGGTAGTACCTGTTACTCGACTCCACCGAGTCAGTAATTCATTCTTGGGGCGATGTATACGCTTTTACAACAAAATCCCAGAAAATATACAAAATTTGTCATACACAAAGTTCAAAAATGTTATTAAACTAAGTTTGTATAAAAAGGGTTATTATAATATTAAGGAATTTATAGATGATAATAACCCCTGGGAAGGGTGATCGCTACCAAGCTATTTCTAATTTATCTTGTGTTGTTGATTGTAAACATGATTGTAAGCTATTATTAAAAAAAAAGTCCCGCTGGGTTTCTTGCTGGTTCTTCCCAGGACAGAGGTTTTTTTTTTGCGAACCAGTGGTAAATTAAAAAAGTGACGTTCAATAAGTATTTTTATAATCTACATTGAATAAAAAAGTTTCTATTTCTATTTCTATATATATATATATATATATATATATATATATATATATATATATATATATATATATATATATATATATATATATATATATATATATATATATATATAATCGGAATCTCGGAAACGGCTCCAACGATTTTCATAAAATTTAGTGTCCAGGGAGTTTCGGGGGTAATAATAAATCGATCTAGCTAGGATTTATTTTCAGAAAATGTCCTTTTGTCCGTGTTTTCAGGCAATAAAAAAACTGCTACAATATAAGAAGGTAAATTTTGACACACTACTAACGATCGTAATAGCTCAGGTGGGATGTCGGTCGGGCGTGATATCGGAGTTCCGTGGTTCGCGTCCCGTCTTGGATCCGACACTTTTTCCTTTTTTTTCAACTTCCCTCCTTTTGTGAGAAAATCTATTATTTCGAGCCCTTTTTTTAGTAGTTTTTAAAAAAAAGAAAAATTTTAATTAAACTAATTGCACTCATGATTTTCATTCAAATAACCAGTACAGTTTTTTCTATTATGTCAATAAGATCAAAAAATATTATTCATGTAATTTGTATCTAAATGTAACTTAAAAAAAACAAGCAAATCTCGGTCATCCGGGTACTTATTTAATAAAATGATTAAAATAATAAAATATTTTCATACGTGATAGAGCCGCGCTACAGCTATATTACGGTTGTAGCACGAATGAATCGGGTCGACTTGTAAAGGAACACGCTCTCACAAGAATGCCGGAATGAAACATAAGATATATAAAAAAATTGTGTGGATTGAGGGACCACAGTTTAGATATTTGTTTCTTTTATCTTTAACACTTGGTTTCTTGTTTAGTAAAATAAGCTTTACAAATTCTATACTAAATATCTTTATTATATATGTCTTTATTTAATATGTAATCACATTAAGGCCCAGTTTACATTTTGAGAAGTGACAAGTGCGAGTGGCAAATGCAACTGACAAATGACAAGTGCCTAGTGCGTGTGAACAAGCAGTGACAAGTGATAAGTGGGAATAAAATGCGCACAAAGCACTTGTCGCTTGTCACTCGTCAGTTGTCACTCGCACTTCTCACTTCTCAAAATGTAAACCGGGCCTAACATCGTTTTAAAATATTTTCCGAGATCTGGCTGATAGACAGTGTGAAGTAAGGGACCACACTTTAAGGGCTGTAACTTTTTTTTTATAGAAGAAGGGGCAAACGAGCGTGCGGCTCACCTGATGTTAAGTGACTACCGAGGCCCATGATCAACCGCAACACCAGGAGAATTGCGGGTGCGTTGCCGGCCCTTTAGAAAGGAGTAAGCTCTTTTCTTGAAGGTCCCCAGGTCGTATCGGTCCGGAAAAATCGCCGTTGGTAAACTATTCCACAGAGAGGTTGTGCGTGGAAGAAAACTCCTTGTGAAACGTACAGTGGTGGACCGCCAAGCATCCAGATGGTGTGGATGGTATCGGGACGTTTGCCGTGTAGTGCGTTCACGAAATTTGGCGGCTGGGATTAATCCGAACAATTCCTCAGAGCACTCCCGTGATAGATGCGATAAAATACGCAAAGAGATGCAACATCTCTTCGCAGTGCCAGTGAATCGAGCCGATCGGAAAGCACTCGGTCGTCGACGATTCGAGCCGCTCTGCGCTGGATGCGGTCAAGTGGAAGGAGCTGGTACTGGGGAGCCCCAGCCCAGAGATGGGAACAGTATTCCATGTGCGGCCGAACCTGCGCCTTGTAAAGTTGCAGGCGGTGTGCCGGCATGAAATACTGTCCCGCTCTGCTGAGCACGCCAAGCTTTTTAGAGGCCAATTTGGCCTTCCCTTCCAAGTGACCACGAAACTGCATGTCACTCGATATGTCAACGCCGAGGATTCCGATACTGGCTGAGGCAACAAGGGGAGTGCCTTGAAACTGTTGGATACGACAAAGGGGTTCTTTTTAGCGGTTAACACGCAAACTTGTGTCTTCTGGGGGTTAAACTGTACTATATTTAGTCGTCCACAATCCGAGACTCTGTTCAGCAAAGACTCGACTTCAGACACAAGTTTGTCCCGGCACTCGGAGACGTTTTCCAAAGAAATATTGGCTCGGCCGGTGTAAAGAGCATCACCAGTGCCGTCATCCGCATAGCAATGAATATTACGGGTATGCAACATATCATTGATACGCAGAAGAAACAGCGTTGGCGATAGCCCGCAGCCCTGTGGAACACCAGCATTAATTGGCTTGCAATCGGAGCTTGCACCGTCTACAACGACCTTGATGCTCCGATCTGCAAGAAAGCTGGTGATCCAATTGCACAATTTCTCGGAAAGCCCATAGGAAGGGAGCTTTGTGCCAAACCCGATCGAAGGGCATCGCTATGTCCAAACTAACGGCCAATGACAAAAAACTTTCCCCCTTGGACTCTACTGCCGCCGTCCATCTATGAGTCAGGTAGATCAGAAGCTTACCAGCTAATCGACGACGACGGAAACCGTATTGGCGGTCACTAATCAGCTGGTGATCTTCAAGGTACCTCATGAGCTGGCAGTTTACAATGGACTCCATTGTTTTGGAGAACAAGGAGGTGATGGCGATTGGCCGGTAGTTGGACGGGTCTGAGCGGTCGCCTTTTTTAGGGATCGGGTGGACGTAAGCCGTCTTCCATGATTTTGGGACTACGCCTAGGGAGTAGGAGTAAGGGAAAAGACGCGTTAAAACCGGTGCCAACTCTGGAGCACACGTCCTCAGCACAATTGGGGGGATTCCGTCAGACCCACTCGACTTGTGGATGTCCAGGGAGAGGAGTGCTTTGAGAACCTAGCGCTGTGTGAAGTGCACTTCCGGCATGGAGCACTCACACCGCGGGATGGTCGGCGGCGTACTCCCCCCGTTATCGAGAGTCGAGTTAGACGCAAAGAAAGAGCCTAGAAGATCGGCTTTCTCCTTTGCGGTATGGGCCAGTGAGTCGTCCTCCCTGTGCAGAGATGGAAGAGATGGCTGACAGAAATTCCCCTGGACAGCCTTGGCGATAGACCAGAATGCACGGGTTCCAGAAGGAAGGCGAACTAGTTTCTCACCAATTCTGCCTATGTGCTCTGACTTTGCCTTGGCAATGACTCTTTTGAAGGACCTAGAGGCGGAATTATACTTCTTTTTTAGAGCGCTGGTGTTTACATCCCGGGACGCTGATGCATCAGCCCAGGCTTGGTAGCATTCCTGCTTATAGCATGATGTTATTTTACAGGAACGACCAAACCATGGCTGAGATTTGCCTCCAATGGGCACCACAGAGGAAGGAATAAAAAGTTCCATACCCTGAAGTACCACATCAGCAACAGAATCCGCAACAACGTTGGGATCATCCAGCGAGAAGCAAACCCGCCCCCAAGGGTAGGATGCAAAGAAAGACCGCATCCCATCCCAATCGGCTGACCTATAGTGCCAAACACAAACTTTTTATATATTCTTTTACAAATTTCAGTATTCATTCAACAATTGTTTTAGTCCTATTACTAAATCCTTGGCAAGTAATTCCGCGAATTCCTGGCGTGGTCCCTCAGTGCTCACACACATGAACGCCTGCTATGATGCAAACCGTGCGATACACAGCATGACTCGCGGACGGCGCTGTTTTTTTTTAATATTAAAAACCAGAGCTTGATCACAACCCCACCTGGCAGTAAGGTTATTATTTATTTATTTATTTATTTAATTCAAAAACTTGTGGCTTACAGAAAATCCAACACGCACACAAGGTTAAATTTTACATTCAAAAATATTTAAATAAATGCATCCAATTATAACAACAAAAGTTAATGATTAAAAATTGATAATTTAAATCATAAAGTAAATAATACAATATTAGTGATATAAAATCTCTAAGCCTTTAGTAGCCCGTGTTGGGAAATTAAAATAGTAATAAAAATTAAAATATTAATAATTATACATAAACATAACATGAACACTCACGCCTGTCACCCAGAGGGCTAGGCAGAGACTACGGACTTCCATTTGGCACGATCCTGACATACCTCTTTCGCCTCCTTTACATCCATATATCTACGCATACATGCTCGTCGGTTAAGGGTACTTCTAACGTGGCCCATTTACAAAATATCACCAATTTGGTCGATAAACTGTTTTCTAGGGCGTCCCTTCCCGACTCTACCGTTCACAAAAAAAATTAATTATAATTATTAATAATTATACAATGTTTAAAAAAGAAAAAGGCCGCAATCATACAATGTCAGGCTATGAAATATTTTGTCATATCAATTCATAATGTAATGTCAATAAAATCTTATTACAATATATACCCATAATCAAAATTACATCTTAAATACAAAGTAATAAATAGTAGGTACATAGTCAAGCAAATTAAATTGTCGAATTAATAATTAATTGTCTTATTATCGATAATTTTATAAAAAACAGACAGCAGACGTGTCATACTGTCTGCAAATATGTCGTCGTGTTGAGTGAGTATGTCCCCTATGAGTATCAATGCTCGATTTGTTGGTGCATAGGCAGCACGTCTGGTACGTGTAACTGGTCTATCTAGGAGGTACCTGGGCACCAACAAACCGATTCTCTCCACAACCGACTTATTTAACATTCTTTATCGCACACCATACAACAATTATAGATTATATATACAAAAGATGTATGCAATGGACGGTTTTATTGCTGATAGCAATTACTTCCGGACAACCAATGAATTATTCTTCTGTTATTATTTTTCTGTGCTAGTGAAGTTCTACTCGACATTCAAGTAGAACTTCACTAGCACAGAAAAATAGCAAATTTCCCAATTTCGGGGTAATTGCTCTTTACTTTTATTTTTATTACAGCCTATTAAAGTCCACGGCTGAATGTAGGTTTACACATCGATTGCCTTTTAAAGGAGAATAATTGCCATCGTTGCTACGCATGGAAGGCATACGCATTAAATAACTTTAAATAACTTTTAGTTGTCAATAGGATGACGCTGCTGTCCACTTCCTACCTTATTTCCCTTTGTTAGGGTTGCCACCCGCACTATAATATATATTTACACTTGTGCTATATATATTATAAAAAATAATATAGTAGAAAAAATACAATATTTTTATTTATTTATTTATTAAAACTTCATACAATGTGACGTATATCCCTAATTCCGCGTGCTTTTAACTGCTATTGGAAGTCTAGAACAAAAAGTTTTACGGAAAGAATTTTTTCAGTTATGAATGTGAAATTGAAAGAAGAAAGAAAGATATAAAGCATGTATTAATTAAATTAAGAGTGAATTGTTAATTATTTTAATAACACGTACACGTGCGCAGGCGCACCGCGCCCAGGCTCGCGTTTCACGTAAAGCAAAATGACTCACATATATTGTCATATATAATCTTAGCTGTAATATTGCTTACAGAATGTAAGACGTTTATTCAGCATCTGCTTGAACCAAACGTAGAACTGAGAATGAAGATAGAGGAAGCCGCACGGCACCGCTGGATAAGAAAACCTGGAATGAGGATGAAAACACATCCCCTTGCCGCTCCAGAGGCCAAAGTCAATCGCGAGGTAAATGAAATATTTTCCCTGTTTTACCCGATTGTAGCGGACCTCAAAAGGTGGGTAACATTTTTTACCGGTAGGGTAGCAAACTACGATTTTTTTATAATAAGGTCGACAAACGTAAACTGTAAATATCTACATCTGTCCTCAATTAAGAATCAAAATATAGATACGTTACCACATGTGAATGAGATGGAACGCCTCGTTTACAGCAAAATGGGTATCCGGTTTTCTACGCTCACAATACGAAACACAGCAGCATTGAGCTGCTATTTTACGCTGGTATTTTGTGAGAGCGTGGTCCTTCACAGGTCTAGTTAACCCATTTGTGCTACAACCATAATATGGCTGCACCATGGCTCTGCCACGTAAATATTGTGTCATTATTATTTGATTTCTTTAGTTCCCCTTTTCCCAAAGAATTAATAAGCAATTGTTCATAATCATAATCACAATTTATTTGCATTTGTTTTTCATAAAGTATTAAAAAATTGAAACACCTTGTTGAAAATGTGATCAATTCTCAGTATTCATTTTCGCACTTAACCATGCAATAATTGCTTCCAGATTTACAATCAAGTATCCGAGCTCTGCGGTCAAACGAAAATTGACATAATCACACAAATAAAAGCTGACCCTTTTGGTCCGATAGCGGGCATATACAATATAAAGATCCACTTGCACCAAATGCACGCAGTCGCCGGCACCGACATGCTCTGGTCCACAAACACAGTCGAGCCTGCACCAGTAACGCCTCCAGAGTACAGAGCTAAGACTGAACAAGATGCTACCACCAATAACAGAAGATTTATCACCACTCCATCGCCTTCACGGACTTCTAAAAGTCCGAATAGGAGAATATCAACAGTGCCTCTCAAGCCGCCTGACGCGAAACTATTCACGGTTGGACCCAGACCTAACGGAAATGTAGTTAAACAATCTCAAATTAGTGAGAATGCGAGAGAAGTTTCGAGACAAAATTTAGACGAAGGGAAGAATGTAGAAAAACAGAAAACTTGTAACGAACCAAAGAAATATCAAACGAGTCAAAGTCCAAGAAGAGGGAGTCTATCGCATTATGTATCAAAGAAGTCAATTGCAGTGTACGATAGTGGGGACTGTACATTAAGTTCTAGGTTACCGAGAATCAACGAACATTCCAATACAGATCTAAACGACACTAAAATAAATTCGAGAGGGTTCTCGAGATCTCCCAGCGTACGGAAATACAACATTCAAAGCGAAAGAATTAACAGCTGTACAAACAACGGCGGTGAATTTAAAAGATCACAGTTTTACAGAAAAGCAGGAGACGGATTACCAAGGCAAGTATTAAGAAGAAGTTATTTAATAAAGATTAATATCTAATTCGCAACTGATGATGTGTCTTACCTGGATTGAAGAGCACTTCCCGCCCTCCCTCAATTGCGTGCACTAATCCCGTCACCACTACTCCCAACACCACTATTCCAGGAAAGACACACCATCGATGATAATGCGACACGTGTTTCGCCTCTACACGAGGCGTCTTCAGGAGATGTAGACTCTACGGCGGCTGACCGCTAAGTCTTTCACATTCAAAACAGTGTAAGTCGATGTATAGTAGGACCCTTTGTCCTAGATTGATTTGGTTAGTGTCCAATTTCCATAGTCATTGCGCTACAGGAATTCCGTAGTGACGGTGTTGGAATATCTACTACCCCGTATCATTCCGTGGTTGTCGTAGGTGACAGAGGGAAATTTAAACAGGTCAGCATCTTCCTGATAACGACTCAAAATAATAAAAAACTGCAGTTGGCAACCCGCTCGCCAAGAATGTCAACTATAGGTAAATCCCCCTCTGAGGCAATCTATGGGGGAGGCCAAAGTTCAATAGTGGACTTTAATAAGCTGTGTAGGATGGATGTACTGTACCCCCATATTTTTTTAGATTACTTTGACCTGGCTCCACGAGCGCCAGGCTCCATTGGAAATCAGTGTGTGACTAATGACAGTGGAGACCTTTTTCTACATTATCGTTCTTTATTATTATTATTATTTGGTTTAATTTATTTTTATGTGTGATCTAAGTCAACTTTTTCTGAATATATTGTTACGAGCTTGAGGTTCGTGACAATAAAAATTGCCGATAGAATTACCTAAATTAACACTTTAATTTTCTTTACACCAATTGAAACTTAAAACACTAATAATTAATCACACTGATTCACTTTATTTCGCTCCGAAGCTTCGCTTGTCTCGCCAAATTCAATACTTCCCCGATCGCACCTTGCAGCGCCTATAAATACACATTAGCACCGAAACATCCAGAACATTCAAGTAAATACACCCACCAATCGACAAAGCGTCGAAAGTTCGAGTTTCGGCTTCTAGAAGTTTAGTTCTTCGTTACACCAGATGGCGCTGTCGGTTGAAAGATTAGTGATGTCATTTTCTGGAAAGCTCCCCCCGCTCTCGTCCCTGACACTACATGACGTCAACTTAGGCGCGCGACAATATTAACACACTATGTCGCTCATTTAGAATCGTTCATTTCTGTATATAACTTAATGCAGAGGTAGACTCATTTTGTGTATTTTTTATAAAACAAGTCAAAAACAATTCAATAAAAGATCGTATTTTCGGTTTCTCATTATGTGGCCGAGATATTCAAGCTTTCTTTTCTTTACTAAATATACAACTTCTGGTTTTTTCTTTATGCGACTTAGCACTGTTACATTCTTTATTTCAGGATATCCTTAACATTCTCCTATAAAACATAACAGCGTGCTAATCGTACTCGTGTCTGGATGTTCAGATTTTTATTGCACATAAGTGACTTAAGCTTAAAGAAAGCATTACGGGCTTGTTCTATGCGGCACCTTATTTCAAGACTGTGGTCTCCCGTATCATCAACCCAGCATCCCAAATATTTGTGTTTGCTAACTTTTTGTAGAGGCTGTCCATTACATAGTAGAGAACCCTTCTCTTTTTCTAGCAGGTGGTGTTTTACAAACTGTCATATATTTGGTTTTTCTGGTGTTGATACTGAGTCCATACGCTGAACTAACAGATTGAATTTTCTCTATAAGGATCTGAATATCTTCCATTGAAGATGCAATAAGTACAGTGTCATCGGCATAACGGATATTGTTGACAATCTGACCATTCACTGTGATACCTACATCCACCCGATCCAAAGCTTCACGGAAAATCATCTCTGAGTAAATGTTTAAAAGTTTAAAAGAATTGGCGAGAGAATACATCACTGCCGTACTCCACGTAACATTATTTTTTTTTAATATAGGATAGGGTGACAAACGAGCACACAGTTCACCTGATGGTAAGTGGTTGCTGTGGCTCATAGACATCCACATCTATCCTCGATTACGAATCGAAATGCAGATGCGTTGTCACCCGTGAGGACTAAGATGGAATGCCTCGTTTCCAGTAAAAAGGGTCTCCGGTTCTCTAAACTCACCATACGAAATACAGCAGCAATAAGCTACTATTTCACGCTGGTATTCTATGAGAGCGTGGTCCCTCTCACAGTACACAGTCTCCCTCTCCCCGGTCGAGCCGACCCATTCGTGTCACAACTATACTTCTAATATAACTGCAGCATGGCTCTACCACGTATAAATTATGTTACACATACTACTTTATGTAGTGTATAGACACTATATCCCTAACTAGGATTCTAAATTTGTACTCCTTTTTATAGAATAAGGGTGACAAACGAGCACAAAATCAACCTGATGAAGATCTAAGACATCTTCATCTACCTTCAATTCAGAATCAAAATGAAAAAATCATTTTCGGTTTACGTAAATACGACCACATCTCCTCTTATCGTTCTCAGCTTAAATGGCTACCCCTCCGCTATCGCAGATATTTCAGAATACTGTGCACATTATTTTCAGTTTTACACGATCCGTTTGTCCCTGAATATCTGAAATGTAAATTTCAGTATCAGGGTGATTCTCATAATCGTTGTCTCCGTTCTACGGAAAAGTCTAATCTCCATGTCCCCCTCTGTCACACTAGCTTCTTGTATAAATCTTTTACGTCTCACGCGGTAAGATTGTGGAACGAGCTACCGAGCAGTGTACGTGCAGCCACGAGCAAAGCATCGTTCAAACGCTTGCTATGGAATCATTTTCTGGCGTTGCAGGAGTAGTTTGTCGATTAACATTTTTTTTTCTCATATTCTTAAATTCTAACTGTTCCCTTATCCTGTTTTTATTTCAAATATTTCATAGGTGTTTGAATCGGAAACAGCTATATTTAATTATGTTTGTATATGTATATATGTATGTGTGTATGTGTATATGTATGTATATGTATATGTGCATATGTATGTATATGTATGTGTATGTATGTGTGTGTATGTGTATGTATGTGTGTATGTATATATATGTATATATATATATATATATATATATATATATATATATATATATATGTATGTATATGTATATGTATGTATGTGTATATGTGTATGTATATGTGTATATATGTATATATATGTATATGTGTATATATGTATATGTAATGATACGTATGTTTATAATATGTGTTGCAATATTTAATGTGTATGTCTACTTAAATGTTTTAACTCAGTAGCACTTTGCACCCACAATATCTTCTCTGCTTAGCCTGGAGGTAGACTGGCAGAGAATGCCTTGTTGCATTAAGTCCGCCTTTTTGTACTCGGTGTGCAAATAAAGCATAAATAAATAAATAAATAAATAAAATGCAAATGCGTTGTCACCCATGAGGACAAAGACGAAATAGTAAGTTTCAAGTAAACAGGACCTCCGATTATCTACAATTTATTTAGAGACGACTATAGGTCTGATTGGTTTCTAAATTTATCACGAGTGTTCGACTAAGTTAGTCGGATATGTTCCTCAACATTTTTAAAGTTTTCTTTAGCGTTAGCGGTGTAATGAATTACAATTTACTTTATCTTTGATAGTTGGCGGGCAAGTGGCACAATACCGACACCGCCCGCACGGCTTTTGATACAAAGCACTGCAACGGGCATCAAAAGAGCTTCTCTGGGGTAAGTATAATTTAAAACTTATTGGTAAATTAGTAATAAATAAAAAAATACTTTCAACAAGAATTACGTAATAATCTATATTGAATAAAAATTATTTTATTCTATTCTATTAAGTAACCCATTATTAGCCAGCTTTGCTGGGCCTTCATATAAGTGTCGATGTAACCCTAAACAAAATCGAATATATAAAAATTTATTTTTCTTTGTTCGTACTTTATGCGCTGCTATACCGTTCGTCAGATTGCTGAACCTCGGTACCTAGCCATTATGTTGAAACTTGTAACCGTAAACCGCGCGGAATTAGCGCAGTCCTTGTCGATCGCTCATCGTCTAGTACTGATCAAATCGCCGTCACATGCTTATGTTTTGACTATTTTTATGAGAAAAAATTATTGCGTTGTTCTTTGTGAAAATTGATAATTATATGATAAAAATGAGTGGCAGGAAATCTACTATTTGGACTTATTTTAGAGAAACTGACTACCAAAGTAAAGTGAAATTTACTAATATACGAGGGCGACACTGAAAATTTCGGGAATTAAGAAAGTGACACAACATTACTATTTAAAAATATATTTATTGCTTTTCGAAGTATTCTCCGCGAAATTTGACACATTTTTCCATACGATGGAACCAATGATCGAAGCAACTTGGGGTCTCCAAAATGGCCGTTTTGTAGGCGTCCACAGCTTCTTCAGGTGATGAAAATCTCTGTCCACGCAATTTATTCTTTATTTTAGGGAAAGTATAGAAATCATTAGGGAGTTCAGAAACGACCTGTGGCAAACAAATTCTAGCAAACCATTCTGCATTAACCGTTCTTTGTCCCTCAAGAGGAATAGTCGTAACATGGCCGGTTTTGGAGACAAACGTGGCCACCATTTTTTTTTGCAACACTCCGTGAGCGAACAATTTTTGTTGGCTTTAACTCATTTTCGAACACCCAAACTCGTGACTGGTTTTTTGATTCGGGTTCGTACGCGTATATCCAGGATCGTCACCTGATACGACGTTGTATACAGCATTTGAGGATCCTGCGTGGAATCTTTCGAGAGTTCTAACGCACCAAGTAATGCGAGCCGTTTTTTGCTCTTCACAGAGCGAATGCGGTATCCATCGGGAAAACAACTTTTTACACCTAATTGTTCATGCAAGATTATTTGTATTTGACTCATGACAATGTCTAAAGTTGCCTGAATTTCGCGGTATGTCACATGTCGATCTACCTCAATCAGCCTACGCACAGCATCAACGTTTTCTTGGGTGACTGTAGTTTTTGGACGACCTTGACGGGGATCATCACACGTCCAAGTTGAAATTCAGCAAACCAGCGGTAAATTGTGGTTTTGGGTGGGGCTTCATCACCAAATGCAGAAATCATCCGGTCAACACACTGTTTTTGTGTTAAACCACTTCGAAAGTCATAATAAATCATCGCTCTTGAATTTTCTCGAGTCAATTCCATTTTCTCAACGACTACACAAGTTTGACAAAACCTTGTGACAAGACCGAGAATCTTTTTTTTATAAATAAATGGTCAATTAAAAAGATTTTAATATGACAGGAACAGTGGAAATATTCCATTCCCGATACTTATAGCAGCCTATGTAATGTAATGTTTTTTGTTTGATTCCAAAAAACATTTTGTCAAGCTTTCTATTTGCTATAATTGGAAATAAATCTACAGTGCCTCAAAAACATAACAAACACTATACAAGTAGATTTAACCCATAAATAAAATATACTTTCTACAGTAATTATGAAAGACATGGACAGACATTCAGACAAACATTACTCAATTCGTACATTTCAATACAGTGGACACTTTGAGTAGGTACCACTTTAATGAATGTTCGATGATTTTGTCGAATATTCGGTAAAGCTGCCGAATATGAAACGAACATTCGGTCCATCTCTAATATTTACAGGCATTCCAACTTGGTACTCAAAGGTGACAATGCATCTGAAGCTTTGTTTGACGTTGGTTGCAGTACTTCCTTACATCAGGTGGACTGTAAGTTCATTTGTGGCGTAAGTTTTATGAATAAAACCGCATTTTTTATTATATTGAGTTGTTCTTGGGAAGATGCTGGCGACCATCTCTTGTTTAATTTTGTTCGGGGTAGTACCGACACTAAGGCGATGATAAACTGATAACGATTGATAAGTTTGATAAAATATACTTCTCATCAAAAAAATCGAAACACTTTGCAAGTTTATGTTTTGTAAGGATTATCAGTTTTTTTTTTAATTATTTACGAATAAATATCAAATGTCGCTTAATAGAGAGTTTTACGAGGTTTTCAAATTCTAATGTTATTGTTCTAATACTGACTACTGACTAACTGACTAGTTAGTCAGTTCATTTTGCATAGATCGGACCATAAACAATAATTAAAAAAGCTAAAGGTACTCCGGGTTTAACAATGACATCGGGACGTCAGTCATCTCAGTCCCCCGTGACCATGGGTGCTGGAAAGCGCCCGAAACGTCGGGAATTAAAAATAAAAAGTAAAAATAAACGCGATAAAATCCGTAAAAGTAGTTTTAATCATGTGTAGTGTTCGCGTAAATATAAGAAATCATTATGTTATTGTTCCAAATTCAAATTAAATTTTCATAGGTTTCATGTTTTCTTTAATGAGTCATGTTTGTTTTGTATGGAGAACGAAGGCAATGAATGAAACAACACACGTAGGTGAAAATAAAACTAAAAAACTTTTATTATATAATGTTTAATAACTAGTGTTACCTCCTCGAGCTCTTATCACCGCTTCCATCCGGTTTTTCATCGATCGGATTAGAATTACGATGACATGCTGTGGGATGTTGTCCCATTCTTCCTGAATGGCACTTTTCAGCTGGTCAAGTGAGTCTGGGGCAGGATCTCTCGCTCGGATTTGCCTCTTTAGTTGATCCCAGAGATGTTCAATTGGATTCATGTCCGGGCTCCTTGCTGGGCGTTCCATTATGGAGATACCGACTTCGGTAAGGTAATCACGTACGACGCTCGCGGTGTGGGCTCTGGCGTTATCGTGCATAAATGTGAACCCGTTGCCGATAAAGTGTGCATAGGGCATCAAGTGAGGCTCTAGGCACTGTTCTACGTACCGATGACAGTTCAAAGCAGGTAGACGTGGCCCAGACACGAAGGCAAGCTCTGTCTTACCGTCGGCGCTAATTCCTCCCCACGAACCACCACCATAACTGACCTTTTCTTCAATGCAGCATTGTGCAAAGCGTTCTCCATCTCTTCGTAGACCTTGTTCCTTTCGTCGTTACCATAGAGCATGATTTTACATTCATCAGAGAAGAGAACTTTGCTCCATTGGAGGTATAACCAATTTAGGTGCTCGCGTGCAAAGTCAAGGCGCACTCTTCGATGGTCTGCAATTAATTTCGGTCCATTTGCTGGCTTGTGTGGTACCATTCCACGTTCCTTCAACCTTCTTCTAATTGTAGAGTCACTTACAGCGACCCTTCGTACAACTTGAAGCTGCTGCTGCAGTTGAAATGCATTAAGGCGCCGGTTTCGTAAGGAAGTTGATACAATAAATCCATCATCTCTCTCAGAAGTAACCCGATTCCTGCCAGATCCAGAACGGCGCGTGAACATACCAGTCTCTCAATAGCGGTTGTAGACTCTATGAACAGATGACAGGCTTGGATGCAATGTTCGAGCCACAACACGCTGCCTAAGTCCAGAATCCAGCAATGCCACCACTTGGGCGGCTTCTGTGGGCGAAGTATCCATATGTTTTAGGAAATAAAACTTTTTTCAGACGTCTTAAAGTCACAGTAAACAAATAAAAAACAAAAACGTTAAAGATAAACGCAAATTTTTAGTTTTTAAACGTGAAATGGTCTCCAACTGTAGACGCACATTTGTCTCAAAATAGTGATTCATTTCATTTAGAGGATAAACAAATGAAATTCCAATTTCGAATTTTGAATTTTCGCTTACCATTGTAATGGCCAGATTGCCAGCTATACAATAACGTTTTTTTTTTCATTGAATGAAAACTCTTTTGTATTAAATTAGGTGTTTAACAAATTAAAACGAAGGTGTTTCGATTTTTTTTATGAGAAGTATAGTGGATAAGTATACCAATTAAAAAGCTAGAACTACTGATAATGAGTACGTGTAGCGCTCTTGATGGCTATCGGCGAACTGATTTTGAAATACATGTGCCGCGGAAATATGTAAAAGAGGTCAAGTTGTGAAATGATGACTTAACAATTGTACGTTGCATTACATGCTCGTAGACATTTCCTTCTGCCACTAACGACATTGACGGGATAATATGTAGTATTGAATTGCAAAAATTAGGGTGTAAGTGTAACGTGTGAACGGAGTAGAAGCCTATGGCACTGATATTTTACAAAAAAATTGGTTGTCTGTAAAGTCGGTTTACGGACGATAGTTTAACGTGACGTCATAATTACATTGATGTAAGTTGTGTGCTGCCGCTGTCTTTCTTCTCCTCGGACGCATAGACCAATCGAGTGGAAGAGAGATAAATGCGGCGCAAGCCGAACACTCAAGCCAATCGTGCCTTTCGCTCGCTGGTGCAGCGCTCTCGCTCTGATCGTAACGTTACAATGAGCGTAACGTTCAATGAGTCATCCTTTTTCGTGCTTGCAGCCGACGTTCATCGATTTATTAGACGTTGTCACGTCAAAAATAAAAAATAAAATTTGGAATCAAATAAATTAATTAATTAAAATCATATCCACCCTACTTTACGAACAGTAATAAAACAATAAATTTAGCAGGCTTCTTTGACCTTATCGCTTCGCAGTGTCACGGGATTTTATTTAGTTATAAATAATTTAAAATATTTATGAGAAGTTTTGTTTTAATATCAGTTCCATAGGCTTTTTTCCGTTCACATGTTACACCCTATTTTTTACAGACGGTAAAAAAGGTTATCCAGTATAATTGTCAGTTAATAATTATAACGCTAATCAATACCACAAAATATTCCTATCCTGTCTCTGTCAGTGAGTTAATGCTTACGACAAACGAGAGAAATGCATCACACCAAGTGATTTATATATTTCTGTCTCATGTAATTTTTTTAATTATAATGTATTGAATTTTTTCTAGTAACATCATCAGCCCGCATTCATCAACAAACAGTCACTGCAAGAGTGAGAGGGCAACACCGGTAAGGAAAATATATTACTAAACACTTTGGTACCTTTTGTTTACAAACGACGGTGACAAATTTTGATGAAAAAGTAGAGGACACTAATGACGTAGTAGTGATGATGATGACTGATATTCTCCTATCGATTAAACCACGGCGGCAACTTCCGAATACACTTGGAAGTTATCAAATACATATGAACACGCTCTCGCAGAATATTGCAGGTATGGGTGTAGATAACCGAAAATCTTTTTACTGGAAACGAGACATTTGATCTTAGTCGTCAGGCATCTATGAGGCAATCAAAAGTAGAGGCCTGTATTCAACAGTAAACTATTAAAATTTAATCCTTATTAAGCTAACTAGTTTATTTTTGAACTTCAGACAAAACTGACCACGCCGGATTTTCATAGTTCTTTCCTCTTTAAGTATTGCCATATTTGAGACAGTAATTTCTTTTTCTGTATTTAACTGAAAAGGCTTCGTAAAAACAAGCACATAGAGGTTTAAATGAAACTAGGTTTTACGAATTTCTTCGCGTATGTTAACTTATTTTATATTCTAGACTTTTCAAATACTTCACAGCAGATCACATTCTTAATATAAAATTACGCGATAAAATCTGTAAAAACTAATTTCGTTTAAATGAATAGTGTTCGCATAAACAAAAGATATTCATTATGCACATAGTCTAACAAAATACCAAAGCCCTTTAAGCTCAAAAGGAATGCCCTACCATAAAATTAACGTTAATAATAATAATAATGTCCTCCTGACCGAATTTCAGTCACGGCGGCCTGTCTCAACGGAGACTAGCCATCGGCGCAGGACAGGATTATAGTGCCCAAGTGTAATTCGCAAGCACAGGTGCACTCTCTATTCCCTCACTCTCATAATCCGATGGGACGGTAAACCGACACGACCGGAGAGAGATCAGGCGCAGGACCAACGGTTTTACGTGCTTTCTGAGGCACGGGGGTGAGACACCGCCAACTTCCTGACTCCGGGCAACTACTGAGAGAATTTCTTGAAGGACAAATTCAATAATTGATTTTTGGCCGGACCCGGTATTCGGACCCAGGACCTCATGATCAGCAGTCACCTACTACAACTACTACACCACCGAGGCAGTCAACGTTAATAATAAAGTATCATTGAGTTGATATTTTCAAAAACCAAGCTTTTGAACCTTAAGTTTAAGATAATCCAAAAACAATAAAAAAAATTATTTTCAGGTTGGGTGGTTTTCCACCAGGACGCAGTTTGCCAGGGAAACTACCCATACACAGCGAATCAGACGTACTGCTCCAATGAAATGACATCCTATGCGCTGAAGCACTTTCAATGGCCATATTTTTAAGCATTTTTGTTTGTAAAAATTCCTTTATAGAGAACACCACCATGTAATTATAAGCGAATTATTTTTTTATCTTACTATACCGGGTAAAAATACAGGTGGTTTTTGTATACACACTTTTGAGACTTATTGCTTTTCATTATTGCAGTAAAGAATAGAGTAATTTGCGACAATTTAAAGCATTTTATTCATACATCGAAATTAGTTTTAGGGCCAATTTTTCATCAATCAAAATGTCGCTGCTGAACATAGGCATCGCCCATAGGTTGGCTCGTAGGGAGAACATTTGCCATAGTTTCCACGATTTACAAACGGGTTGGCGACAGAGTTTATTTTTATTCAACTGTTATCGGGAAGACACTGCTGCCAATCTTGTTTCAGATTCCCTGTGTCCGGTGTATGTATGATGAATGTGTGAAATGAATATCCACTACTCTGTATCACGGGATGATACAGAGTAGTGGATATTCATTCGTCACTATACGGTGAATTTTACGATCAGACGATACGGGATAGTGGATATTCTTACACCGTCACTATACGGTTACCTTTACGGCCAAAGGAACAAAATTACGGCTCTTTAGTGTCGAATGATTGGTTTAGTCCCGGAGAAATCGGCGGATAAGTACCGAAAACTATTCTACCTTAATTTTTACGCGATTCTCTTCAAATTGTCCTACTGATGATGTAACAACCGATTTTTTTTTAATTGCAATGAATTTTAATTTTCGTTTTAATGGAATCGAGGCATTCCATCATAGTCCTCAGGGATGTGACGCAACTGCATTTTGATTCTCAATCGAGGTTAAAGGTAGATGTCCATGAGCCATGTCGTTTGTCACCTTATTTCTATAAAGCAATTCTTTGATGAAATACGAATTAAAAAGACGTGTGTGCGGGGTTGGCCACGACGGCGAAGAGAGTGTAAGTGGTGTGTT
The DNA here is from genome assembly GCA_036936625.1 of Parnassius smintheus behrii. Lineage (NCBI taxonomy): Eukaryota > Metazoa > Arthropoda > Insecta > Lepidoptera > Papilionidae > Parnassius > Parnassius smintheus. The sequence goes on from JAUPFT010000013.1 coordinate 47,379,488, forward strand.
AGTCACAGTCACAGTTAGTGTGGTGGGTCAGTAGTAGGGCACGAAACAACAATACTACATGTCTGTGGGTCTATGGCAGGGCACGTATACAATAGTACTCACGTGTGTGTGGGTCGGTGGTGGGGCACGTATACAGTACTCACGTGTGTGTGGGTCGGTGGTGGGACACGTATACAGTACTCACGTGTGTGTGGGTCGGTGGTGGGGCACGTATACAGTACTCACGTGTGTGTGTGGGTCGGTGGTGGGACACGTATACAGTACTCACGTGTGTGTGGGTCGGTGGTGGGGCACGTATACAGTACTCACGTGTGTGTGTGGGTCGGTGGTGGGACACGTATACAACAGTACTCACGTGCGTGTGGGTCAATGGTAGGGCATGTGCGCGGGGTTGGCCATGGCGGCGAGGCGCGTGTAGGTGGTGTGCGCGCGCGACTGCGGCGCCGCCTCGCCGCTCTGCGGGGAGCTGCGCAGCACCGCGACGCACTTCCACTGGTTCAGGTATTGCACTGCAAACAATGAGCCCTGATAATCCTACGCTAACCACATTTCGTTAGTTGGAACTAAGGACAACTTATTTGTTACGCATATAGTCACACAATGTAAGTTGAAAAGTAGCGTTTGAAATAAAAAGGTATACATACAGGGTTATTTTGTAATATATGCCCAAATCTGCAGGGAAGGTTCAAAATAAGTAATTTAGGCGAATTGTGAAAAAAATGTGTAAAAATCTCAAACATTTTCTCCTTTTTGTTTAAAAAAAAATTTGAATGCGTTACTACGCATACGCATTACTATGCATTATTTTAAGTCACTGTCATTCATAAATATTTAACGCCTACAATTTCAGTACGCAGGTACCACATTCGTAAGAATCGCTCGGTTATAAATTTAAGTACTTTTTCGCGCGTCTGCCTGCGCCCTTCCTTTCCGTCAACCGTAACGCCGCTAGGTACCTACTTCCGCCCGCCCGTTCTGTACCTCATCACATACAAGTGTGCTATTTTTAAATGTTCGTAGGAACTGTCGCTTTGTATGTATCCAATGACTGAACGAAAATATTCGAACCTCGAATACAGTCTGGCAACTTTACTAATGTAAGCAACTTTACCAGCAGGGGTTTACTAGTACAATATTACGATTAACACGGAAATATTAACGTTTTTCGAGATACACCATTTTTTGGATGAAAATACAATAAGTGATTAATAGCACTGTTTTTGATATGGCAACATAAGAGTTAATTTTAGCATTTTATTCTAAAGCGGAATTGTATTGGCAAAGTAACCTCTTTGTTCAGTGCTCCAGAGGTTTTGTTGAGTTTATTTGAGATACTTAATATAGGTAATAATCTTTGTCGTGCCGTAATATTAATATATTACGGTTTTAAACATGTTAGTCTTAACATTTATCTATAAAACTGACTTGGCAGTTACCATACCTTCGATGCCACGATGTGACGATTAAATACTAGTTTTTACGGATTTCATCGCGTATATTCAACTTTTTAAATACCCGACGTTTCGAGTACTTGGGAAACTGAGATGTTCAACATCTAGATGTCATAGTTAACCGCGGTTACCATAGATTAAAATTATTAATTTTTGTTCCGATCTATGCAGTACGAACTTATAGTATCTTGAAGTCTTGCAGTTGTATGCTTGGGTTGGGATTTAATTTTATTAATTACAGGATCCCAAGCAGATGGTAGCACCCAGCCATCTTCTCTATTGAAATTAGGATGTTTTTTTTATTTAAATAGCCTCGCGAATCATCCTTAGAAGGAATCGGTCTTGTTTAGCGAGGATTTGTGGTCTATCTATATAATTTTTACTGCGTTGTCGGTCATTAATAATATTAATACTACTCAGTATTTCAAACAATTTCAACTTATTGTGTTGATATTAATGATTTCTTATATTTACGCAAACTACATATGATTAAAACTACTTTTACGGATTTTATCGCGTTTATTTTTACTTTTAATTACTTTTAATTTTAATTCCTTACCTTTCCTAGATGTGTTAGTCATACGAAATCCTAATAACATCATTGGTCACACTGTGTATAGGAAAAAGACCCATACAAACCGATATTTAAACGGTAAATCTCACCACCATCCTTCACGGTTAGCTACCGTGGGCAAATCTTTGTTACAGAGAGCACGAGGGATCTGTGACAGCAAACACCTGGCCGCCGAGCTTCAGCACGTCAAGCAAGTTCTGCACGACAACAAGCTTCGGGTCCCGCGCCTACGTCACAGTGACCGAGTGAAGCCGGCCACAGTCGAGCGTGTGCCTGCTGTACTACCATATGTCAGAGGTGTCACAGACAAGATTGGCTATATCTTAAAGGGAGCTTCTATTAGAACATTCTACAAGCCGCCGAAGAAAATTAGTCAGTTCCTACCATCCGTCAAGTGTCATATTCCTCTACAAGATGCAGGAGTGTGCAAGCTTGATTGTGAATGTGGTCTCTCTTATATAGGACAAACAAAAAGATCAATTAGGACCCGCGTAAAAAAAACATATAGCTGATGTGAAGCATCAACGTTCCGGGAAGTCTGCAGAAACAGAAACTTTTTTATTCAATGTAGATTATAACAAATACTTATTGAAAGTCACTTTTTTCAATTACCACTGGTTCGCAAAAAAAACCTCTGTCCTGGGAAGAACCAGAAAGAAACCCAGCGGGACTATTTTTTTTTCCAATAATAGCTTACAATCATGTTTACAATTAGCAACACAAGACAAATTAGAAATAGCTTGGTAGCGATCACCCTTCCCAGGGGTTATTATCATCCATAAATTCCTTAATATTATAATAACCCTTTTTATACAAACTTAGTTTAATAACATTTTTGAACTTTGTGTATGATAAATTTTGTATATTTTCTGGGATTTTGTTATAAAAGCGTATACATCGCCCCAAGAACGAATTACTGACTCGGTGGAGTCGAGTAACTGGTACCACTAGCTTGTGTCTGTTCCTAGTATTTACAGAATGAATATCACCTATTTTCGCAAAACTACTTTTATTTTTGTGTACGTACATTACATATTCATAAATGTATTGAGAGGCCAGAGTTAAAATATTAATTTCCTTAAGTTTTTGTCTTAGTGACTCTTCTGGTTTTAAATTATATATTGCTCTAATGGCCCTCTTCTGTAAAATAAATATAATTTCAGTGTCAGTCGCGTGTCCCCATAGCAAAATACCATACGACATAATGCTATGGAAATAACTAAAGTAAACTATTCTAGCTGTTTCAATACTGGTTAGAGTTCTAATCTTTTTTACAGTATATGCTGCAGAACTAAGTCTGCTAGCTAGTTTTGATATATGGGGGAGCCATTGAAGCTTTGCGTCCAGTGTGATTCCATGAAAAATGGTGGTATCAACAAGACTCAGTTCCTCCCCATTTAAGTTTTGTTGCAGTTTGTGATCATATCCTAGACGGCCCCAACCATTACATCAGATTTGATAGACCACAAATCCTCGCGAAAGAACACCGATTCCTACCAAGGATGATACGTGAGGCTATTGAAATTAAAAAACATCCTAATTTCAATAGAGAAGGAGGCTGGGTACTACCACCTGCTTGGGATCCTATAATCAATAAAATTAAAACTAAACCCAAGCACACCACTGCAAGACCTCAGGACATAGTCAGTTCATTTTGCATAGATCGGACCATAAACAATAATTAAAAAAGCTGAAGGTACTCCAGGTTTAACAATGACATCGGGACGTCAGTCATCTCAGACCCCCGTGACTATGGGTGCTGGAAAGCGCCCGAAACGTCGGGAATTAAAAATAAAAGTAATTAAAAGTAAAAATAAACGCGATAAAATCCGTAAAAGTAGTTTTAATTATTGTGTTGATATTAATTTACACCCAAAAACAGTGGCATTTTAAATGATTATGAATGTTTTGCTATTGTGAGAAAACAATATTTAGATTGATTACAATTATTTTTTTGATAATTGATAGAATCAGGCGTACTTTGCGAAAATTCATTATAATAAAGATATTAATATTTAATTCGTAACCATCCGCTTAATTCAATACAATTATGTGTCTTACCTGGATTGAAAGGCACCTCTCGCCCTCCCTCAATTGCGTGCACTAATCCCAGCACCACTACACCCAACACCACTACTCCCAATATCACTATTCGAAGAAAGACACACCATCGAAGATAATACGACATGTGTTTCGCCTCTACACGAGGCATCTTCAGGTGGTGTAGACTCTACGGCGGCTGACCGTTACCCGATCGTAATATGATGATGATTACTTATAGTAAAACGAATACTTGTTAAAATGATTGTGACAAGGTTTTTTTATCTATACTACACTTTATTTAAGCTTATTAATGCACTAAATTGATTTTTAATTTTATAGGAGTTTTTTTGCCGTGCCGTACCGTGCTGATTCGGTATAAATTTACAGGGCATCTAAGTTTAGCAAGAAAGGCCCTTCCACACAACACAATCACACACACAAACACACAAACGTGCGCACACGCACGCACGCACGCACACACACACACACACACACACACACACGCGCGCGCGCGCGCACGCACGCGCGCACGCACGCACGCACGCACGCACGCACGCACGCAAGTTAAAGTTGCCACAAATTTCGTTATTTGTTTAAATCACTAATAAATACCATCTATGAATAACATATATAGTATCACTTTTAACATTGATGTCCAGGCTGTGAGTACCTTTTACGTTAGAAAACTGGTTCTAAGCTTTTAAATCCTTCAAAAAATGTCAGTTGCCAGGTTTCACGGTACTATGAAATGGTGCTGTGTTAAATTTTAAAGCAAAGACGATACGAAGTGACCTGCAAACTCACAGGAACTTTCACCATTAGATTTTTATCTGTGGGTTGAAATAAAGAGTCGTGTTCACGTTAAGGAAGCTCAAAAATATGAAGATCGCCGCAGCAAAATTATTGCTGCATTCATGACGTTGAAAGTCCTCTAGCACAGGTAATACGAGTAAGTGAAAAAATAATTTAAGAAATCGTACTCGTATATGACGAACCCTGTGTAAAGAAACTAATTTCATTTTGAGGTATCAACATAAGTTATTAGGACTACTTTCGTAATTTAGTTGTAAATAGTTGATGACATTTTTTTTAAATACTCCATAGTAATGACAGTCGTGGGTTGCGTCGTTGATAAGCAATAAAAATTTTTTTAATTTTATTTATTATGACGATCCTAAGCCCGTCAAAACCGTAAAGGGAATCATATAATTTGCGTCGTGTAGTTATTAACTTAAGTATTAGTAATGAGCATGTCACTAAGAAAGTAAACAGTACGCAAAAACATTGTGGTGAATTGAATCGCACACACAGGAGCGCGCGTATGTGTAGTTTTTGTCAATAAATCACATCCAATTTTAGATAATTTCAAATAAAAGTAGAAGCCTTATTTACTCGAACTTTTAAAACTGCAACAACGACGATATAGCTTTTTTTTATATATTTGAGCTTAAAGGACAATGGCGAAATAATATGTGATGGAATTATTAAGCGTCTACTTAAGTCATTATTATAGATATCAATAAAATAATTTACTTTGTGTTATCTAATCAAGCTTATGGCCTATCGAAGTCTGGAAAAAATCATCTTACCTAATCTAAAACAAAATTGATTAGTTTTTGTGGCAAATTGTTGATAGAATATTAAGCGTCTATTTATGTCACCATTACAGATATCAATAAAATAATTTACTATGTATTATCTAATCAAGCTTATGGTCTATCGAAGTCCGGAAAAAAATCTTCATACACAATTCAAAACTTGATGACTAGTAGCCTTACTCTTGAAAACAATTCCGATCGATCGGGATTGGAATTATGACGTTTGGTACTCTTGAAAGCCACTATAGCGCCAAATTAGTTTAGTATTGCGTGGTGATTGTGTGAACTAATTAGGATTGGAATTGAAATTGTCCGAGCGAAATCGGTACTCCCGACGCACTTTTGACAGTTAGTTGACAGCAGCGTATTGTGTTTGATATTGTGTTAGAATTGGAATTAAGGCAATAGCAAAACAGTAACGTTTTAGGAATTGTGTTCATATTAATCTTTTTTTTCCGGCAATTATCTTATTGTTTTCGATAAAATGACACGTTTAACTCTTGTGCCTATTATTCTACGCCGTAATATTGCATTGCAATTAAAAAAATGACGAAATGAGCTTTAAATTATGCGTTTTAAGCACTTAAGTTTTTTTTCTATGAGTGATGATGATTATGGAGCTAATGATTGTATTATTAAGGACTTTAGTGAGAAAATAGTGCATGAATAAAAACCTAAATATGACCCTCCGTAGAGAATATATTTTACGTCATATTGTTACAGCCTTTATTTTTAATTCGTTTTAAAGTGGTTGTTTTGTAGAAGAAATATTTTCAATAGTTAGGCGGCGCAAAGGTTTGAAGAGGATTGTTTAGATATCTCAAGTATGATCAAAATTAAATGAAAGTCTTATTTTAAATTACAGGATTGTTATTGTTGTTGTACTCTGTTTGGAAAATTTGAAACAATAATATTAAACCCCTCAATTGTCCTGGCTATTTTGGACATTGCATTTGATTATAACTTTATTTTCGGATGCTCCATATATTGATCATTTCTTGTTGGTAGATTGTTGTTGCTTGGGGAATGTGGTATGGAATTAAGTTGTGATTCTGAAATGAAAATAAATATTTGTTAACATCCCATCTCTGTAGAGTAATGTTTAATAGTTGTTAATTATAAAACAATGACAAAATTAAGGTGGAATATTTGAATTAGAAGTTTTAATCCACAACAAACCATTTAAAAGGATGTTTAAGATTTATTGTAACACCTATATTCTCTACACTAAGAGATAACACATATGACGTCAATTTATGTAAATTATTGCAATTAAAAATGATGGATTACCTTTTTACCACTTGAGTGTAAGACATACATATTGCAAGTTCCTTATTTTTATCAAACTGTAGGTAGGGGCTCGACCAAGTCCACTTTCTAAGTGGCCATATCTAAAAGATAAAGTTCATCATAAAGAGTCTCTTTTCTCCATGAAATTAACCAGCTGTTGGCCCATTTGTTGCCGTGGCCCTAGCCTATCCATTAGATATTCCTAGAAAAATGAAATAACATTAAAATGTCTGTCTTTAAAAGTGAGTAAAAAATAGTTATTATTATTAGATTCCACAGAACAATATTGAGAAGTTAATGAATCAACATTGTTATTTGTAACAGCTAAGTAGTGAGAAAGGTTAATTGTAAGTTGAGTCTTCAAAAGCAACACTTGACCATCTGTGACTGCTATCAATCCCTAGTTTAATGTTGTTCAACAGGCCAGAAATTGCTTTTTTTCTGTACTCAAATTAAAAAACATATCTACCTATAAAATTTTTAAAAAACATTGTTATACTTACTTTAGCCTATCCTTGACCATTATTATTTATTTTGCTCCTCCTAATTAGCTAACAGTGCCCATTTCGTCTGTTTCACATGATGCTTAATTGTGTTAATGCGGTAATGAACTATTTCAAACTGTTTATAGTTGTACTCAAATTGAAAGGTCTATTATTAATTCACTGTACACATACTTAAAAAGCACTTCACCTTTAAACTTAAAAAGAGTTCTTCGAAAGTTGATATTTGTTTATTTTGTTTCATGATCGTCGTGATAACAATTTTTTTCTGACAACAAAAAATGAGACAAAGACACGCTCCTATACAGTCTTAAACAGTATTAAAACTCGCAAATATAGCGTTTTTTTATAAGAACTGTATGAAAAGATGTTATGTTTGACGATTTACACCATTTATTAAGTATTTTTACTGCTTAAAGAGCTCGTTTATGAAAGTTACAAAAGGTTAATTATGACTTTACCGGTTTAACGATAAATAAAACATGCCTGTTGCTAAGAGTAACGCAGCTAACTTCATGTGGTACAACAAAAATTTTGGCCAATCCGAGCGCAACTCCGATTTCAATCCAATGTTGTTAAAATTGTTTTCAAGAGTACGCTAATTTGTCAGAATTGGATTGAAATTGAGATTGGTTCGAAATTGTTATTGGATTCAAGAGTAAGCTTGTAGTTCTTGTAGTTGTTACGATTAGTCAGTTAAGACAGGCAAAGGTCTTATATTATACAGCCGAGTTTGACGTGTATTTTACATACATACATAAACACTCACGCCTGTCACCCAGAGGGGTAGGCAGAGACTACAGACTTCCATTTGGCACGATCCTGACATACCTCTCTCGCCTCCTTCACATCCATACACCTCCGCATACATGCTCGTCGGTTAAGGGTACTCCTAATTTGGCCCGTTTTCAATAAATCGCCAATTTGGTCGATAAATTTTCGCCTAGGACGTCCCTTTCCGACTCTGCCATTCACTTCTGCAACATAAATTTTCTTTGTCACTCTTTCCTCATTCATTCTTTCCACATGACCAAACTACCGAAGCATTCCTTTCTTAATCCTGGTCACAACATCATCTTGCAAACCACACTCTTCTCTTATTACACAATTTCTTACCCTGTCATTAAGATTCAGCCCTAACATACTCCTTAACGACCGCATTTCTACTGCGTTCATTCTACTCTCGTGCTTCTTCTGGCACACCCAACTTTCACTACCATACGTTAAAGTAGGGACCAACACAGCATTGTGAATTGCCATACGTGCCTTTTTCGACATATTTTGACTCTTCACAATAGAGTGCAGGGCCCCATTTACTCTATTTCCCGCATCCACTCGTCGTTCTATATCCTTATCATATATCCCATCCCTGCTAAATACGCAGCCCAAATATACAAACTCATCTACTTGCTCGATCAACTCCTCTTCTATTCTTATTTCACAAATCGTTTTACTTTCTTCTCTTTCAAAAACCATAACCTTCGTCTCACTTGCGTTCACTTTCATACCCCTTTCTTTTAATGATCTGTTCATCAATGTAACCATCATTTGCAACTCGGCCGCCGACGACGCAAGGATAACTTGATCATCGGCGTACAAAAGGCATTTGACGGTTAACTCACCCATTCTTAATCCGCATTCTTCAACTTTCAAATTTTGCAAACAACTGTCCATAAATAGGTTGAACAGCTACGGGGAAGCCACACAGCCCTGTCTGACATCTTTATGGATGTCAAACCAGTCCGAGTAGACCCCGGTGATCCTAACACAAGCACTAGAGTCCCTATAAAGGGACTCCAATGCCTGTATCAAGCCAGCGTTCAACCCAAATGGGTTCAGTGTTTGCCATAGCACATCCCTATTCACTCTGTCATAGGCCTTTTCCAAGTCCATGAACGCACAAAAAACCTTTTGGTTTTTGGCCAAAAACTTCTCCGCGATCATGCGCATGGAAAAGACTTGATCTGTACATCCCATTCCCTTTCTGAATCCCGCTTGCATATCCCAAATTTTTCCATCAGTTTCTTTCATGACCCTTTCAATCAGTACCTTAGCATACAGTTTTCCCACAATGCTAAGAAGGCTGATGCCACGGTAGTTTTTACAGTCCTGCTGCGACCCTTTTCCCTTATATACTGGGACTATCACGGCTTTGCACCAGTTTACCGGTACCCGCTTCAGTTCCCAGCGTGTATTTTATTCAAAAAACTCTTCCATATATACTATTGCGTTCTTTAACGATCTCCTCTATGCTAGTATAGGTTTGCTGGAAGAGAACTCTTATTAGGGTTAAGCTCGCCTTTGTACATTTATTTAAATATTTAATAATTGTTACCAACTTATTGTGTGTACATTAAAGAATAAAGAATAGTAATTACTCTATATAAGCATATACGAAAATTATATTACTATATAGTTGTTGTAACGATTTGCCAATTAAGGCGTTTTATACCATACAGCCTAGTCTGATGTGTATTTTGTTTAAACTGGAATATCTTTAATTCCTGACTTCCTGCAGTAGTATGACCGAAGAAAAAAATGGTCAGGATTTTAAACTCTATATTTTTCAATATTTTTCATTTGTAGATGCAACAAAAAAAAGTCACATAAAATTTGTTTGGGAGTTCGCCATTGTCCTTTGAAATTTGAATACTCTTTGAAAAATAACGCTATATATACACAAACAATGACTGTCCGTCCGTCTCTCTGTCGGTCTGTCTGTCTGTTTGCTTCAGCTAATCTCCGAAATGGTTGAACCGATTATGACGATACTTACACACACTTACTACAGATAGCTGATGTTATAACGGCTTTTATATTATTTGATCGAAAGTTATTTTAAAAACACATTGTGACCAAATTTAATAGTCTCTAATGGTTTATTGACCATAACACCTACATGTATCTATCAATATTCATAGACAAAGAAACATGTGTGTGGTTCACACGCATTAGTAGTGAAACCTTCAAATGAAATATAGGATTTATTATTAAGATAATTGTCAACCACAAGTGCGGCATAAAATGTAAATTAAAAGCTTTATTTTATAGCAGTCTTTATTTTTAGACCAAATGTTAATGTAATGAATCAAAAGAATATTTTCTTTCGAGTAAATAATCATTCTATAGGTAAAGTAATTTTATCAAACAAAAATTCCATTGCCGCAGAAGTCATGGATTGTAATGAAAAGATTGGATAGGATAATAGTATGGGGGGATGTAGGGGGTATTTTGTGATTTGTGACCCTCTACATATAATTGATATGTAGTATATTAATGTAGGTAGTATCTTCTACGTTACGGGATGTGGTAATTAAAACTGTGTCCGTTTCCGTAGAGAGCGTTTATTGTACTCAAAATACTTATGAATAAAAAATGTAATTATAGTGAACGTGTCGCGCGCGCAGGCGCGATATCAGCATTATTTTCTAAACTGTTGAAATATCATGTACTTGCTCGTACATCTTGCCAATTTTATAAACAAGAAGAAAGTTTAAGGCGATGAACCCCTATTGAGTTTACGGGCAGCCGTAGCGATCACCGCATCCACACTATCGATGTCCGAGACCCCATGCTCCGATGAATGTCCTTGGGTTGGCTGCTCGACATTGTTGGGGTCTGGCTTGTCGCGAAGATTCACGCTGCAGCCTTGACGTCTTCTTTTCAGCCGGAATGTCCCCCATGCAATGAAGGCTACAATAATAAATCCGACTACGGTGTACAACACATAGTTGTGTGTGTCATGTGTGAGTGATTGTACACTCAGTGTTTGTTGCTGTTCCTTGACCTTATCAATGTTGTTTTTCAGCTCTTGTAAGGCGTCTTTATGATCTTCAGGTCCAAATGTATGATTAAAGTCTGTCAGTATGTGGTTCAGGCTTGATTCACGCATGTACATTCTTTCTTCACTGCCTGTTAGTTTCAACTCGCTGTGATAGTCGTTGCGAGCATGAATGATGAAGCTTTCTCCCTTGAGCATACACCCAAGTCCGAGTAACATAATCCCCGTGCCGTGTAAGTGCTGTGACGTCACTCCAGCTGGGCAGAAAATGCGCATCGTGCAGTCTTCGCAACAGGAGAACAGCCACGCGCCACGATTGTGTAATCGCACCCACCTGTCGTTGCAATCCAATACTCTTGTGCGGCATGTTGATGAGTCGCCATTGTTTAATATTTGCGCTTCACATAATGTATCGGCTACCTTAATGTTGTAAATAGGTTGATTGATAGCACATAACATTTTGTTTTCTTGCAGATTTAAGCATGATGATACATCTCGGTTTTCTAAGGGTATTATCATGTCCCCTTTTAGGTTTACAGCAAGGTATTCAGATGTGAGTACTATAGTTTTCTCTGTGTGTCCAGTTATTTGCGGAATAGGAATGATGTGGTTAAGTTCATATTGTTCGTTGTTTATTAGCGGTAGCTTCACTTCGAATATTATGTATGCACTTGTTAAGCGCACGTGCACTCGCGCCAGCTTGTATAGGCTTCGCGTGCAATGGCGTGTGTTCACACAGGGTAGCGATAACTCGCTTGGTAAATGACCGGAGATGATGTTGAGCTGATCTTCAAATTGGTTGGGCTTGATGAGATGGGTGTCAACTCTCCCGTCCTTCACGTCAGTTACTAGGTCTAGGAGTTGCTGTTGTATTTGTCGTATGTTTGAAATGATCAAGTTCACGGCCAGAGCGGTAGCTGTTATGTACATAGCATTGTCATGGCTGAGTTGTATGCGTTTTTCCGTTTCAGCGAGATGATTGTCGATGATACGAAATTGTGTGTTCATTACTTCCTCGTTTCTTTTTAGAAGATTATATTCACTTTCGATGATCGATGTGTGATTTTTGTAGAGATTCAATAGATGATTTTCGTTTGACTGGATTATGTTGATATCCTTCACATACTGATTGGCAAATCTCTCATCCAGAGTACCAAAAAGGGAGTTTGCTAGGTATCCTATTCAATTCACTAGTCCTCTTTTTCTTCGAGACGGTCCATGTTCTGATCGTAAGATATCGTTATAGTGTTGAATTTCGTTAAGTTCGTGTTGAAACTGGGATGAAATTGTAAGATAGGCTGCTTCATTCTTGCATAATGTGTTCAAATGGTTGACATAGTTTTGTATGTTGTCCAAACTCCGCCAATATGTCGTCATGTTGTAGTATACAACCATTTTCCACGTATCTTGAATAATCTGCACATCAGACACCTTGTCAAAATAAACGACTCTTGAACTGCTAAGCCTTGTTATGTTGATCATTTGTTGCGTAGTAGGTCCAACACACATCGAAAATATAAGTAGTAACGTACAAAAAAGGTTGTTGAAGTGTTTTTTGCCGTTGTTGTTTCTTCGTTTTCTTTGCGTATTTATTGCAGGCTTCGTAGTGTCAACGTCAGAAGATGCAGTTGTATAAGATGACGGATCCAACGGAAGGCGTGACAATTTTGTAATCGGTCGCTTCATATTACTTGTTTTAGTTTTCAGTGTGACGACTCGTACCCGGCCGTCCGCACCTGGGTGAGTCTCCAACACCCGTCCCAGGATCCATTTGGCAGGAGGAATGTTGTCTTCTCTGACGATAACGACGTCCCCAACTTCTAAGTTTTTAGTAGGGAAGTGCCATTTGCTTCGAGTTTGTAGAGTTTGAAGATAGTCAGTAGACCACCTTCTCCAGAAGTCCTTGTACATTTTCTCCGTAAGTTGCCATCTTGTAGAGAAGGTCATGTCATTACCCTCAGCGGATAGTGGTGATTCTAGAGAAGGCTCGCCGATTAGGAAGTGAGCTGGTGTCAAGCAGTCAAGGTCTTCGATATTCTCTGACAACGCCACCAAGGGGCGAGAGTTGAGACATCCTTCAATCTGCGCCAACAGTGTAGAAAATTCCTCGAACGTAAGTTTTTGATCCCCAAGTACTCGTTTGAGGTGATGTTTCAGGCTTTTTACTGCAGCTTCGTAGAGTCCACCAGCAGTAGGCCAGGAAGGAGCGTTAAAATGCCATTCAATGCCCCACTCTGATATGTTAGTTATGACGTCATTGTTTATGTAGCATTGTAATGCCTCCTTTCGTTGTTTTTCCAATGCTCTTGCTGCGCCCACGAAGTTGGTGCCGTTGTCGCTGTAGATGTGACGAGGCTTTCCTCGGCGGGCACACATTCGTTTCAAGGCGTTCAGAAAAGCCACTGTGCTGAGATCGGAGACAAGTTCGAGGTGAAGAGCTTTTGTGCACAGACACACAAATACAGCTACGTAGGCCTTCATTGTCTTTATTCCTCTGCCCTTGTTAGCCTTTACCTCCACATGCCCAGTGAAATCTACACCGGTGTGTGTGAAAGGCCTTGATGGTGTGACGCGTGGAGGAGGTAAATCACCCATAAGTTGGTTGTTGTTGATAGTTTTGAAGCGATGACACGTGATGCACCGTATAAGTCGTTTTTTCACTGCTCTCAAACCGCTGATAATCCAATATCTGTTGCGTAGATATGATAGAGTTAGTCTGGCTCCACCATGCAGGGTCCTCTTGTGCGCTTGGTCGATCAGTAACTCCGTTAACCTGTCATTGTAAGGTACGATAATTGGATGTTTTTGTTCTTGACTTAAGTTGGCATTTTCCAGACGTCCTCCTACACGTAAGATTTCGTGTTTGTCCAGGAATGAATTTAAGTTTAAAATACTGCTTGTTATTCGCACTTTAGGATGTTTATTGAGTTGTGCAATGTCGTCGGCGAAATGATTAGTTTGTATAGCCTTGATAATTGCATTATGTGCGTTCTGCAGGTCACTCGTTGCTAAGTACGATGACCGCATGGCATTGTTGACGTCACGTGCATTGTTTATGAACCGAAGTATCCAACTTAGGATTCGAGTTACGCGTGCCATACAGCTGTGTTTGTTTAAAAGTTCTCCGATTAATGGCATCGACCTTTGTGACACGCAAACTTGTTTGACCTTTTTCTCTTCAACAGTTGTGTGGAATTGGTCTTGAAGTGGGAGATCGTTGTCCTTTAGCCAAATAGGTCCCCACCATAAATGATGATTCGCCAGTTGTAGTGGAGTTAGGCCTCTGCTGGCACAATCTGCTGGGTTATATTCAGACTTGACGTGCCTCCAGCATCCCGATGGCATGATGACAGTGATCTGTGTTACGCGATTAGCCACAAATGTAGTCCATCTTGAAGGCCCCCCTTGTAACCAACCCATCACGATCATAGAATCTGTCCAACCATGTATTGTTACAATCTGTGAGTTTATTGACTCTATGACCTTTTTCATAAGTCGAGACAGTAGTAGGGCACCGCATAGTTCAAGCCGTGGTAAAGACGGGGGTTTTCTTAATGGTGCGAGCTTAGTTTTTCCCGCCACCAGCGTGATAAATTGTTGCCCTTCTTCACTAATAGATTTACAGTAGATAACGCAGCCGTAGGCTTTCTCGGAGGCGTCACTGAATCCGTGTAACTCGATGGGTTGTTTAGTGTTACCAATCCAGCGTTGTAAAGCGATGGTATTGATAGTGGGCAATTCTTGTTGAAAGGTTGTCCACTCTTGTTGTATGTCTTCCGGAAGAGGTTCATCCCAATTTGTTGAAGCAAGCCAAGCTTGTTGAAATATGAGTTTTGCCTTCATTGTTACCGGAGACAGCCAACCAAGTGGGTCATATAATTTTGATAGATCAGAGAGCAATGTCCGCTTCGTTGTGACGTCACGTGTGTTACTAAGTGGCGCCTTGAATGTAAACTGATCAGTGTGCGGATTCCAGGTTAAGCCGAGTGTTTTGTTACTCTCTGCGTCCTTGAAGTCAAACATATTCTGGCTTATGAGATGTTCAGGTAAAGGTTGAAGCAATCTGGGGTGGTTACTAGCCCATTTGCGAAGATTGAACCCACCGCCTTTTAACAGGTCAATCAATTGGTTTTGAGCGTCTTGTGCTTCTAACATGTCGTTGCTGCCACCAAGTAGGTCATCCACATACAGCTGGTGAGTAAGGATCTCTGCCGCGAGAGGATAGCGGTGTCCATCGTCCATTACGAGTTGTATTATGGTGCGCATTGCCAAAAATGGTGCAGCTTTGGTACCATATGTTACAGTGCACAGTTGGTATTCTTTGATGAGATCTGTAGCAGAGTCACGCCATACAATTTTTTGCAGGTGTTGATCTTCATCGTGTATCAGTACTTGACGGTAAAACTTCTCAATGTCTGCAGTGTAGACGTATTGAAAGGCTCGCCAACGTAGAATCATAGATTGTAGGTCTTGTTGGAGGTTAGGCCCGCACTCCATGAGATCGTTCAAGCTTTGTCCTGTACTTGTCTTGGCAGAGGCATTAAAGACTACGCGCAATTTTGTAGTTGTTGAGTCCAGCTTTTGTACGCCGTGATGAGGTAAGAAGTAGCTTGGTTTATGGTGTTCAGTGCATAGCTTCATGTGGCCGAGTTGTAGATATTCGTCAATAAACTTCTTGTATGACGTAGAAAATGTTTCCTGTTTGGCCAATCGTTTTTCTAACTGCCGAAATTGTGCGATTGCCTGTGGCTTAGAAGTGCCCAAGGTTTGTTCGTAGTTTATTTTCATTGGAAGTCTGACTGCATATCGTCCGTCTTCCTTTCTTGTTGTTGTGGTTGAATAAATAGATTCACAGTATTCTTCCTCTGATGTTAGATTGTGATTGGTTTCGGTTATCTCCTCCATCTCCCAAAATCGAGATACATCGTCAAGATTAATGAGCACGTGGCAGTTGAAGGTTTTGATATTGCCCAGCAGTACCCAGCCCACTTTTGTCTGTTGAGCCATGGGTGCGTGTGAGGGTCCTCGTAGCATACCACTCATTACTATGTCAGCATACACTCCAGCGTCTAACAGAACGTCCACTGGTCTCGAGATGTTGAAGTCGGGATCCGCCAGTTGTATGTTCTGAATATGTGGCCAGTCTTGTTTTTCGAAGGTGTAATTAGGCAGGTTGCTGAGCATGTTGGCCATTACCATGGCTTCGATTGTAAATGAATGGCCTCCGTACAAAGACTCACAGTCTAACCGTACGGTTCCGTTGCTATGATGTGCTGACGTCCCTATGCCTGAGACTGTGGCGTTTCGATTTTGTCTTTGCAGTCCCAGCCGTTGCGCAGCATCTTCAGTTATTAGATTTATCTGTGATCCTTGGTCGAGAAGGCATCGCAATTGAACAGTCGATCCATCAGCTGCCATCACCTTTAATTGAACGGTCGCTAGTAGGACTTCGTTATAATTTCCAGACACGTGGTTTGCCTTTTGCTGTGACGTATGTGGCTTGTTGCTAGGTATAACGTTATTTGAGACCGCGATTTCAACTTTGCGGTAAATATCGTGCAATGTTGTGTGGTGTGCTTCTTTGCACACGCGGCATCTTTTGTTGGAGTTGCATTTATTGTCGTTGTGTAAGTACAGGCAATTGCGACAAATATGTAGTTGCGAAATTGACCTCATTTTGTCTTCCGGTGACATGTCTTGAAACGACTTGCAGTAGAGTAAAATATGATTGTTTTTACACAGCGGGCAATTTTTGTCTGTGCTTGTATGATATGCTCGAAGAAAACTACGCCTGTTGGTGTTGTTAAAGTCCTTCTTAAATTGAGCTGTTGCCTCCTTGTTGGTCGAATTGTTTGACTTGTTAGGTGTCTGTCTCTTCTTTTGAACAGGTTCAAGCGCAGTAAACTTGTTTTCCAAGAAGTTTATCAGCTCATCCAAGGAAGGTAGCTCTCTCGGAGCCTTTCTGATCTCCATGTAGGCTGCATACGTGTCGGAGTCCAATTTGCCAGTGAGAATGTGCACCAGGATCGGATCCCAAGTCGTTGTGTCGATGCCCAGATTGTGAATAGCATGTATGGTCTCGACACTTGTGTCATGTAGCTTCTTCAGCTCGTATGCATTCTGTGTTTGCAACGCCGTTTGTCCCATAAGGGTTTGTATATGTTTTGTAAACAAAAGTTGTCGGTTGTTGTACCTATGGGTGAGTATCTCCCAACAGGTGTCGTAATTATCAGCTGATACTGTAAGATGCTGTACGATGCGCTCCGCCTCGCCTTTAAGTTTGCCCTTGAGGTGCTGCATCTTTTGCGTTTTTGTCAACATGACATTGTTGTGGATGGCTTCACAGTAGAGGTCCATGAATGTAGGCCACTGGGTATAATTACCAGAAAAAGAAGGAATCTCAATTGTAGGCACTTGCTGATGCTGTTGAGATACTGAGTTAAGCTTACGATTCAAATCCCTTTTTGTAGTTTCGTACAAGGTTTCGTATGCAGAAAACTCTTCTTCGTAGCCTACATCACCGCCAGAAGTCAGGTTATCGATTTGCCAGTGGAGTTCGTCGATCAGTTTCCAGCGAGACTGCAGCGAATTCAGTTTGTCACAAATTTCCCACTTTTCTGTCAACTCTTTGGTGTTGATGTTTTTAATCACCCTAGAGAGCGCCCGGAAATTAGTGCGTTGTTGGCTAATGAACTCATCAGACCTTGATGGTACTCCAGTTTCCGCAGTTTTCACCTCGTAGTTCGCCAGCATGTCACGAATCGCTTCGTACCGCTTCTTTGTGGTGGTGTAGGTATCATTGATGAAATAGTCGTCATCCAAGTCACTGTCTGTTTTTTTTAGAACACCATGATTCATGTTGAACACCTCCCATTGAGCATTCAAAGCATCCAACCTTTTCTGTATGTATGTTCCCGACTTACGTGAATCAGAATCCTTTTTGAAGTTAGCCTCAATTTTAAGGATAGATTCAATGATTGTTCTCTGTTGTTGAAGTAGGTTCTCCATGGTTTAAGAACGATGTTGTAAATAGTTGGTTTCAGATACGTGTGACTGCGACTCTTACCGTAGTATGCACCTCAATCAAGCTGGTGAGACCCGCTTGTGGGAGGCCAGCAACCAAAGTGACACTACAGATAGAATCACGAATTACTCTTTTTTTTTTTTTTTTTTTTTCAAATACACTTTACTGTTGAACTATTGTAGACGTAATATGCAAGTCTTAGTTCACGTCGAAAGCTCGAAGGACCAAAATGTAGGGGGTATTTTGTGATTTGTGACCCTCTACATATAATTGATATGTAGTATATTAATGTAGGTAGTATCTTCTACGTTACGGGATGTGGTAATTAAAACTGTGTCCGTTTCCGTAGAGAGCGTTTATTGTACTCAAAATACTTATGAATAAAAAATGTAATTATAGTGAACGTGTCGCGCGCGCAGGCGCGATATCAGCATTATTTTCTAAACTGTTGAAATATCATGTACTTGCTCGTACAATAGACAGATATATAGATTACTCAATATGCTAATTTTTTTATTTAATATATTTTTTTTATTGCTAAAATTTATATCAACCATATTAAAACACTACTGTCGACGCCAGATAGTCGACAGTCGTTGCATTTCTTATAAGGCGCTTAATATAATGTTATTGTATAGAGTCATACACCAACCGTACAATCAAGCAATCACACTGCACAAATACTCAACCCGTCATTCCCCACACCCGACACTCACATTCCCATTCTAACCTCCGAACAAACAAGACACAAGCACAATGTAATTAAAGAATAATATAATTAATAAATTTGTGAATTCAGTCGAATAAATCTTTAAGAATAACTACGATATATTTCTTTTGTTCACCGCGAACAACTACACAAAGAGATGAGCGAGATAATAGGAAAAACTGTATTTGAAAAAAAAACCCTCAAACCAGTACAGGTAAGCTGATAATGCTTGTGTTAAGAGTGGTTCACAACAGTAATCGAATGTCGGAT